>CM026073.1:34347450-35592450 GCA_014839685.1 Anableps anableps | reverse complement strand
TCTCGCTTTGGGTGCGAGAGGTCCCGGGTTCAAATCCCGGACGAGCCCGATTGAGTGGTTCACGACAATCGCCTCTTTGACAACGGACTCTTACAGTAGGTGGTGATGCTCTCGAAAAAAAAACGATGCGACTTCAAAACAATGAGCAAACTCAATCTTTAAGTCATACATACTCCTTGAGTGGCATGTTAAATGACTGCTTGTTTAGCTCCTGAGCTAAGATTCTGTGATTACATCGAACACAACTTGTGATATCAAGCACAGAAGAAAGCTGCTATCTCTTTCTCAAACTTTGTCTGATTACAAAATGCTTTTTGGCTCTTACCTGTAATTCAGTGCCGAGACTCTTCCCCTGCTAGTTGCAAACTTATTCACACTTTCAGTCAGAACACCAAAACACTTCGCAGACGAGTGGGGAGTGTTGAACCACATCTTCCCCTTCCCACCTTTTGACTTTTAATATCAAGCGTAAGGGCACCGAAGAAAAGTGCTCTCCCTTTCACGCACATTTTTCAACACTCTCTAATTACAAAATGCTTTTTGGCTCTTACTCGACCGACCCCTGTAATTCTCTTCCCCTGGTGGTTTCACACTCAATATTGGAAGAAGAAGAAGAAAAAAAAAGAAAAAAAATCGCAAACGTCAACGACCCAAAGTCTCACAGGGCGGAGTAGGTGTGTTACTCCTGGGTCTCGGAGCACTTTTAACATCCAATTGTCCCAAAACTGCTCAAACATGAAATACGTGTACCTCTGACATGCTGTCAAGCAGAAAAATGTAGATGAAAAGATTGAAAGTGTTTTCATGAATGTACTTGTCCTGTAAAGCCATTGTTTGAAACTTTTTAACTTATTCCTTTAAAAATCCCTAAGGAAAGGTCAGATCATCATTTGGCACAGCTCCTTGGGAATTTGCTTTCAGATATTATCACCGCTTGTTTTGGTCTAGACTTTGAACTTTACCACGGTTACTGTCAAAAAAAAAAAAAAAAAGATCACCATGTATGCGGTGCATGAACTGAAAGTCATTCCATACTTTACAACCAAGAATATAAGATGTCGGTGTCGCCGCCCTTTGAAAAAGTGTTCCTGTGATACGGATGCAAGACGGCCCACATAGCCATAATCCTCTGGCTAAAGGCTTGTACGCTCAGTCAGCGATTGGGCGCATGGCCCAGAAGCGTTCAAAAGGGCTCGTCCGGGATTTGAACCCGGGACCTCTCGCACCCTAAGCGAGAATCATACCCCTAGACCAACGAGCCTGCTGTAAACAAAACCCGCCACTAGGAGGTGCTCTCGGACTAGTTGGCTTGATGAAAAGGCGTGCGCCTTGACCAGGCTGCAACAGGTATGTCCTGGCACAGTGAGAGTTTCCTGGCACATGGGGGCTCGTTGGTCTAGGGGTATGATTCTCGCTTTGGGTGCGAGAGGTCCCGGGTTCAAATCCCGGACGAGCCCGATTGAGTGGTTCACGACAATCGCCTCTTTGACAACGGACTCTTACAGTAGGTGGTGATGCTCTCGAAAAAAAAACGATGCGACTTCAAAACAATGAGCAAACTCAATCTTTAAGTCATACATACTCCTTGAGTGGCATGTTACATGACTGCTTGTTTAGCTTTTACTTGTCCTGTAAAGCCATTGTTTGATACTTTTTAACTTATTCCTTTAAAAAGTCTCCCTGGAGACCCCCTGACCAGTCTGCAATCCATATATAATCTTTGAGTGGCTTGTTAAACAACTGCTTGTTGAGCATGAGCTATGATTCGATGATTACATTAACACATCTTGTAATATCCCTTTCAAATGTCAACGATCCATAGTCTCACAGGGCGGCTTAGGTTTGTTACTCCTGGGTCTCAGAGCACTTTTAACACTTTTAAATGAAAGGTTTTAAGAATATCAAACCATGGCTTTACAAATAGTCAAGGATTAACTGATACAATAGGATGACACCCTTTATGAAGGTTAAGAGTGAGGCATAGATAAAAGCAGTGTTCGTGCTCCATTCTTTGCTCCTCTCGGTTCATCTTTAAGATGTGATGGAAGTTTCTGAAGGTGAATTTCACTGTGTATCTCTTCATTTGTATGCTCTGTACACTGATCATTTTGGCATTAAATCTTGATTTTATACTAAGCCATTTCTCATTATTTCACAATGTAAATACTTTACTGGTTTTAGTGGTTGGGTGTCGGAACTGGAGAGCAATGAGCTTGCTCGTCCAGGAGGGGGAAAGAAGGTGAAACCCCATCAAACAAGTTTTTTTTCAACAGGAAGTCCTGTTTTTTGGTTTTTCAGGAACCTTCAACTCACTATGGGCATGTGTCTATCAGAATCCACTTTGTTTTAGGTAGTCATTCAAAGTATCCATATGAACATTAGAATGATTCACAGCATGACGTTATTAAAGATTTCTGTATAAAATTAAACCATTACATAGCGAGATCAAAATGAGGGCTCGTCCGGGATTTGAACCCGGGACCTCTCGCACCCAAAGCGAGAATCATACCCCTAGACCAACGAGCCTACAACTACACTTTGTCCGACATATCCTCATTTAAAGGCACAGATGACGCCTTTATATGAGGTTTCGTAAAATGTTGGTTTTTTTTTTCCTTTTTGATCGCATCATTGTATAAATACTCTCAAACTTTTAGTTTGAATATGACACACTTAAAATCTTGTCGTTGTCTTTGTCAGGTATTTGTTTTAAATAAAGCCTGTACTGGTCGAAACCGATGCCTCCAAGTCAGCGTTCAGGTTACAATTATCCCAGCGTTTCAGCTCGCTGCTCACTGAAGCGGCTAGCTGAGTAGCATTAGCACCTGATCAAACCCATAGTCTTAGGATGGCAACAGAAGCGAAGCGACTAAAGGTTGTAACCTTTTTCTGATTTAAGACGTAAATAAAATATGATTTTAATTAACAGATTCACTCTGTAAGGGTTCGTCCACACAGGCCGCGGGCATTTCGAGTTTTATGCTAACTGCTAACTTCAAATAAATGTTTGTTGCCATTGGTAACGTCTCGAATTCCTCTCGACTGCTTCTGTGGGTGTAAACATTTGGATCCGAGAGCGATAGAACAGTGGCAGATATCAGTACATGTTTGATTTTTGTTTGATGCAGGTGAATGATGCTTCAGAGCGCCTGCAGGACTTCCTTCAGTGGTGTGACAGAGTCGGTTTGGTCCTCAGTAATAAGGTTTGTTGTTATTCCCTGCACTCTGACATTCAAACACGATGTAACTTGAGCATTTTTTATTTGTACTTTGAGTTAACCAGGTTTTCTTGGGAGGCTTGCCAGATAGAAGATTTTCGGTCCTACCATTTGAAACGTAAACCTGCAGGGTTTCCTGAAAGCTTTTGTCCTTTGCTCAGATGAGACTAGGAGCTTTTCAGCAGTCGGTGTAAAACCAAAGAAAGAATATGTGGATCTGTGATGCTGTGGGCCTGATTTTCTTTGAATGCTCCATGGCATCATAGACTCTGTAAAATATATTTTCAATAAAAATCAGGTGGGTTCTGTCAAAAAACTAATAATTTGTGTTCATTTTGTCTTTCAACTGGATAATGACCCGAAACGTTTTGCCATATAAACTCAGAAATAGTTCACTAGACACATAAACCAACCTTCTGCCATGGCCTTCTCAGTTTCCAGGCCTAAATCCTATAGAAAGCTTGTGAAATGAGCTGAAAAAGAGTGCACAATAGACTGGACTTAGGACTATCTAGAGGGATTTTGTTAAGAAGCTGTTTATATACAGTAGGTAAAATAAGTATTGAACACATCACAATTTTTCATAGTAAAAAAAAATTGCATTTTTGCCTACAGGTGTGTGTGAGCACAGAGGGAACAGTGGCAGATTATGGGATGCTGGCAAAGGAAGACATAGAGGAAAGGGAGATTTTGTTCACCATCCCCAGATCTGCTCTTCTCCACCAGGAAACAACCAAGGTCTCTGCTTTGTTGAAGAAAGGTGATTCTTCTGAAAATGTGTTTTATAACATCAAAGTTTCCCGATCCTATCAACTCCATAATGTTTTTTTGTTGTTTCCACAGAGAAATCGTCTCTGGAGAGTTCCTCTGGTTGGGTCCCCCTGCTGCTGGCTCTGCTTTACGAGTCCACGTCTCCTCAGTCCCACTGGAAACCTTACCTCTCTCTGTGGCCTGGCTTCAAAGCGTTGGATCACCCTATGTTCTGGTAGGGTAGGTTTCATCTCCCATCCTTAAGCTCAGCCTGGGTGACATTTTATGATTTGACATGATTTCATCAGGTCTAAAGAGGAACGAGACAAACTACTGAAGGGAACAGGAATCCCTGAGGCAGTGGCAACAGACTTATTCAACATCCAGAGAGAGTACACAGACATAGTCCTGCCTTTCATAATCAGACATCCTGAGCTGTGGAACCCCAACACACACACTCTGGAGCTGTACACACAGCTGGTGGCCTTCGTCATGGCCTACAGGTTAGCATGCACAAACCTTGAAATCTTTCTGTTTTTAGGTTTTATCGTGTTTTCTTCGTCTTTCTGAGCCCGTTTTGTTTCTGCTCTCTCTGAAGCTTCCAGGAGCCGCAGGAGGAAGGCGATGAGGAAGATGAAGAGGAGCAGAAGGCCCCCAACCCTCCCATGATGGTCCCTATGGCAGATATGCTTAACCACGTGTCCAACCACAACGCCAACCTGGAATTCAGTCCGGTAAGGAGACGCTTTATTTTGATCTCATTTATTAGGAGGAAAGAAAAAAAGCGCATCAAGCTTGTTTCACCTACCCTTAATGCATTTTTTTTGGGGGGGCAAGCATGCACACACTCATACTTAGGGATGATTTAGAGAGACCAGTGAACCTAACAATCATATTAGACTGTGGAATCAAGCCACAGTACCTGGTGGGAACTCACACATGCACTGGGATAACGTGCATACTCCATGTTTCTCAATTGTGTGCTAAAAGGGGCTCGTCCGGGATTTGAACCCAGGGCCGCTCGCACCCTAAGCGAGAATCATACCCCTAGACCAACAAGCCTCGTGCGACAGATGTCCACATCTGCCTGAGTCTTCTAAGTATAGGAGTGCTGTCTGCTGATGTGTCAGGTCAGCCCTCAGGAGTCCTGCAGTGCCCTCTGGTGGTTGGTGCGTTCTAAGGCTTGTTTTCAGACTTCTTCACTAACCCCCTAAATCAGAGGTGCCAAGTCCAGTCCTCCAGAGCTACTATCCTGCAACCTTTAGATGCACCCCGGCTGAACCTTGTGGGACCCCACTCATGATCCTCAGTCAGTCTGATTCCTCATTATTTAGTTGTCCATCCTGGAATCTTTCATCAAGATTGTTTCTGTTCCCTATGATTATTATTATTTAGTATCTCTTCACTGCATCCTCATTTTCAGGACAGCCTGAAGATGGTTTCTCTGCGTCGCATACGTAAAGGCGAGGAGGTGTTTAACACGTACGGACAGATGGCCAACTGGCAGCTCCTGCACATGTACGGCTTCACGGAGCCATATCTGGACAACAGCAACGACACGGCTGACATTCCCATTTCCTGCCTGTACCAAGCTGCAGCGCAAGGTGACTGAAAACCTGGCGGTTGCTTAAAGCATTAATGTTTTCATCTGCATGTTTGGATTTTCACTGTACTGAAATTTCAAACTAGGGTTTGGTACTAAAAAAAGTACTCGCTACTCAATTCTATTTCTGATATCACAGAAAGAAAAAACTATAGAGGCTTGGAAAGTGTTATCAACTTTCCCCCCAGACTGCTCTGCTGCTCTTAAATGAAAAAGGCCCTTAAAAGAACAGCATTACTTATATGTGTGTATGAAAAACGGCATCTCTTTGAACGCAAACATATGCGAAAAGAGTTTAATTCAGGGAAGAGAGTAACTCAGATTAACAGAAATTGAATGGTGAACTGTTAAGAGGTGATTTTTGCTTTGAATATTTGTTTTCATAAAATTTGTTGAAGAAATGGCAGCGAGTCTCAAACCCAAACTGTTTTTTCTGCTAAGCAACATAACAGATCAGGGCAGAATTAAGTCAACTATTTTAAAATAAACAAAGGCTTTATATAAAGGTGGGCAAGAAATTTAATTCATAAACAGCAAATTCTCATTTTAAGCATTTAAGTAAGATTGACAAGAAGTAAATCTGTTTCTCCTGTCAACAAAAAGTCCTGTTTACTTTTAAAAATTGTTACTGATTTGCTTCCAAAAAAAGAAAAAGGGCTCGTCCGGGATTTGAACCCGGGACCTCTCGCACCCTAAGCGAGAATCATACCCCTAGACCAACGAGCCTTCTCTGACAGATGTTCACATCTGCCTAAGTGTTATAAGTATAGGTGTGCTGGCTGCTGATGTGGCATGTCAAGCCTCAGGGGTCCAACGCTGCCCTCTAGTGGTTAGTGTGTCATTCAAGGCTTGGTTTAAACCTCTTCAGGAGGTTCCAGGTTTTGGGGGTGGTGAGGAGAAATTTGGATGAACGTAACAGGAACCACAGAGAATTTTTTTGTTTGTTTTTGTTTTTAACTGAGCTGAGAGCAACATCTGTGTAAAAAGAACTAATAGATCGTCTCTCCTTCTTTCCTTGAGATTTCTCTTCTCAGAATCAGGCGATTCATAATAAACTTTTGTATTTATGGATAAAAATGAGCTAAAGGGGACTTGAAGGTCGGAAAATCAGAGTTTGGAAAAGTATGAAACTCTGCAGCCTTTCTTCCTCCTCCAGGGTGTCCTTAAAAAGTTCTAAAAATTATATATTTAAGACTAAGGCCTTAAAATGTCTTAAAATTTCATTGAGAAAAAAGAAAAAAAAAAGTTTGCCTTAAATACATTAATCACAGGTCTTAAGTTTTGTTGTGGCAGGACTATATAATCTTGTATATTCAATTCAATGTAGTCTCTTTTTGTTTTTTACCAGTCCTGGCCACCGGTATGGCACTCAGAATTGTTGTCTGAGTGTCAAGATAAGGTCCAACAGATTTACTTTCACAAGTGGAGCATTACAGCTTTCACCTTGATGTTCCACATGATCTATATATATATATCTATATATATATATATAGATATATATATACATATATATATATATATATATATATATATATATATATATATATATATATATATATATATATATATATATAGATATATATATATCACTGTTATGCAAAACTTTGTGTCGTCCGCAGACCTCTTCTCTGTGTTCTGTGACTCAAGGCAGTTGTAGCTACCAGTAACTAGTTGCTAATATATCCTTGCTAGCTAGCTAGCTAACGAGAGTAAAGCTAGCTAACTTTTTTACATCCATCATGTATAAGTGCAAATATCGCCAGCTGGCTGGATGAATTTCGTCTTAGCCCTTGGTTCAGTTCTGTTGCCAACCCATACAATTTATCTATTTGAGATTTTCTTTTGTACATTTTTGTCATGATACAGGTCTTAAAATTTCATTCACAATGATCTTAAAAAGTCTTAAATATGAATTGGTGAAACCTGCAGAAACCCTGTCCTCTCTCTCCTCGCAGACATTCAGTCTGATTCGGAGCAACAGCTTTTTGATGAACGGTTCGAGGTTCTGCGCCAGATGATGGGGGAAAACGCAGCGTTGGTGTTCAGTCAGCAGGGCTGCCTCACAGACTCTGAGCTACACTCTGCACTCAAGGTGATGGAGCACCAACAGCTGAGCTGCTTTCTCTGCATCCGTTTTATCAACCCAGCATGACATTCATGTCATGAAACCATGACATTTAGCTCCTGTTTTGTGCCTACAGCTTCTGTGCATGTCACGAGAGGAATTCTCCGAATTCAAAGACAACGAAGGATGGGAGGACGACGATGAAGATGATGAGAAGATCTCCCAGGCCTTCTCCAATGAGGGTCTTCCCTATTTAAAGGCGCCTTGGAAACGACTGATCCATGAGGCGGCCCGGCTCACTCTGAGGTCATACGGAGACGGAGAGTTGGAGAGCGATCGGAAGCTGATGGAGGACGAAGCGGATCGGAAAGGACTGAGCAGCCGGCAGTGGAGGGCGCTGCAGGTCCGCTTCGGACAGAAGGTGATCCTGCACGGACTGCTGGAGCTCACCAAGTCCTGAGTTCTGCTCTGACAATCTGAAAACAGCCAATAAACATCTTTCTGATTTTTTTTTTTCTCTTTTATAGCAGCAGGCAACAACCACCATAACTTGTTTTTAGGTGGTTAAGAAATTACTGTTCCCAAATTATTCACACCCTTAAATTTTTTTACATTCTATCACAGTATCAGGATTTCATGTGAGACCGACACAAAGAAATGGATAAAAAAAAGTTATTATGGTTTGAACATTTGTACAAATAGAAATGTGAGAAGTGTGGCATAAACCATGCGACAGAGACGAACTAACCCAGCAGTCATGTTTTCTTGACTGTGGGACGATGAAGTCAGAGTACCCAGTAAGAATCCACACAGGTACACGGATACTCGATATTAAAAAGGGCTCGTCCGGGATTTGAACCCGGGACCTCTCGCACCCTAAGCGAGAATCATACCCCTAGACCAACGAGCCTCCCTTGACAGATGTTCACATCTGGCCAAGACTTGGAAATAAAAGTGTACTGTCTGCTGATGTGGCAGGTCAAGAATCAGTGGAAGCAGTGCCCTCTAGTGGTTAGTGTGTTGTACAATAAATAAGGCTTGTATCCAGTCTTTTTCAGGAGGTTCAAGATTCTAATCGTTCACTTACCCCTAAACACTCATTCTGAGTCTGGAGGTGGCGAGGAGAAATGAGCTGAGAGTAACTTTTGTCTTAAAAGCATGAATAAATCCTCTGTCCTGCAGATTTCTCCTCACAGCATCAGGCGGTAAACACGAGAATAAGTGCTGGAAAGCAAAAAAGGTTTAGTTAGATCATCAGGAAAACACAGAAACAAACAATCATGGACACAAACACACATCTAGGGACAGTTAAGAGAGACAAATTAACCAAATATTCTTGTTTTCTGGTCCGTGGGAGGAAGACGGAGTACCAGGTGAGAGCCCATGCATGCACAGGGAGAACATGCAAACACCATGCAGAAAAACTGTAATTTAATCTCAGTATAAATCCAGCTGGTTTTTTTTAGAGAACAACCAGCATCACATAGACCAGAGAACACAGCAGGCAGAAAGTCGTGGAGTTTAAAGCAGAGTTAGATTCTAAAATCCCAAGCTTTGGACATCTCACAGAGCTCTGACTGTTCAATCCATCATCTGAGCACGGAAAGAGGATGGATCACCTGCAGACCTACCGAGACATGGATGACTTCATACATTCACTACAGGAAAAATTTAAAAAATGATGCAAAAGTCATCCAAATTTGAGGACAGAATAGATGGACTTAAAAGAACCTGAATGGTTCAGTGTAGAATGAACGAAGCAACCAAAGGGTCAACATACTGAATGTATGAAGAGAAGCACACACCCTTAATTTGGAGATTTAATTAAGTTCTTGTCACCATCAAAAAGTCCAGACATTTCTGAGTTGTGTGAAAAGAAGAAAGGGCTCGTCCGGGATTTGAACCCGGGACCTCTCGCACCCTAAGCGAGAATCATACCCCTAGACCAACGAGCCTTCTTACGGCAAGTTTCACATGTGCTGTACTGTCCCACAATTTGTAAGTCTGATGGTTGCTGATGTGGCATTTTAGGGGGTCCGACAGCACCCCCTGGTGGGCAGTTTGTTTCCTTTCAAACTATATCTATAGGACACTGTGGGGTCAAATCCTGCACTTTCTCTTGGAGTTTTTTTTTTTCTATTTACCAGTAGACAACAACAAAACCACGAATGAATGTTAAATAATTCTTTTATCATGAGGTTACAAAAACTAAATTGTAAGGGACCAGAAATGTGAGGAGGAAAGAGTCAGAACTGCTACAAACCATTGTGACTGACCCTGTGGAAGGTTACACAAAACACCTGACCCAAGTCACAGTTTAAAGGGCCATTCTACCAATTACCAATGATTCAGGAGAAGCCAACTGATGTAAAACAGGAAGAGTTTAGTCTGAGTAAATGTGAGGAGGAAAGGCCGTGCACCTGTTTTACAGTATTTGTAAACATCCGAGTTCTAACCAAGTCCAATGACTACTACATATGGTCATCTTCATAAACCGTACCAACTGGACTTAATTTCCAAAGCGGCCTCACTAAATAAACCTTTTAAGTTATTAAACATCAAAAGTTATTTATGGTACTTGCACGCTTTATGTTGAAAATGTAGAGAAAAAAAAACCAACATGTAGCTGCACCTCGAATGCTTTATTTTCTTTATTTATGCATACTGCAGTTAAAGTAGCAAGAACTAAAGGCAAACTAGAAAGAACTACAAAATACAACACACGGACCAATACATTTACAAAACATTCAAAATGTTACAAAATGGGCTGTATTGGTCCTTCTATTGTTCTTCAGTTCAGAACTTTGTACAAGTTGTCATTTACGATGTTATCATCACTGCACATTTTTACAAGTGCCAGGGAGAGACCTCCAGAACCAGTTTGAAATGGACAAACCCTCAGCAACCAATCTCCACCACCATCACACCTGAGAGACTTGACCACAACTTTCAGTCCCACTCAGAAAAAAAACAAAAAAAAACAAAAACAACAAAAAACCCCCACAAAGAACCAAATAAAAATAGCAGGCAGTTTCTTCTCTTCAATCATCAACCATTCAGCCTCAGGAAGCAAAAATAAGTCACAAACCAGGATCTGTGTGGGAGGGAAGCAAACCAAAGACTTTGGTAGTGAAACTATGTTCAGGTGTCTTTACATGTCAAAGGTACGTTTTAACCAACATGTGAACTGCAATTCATTCGTCCACTTCCCTGCTCTCCCTTTCCCCCCCAATATTTACAACAAAAGAAGCATTTTAAACAGCATTTCTCCTCCCGTTCCCTCCATCTCAAAAGGGAAAAACGAAACTCCTTAGATCCATGAACAGTAGTCCTTCGGGCCACATTTAATAAAAAAATAAAACGATGAAACTGTGGTTGCCAGTTTATCCAGTGCCAACAGTGAATTGGGAGCTGTGTGTGTGGTGATGGGATGGGTGAAGGCCACGGTGTCTCTCTGACACGGTTAGCTGGCACCGGTGCCCTCCATCACCTGCTGGGCCTGCTTCTGCCCCATGCAGCACTGAGCCACCGACTGGAACAACCTGCACACACAGCAGAAGTTCAACATCACAGCGACTTCTTCTGAGGATTTTATTCTTCGCAGCTTGAGGAAAACCTACTTTTCGATCTCAGGCGCACAGTGAACAAAGTCGTGGCTCCAGAACTTGAAGGCGGGATTCTTGATCAGCTCGATGAAGGTGATGAGGAGTCCCCATGGGTGAGGTCTGTTCACGATCAGCCTCTCCAGCAGAACCCTGGAGGAAAAGCAGAACACAGTTGGCCGACAGAAGTTCTGATCCACATCTGATCCCAAAAACAGCAGCAATTCTGTATAGGTCTAGAAATATATGAAATCACAAGGCTTCATATATAATCTACTGCTCACTTCTACTTTCTTATGTGTCATATTGTTTGGAAGTATGGGGATCCACACAAAACAATAAACAATGTAGTTCTTAGGCTCGTCGCAATAATTAATTCATCGCATGATCAATTAAAATGAGCTCATTTTCCATTCTGATGAATAATTTTTTTTTAAAGGGGTATTTTGTTTACAGATGCATCATATCCATTTTTAGTTGTGTGTGGTTTTTATTTGTTTAGTTTATTGTTTTTGATTGTCGAGTTTTATTTTGGATATTTACAATAACTTAAACAATTACTAAATGAATACAATATGGAAAAAATTGAAAAAAATTACATAATGAAAAAAGTGAAAAAAATTACATAATGAAAAAAGTGAAAAAAAATACGAAAAAAAAAATTTAAAAGAAATAAAGGCAACTCAATCAGATTGGAAATAAAATGGAAAATTAAATAGTAATAATGTTAAGTGTTCTTTACAAAATTAAAGTTTACTGGTCTTCGAGAGGGCGAACTTGTATTATTATGCCATTATCAATACTACTTGAAAATGGACTCGAAAAAACAATAATATTGTTTATTGCAATAATTTCAGGGACAATTTATTTGTTGTCGTGACAGGCCAAACAGTTCTTACACAAAAACAAGCCATACGGGTTATTAATAAGGCTCGTTACTATGAACATACAAATCCACTGTTTATTAAATCTGCTATCATGAAATTTTATGATTTAGTTTATTATAAAATAATGCAAATAATGTTTCGTGCAAAATTAGATTTACTAACAATTGGTTGTAAAGATTTTCACATTATAGGAATCCAAATATGATTTGCAACAAGTTTGTGAATTTACAAAATAACAAGCTAAAACAAAAAAGTCTTTTTGTCGTTGGAATTAAATTATGGAATGATGAAAGCACTGATTTACGAACATGTCGTTCATTAAGGGCTTTCAACAAAATGATGAGAACGCAAATATTTGATGGTTACAAGGGTAAATGACTTCAAATTGTCTCGTATCTGTTTTGGTTTTGGGATTTTTATATATAGTAATGATTTATGAAGGGCTAATTTAGTTTCATTTGATGTGGCATAAATATAAGCCCTTTGCTTCTACCTGTACCTTTTCAGTCACGTTGTTAAACTGTTGCAGTGTTGTGAACTATGGATATTGTTATGTTAAATAAAAAACTATCAACGACGACCCCCAGACCCGAGAGGAGATGGTCTCACCTGGTGATCTGCTCCTGGATGGCCTCGGTGTTGGCCTCAGCAAACAGGTAGAGCATGGTGCAGCTGAAGTAGTGGGTGTGGCTGTTCGGGTAGCGCAGCTGATTGGCTATCGCGTTCAGGAACAAGTACCGCCCTGGAAACACGTGAACACGGAAACTTGATCAGGATGACCGGAGGTGCTTTCGTTTAACACATGCAGAGCCTTACAAAAGTATTCACACCACTTAAACTTCTGTTACATTTCGTTATGTTACAACTGCATATTCCTGGTATTTTATTGAGCTTTAATGTGACAACACGAGACAAAGTAGTAACTGTGAGGGTGAAGGAAAATTTAGTTGCAAATCAAAAGCTGAAAAGTCTGGCATGCCTTTGGACTCAAGCCCCCTGAGACAACAGAGTCTGTGGAAACCTTTCCACAGACACTGTGGCAAAATGAGGAAAAAGTCCAGAGGTATGAATACTTTCTGAAAACGCCAACAGAATGTTGTGAACTCCAACACCGACTCAAATTCACTTACTCTGCTCGACCAGGGGTTTGCAACCTGCAAAACAGTCATTTTTGCCCTAAGTCCAGCTAAATGAGGCTTATTTAGAGCCACAAATGTTATGTGACTTTTTGAGAAAAACAAAAATATCTACTATATGAATTTTGGAGTCATTTTTAAAAGAACCACAGTTTTATTTCTAATTTTAGGTTTTAAAATAAAAGAAAAATGTAAAAATTTGTAAAAATAAAAAACAGCTGCATTTTCTTCTGCGGGATGTTGATACTTGTGGAAAGTGACAAAAAAAAAATAAATCAGTTTCCAACCTAAAGACAAAATAAAAAAAAAAAAAAAAATCTGATGAAAAATTCAATTTCAGGACGAAAAAAAAAAAAAAAATTAAGAACTACTTAAAAAAACCCCTGAATTTTTAAAAATATCCATATTTAAAGACATTAATTGATTCGCCATCATTTTCAGGAACAGGTATTAAGAGCCATGGTGGACTCTCCAAAGTGCTGCGGGTTGCAGACCGCTGTGTGTTCTCGACTGAGAATGAATGCACTGCTGAGGGCTTTCCTACCTTCAGTGTCCAGGTCCACAGCCAGGTTCTGGAAGATGTCCATGTGTGCAGAATGGGTGATGGTGCTCATGGACGGGGTGCTGCCCTTGTTGTGGATGTGAGCGATGGCCTGTGTGCCGACATACAACACTAACGCGTTGATCAGCTGGATGTTGTAGCGGTTTCCTGGTTCGTTCGACACCTGGAAGAAAACAAAATGAGCAAAATGGCTTCTTCGTCTTTAAGGTGGAGCAACTGGGGGGGCTGTTTTAAATTTTTTTCTTCAAAAAAAAAAAAAAAAAAAAAAAAAAAAAAAAATTTATAAAATATTGGTAAATTCTGCCATAATAGCAATATTAATATTGGATATTACTATTGGCCCAAATTTTCATATCTGTTAATCCCTAAAAATTACTTTTTTGTAACTTAAAAAATGAGCCGTTATTGTTACAGGTTAATATTCTAAGTCAGCCTGGACACAAATTACACAAAAATGTGTAATTATATTCAATTTTTGAAAAACGACGTTTGGTCACCCCATGTTGTGCTAATAGCACTTAGCATTTGTCAACAACTCATTTGCGGAAGTGAGAGCGTTGCGCAACACAATCATCTGGCCGAAACGTGGTGCTAACCTGGAGGTTGCTGCGCAGTTCTGACAAGAAAGTCACAGGAGAGCGCGTCTTCAGGTAGGAGTCCAGATCCTTCTTGAACTGAGACGGCATGACGCCTGTGAAGTTGGTGAGGATGCGGGGAGCGATGTTGATCTCACTCAGCATGTCCACCTGAAGGAGCAACGGAGCATAACTTTAACTCCAAACCTGCAGCTCATTAAAAACAGCTTCAAGTCTGGAGATCCAGGCAGAGAGTGGATGGTTACCTTTAAGTTGGGCGTGAAGGGGTCCGGAAGCCTCATGTTGCGTGGGAAGGCACTGAGGATAAGGTTGCGGAGCTGGATGCAGTTGGGTGGGATCACGTCACAGAAGCCATAATGGTAATCACAGAGGAACTCTGGGAAGTCATGCAGCAGGACCAGAAGCACCCTCAGTGTGCCCTGAAGAGCCCAGAACAACAAACAGCAAGGCAAACATGGAGACAGTCAAACCTCTGACAAAATGAGCATCAGCTGCCAACAGATGTGCAATTTTCATTCAGTTTTTCAAACTTTATTCATGGCTGAGCGTGTACCTTGTAGAGGATTTGCATAGGTTTGTTGAGCTCTACGTTCCTCAGGAAGGGAGCCAGATACTTAAAGAGGTCGATCAGCAGCTGTGCGTACATGGGCCAGCCCTGAAAGACATCCGCCATCGTTATTTAAAAGCTCCAACATAAAAAAAAAAAAGAAAACATGTCTGACAGAGTGGGTGGATATGCGGCGATTTTACCTTCTGCTGGGGCGTGTGCGCGAGCATCCTGGCGATGAAGATGCGATGGGAGATCAGTTCCAGCCAGGCATACACGAAGCCAGGAGCTTTGGTGGGTCTCAGGATGTGGAACGTGTTGCTGCCGGTAAAAGTAACAACTTTAAAAAAAAAAAAAAACAACAGGATTTTCCAATAGATAACAATATTCAACAGCAAGTCTAAGGTACGTACTTATTAAATGTTTGATTGTGCTTCACACAAGTTAAGAAAATTACAAACTCGGGTGAGGCGATAAATTGATTTTATTGATGAATCGAATTATTGGTTTTTGACGATTTAATTTTTGGAAAATCTGGATTTTTTTTTTTATTTTTTTTTTTTCCCCCACCAACCCACTCCTTGGGTTTCCATAGTTCAGAGTGATGTTTTAAAGATTCTGTTTATTCATGATTAAGTATTAGGACCAGGCTAAGATTTTTTTCCCCCCCAAAACAAAAAACTAAAATGTGGAATGTTGAGCATCTTGTGAAATTATACTTTGGTATCAGTTTTACAGATAATGATTAATAGAAATATTTAATCTTCTAAAACATCAGGATTAAAATTATTATCAGAAGCAAGATGTTGAATCAATCGTGCCAACAACTGTACCCATTTCGAAGAAACAACCACATGAACTGAGCTGCTCACGTCATATCTGAATAACTCTGGAAGCTTTTTTCTCATTAAAACAAACCACTTTTTTCTTGTAATTTCAAGATGTTTTTCCTAGTAAAACTGCATCTTTTTTTCTGCTTATATTATGTCCACATTCTCCTAATTAAACAAAAATTCTCGTAGCCTGGCCCCGATACTCTGTCGAACAACTCACAGAAGGGATGACTGAAATAAAAGCCACTTTTTGAAAATATTTTCTGTCATTTTCTATTTTAGAAAAGAAATATAAAATTGGAAATCGGATCAGGTATGAAAAAATTGTGGAGATTTTATTTGTAAGCCAAGATGCAAAGCCCCATTGCAAACTTAAATATTCCTTGTACTCAATTCTCTCATGTATGATGTTTGTAGGAGTTTTGTTTTTATTTCAGGAAACAGTGATATTTGAATTTAAATGCCAAATATCCCTAACTCCTAATCCTAACCCTAATGTAAAACATCTTCATAGTCTGTTTTACCAGAAGGCAGTGAGGGTCTGGAAGTTGATGGTCTCCAGGACGTGTTCGGGGGCGTTGAGCTCCAACAGCAGCATGATAAAAATACGATGATACGGCAGCTGCTGGAAATCCGTGTGACGGACGTCGTGGTCCTGGATCAGCACTCCAACAACGATCCCAAGGACCTGAAGCGGGAGCAGAGTTGGTTTTTACTTCTATGCTCGACTATTTATTTCTAAAAATATGATTAAATTAATTTAACAACATCTAGCTGAAAATTCCTGTTTACCTTGTTGAGAAGGTTGATCTTTGTCACGGTGTTGGTGGCCTCCCCAGAGTGCTTGACCAGTAGGGCTATGAGCCTGACGAAGGCATCCAGGTTGTGGTAACATTTGGCTCTGATGATGGCTACGCTGGCTGCTGGGTTGTGCTGCTGTTCAGCCTGTGCACGATAGCTGATCTCCACGCACATTTCTGTGCACAGCCGGAAGAACCGTGTGATCAAGTCGTCCGTCTTCAGTATGCCCTGCTGGTGCATCTGAGGAGACAACAACCAGGGAGGATGTGAGAAACAAAAGCAACTCATGATTTTATCAGTTCAACACTAAAACATCTAGAGGAGTATTAACCTGGCCGACGAAGGCAGAGAAAGCTTTGGTGCTGTCCCTGCCAGCTGCAGCCGAGTGATACAGGTTGACCCACTCTCTCAGCAGGTACTCTGCTTTTTCCCTCAGACCCGGGGGATCATCGTATTCGGAAGCTTGGGTAATCCCAGAGTGCATCATGAAGTTGGGTCCTCCGTGTGCCCGGTCAATCATGGCTTCATAATTGGAGCGAACAACATCCATCAGCTGGGGAAGGCTGTGGATGAGGAAGGGTAGGTCAGCAGAGGTCCAAACAGCCAGAAGGTCCTTTTCTGGACAGCACTTCCTGTCTTAGTTGTGTTTAACTTGTAAATGTGGTCACTTACCCCTCTGGCGCATTGGCTCTGGAGTGTGCGCAGGTTCTCATCAGAATCTCGATCGTCTGGAAGAGGTCCGCTTCGGTGACGTGGTTCACGCTGCGCTCGTCCACCAGCAGCAGTTTCACTAACTGCATGGCGAATGCAACCGCCATGTAGTGCAGTCCATTTTCCATCGACTGAAATACGACATCAATCAGCTCAGTAACACCTCAGACAGATGATTACTTGTTACCTGCAGGGTCACGGATTAAAGGAGACCAGCAATTCAGTGTTTCTACCTGTGCCAGGTGCACATCATACTGCTGCATGTTCACCAGATGGTTCCTGATGAGAAGTTCCACTGCTTCCACGTTATACTTGTATTCATCCCGACAGTCAGTCAGACACCTGTGAACAAAGAGCAGATTACACATCCTATAGCCATAAACAGAGCACAATAATGATGCTGATCCACAACACAGGTGTTAGTATTAACCTGTCCTGAAACACTGACATGTACACCTACCTGGTAATCTGCTTATTGCACCACTGTGGTCCGTAGGCCCGCCCATCCTGCAGGGCTTTCAGAACCAGCAGGTGGCACTCTCTGTAGCGAAGCAGCAGGTCAGCATCAGCACCGCTGGTAGCATCCAGGAGACCTTCAACAGCCTTGCAAGACAGAAAGCAGCTTGGTTGCACATCTGGAGCTTCAGATCCATCCTCCTCACACAGTTTTTATAAAATCAGCACCACCGCTGCCTGACATTTGCCACTGAAACAGTCCTACCTTCTGCAGGAGGCCAAGTGCAGCAATGCCATCCCTGGAGTTTCGTGCTAAAACCACTGCCTCCAGCAGGTTTCGCAGGCCCTGGGTCAGGGGGTTCATGGCGAGAGTTGGAGGAATGGCATGAAGGTGCTGCTCCAGGTCTGTGATGCATTTATCGTAGATCTGAGCCACGTCGTCAGTGGCCCAGGCCTGTTGCTGAGGAACGAAAAGGAAAAAGTTTAAATCATTAAAAAGTTTCTTGAATTTTGCATTTAATTATGAGTAAGTCTGAAGAAACTCATTTAGATAGCAAAACAATCTCTCCAACAAGTCTTCAAGTTTCAAGAAACACCTTAGATAAGTTCATTTAAATTTCTCATATGCAACATCAAATGTCATATTGTTTTGATTTTAATTCCATAAACTAGAAAAACTCAAGTTTTAAGAGTGGAATTAATATAGTAAAAAGTCAATGGAAGAAACAATGAATCACCAAAAATATAAAATTAAAGAATGACCCAATGTAATTAGGAACCCTTCATAGAAATTTTACTTTATTTAAAGCCTAAAATTTAAATAGATGAATTTGGATTTTTTTTTAATGACTTCCTAAGATCCTGTTGAGCCTTTCTAAGCATAATTCAAACTTTGCCTTTTGTTAAACAGCTTAGTTTTATAAATTTACCTTCATGGGTTGAGCCAGGAAGCCAGTGGGTTGGGAGAGATCGTTGCTCGGTAAGAAACCAGGAATGTTCCTCGCAAACTCCTCATAAACAGCCAGCTGTTTAGGGTCCACTCCCCCCACCTGAGACAAAGGAACAGCAGTGAGTAAGGCAAGACAGGCTTTAACTGATATTTTCATGAGCGGGGTTGTGCAGCGTTGTTACCTTGAGTCTGATCTGTTCGGGCATCCGCTCAGCCTGGTAGGTCAGGACGACGGGATCGCAGTAGCGACGGCCTTCCTGGCGTGCATGCTTCCTCAGTTCAAACTCCTTGAAGCAGATTGAAACACTGATGAGTAAAATGTGTCTGAAACAACGGTAATATCAGCAATCAAGATAAGTGCATCATCTGAGGAAGAGTGGACACCTCAAAGTAGTTGTCCTCTCCAGTCAATTCATGAAGCTTTTTTGCTTTGTGCCAGCGTGCATTCCAGTGCCCTACCATTTCCACCTCAACTGCTCTGCAGCTACGCAGCTTCTTACACCCCAAACTGTGATGCACCGTGTATTCTGACACCTTTCTGTCAGAACCAGCATCAACTTCCCAACCATGCAGGCAACCCTTTACTCATCCACTGTACCATCGTTGCACCAATTCTGATAGAAGCTGCTACAGAAGGGAAATTCCACTTTTTCCATTTTAAATCATTTATTCATCCAAAAAGCACGTAATTAGAGTGTGAATCAGTAGCAAATGGTCCACATTTACTATTATTCAAGTTTCACAAATGTAACAGTGCTGTGGTTCAGCAGAACACTAAATGATTTTACAAGGTGTCTAAAAGTAATTCCCCATAACTGTTTTAAAGAACTCAAAAATCGTGTGCAAAACAAAGGCTCATGTTTTTCACATTTTATACAAGAAAGCCTACCTTTTCAAAATGCTTTACCGTTGAACTCAACACCAAAATAGTTGTCACATTGAGGGGAAAAAAAAAAAAAAACCCTGCAAAAAGTAAAAGCTTGTACAATTTCATAATGATCAGGACCTTAGTTCATTTTTATTCCCCAACTCTGTCCCAGACATCTCCATGACATGTCATGGTTTTTGTGTTTAGCTCTCATGGTTCTGCGGCCCTCTGTTTGTATTGTTTTACCAAAATTAACCAATGATTTTTTTTTTCCCCTAAAGCCACACAGAGCAAAAAAAAAAAAACCTTCAAGAAACTCTCGCCTCGCATTTGATTTATTTCTATGTTCCAGAGTTAGCAGACCTGAAAGGCTACCGCTGGTTAGCTGCTTCTCCATGTTTCTGATGTGACTCCTCACCATCAGTGGTCGTCGCATGCATCCTTGTGCCTCCAGTCAACCATGTGCTGACAAAACGTATAGAAAAGTTGTTCTCCTGATTTTAAAACCTTGCTAGCCATGAACCTTGCACTAAACTTCAACCTTTTTTTTGTTTGTTTTTTTGGAGGACGTCAGTGTTTCAGTGAGTTTATTTCACCATGGCTGTGTGGAGAGGAGAGCCGAGTCGAGTCAGGTAACGACAGCCACGAGAGTTGCAGCGGCCAAAATACTACAAAAACTACTGCATAGCTTGTTCTGCTTGCCAAATCACTGAATTCTGTGAAATTCCACATTTTACTGTGGATTCCATTTTGTTTGTTAAATTCTGCGATTCTGCTACTTTTTTCACATCGCAGAAATCGCAGGGCCCTACTACAGACCTTTAACAACCCAGAAGAGCTGCAGGGTTGAAGACACCCTGACACAGCCATCACTATAGTCAAACAAGCATCAATCATTTTTATCTGACATATTCCACCTACTAAAGGTGCCGTGATAGAGAAGCAGTGTTTTTCCACTCACTGTGGCTAGTCTCTTGTCCATTTCAGGTCCAGCTTTCTCCACAGCAGTTTTCTGAATGAAGCAACAAGCCAGTTCGCAGTTGTCCTGAGCGATCCTGGCAGCAGCCTCCTCCATCAGTTCTCTCTGCTGTGGCGTCGGCGCCTGGGAATAATGAGAAATTTAGAAAGCCTGAACGACTCCAACACAACACAGAAAAGGATAAACTGTGATGTGAGTGAGCAGCAGGTGGTTTTCAGCTCACCCTGAGTGCAGCAGCAAAGCTGTTCTTCAGGTTGGTAGCGATGCTCATCAGCAGCGGCTCGCGGCACGTGATCATGGCCATGCCAGCGGTCAGGTTTCTCATCATGTGGTGGGCGGCCACACGCATGCGAGATTCCTCTGAATCCAGGGCGAAGTCCTTCCTGATGATCTGCTCGCACGTCGTCATAGCGATTTTGATGGAGCGGTCCACCACGGGGTGCACCAGCTCCTGGACCGCTCGTTCCACAGACTGCCGCACGCACTGTTTCAACTGAGGATGAGCCTGTAGCAGAGCGATCTGCAGGTAGGAAGGATAAGAGGATCCCAGTGAAATCAACTGGAAGGTGGCCTGGTGTACTAGTAGATCTTATGATGAACGCATTTGATTTTGTCTCATTTTCAGCCGAATAATATTTTTTCTTGGAATCATGAGCAATATTTGGACTTTTTAACTTACGTTGACATTAATATTGATATGTGGAGCCAGGCCTGCCTGGGCGTACACATTGATGTCATGGTAACTGAACTGGGGCGTGGGAGGTCCGGTGGTGGTGCAGGTGGTGGTGGTGGCAGCTGGGGTCGTGGGAGGAGCTGCAAATGGAACAAAGTCACCTGTTGGTCACAAAAGGCTCATATGATTAACATCAAAGAAAAAGCAGATTAGAAATACAACAATATTAAGTACTTAAATGTAAACTAAGGCTGGGCGATAAATCAAATTTTTGGATTTTGAAGATTAATTTTTTGGAAAATTTGGAATTTTTTCCACCAGTGCTATCCTTGGGTTTCCATAGTTCAGAGTGATGTCAGCGCGCCCAGGGCCGCCATCTTGTTTGACAAGTGGTTTTACAGCATCTGTTTATTTGGACTTTGAATTTAGGTCAACTCTATGATGCTCATCAGCAGCGGCTCGCGGCACGTGATCATGGCCATGCCAGCGGTCAGGTTTCTCATCATGTGGTGGGCGGCCACACGCTTAGAACCAGGCTAAGATTGTGGGTTTTTGTTTTTTTTTTTTTTTTACAAAAATAAAAAGTCACAATGTTATAAGAATAATGTCTTATTACCAGAATAAAGTCGGAATATGTGGAGAATGAGGTAGTAATTTTCTAAGAACTCCAACACAAAAAAAAAAAATAAATAAAAAAATAAAAAATAATTTTTTTTTACTGTCAAAAGATTTTTTTCCCCTCACTGAAACAACTTCCTTCTCACTATTTTAAGACGTTCTGGTAAAATGACATCTTTATTTTGATAATAAGACTATATTCTCATAATTAGAAATTCTCATAGCCTGGCCCTGATGCTCCATCATACGGCTCACAGAGGGGATGACTGAAATAAAAGCCATTTTTTAAAAAATATTTTTCATCATCGGTAATATCCTTTTTAGAAAAAAAAGTGAGAAAAAAAAAAAACAAACAAACCCGGAGATTTTAATTTTAAGCCATATCACCCATAAATAAATAGTAAATAGTGTTGTTTATTGCACAATTATTTTACCTTAAAACTACAGCAGGTTTAAATTTACAGCAGTTTTCAAAAGCACAAAAACCACTTTCTAAGGTAGGGGTGTCCAAAGTGTGGCCCCTGGACTGATTTTGTGTGGCCCCTGACTGCAATTCAACAATAATGCAAATTTAGCCCCCTGGCACAGGTGGTTGATGCAGATGGAAGCTTTCTATTTTTAATCGGAGCAGAATGATTAAAAACTAATTGAAATTTTATTAAAATACAAAAAGTATTTATCTTTAAATAACCACATTTTTAGACAAAAGGACACTATACAGCTCCAAAAATCCTAAATGACCTAAATCCTGCTTTTATTGTTCTGAACGGTCTAAATTTTTTGCTTTTTTTTTAATAAAACACCTGACAAATATTTATTTTAAATAGGGCAAATCTGCAAACACCTTCTAAAATTTTGGCTCGACAATAGTTTACACATAGCTTTCCAAGAACAAAAAAAAAAAAAAAAAAAACTGACTGCATCATTTGTTTAATGACACTATTACATTATCAAGTTGGTAAAAAAAAAAAAAAATAAATTAAAAAAAATAATAAAAAAAAAATAAAATTATTTTTTAAAAAATTACTTTTTTTGGCCCTCAAGTCCTTTTGACTCGACGATTTTGGCCTACATAAAAAAGTTTGGGCACCACTGTTCTAAGGCTGGGTTCAGTCCAAACAGCTCTCTGAACTTGAAACATTTTTTAAAATAAGCTTTCTGAAGAATGTGAAAACAGAAACTTGATATGGCGCAACAACCTGTGGTAGAAGGTGGCAGGATCTCTTCTGGTGGCTTCGCTTCTTTCTTTGGTGCAGACAGCTGCTCCTCCAGGTTCTTCAGCTTCTCTTTGTCCTTCAGTAGGTTCCCTGGCTTCAGCTCGTTGATGTCCAGAGACAAGTTCTTGCAGAGAACTTCAATCTCAAACTTCAAATTTAACTATAGAACAGAAGATGAGAACAAATGACTCCCTCTTGGATATCTTACTGGGTGGAAAACAACTTGACGAATTAGTGCCACTTTGTTATGCCTTCAACAGTGTGTTAATACCAATTCTGGGCCAATTCCCTCCCTCATTTCATAACCCTTAGTGCAAGTGTATTTTTACCTAAGATTTTTTTTTTTCATTATAGTGATCAATACACACACACAAAAAACATTTGTGTACACCCCATTTCTGTTTATTTTGGTTCTGATCGTTCTTTGAACCAGTTACCAATGAAATAAGATTATGGGCCCAAATCAGATCAGAATACCTCCAAGTGGCATTGTTCCAGAAGTTGGGATCATAACCCTAATTGGTCCTCAGACCCTCTGCATAAATTAAACTAAACCATAAAAATAATTTTTATGTAGGCATGTTTAAAGAGATAAAAACAAAATATAGCTGAGACAGAACTAATGCATTGGCTGTTAATGCACTTTGTGTTGTTCCTAAATCCATGTTTAATTGATTTAATAAAAATGTTTATACATGAAACCAATAGTATAGGTTTGTTCTGCTCTTATTTTGTGGGTCAGAAGCTGAAAAGTTTGGTAACCTCTGCAATAAACCACAATTTTAGGAAAAAAAAAAAAAAAAAAAATCACTGAATCAGTAGTTGTCAAAGTGACTATACTCTCCAGTGGGATGTTTTGTAAACTGACATTTTGTCAGTGCCAAAAAGAGCAAGAAGACTTTTTTTGTACCCTATACAACCCCCCCCCCCAAGTAGAAAATGACCAAAACCGACAGGTATGAAGGGACGATGCACCAGTTACTACTAGGCCCCTTGTTAAAATACCAACTAATCTTGTCTGACTGATATTTTCTACAATGGTTAAAATAATAAAAACCAAATGTGGTAACATCAGCAGCTTTAGTTCTGATCTTGACCATATAATGAGGAGGTAAATTATGCCACAAGATCAGTGAAACCTTTAAGTAAACTCGAGCTGCACCACATGCGCTAAACCAGCCCCACCTCTGCAGTGGAGAATGTTATTTACCTTGAGGTCATGTTCCTGATGGAGCTCAGCGAGAACATTCATAATGGCCATGGTCCAAGGGTTCTGAGGCCTGAAGACCTATAACATGAAATGTATATTTAGTAATGAAGGCATATTTTATTTATAGATGCACATTTATAAAACAACAGCTATTCACTAAAGTTTTGAACATAAAATGTAAAAGAAAAAAGGTGGAGCACAGAAAGCCCACAAAGTTAAATAACATCGCAGTTTAAATGCTAGGGTTTTTTTTTTTTTTTTTGGCATTTTGTCCTTTATGTGTTTTTAGAGAAAGACAACAGCATTTGCGTGCAAAATCAACTAGAAATACACTGATGTATTAACAACAACAAATACAGATTTAACACCAAAGAGATAGCCATCTGTTTTGCTCACCATGCTCCTTAGGCTAGACTCCAACACTTTGGCCACAAAGGGAACCACATAAAGAAGCTCCTGCTGGCCTTTCACATAGGCTTCGAGTAACAGAGATTTGAGTTCCAGATCCTGAGAAAAAAAAAGACAAGGAGAATGAGCTTTAGGCTGCTGTAGGAGGAGAGAAACACTGCAAGTATTTACAGCATGATTCCAGCTCTTACTGTGTAGAGGATAGGCTTGTTTTTGGCCAGTGTGATCATGCCCAACCAGTGGCCAAGGTTCTTCAGCAGGGAGCGATCGGAGAAGTTAGCAGCTGCCTTGTCAGAAGTTAGAAGCACCTGTCAAACAGATGAGGAGTTTTGGGATTTAACTAATTATGATAATAGTCAGAAAACAAGATGTAACCTCTGAAGGGGATTAAATGAGCACGTTTGGAAGTGAAGATGTACCTTGATATTCCTATAGGTTTCATTGAGAACCATCTTGACAAACTCTGGGTTCTTCAGTGTGTCCAAAAAGTTGGAATAGAGGCTGTGAAAGTTGGGCTCAATGCTGACGCGCTTCATCACCAGGTACTGAGACACCCACGGCATAAACTCTTCCTTCACGGTTTCCTTCAACTCCTCAACCTATTTTCAAAAGAACAAACGCTGCCTAAAGAAGAGCACTTTATAAAAGACGCCTCAGAAAGTATTAGTATTTTTTCTTTACCTTCTGTGTCATGTTTGACTGAGAGAGGTTATTGAAGATAAAAGCAATCTTCTCCTGGACATTTTCTGGAGGTTCTACAATCCGTTCTGTTTGATCCGTCGCCACCAGCAGCGTGTCGATGTTGGTAGTGTTTATGGAAGGCTGTGAGGATAAACAAGCATTTGTGAGTGTGCTATTGTAGAGCAGGTGTCTGCAACCTTAACAATCCAAAGAGCCATTTTTGCCCTCAGCCATGCTAAATAAAACTTTAGAGCCATAAATGTTAAATGAAATTTTGAAAAAAAAGACAAGTTTCATTTTTGATGAATATATAGGAAATTTGTCATTTTTAAAGAACCACATTTTTTTAAAATTAG
This sequence comes from Anableps anableps, assembly GCA_014839685.1. NCBI lineage: Eukaryota > Metazoa > Chordata > Actinopteri > Cyprinodontiformes > Anablepidae > Anableps > Anableps anableps. The sequence continues at coordinate 35,566,724 of CM026073.1, read as the reverse complement.
ATTTTAATATTAGGGCCGATTACTTTATCAATCTATTATTGTGACGATTAATCTGATAAAGAAATTGGAACATTCTGCAAATTTTTAATTTAAACTCTTAGGCTTTTTATACAATATTAGAAATACACTAAAGGGGCAAATAAACAAATGGTTAAATTCCTTTTTCAATTGGGGGGGGGGGAATTAACATTTTGCTCTGGGTGTGTGTGTGTGTGTGTGTGTGTGTGTGTGTGTGTGTGTGTGTGTGTGTGTGTGTGTGTATATATATATATATATATATATATATATATATATATATATATATATATATATATATACATTTTTATTTTTTTTTTTTTATTATTATTTCCCCCCCCCAGCAAATAGCTTTTTTTATTTTTTTTTAGAGTCTGTATACTCCGGTTAAAGATTAATCAATTACTAAATTAGTTGACGATTATTACAATAATCGATTAATCACAATTAATTTGATTAATTGTTGCAGCTCTAATACAAATTTGAAAACCTTCTCAAAAAGAGGGTGGATACATATTTTTTTATACTGGATGTTCATATAACTATGTAAAAAAAATAAAAGCATTTAGTTTCCAACATAATAACAAAAATAAATTGATCTAAAGAATATAACTGGGACTTTTAGTTTATTTCTGTTGTAGCAGTTCAATGCAATTATTCCATGACAAAACTGGGGGAAAAAAAAACTGCTAAAACATGCATTTGTTTATATATCGATATTTAGAAACAGTTATCATTTTTAGCTAAAGTTTTAAAGAGCCATTGTGGAAGGGCTAAAGGGCCACCACAGGTTGCAGACCCCTGTTGTAGATAATCAATGATTAAAACATTAAAGCAAACCCACAGGCATATCCTTTTTAAAGGTGCTGGGTGTGGGCCTTGAGATGGTGCCTGTCTTAGCTGCAGTGGTTGTTGTGGTGGTGGTGGTGGTGACCAGGGTGCTGGGCTGGCCTGGTTGGGGAGCTTTGAGGCTGGGAGGCTGCTGGGACTGGGCCTGAGCGTGGGCCAGAGCGACACTTCCAGGAGTAGTGATGGATCCCTGCATCTTCACCGGAGGGTCACGTGACTGTTGGCCATACTCGATATACTGCACGCACAGGATGTTTAAAGAAGCAGAGCGGGAGAGTTAATCTATATGAAGGTGAGAAGCGGCGTAGTTGGAAAAAAAAAAAAAAAACATTCAGATAGCATCATTACCTCTTGTAAATGGTGAGGAAACTGCAAGAAGTGAGCAATTGAGGCCAGGTGTTGACAGTACTGAGGGTAGTCTTTAAGTCTAGAAATATAAATAATATATGTTACCCTTACACACCATATGTTTCATTTGAATAATGATTCAAAAAAAACAACTATTTAAATACCTGTTTTTGAATCTATCCAGTGCAGCAATTCCAAAGTAATACATTTTGGATCCATACGGTTTCCGTAAGGCTTCAAGAACGTATCGCAAGGCCAGACCCAGCGCCATGTAGGTAACAAGACCCTTCTCAATAATGCCACCAAAGAGGCAGGCAGTGATGTGCAGTTCTTTGTCCGGGTACTGGGGGAAGAATCTATATTCCTCAAATAAGTTTCGAAGCATGCAATTGAAAACCTCTCGCTCTCGCTTGATGGTCGAGTCCTTAAACCTTTGAAGCATCTCCAGAACCTGGAAAGAAGCAACAACAATATGGAGGTCAACTTTAGAGACAAAACACCACAGTTTCCAGTAACTTTTTAGCCATTTCTAAAAAAATACTAGTAACAGAAAAGTTCACAATTAATTTAAGGCAGATATTCCTACAGGCTTTACATATGGAGCTGGAAAAAACTACAAGGATGATGGGTAGAATGGGATAGATGACAAACGCCTGGACGGATGGACTGAGAAACAGAAGAATAACTAAATGAATGGATGGCCAGATAAATGAGTGGTTAAAAAGGAAAGATGAACAGACAGATGGATAACTAAACTGCCTGACAACCTGATTAACAACTGGACAGACAAATGGATACAAGGTAAACAACTGGACAGGGAGACAAATGAGGACAGAGACTAATAGATGGACTAACGGACAGATCAATAACTGGATGGACAGAGTGAAATAACTGAAAGATGGATGGACAGGCGGAGGTACAAAAGCATGGACAAACATTTAGACAATAAGACAGAAAAAAATCTGGAAATAGAAAGTTTGGATCACAAAATTTACAACTTAGTTTATTTAATGTATTCAAATAATAGGAAATATTTACCCGAGTACAATGTCATTCAAAGTGGTACTCACTTCATCCACAGACATGGTCGGGTGAGGTGGGTGGTTGTAGATACGCTGGAAATAACTGTTTGCTTCGTCGTCAATCTCCTTACTAAAGTGCTGGTTAGCCTCTGGCCACACCTGAGAAAGATCAGCTAGAAAAAGAGCAGAAATATTATCTTTAGATCGCACTGTAGCACAACTTTAAAGGCACATGAGCATCAGCACTGACTGAATGATTAAAATAAGCCCAAAAAAAAAAAAAAAAAAAAAAAAAAAAAAGTTTCTCACAGCATTTAGATTTTCAAAAGAAAAACACTTTTCCAGACATAAATTTCTGGTTTTTTCCCAAACAGTTTTTTAAAAATTTTGACGTTTCAGTACAAAACATTTACTGAGTTGGGTCTTATTTTTATGCGCTCAGCTAAGTGCTAATTAGCTGGTTTTTTGCATTGGGATCAACTTAGATCACCTCAACTTCAACAGATCAATACTTCAACTCATTAAATCTGCACTTAATTCTCCAACAGTAACTGATCTTTGACTGGAGCGTCTGCATACTCCAGACTGTTTAAGTCTGTGTGGGAATCGTGGAATCAGAACTTGGAAGCAAAGGATTCCCTAATTCAACAACATTATTCAGGATTATTGAGAACAAAAGACAAAAAGTAAATAATAGATGTTACTGGGTTGGGTTTCAGCACCAACAAAATAGTAAAGACCAACCAGTTGAGATACATCGATCAGGTTCGGCATGGCCATTATGGATTTTCTTCTAGGTCCGACCTGCCAATTTATGTGATTGATTTTTTTTTAAAATTTATTTATTTTTTTTTAAAGGGCAATAACACAAAGGAAATTATACTGCAGGTTTGTTAATGGTAGTAGTTTTATAATCCTAAAGCCCAAGTAAATGCAGCTGTTTTATGCATAAAGACTCAAAACAACAGGAGTTCTTAACTTTGATGTATTTAATGACTAAATGCTCCAACTATGGAAAAATTGGCCCATTCTGATCTGACAGATGCATCTCTTCCAAACAAAATAAAATGAGGCAGTCAGCGTAAGCAGACAAGGAATGGAAGACTGATCTGTATTTCCTCTTCAAAAAAAAGAATGCAACAATTTTTCACAAAATTAAAGCAGAATCAGTGTGAAAGTTTATGATAAATAATTCTAGGCTCTAAATCAAAGGTGTTCAAGTTAAATTTTACAAACCAAAGCAGTCATTACTTGAAGAGGAAATACAGCGCAGAGCAACGCAGGGCGGGGCTCTCAGTCACACCACTACCATCGCCACTTACAGGCCTTCATCTTACTCTGCTGAAAGGTAGGAGGGTTCAAGCCAGGTGTGCTCATCTTCCTGGTGCCAAAAGGGTCCGTGCTTACGGATGACATTCCCAAACTGGAGCCGATGCTGGAGCCAATGCTGGAGCCGATAGCTGAATAAACCAGAAACTTCCGTCACATTACACTTAAACGACCCAACTTACGCCTAACCATGGTTTTACTATAGCACAGGGATGTCAAACTCATTTTAATTTTGGGCCAAATCAAGATTCTTAATGTCCTTAAAGGGCTGGTTGTGCCAGAATGTATTGATAAAACCTATTAAAACTGTGAAAATATTAATAAATAGCTGTCTCTACATGTGATTAGTTCTTCTTTAAATTAAATACTGAACATCTTTTTACGCTGATCATTCTCTCCAGGATTTAGTGCTTTTTTGCAATCAAAATCGCTGATTTTGTGGACCTAATTTAAAAACATTTGCAAGGAATTTTGCAATATTTGTGTTTATGTACGACATTAAATGTGACTTTTTGTTACTCGCCACATTGATCACAGACTAAACTTGACATCAAGTGAGGCTGAGGCAGCAGAGTAGTATAAGAGTATAAGTAAGAAATACTGCCACCTGCAGGTGAGAGTTAGCACCACTTAAACCCAATATTTTTGAACAATTTTTGTGGAAAATTTGTAATAAATTAACAATTATGCATTAGCATGAAAAAAAAATAAAAAAAATAAAAAAATTCAGGAATCTGTTCATTCTGAGTGAATTTCTGTGGAAAACTGGAGGAATTGTAATTTGGTGTCAGGAGTCTCGAGGGCCACATAAAAAGCTTTGGTGGGCTGGATTTTGCCCCCGAGCCTTGAGTTTGACATGTGCTCGACTAAACCTTACACCTTAATTTGTTAGAAAGGGCACTAAACTAACAGTGTCTGTGTTGTGTTTGACTTTCTGACCAAATATCAATGTTTTTGTGTGAAGGAAAACCAAAAGGGATAAGTACCAGAGTCCATACCAGGAAGCTGGGAGCTGATACTGCTATGAACCCCAAAAGGTGTGCTGGGGTTCGGGTTTGGAAGAGGTGGGAATGCCTTTGAAGGGGACAGAGGATTACTGAGAGCTGAGCTCAGTGAGGTGGCGAAGCACTGCATGCTCTGAGTGTGGGAGGTGGCGGTGCTGCCCAGACTCAAGGAGCTTATGCCAGTCAGAGTGTCCATCTGGTGAGCAGAATGAGGAAAAGACTGAACAAGAGCTAAACATAGTAGATCTACTACAACAGATTTATAGTGCGGCTTGATGGCATTGAGTAAAGATGTTTTCTGTCAAAGTACCGTTTGTTTTTCACATGACGATACCTGTACAGGTGAGATGGCATCCAGGCTGCTGGTGCTTGGGGCGCGCCCCTTTGGCATCACTCCTGGTGGAGGCTGCCGAGCTTTATTCATTACATTGCTACGATTGGCAACCATGGTGAGGATCGTTTCTGACAATTCCTGGGATACATTCCTGAGGGGGGTGGAATGTGAAATTAACGTACCTGTGCATAAATCACTGGTTGCGTAAAAATCGCAACAAATAAAATGTTTTTAAAAATTAATTTAAAAAAAAAAAAAGCAACAGGAGTTAATCAGACATTGTACAATAAAAATAACCTGAAAATAATAGAAATGACTTCAAAAACAAAACAAACATTGTGAGTAAAAAATGTCTCCATCAGTATCATCCACCACTGCTGGAGGCGCAAATTTGTAGGGGCCGCAAATGGCCCCCTGGCCACACTTCGGACACCTAAAGAATGGAGTTTTTGGGGTTTTTTTTTACTTTAAGTGGGACTTTTCAGAGGAAGACAATGCTAAATTCAGTGAGTTTCATAACAGGCAGAGGCTGAAAGCTGAAGAGGCTCAGAGTTCAATGGTCAGCTCCCTGCAGACATGTAAAAAATGCAGTTTCCTTTTTAACAGCTTCTTGTTTATTTTTGCTTCCGCTGACTTCATTCTTGAACACCTCAGTCACAGACTCTGAAAATTACCCATTTTAAGTCTAAAAGCTTCAGTAAAGGCTTCCACACCAAAGTTTAACTTTAGTGACATGTTAGCAATGAGGTATGCTGCAATGATCAGAAAGATGTTGGATTTTTCCGTTTCCAACAGTGCCAATCATTGTTGTGAGCTGAAACAGCTAACACTAAAAGTGCCAATTTCATCATCTCTGACTAATAAAACACCAACTGTTCTTCACAAATTTATCTCATAACTAATATTCTCACCCTGCACATGACTGCAAACAGGCAAGCATAGTGGCTAAAGTCTCTGGGGGCAGCTGGGCACTTTTGGGCTGGTCCTTGTCAGGAGCCAGACCTCCCATGATGGATGGGCAGCGTCTCTTCAGAAACGTAACGCATGCCTGGATGAATGGTTCCTATGGTGGGAGGAGAAAAAAAAACATTATAGGGTTTAAATGATTTAATATTGAACAAAATCTCTATTAAATGTATCTGCATATAATTTACAGACTTACCCCATGCTCCCGGATTTTGTCAGTCAGCCATTTATCAAGTTTGAGGTATTCACGGCGAGAGGCAAGTGCAGCGAGGTCAATGACAAAGGCAAACGGAGTAGCATTCAGCAGCATTGATAGTGACTGAAAAGATAAACAGATTTACTAATTTGGCACCACAGAAGTTAAAACTTTGTTCAACACTCGTAGAAAACTTATTTTAGCCATAAACATAAAACCATTTTTTGGGAAATAAATCAAAGATCAAACAGTTTGCACTGTATTAATAAACCTTCAAGTCCTGAGCCACATCCAGGATCCGAGACAGCTTGGCCTGGTCATACTGCTCTCCTCTCATGTACCACTCAGCCATTGAATGCATAATCAGCTGACGAATGGAAGGAGACTGCCCCTGTGGAGGAGGAAGTCAAAATAATAGGTTGCTTTGAGTTGGTGATCAACATAAAAACAAAAGAAAATAACAATATTCAAAAAATGATGGTATGTTAAACAGAAAGGGGTAAATTACTGATTTATTGAGCTAATATTAGAAAAGGACCAACCTGTCCATGCCAGGCATAGTGCAGGATAATGGCAGAGTTGGGGTGGTTGCCAAGAAAGATTGGCATGAGGGTGGAAATGAGCTCATGGCGTAACGTGTGCCAGGAGGTGGAGATCTGCAATAGCGCCAACACCAACATGTCCGGGCAGTGCTTGATTGGGAAGCTGAAGAGCTGCTTCACCTGTTCATATTGCCCAAGCTCAGAGAGTCTGAGAAGACTCTCCACCAAGTCCAGACTTTTCCTGCGGGAGGTTACAGAAACTTTGTGAAAGACATAAACGGCAAAGTGTTCGATATTTTAAGAGACATTAACCTTTAAAGAGCATTATTCTATGCTTTTCTTTGCTGTCAATAAAACCTTGTACATGTAACACATTCAACAGTATATCCCTTGGATAAAGCAGTATGACTACAGCTTTCATACCATGTAGCAATCTCCCTGTTGTCATCCTCAGGTGGGGCTTTAAGGAGATCAATGACCACAGTGTGACAAGGGTAGTCAGCAAAGCAGAACACCTCTGGGTTCATCAGGGAGTACTGAATAAATGACAGCTGGAAAACAAAAGCTCACACTTAGAAATCAAATATTCTGAAAAATCAAAACCATTTAGAGGACACGCTTTAGACAGCGTCTCATCCACACAGCTATCCCATGTTTCTTCAAGAGCAGTTACCTGTCCCTCGGCATGTTTCCATGACCGGTAAATGAGATCAACAGGGAAGACCTCCATCCCCAGCCCTCGTTGGATCCCATACACCACTATCTGCAGGCCTTTGCTGTCCCGGATTAGAAAGCCAGGGTGGTCTAGTTCGTACGTCACCTCCTTGAAGTTCAGGTTGGGATTCTAAGATGGTCATGAAACAAAAATTAAACAAGAAACGTTTTACACAACTTTTTTTTTTTTTTTTTTTTTTGCACAGAGAATGAGATTCTACCAGTAAACAAAACCAGAACAGCACAATATCTGGAAAAAATATCGCGTTATAATTGTTGAAAATTGCAATGGAAATATCGATTATGATTCATCAAAATTTTCTTGACTCTTTTCTTACTTTACCATTAAAGAATGCCCCCATACCTCTCTGAGCTTTCGTTCACCAACTAAAAATATGCATGACGTGTGGGAATTGAGGGCAGTTAGATTCCATCCAAGAAACCAAATATATTACTGATATACAATGTCAATACTTAAAATACACTTAAAATATAATAACCAAGCAAATATTGCATCTAAGCAGTACCTCGCCATTGCAATATTGCACAAGTTGATATTGTGAGGACTGCAATTCGATATGTTGTGCAGCTCTAACCAGAAGTAAAACAAACTGATCATGTTTAATCTCAAAGGAATCACCAAGAAAAACAGCTCACATCTATTAAAATTTAATATAAACTTAAAGGTGGGGGTTATGTATTTTCCAGGCACATAGTGCCAATTTACAGCAATCACGTAACGACATTACCTTCAGTTGCTATAAAAATGCTATAGATATCAAAAACAACTTAAAGGAAGCTTGATTCTGCATCACAGCCGAATCTGACGCCTTGAAATCGGTCTCCGTCTCTTTTAAGAATCTCCTACCCTTTCCAACACTCCCCCTTCAGCCCGTCAACACAACAGTGCTTCTCCATGATGCCGTTTACAACTGTTCTTAGGAGCATTGTACTCTGTCAGCAGACATGCAGTTCCACCAGGTGTTTGCTAATTGCTGCTGCCACTAGTCTGGAGGGCTTTTATGGAAATAGGCAGCACTTTGTGAGAGCAACCGTTTAGGCACCCTCGAATAGGTGCCAGAGGGGGATTCAAGGATTTCTCAAACATGTGTGAGTCAAAAGAACACTCCGGGTAGGTGTTTGATGAGGGAATGACATCATAAGATGATATAAAGCTCAAAAAAGTTGATTTTGCATTATACCCCCCGCTCCCCCTTTAAACCATTGCGCTGCTTAAAATAGGGAGAACTATACAAAGACACAAAGCCAGATTCTTAGCTGCCACTAATAATGAAGAAAACATTTGACACCCAAATGCAAGTTTATGCACTTGAGATCGTTTGAATTTGTCACATATGAAAATATGTTTATCATATAAAACTATAGATCTCTAAAATTTCAATCCAACTCAACTGTGCTGATAGCATAACACCTGCAGCATTCCAGGAAATAATAGCAAGTGACTTTATTTAATAATTCCAATGTTTATTCAGAGTAATTACTTTATTTCCAAATTTTGTCACTATTTAAAAAAAAAAAAAAAAAAAAAATTTTGATGTTACAGACAAACATTCAAACATAAAAGAACAAGAAGGTTTATTTTCATAAACTCTTTCCTTACCACTTCTTTGACAATGTCGATGAGTACCTCAACATTCCACGTATGTGCCTGTGAGCCGTCGTTCTTATCCTTACCATCACTCCAAATTCCACTTCCTGGAGCAGAGATGGACTGTGAGGACAAAAAAAAAAAAATCAAGTACACACAAAATGACTATGTAGTAATGTGTAAAGTTCATTTAAAAAAGCGTGACCAAATTAGAAGAAATACATCCTCATTAAAGCAAAGTCAAGCAAATAACAGCAACCAGTACTGCTCTTTCTCACCTTGCCTTTGGCTAAGTATTATATGGGGAAAGAAATGGCAATAATAGGCTGAGCTGTTGAACTATGCTTAAATGGTGCTAAGCACACTGAATGTGGCAAAAGCTGCACCGTGCTCAAAAACCCAGTTGTGTACATTGCATGCTGCGCAAAAAACCCATTTCACTCAGCTGGTGCACAAAGTTAAGCGTTCAGTTTGGTTGAATTTGACCACAGCGCTCTGACGTATTTTCACGCAGACAATAGATACACACCATTTTTCCTAGACACGAGTGTGCTATAGATGTGTGTCTCACTAGATACCAGTAGAGTACCATGAACCCAACACCTTATTGTACTTTCCTCTCTGTTCCTTCTCAACCACCTGAAGCCTCAAAATTTCATAACATCATCCATAAATGTTGTATTTAAATTTAAACCTCCACTGTATGTAAAGCAATACATCAAACCTATGTTGTGAAATGAATTTTTGGCCACATCCCCCACCCCTAATCCAAGACGCCTCCCTGGAGTTCTCACAGCTTATGTTCATTCCAAGAAAAAAAGTGCCTTACCTGAAGTGGGATACCATCAGATAGGCCGGAGTGGGTCCGAGCCATCATTCCCAGAACCCTTGCTACCTGGCTTGCGGTCACCTCTCTCACCCCATACTGGAGGATTATGTTTCTGCATTCATCAAGACTGGAGACAGAAAGACATTAACCACGTCAGGGATGCATGTCCATAAGACTCTAGCACTGGTTCACAAACATTTATTTCACACTAAACAAAGAACAGACCTGACCTCAGAAATGAAGATCAGAAGACTTCAAACTGCAATTTGCAGCCAATTATTGCAGCAGCGCATTTTTACATCAGAAATACAACTTTTGGGTTTTTTTCCCCATAAAAGTTAAAGTATTTGGCAGGAACATCAGGTGTTTTACATTCAACATTTCTTCATGCACACGTTCTAGAAAGCTGAGATTCTTATAATTTAATTCATGCAAAACATTTGATGACAAAATAAACAGAAAAAAATAGAGGCAGGATGGGAGGTAAAAACAGAATACTTAAAAAAATAAACCACATTCACATATAGTTTAATTCACGTTTGTCCTCAGAGGCTGCTGTCCAGCAGGTTTTAAATGTTGCCACCATTCAACACACCTGACTCACAAATGGTTCATTAGCAGGCCTCACAAATCAGAATCAGCTCAAATAAAGAAGACCTGTCCAGGATGTACCCCAACTCTTATCCAATGACCCCTGGAGAAGCGCAGCAGCCGGTCTAAATGTAAAGATGCCCTTCCACCAGCTGTGTGTGGCATTTTTTGTTCTCTTCTGCATTGAAACGACTTTTTTTACAGTCCGTTTCATTTCTTTTCCAATGTTTATTTTGTTTTCTCTTCTTCCTCTTCTGTTAAAAAATAAAAAAACTTATCCACTTGTTTAGAAACATGTTTCTCATTACTACGATGTCAATGAACTCACCTGGCACAAAAGCCGTAACCAACTTCCTGAATGAAGTCTGCGAGAGAACTCTCCATGATGGTCTTAGCTAACTCCCCGGAGTCTGGTAAGATCCTGTCCATGGGAATGTCCCGTTTTTCAGGGTACAGCAGTGGTGCGAGCACCACAGGACAGCGCTCCTGGGGGAAATCTTAGAACCAGCACACAAAAAATGTGTTCATAAGTTCAGTTTGAGACATTAATGATTCATGATCAGACTGATATGTTTTTGCCTTCAAATACCTCGGCAAAGTGTCTTGAGGAAGGCGTCAATCTGCTCCTGCCCTACCCCACTGGCTCCCTTCTGTCCGAACAGTAGATGGGAGAGCAGCAGGTGCAACACCTCTATGGGAATGTCTTGGAAGCCACCTTCTTGGTTTCCTCCGAGATCTGCGTCAACGTATGACCGCAGAAGATCGGGAAGTTTCTGCTTGATGAACTGTGCAGCTGAAACGCAAAGAAAAACATGGTCAGGGTTAAACTTAATATTTGATGGGAAAACATAAGAAATCAGGATAAAACAAAATATTTCATGTTCAAACATATGTGAGACTCTACTACAGAACTTACCAAATCCCCGAAGATCTGTGTTGCTGGAGTTAAGCAAAGCAAGGCCAAAAATTACCTGGAAAGTAGAAAAATAAGTCATATAAAGGTGGTTCTGACATGTCATCAGTTTCATGTTAAACAGGATACAAAGCTTTTCAGCTACAGTTGAACCAAGTTACGTTAACATACACATCTCTAAACAAAGTCCAGCGCAGAACATCCTTACCTCTTGAACCTTGCTGAGTTTAAGAACTTTACTCAGTTGAGTAAACAGGTGGGCGGATGGCTTCAAACTCTGAAAGACAAATTAAGGAGAACTTCTTCAATAAAAGCTTACATTCTGATTGATGTACACATTAAATATACAGTAATTGCCCTACAACACAGCAGTTCTGTTGCATACTAATTAAATGGACCAGAACTGAATTTCACTTCAACTTAGAATAATTTAAAGTCTCAGAAAAGACTGAACATCTTTTCAAAGCAAGAGCAGAAGATTACAGCTGAGCTCTAAAACGAAACCAATGACAAGACCACTGGCTGCCAATCCAGAGCCATCAACATTGTGGAAGTGCTAACTGAGCCTGTTAGCATTTTATAACACTTGCTCCTTACCTTCTGGTAGTGCAGGGGATTGTCGATGGCGTAACAGAGAGTAGAGATAAAGTTTGGCTTTGATATCAGCGACACACACTCCTGAATCAGAAACTGTGTCTAGTGGCGAGGAAAAACAAAGAGTAGAGATGTATCAGCAGAAGAAACGAGAACAAGATCTCAAAATTTTATATGAAACAATTAGCTGTGAAATATTTCGTACTACTCATACATGAAAAGGAGGAAACTGCACCCAGCCAAACGAACTTACAGAGCCAATTTCCATTTCCGTTTGGTACGACTTCACTTTTACCGACAGGGCTCTAGAGTACGACCAGTTTGGCCTAATTTCTCAAAAGTGCACTTAATAAAAAATATCTGTGGTCGCACCAGTGCAACTAGTCATTCTAAGGAACTATATATCAATCTCCAACACAGAAAGTCTCCCAATAGTTCAACGACACAAACATTAGGCTCATGTCCTACTCTAAATCAATCAAAGACAGTGAAGGCCTGGCAGGTTGATGGTAGCTTTATCTCAGCAAGAAATCCACAAAATAGGCACCCATGGGCGTGTGGGTGTTTAAACATCTACACTTTTCCCAGTGATATTTGTGTCCCAACCTGAGCTCACAGTGAGACTGATGTGAGCACATATGTATGTGCAAACAATTTGTCATGTGTGAGTTTAAATCTCACACTCTGACTCTCCTCCTGCATTCACAAGTTAGAAAAGTCTACGCAAACAAACTGCCCAAACATCCACCCTGGTTCTGATACATTTTGAACTGAAATGCTGAAAAAGCACAATGCATCTATAAATCACATCACATGCAGCTATAAATGCACTGCCCAGGTGTCCCCTCTCCCCACTGCCTTCCAGGCAGCAGCCAACAGATCATCACACGAGGCCCAGATCATGATCAAGTTTAATGTTGCCTACAATATTTCAAAAGAACTTTCCTTCACTAAGTTCAAGTCCAAAATAATAATTCTTTAGAAAAGGCTTTAACATATTGAAATGCTGAGTTTCAGGTGTTTATCAGATGTTTAGCCTTTTAAAGATTTGCACTTTTAATTTAGATTTTCTTTCATTTCATTTATCTTGAGATGTTCAAGTTTAAATTTCCGTTCATTGAAGAACTTTAAACACTTTTCAGGAAGTTACCTGTCTTGTACAATTCTCCTTCAAATGAATTACAAGTCAATACTGCTTTAATGGACAGTGGTTTAAAAAAAAAATGTAAACCTGTAAAACTGCTATGCTAAATATGACGCAGACGAACATTTAGGTGCGCTTAAAAACAAAACAAAACAAAAACAATTAGGTGCACTAGCGCAACAAGTTAGTCTAGAGCCCTAACAGAACAGGCAAGTTAAAATTGGAAGTTTTCAAATAGTTCAAAATGCCAAGATAAAAAAGGTGTACCACGATAACAGCAGCAGCTGGTGATAAATGTGTTTCTTCAAAGATTACCTGGTGAAAGTCCTTGCCACTGCTTTTACCATCGCCACTGAAATCCACATGGGAGAAGAGACAGCGTAGTAAATGCCTGTCTGCCTCAGGACCGTGACGATTTACAATCTGGAATCACAAATATCGGGGACAAGTTGTTTTACACAACCCATGCAGATAAAATCTTTTTATAAGCTCTTCAATCAGCAATCCATATTGTAAAAACTATTTGCTTCTTTAAACAGTTGTTCCACATGAGTCTTCATGTAATTTGTATTGTGTACCTTTTACAGGGTAATATTACAACGTCATAAAAGAAATTGTTCTTGCAAAATTAAAACTGATGAGGCAAAGTCAGCAGACTAAATCATTTCTTGATAGCAAAACATCAAAAGCACCAATTATCAAACCATAAGAGGGACTACATGAAAACAACAAGCTTCACAAAACCCTTTGATTGATCACTTCCAAGAATCTAATTTTAAAAAAAAAGAGGATTAATGGTCATACATAAAACTTAATACATTTTAAAGCAATACACATTTTCATATTGATCAGAACGTTTTTCTAACTCTTTTGCCACAATGCAGTTAGGCTCATCTGACTCATCACTACACCTTGAACTCAAAACACTCTGCAGCTGGTTCTGTCCAAAGTTTTTCTTTTGGATGTCTGGATGACAGCAAAACACTATGCAACAGAAGTCAACACGTTGGTTAAGTCAAGTACATAACACTGACTGTGTTTACACAAACCCGTAAGAGAACGAAACATACACACCCAGTGTTTATGGAGAATTATTTTTGTTTCATGAAAGTTTAGGAAATTAAGGAGTGACTGAATGAGTGGATCAACAACTTGGAACATTTCATTTAAATGTCAAATCTTCTGTACATTTTTTTTGTTTTACGTCGAGATTTACCAACGTATTAGCCAACATCATATGGACAAAATGCAGTGGATGTGGCTCCTACTTACATGCTGTATTTCTTGCTGGCTGGCTCGGTAGTTTTTCTTCGTTAAATTGTCCACCAGATAGCTGATTTGAGACAAAGCCAGCGAGAGCGAGTCAAGATTCATTGCTGGTTGGGGCGGAAGCAGGCAGCCGAGCACGGCGCAAAATCACCATTATTCCCCTTTAGTCACTTCAGTGATAGGTTACTTCTGCTCCCCCCCCCCAAAAGGTGCGACAAATGTTGGCTTCCAAATGTGTGCTTCGATCAGTGGCTCCCAGTGCTAGCAGATAGAATCCTTCAGTTTAAAACTATGGACAGCATCTGTAGAGGAAGAACAGTTTTTTACAAATCATTTTAAAATTTTTTTGCTGAGCATTTAATTATAAGACAAGAAAATATTATTTTTAAAGTGCAGTATTGCCCTTCCAAGCAAAACAACAAATGCACTGGTATTACATTAAATTATGTTCCATTCACATTAAACCCAGTTTCTATTTACATTGGTGGTTAATTGAGTGCATTTATACTGTGCGGTCAAAACCAAAATATTTACAGAAATTATGACACTACAATCACGGGATCGCATCTCCACCCACTGCAAAATCAGGATCTAGAATATGATTTAAAAACAGGGAACTCTAGCCAATGATAGCATAACTATGATTACTTCATACTTTTGGTTTAAAAGCAAATTACTGTTGATCCAAACTTTGTGAAAATGATTAACTACAACAGATTTCAAGTTACCTGCACCAATCCCAACTCCAAAGTGTGTGTACTGGAATGAAAAGAGCTTCAGTCGCCAAAAAAAAAAAAGCCGCCATTTTCTGCAGTAAAACTATACTTAATGATTCTGTCATAGTGATAACACCTAATGACTTCTTTAGACTCATTTCACACCTTATGGAAAGGCGTAACTTTGAATACATGTTAAACGTATTTAGCTGATGCAGACTTGCATGGTTACTTGCCTTTTAGAGCAAGAGCAAAGAATAATGGTCTGGATTACAGCTTGTGATTTAAAAAACATTTCTGTGATTATTTCACAATAGTTACCATTAAAATTACTTCTCAGATGAATACTGTAATAACTGATACTTTAAATCAGTAACGCCCATATAACCTACCCCACAGTAACATTGACCACACAAAAACAGGAGATGCAACGTGTCTGCTTCTTTCAAATTTAAAATCAGCTATTGATATGAGTTTCTATGGACTTTAACTGTTAAATGTATTACAATATTACAGGTTTACATCCCTAAAAGCTGCTTTGACCACAATGTACTCCCTGATCATCCATTTATATTTTCCCAGAAGTGACATTATTATTATTATTACTATTATTATTATATCTGATTGTAAATAGTGTTGTTATACAAGTTGTTAGTTTAAATATTGTGTTAGCAAACAAAAATACCAATGACTCAGAAAATATTAACTGTATATGCATTTAAACTCTAATATTCCTCTACTCTAGATGAGTTTAAATTTCATAATTTTTTAATACACAATAATCCCATGGATTGCAGTTCTAATCTCTGTTTGGGTCAGTCAACTGCTATAAAATCAGATGGTCCCCGATCACACCAAAATAACTATAAGCAAACTCCTGCTGGTAGATATTTATTTAAGTCACATAATATTTCCATAATGTATCAATATATTATAGAAAAATTCATGAAACTATCAGTTGTCAACACATGGGTGAATTTAAGCATAGTCAAAATGAAGTTGACAGACTTCACTTTGACTTTTTCCAACCCAATGAAATTGAGTAGAAAGAGATATTAAAAGTGCAAAAATACACACCAAAGGGCTGAAATGACCAGCACCATAAAATCTGTTATTCTACACAGAATAATAATAATAATAATAATAATAAAAAATAAAATAAAAATCTTAGAACACTAGTTGTATGCAGAAGTTTAATTCTGTTCACGAGAACACAAAAACGGGTAAGTTCTGTGTTTTTGGCACTGTTCTATTTCTTTAAAAAAAAGAAAATTAATCTACACTGGGTTGATAAGAATAAACGCGGAATTAGCAAACATGGCCGTATTAAAAGTGGTCTACATGCCATAAAAATACATTGAATTCATACCGGTTTTTTCCACAAACAGAAAAACTTTACAGATGACCCACTCCCAGTTAAAATTGAACAAGCCTAAATACTTTCCATTTCACAGCTGACCAATCCAAAGATAGCGCACATTCGTCCTTTCCACGCATTCAAGCGAACAGATACAAAAATAACAGAAGTCGCTCTCCGGACAAAGAATGTGCTAATGAAAGTTAGCAAATCTAAGAAGCTAACACAAGTGAAATTAATAAAGAATAGCGTTCAAGGCAGCCCTGAAACCTCCACATATCTTACTGATATGTAACTATTTCACTAGTTTTGGAGAACCTTTGACTCTTCAACCACCACACTTCAGTAACTACTGAGGAAACCTAGGAGTGTAGATCTGCTAACACCACCATGACGCTGGTAAACACCGTTAAGAGCCTAGCTACCATATCTGATAGAATAAAACCCAGTAAAACACACCTCACTATCCATTATTCCACGAATTGACAAAGATATGTATTACGTTTATGTTTTAACTTAGGAATGAGCAAAGAATGTTTCAAATCTTTCTGAAGCTAAATATAACCAAATTAGCATTTGCGAGAAGCTAACGTTAGGAGCACGAGCATGTTTCATATAAATGTGAACGGAAAAAAAAATCTTTACCTTTTCACGGTTTTAAACCAGTCATCTACATTATGAGTTATAAGGATTCCCACAGTCACTCTTTACGTTTAGTTTGAACAATGGACATTAGTTTTATGAGATATAGTTCGCCAACGGTAGCATTAGCCCTGTTAGCTTGCCTTCCCCGGCTCCAACTAATCTCTGAATATGCTAACGTAGCTACAAACGTTGATTATTAAACCAATCTGTAAACCTCAATTCAGCCAAACGTGAGCGTCGCTTTCGGATACCACCTACAAAACAAAAAGTGGTTATCATATTTAGCTAAATGAGAAACATTTTTTTAAACTAAAGTGTAAGATACTTTTTGGCTAAAGAAAATGACAGCTGTTTTCAGGAATTAGACTCCCCCTCCCTCATGCCAGTGTAAAACGGACATCCCCCTACTTAAATCACTATTTTTTTCTTTGCATGTAATCTTGTCGATTGTTGTTTGTTAAATACATTCTCAGTCTCACCGTGCTTCCAGTAAAGTAATTCAGATCGTCATTCCCTCTAGTTTCCCCACAACAAACTTGATGAAATGGAAGGATTGCAGCGCCTCCAGTTTAGTTTGATTTTCAAAATAAAATGGCGTCTGACACCCCTCGGCGCGCTCACGCTACGCTACCAGGCGGGGACGTGCATGAGGTGCCCGCTGAGGACACCTGAAACAAATAATATTAATAGTTAAAGCAACTGAAGAAAACTGGATTTGGCGTGAATTTTTGTTTTTTATTTTTAACCGTTTTTTTCGGAGCCAAAAACACATCACAATTACAAAGTCGGCCTTCTAGCACCTGAAAAACATTTCCAAGATTGAAGGACTAATGTCCCAACAACATCTTGAGAAACTCATCCATGCTTTTGTCGTTGATTACTCCAACAGTGTCTTCACAGGTCTACATAAAAAGTGAGATAATAGGCTTTAAAACACTTTTGTTAGTTTATAAATCACTGTATGGCTTTGCACCAAAATACATTAAATACCAATTGCTGTTGCATCAACCTTCCAGACCTCTAAGATCTTCTAGTTTAAGTCTACTCTGCACCCCCCCCAAATCAGAATCAAATATGCATTCAGTTTTTAGGCTTCTCTAATCTGGAACAAACTTCCAGAAAACTCCAAAACGGCTGAAACACTGAGTTCCTTTAAATCAAGGCTAAAAACCAATTTTTTAGAGATTACTGTAATAATAACTGGAAAATAGATTAATTCCAGTCTGGATTACAACTTTTTATTACTTCTCTTTACTGTAATGTCTCTTTTTTTTTATTTGTTCACTGTGTTATGTTTTTAACCTATAAAACTTTAACCTACCTTGTTGCTGAAATGTGCCATACAAATAAGCTTCACTTGATAAATACTGGATAAATGTCTGATTCAGAGAGCTGATATTGTATTGGAATATCGAGCAGAAATATTTTCTTATTGCATGTTAGTTTTGCCATTTCTACAACCATCAAAAAACAAAAAAACAAAAACAAAAACAAAAAAACAAACAAACAAACAAAAAAAAAAAACCAGAATAAAAGTGTGGTTCCATTTTATTGCTGTAGTGCCAATAGGGCTAGCCTAAGGTAAGATCCCTGAGCCAGCTTAACTGGCTCCTCTCAATGTGAAGGAGTAGCAGCTCTACTCTGAGCCCCTCCTGGATGACCGAGCTCCTCACCCTATCTCTAGAGGAGAGTCCAGACACCCTGTGGAGGAAACTCATTTCAGCCGCTTTTATCTGCGATCTCATTCTTTCGGTCACTACTCAGAGCTCGTGACCATAGATAAGGGTGGGAACATAAATCAACCGGTAGCCAAACCAACCCTCACCACAACAGACTGGTGCAGTGCTCGCATCACTCCAGATGCTGCATCAATCCACCTGTCGATCCATTTTTTCCCTCATTCATGAACAAGACACTGAGATATTTAAACTTCTCCACTGTTGTTGTACAGAGCCTCAAGCAGAATCTGATTTGGGACCCCTCTTCCTTGTTGAGACCGCCTTCTCCACTATAGCAACATTTCAATACAGATTTGATGGGATCTGGGAGAGAGGACCAGTTTTGATATGCTGAGGTTAATAGAGATTGTGGATAATTGCTCTTTATTTGCTGAGCTGTATTTTTAACTAAGTCGAGCTCAATCAAAAAGAAAAGATGAAACTCGTAGCATCAGATTCAGTCAAACTATGAACATTATTCTTTAGCACTTCTACAAAATAAACTTTGGTGGTTCCTTTAAATCTTAAATTTTAAACAATTTAAAATCTTTTAAGTCATCTATGCTGAAACTGTCAAACAAAATGTAATGTTATTCTTTTTCTCAATACTCAATGCTGTGAGTGCTTGAAACCCACATCAAATTCCTTGTTTGTGCCCAAATAAAGCTGATTCTGATTATCCTAAACAAATACAGAAAATACATCTATGGACTGTATTACAAAGCCAATTAGGAAACCAGCAGATTTCTTAACATCATAACTTGGGTGGCTCATCCTGAGCAAGCCTGAGGCAACAGTGGAGAAGGAATAACTTAGTTTTAACAAGAAGAAACCTCCTGCAAAACCAGAGTCAGGCTCAGTAAAAGCCCTATCTGAACCAACTTGCTGTGAGTTGTGAGGACACTAAGCAGACAAAGCAATGTGCCAAGGGAAAATTAAAACTTTCACACAACCCTTCAAGCCAGCCCAGAGACGTTGATCTTCTTACCATTCAGGTGTCATTTATTATACGGTTGAGGGGTCATGGGGGTTGAAATAAACCCAACTGAAGCCAACTAAACCAGACAGTGACAGAGCTACGAAGGTGAATGAAAGGAAAGGATAAACTGGCTTTGCCTTGTAGTGCTCCACCTCCGCACTGCAGGTCTTCCCTCATTGTCACTACAGTGTTTGCTGACTAGAGGAGGTAAATGTAACACCACTCTTCTCAATCAGTCACCTGGTAGTTCTAACATACAGTACCACGAAAAAGGGGTTGTCCTCTTCCAGATTTTTTCTGTTTGTCACACTTAAATGTTTTGGATCATAAAAACAAATATTAGATTATTATTGCTTACTGGTTGAGCCAAACTTGTGGAGAGCAACTATCTTTGAGGGTTTGCGATTTTTAGCAATGAGTCTTTTACATCACTGCAGAGGAATTATTGATCCACTCCGTGCAGAATTTGACAAAGTATTGGTTAAAGGGTGTGCATATTTATGTAGCTATGATATAGCAGTTTTTTTTATTTTTAAAATGTTGTCTTCTAACAATCTTGTTTGTTTAGTCCAGGTGTAGAGAATATATGTGTCACATTAAAGGCAGAACATGTTTTAGTTATACCTGTGCAAATAATACTTCTTTATCATTATATTTTTAAAATACTTATTTCTCCATGTGGTTGTGTGTCTTGTACGTTTTTCATCAAACTCATCATTGTTATTATTTCGTGTAAAGCATACATTTTGTCTTTTCCTGTTACTTTTTTCCTATTTTTTTCCAGAGGCAGGGTGAGCATTGTATTTCTTTGTCCATAAAAATTTGACCTGATGTGACCTAATAAAGAGTATTCAGAAAATAAGGAGCTGCTAAATTGAATCATACATGAAGTTTAAGCAGTTTTATGATTATATATTTCCATAATGTGTCAAAAAATATGTTATCTTTTCCAGAAGTGGGTAGTAACTGGTTACATTTACTCAGTTAAATTTATTTGATTAACTTTCTCAAATCAACGTACTTAGAGGAGTACTTTTAATGCACTGTAATTTTTACTTTCACTTAAGTAATATTATTTTGAAGTAGTGCTACCCTTATTTGAGTAAACATTCTGGCTACTAAACCCACCTATTCACTTCCATACATACAGAACAAATATGTTTTAACCAAAAGTGCGCCAGATACATACACATGTGTCTGGTGGGACATCTGGTTTGTAAACAAACTTCGTTGTTCTAATATTATTTTATATCTTTTGAGCCTGTTGTACTATTTGGAGGTCAAGAGAACATACAGTAAACAGCAGATATTGTCACTGGAAGTACTTTGCACTGTTCTAATATGTATACTTTACTTACTGTAAGTGCTGGTTTCATGTTATGGACAAATTACATGTGGAAATGAATGTTGCTTCTGCCTGAATTTAATTTGCATTTATTTTAGGTGATTTATTTTTATCAACTTTTAATTAGCACCAAAACCTGCACATATAATATTTTATTTTATCTGAATGATTACATCGTTTTCACAAATTAAATCAGATTAGACAGTACTTGTTAAGTACTCAGTACTTAAGTAGGCCTTCTACCAATTTTTTTTTTTTTTTTTTTTTTTTTTTTTTTTTTTTTTTTTTTTTTTTTTTACCAAATGCTCTTACTTGAGTAATTTTTCAGATGGTTGTCTTTTACTTGAGTAAAAATATATTAAAGTAGTGCTATTCTTACTTAGAGGTGGGTAGAGTACTCAAAAAATTGTACTTAAGTAAGAGTAGCACTACTTCAACATATTTTTATTCAAGTAAAGTGAAAAGCAGCCATCCAAAAAATTCTCAAGTAAGAGTAAAAAGTATTTGCTAAAAAGGCGACTCATGTATTAAGTATCTGATTATAACATGTGGTTTAATATTTAAAAAACAATGTAATCAGACAGGCAGGAATATGAAGTTATGCACAAATTATGGTATTTCAAAGACCAAAACAAAAAACTAATACAGAAACATAGCATACTAATCAAATAACAAATTCAGGCAGAAGAAACAACTTTAATAATAATTCAATTTTTTCAACATGAAACTTATGAAACCAACACTTACAGCAGGTAATGTATGTGGCCTAGAACAGGGTAAGGTACCCCCAGTGACAATAAGTAGTGTTTATTGTATCTTCTTGATCTCCAAATGACTCAGTAGGCTCAACAGATAAAAAATAACATTATAATAACAAACCTTAACATAAACTGCAGGTCTATGTCTCATACATTTTTGGTTACTCACAGTGGGTAGAGTATCCAGCAACTTTACTCAAAGTAAGAGTACCAATATTTCATAAAAATATTACTCAAGTAAAAGTAAAAATTATGGTCTTGTAAAACTGCTCCTAGAGGTACTTTTTTCCCCAAAATATTGCTCAAGCAAATGTAACTGAATAAATGTAACACCTCTGCTCTTACTTGAGTGCGACTTTTTACTATTCTACTCACTTCTGACCGTTTCATAAAACTGAACAGAAACAAGCAACTCCATCTATTCAGTTTTAATCGTACCCACCAGCAGACACCAGGAACGATCATTTGTAATTACAGTACAACCCGCTAGGTGGCGGTAGTTGCCTGAAAAGTGGCTCATCGGCGCGGCGCCCCTCCCTTTTCTAAAACCTCATTTCCACTGGTGTTTCCTTGCGATACACATCCGTGGAGGGACATCAACAAGACATTTTTATCTGCTCCGTAAGATTAAATGTGCTGCTTTTAGTCGCGTTGCAGTTTAAGTAAAATGTCGAGTTGGGCGAAGCCAGCCGCAGGTGTGCGGAGACCGTCCGGCAGTCCAAACGGAAGGTTAGCCTCTTTAGCGTTAGCAGCTAGCCTGCACGGAAGCAACGAACAACAACTTTACACAATTATAAGTGCATGTTCCAGCACCGGTTCTGTTCTTAAGTTATCATAAACATCGACTTTAAAAGGGCTCCTGTTGTGTTGCAGTGCTCAGCAGCTGCGGCTATTCCGGAGAGCGGCTCCGTACCCGAGCAGAGAAGAAAGAACCGAGGAGCTAAAGGATGCCCTGGACAGGTAATAACGGCTAACGGAGGCTAACACAACGGCTTGAATATACTGTGTGTTTGCTTTCTCAAACAGTGGAGGCTTGGTTTGTTATTGTTTACAGAGAAGAATATATTTGCATGTTATGGTGTAATTTTTATAAATGTATCCCCTTGATGTGTTTTTAATTCTTGACCAAGTTGAATAAATATGTATTTGGAAAGTATTTCCCTCAAAATCAAAGTTTTCCACCGTCTGCAAAATCTGAAATAAATAAAATCTTTTTTCTTTTTTTTTTTTTTATCCAACTGTTTAACTACCAAACTCTAGACGGCTCTAATGATAGCTGCCTTAGCGAAATTGTGAAACAATATGACCCACTTAAAAACAGCTGGCTTCTTGCTGAGCTTCACATCTGAACTGAGCAACCATCCGTCTGATGAAGATGTTGATTTCCATCTCAGGTCTCAGCTTGAGCACCTTCTTACATGAAGGACACTGACATCTTTCATTTCCAGCCCAGTGCTGACTGATGCAGGCTCTGCAGAAGTTGTTTCCACATGGTGGACTTTGTTTTGTTTTGGTGTCAACTTTTCAGTTTCTGCTTTTGTACTGATTGTGTGTACGTGGACAAGTAGCTCTTTAAGTGAAACGGAAGTGTATAAAGTCTTATCTGATCACTGTCACTCTGAATACTGTGCTCCACTGTTGATTGTTGTAGTTTCTGCTGCAGTGTGTGCTGCATCAGTTGCGTCATCACCAACGACACCTGTTGGGGTTTTTTAGGTCAGCTATAACAAATTCACATGTCTCAGGAGTTCAGCTTTGAATTCTGCAGACATTTAGGAAAAAGCACTTTATATATGAGCTATGTAATCAGAGGAAACATGTTCAAATTCATCCAACCTGATGCTTGCATTACTGTGTATTCTGCCTGGATCTACTGTTCTTAAACAGGGGTCTGGATTTTCAATGGACAGAAATACATATAACCAACAAGAAAAAAAAAAATCATAGAAATCCTGCAAGTTTAAACTTGTTCTTCTCTGTTTTTAGTTATGAAGAACTGGAGCAGCTTCAAGGTTACTCCACTAGTGTAAAGTTTGAGGCATACAAGCCTCAGCCAAGTGGTGAGACTTTCATTTTCATTATGCAGCACCTTTTATGTTTTTAATATGAAATTACTCCTCCTGGTAACTTAAATTACTCCTATCATCTAAATGTGCACTCTCCTCCACCCATCTTATCTATCGCTTCCCAAATTTCTTGAAGTCCTGAACCCGCCAGTCAAAACCGAGGTCGTCACTCCTGCGGACAGACGTAAAGCTCTGTACCAGAAGTTCTACAAGCAAGTCCAGGAGGAGAGAAAGCCGGCTGACTGCGTGGTCCTCTCCGTCACCAACAAGTTCCTGTGAGTTTTCCTCTGGCAGTTACTCAACAGTTCAGCTGCAGGGTTTAGAGTTTATGACGTTCAACTCAGGGTATTTGGCATCACTTTTTCTGTTTTTATCTAGCTGTTATCTTCAGACTGAGGATTTTTTTTAATTTGAATTTCTTCATATGTTCTTATTCATAAACATAACTCTGTTTCTTTAAGCCCAGATAATTTCACCATTAGAGTATTTGTCATTATTCATCAAATATCTAATGCATCAATGCTAGTTCTCGGCCATCCCAGTAAATAAGACAAGCCTTATCATTCATATGTTTCACAGTAGCAGCTGTTTGAAGCCTATTTGATGGCAACTGGGTTTAAAGGTGTTCATAAACTGAACACATTTAATCACATAATATTTCACATTAAATGACACCATTTTTAAATGAAAAAGAAAACATAAATACTGCAAAAGGTAAGGAAACTTGGCACAAATCATTCAAGAAGATAAAACATACACAAAAGCCAGGGTTGAAATGTTTGAGGTGCCTGTTGCATCTAATTCAGGATTCCGGTTCCACTCCTTTCAGTTTTTTTTTTTTTTTTTTCTTTTTTTCTTTCTTTCAACACAACATGGAGCAGCAGAAATTTATATCAAAAACACAAACTAAAACATCTTTCAGCCATGCTCACACTAAAAGCTGTAATTCTTCAGACTAATAACAATTATCACTCATTTTGGAACATAAACAATATGCAGTCTTGACATCTGCATCAATGCCAGATTTTCTTCTTATGTTAACACACACATGTTGCTGGAATATCTTGATGACTCTCTCTTTATCTGATGGGTATTTATTTTTTTATTTCACTATATATTCTGACAAATTTAAACATTTTCTTTCTTTTTTTTATTTTTTGTTTATTTATTTATTTTTTTTTTTAGAGGAAGTGATTTGTTTTCACTGCTTTCATGCATTCATACATACACATAAATCCACCCAGAAATTAACACCAAACATTTCACATTTAAAGTTAAAACTCGTTGTTGGCTGCTGTTGGATCACTGCAGGGTGTTTCAGCCATCAGACAGGTAAGTTTTCGTTTATGATGAATACAGGGACAGTTTTAAAAAGGTTTGCGTATCAATACACCATAAAAATAAACAATTCCTTACCAGGTTGGTAAACTTGTTTAAATCTTAGCTGATGTGGAGAAAAACACACAACAGATTTCACACTGCTGTTTATTGGACAGTAATAAAGCCACAGTGGAAAAGCTGGGAATGAAAAACGAAGTCAATTCTGTAAGACGTATAAGATGCATTGATTAACTGCTCATTACTGGTGTGGTAAGCTCTGTGGAAGCAGGAGTTTTAGCAGTTTGCTTCATACAGTCTGTTAACACAGTATCAAGGTAGAAAGACTTCAGCAATGACCTTTTAATAAGCAGATGTTGCCACCTATCAGTCTGTTAGGGCTTATAATGCTAGTTTTAATTAAGTCCACCATTCTACTAGGACAGGGGTCTGCAATCTGCAGCTCCAGAGCCGCAAGTGGCTCTTTGGACTGTCAGCAATGGCTCTTAATAACTTTGGCTAAAAATAAAAAAGAACCAACTAATGTTTTTAAATTTAGATATAACACATGCAGGTTTTTAACATTTTTCAGTATATTCCCACAATATTTCACAAAGAATGACACTAAAAGTACAAGTAATATGTTTTAGATCTGTTTTTCTTGTCAGGTTGGAATCTGCGTTTTTAATTTTTTACATTTTCCATCCCACAGAAAAAAACAATCCATCCTCTTTTTGCTAAATTGTATATCTTTATTTTAAATCCTAAAAATAGAAATAAAATGGTGGTTCTTTAAAAATGACAACAAATTTCCTATAGTAAGTATTTATCTAAATTATAAGTTGTCTTTTTTCAAAAAGTCGAGTGACTAAACAGGTTTTATTGGGCCTGAGAATAAAAATGGCTCTTAAAGTTGCAGATCTCTATACTAGCAGAAAGATTATTTACCAGTGGAAGACATTTAGGACAGCTACCAGGGTGTTGCAATGGCAAAACCACCATGAAGTGAAGCAAGACAAAAGAAGACCTGAGAGTTAACACAGCTAAAGGGGGTTTTACAATCTGCTGGATCATGGGGTACACTTAGTTTCAGTATGAGCTCTTCCAGTGTGTCTTCATCTTTGTTGAGTTAAAAAAAGAATCTGCTGTGTGTTTTTGTAAATTTGAGGTCTGATCTAGATAATTTCAGTACCTGGTAAAGACCAGATCATTCTTCATGTACCTGAGTTTCTTTAATTATAGAGCTATAATACGGTGTAACCTTTTCATAAGCAAAGCTGTGATTATAAAAGCCCAAAAACTAAATACATTACTACATGAAAAATGCACTAAATACAACAACATTATTTTAAGTTATGCAGCTATAACACCACTAACCATGCTGTTTTCATTTAGAAAGATTTAAGGTTGTCAGTGGTGTTGGCACTTCCTTTACTATCTGTTTAGATGTTTTAGGTGCCAAAGCATGCTTTAGAACTCCTCCTCACAATTTTGCTTGATGAAGAAACTTTCAAACACCACATTCAACAAAATACTCTTAAAAAATGCAAAGAATCAGACTCCCACTATGACCGTTTTAGGGTTTTTAATTGAACTTCTTTCCTTGACTGAATCACACTTGATGTCGAACAATTTCACTCAGATCTTGAAAACGTTCAATCACACACCATCACAACAAGCTCAGTGGGCAGCCTAAATACTTTCATTCAGACATTTTTGTCCATGTGACGGCAGAAACATTTTCATTTGTCCAAAATAACAGCAGCGATGATCACACATGAAGAATATTTGACCTTTCTGTCTTTCAGCTGTTACTTTGCATACAACATTCACAATAATTTCTGCCCAAAATGCAAATAAGTTGGTCATTAAAACTTATTGTGTGGCTAAAATACACTCGCTGACAAAACTGTCAAACACAAAACAGTTGGAGTCCAATTCAAACATCATTTGGCACAGATAATTTGATTTGCACAGAGCTGGTGTGAAGGGAGCAGAAATCAGAGGGCATAAATGTAAGAATGTAGTTTTCAGCCAGTTACCAGATACTTTAGTAGTCGGTCAGAACAGTGACTATTGGTCAGCAGACACAGAAGATGCATCAAAGACACCTTAGACGTCTTAGTTTAATGAGTCACATTTTGCATATGCAGGAGGGAAAAAAGATTAAATGCAGGGCTATCCTTGATTTTGATTCAGGTTAATTCACTGGCCACTTTATTTATTACACCTTGTTAGTGTTGGTTTGTCTTCAGAACTCTTGTAATTCTTTTGACAAAGGTTCAACAAGGTGTTGAGACCATTCCTCAGATTTTTGTCCATTTTGAGATAATAGCATCACATATTTGCTGCAGATGGAGATGGAGATGATCTGAGCTGTATGATATGGTGCTCTATCCTGCTGGAAGTAGTCATTAGAAGACTTACTGACAGTAGTCGAAAAGCAGTGAATATAGTTACCGATGTTGTTCAGGGACGATTTAGAATTTAAATGATGCTCAGTTGGTTCTGAGGAATCCAGATTGGACCCAGTAAAATATCCCCCACACCATTACTTGGTCACCCCTAGTCTGAACTAATTCAAAAGCAGGACGATCCAGGCCTAGCTAAAGTTTGTAGCTCAAATCGAGACTCATCGGAAAAGGTGACATTTATCTGACCTGTTGTCCAATTTTATTAAATTAAAGCTTCAGTTTCCTCTGAGCTGACAACAGAGGCACACTATAAAATTGGGTGATATTTAAAACTTTTATCAAGCAAATTGTCTTCAAGATTTCTAGATATTAAGTGCACTGAGTTGCTCTCATGTGTCTGGCTAATTCAGTGTTTGCGGTAACACGCCATTAAACTGAAGAAGTTTCTAATAAAGTGGCTAGTTGATTATTGTGTCCGAGAGAACATCATGTACTTCCCATTATCACATCAATCTACATATGAACTTTAAAAAGATTGCTTGCACATTTCATATCTGAAAAGACCGTATCACCTGAAACTCAAGAAATAATTTTTGTTGATTAAAAAAAAATATTTTAGCTGAAGAAATAACCTTATCTTCACCTCAGAAATGGTTATTTTATATGCCATCTAATTACCTCAACACAGAAAAGTCTAGTTAATTAAGTGTTTTTCTTCCTCTCAAAGGGATTACCCCAAATCGCTAAGCCAGTGCTTGCAGGAGCGTGGCCTGTCAGTGGAAATGCTCTACCTTCAAGCGGAATCGGGCCTGACCCGGGCCCTGCAGGACGTCCGAGCAGACGGCTCTCCGTTATGTATACTGGTGGAGCAGAAAAACGTAGCTCTGTCCTCCTGCACTGTTATCATATTCTCAGAGTCCCTCAAAAGTAAGTCCGTACCCCTCGTGATCCTTCAAGCCTCCCCAGAACATGTACGTTACAACCCTCGGTTCTTTACAAGGCTTTTATGTGATTTACGCTTTAAGTTTTTATAACACACAATCTGTCACACTCTTTCCATCTAAACCAAAAAATTGTTTCATAAAGCTTTCATGTTCTGCTGCATTACATTTAGGGATTTAAAATCAACATCTTTTAAATAGGCACTAAAACTGAACTCTGGTGAATCAAATACACCATTAACATGTAACTTTTAGTAAAATAGCCTCTGAAATAAACACCATGACAAAACACTAAATGCAAACTCTGAAGCCTTGAAAAAACTAAACCTATACAACAGTTGTAAAGATGGGTCATTTGTTTTTTTGGCTTAAGCTGACTTGAGTTGAGTTTGGTCAAAACCTTCACATTATGGGAGGAATAAACTGTTAATCATCAGCCCCTTTCACAACTGTCTTAAGTTAGGCCTTGTATACCATCATCCTGTCTCAGTTCGACCTGTGTAAAGACTAAGGCAGCAAGGTTTGAAGTCGCATAAGGGAGGTAATCAGAGCTGAAATGGCGAGGAGGTGTGATACTGGGGGACACCAAACGGTATTACTGTCTCTGACTGCCAGTTTCACTTTTGTAAACACGCATTGTCTTTAGCCGACTTGAGGGGTTGACTTGTGAAGGGCGGTAAGGTTTATCCCATGAAAACAATGTGTAATGCACTCAAACGCAAGGATCTCTGTGCACATTCACTGCGCAAGACTCCACTCCTGAAAATAAACCATGCTAAAGCTTGTTTAAAGTTCGCTGCAGAAGATTTGGAAAAGCCAGTGAAATACTGAGAGACTATAGTCTGGTCAGATGAAGCCAAAGCTGAACTCATTAGATGTCATTACACACACCATATTTGTAGAAAGAATGGTTGTGAACATCACCCCAAAAAAACCCCCCAAAACTGTCTGGCAGTCTTCATATACCTGAAGGACCAATAAAGGGAGAAATTTATCAGGAAACTCTTGATTAGAGTCTGAAGATGGTGTGAGTGTGAATTTTCTAGCAAGACTAATGGGCCAAACACACAGCCAAGGAAATTCTAAAATAGCATCAAAAAAAGAAAGAACAAGAATGGCCCATTCAGTCACCTGACTTGTACCCAATAGAAAATCTATGGAAAGAACTAAAGACCAGAGAGCATAGAAAGGACCCCCAGAACCTTCAAGATTTATAGACCATTTATGTGGAAGAATGGGTAAAAATCACACCACAGCAACACATGTGATTAGTTTCTTTATCCTGGAGATGTCTTACAGTTGTCATTAACAAAAAAAAAGTTTTTTCAACTAAGCATTTATATTAAAGTTTTGAGGACACCTGTCAGAAAAAGTTTGGTTTAACCAACAGAACAAATGACCCAATCAACTGAAACACAACTCAAGTTGAGGGGAAAGCGCCTTATTTTCATTTAGTTTTCACATTTTATGACGTACAAAATCTAAAACTAACATTCACTTCAAGTGCTTCATGCACCACAAATCTGCATACAAATAGGAAAACCTCATAAAGCAAGAACATTGTGGGTAGAACGAGAAAGTAAACAAATTCAATCTAAACTTGTCACAAAAAGTAAGGATTTTTATTGTATTTTTTTCTTTTGTAAGGGTGTTTCTTGGCTCTAAATCTAGGAAATCCTGTATATTTTTATTTAAATGGTGCCATAATTATAAGGAAAAAAGATTTGTTAGCTGAGCAGCGATTGACTCTTTGGATTTTGTTTATTTCATTGGCTGGATGACACTTGAAGATATAAAAAATGTTGTCAATTTAGCAATTTATTCATTTAACAAACACACGCCTCAGCAGAGTGTTGGAGAACTATACACAACCACAACAGCCTGACATCTCATTTTCATCACCAGCTTGGTTACACACTGCTGTGGGATGCAGTCCCATTCCCCAACCAGCATTTGTCACAAGTCACCCAGGCGGAAGTGTTTCAGTTTGGTATGAACAGCATGCCCAAGCTGATCTGGCAACTTTTCAATGTGGTTGAGGTCAGGACTGCAGACCTTTTTTCATTCTGTAACTCTCCTGCTCATGGTGGTGTAGCTCTGATTGGTTTTTAGGTTTGTTTGTTTTTTTTGTGTGTTGTTTTGTAGACTTTTGATCATAATTGTTGCCATTTGGACAATTGTTTTCTTTGGTTCTGGATGCTGTGCAGCTGGGAGGATTTTTGCTCTGACTTTTTTTACTTTTGGACAGTTATGATTCATAACCATGGCAACAAGATAGGGTTTTGAACAACTGGGAGCAGCTGATTAGCATCTCAAAATCTCAAATAATATCTGAACTATGACCCCAAATCTAAGAAGTTGAAAAGGAGGCTTCATGGATGCATAGCAGGACCAGAGAGAGGAGGAGGAAGTTAAGACCATCTCTTCCATCTATCATAATGGGCAAGGATCATCATATCCTCTACTCTGCCTCTCTGCACGGCTTTCTAACCATATGGGCAGATAGAGATTTAAAGAGGAGCGGCTAAAGCAAATTGGGTGGATTAACAGTGCTTGCCAACAACTGATGGTGTCATCCAGGACATGTTGCTATGGAATATCGCCTCTTCTGCCTTGAAATTGATCTGTTAGCTGGTCATTAGTCATGAGGGCATCATACAGCAGCAGTCTTCAGTCAGAGCCCTTTTCAGATTTAAGACTGACTACTAGCAGAAACCTTTCCTGCCCTCAGCATCATCATCCACAATGACTCTTTGAAGATACTTGGATGATATGAGTTACAACAACATTTAATTTCCCTTTAGGATAAATAAAGTAGTTTTGAGTTGAATTTGAATTTCCAAGTTTTTCATGGGTGCAACACATACTGCTGCTTAACTCACATGTGAATTTTCCTTACAACAATGCCACCAATTAGGGGGAATGGAAAATTTAATCCCAGGAAGCATTATTATAACAAAAAGTAAAAAAAAAAATTGAAGAGTTTTATCATTTGCACCAAACATGCCTTAAATTGTTCTGTCTGTGCATCCCAAACTTTTAAGCCTTCACTTTCAAAACAAAAATAATGGAGACTTTGTCTCCAAATTTCACTGGTTAAATAATAAACATTCACATATGCTAATAAAAATGCATAATGACGCCACAGACTGCCTTTACACCAATGAAACAGTTTTTAAACCATATAAGGCGACTATTTTCCTCTTCTAACAATTATGGCAAAAATATTAAAAATTTCAAGTGATTTAAAAAAAAAAAAAAAAAAATTATGAGTGAACAGTCTAGGTAAAAAAAACAACCCAAAACTGATTAAATAAATCAGTTGTTTGCCCTTGAGGTGACAATGATTCTCTGTACATCAAAATATGTCAGCAGAAGATTAAACTGTTAAATGCACAGTTTAAAAACCAAATATACAGTTACTAAATTTTCTGGAACATGCACAATGCAAAACTTTAACAGACAGAAACTTATCAATACATTTCACAGCGATTGCATACCCTCCACACTGCTACCCATTCCTAGAAAACCTCATTCCATACTTCTGTTTTAAACTCAAATTCATCTATTTACTAAACAATTAAAAATAAAATCCATCCCAGTCTGATGGAAAAGGACAATGAAAAAACATTTTCTTTCCTTCACTCTTCAAGCTGAGTCTCCTAGCTTGACACTAATACTCCTGCTTTCCTCCCAGTCCATCGCAACATGCCCAAAGACCAGGCTCTGGACTTTGTCCAAGCGGAGTACAGTCGCGGACTCCTCAAAGAGACCTCACCGAGGGATCCTGCAGACATCGCAGCACAGGCATCGCAGCTGCTGGATGACTTTCTGGATCGAGAAAAAATCGCACGACACACAGTTCCCTCCGAAATCCGACATCTCCTCTCGCTGTTAGCTGACGGGGTGCATCTGTATATCGAGGAGCTGGAATCCATCTCGGAGTACATCACTTCCCGGCAGGACCATTTGCAAGGTGAAACGCTGGCAATTGATTGGGTCTCGTGCGATGTCTGAAAAAAACAGTTGCGGTTTATGGTCTTAGTTTTTCTGTTTTCAGCTCTGGCTTTAGATGATGAGGATGACAAGGGGAACATGATACCCCCAGGATTGGGGAAACCACCCCCTCTGCTTCCTACTCCACCTGGGCCAACACCACCTCAGTCTGCCTCTGTCGCAGGATCTATTGGAGAGCATTCTCCACCGGCATCTGTTGGTCTCCTGCCGACACCAGGTCAGGACTACAAGCAGTTACCAAATACTGGCAGTGATTAGTAGTGCATTGGAGACGCACTGGTATCTTTTATCTTTGTGTTCTTAAATATTTTCTTTCTTAGGCTCTTTCCCCAAAACGAAGCCTCCTCCACTCCTTTCTTTGCATCGGTCTCCTCCTGGTATGTCCTTAGGACCCCCGGGTTCCCGAGTTCCCCCGTCCTCGCATGATCCGTATGGAGCTCCAGGTTTGTCTCGAGGTCCCTTGCTCCATCATGCTCCGCCGCTCTATCCTAGCCTCAGGGCCAGGCCCAGGGCGGCCCCTCCTTCCTTGAAGGGCTCTCGTCCTCCTCTTCTTTCAACCCCAGGTGAATCACTTCAATTGGGATTTTAGGCCTTTTAGACAAACTACTTGGTTTTAAGATGATTTCTGGGAGAGTTGTAGATATGACCTAAACAAACCATCATTTTTACCTCTTTACAGTTGGCCCCCATCTGCGACTGAGTGGACCTCGACACTGAAGACCAGCACTGTAATACACAAAGTGTTTTAGTATTTCAGACGACTTCAGAGCAGGAGATTTCCAGAGGACTCCCTTGCTGGTGTTTCTTATTAAAATAATAGAACAGTAAATATAAGTAATACAGATATTTTCATGTTGTAGATGTTTTGATGCCTTTTTCACTTTGTCTCCAGCTTCCAGTTTGTAGGTTATAATTTGCTATTGCTCCAAATAGTCCAGTTATATTTGCGATAATCCGCCTTTTTGGGGAGGGGGGGTTCTGATGATGAAGTTTCAAATTTAACAAGCCAATGTAAGGGTTTTTTTTTTTGTTTTTTTTTTTTTTTTTTGTGGCAGCAACTTTACCAGCGAAGTTATTGCTCATTTTGACAAAGGAAAAATGTTTACGCATGATTCAGCTAAATTTTCTTTGAAGTTCTTCTGATTTATTGCATAGGAATTAATTTTTGATATCACATATTTTTGTTTTTTATTCAATTGAGTTAAATATGTAAATAATCAGCACTAAGTAGCCCATCCTCTT
Organism: Anableps anableps; assembly: GCA_014839685.1. Taxonomy (NCBI): domain Eukaryota; kingdom Metazoa; phylum Chordata; class Actinopteri; order Cyprinodontiformes; family Anablepidae; genus Anableps; species Anableps anableps. Next base: position 35,532,941 of record CM026073.1, on the reverse strand, counting down.
ATTACTTCACCTGTGGAAGGAGATTTTAGGTGTGTATGGACTGAAACACAGGACTGGAGACATTTTTGGGTTTGTTAGTGCCACTGGACTGAAAACATCAGACTCTATGGACATTAAATAGAACATCTGTTAAGAGCTTGTCTGTTTTTGAAAGACCTGTTATTTGTTCTGTACTTCTGTTAGTAATTAAATCCTGTATATGGTGTCTTTTTTTTTCTTTTAGATGTAAATATTGAGTCTGATTTGTGCAGCTCTTAAAGTTTGTGGTTTGAATGATAAAATGTCTACCTTGGTAAACCTTAAAATGCTTCAGTGTGTATTTCAGAAAGTGAGAACTTTTTCATCTTTCGTTTCAACAAGAAACAATGAAAATCACATTTATGTAACAGGCAGTTTGTCAGTAATTAATCTGCGTTCATTTTATATTTCTCAGTAAAAGGTAAAAGACGTGCCAGTTAAAAACTGGAAGAAAGAATAAAATCCAGTCATTTTTCTTTAGCTGTTAGCTCTTAAGACATTGCTTTAAGGTTGAGGAAATTTCAGTTTTTTCTGCTCTATGCATAAAATTTAATTTAAAAGTTAAGGATTATGTCTGGAAAACTCAAACTGTTCCTCTTTACAGGTGTTTGTAAATTAACAGAAAAGTCATGCTGCTTGTTCTGTGTAATTCATTAATTGAAAGGGATGTGTTTGAATTAATGCCACTGTGTATTTGAATTGGTAAGAATAGAATAGAAATATCCTTTCGTGTCCCTCATTGAGAACATTCGGTGTATCAGTAGCAAAGTGACAGAAAGACAAATTTAAACATCCAAGTTTACATAAAGGTAGCAATAATAAAACAAAAACCTTACAGTGCAGTCAAAAATATAGCGGAAGAATTGTGAAAAGTGAGTCAACATACTCTGATTCTAACAAATGGACAGAGTAAAATAATTTGGATGCAAAGTTTGTGCAAAAATAACAAGGAAATAAAAGCAAATCACTGCAGTTATAGAAGTCTAACAGCTGCTGGGAGGAAGGACCTGTGATATCACTCCTTTGTGCAGATCGGAGATAGCTGTGTCACTGAAGGAGCTCTCCAACTCATCAGCAACTCCATATATTGGAGGAGACATTGTCCAACAATGATGTTTTAGTCAGAGTTCTGTCTCCCACCACCTTAACTGAGTTGAGGGAGCATCCTAGGACAAAGCTAGCCTTCCTGATGAGTTTATCTAACTGCTTCTTCTCAGCTGTAGATAAGCTACTGCTCCAACATACACCACCAAAGACAATGGCTGAGGCCACCACAGAGTCAAAAAAAAGCTCCTTGTGAGTACAAAAGACCTCAGTCTCCTCAGGAGGTAGTGTCTGCTCTGATACTGTTGACCATGATATATTATTAAAGCAAATGGAGAGCAGGGTCAGACTCTCTGGTACAGTACTTAATTGGTTCAAATCCTACCAAAAGAACAGGGATTTCTGCCAGTAGTTCACTCATCAGAGTGAACAAAAGTCACATGCGGGGTACCCCAAGGTTCAATCCTGGGACGACTCCTATTCAATATCTATATGCTCCCGCTAGCTCAGATTATAACAAGTAATAAGGTTAGTTAACTACACATGATACACAGCTCTACATTACGAAAATATTGCGATGTCACCAGGTGACTCCAAAACCCATCCAAGCACTGAACAGATGCTTAGAACAAATCAATGCATGAATGCGCCAAAACTTTCTCCAGCTGAACATCAACAAAACAGAAGTTATCTTTGGACCTTTTTTTATAAACGTGTCCTGGCTGGCAGTGTGGCATTCAGAGTTGTTGTCTAAATGTCAAGGGAAGGCCCTTGACAGATTTGCTTTCACAAGCAGAGCATTATGGCTTACCCCATGATGTTCTCCTTGGTATATATCCATCCATTATCCATCACACTTATCCTTACAGGGTTGCGAGGGGGGCTGGTGCCTATCTCCAACAGTCATCGGGTGGAAAAAAACGGAGGTGGGGGGGAAAAGAAAGATGGAGGAAAGGTTTAAAGAGAAAAAAGGAGATAGAAGTAGAGGAGAGAAAAAAGCATAGAGATAAAACAAGTCAACACCCTTGAAGTCTGCCTCGAGACCTGCGGAAAGAGAAAACAAAACAGAGAATCCACAACAACAAACAACATACGCATATCTAACAGTAACAGTTACAACTTCAATGGAAAATACACACTACAAGGTAGTACAAGATGTATTTAGTGGCAATCGCAGCCCGACTGAGAATGCATCTAACAAACACCTGAATCTAGACACCTGTGTGTGTTTGTGTGTGTCCATGTATGTGTGGGTGTGCTTGTGTCTTAGGTTTCTCCCTAAGAATATTTGAAAGTACCTTAGAGGACCTTAAGAGGAACGATCAAGAGTCAGCACATAGCTTCATTTATTATAGCTAGAAACTAGTGATCAAGCCCGGAATCTGGATGTAGTGATAGACTCAGAACTGAACCTTCAGAGACAGATGACAGTTACAAAGTCAGCTTTCTATCACCAAGCAGCATTCAGCTTCTATGCTCCACAAATCTAGAACAAACTTCCAGAAAATTGCAAAACAGCTGAAACACTGAGTTCCTTTAAAACCCACCTGTATAGAGCTGCTTTTGACACATAATAACAGGAATATTGACCAACATATTTGATGTGTATTGATGTTTTTAATGATGGCACTTGATAAAATGTAATGTTTGTTACTGGTCTGACAACCGGTGACTGATGTGTTTATGATGTTTTTGTGTTTTCATGATGTAAAGCACTTTGAACTGCCTTGTTGCTGAAATGTGCCATACAAATAAATTTGACTTTGACCCTTCCTGTAAAAGGTTGTAAAACAGGTTTCCCTTTTAGGATAAAGGCATCAGATGAAAGAGGACTCAAGTTTCAGTTCTTGAGGGCTAGTGTTCTGTAGCTTTTAGGTGTTGCTGCTTCAATGTACCTGAATCAGATACTTAGGTTATCAGCTTAACTCTGTAGAACTTAATTGCGTGCTAAGAGGATAGTTAGCTATTTGATTTGTTGAAACAGGAAGCATTTAAATTTAGGACACTGGCCCTCAAGGACCAGAGTTTAAGATAGCTGTTGTAAATGCTGATTATCATGCATTCCTCTCCTCTACTCTGAATAATACAGGGCATTCCAGACATTAGATCAAAGAATTAACGTTAATTCATTTATACCTATTGGACAGCAAAGAGAGCTGAATTCTTAAAAAGAACCGTACAAAGATGTTTAAATGTTATGATCATGAAAGAATAAAGCTTCACCAATAACTAGATTAGCAATGTATTAGACAAAATGTCAACAGTAATTTAAAAAAAAACAAAACAACACACACACACACACACACATATGTGTTTTTTATATCTCTATCTATCTATCTATCTATCTATCTATCTATCTATATATATATATATATATATATATATATATATATATATATATATATATAAAATGTGTTTTTTATGTTTTTTATATCTATATCTATATCTATATCTATCTATATATATATATATATAAAAAAAAAAAAATTCCCTTCTCACCCTCCACGGGTGGTCTTTCTCAACCTCTGAGCTCGGGTCCTCTACCAGAGGCCTGGGAGCTTGAGGGTTCTGCGTAGTATCTTGGCTGTGCCGAGAACTGCGCATTTCTGGACTGAGATGTCTGATGTTGTTCCTGGGATCTGTTTTAGCCACTGCTCCAGCTTGGGGGTGACTGCCCCGAGGGCCCCGATGACCACAGGCACCACTGTGGTCTTCACCTTCCAGGCCTTCTCCAGTTCCTCTCTGAGGCCCTGGTATTTCTCCAGTTTCTCGTGTTCCTTTTTCCTGATGTTGCAATCGCTTGGTATTGCTACATCCACCACAACGGCTTTCCTCTGTTGTTTATCCACCACCACGATGTCCGGTTGGTTCGCCATTACCATTTTGTCTGTCTGGATCTGGAAGTCCCACAGGATCTTAGCTCGGTCATTCTCCACCACCTTTGGGGGTGTGCCCCACTTAGATCTCGGGGCTTCCAGTCCATATCCTGCACAGATGTTTCTGTACACTATGCCCGCCACTTGGTTATGACGTTCCATGTACGCTTTCCCTGCCAGCATCTTGCACCCTGCTGTTATGTGTTGGACTGTCTCAGGGGCCTCCTTGCACAATCTACACCTTGGATCTTGTCTGGTGTGGTAGATCTGAGCCTCTATTGCTCTGGTGTTTAGGGCCTGTTCCTGTGCAGCCAGGATGAGTGCCTCTGTGCTGTCCTTGAGTCCAGCTTTTTCCAGCCATTGGTAGGATTTCCTGATATCAGCCACTTCAGTTATTTGTCGGTGGTACATCCCATGTAGGGGCTTATCCTCCCATGACGGTTCCTCCAGCACCTCATCCTCTGGTCCCCATTGTTTGAGACATTCGCTGAGCACATCGTCGGTTGAGGCTTTGACCTTGATGTATTTATGGATCTTGGATGTTTCATCCTGGACAGTGGCTCTCACACTCGCTAGTCCTCTGCCTCCGTCCTTACGGCTCGCGTATAGTCTCAGGATGCTGGATTTAGGGTGGAACCCTCCATGCATGGTTAGTAGTTTCCGAGTTTTAACATCCATGGTCTTTATCTCTTCCTTTGGCCAGCTTATTATTCCTGCAGGGTATCTGATTACTGGCAAGGCATAGCTGTTTATCGCACGGATCTTGTTCTTGCCATTGAGCTGGCTTCTCAGGACTTGCCTTACTCGTTGGAGGTATTTGGCTGTGGCTCCTTTCCTTGTGACCTCATCGAGGCTGCCATTTGCTTGTGGTATTCCCAGGTACTTGTAACTGTCCTCAATGTCTGCTATTGTTCCCTCTGGGAGTGAGACCCCTTCTGTGTGGATGACCTTCCCTCTCTGTGTAACCATCCGACCACACTTCTCTAGTCCGAATGACATCCCAATGTCAGTGCTGTAGATCCTGGTGGTGTGGATCAGTGAGTCGATGTCTCGTTTGCTCTTAGCGTACAGCTTGATGTCATCCATGTAGAGGAGGTGACTGATGGTGGCTCCGTTCTTGAGTCGGTATCCGTAGCCAGTCTTGTTGATGACTTGGCTGAGGGGGTTCAGACCTATGCAGAACAGCAGTGGGGACAGAGCGTCTCCTTGGTATATGCCACATTTGATGGACACTTGTGCAATTGGCTTGTAGTTGGCTTCAAGGGTGGTTTTCCACATCCCCATCGAGGCTGCAATGAAGGCTCTTAGAGTCCTGTTGATGTTGTACATCTCTAAGCATTCAATGATCCAAGTGTGTGGCATTGAGTCATAGGCTTTCTTGTAATCAATCCAAGCCGTGCACAGGTTGGTGTGTCGGGTTTTGCAGTCTCGGGCGACTGTTTGGTCTACCAGGAGTTGGTGTTTGGCTCCTCTGGTATTTATGCCGATGCCCTTCTGTGCTGTACTCATGTATTTATCCATGTGCCCACTTATCTTAGCTGCTATGATGCCTGACATGAGCTTCCATGTTGTAGAGAGACAGGTTATTGGCCGATAGTTGGATGGGACCGAACCCTTTGAGGGATCCTTCTGGATCAGGATTGTGCGCCCTTCAGTTAACCATTCAGGGTGAGTCCCACTTTGTAGCAGCTGGTTCATTTGAGCTGCCAGTCGCTCATGGAGGGCAGTGAGTTTCTTTAGCCAGTAGGCATGGATCATGTCAGGACCTGGTGCTGTCCAGTTTTTCATACCTGAGACTCTTTCTTGGACATCTGCCACTGTGATAGTTACTGGGGCTTGCTCAGGGAGGTTGCTGTGGTCATCTCGTAGAGAGATTAGCCACTGTGCATTGCTGTTGTGGGTCGCCTCCCTTTCCCATATGCCTTTCCAGTACTGTTGGGTCTCCAGCCTTGGTGGGTCTGCTCTGTTGTTATTACCCTGCCATTGAGAGTACACTTTAGCTGGTTGGGTGGAGAAGAGCCGGTTAATCCTCCTGGCTTCATTTTCTCTCGTGTACCTCTTTAGGCGACTGGCCAAGGCTTGGAGCCTTTGTTTGGCAGTTTCGAGCGCTTCAGGTATGGGCATGTGGCTGTACCGCTTGGTACCGGTCTTTTGATTGCACCTCTTTGGAGCTCTGACAATTGGCTCACTTCCCTCCTTGTTACCTTGATTTTAGCCTCTAACCGTCTTTTCCATGGTGGGTATTGAATCTCATGGTTGCTCCTATAGCCGAGCATCTCAAGGATCACTGATGCTGAGTTGTACACCAGCTCATTGGTTTCCGTTATGGTGTTGGTAGGGATCGTTCTCAATGCTGCATTCACATCTTCAATGAGACTTTCTGATGGTACTTCACTCAGCCGTTGTAATTGGCATCGGGATTGCCTGGTGTTCATTCGGGCCACGATCCTACCTCTCAGGTCAGTTGCTGCCACGTTCAGCTGTGATGGTTCGTTCATTATTGGGGCTGCATACCCAATCTCCGGGTGGGGAGTTGAAGCTAACTCCCCTCTGACCTGGCGTCCTGGCTCCCCCTTGCCGTAGCATTTGTGTTGTACCTCGTCTATCTCAAGTTGTGACAGCATTTGCCGTTTGCGGATGTTGGAACACTGAGCTACTAGTTGTTTGGCAGTTAGTGTTGAATGGGGATGTCGACGTAACCATTCCTCCCGCATTCTTTGCATGTAACCCCTCTGACTAGGGTTACTTGAGTAGTAGCATTCCAACAGATCCAAGTTTTCACCTCTCGCCCAATTCCGTCTTGTTCCAGTAACCCATTTTTCGTGAAGGTGCCCTGGTTCCCCAGCACCTGACGCAGACCTTGTTTGGCCGGGCGACGTCTGAGCCGGCATGGCGTGTATTCCTTTATCACTCATCATGAGGTAGGCAGTAGCGCGAAGGATCTTGCCTAAGGACCCACACTGGATATCTCAACCAAGCGACCCGGCCTGGATTCGAACCCCGGTCTCCCGGGTGAAGGTCGGGTGACTTACCCATTGAGCTACCCAGCCGCTATATATATATATATATATATATATATATATATATATATATATATATATATATATATATATATATATATATATATATATATATATATATATATAAAATGAAATGTCCTTTTTTTTTTTTACAACCTGAACAGTGACACCTAAATCTTAATACTTGTCTTTTAGAATTTTTATATATATATATATATATATATATATATATATATATTTTTTTTCGAATCCAGGCCGGGTCGCTTGGTTGAGATATCCAGTGTGGGTCCTTAGGCAAGATCCTTCGCGCTACTGCCTACCTCATGATGAGTGACAAAGGAATACACGCCATACCGGCTCAGACGTCGCCCGGTCAAACAAGGTCTGCGTCAGGTGCTGGGGAACCAGGGCACCTTCACGAAAAATGGGTTACTGGAACAAGACGGAATTGGGCGAGAGGTGAAAACTTGGATCTGTTGGAATGCTACTACTCAAGTAACCCTAGTCAGAGGGGTTACATGCAAAGAATGCGGGAGGAATGGTTACATCGACATCCCCATTCAACACTAACTGCCAAACAACTAGTAGCTCAGTGTTCCAACATCCGCAAATGGCGAATGCTGTCACAACTTGAGATAGACGAGGTACAACACAAATGCTACGGCAAGGGGGAGCCAGGACGCCAGGTCAGAGGGGAGTTAGCTTCAACTCCCCACCCGCAGATTGGGTATGCAGCCCCAATAATGAACGAACCATCACAGCTGAACGAGGCAGCAACTGACCTGAGAGGTAGGATCGTGGCCCGAATGAACACCAGGCAATCCCGATGCCAATTACAACGGCTGAGTGAAGTACCATCAGAAAGTCTCATTGAAGATGTGAATGCAGCATTGAGAACGATCCCTACCAACACCATAACGGAAACCAATGAGCTGGTGTACAACTCAGCATCAGTGATCCTTGAGCTGCTCGGCTATAGGAGCAACCATGAGATTCAATACCCACCATGGAAAAGACGGTTAGAGGCTAAAATCAAGGTAACAAGGAGGGAAGTGAGCCAATTGTCAGAGATCCAAAGAGGTGCAATCAAAAGACCGGTACGCAAGCGGTACAGCCAGATGCCCATACCTGAAGCGCTCGAAACTGCCAAACAAAGGCTCCAAGCCTTGGCCAGTCGCCTAAAGAGGTACACGAGAGAAAATGAAGCCAGGAGGATTAACCGGCTCTTCTCCACCCAACCAGCTAAAGTGTACTCTCAATGGCAGGGTAATAACAACAGAGCAGACCCACCAAGGCTGGAGACCCAACAGTACTGGAAAGGCATATGGGAAAGGGAGGCGACCCACAACAGCAATGCACAGTGGCTAATCTCTCTACGAGATGACCACAGCAACCTCCCTGAGCAAGCCCCAGTAACTATCACAGTGGCAGATGTCCAAGAAAGAGTCTCAGGTATGAAAAACTGGACAGCACCAGGTCCTGACATGATCCATGCCTACTGGCTAAAGAAACTCACTGCCCTCCATGAGCGACTGGCAGCTCAAATGAACCAGCTGCTACAAAGTGGGACTCACCCTGAATGGTTAACTGAAGGGCGCACAATCCTGATCCAGAAGGATCCCTCAAAGGGTTCGGTCCCATCCAACTATCGGCCAATAACCTGTCTCTCTACAACATGGAAGCTCATGTCAGGCATCATAGCAGCTAAGATAAGTGGGCACATGGATAAATACATGAGTACAGCACAGAAGGGCATCGGCATAAATACCAGAGGAGCCAAACACCAACTCCTGGTAGACCAAACAGTCGCCCGAGACTGCAAAACCCGACACACCAACCTGTGCACGGCTTGGATTGATTACAAGAAAGCCTATGACTCAATGCCACACACTTGGATCATTGAATGCTTAGAGATGTACAACATCAACAGGACTCTAAGAGCCTTCATTGCAGCCTCGATGGGGATGTGGAAAACCACCCTTGAAGCCAACTACAAGCCAATTGCACAAGTGTCCATCAAATGTGGCATATACCAAGGAGACGCTCTGTCCCCACTGCTGTTCTGCATAGGTCTGAACCCCCTCAGCCAAGTCATCAACAAGACTGGCTACGGATACCGACTCAAGAACGGAGCCACCATCAGTCACCTCCTCTACATGGATGACATCAAGCTGTACGCTAAGAGCAAACGAGACATTGACTCACTGATCCACACCACCAGGATCTACAGCACTGACATTGGGATGTCATTCGGACTAGAGAAGTGTGGTCGGATGGTTACACATAGAGGGAAGGTCATCCACACAGAAGGGGTCTCACTCCCAGAGGGAGCAATAGCAGACATTGAGGACAGTTACAAGTACCTGGGAATACCACAAGCAAATGGCAGCCTCGATGAGGTCACAAGGAAAGGAGCCACAGCCAAATACCTCCAACGAGTAAGGCAAGTCCTGAGAAGCCAGCTCAATGGCAAGAACAAGATCCGTGCGATAAACAGCTATGCCTTGCCAGTAATCAGATACCCTGCAGGAATAATAAGCTGGCCAAAGGAAGAGATAAAGACCATGGATGTTAAAACTCGGAAACTACTAACCATGCATGGAGGGTTCCACCCTAAATCCAGCATCCTGAGACTATACGCGAGCCGTAAGGACGGAGGCAGAGGACTAGCGAGTGTGAGAGCCACTGTCCAGGATGAAACATCCAAGATCCATCAATACATCAAGGTCAAAGCCTCAACCGACGATGTGCTCAGCGAATGTCTCAAACAATGGGGACCAGAGGATGAGGTGCTGGAGGAACCGTCATGGGAGGATAAGCCCCTACATGGGATGTACCACCGACAAATAACTGAAGTGGCTGATATCAGGAAATCCTACCAATGGCTGGAAAAAGCTGGACTCAAGGACAGCACAGAGGCACTCATCCTGGCTGCACAGGAACAGGCCCTAAACACCAGAGCGATAGAGGCTCAGATCTACCACACCAGACAAGATCCAAGGTGTAGATTGTGCAAGGAGGCCCCTGAGACAGTCCAACACATAACAGCAGGGTGCAAGATGCTGGCAGGGAAAGCGTACATGGAACGTCATAACCAAGTAGCGGGCATAGTGTACAGAAACATCTGTGCAGGATATGGACTGGAAGCCCCGAGATCAAAGTGGGGCACACCCCCAAAGGTGGTGGAGAATGACCGAGCAAAGATCCTGTGGGACTTCCAGATCCAGACAGACAAAATGGTAATGGCGAACCAACCGGACATCGTGGTGGTGGATAAACAACAGAGGAAAGCCGTTGTGGTGGATGTCGCAATACCAAGCGATTGCAACATCAGGAAAAAGGAACACGAGAAACTGGAGAAATACCAGGGCCTCAGAGAGGAACTGGAGAAGGCCTGGAAGGTGAAGACCACAGTGGTGCCTGTGGTCATCGGGGCCCTCGGGGCAGTCACCCCCAAGCTGGAGCAGTGGCTAAAACAGATCCCAGGAACGTCAGACATCTCAGTCCAGAAATGCGCAGTTCTCGGCACAGCCAAGATACTACGCAGAACCTCAAGCTCCCAGGCCTCTGGTAGAGGACCCGAGCTCAGAGGTTGAGAAAGACCACCCGTGGAGGGTGAGAAGGGAATTTATATATATATATATATATATATATATATATATATATATATATATATATATATATATATATATATATATATATAAACCATTCTAAAAGACAAGTATTAAGATTTAGGTGTCACTGTTCAGGTTGTAAAAAGAAAAGGACATTTCATTTTGCTCATTTATTGTATTTAGCAGCAGGAACAAAGCTCTTTTTGTACTGCTGTCTTCTGTAACTACAGGCTAGAAAACTTCATTTAATAGAAAAGACTGGAACTCAAACAAGTTTACCTAAAAATGCAATCATTGCTGACCTTTTTTGCTTACCTTTTGCCCAGCTGTTAAACCCTTCCCTCTGATCAGAAGGGGCTGCTAGAAGAAAACATTTGATCTCTGAGAAAAAAATGAAGGTGACCCTAAAGTTTGCCAGGACTTCGAAAGGTATGTTCTTCAGAGAGATGAGTCTAACCCCGAATTGTTCTGACAACAGAACAGAGGAGATGTTTAGATAAACCAGATTCAGCATTCCAAGAAAAAAAGCTCATGCTGACTACGATGTATGGAGGTCGATGTGTCATGGTTTAAGGATGCTTTGCTGCAACAGGATCCAGCATGAATTCTATCGCATATTATCTGTAAAAACATGAAAGCTGAAGCAGAACTGGATCCTGCAACACCACAGTGACCCAAAAGATACCAGTAGATCCACCAAGGACCGGCTGTGAACAAATGAAGAGTTCTGGGCTTAGTCAAAGCCCAGATCTTGTTCCCTTTGAGTGGAACAAATTTTCCTCCAACTGATGTCAGAGATGGTAGATGGATACAAAAAGGTGAAGGTATTTTAACCAAAAGGCCTAAGACTAGATGTTAGAGGGTAGTGTGTCCTAACTTTATGTTGAGCTAGAAAGCACTTTTTTTTGTCTCTTATTTTTTAATGAGTAAGACAAGGTTTAATTTTGGTATGATATAATATACAGACACTTTCTTAATAACACTTTCTTACAGGACATAAACCAGGATGATCTTGAAAAAGCACTCCAATAATCTTGTTTAAATGATTAGGAGAAACTTTTTATTCGATGTTAGTGCAGTGATAAAGAAGGCAGGACAAGTAGGTTCTGCCCGTTTAAAACCAGGCAGCCCAGCATGACTTCAGTGTGCCTAAATAGAAATGACTAAATTGGTTACCACTTCCATTTATCCTGTTCTATGGAGCACTTGGTTGTTGTGATATTAAAGAAACAGCCTTTCTCAGCCCTGAAACGTTTTCTCATTGGCCAAATCCTGTTCATGTTGTTTTTACACGTTTTAAACTCTAGATGGCGACACACTCCAGCTTTTTTCACCGCCTAGAAACCTGAACTTTATCAGTGAACTCTCAGTTTTTACCTTCTGCTGTTCTGTTAGGACCAACAGTCCACATATTTAATTACTAAATATTTAAGCCATAAGCCATGTTTAATAAATATTTGGAGGGTTTAAAAAAATGATAGAAATGTCATTTTGTCAGTGCTCAGTGAGCTGAGGACTCCTGCAAGGAGTAGGGATGTAAGTCATAAGACAAGTTTTACTTAGAGATGAGCCTAAAGCAAGAAATTTCAGAGGTGATATTTAAATGTGGTACAAACAAATTTTAACATGTGAATGATGTAAGTCACATGAAATAACACATGTATACATGTGGATTTGAAACATTTCATGGTACAAAACTATGTGATTCCCATGTTTTCATGTGGGTTTCACATGTGTATCACATGTGAAAATATATAAAATTATAAAATAAATGTAAAAAATTGTGATACCCATGTGAAAACATGGGAAGCAAATGTTTTGTTTTTTTTTTTGTTTTTTTTTTTTTTTTACCATTCAACGTTCTGAATCCACATGTATGCATGTGTTTTTTCTCACATGTGAAAATTTGTCAGGTCCTGTGTTTCATTATTATTAACTTTTCATAACATGGGATGAATATGCGGTCATGCGTTAATCTCATTTCATTTTTTTAAGGACATGACTCTACTAAACTCTACTAAAATAAATTTGCAGCTATGAATCAAGACATCCAAGACCAATAAATTTGACCAAAAAGCAGCAATTTATTTATTTCTGTTTGAAACTATTTTGAACCAGAGAAAATGAAACATCTGAACACTAGTGCGTCATGTTTGTCATCACATTAGCATAAGCCATCATTAGACGGTTGGGTTTAACCCCGCCTGACCAGTGAGAGTCCAACTGCTGGTGGAAATGCTCCTCTGAATACGCTGGACCACTAATAGTATACCGAATCGCACTGACCTGTGCCGTATGCCGTACCACTCGGTGGAAACAAGGCAAATTTGGTATACACATTACCTTGAACACAGTCCCCAATATGAAACATGGTGGTGGCAAGATTATACTGTTGGAATTTTTTTCTTCAACAGGGTCAGGGAGGCAGGTTAGAGTTGATGAGAAGATGGATAGGGCTAAATCCAGGACAATCATGGAAGAAAACCTGTTAGAGGCTGCAGAAGACTTGAGACTTGGGTGGAGGTTCACCTACCAGAACAGGTCAGCAGGACAACCACCCTAAACATACAACCAAAGATGGATGATTTAGTTTAAAGGATATTCATGTGATAGAATGACCTAGTCAAAGTCCATAGCTAAATCTAACTGAGAATCTGTGATAAAACTCTCCATCCAGTCTGACCAAGTTTGAGCTAAGCTGCAATAGTTAATTTGTGTTCCTGATCTGTGTTGAATCTGAATATGGAGGAAATTCAGGTTTGTTTAGGTTCACCATAAAGCTCTTCTCATAAATTTGATTTACCACATTTTATTAAGTCTTTGTTGAACATTAAACAAATGATTTAAGACTCTTTCCTTGAACATTTCTCACCAGTTAAGTCTCTTTTTACCATAAACCTCCAATTGGTTTTCATAAGAGAAAAAAAAATCCATCCCCTACTTCTAAAAGTGTAACATAAGTAAGATTATTATTATTACTATCATTATAGTGGGTGAAGTGGGAGTTAAAGATGCTCTGACACAAACATACACAACGTGAATATGGCTGAATGTTCTCCTCACGGCGCCTCCTCCTTGTCTTCTCCAACTGTGGGAGCGCTGCTGCGAGGAGCCCATCATCTCAGGAAGTAATGGACAACTGTCTCCACCTCATTACACCAGCCTACACACACACTGATTGGACACGTGTCTGGAAACAGGATAATGCTGCTGTTCCGGTGTCTTAAATTCATAATTTAAACATTTCACTCTGGGTATTTTTCTCACTTTTTAGCTGATGCTTCTGCAGGTTTCTGATAACTGTTTTGTGTCATTCAAATTTTTTTCTTCTGGGATGTTTTTGATTGAATAAACTAACACATTAAAAATGATCTGATGTCACCTTTTGATTATACATTCCAACTAAAGAGTTATAAAAAATGTCCCTAAATACATATAATTTAACTGAATTCCATCCTGTTTCTAAATTCAGCTGTTGAGGGCCTTTTAGAAGTAGTTAAAAACATCATTAGGGATGAAATCCTATTCAATCACCTTATTGTTCCACTGAGTAAATAACCCAAATGGAGGTCTAAAAAGGTTGATCACAGTAAGGAACAAGACACCAGTCCATCCATGCATCATGTTCCGCTTATTCAGTTTTGGGGAATCCCAAAATGTTCCCTGCCAAGAAGGGATATATATATATTTAATTGTTCCACCATGATCCAAGTCTGTCCAAATAGATAGTCTGTCCATAATAAAATAAATAAATAAAACAAGAACGTACAAAAAAACCCAGATGAACAAAGGATACAAGAGCAGGAACAAAAAAGGGACCATAATGTATGAAGTAATGGAAGAATCCAGTGAGGAGTGAGTGAATGAGAGGTGGTTAAATACTGGGAGCTTGATAACTGGAACAATGGACCAAGACTAATTACTAACAGGGTGCAGTTGTGAGGGGAGAGCAGAAGGCAGGTTGAGGGAGAGAGCGCGAGAGAGAGATGGGACAACAAACCTGGGGGAAAGGCAGAACATAAAACTAAATGAAGAATAACTAAACACAAGAAATTAAGAACAACTTAGAATACACTGCTCTAAAATAAGACAGAAAACAAAGTGTGACCTAATCAAAACCAGGAAATAGAAAACAAGGAATAAATAAGGCCAAACAGAGATGACAAATAATCAAAAATACAAACCCAGGAAAGCTCCAAACAAAGCAACCGCTGAACCTGACAATCTTATGTTTAACCTAACCTTTCTTTTTTTAAAAAAGATTTTGTGACACAAGCTTGGGGCCTTTGCTCAAAGTAATCAGGCAGGAAATTGGGCAGTGAAAGAAGGGGAACAGAGATATGGCAAAGGTCCCAAGGTCAGAAATCAAACCAAGACGGCTGTGTCCTGGACTTTAACTTCTGTTTCTGGGGTTCTCTCTCTAGAGAGACATCAAGCACACCCGGGACCGAGTCTTTCTGCAGAAGAAGCAAATTTTTGTACCAAGATTTCATTCTCTCTGTCAAAGGTCAGAATTGGATCATAGACAGTTCAATAAATCCTGAGCTTCACCTTTTAGTTCAGCTCCTTCTTCACCTCAAAAGACCACAGCAATGACCTCAGTGCTCTAGACAAAGCCAGAATCACCTATGCATTCCCTGCTCCTTGCTGCCATCATTTAGGGACAAAACTCAGACATATTTGAGGTCCTCTGACTTGACCAGAGACTCCTTCTTGACCCACATGGAGCACTCTGCCTTTTCCCAGAGGAAAATCATGACCTCAGATTTAGAGGACTGGACTTTTATCCTTTCCACTTCATGCTCAGCTCAGTAACAGTCCAACTCTTGCTAAAGTTGTGGCAGCAGAACCACAACATCAGCAAAAAGTAAACAGGCCTACACCTTGAAATCTTGTCCATGAAGACCACAAATGGTTTTGGAGGCAAGGCACAGAGTTCTGGGAACAAGGTTGACCTTGGAGTGAAAATTTCAAGAGTTGAGTTTTCAGACTTTTCAGGCCTAGTATGAGTACTGTAATATGGCTTAAAGAAATTCATTTTGATACAGGTTCAACTCATAAAATATGTTATCTGATGACACTTTACCAGACAACAGGTCCAATTAATCTTATTGTATACTATAGATTCAATAGTTATTTCAATACGCTTCAATTAAGTAGTCAGATTCAAATCCAGTTGCCTGTTATTAGATTTAAAATATTCAAAATACAATCCAACAGTGTAGTGCAGTTGGTAGCCCTGATATCTTGCAGCAGCCTGAGGTCTCTGCATAGAGTTTGCATATTTTTACTGTGTATGTGCGGGTTATCTCCTGGTACGCCAGCATCATCCCAGAATCCAAAAACATTCCTGTTGAGTTAATTGATCTCTCTAAAGTGCCTTTTGGGATGAGTATGTGCATGGTTGTTTGTCCTGTGGACCTGTAGAGATAGACACCAGCCCCCTGCAAGGACAAGGAGGTATAGACGGACGACAGGATGGACAGACAGACAAATGGATGGATATAGTCAAGTTCAGTAGAATACGTTTTCCTGGAAAGTTTGACAATACATCGGAGAAAATCAACCAATAGCATCGAGCTGTTGACTATAAAGGAGTTGTATCCTAAGCCTAAGCAAGTGTGTGGTGACAGTGCAGAAAAACAACTCCCTTTTTGTCAAGTGGGAAGTTTGATGTATTGATACTGAGATAGATGCAGATGTGTTGCATGCTAGCTCGACCCTGATGTCGCAAATAACTAGCAGTAGGTAGGAAGAAACACCCAGTTTGATCGAGGAACAACCAGAGCGCTAAACACAAATTTGGAAAATGGCTTGGTGTCACAAAAGGACTGGAGATACAACCAGGCTGGTAGAGAGAAGAGAAGGACAGCACTTATTTTGAGGGATTTAAAAGACATGTCCAGGCCACCACAAGGTTCCTTATGTAAGTAGTGTAGGTCAAATCAATGCCATCCAGAGTCAGTGACTCACTAACCTGTTTGTCTTTAGATGCTCAGAAGACCACGATTTCTGTCTTGTCTGAAATCAAAAGAAACAAATTTATAGCAAACAGATGGTGAGCAGGAGACTTACCAAAGGTGTTAAAGCAACAAAAACATAGCTGAAATAGAAAAAATCCAACAGAGTCTCAGGGCTTAGTAAGTAGAAAGAACCCAGAAAAAAATAAAGCAAAGTATACCAAGATATATTAAGTGAATGTATTTCACAATGAAGAACAACAAGCTATATTGGAGCTGAGCAGTAAGCACTTTAAAATAAAACAAAGCACACCAGTGACAGAACATGACTTTTTCTCAAGAACCCAATGAACACAGTCCAAACAGCTAAATGACAAACTTTGACAGAAACATGACAGAAGGTTCATGTTGGACCGAAGACTTTGGACACCCATTGAAATGGCACTGATCAAAGAAAAATGTGAGAATATTTCCACATTAAATTTAGAGGTTACTTTCTTAAAACTTAGTGGTTACTCTCTCTGAAACTTAGAAGTTACTTTCCCATAAACTTGGAAGTTACCTAGCTAGAACTTAGAGGTTACTTTCCCAGAACTTAGAGGATACTTTGCCAGAACTTAGACATTACTTTCCAAAAACTTAGATGTTACTTTCTAAAACTTAGAAGTTACTTTGCCAGAATCTAGAGGTTAGTTTGCATGAACTTAATGGTTACTTTGCTAGAATTTATAGGTTACGTCCCAGAACTTGGAGGATACTTTGTCTGAACATACCAGATACATTTTGGAACTTACTCAAAACTTAGAGGTTACTTTCCCAGAACATAGAACTTTTGTTGTTTTAACTCATAAACTCTTTTCCAGAACTTACCAAGTAGTTTTCAGAACTTAATAAGACTTTCACCGAATTTAGAGTTTACGTTGAGAACTTACCAGGCTGTTTTTGTTTTTTTGTTTTTTTCATTTACTTGGTAAGTTTCAGAACAGTTCCCCAATATAAGTCAGTTATAAATAAGTCACAGAATACAGCCTAGTTCTTGGAAGTACCCAGTAAGCACCCAGTGTGTTCCATGAAAGTTCCAGGAAGATAACCTGTAGGTTCCATGAAAGTATGGGCTATATTCTGTGGTGTTCCCATCTTAACCCCAATAAAAAAAGTGTTGGGCTCCAGAATAATACTGATAAACAGGTTTTGTTCATCAGCTCTTCCACCTCCTCATCAGTTAGCTCTGTTCCTCCTGTTTTCCCACCTCTCCCTGCACCTTTTCCACCTCCCCTCCTTTTGAATTGAGGGATTTATTTTCTTTTTGCACAACCATCAACACAAGTCTCTGTCATTAAAACAGTAGTTTGAGAAATCCATTTTTCTGTGCTGTACAGTTTCAGTTTTTCCCTTCCTCTCATTCTCTTTCCATGCACCTTTCAGTTCCCCCTCTCCTCCTCCTCTGCCTCCTCCTTTCTCTGCTCCCCACTGGATATCAATCAGAATCTATCACTCCACCTATTCCTGCTGCCTTTGTGTCAGAATTCACAGGAACTTCACGGAATAGGAAACTGTTTTATTGTTACATCGAACTCTCGCTGTGTGTGTTTTTGTGAAGGAGTACGTCAAGCTTCTGTTGCAGAATTAATGGAATGCACATACACACACACATCCTCACCACCCAGCATCATCACAACGCTTCCACATACACTCATGCGTTCATGCACACATTAGGGTGTTAATTGTTGTGATAACACCTTCCAATAACAAGACTCTAATTATCAACATATTTGGCTGTGGGAGTGTGTATCTGGCACTTGCGCGTAGATCGTGGGGTGAGTGTTTCTGTGTGTGTGCCAGTGTGAGGTGTGGCACCGAGGGAGGAAGGTTTGATGATTTTCGAACATGCTGCTGTTCCTGCTTCGGTGTGAGGGGTGGATGCTCTCATGTATGGGGCGATGATGTCTCAGTCTCAGTCCGGATTTGCATATGACAAGAGATCTTTTGTTGTTTAGTTAATTGCAAAAGGCTCTGTTTGAGAAATGACACCGCTGCAATGCATGCCACTGAATGTGTTTGTGGTATTCATAGAGAGAAATTACCAGATCTTTGCATATCTTTATCATGTGTTTTTGCAGATCACATGGTGTCAAAATCATCCTGGAGAAACGTAGTGGAAAGCATGTGTCATCATTTGAAGGAACAGTTTTTGAGTTTTGATTTATATTTTTAAACCTAGTCATGAGGTATAGTTATCGACAGTCATTATCTTACATGCAGTAAACACCAGTCAGAATGGTTTTTCCAAAGAAATGGTTACACTTTTAAATTGATGGTTATAATTATTTAGCAGCACTTCCCTCTATTTCTACAGACTCTAATTCCAGAAAACTGGTTCTGTAGGCTAGCCAAGCTATTTGCTAATGTTAGCTTGTACTTAAACTGAAGGATAAAATTTGGTTTTAGCTGTATAAGTTGTTTTTATTTATGTTCTCCACTGATCATAGAGCCAAAGGTTCAGTATTTTACTGAGATCTTCTAGAAAATACAAATTTCTTTGCTGCTGCTTTATTTTTCAGCATACTGTTCTGCTAACTTCCCGAGGCTTGTTAAGGGCTCTGCATAGTCAAGCCAAGCTGCCGAAATCAGTTGCAAGATGAAAATTGTGTAATTTTGTTCTTAGCCTTATGTTGTCCATCCCATCTTGTCACAACCCCCCTGGTGAATGTTTCGCCCCCCTCTGCATGCAGATTGATCTGAATTTTGTGGGTGTGTTTATATATGCGGAAAACAGCACTACTCAACTTCCAGGATCCGATGTTCTGACTATCTGTGCAAGGTAGGACATATCGTCAGGTTGGACAGACAATCAGAACACTGTTTTTTTTTTTTTTTTTTCTGTCAGAGAGGAGAATGGATAGTTTTGAGGGGCAATTGTCCGAGGCCGTGAGGATGTACATATTGAAATATTAAACTCCCCCTGATCAATTCTGGTCCAATGGATCGGATGAATGTCTCACCAACGCCTTCTGTTCTTCTTTTTTTTTTCAGTAACATGGAAAATAAAATCAGATGTTGCAACTCGTCAATCATTACTTCCTCCTCCTCCGAACTTCCTCTCTGCCATGATTGCTGTGTTTAGTATGCTATTGTAAACCATACATATGCCAAAATAGCATGATGTATACTGCAGCAGGACGGGTTTCAAAGGAGCTCAGCTTGGTGTGTCTTGTGGACCGTAAAGGTGTGTGCGAAAATGACATCCCGAAACCATGTGACCGCTCGTCAACAGTTTGACTTCAGTCCGACCATGCTGGGCCCTTTAGACAGCACCACAATTGAACATTTCATGGTCTACAGAAAGTTATGGCCCTTTTCAGCTCGCACTTCTACAACATGGCATGGCTCCACTTGGCTCAACTCTACTCAACATTTCGGGTGGTTTTCCATTTCAGTTGAATAACAGCTCTAGTAGGTGGGGGTGTCGTATAGTCGGGCGGCCCAAAAGTGCAAAAAGTCATTTGTACGCAACACAACAATTTAGGTCATGGAAGCTAGGTTGAACATGCTGCTCAAAAAAGAAGAGAAGCAGAAAAGGTCAAACAGTGACTGTTGTTTTTAGGCCGACTCAGCACGCTTGGAACCTTAACGAAATAGGTTCTTAAAAAGGAGGTGGACGTAACTGTTACTAGTGGAAAAACTGATACAACCAAGTAGAGCTGTGTTGAGCCGAATTGAGTGGGTGCTAGTGGAAAACGGCCATTTGAAACATCATTTGAACTGTAAAAAGTGTTCAGAAACACCAACTATTGGTTAAAACAATATTTACAAACCAGATTGGGTTGAGACAGTGCTTGCTGAGACAACAAGAGTAGTGACTGCACTCACTTCAGATTTTAAAAAATTAAGCAGCCTAGAGAACTGGCCCATTTTGAGACAATTATATTGACACAAAGGTCCATGTACCAGAGGACATAAAAGGTAACAACACAGGTTGAGCAACAGCTGTCAGAGCATCTGACAGTTTAGTATGTACACTTAGGCTCAACATTATTTACACCCTGGACAGATTTAGATTTAAAATAATTTTCATTCAAGCCGGAAATTAGTTTCTGATTGGAAATGAGACAGGTGTTTCTCAAAAGATAACACAACGTAAAATACCATGTAAAAAATATATTTATACCCTTCTTTATCTTGAGAGGGAAAATCTTTAAGGGCCTCACAGCAATCAAACCCTCCTTGACAATTTATATTTGAGCTCTAGGTCTTTGACATTCAATGGCCTCCGTACCATCACCCTAACCTTTAGCTTCCTCCTTTGTTTCTCCATCAAACTGATGTTGGGACTTTTATTGGACTGATCCAAAACTTTGATATTACTAAGTGATTACTTTAAACCTAAATCTGCAAGGGGTATAAATTATTTTTGTCCTAGTATGGACTACTGATGGCACAGTGGCCCATTGTCAACCAACCCATCCTACACCATGTTGTGAACACTAAACCCTAGGTACTGAGGAGTTGGACGATGCTACCACCGCACCGAGTGCAACCCTACAAGGTGACCACTATGAGACCCTCTCAGGTGCTGGTAATGCTGTCTAATTCATCTCTGAGAAATTCTTTCTGCTTGTCAGATGCTCCTGCGACTACTTGAAACACTGTCCCTCCACTGCTGATGCCTTCAGTTACCCCATCTGGCTGCATATGGAAAAAATGACATCCAAATCTGGGTGTTTTTTTTAAAGGACTGCACCTCTAACCTACACACAGTAATCATTTGTCATGTTTTAACTCAACCAACAGTACTTGTGACTGGTAAGGAAAAGCAATGACAATATAACAGTGGAAGATGATGCAGGCATAGCAAAAAAAAAGCTTAGAAATAACTTGGTTTTCTTATAAAAACACATTTACCTTTATAAGAGCAGAGATCATGTCATGTGGTCAAAATGCAGCAAACCAAGCAGTTTTCATGTATAAAGAAAAGGTTTCAGAAACCCGAAGCCTCTTCATGCACCAGGATGTTTGATAGTGACTGCCTCTCATTGAGGCTGAGCTCTTTAACAGCCTGGTAGGTGTACTGAACAGAATGCTGGTCGGTTTCCCGGCTGGTTGACTGTTTGACTGGCTGTCTGAGTGGGCGGCTGGCTTCTTGCCTGCCTACTTGGTTTACTGGCTGACTGGTTGGCCCAGTGCCTGGTTGGCAAGCACACCAGCCTCAGTCATGTCCCAAGCCAAGCCCCTGCGCCCCTCCAGATCTTAATTGGGTTAAGTTTGTCCGCCACAGATAACACTTCCTCTTTCTTCCGAGAGTACAGAAACAAAAAAATGGCCTGGCAATAATGACGCTCTTTAACGGGGCTCTTTTCTGCATTAGGTGGAGGAAAATTAGGATAAAGGGGGTGGGCTCCCTGCAGAGGGACAGTGTCAGGGGAAGTGCAGCATTGTTTGGAGCTAAGCACTCAATGAGAATCGAGAGAACGAAGAAAGAAAAGGGAGCGAAGGAGAGTGGATTTGGTTTTCGTTGTAGGGCTGTCACTTTGCCACAGTTTCTTTTTAACAACGTCTCACGACAGAGGCATACACGACCCTGAGAGACGGGGCACACACCCAGGAATACAAACGTGTCATTGTGTGTGTGCATATGGCTTTTAGAGACACAATTTCCCACTTTTCTGTTCAAAACTAACACAAAGAAAAGGTTCTTTCCTGCAGCTGAGCCAAAAAATTTAGAGAGAGAGCAATAATAACAGCTTTCAGTTAAACTGAACAAAGGTGCATGCTGCTATGACCAACTGAGGCTGAGCAAGGCTGCCTCATGGTGGTTGTAATAAAGTTCTTCACTCTCCAGGAATTCCTAGTTTACCTTTCCTATTACATTTGCTATAAATAATAATGGCCACAGAAACAAATAACTCATATTACATTTTACTATTAAAGGGTGCCTATCATACAAAATTCACTTTTTGCATGTTTTTGTTTGGGTCTCTACTGCTTCCAGAAATAGTCCAAGTGCTAAAAAACAACATCCAGCCATTTTGTGGCAATAGGTTAATGTTTTTTGGTGTCTGGAAAATGAGCCATTTCAAAAACCTCCCAATTTTGAAGTCACAGTCAGTGGACACAACCCCTCACCTAGCAACCCAAGTGAAGCTGGTCAGCTGGTTTCACTGCTGTATGCGTTGTACAATGGCTGCAGGAAAAGACATGTTTTGTAGTTGACTTACCATCCAGAAACCACTGCTGCCTCCTTGATAGCTGTGCAGGAGGCTCCACTTGGTCTGCTTCTGGGTCTGAATGGGTCAAAGATATATGGTTGTACAATTGCACATCTTTTTGTGCAAGTGTAAACATTAAATTGGTTGGGGGGGGTGCCAGCAACAGTTTATTTGCATAAAAGTGGCAGAACCCTAAAACAGCTCATTCTGAAAGGAGCTTGAAAGAGGCAGAACTGAGGAGGTGAGGTGAGGCCGCTGGGTGTCTGTGACTCCGGGCGTCCTCATGTTGTCCTCATGTCCTGAGGGGTGGATCTGTGGGCCCCCACAAACCCACTTTGATAGTCCCCACTATCAAACATTCTTAGGGAGAAACCTTGTAGACACAAGCACACACACACACACACACACACACACACACACACACACACACACACACACACACAGGTGTTTACAAGTTATAACTGTTATTATTATATACGCATATGTTGTTTGTTGTTATGGATTTTCTGTTTTGTTTTGTTTTGTTTTTTCTCTTTCCACAGAGGCAGACTTCAAGGGTGTTGACTTGTACTATCTCTGTGCTTTTTCCTCTCCTCTACTTCTATCTCCATCTTCCTCTTTAAACCTTTTCTCCATCTTTCTCCATCTTCTCTCCATCTTTCTCTTTTCCGTTTCCCCTTTTTCTTTTTTGTGTCCATTACATTTTAAATAAACCCAAAGCAAAAAAAAAAAAAAAAAAAAAAAAAAGAACTAAGGAGGAGAAATGTCATTATCTGAGAATGATTTTGTGCAAAAAAATGCAATGAACATGTTTTGTATAGCTCATAGACGTATCCTAACTTGTTCAAAAGGAAGCAGGTCTCCTTTAATAACCAAACATTTATAAAACACTATAAGTTTTTAAACACTATAGCTGGTATTTTCAGCTTTTCTGTTCCTGTCTTCAGACATTTTAATTCTCTCATCCATTCACTAAACCTTGCCAGAATACAGCAGTCCTTTTCAAAGAAAGAGTGATAAATATCCAGTTCTTGCAGAAATGTTCACAAGTCATTTTTTCCTGGTACAAGTCAAGTTTCAAGTCTATAAAAACTAAAATAAATATTTTGCCATCAAATCCGCGACATCTAGGTCACCTCTAACTGCATTTCCGTATGTTAGGAATCTATCGCTGTAGTGTTTGTCCTTAGTTATCACATGATCATTTAGTAGTTATCTTTCAATCTTTTAATTTATGAACATTTATCTTTTTTACATTTAATTCACCATCCAAAAAACAGCTAAAGGCTGTTTTATATTCATTTGAAAATTTATGAAATGTAACATTTCTCCCTTTAGAAAAATAAACAGGCATTTATGCTCTAAGGAAAATATCAGAAAGAAAGCTATTAATGTTGAATTTCTGAATGTCTTTGTAATGAGTAAATCAGCAGCTGTTTATTCCTGTCTTCATATTCTCCACTCCCTCGGTGTATGTTCTAACTCTATCTCTGGTCTGCAGGGTTTTCTTCTCACTCTAAGCCGGAGAAGTTTTAGTAATATTGGGAAATCATTTTCCAAATCCACATTTAAAACCTTTGTTCTCAACTCTAAATGGTACACATGCTAAAAGTTAAGGTATAAATTGCAACATGATGAGTGAAAACAATGAGTAGTGAGTAAATGAGTGTTAACCTTCTGAATGAATGGAACAGGAAGTGCTTTGATTTTTAGTACTTTCAGCCAGGAGTTTCCTTATCGGAGGTATGTGTTATGATTCATGTTTGGTCCTGCCCATGCTGTAATTAGTTTTCATTCTACTCACCTGTGTCACCTGATTGCTGATCTGTGCCACCTGGGCCCTGCTCTACTTAACTCCTCTCAGCCCCTGCCTCCCTGCCAGATTATCGACAGCCACGAGCCAGTAGAAATCCAGCGTTTCATGCCTTGCCTTCTTGTGTTTCTTCGACCCATTTCCGTCCACGGATCTTCCCCTCCTGCCAAGCCCGTTACGGATTCCTTTGGTTCTGGATTTCTGGACCCTGACTCAAGCTCCGCTTCACGACCACCGAGTATTGCCTGACCCTCTAGTTAAGTTTGCTCTCTCGGCCTCTCCGTGTATAACCTCTGCCTGATTATCGTCTAGCCCCTGGTACTGCGTTGGATTCCCTTGTGGAGACCTTCATCGATTCTTCCTGAGCTGCTACCAGTTCCTGATTCTAAATAAACTTGTTTTTCCTGTACGTACTTCTGTGTGTGGTTGAATTTCCGGGTCCTCCCAGTGAGTCCTTACAGAATAATCTGGCCACTATGGACCCGTCACCCACACAGGAGTGGCGTTCAAGTGTTGAAGACGCTATTACCCGCCTGGAGTCAAACATGCAACAAATGATGAGCATGCTTGATAGGATGTCCTCCCTTCCCTCCCCTAAAGGAGCCCCTTCTCCCAGCCTCAAAGCCGCTACATCTGGTTTCCAGGTCTCACCCATTTTTGAGCCCCGCCTGTCTCCTCCGGAGGTGTTTAAAGGTGAGCAGAGTCAGTGTCGTCCCTTCATTACTCAGTGTGAAATAATCTTTGAACTTCAGCCGTCATCTTTTCCCTCTGAACGCGCTAAAGTAGCCTATGCTATTTCCCTCCTTTCGGGAAAAGCCATATTATGGGGGACTGCAGAATGGCGGAGGGACTCCCTCATTTGTTATCGGTTCCAGGACTTTTCCAAGGAGCTAATCAGGGTCTTTGATCCTGTTCTGCCTCAGAGGGAGGCTGCACGTGGGTTGCTCAGACTCAAACAAGGCAGGAAGCGAGTAACTGAGTACATTATCGATTTTCATGCTCTATCCTCAGGAAGTGACTGGAACGATGAGGCACTATGTGATGCGTTCTATCAGGGTCTCAGTGAGGAGATAAAGGATGAGCTGTCTACCCGAGACGCTCCCAAGGACCTGGAGGAACTGGAGACCCTGGCCGCCAGAATTGATGCTAGGCTCCATGAGAGAAGGTTGGAGAGGAGTTCCCTCAGTCATACTTACCATGTTGAATCTGTTCCCAGATCACAGCCACCAGTCACGGCTCCACCTTTGAGTTCTTCACCCACCTCTCCGGGAGAGGAGCCTATGCAGATTGGTCGAACTCGCCTGTCCCCACAAGAGAGAGAGCGGAGATTTAAGAGAGGCCTTTGTTTCTATTGTGGTGGAGAGGGTCACCTACTTAGTCGGTGTCCTGTAAAAGGCCAGGCTCAGCAGGAGGTAAGAGGCTCCTGCTGAGTCAAAAGCGATGGCAATCCTCTTCATTCTCTGTTCAAGCCACTCTCCAAGCTGATTGTCAAACCAAGCGTCTCCCAGTCTTTATTGATTCAGGAGCAGATACTGAGTTCATGGACCATGGTCTTGCCGAATCTCTGGGCATCCAACTTTTACCTACCTCTAAGTGTCTTGAAGTTTTGGCTATTGATGGCCATGTACTTCACCAGATCACCCATGAAACGGGTCCCATTAAGTTCAGTATTTCTGGGAATCATCATGAACTTATCTCCTTCCTGATAATAGAGTCCCCTGGTCTCCCTGTCATTTTGGGGGCTTCTTGGCTAAGAAAACACAACCCCCACATTGACTGGGTGAAGGGTGAGGTGTTGGGTTGGTCACCATCTTGCCATTCCACTTGCCTCTTAGCAGCTTCGGTCCCTTTTTCTGTCCCTATCTCGGGACAGGAAACCTATCCCGACCTATCCAAGGTACCGGCTGTTTACCATGACCTTCGGGAAGTCTTTAATAAGCATCGCGCCACTTCCCTTCCACCCCATCGGCCCTATGATTGTGCAATTGATTTGCTTCCTGGAACCTTTCCTCCCAAAGGCCGTCTATACTCCCTCTCCGGCCCGGAGGATAAGGCCATGAGGGATTATATCTGTGACGCACTCAAGGCAGGCATTATCCGCCCTTCATCCTCTCCAGCTGGTGCAGGTTTTTTCTTTGTGGGCAAGAAGGATGGTTCTTTGAGACCCTGTATTGACTACAGGGGATTGAATGACATCACAGTCAAGAATCGTTACCCACTTCCTCTAATGAACACTGCTTTCGACCTGATTCAGGGATCCACAGTTTTTACCAAGCTCGAGCTCAGAAATGCCTACCATCTAGTCCGTATCAAGGAGGGGGATGAGTGGAAGACGGCTTTTAACACTCCAACCGGCCATTATGAATACCTGGTAATGCCCTTTGGCCTATCCAACGCTCCCGCAGTGTTCCAAGCTCTAGTCAATGATGTTCTCAGGGACATGGTCGGTCGTTTTGTTTATGTTTATCTGGATGACATCTTAATTTTCTCTAAGGATCTCACTACCCATCAGACTCATGTCCGTTCTGTTATTCTCCGCTTGCTGCAGAATAACCTGTTTGTCAAGGCAGAAAAGTGCGAGTTTCACAAATCGTCCACTTCATTCTTGGGTTTCGTCATCTCTCCTAACAGGATTTCCATGGACCCCAGCAAGACGGACGCCATCAAGAATTGGCCCTGCCCACAAGACCGTAGACAACTTCAGAGGTTTCTGGGGTTTGCTAATTTCTATCGACGGTTCATCCGCAATTTCAGTTCTGTTGCTTCTCCACTTCATTCTCTTACTTCATCCAAGTGCAAGTTCGTTTGGAGTAAGAGTGCTGCAGAGTCCTTTGACCACCTTAAAAAGGCCTTCACCTCCGCTCCTGTCCTCCGCGCACCGGACCCTTCTCGCCAATTCATTGTAGAAGTGGATGCTTCTAACTCTGGGGTGGGAGCCGTACTCAGCCAGAGAAACACTGATGAGAAGGTTCACCCATGTGCCTTCTTTTCTAGAAAACTGTCTTCTGCAGAGACCAACTATGATGTCGGTGACCGGGAACTGCTGGCAGTCAAACTGGCCCTCGAGGAGTGGAGGCACTGGCTCGAGGGAGCTAAGGAACCCTTCGTGGTCTGGACTGATCATAAGAATCTGCAGTACCTCAAGTCTGCTAGGAGACTTAACCCCAGGCAAGCCAGGTGGGCTCTATTCTTCAGTCGCTTTAATTTTTCACTATCTTACAGACCTGGGAGTAAGAACACTAAGCCAGACGCACTCTCCAGGCTGCATGAGACTATGGAGGAGAGTCAAGAGGCTAAGCAGGTGGACTATGTGCTCCCCTCATCTGCGCGGCTAGCAGTTTCCAGGCTAGAGCTAGAGCAGAGAATCAGAGAGGCCCATCTGCAAAGCCCCATCCCTGAGAGCTGTCCTAAGAATCGACTATTTGTCCCTGAGCAGCTAATACCTGAGGTACTATCCTTTTGTCATGCCTCTAAATTTTTCTGTCATCCAGGAGTCACTAAGACCCTAGCTGTGATCAGGAGGTGTTTCTGGTGGGAGACTATGCGGCAAGATGTAAAGGAGTTTATCAAGGCTTGCAGAGTGTGCTGTCAGGCTAAACCATCCCGTCGACCACCCTCTGGGCTTCTGCGGCCCCTCCCGGTTCCTCACCGCCCATGGTCCCACATATCCATGGATTTCGTTACTGGCTTACCCTCTTCTAATAACCATTCTGTCCTCCTCACAGTTGTGGATCGATTTTCTAAGATGTCCCACCTGATACCACTTCGCAAACTGCCTTCGTCTAAGGAGCTGGGAGCGGTTCTGGCCCGTGAGGTGTTCCGTTTGCATGGTCTACCTACTGACATTGTTTCTGATCGAGGACCCCAGTTCATTTCTAAATTCTGGAAAGAATTTTGTGGTCTCCTGGGCATCACAGTAAGTCTCTCGTCAGGATTCCACCCTCAGTCTGACGGGCAAACGGAGAGGGTCAACCAGGAGGTGGAGACCAAGCTGCGCATGCTCTGTGAACATGATCCCTCTTCCTGGTCACAGAACCTTCCATGGGTGGAGTATGCCCTCAACTCACTCCCTTCTAGCTCCACAGGTCTGTCTCCCTTTTACACAGTTTATGGCTACCAGCCTCCAGTCTTGTCCCTTCAAGAGAAGCCCACTAGAGTTCCCTCTGCTCATGCCTCTGCTTTAAAGTGCCAGCGGGTATGGCGCCAGGCCCGCAGGGCCCTTCTAAAGTCCTCTGCTTTATGTTCTAGATTTGCAAATCGTCGCAGAGTTCCGGCACCCACTTACACCGAAGGTCAAAAGGTCTGGCTGTCCACCAAGGACCTTCCCTTGCGGGTTGAAAACCGGAAGTTAGCCCCTCGTTTCATTGGACCCTTCCCGATTTCCAAGGTTATCAACCCAGTGGCTGTCCGGCTCCGCCTCCCCAGGACTCTCAGAGTTTGTCCCACCTTTCATGTGTCACGTGTTAAACCTGTTTTCTCTTCACGGTTGGTTCCCTCCTCCAGGCCCCCTCCTCCCGCCCGGATCATTGATGGGGGCCCCGCTCACACGGTGCGCCGCCTCCTTCGCTCCAGACGTTGGGGCCGGTCCATCCATTACTTGGTGGATTGGGAGGGATATGGGCCTGAAGAGCGCTCCTGGGTGCCGGCCCGACACATTTTGGACAAATCCCTTATCAGGGAGTTTCATCGGTCCAATCCTGACCAGCCAGGTGGTCCTTCTGGAGCCGGACCTTGAGGAGGGGGTACTGTTATGATTCATGTTTGGTCCTGCCCATGCTGTAATTAGTTTTCATTCTACTCACCTGTGTCACCTGATTGCTGATCTGTGCCACCTGGGCCCTGCTCTACTTAACTCCTCTCAGCCCCTGCCTCCCTGCCAGATTATCGACAGCCACGAGCCAGTAGAAATCCAGCGTTTCATGCCTTGCCTTCTTGTGTTTCTTCGACCCATTTCCGTCCACGGATCTTCCCCTCCTGCCAAGCCCGTTACGGATTCCTTTGGTTCTGGATTTCTGGACCCTGACTCAAGCTCCGCTTCACGACCACCGAGTATTGCCTGACCCTCTAGTTAAGTTTGCTCTCTCGGCCTCTCCGTGTATAACCTCTGCCTGATTATCGTCTAGCCCCTGGTACTGCGTTGGATTCCCTTGTGGAGACCTTCATCGATTCTTCCTGAGCTGCTACCAGTTCCTGATTCTAAATAAACTTGTTTTTCCTGTACGTACTTCTGTGTGTGGTTGAATTTCCGGGTCCTCCCAGTGAGTCCTTACAGAATGTTTATTTTGTTTCCTAAATGATCCAGAGTTGTTTAATTCAGCGTTGAGTTGGAGAGAGATTAATGTAGTCATTATTATAAATCCACAGCTAACATGACCAGGTTGTTATGAGCCATTGACATCCCATAATAATACACCAACATCACTGGCTAATAATGAAGCTCATCCTTTCACAGTAAAACACGTGCTGCAGCTATAGCCTGTTGCTCTCATCCTGGCTTTCTTTCATTCTTCATTACATGAGATAAAAACTGCTACTGAGACTCAAGTCTCAGACCACGAGTCCAAGTCAAGTCTCAAGTCTTTGGGGCACAAGTCTATCTCTGGTCTTGTGCCCCAGACTTGTCATGTTCAGTCGAGTCTCAGTTCTTTTTGCAACCTTAGTGTGACTCAAGTCAGTGTTTCAAAAACAAGCTAACATTTTTAAGTGACAAAGAAAATTAAAAAAAACCCAAAAACAACTGACCCCTTTCATTAAATGTTCCAAGTTTAGTTTATTGTTGAACAGGTTAAATTTTTATTTTATTTTGATTCATTTGATTTCTTTTCTGGTACAGAGCAGACTTTTCAGCAATGCTCAATAATTAACAGGGTTGACATCTGAGGTAATGTTATCCTGCTTTATCTGCTCCAAAACCAGATTGGATGTACATTTAGGATCATTGTCTACACCCAACCGTGTCCAGGCCCCTCATGTGTCTCTGTGGATTTGAGGTGAAGATGAGGAATTTGGAGGTCTTCCTGTTATGATTCTTGAGTGTTTAAATAATTTCATTGTTGTTTATTTATATCTGAAAGGTCTTGCCATTTTCAGTTTGTTGCTCTGCATTCAGTATTGTTATAAACAAGTTGCCATATAGTTCATTCTTTTAGGTTTCTTGTGTTCTGTTCTCTGTGTGTATTATAGTTTACCCTTGTAGATCAGTGTTAGTCCTTTTTCCCTTGGTTTGTAGTTTCCTCTGTGCTAATTAGTCTCCTTCCCTCTCTCTCTGTGTTTACTCTCCTAAACAGCTGTTCCACATTCCCCTGATTAGCTCATGTACATCCAGTGTCATTCTCAACTCTTCCCTCAGTATCTAAGCTCTGGCTTTCATGGTTCATTACTGGTTCTGGTCCCAAGTGCTGTTCTCCTCGTGCACTTCCTGTAAGTCTAGCTTTTTTCATTGTTAAACCTTTTCTCACCATGCTACTTTCAGGCTTCTGTCTGCACTTGGGTCCTTCCGTTTGTTATTTTCTGCAAATATATGTAACTGTTTTCCTGGATTTTAATGAGTATCTATGTCCCAGCATTGTAATATACCTCAAAACCACCAGAGGTTTGCTGCTCAAGGAATATACTTCTTGTTTTGGGTGCAAACAATTAGACTTATTGCTTAGTTTGTTGATACAGACCACTTCAAAATCTAACTTTAAAATCTTGTATGAACTTGAACCTGGATTGAGAACTTTTCAGACTTTAAATGTGTCAAGCCTTATTTTCTTGGTCAATTAAAATCACTCCAAACTCAACAGCGAGAACTTCTGTGATCCTGCTGCATGCATTCTGCACATCGCGCACACAAAAACACATTATTTCCACTGCAAAATCCTTGGCAAGCGAGTCAGGCTGGAAATGAGCAAAGCCTCAAAGCAAATATTAAAATTATGTTGATCTTTTTTCTCTGTCTCCACGTTGAATATTTATTGGTAGATGGCTGCAGGCTAAACTCTCTCCCTCTTTTTCACCTTTGGATCGGATGATGAATGCAGCTTATACTCAGACAAACACACAAGCAGCAGTGAGCACACATAATCTGATTTTGTTTTTGCTTTTTTATTCATTCATGCATGCTGCATGTACACCAGCACATGCATTAAATTGAAATTCAAACTAGTTTGGAATAATGCAAAAGACTTCAGTGCATCTGCTGAATGGGAATCTGCAGCAGAATGAACTTCTTTCTGTTGGACTGCTGCTCCAGGTCACATTAACTGCAGATAAGGGGTGCAGCTTCGTGTTAGCATTTTAATCGGTCACATATCTACTTGTTTCAAATGAAAGAAGACAATATAAAGAGTTATAGCCTGAGAATTGAGAACAGCAGAGGACAGGCAGGGAGAGACGTGAGGCAGCAGAGGGATTAAGGCAGGCAGGGAGAGAGAGTGTGCTTTAGGCTACATAAATATAACATGAACTGTGTTCGCAGGTGGCAGGTGGGGAAGCAGCACAATGCAGAGGAGCCATGTTCAGCAGCACTTTGTTCAGTTGTGGAGAATAGACTTTCACTGCCTCTTCACCTCAGGAATATCAGGCTTTGATAGCTGGGAGACAGAGAGCGGACTGATGTGGAAACAGCTCGCAGCGCTCTCTGACCCTGACTCTGCACTCACAGCATCTCAGTCTTATTTTTGTTGCAGATGCTCACATCTTGCATTGTGTCGTCCATCTAACTCCACGTGAGCTGTGAAAATCTCGAGTCCTGGATCGAGTTGTGCCTGGGTGGAAGGATGATGTTTAAAAAAAGAATTCAAACTAAACCAAATTGCATATTTTGAAAGCTGAATATTTATTAAAAGTTTCCCCTTAACCCCATTTTAAATACGTCTTTAAATTATTCATTACTTAACTTAAAGACATGCAATTTTGTACTTTAAGAAAAATTGTTTTGAATTAACTTAATTTTTTCAAAGGTTAAAAAGGTTGTATTTTGCTTTTCTTCACCTCTAAGTCTGTGCTAATTGTGCTAATTTTCGACAACTTTCTTTTGAAAGCATATAAAAAGTAAAAAAATAACAGAAATTCATATCTTTAATTCTTTAACCCATCTGGGTAACTTCTTCATGAATTTATTAGTTTAAGTAGAGAATAATCAAATCTTGATTTTTCAGAAATATATTTTGCATCATTTTCAATGTATTAAGTAGTGAAATGTAAACCGTGTCGTATGAGTCATTTGCAGTCATAGTAAGGAGAACAGTCTTCCAAATATAAGGGTTTCACAGCTCAGAACAACAATAATTTGTGCTTCAGGTTCTAAAAATTCTGGAAATCTATATTCAAGTGTATTAAAAACACACAAAAGATTCTGTGCTGATATGGTAAACCTGTGTGAGAGAAACTAAGTGCACCCTTGGTGCTTCTGCTGGGTTGAAGAGGTTCACTGGAGAAACAGCAGTTCAGGCAGTTTGCAGCTCTGGAGTATAGAGTGTGTTAACACAATGCCAAGACGGGAAGACATCAGCAATGACCTTAGAGAAGAACTGTTCCATCCATCCACAGTCCGTCCATCCACAGTCCATCCACAGTCCGTCCGTCCGTCCATCCACAGTCCGTCCGTCCGTCCATCCATTAATTTTTCTTCAAACATGGATTTAAGAAGGAATAACAAGTCTGTAAATTTGTGTCTGGAGAAGAAAATGTTTGTAAACATCCGTCACCATAAAAGTTTAATCTAGGGGCCAATCAGATTTCAGTTAGGGGCAGAGCTGCTGAACTTCTGTGTACTCAGTAATATATAGTTTATTTATAGTTTTTAAAAGTATTCATCATGCCTAAGAGTTTCTATTCATACATGTAACCCAACTGTCCTAAAAATTTGTCTTAAGAAATAAATTTAACTGCACATTTGTTGATTAGAGAAGCTGAACACAACACAAATCCAGAACAATGTTAGAGGACATAATATTGCCTCACTTTTTAAAATCTTTTTGTTAAGTTTCTGAAGATGTGGCAGGTGTTTCTTGCAATTAACAGGGTTTTGTCAATAAAGTCAAGCTTATTTTCATTCAGAAAATGGAGGAATATATAAATATATAAAAAATTATGTAAATGTTTCCTGCAAGAAATAACTTATGCAGGTTTGAAGTTTAATGTAGCAGCAGTTAGAACCTGCACCTCACTGAATAAATCAGTGTACAGTAAGCAGGAGGTTTTATTTAATGTGAAGGTGTAAGATCAGTGAGATCTTCACGGAATCACCTCTGGCTCCATGTTTTCTGTCTTGCTGCTGTTAAGGTATGAAATTGTTGAGCCAAATCCCCATTTTGGAGCCATAAAGCTACAACTGCTGCTGGTTTATTCCATTGATGTCCTGTCTGTATCAATTCCCGCTGCATGTCTGTTGGCGGACTTATTCAAAAGCTGCTGCTTGATGTTCTCTTGTTGTGTGCATTAAAAAGCCAAATCCTTGTGGAGATGACAGAGGGTGTAATCGCTGGCTATGTGATTCAACAATAAGACCCTTAGAAGCCATTCAGAGTGGGGCCTGTCCTTGACCCTTAAGGAGCTTGTAATGTGGGCTTTTTTCCCCTGCTCTTTGTATTTCTAGGCACAAACGAGGAGGGGCGCCGGAGGTGGAGGGAGGACCGACCACTGTGTGAGGGCTTTTGGCCCTCCATGCCACTGGCAGCATACAGGGGGAGCCTCACATGCACACACATACACATAAAGACGTACACGCTTGGGTCTCCTGGCGTGGACTCATTTCATTTTGAAGGAAGGGTGAAGGTTTGAGGGTGAGACAAGGGAGGGGGGAGAGAGAGAAAAGAACTCCCCCCCCCTCCTCCCACCTTCAGGAACTCCGGCAGGGGGCCGATCTTAAAGGCTTCTCTGTCTCTCCGCAGGGGGACGGGGTGTGGTAGGGGGGCAGGGAGGCTCAATCTGCGGCCCCGCTGGTCAGCACTGGGAGCTCCACGTTGCTTGGCTATCCATGACAACCAGAGCGAGAGACGGGAGAGGGAAAGTCGGGGAACATGGAAAAGCTCAGCTGTGGTCAGAGAGCGCTCGGTTGGAGCAGAGAGACGAGAACAAAGCACCCAGTGATTTTCATTTCTCCCTCTTTGTTTGCTTTATATTGTCCACAGACGTGTCCCCTCTTTGGTTTACTGGGAATAAAGGAGCTTCAAAGGAGACGCAGGCACACACATCCATGTAGACATAAATGCACACACATGTGTGGCTAATTGAATTATGTGTATACAGTGAATCAGATGCTTTCTGTTCACTGCAGCTTTGCTGTGAAAGCAGCTCTCAGAAGGGGCACAGCACTCCTAAAGCTGCAGACCAAAGGCCAGCGGAGGATGCAGAGAGGCGTTTTTTTTTAAGGAAAATGTCAACAGATTTTAAACCTCTGAGGTTACTTCCCTGTTGCACAAAGGGCCATGCTCGTCTGCACTCCTCGCCAGATTGCAAGGTAGTGTGGTCCAGAGAACCTTATTAGAGTTTCCTCCATTACAGGAACCTCATCCATCTATCAGTTCATCCATCATTCTGGTCATCTACCCATCCATCCATAAAGGGACATGCTCTTCTCCACTCATCGCCAGATTGTAAGTCCTTTTCTAAAGAGCAGATCATGCACATTAAAGTTAAAATTGACACTGAAGTTATAAACCTTTACAAAAACTGGAGAGTATCAGTGTAAAAAAAATGCTTATTAGTCACTCTAAGTTATGTATTAAAACTTTGTATTAGACAGAGGCCAATAAAGACCGAATCTAATTGGTCTCTGCAAGGTGTTTTCATTGTTCAAACTACAGGCACCACCTGGATTTTACAAAGCCATTAGATAAGCTTCTCCCATTGGATAATTAGTGCATGGTTGATTATGTTTCAGCCGACAGCAAGTTATCTAACCCCAACTAATGCAGTGATATCCTATGGTTGTGGAAATCATGTTCATCTGTTTCAGGAGGGTCAGATTATTGGTATGCATCTTGGAAGGAAGAAATCTAAGGACAATGCTGGAACTACAAAAATCAGGTTAAGGGTAGTCCAAAACATTATTAAAAACTGAAAGGATAGTGGAGGGGGGGAATCATCTTTGTGGAACAAATACAGTTGGAAATAAATCATAAATGATCGTGATCTGTGATTACTAAAACATTTATTTTTAATCAAATCAAGACCCTTCAAGAATAAGAGAGTATAGACGATGGATAGAAGCCTGTGGGGGCAGTGGGATGATCTGGGGTTGCTGCAGAAGCTGGAGAAGAATTTGGACAACGTTCTGATTTTCCAGTCATCTTTACAAGATCTTGGCAAAAAAACCCAAAAACAAACTCTGAACAGATATAGATGTTGTGAAACTGCAGAAGCTTATAGAAATGTTGCAACATTGACGCAGAAGAGCAACATGTTACCCAGGTGGTTTGGGATCTTGTTGATGACCCTGTTTGAGCTGAGCTTCAGCTGTTGGACAGATGGACATATGTGACAGGCTGCGCCGAATGTAGGAACAAGTTGGCAGAAAAGAAACAGAAAAATGATAAAAACCACCCATTTTTGAGAAAATAGGGATTTTTGTTATTTATACAAGATGAAGTCATGAAGAAACCACCCTGTGCTTTAAGTAGGAGTTTCAGAGGTTTAAAATGATAAATTTTGTTTGAATTCAGCTTGTTTACAGAGTAAATCTGAGCTGTTTCAAGTGGTTGTGGCGACTCAAAGCGGATTAACATACCAGGGCTTACTGGCTACTCACACACTTTTGTTGTGGTTTTGACATGAGGAAGAGTAGCTCAAGATAAACTTGATGACGGTATGGTCTCCAGCTCCTGTGGATTTAAAACAACCCCACATCACTAGCCCTCCACTGACATGCCTCGTAGTGCTTGTGCTATGTTTTCGTTGTCTGTGCATTATTGCCAAACATCTCCACTTGGGTTAAGCCAAAGGACATTGTTGCAAGAGTCTTGTGGTTCATTCAGATGCAGCTTTGGAAGTCTGTCATGCTGCCATAATCTTTCTAGAGAGGAGAGGCTTTCTGCTTAAAGCCATACTTCTTCTTGTCTCAGACCACCAAAGTCTGAGATGAAGCTTTTGGGTTATTCAGATGGCTCTGACCGTCGTTTCAGCTGATCATGATCTGTTGAGTCCAAGTCCACATTGTAGTTGCGCCGTTTGACCACAGCTCGCCGCTGTTGCATAACTGTCCTCCCCTGCCTCCCCTCTCTCCCTCCCTCTGCCTCGCCTGCCTCTCACTCTCTCTCTCCTGCCTCTCTGCCTCAGCCAACCCGGGCTGTGCCGAGCTGCTCCCTGCGGGATCAGAGCGCTCCCCCGCCGGGACCCTTCTCTCACATCCCCCTGCTGGGACGCGGCTAC
Source organism: Anableps anableps (assembly GCA_014839685.1). Taxonomy (NCBI): domain Eukaryota; kingdom Metazoa; phylum Chordata; class Actinopteri; order Cyprinodontiformes; family Anablepidae; genus Anableps; species Anableps anableps. The sequence goes on along the minus strand of CM026073.1, from coordinate 35,496,033 downwards.
ATTTCCAGCCAAGCACTGCCTGCCTTGGCTTTATTATGTGTGTCTGCGCCGCAGCCCCGCCAGCAGAGGCAGGCAGAGGAGGAGGAGGGAGGCTGGTAGCCAGAGTCAGGACAAAGAAAAAGCAGGGAGACAGAGGCTAGCGCAGGGTTAGACCGCTCCAAACATCAGGCTGCCGTTTATTAGCGCCGCTCTAGGAAATATTAACAAACAGAAAGCGTGGGTTGTAAAAGCAGCTTTCCCCTCGGGGTGGAGAGGAAGGGGGAAGGAGCGCACTGTCCATGCCACCAGATCCACACCACCTAGAGTAGAATTAACGGACGGAACACGGGAGGCTGCCCGGTTCGGCTCCTGGAGGGAGGGGAAAGAGAACCAGAACAGACTGAAACAGTGACACTAAGCGAAAGAAGCTCAGAGGAAGAGGAGAGGAGCGCAGGGAGGAAGAAAGCGCGCTTCAATCGATAGTAATTATTTCAAAAAATACCCGAAAAAACCAAAACAACAACCTCTACGATCTGCGGGGACCGCCGCGTGGCTGTCACTTTCCTCTAACACAGCGCGTGGAGGTCCTGTCCAGGTGTTTGGTGTTTTTGCCGCGCGCGTGGGTGGCAGCTCGCGCACAGGTCCGTCCGCGAGCGCTGGAAGAGGTCGGAGAAAACGGAACGCGTGCGGCGGCGCGGCAGCGAGGCGAAGAGAAGAAACAGCCGAAACAAATTAAGGTTGTAGGAGTCGCGGCGACCGAGGAAGTTGTGTCCGCTTCTCCCAAAAGCGACAAAACACAGCAGCAGCTGACCGTCTCCCATTCCCGGTGTGTCGGACTGCTTGTGGCCGGAGTGACGGCAGTGACCAAAGCTGCCGCATTGCAACAGGCGAAGAAGCAGCGAAGAGGTGGTGGAGGTGAAGAAGAAGAGGGAGGAAGAGGAAAGGACAGCCCGGCTGCTCCGCCGCCTGCATGGGAAGCTGAAACCAGGAGCGGAACGAGAGCAGTTTGAGAAAATCAAGGTTTCAGAGAGACAAACGGAGATGTCCAGACGGAAACAGGCCAAACCGCGCTCTGTTAAAGGTAAGAAAGTGGTGGTTTGGGAGCGGAACGGGAGTTCTGCCGCTGCAGCGTTGCTTCTTAATTTAATTTAAGTTGATTTCCCCCCAAAGGGCTGTAAGCAGGCGGTGTGAAGCTCTGCAGCTGCTTGGGTTCAAACCTGAAGTTTTACCTGCTCAGACTGCGCAAAATGAAAAACTAGTGGTGTTGGCCTGTCCGTGGAGTTGACTGAGTGGAAATTGTGTTTTAATTAGCTGACACGAGTGGATCATTGTTCTGACTGCGTGGGCTGGTTTATTTATTTTTATTTTTACACCAACTTGTTGTGGTTCACAGAATGAGCTTTTCTAGCTGTGTAGTTTAATAGTAATGATCCAAATTTGCGTACAAATCCCAATTTTCAATTTTACTCTTAAAGTGTATTGTTGTGAGGAGGTTATTAGAATATAGAAAATCTCATATTTAAGCATCTGGATGGTTTTGCGTCTTATTGAAGTCCAGTAACTGCTATTTTTTCACATATTTAAACATCCGTCAAATTGCTTGTTTTGGTTTCAAAGATAAGTTTTATTCGCTGCTAAACGAGGCGTGAGTTTTTCCGCCATCGTCATGAAGTGGTGTTCATTTCAGTGCATGGCTGAGTGGGAATCATGCAGGGGCGGGGTGGAGGGGGGGCATGTGGTGTCCTTGGCCTCCCTGCTTCCTTTATGGGACCCAGATGGGCAACGGGACTGTCCGACCATGTGGTCACCGACCCCCCCCCCCTCTATTTCCTAAAACCATCCAGGCTTTTCCTTAGCTTTTTTCGTGAGTGTCCATGAAGCCTTCCTGGCATTAATTATGAATTGTGGCTGTTGGACCGTTATTGTGATGTTTGGTGGTTTTCAGCCTTTGCTTCAAGGTCGGACGCCTTTCATTTAGTCCACATTGGAGGGGAGGCTGCGTGTGCTGTGCAGGAATCTCTGACAGAATGTGTTAATGCGCTCCCTCGGGGATTGGTTTGTGGTTTTTATGTCTTTCTACTGCGGGTTGCGTGTGCAGGAAAACAGTTTAAAACTGTTGCTTTTTAGCTCTTGTAGGGAAGACGATGTGATCGGCCGTGACAGCTCTTGCTTTCCACAGCCGCCTCAGGAATCTGAGGCGGACTCTGGCTCATTTTGAACCGATTCCTGGAGCATGGATCTGTTTCTGGTCTGAAAATGCAGAACATTATCCACGTCCTTCAACAGCGTGTCCATGTTCTACCTCAGAAAGCTGAAACTTTATGTGCAGCTGGGCTGAAGATTCTCTAATAGAGCTTAAACGTGGGTCTAGATTTGAAAATCTTTAAGACGCGTTTAGCTGGTGAAGAAATAACGTCTTGTTTGGTTGTGAACGGTGACTGCAGTAACAGTCATTGAGACGACTCCTGCTCAGATCTGGAGAATCTGCAATCCTGTATTTCTCTCTGATCAGAATGTGAAAGATGGGATGAAGATGGTTGTTGCATCCCATCTGGATCAGTGGACCTGTGTGTGTGTGTGTGTGTTTGTCTGAGCTCATGTTTTTGGAAGTGGGATCTTGTCGTTGAGGCCGGTGGGTCTCAGCAGCCTGGATAACCGGAGCTTAGCTTCAGTGAAGCAGCCGAGTGGAGCGAAGCGAGGCAAAGCTGATGCAGACGACCACCACACTCACTCACTCACTCACTCACTCACTCACACTCTCTCTCTCTCTCTCTCTCTCTCTCTCTCTCTCTCTCTCTCTCTCTCTCTCTCGTGCAAATACAGCCCTTGTTGTGTTGCCTTTAAGCACCATGTGTTATGTGTACTCCTGTGTGTGTTTGCTATCTCCCATCCACACCTTGCCCCTCTGACAGCTTGGCACGACCTAGCGTTGGGGGGGGGATGGAGAGGGAAAGTAGGGGAGGGGGTGAAGGGTAAAAGGTAGGAGGGATGGGGATGTAGCAGGTGAGGGGCCAGGCTGAGGTGGGCATCACCGAGGGATTATCTGTGTTTTCATGTTCTTCTGTCTTTCACCTGCTCACCCGACTCTGACTGGCTGCCTGGCTTAGTGTCCGTCCAGCCGCGCGCAGGAAAGCAGCAGCAGCAACAAAGAGCCGCGGAATCCCAACTCCTCCATCTCTGCTGCTGCAGGTCTGAACCAGATCTCAGTGACCCTCTCTGGAACGGATCGTTCATACATCAGTCTAAGGCTATCGCTAAATATTATCAGGTTTAGTCATCCTTCCTTAATACTGCAAACAAAAGCTGTCTTCATAGGCCTTAATGATATTAATCTTCCACCAAACTCCAGTTTCCAAGGTGTTTTTGTATATCAAATAATATAATTTGCTCTGAGACATTACACATTATGTGCAAAATTGTAAATCGTAAGTAGCTTGCAGATAGCAAATCCAAACCCAAAAACATGCAATTACATTTCTAATAGTTGAATATTGTAATTGTCACTCTGTCCTTTTTCATTTTGACCTGATATGTATAAGTAAATTCTCAGTCAGAGATTGGAATCGGCCAACTTTTCCCTTGATCGGCAGATAAAATACTAAAACATTTAGATGCATTTTCCCCTTGTTCATTAAATGCAGCAAAACTAAGAAGTCCCACTGTTTTTGATGATTATTCTTGTCAGCTAACGGCATGTGCTTTGTTATACTTTTGAATTTGATCATTGAAAGGTTTGCAGCACGTTTTGATGCATAAAAGTTTAAATAAAATCGTTATTTTCTATTTGAATTCAAACCATCACCTCTGTCATAAACTTGCAGCTTATTCTTTTCTCCTTCATGTGTTAAAGCACTTTAGAATACATTGTAATCGGTCAAAATCAGAATCCGGCCTTAAATTGGAAGCTGGTTTTGGCCAAATCTAACCAATGCCTTTTAAAGGTGGTGGGCAGTAGAAGCCAACCCAGCTGGTTAAATACATCATTAGCAAGCACGAGATCAATGCAAAGAGCTTGAAATATACTAACTACAAATACACCAATAAATTAGCAAGAGCTTGGAGTGTGTTAATTTTCCCTATAGATTGGCTGTGAGGTGGGGTTGGCAGGTCAAATACTAAAAAATTAGAACTTGTTTCTCTACTAAAGCTTGTAACTTCTTCCATTTTCAGTCAATAAATGCATCAACCAATGATGCACTTTAATGCCCTTTGTTGATTCTAATAAAAATCAGATATAGGTTGGGGCTAATGCTTGAAGAAGAAATTAGTATAATTGTTCACTTACTGCCTCTTCAAGGAGCCTTCAGCACATTTTGCATGAGTGGTCTGACCTCAGATGAAAATCTGGTGTTGGCTGCTGAAAAGCCTGATTGTTTTCATCTTTGGAGAGTGGTTTTGAATGGCAGCAAGGCCAGTAAAAGTCCATTCAACTGATCAAATATCATATAGTCATGCAGAGGGTGAATGCACTGAGCTTGAAATGTAATAATCTGATGAATTTTGCATCGAAGTGGTCCTTTAGGATTATGATAGCGCAAATATAGCTATTGCCATGATGATTATGATTTCATGTTATGCAGCTTGACCTGAGGTATGTTCTTTTCCGTCAGTTAGATAGAAAAAATAATTTCTCCCACTATGATCCTCATGTCACATAATGATTTGTATCTTATCTATATTTCTAGGTAGCAAGTTAAAGTTGGTACAGCTTCTGTAAAGAAAAGGCTGAGGCATTGGGTTTGCACTCAAAATATAGTGTTTCTCAGAATTTTCTGCTGTTTTAAATGCATTTATCTTCTGAAATTACGAATTTATACTAATGCTTGTTTTTCAGTTAGTTTCACTCATATTTGCTCTCTCTAAGACATATTGTTTGATGTGTGTTTTAAAATTCTTCATAGTTGAACAAATTTATTTTTTGCTTATTGTCAACAAAAACTTTCAGACAAAGGGTTTTATTAGATAAATCTTATACTTGTGCAAAGCAACATTCTTTTAAAATGTGACCCCTCAGATTAGCAAGTAATTCTCCTCCTCTCATCTTTACAGGTATTGTTCTTGCGAACATTGTATATTGAAAAGATAAAAATATTGCGAACGAGCACTTAAATGCATAGAAAATGTTTAATATCTCCTTTTGGTTTTCTTGTGCTTATTATGCATGCGTTACTTAAATTAAGTGTTAAGCAGCTGCTCAGAGTAATCCATAGCAGGATTAGAGTGGTAAAGCTTTCCAGTATTTATCAGTTGACATTTTCCTTGCTAGCCTGAGAGACTAAGACCTTGGTGAAGTTATCAGAAAGCTTTAAATCTGGCTGAACTTTCACGTGGAGTGTGTAGAAACATCAGATAAGCAAATCTTGATTAAAAAGGCTAAATAAGGATAGATATGGTTCATGTGTGATTGTGTGAGTGATTGCTGAAAAGTGATCCTCAAAAAAAGGGAAATAATATGGCATATTAATTGCATTGTGATTCACTTGTATTATGTTGGGCTTTCTGTTCTTTGTTTCATCAGTCCATCCTCTTCTCACATGGCTGTTCGTCTTTTTGACAAAATTTTAGTATGAAGATATGTGGTCAGACGTTTAAAAGCATCCTCTCAGTACTGCATCTGTGTTTGACGGATTTGGTGGAATGGTTGAGCCTCTGCAGCGATTAGACCCCGTTAGCACGGACGGGACCTGACTAATTGCTGTCTGTTAATTGAACATGGACTAATGGTGCAATGATGGAGCTCCTGGGTTAAAAAGAAAGCAGGGATGAGCCTGAGGAAGAAATGAAAGCAAGCTCCGCTTCCCTCTTATCTAAATATTATTTCAGTGGATTAATCCGTTTTTAATGTGTGTCTTTAGTGAAGCGAGGAAGGCAGAAATCTCATTCTGACTCTGCTATCTCTCTCTCTCCCTCTCAGCCCTCAGCCCCTGGAGTCTCTCATGCATTATGTAGTGATGATTATTACTTAATTACACATTAATAAATCCGCTTCATTTGCAGGACATTAAACGGGAGCTGAGCACATGTGACAGGGAGATGGAGGAGAGTGGGAAGACCGGAGCGGGGCGCTCACTTTTTAGCCGTTCTTTGCTTTGTTTTCCACTGTTTGTTTGGAGCCGTTGGAGCCAAATGAGCTCTGTGGAGGTTGGATTTGCTGTTGGAGGGATCCGGGCTAATGACATCACTCCATCTCCTCCTTTCTACTTCTCCTGCTCTCTGTTCTTTCTGTTCCATCCTTACATGCATACAATATCAGTGTTTTAATGATTAGTGTAAACATTCTCAGGGGAGGTACTTCATCAGGATCCTTGGTCTTTATCCGAGTTTTGGTGCTGGACATGAGAATCATCAGCTTTTTATTTGAACAGAGAATGGATGATGTTAAAGTTTTGGATAGAATAACTCAGTTGTTAAAAGTAAGTCTAAATGTATACATTTACAGGACAATACTAGGTCAAGTCTTTACAGCATAAACATGAAATTATGTATTTATTTTTCTAAATGTACCTTAATGCATCACAGGGTTCCACCAGGTCTAAAATTTCCAGTGTAGACTGTGTCCCCTAAATGCATCATAATCTCCTGTTCTTTCTTCACGGTCAGACCAATAGATTGGCCATTCTTCCATCGACATAGGGTGGTATTGCACTTTTAATGTGTAAGTAGTCTGTTAAAGTATTTGACATATGCAGCTCACATTAATGGTCGGCCTGCAGATACTTTGCAGAGATGATGTGAAAGCCAGTTTGTCTCGATCAGTCCTGAAGTAAATAAAATAAAGAGAATCTATGAGCTTTAAGAAAGCGGAGAAACTCAAACTTGCACAACCTTCTTAGGGAAAAAGTTATATAATCAGTCTAAGTCAGAGGTAATGGTAAGTACTGTTGGTCTTTCTTAAAAACGTACAGAGTACTGTTTTACCATCCTGGATTTCTTTCAGGTCTTTTAGGAGGCTGGACAAAAAAATACAACAACAAAGACCTGACTCAGAGCCTGAGGGATTCATCATCCGTTAGTTGATCATCCAAGCTATGGAATGCTAAGTTAATGTTGGCTAAGCTAAATCAAGCTATGGAATGCTAAGTAATGCTGTGTTCTATTTAACTTGGAAGTCAGAACTCCGAGCTGGGTTTGACGTCACACCCAAGCTTACGAACATCATTTTAAGCTTTACTTTCCATATGCAAACACCACTTTTTACATTGATTTTAGACACACTCTTTCAAGTGTGCCTTGTAAAATAAACCTGTTTCCATCGCATTACTACTGTTGATGTGAGGTACGGCCATATTGAAACATGAAATCAGCTTTACAAATTGTAACTGGAGGTAGTTGGAGTATCACCCACTTTCCAAGTAGGAAGTCTGACTTCGGGCGGGTTTCCGGATGATTTTTTTTGACTGAGAAGTCAGAATTTCCGAGTTCCGACTACAAATGGAACAGAATGCAGCATAAAGATTGGCTAAGCCAAATCAAGCTATGAAATGCTAAGCTAAGGTTGGCTAAGCTAAATCAAGCTATGAAATGTTAATCTCAAACATCTCGTCATCTAATAGATATTCAGTTGAGTCAAATAGAAGTTTGACTCAACTGAAATTAATGTTTGTTACAGTTTATCAAGTAAAAATAAATTGGATAGATCCTTTTTTTTTTGGTTGATCATTACTGTAGTTTTCAGCTACTGTAGTTACTGTAGTTTTCAGCCTTTGGGGAATCATCTTTGCTGGGTTTAAAATCATATTTTCTCTCTGTCAAATAACTTAAAATGCCCCTTTCCTTAGTTTTCTGTTTTGTGTTGGTACATCTCTTACATTTTGCAGCGTTTTTCATCCTATATGATTTGTAGGTCAGAGTTAAATGACTTAACCAACATTGGATAATGGATGGAAGTGAGTGGAAAAGCAGCCAAAGTTTTAAAAAATGTGGAATACATTATTACCTACTGTAGAAAATAAGCCTATCATGAACAAGAAAGTCTTAGATGGTAATTACTTTTTTCCTGGTGTTATTGACAATTAACAGCTTAGGAGCTAAAATGAATAACTGCAACACCATCACGTGCTAAAATTAAATGAAGTAGAAGTTGGAAACAGGTTCAGGAATATCATTTAATAACCAGCACTGAGAGTAAGTTTTGTTTGGAAAGATGTTATATGGCTCTTGTGTTTTACAGAAAAGGCTGAGCATTATGTCACACAAGGATTGTGTGTTCAGCACAGATCTCCAGTCTGTTTGTCTTTCTCCTTCCATCTGGCTTTGCCATCAGCGGGTCTTTAATGTCACCCTTTGGCAGAGCGCAGACTCATTCACAGGACGACCCGCTCTTATAAAACTCTAACCTCTAACATGTGGCTCTGATTACACGAAGGCTGCAGTGTTTCACAGGTACGGCTGAATTTTAACAGCACTGCTAAGGCCTTGCTTCGTGTGTCCTTTTTAAAAACGTCTCATTAATGTTAGCGCAGCTTTAGATTGGGTTTGCGATGGGTGCACGTGCAGCCAAGTCGTGTCACTCCTGTATACAAAGCCTGTCGTGGCTTTGCATTAAGGCTTGCTGAACCATTAAATGGCTCTCTGAAAGCTTTGTTAGAAATTCCATTGACTCCTCAGCAGGGGGTGGATTTGAGTTTTTGCTATTTTTCTTTGATAAACAGGACAAAACAAGCTAATGTAATTGGTGATTGGCGGAGCCCAGCAGCACCATGAATTGAATGTAATGGACTCATGTGGATCTGCGCTCAATTAGAACCAAATTACTCGACAATGGAAAGCTTAGAGAGCAACACATACCTAAGTAGATTAGGACTTCTTTCACTCTAGGAAGAAAACAAAGTGCATGTGTGAATATTGAAAGTAGTCACTCCCACATTTCAGGTATTATTCAGGAATACAAACCAGTCTCTCAGTCTACCTATAGAAGATAGCCCAGCATTGGCTATTGCCAGGTCTAAAGAACAGTTTACCAATTTATAATGCCTTTTAAAACAAAGACTAGTAAGATTTAAACCAGTTTCTGCAAAGTTTTAAACAGAGTTTCCGCAGAGATATAAGACTACAGTTCCAATCAGAAATCATATTAATGATGAGTTTTTAATGAATGATTTGAATTGTTCTTTTTCTGGGTAAAAATACAGGCCCATATGTACATGCGCCCCATTAAGATTTAGCTTAACTTCCTTTAGCAAGATGAACCTGTACCTCATTTTTTCTTGCCATCGACAAGCTTCTGGCATCATTCAGGTTGGGTATTTGATCACTGTTCTTTGCAGAATTGGTGCAGTTCATTTAAACTGGGTACAGAGCCACCTTTAAAGTATGGCTCACAAATCTTTAAAAAGGTTAGGGTCTTAGGAGGGCCATTCTGGAAGCTTAATGCTAGCCTGTTTTAGCCGTTCTGAAACGTGTTTGGGCTCATTGTTGTGTTAAAACGGCCAGCTGCGTCCAGGTTCCACCCATCTAGCTGTTGATTGGAGGCGAAGTCGAAGAATTTTGAGTTAGTTCTGCTCCTCCATTATTTCATTAATTTTGTGCACTACTATTCTTCACAGTTGGTATGGTGTTTTTTAAATTTAAAAGATTTTTAGAGTCCTTCTAACATATTTTCTTGTCAGTCTTTGTCAAATTTAATGATAAAAAGTTTCTCCAGAAAGCATTTGACTTCTCAGTGTGCAGCTGCAATTTTTAGTGTCAGTTTTAAATAGAGTGGCTTGCACCTTCGCAGTCTTTGGTGATGATAAAACGGGGCTCTCTGTGGACAGTAACAGTGGTTCCAGCCATTTCCGGTTTGCAGTTTGAGACTTCGTTGTTCCTGAATATCTTTTCACCTGAAGGAGGCAGTTGGGTCTTCTTTCAGACATTGGCAAACTGGTTACAGATCCAAATAACTTTGACTTCATGCAATTTGAATCTACACTGTCATTGGTACATCATTTTTTCCTGACTTTGTGTTTAAGAGAGTGATCTCTAGAGCCGGTGTGCATATTTTAGATTAATCCTTGGTCCAAAACAGCTGAATTACCTCCTCAGAAGGTCATCAAGTTCTACAGAAGCTGTTGAAGAATTTATTTGATATTTGTGTGTTGAACCAAAGAAACATCTGAAACATGCAGGACACCAGCCCTTAAGGACTGACGATGGACACCCTTATGTCCGTCTTGTTATTGTAGCCAGACAGCCCAATCTTTTTGTCTGCCTGTCTTTTTTTTTTTCCCAGAAGGTGTCTGGATTGTCAATGTCAACAGTTAGAAATCGCAGTCCAGCTTAAATGATTATCCTGTTCCTGCAGTTTTCAGGTTCATGGTACAGGCCTGAGTCATGGTGTTGTTCCTGGGTCATTCCTAGCCAATTGCCTTTTACTTGGAATGGGCAGCTGGGTTAAAACAGAAGAAACTCTCCCATTGAGACCATTTTTGCCCGATCTCTTTCTTATTGTTGATTCATGAAATGTGACTTAAACTGAGTTATGTAAGACCTGCAAAGCTGAAGATTCTGTCCTGGGCTCTTTTGTAACCTCCTGAGTCATTGATGAGCTCTTGGAGTAATTTGGATGAGCCGAGCACTCCTGGAAAGGAACTTCACAGTTCCATGTTTTCTTCATTTGTGGATAATGGTTCTCACTGTGATTCACTAGAGTCTCAAGGCCTTGGAAACAACCTTATAAATTTCTTCCTGGATTTAACAAGGAACAAATGAAGAGATGACGAAATTGAATGATTTTGTTGCTGTTTTTGAAATTGGCCTTTAACATCCTAAAGAATCCTAAAGAATGAAGCAACAATGAAGCTTAGGGTTGGCGAAAACAACAATTTTCAGATAAATTACAAAGTCATTACAATTTTTATTAACCCAGTTAGGTTTAATGTGTGACTTGTGTTGAGTTTTTATGTGGAATCAACAAAAACTATATTCATCAAACTATATTTTGTCGCAGCAGGTTCATCTGGTTTGCTCCGAGCGTTTGTACCTCAGTGAGGTGTGCACATGCCAGCCGCATCTCCTTATCAGCAGCCCACCTGGTGTGGTTGGGCCGTTGCATGTGTGTGTGGGACAAGCGGACCAGGAACATGCCATGGTAGCGGCTTAGCTAGCTTCATCTATCAGCTGCAAATTCACTGGACCTTAACACCATCCCTGTCCCCCACATCGTCCTCATCACCACCATCACTACCACCCCTGGACATAAACTGAAACACACAGAAACAATGTCTTTCTGAGTGAGCTGGATGCCTTCAGCTCTGAAGAAGAGGAAGATGATGCTGGTCAGACTGTACAAATGCAATATTTAATTTGATTTTAAACTCTTCTAAAGATGCAAATAATTCACTGTGAGAGAAGTGATTTTGTAAATATCTGTAACTGTATTTGAATTTCTGAGCTTTTGGACAGATTTGCATCATTTCTCTTCTACTTGGTTCTTTAAATCACCCAGATCATCTCTACGTCCTCTCTTCTTCCACTTCTCCCGCCCCATCATATTCTGTACATTAAACATTAGTGGAGGGGGCAATTAGCAGTTCCCCTTTGCACACCTGGCTGATGCATAATGAATTTACTGCTATCCCCTTCCTCTCTGCGCCACACACCGATGTTGATGAAAAGAGGACTTTTGGGAAAAGGGAATTTGTGTGTCTAAGATGGAGCTTTGTGTCCCCTACTCTGACCTCTTGTCAGCTGAAGCATCAGGCAGGGTCAAAAGTCCCTGTTTTAATGATGTTTTTGGACAAAATCCTGATTAAAAAGAAATGATGTGAAAATACATTGGACTCCTGGTATTTGCAGGGATTAGGGACCACAGCTGCCTGCGAATACTTGAGAACCCCTCTAAAAATGCTTATAACTGCCTATAATAACCATTAAAACACCAAATATACCTTAATAGGGATTGATACACAGTGGAAACCATCTTGGGGCTACCGCAGAAGCTAGTATCTACAGTCTTTCTCATCTCCGTTCTTAGAGATACAGCTAATCAGCACCAAGGAAAATGAAGGGGGCTCCGGGATTGGCTGCTTTGCAAACAGCAAAGGAGCGTTGCGCCGAGCTGCTGTATCAGCTTCCCAAGATGCATTTTCTGCAAAGAAATCTGTGAATATGCACATTTTCCGTGAATAATTTGGAGTTATGTTCCACAGAAAAATCTGCAAATACTGAAACATGAATAGGCAAGGTTTCACTGCAAATAAAAAAAGTTAATGCTGCACTTAGACTTCCTTTTTGGAAAACCATTTTCTGTGATCTAAAATGGCAGATGTGGACAGATTTATTGGCAAGTTCAGAAAGCTCTGAAATAAACTCATTTTTAATTATAGAAGCAAATTCTTATACTGATAAATTAGGAAATGAAAAATTTGAAAAAAAAAAAAAATCCAACCTGTTATTTGTTTTCATTTAGACTGGGGGGAAATGCCACATCAACTGTTTTTTTGTGCACTTGTATTTAGGAACCCATGACTCCCATTTTTCATGGGATATAAATATCATTTAGACAGTCTTCAAAATGGGAAAAAACAGACATTAACATTAGGCATGTGTACATTGCAAACCACTACTGGCCTAAACCGGTGCACACACAGTATACTTTGGAAATCTCAAAAGAACTGGAGCTGAAGAACCAGAACCTGGCTCAGTACGAGCGGCCATCTGCCACGACCAACTGGGGGTTTGAGAAGACAGAGCAGAATACAGAAGACAAACAGATGAACTGATGTAGAATTATTTTTGATGTTCATGAAAGTAAAAAGTTTACAGCAGGAGAAGGAGAACGATCAGTTAATGGCGGCATTATCTCAGCTGAAGCCCTCCTCCTGGAAGGCATCACAGCCAAACAAAACACCAGACCAGGTGTACCTTCTATGGAGAGAAAATAACTGAGAGAAAACAGAAAGTTAACAGTTGAAATAACAGCAAATAATGAAATTTGGAGAGAAGTAGAAGAAGAAAGTGAGGAAAAAGTGGTCAGTTTGTCCTCCAGCAGCCTATGGCAGCATAACTACAGAGATAGCTCAGGATAACCTCAGCCAGTTTAACTACCAGTTTCATCAAAAAGGAACGTTTTAAGGCTAGTCTAGAAAGTAGACAGGGTGTCTGCCTCGCAGACTAAAACTGGGAGCTGATAACTAAAGGATCTGCCTCCCATTCTACTTCTAGAAACTCTAGGAACCAGCAGTAAACCTGCAGTCTGAGAGTGAAGTGCTCTGGTGACATCTGGACCAATCAGATCTCTGGTAGGAACATCTGGACCAATCAGATCTCTGATGTATGATGGAGCTGATTATTAAGGGCTTTATATGTGAGAAGGAGAATCTTAAACTCTATTCTGGATTTAACAGGCAGCCAATGAAGGGAAGCTAAAATAGGAGAAATATAATCTCTCTTTTTAATTTTCATCAGAACTCTTGCTGCAGCATTTTGGATCAGCTGAAGGCTTTTAACTGCTTTCTGTGGACTTCCTGATAGTAAAGAACTACAGTAGTCCAGCCTTGAAGGAACAAATACATAGACTAATTTTTCAGCATCACTCCTGGTCAGAATATTTGATTTTGATCTTTAGTAGTCTGGAAATGGCAACAAATATATAATTTCTGGAATAAATTTGCCAATATTTACAGGCAGCGCAAAGACTGAAGAGTCAGAAGAACTGAAAACTGTGACAACACAGGCTGGGTGAGGAGCCGAGAAGAGTTTTTGGATTTCCCAGAAGGAGAAGGATGGTAACGGAGGTCAAAAAATTTCCGGAAAGCTCAGTGTTGGAGAACAGTAATAAAGTGTGGCATCTTGGGGTCACAAAGGCTCCAGAACTACCATTAGGCCAAAGGATTGTTGGGGAGTTGAAGCTGGAGTAAAACTGTCAGCTTTGTTCAGATGAGACTAAGGTTGAGCTTTTCAGGTGGTTCTGCAGTGAAACAATGGCTAAATATATAGAAAAGTTCCTCATTCCTGCTGTTTGGTGTGGCTGAGGATCTGTGATGCTGTTGCTCTGCTTCTCCCAGGTCCTGTGAATCTTGTTTGAGCTTTTTATAAGAACATTTTTAATAAAATGTGTTGACCTCTGCTAGAAAACTCACAATAGGTTGTCATCGAGTCTTTCTGCTCTATAATAATCAATTTGGCCAAATCAGCAGAAACAGTTTCAGCAGATGTGAAATCAACCTGAAGTGTTCCAAAAAACTGACTTTTAACATTGGCCGCCAGTTTTAAAATGCGCATCCCAAAGAGGTTCCCACATCTTACCCTTTATCATTTTTACCACTTCACCATACATTTTGAAATGTACACACAGCTCCCACAAAAAGCACAGAACTCAGGCTGGGACCCAGACTAATGCTCATTGTCCTCGGAGTGGGGAGTCTTCTGCAGAACAAGCTGCTTCTGTTGTGTTTCTGCTTTTTATTGAGCGCTCTCCCAGCTCTTTGTAGAGCGCGCCTCACTATAGACCCACCGATGTTTCCTTTCAGCACTGGAGTCTTCAGTTGGTTTTTCTAACTCCTTTCCGTTCACCTCCCAGTCAAAAGGCAACGGCGTCCTGCTGGGAGGCCTACAATGGAGCGAGCTGCAGCAGGAGAAAAGAGAGAGTAAAACAGCAAGAGGCAGAGATGCTCCTCGCTGAAAAAGATGGTGGAAAAAACTGTTTCGGGGGGGAGACCTGACATGTGTCTGTAAATTAAGTTTTCTATTTTCTAAATTCCTCTTTTGCTTAAGTCTCATAAAGAGGTGTAGAAAGGTTGGTCTGTACACGAAAAGCTAAGGAAAATCATTACTGAGTTCCTTCACCTATTCTTAGGGAGCTTCATGTCTGTCATGCATCTAATTTAACTTTTTTTCTGCTTAAAGATGTTTAAAAAAAACTGTTTAATAATTTAAACAGTCTCTAAAAGTGTGGAGTCTGTTGTATATTTCACACCTGGATAAGTACGGAGAAAATGAAATAAACTGTGGAAAAATACTTGTATGTTTAGGTTCTGGTTCTGAAAGATAAAATCTGGATTTATTAAAAATAAATACTTAAATACATCTTCACATTAAAGTAACCTAAAGTTACTGCTGATGGCAGCAGCATCCCAACCTGTTTTGAAAAGTTACCTTTTTACTTCAGATGTTGGAAAAAACTGTTCCAGACTTGATTTTTTGTTTTTAAAGTAATTTTTCTCTCATGCATATTAAGACATCCTGCTGTCCAATTACTGTTAATTTATGGTTGATCATTTTCATATTTGGCTAAAATCTGATGCTAAAACCACAGGATTTTGGTGCATGAAAAATTTAAAAGTGGAAATTCTGTAAAAATGTGGGTCAGTATTTGTTTTTATTTTAAGAAAAGTTCTGTTACCAGTCTGAGCTACAACAACCAACAGCTAATTAATAAATGAGCTTAAATCTCTGAAAAGAAATGGGAAGTGTTCCAAATTACCAACTGTCTTTGACCGGTGAGCTCACCAATATACATGGACTATTTTCAGCTTGATTTGGGATGAATGAGCACCAGGTTTCCTATCTTGATCTGCCTGATTGTTCATGTTGACAAATGATTGGTATATTTGAAGAAAACTGCTTACTTTTCATAAATTTTGTAAGGTGTGCAGATTAAGAGGAAGAAGAGAGACGATTTTCTTTCTGGAGCATGGTGCAAACTCCACTTGGATGAGATTCATCACAGATACCTGGTGCGATTTGGAGAAATTACTAAAACACAGAATGTGTTTATGGCCCCTGTCTTTAGCCACAAATCTTCATCTTCTCTACTTTGTTTCCTAATGCATAAAATAAAGATAATTCATGCTAAAAAGAAAAAAAAAAAAAGTCTTTAAGGAAAAAAGGTTTTTGTCGATTTTATTGCCTTAAGGTAAGTGCATACTTCTCAGGAACTAAAATGTGTTTTTGTCGAGGTGGTAAGAGCAGGAGGATACTTCGGTCTAAACAATCAGTTGCAGAAATCCAGCAGACATGACAACGTTTCTCAGAGAAAGAACAGAACATATTTGGTAGTTTTTGGCTACATTCACACAGCAGGTCTTGATGCTCGGTTCTGATTTATTTTTTTTTTTGGCTAGTATCCAATTTTTTTTTTGCTGTTCATATTATTAAATGTGACTGCAATCAGACTTCTGTGAACGGTTTATGAACCTAAAGAGACTCACATGACCCAGATAGACGTCACACAGCAGCGCTCTGTTTGGGGAAGTAATAATGGAGGCTGCCGTCTAGGGATAGATTTTAAAGTTGTTGAGCAATGAGAGTAATGTCACAAGTAACGTCACAAGATCGTAAGACAAAGGAAACTAAGAAAAAACAAAGTGCAACTTGCTTCAAGCATTATTTGCCTCCAGATTTACCGCATCTGGCTTCTTCAGGTCCAGAATTATGTTGTCTCACGTCAACGATGTAAAAGTCGGCTATGATGCGGTCTGACCGTTCTGACTGCAGATGCTTTGAAAACTATTGGATACGCATTCGATTTAGTACCACATATAGAAGTGTCACAAATCAGATTTTTTGGGGAGGATTTGAATTGGGCCATTAAGACTGCCATGAAGAAGTCGGATATGGGTCGCATTTGTCTGCTGTGTTAACACAACCTTTATTTCACTTAAAAAACAGTTAAATTTGCCACAAATTTGCTGTAGTTCCTGGTTAAAAATGTTGAAAAATGGTTACAACTCAGATCTAGAAATGATGTCACACATGACCTAAGAGTTCAGTTTTTGCAGGATAAAATCGTCTCAGCTGTGGGATTTCCAGGTTTAACCATTATTGGCAGTCTACGTCCAAGACAATTGCTTTTTCTTCATTTTAGCGCTAAAAGGAAGTTACCCACCAAAACTTCGTTAGGGATAACATGTTTAAAAAACAAGTTACTAAGACAGTCAGTGTCAGTATTGTAAATAAACCTGTAACAAAGGCAGCTTTTACAGTCCTTTAAAAACACAGCAGCCATGTTGGATTTCGAACTCATAGGTGTTAAGAAACATCCAACTCCTTAAACGAGAAGCATCGTCGTTTTTATACTTGGAATCCGACCTAAAGTGAAGGTTTGCTGATGTTGGAAGACTAAATGTTAGCTTCAGAAAGTTGGTTTAAATCAGCCTAAACAGTGTGTTCTTCTGCTCTCTCATAAAAATTTCATCCCATCTGAGACAGAATGAAAAGAGGAAACTGTGAAGAACAACAGTGTGTGTTGTGGGGTTTTAATGCAGGAACGAGTATCTGTGGACATTAGGCAGCTTCAAAACCAAGCATGTTATGTCTGCTGAACTCAGAGGCATGAGAGTGGAAAATGGGGTGAGATGAGGATTTAGGACCCCTGGTGATACCTCAGGAACAATACACCTAAACTTTAAAAACCTATAAGCAAATGTATTTCTTCTCTAAGGTTGTGGTTAAAGTTTTTAGCAGTATGCATGCCACAGAGGAGGATAGCAACAAAGTAATATCTTGTTAGGTTTTCCTGTTTACATTGAAGCTTTCTTTAGCATTATAGCACAGCTAGCTGCTGCAAGGAGTACGAAGAGGCTGTTTAAATCTTGCATGACTAAATGTTGTGGGATTGTTTCTATACAAGACATAAAATACTTGCCTGTTATCGCTTGATGGCAGCTGTTGCCCTTGACTGTAGCTCAACCAGTTATTAGTTTTAGGGAAAATTACTTTTTCACACAGGATCACGTCGGTTTAATAGATGTTCTCCTTAATGAATGAAACCGTCATTTGAAACAGACTTTTGTATGTACTAAATCTAGTTATTGCTCTTCGTAAAGCAGATTTTTGTATTTGCAATACCTCCTCTCTAATTTTTGGTGATGTGCTTGAAACATATTTTAAATAATATTTGGAGGATATCAATGTTAAATATGTGTATGAACTCTCTGTTCTATGTGAGTTGTAGACATCAACATGGAGAAGGAGAGACTTTAACTAAACTTGGTGGGTGCTTGTGCTTAAATGCCTGCAGGGAAGGATTAAAAAATAAGTAGTGTGAAAAGGCTTTTAGTCTCTTTCTCCTTCATTATCTGTGACAGAGCAACAACCAGTCTTGACTGAAGTTTTTACTCTGGAGTCTAGAAGATTTCCCGGCATTTTAGGACAGAATATTGACAAGTTATTTTTCTTAAAAGAAAGCTCACAAACTAGCTGAAATAATTTGAGTAGTTGGTTTTTTAAAATGATTTAAAAATGGAAAGTATGTAGCATGTTTGATTATAAGACTGGTGGAGAATAATAAAGCAAACAACAAGGCACGCTCCGAGCGCACACTCGCTGTGCTGTGTGTATATTTTCCCCGTTTCTCCCATAAGGACCATGACGAGCGAGTTAATCTGTCCGCCAGCGACACAAAGCTGTTTATTTCCTTTTTTTCCTCTCCGACGGTCCCTCTCTCTCCCCGTCTCACCGCCCTTAAAGCCTAATCAAGTTTGTATCAAGCTAAATAATGCCTTAGCGTGAAATTGGTGTCTTCAGTCAAAAAGCACTCCTGAGCCTGCACTACAAGAGAAAGCAATTATGTACCCCTCCAACCCTCCTTGCCCTCGTTGTTCATGTTCTGCATATGTGTGTGTGATCTGCTGCAGCTGAGCTTTACTACTCCTCTCTTCTTGACAACATCAGGTGTTCTGATGGTGAGCTCTGGGCCCAGTCTGTACTGGTAGATGCAGGCTGTGTTCACTGGGAAGTCGGGGTGTCTTCTAGTTCAGTTATTTCTGGAGGCCTCCCAAGAGTCGAGGTGCTCCAGAGGAATGCTCTTCTCCTCTTCCTCCTGCTGCCCTCTCTCTTTTCTTTCTTTGCCCTCCTTCACCTCTCCTTCTATCTCACGTGTGGTCTTCTTCACATTTATTTCAAACACATGGATCAATACAAAAACAACAGAGAAGAAGAACTCAAAATAAAAAGACTTAAAAGATACACAATTTTATCTTATAAAAGCTGTTTCAAAAAGCATGAAAAACAATTTTTCAGTTTAGATAAAAGGTATTATGATTAAATATTTACATCAGTTAGCTTGTAAAACTGAATATAAAACCTCCAATAATGTTGAAACACATCTTGGGATTCTGGATGCATCATTAAATTCTCTTAACTGCTTCCACTTTACAGGATGTTTGCACATCCTTAAAAAGTCTTAAAATTATGTATCTAAAATTAAAGGCCTTAAAATGTCTTAAATTCATTGGGGGAAAAAATAAGTTGGTCTTAAATACATTAATCACAACTCTAAGTTGTGTTGTGGCAGGACTATTTAATCTTGTATAGTAAATTTAGATTTTTTTTTTTTTTTTTTTTCTTAACGTGTCCTGTTCGGCAGTATGGCACTAAGAATTATTGTCTGAGTGTCAAGATAAGGTCCAACAGATTTACTTTCACAAGTGGAGCATTATGGCTTTTGCCATAATGTTTTCACATTTTATATATATATATATATATATATATATATATATATATATATATATATATATATATATATATATATATATATATAAAATGTAGTCTCTTCTTTGTTCTTGCGGGATTTTACTGTTATGCAAAACTTTGAGTCATGCGCAGACATCTTCTCTGCGTTCTGTGACTCGAGGTGGTTGCAGCTACCAGTAACTACTTCCTAATACACCCTTGCTAGCTCGCTAGCTACTCTGCTAGCTAGCTAACGAGGGTAAAGCTAGCTTGCTTTTTTACGTCCATCATGTATAAGTGCAAATATCGCCAATTGGTTGGACGATCTTTATCTTAGCCATTGGTTCATTGCTGTTGCCAACCCATACAATTGATCTATTTGAGATTTTCTTTTGTACATTTCTGTGACACAGGTCTTAAGTTTCATTCACAATGATCTTAAAAAGTTTTAAATTTGAGTTGGTGAAACCTGCAGAAACTCTGCTTTAGTTTTATAAACTCTTCACCACAAAACTTTCACATTAAGCTTAAAAATAGCTATTTTAACATCATCTGTGCATATTAACATGTTAGCTAATATTAACATATTAGCTGGTATATATGTTGCATTCTATCGTTGTCACACCCAAATAATTTGTTTATTTGAACACATTTTAACCATGTATCCCACAGTGGTTTCATGTCCATTTTAAGTGTTGGTAAGCATAAAGTTTAACAGTAGAGTCATTAATTTATTGTCTCTTATTTTGAAACAAGAATGGGCCAGTTTGGTCCGTCTCCAGCAGTCACTGGGCGAGAGGCAGGGTACACCGTGGACAGGTCACCTGTCCATCTCATGGCAACGCAAAGACGCACAAGACAAACAACCATGCAGACAGTCACACCTAAGGGCAATTTAGAAAGATCAATTAACCCAGCAGTCATGTTTTGGACTGTGGGAGGAAGCCAGAGTACCTGGAGAGAACCCATGCATGTGCAGGAAGAACATGCAAATTCCATGCAGACAGACCCCAGGCAGGGATTCAAACCCAGGACCTTCTTGCTGAATAGCAATAGTACTTTCAACTGTGCCACTTTGTAGCATTTACATGCACATTTAAAGCTAAGATGTTTAACATGATTTATTGCTTGATTTAAAACTGAAAAATCTGCAACTATTCCTGCTGCTGCAAAAATAATAGTTACACAATAAATAGAATCTCAATCGCAATATTGGCATGTGCAATATTGCAATCGCAAAGGACTGCTAGGATGCAATATATGCATTCATACTCTGCATATTGGTTGAATAGTCGGACAGACTCTAACGGTCCTCATTAGCCACCCTGGTGGGCTAATGGGAATAGATATTGCTCTTGGAATTTTCAGGAATACTGTCATGTAGCTTGTTTATCTCTAAATAAAACAATAAAATATATTAATTATTACACTTATAATAATTATATCAATAGTATACATATTCTGGCACTTTTTCATTAGGTTTTTTAGCATTGAGGGAGTTGTGGTTTTATATACTTTAATCCTTTTTAACCCTGTAAAAGCCACATTGTTCATATATTAAAACCCTGGAATTGTTGGTGAATGTACTTTCTTCTTACCATGGCTGCATCGCACAGACTACACTACACTGATATTTGATATTGGCGTCGCTTCTTACCTCCACTTTCTGTTTTACTTTCATTTTTTCCAACTCCGTTGTCGTTTTAACCTTCTTGTTCTAACTTTAGTCTTCCACCTCATTTCTTTCCTCCCTCCTTTTCTACACATCTCTTCTGCGATCGATTTCTCTTCCCGCCACTCTCTCTCTGACAGACAGAAAAACAAATGTCAGATCAGAGAGGCTCTTTAATCTCAAGCTGTGTTGTTTGGCCCTGAACATCAACTCTGTGCTCATCTGATTGTGAGTGTGTGTGTGTGTGTGTGTGTGTGTGTGTGTGTGTGTGTGTGTGTGTGTGTGTGTGTGTGAGAGAGAGAGAGAGAAAATGAGTGCTGTACTCCATAGATTTGTTGTGTGTTGGAGCTCTTTCTGAATTTGTAAAGCTTTGTAAATGTTCTCTATTTTTTTTCAGTACAGACAACTGCAACTTTGCTAAAACAAGTCAGCCTTTAAGCCCCATAAAATCATCTTTCTGTTATCTTTCTGCTTTAGACTTTAATATCTTTCAGTTCAACAGAATTTATCACCACTGACCTTCCAACTTCTTCCTGAACAGATTCTGTACCTTCTGGTTAATTTAAGTTCCAGATTAATGTGAAATTTCATAGTCAATCAATTTATTCTTTTCATTAATAAAATATACCAGAGTTAGAAATTGAACCCAGTTTAAATTTCTGTTTTAGACACAGCCACAGAATCTCAGATGCAAACAAAAGTGCACCAAAATAACTGCTTTTGATTAAATTGTCAAATTTAGTCACTTTGCAGTGATAACCCCATAGTAACAATCCTAATGCTGTGTGCATTGTGTGTTACTAAATAAGACTGTATTTATATAGCACTTTTTTAAGATGCAGTATCAGAAAGTGCTTCACAAAAGCCATCATAAAAAACAAGAAAATTAATAAAAAGCAGTTTTTAAAGAGATATGTTTTCAACAGGCATTTAAAGAGACCACAGAGTCTGCTGATCTCAAGTCAAGTCGGTGCTACAGGCCTGCTGGTCATTTGCAACCCTCTGAAAGATTATAAGCAGCCTGCTGTTGTAATTCAAGGATGACACTAATGTGGCCCACCTGCACTATTGGTTGATCCACTTTTTTAAAAATGTACATAGTTTAAACTGGTATTTTTACTGTTGAAGTCTTTGAAAAGATACACAGACAAATCAAAGTAAAAGCTTCTTAATATGGAAAATATTTGGTACGACACAAAGTGTTCGCCTTTTTAACCACTTTTTTTACTTTCTTTTAAATTTCCCAGTATGTCGGACCAAAACATTCAGCAACATCTGTTAAAATGTAGATCTTTTGAACACTCATTTATTAATAAGCTTGCTTAAATACAGAAAGAGTTTTTGAAGATGGATTGACCCATATCCTCTTCTTGTTCCTAAGAATAGACAGTTATTATTTTTTGCAGACCAAGAAGAAGAAAAGTTATTGACCCAAAAATTAAGGCATTCTGTGTCTTTCTTTTAATAAGCCAAAAATGCAAGACCATTTTTACTTTTCAGGTCTACGATTTACAGATCCAATTTTTAGATTGGATGTTTAGTGTTGAACAAGCAAAAAAAAATGTTGCCATAAAAATGCTTTTTTTTGTTTGTTTTTATTGAAAAAAGAATTTATATGTTTTTGTGGCCCACGAATTTGTCCAACTTGACATTTTTGCCCTCCCTGACCAAAAGATTGGACAACACTGGCTTAAAACTAGCCCAGTAACTAATAACTTCTTAGCTAAATAACCTTTTAGCTTATGAAGTTGTCAGCTAACAATTTTGTTAGCCAACTATTATGTTGACTATTACCTTGTTAGCTAATTATCCTGTTTGTAACCTAAATTGCTTAAATCCATTGGTCCATCACGCTGTTAGGTTATTAACGAACTGGTTAGCCTTTTAGTTTATCGCACAGTTTGCTAATTGGAGTGTGAAGTTATTAGCATTTTAGCTAATTTAAAAATAGCCTGTTGGCTAATTTAGTTTAGTGTATTGTACAGTTTGCTAATTGATTTGTTAGCTTATTGGCAGGTTAGGTATTAGCCTGTGAAGTTAATAGGTGGTTCCAAATGTGTTTGTTAAACATTAAACAGTTGTAAAAGTACTTCAACAGGAACATCAGTAGTAATTGCTGCTCAGCTTCTCTGAGATTTCCTTAGCTCTGACAATGCTGAGGAAAGACTATTTTTGAGGCAACTGACCTTCAAGCCTTCAAGGTTGAAAATATGTCAAAACTTTTTTCATAAAGTGTCAGACAGTTCAGCTCCGGATGTAGTTTTTTCCAGTAATTGGCACCCCAGATGAGTTTCTGATGAGGTAACAAACTGATGGAGAGAGATTTTCATTCATCTTTTCTGTTTGAGAGTAGAGTTCACGGTTCCATCAGTTATGAGAATTGGTCCAAGTCCTGAAGCTGCAAAGGAGCTCCAGACCATCATACTACCACACCAATATTTGGCAGTTGGTATGAGGTTCTTTTTCTGAAATTTTTATTTCAAATATTTTATTTAGCCCTTATTTAACTTGGAAAAAGCTGATTGAGATTAAAAATGTCTCTTTTCTCACAACGCAGCTCTTCCAGAACACTACACTTGTCTCGTCAGTCCACAGAATATTTTCCCAAAGGTGTTGGGGATCCTTAAGATGTTTGCTGGTAAACATGGGATGAGGCTTTGTGTTCTTTTGGGCCAGTGTCTCTTTCCTATGGGTGAATCATTAACTCTGACCTTAACTGAGGCAAGTTTGGGGTGCTGTGCTTTAGATGTTGTTCTTGGTTCTTTTGTGACCTCCTGGACAAGTCGCAGATGAGCTCTTGGAGTAATTTTGGTAGGACATCCCCTCCTGTAAAGGTTCTCCACTGTTCCATGTTTTCTCCATCAGTGATTTTCAGTGTGGTTCACTGGAGTCTTAGGAATGGCCATGTAACCATGTCCGGAATAACAGATATTAAAAAAACACATTTGATGTGTTGCTTTTTGGCCTACTTCATGACATGTTCTGTTTAGGTAATTTCTTGATTCAACAGATCTGACAGTGATCAGCTTGGGGAATTGAAATCAGCTCTCCAAAAGTGTTTTAAATCACAGTTGTTTTGGATAGATTTTTTTTACTTAATAAGTAGCAATCCTCTTTTGAAAACGGTGTTTTATATTTCCTCTGATTGAAATTTGTTGGATCATCTAAAGCATTTAAATGTGACAAAAAAAAACAAAACAAAACTAGAAGAAACTGGAAAAAGGGGAAACTGCGTGTTGTACAACTGAGTCTCTCTGGCAGACTTTGAAGGTGACAACTAAACCAACTTTGCTGTCACAGCTGGAGACAGAATCAGATAGCGAAAACATTTTGGGTCAAATCAGAGGTAAAGGGAAAAGACTTATGATAAGAGAGGCAGCGGAAAGGGAAAAGATAGCGAGGGCGACGGAGCTTGTCCGCCAGGCTTTGTGTGCTTGTTTTTCTTCCTCTCTGCCATCCATCCAAGCCCGCTGCTAACACTGTCCCTCAACACATGCACGATGTCGCAGACAAAAGCAGACATGGACGAACACTCGCCGAGTCCCAAATCTCTGAGTGGCCTGGTGTTTCTGGCCCGTGACACAGTGTTGGGGATGTTTTTGTGTTTTAAGGCTGTTTTGTGCAGAGAGCAGGCAGGCAGAGAGAGCAGTTTTACTGCTGATAAAAGTATTTGGTTAATCAGCTTCTGTCCCTGTCCCCTGTGTTGTTCTGTTTGTGTATGTGTGTGTTTGACACAGGCCATTGAAGTTTGTGATGTTGGTGTTAGGATGGAGATGGGGGAAGATGGTCCCCGAGGGATGGCTGGGGATGGAGATTGGCATCAGCTCCAGGCCAGTAGCTTCACAAAGTCGCTCCTGAGGGATGGGAGGGCCAGCCAATGAGAGAGTCCTTCTGGATTCAAGAGGGAACGCTGGTCTTGGTGGAAGATGGGGGAGAGGCAACGGGTTTTAGAGGGGACACAGAGAGATGGCATGAAGAAAGGAGGGGAGACAGACGCATAAAGAGGGAGAGAGTGTCAGATGACAATTAGCCTCTTGACTCCCGTCCAACATGGGTTGTCAATCAGCTCGGTCCTCTGGGAGGAGAGTCTGCCTATCATTGGCTACTCTGACCCACGTCCCGCCTCCTCGGGCTGCCTGGCCGATGGAAGATTGGCCACGGTGACCCGTTCGTCAAATAGATCTGGGAATAACCAGAACCTCGGGCTGCTTTGGGAATATATGGCCCTGATACTGTGGGTGCAGGCTGTTTAGACAGAAAAAAGACAAAGGATTTTCTTAGCTAAGCTTTGCTTTCACTGGCCAGTTAGAGGTAAAACAAAGAACGTAGCGAGCTAATGTGTGCCAGCTGAAGTAGGAAATAAGCAGAAATCACTGAATCACTGAGGGTAAGAGGGGATAAAAGCAGAAGCAGTTAAGAGATGAAGAAAAGAGAACTAGAAATGAGGTGTATGGCAGAGTAAACAGTGGAAATAGGTTAAAAATACAGGAGGAAAATGGAGAGAGCGGGCCGGGCTGCTTTGCTTTGCAGGAGCGTGAGCAGATAATTAATGACAACAACAACTGTGTAAATATTTGTACATGAGAACATGGTGATGATGATGCAGAGGCATGCTATAGCAGCTCTCGACCGTCTGATCGCCTGTGATGAACGAGGAAAATGTAGAGCATGAAAAAAAACAGTCATCATGAACCAGAATTTATTACAATGAATGAGCCTTGTTATGTCAGTTTGCCTAAAAACAGCATGATGCATGCCCTGAATCACACGAAAGGTTCATTAGCAGGCCTCTGCAGAGCTGAATGACTGGATGCTGAAGATAAAATTTAGTCATTGCAGGATAGGAGCTCAAAATGGTTTTCTGGGTTTTTGCTGATGGTTTCTTCTCTTCAACTTTTCTGTAGTATTTAGATCTGAAGACTGAGATTGCCTTGGAAGAAGGTAAACTTTGTGTCTGGTGGCCCCCTTCTAAGTTTACTAGCAGAGTCCAACAGATTTTTATTTTAGATGTCCCAGTATTTTTAATGCAATGCATTGTGAAGTTCTCAGAGCCTTATAAGAGAACCATGCCCACAGCATCCCACATCTTCCACTGGACCTAACAGTGGATTTAACATCCAAAAAAAGCTCAGTTTTAGTCTCCTCTCATTCCTGGGCTTGAGGACTCTTGCAGTCACCTGAAATTCAAAGGATGAAGACATACCTAAAGCCAAAGACAGCAGGAATTCATATTTGTGTTGGGTTTTGAATCCTCTGGTTCTGGAGTTCTGCTGACACCACTCTGGTTTCACTCCAGACTCCTCTGCTTTTGACCAGCAGACCCTGGTTTTGGTAAAGTCTCATTTGCATCTCAGGTTCGATTTGCATGTAAATGTGTGTTTTGTCGCTCTGGACAACCTGGTATAATTGTGTGCTTAATGAAGCGTAGCATCTCATTACAACAGAGACAGGAGTGTTCTGTTGTTCGGTTCTGCAGCTGTTGTAATGCAGGGGTTACTGCTGGAGTGTGTTCCTCTGCTTGTGTGATGCATGTTTTTGCATTTGATTAGAGTGGAGTCCAGAAGAAAGCCGTCACTAAACTCTTAGGTCACCCTACGGCAGCCTGTGTGTTTTTCTTGCAGATTTGGACATATGGATGTGTAATATGAATTTTACCTATACTGAGAAATATAAGTAATATAAATAAATCATTAAATCTCATCTCAAGAAAAACAAGCGGTTAAACTTTATATAAAACGTATTCTAAAAAGCAGTTTCTGGTGAGGAATAAAGAAGGACAGCCCTACATTTGTTCCCACTTAAAATGACTAAATTCACACACAGACATATCATATCAGGTGCGCATGATTAGAACATTGTTACTCAGATACAAAGGACTGTCAGGGGCAGTTTAGGGGGTTTAAGGAGGTCTCAGAAGAAGTAGAACTCATTCATTCCTCTGTTTACAAGTGGAGGACATTCAAAACAACTACTCACATGACCAGGTCTGGCCATCCAAGCGGGATCACAATGAAAGCAAAACCCAGAGAAGGCCAGACTGAAGTTACCCAGCAAGAACAAAGACCACAGGGTATCCGTGCATCCTTAAAATGTCTTAAATTTATTTAAAATAATGTAAGCTGGGCTTAAATACGTTAATCACAGGTCTTAAAGCTGGAGTATGTAACTTTGCACTGCTTCTGACCTAAAACAACCAATTAGAGCCAGGAGGAAGGTCTTACTGCTGTCAGTCAACCTCATTTACTTGCTGCTAAATGTGTTAATGGCGGAGAAACAGCTTACCGTTACAGGAAAACTATTTATCCGTCATCACTGGGGGTAATGCTAGCTAGCCTGAGTATTCACAACAGTCTCTGCTAGCTGCAGCGCAGCAGAGAGCAAGGAGGGAGGAGAATGGATGAAATATTTGTCATAAACTGTATACATTCCAGGAAAAGAACCTCATACCATCTGTGAAGCATGGAGGTGGAAGTGTCATGCTTTGGGATGCTTTGCTGCAGCAGCACTTGACCACTGTCATAGAATCTATCATGAATTGTCCTGCCAATCAGAGGGTGTTGGAGGTAAATGTGAGAACATCTGGAAAAAAGCTGAACTGGACCCTGCAACATGACAATGACCCCAGTAAATCCACCAAGGACTGGCTGAAAATTAAGAAAAGTTCTGGGCCTAGTCAAAGTCCAGATCTTGCTGTCATTGAGGAGCTGTGGGATGACCTGAAATGGGCTGAACATTTACGAAAACCCCTCAAACATCTCAGCTGAAAGCGAGGAGTAGAGCAAACTTTGCTCAAACTGATGTCAGAGATGCCAGATGGCTAAGAAGCATCTTATGGCCCTTTTCCACTGGTACCCAGCTCTACTCAGTCTTACTGGTTTCCACTTGTAATGGTTACATGGTGCCGTACCTACTTCGCTGGAGTTGCATGAGTGAAATTATTTTAACAAGAGGGCATAACACTACTGTAGCTGTTAAGGGGTAGGGTCTCCTAATTTTTTTCACACCTCCAGAAAACCTTTTTAAGCTTTAGATGACCCAAGGAATCCAGCTGAAGTTACACAGAGATGGTTTGAAGACAACTAGGTGGATGTTCTGGAGTGGCCTAGTCAAAGCCCAGACCTCAGTCTCATTGGGAATCTGTGGCTGGACTTGAAAAGGCCTGTTCACAGCTGATCCCCACCAACCTGTCAGAGCTGGAACAGTTTGGCAGGAAGAATGGAGGAAAACTGCAGCCTGACTGAGACCTGTCCACACGGATTCCCTGCTGGGATGGCAGCCAAAGGCGCCGCTACTAAATACTGAATTGAAGAGGGGGTGGATATTTATGCAATTACTTGTTTTATGTTAAAAAATTTTCCTTTAATTCTCATTATTTTGTGGAAATCAGTTTTCACTTTGATATTAAAGGGTTTTTGTAGGAAAAAAAAAGCCAAACTTTGTTGCATATGATTGATTTGAAAAAACAAAAAAGAGAGGGTAAAATATGTTATGAAGCATCCTGAAGTGTAATGATATTCACATCAGGCAGGGAGCCCCTTCCAACATTTTTTATACAGATTTAATGAAACATGAAGCATGTTCTGGGTTCTGTGTGAATCAATATCCTTAATATCTCTCCTTTCATGCAATGACGGCATATTTTCTGTAGAAAATCCTCACCCTGCTGTGCCAAAACGTCCAGAGATTTCTTGATTTTATGTGTAAAAATTCATTGTACATTACTTGTGTGTGTGTGTGTCTGTGACAAAAAAAAAAAAAAAAGGTTCTGGAAAATGTATTAATTGACCTGTTTCTGTAGGTGTTCAGGAGGAAATGAAAGGAATAGAGTATAAATGTGTTACTTTTGGTGTAAAAACCAGAGTTAATGTGGTGTTGTTGGGTTGTTAATTGTTTTCTTGTGCCAGTTTTAAAATTTGCAACCAGTGCCTAGTAAAAGAAGGTGGATTTTTGCTTGTAATTGTAAAGATATTAATTGGACTCTGTTGTTGTTGTTTTCTTGTTTTTGTTTTTTTTACTGCTCCCACTCATCCTTCCTCTCATATCTTAATGATCAAATACAGATTTCTTCTCCCTCATTTTCCCTCCTTGCACATAGTTGCACATGTGCTGCACAAATGCTAACGGTACATGGTGTGCGAGTCTCCGAGGAGGATGCATAGACTCTAAATAAAGCTGTGTGTGTGCTCGGCTAATGAAACGCACATTATTCCCTACAGCCTCATCAGGAAAAACAGGCTTTTATCAGATGCAGAGTTACTCTTCCAACTGCCACATTTAAAAAAAATTCCTAAATTCTCTTGTTATGGATGGTCCAGTCTGAGGTTTGTAGCCTTTCTCCAATCTCTGGTTTTTGTAAAGCTTTGACCTGCTCAGACCAGTTCAGGCCGATTAGCAATGTGGGCGATCTGGTCCAGGATTTGTACAGAACTTGATACTGATGGTATTTTTGAAATGGATCTTGGGCTCAGTTCGAATTTTGTCTGATTTTACTGTGGAAATTTAAGCTGACAGCCACAAAAAAGCCTCACCCAAATAGAAAATACAGTAATGTCATAGACTATATGTAAATACAAAGCTTTACATAAATCAGCGGATTTTAGTTTTTAGATTTTGTCACATTACTTAATGGGCGGGGCTAACTGGTGGAGAGAGCACTCTGCTGCACAGCTTTAGTTTCTTCTAAGATATTTTAGTGTTGAAAAGAAGAAAATGCAAAACAAAGGGTTGTGTTTTGTGAAAACATTTAGAGCAATCCTAAATTATTACAGTAATAATAAAAGAGGAGAAGACTGGATCTGTACAGAGGAGCAACAAACAGCTTCAGAAGCAACAGGAAGGCTAACGGGAAAACAGAAAATTTAGTTATGTATTTGTGTATTTAAACTTTTAACCACAACCTGCCTCAGCGCTTAAATGGTTGTAAAATATTGAAAAACTGACACAAGGTGGGAATATTTACAATTCAGAAATTACACAGAGGAAAGTTTTAGTTAGCATTGCTAATGTTGCTAATTGCTAACAAGAGTTTTTAAAAATACCTTAAAATGTCAACATCTTGTATTCTTAACTCTGTTTCGCAAAAATGGGAACTTATTTGGAGCTTTTTTATGACGCTTCTCTCCATTGCTGATGTACAACCACTGTTATGGTTCCACTCACTAAGTAATGGCTAGTTAGAGTAAAAATGCTGGTTATGTAGTAATTGTACTGCTTGGGTCGATGCAGATTTAGCAGCTCGGCAGCCTAATGTTATGTCAGCACAATCGGATCGTTCTGAGACAGAACGTATTTGCTTTTATGACATCAGAACAAAACAAAAAAACAATTTGGATCAGAACATTTTGGCATCAGCAGATATTTAAATTCAGCAATTTTGGATAGGAACCCAAAAATCCTGAATCGGAGCATTGAGTACAGAATAGCCTTCCTGTCAAACCCCCAAAAATCTGATATTGTTCTTATTCATTAAATGCATCATAACTGAAAATATTGGTCTAGAAATGCATTAACAAACATCATGTTTTTAGATGCACTTTGTTTGGAGTTTAGTGGAAAAAAAAAAAAAAAAAAAAAGATGGGTAAGGCACTTTAATGCGTAAATTTGGATCATATTGGAATTACTGGAAAGAAAATCAGACTCTAAAGGATGCCAGAAATCTGCATTGGTCAGAAAAAAGCTTAAACTGATTCCCTTCGTTCATACACAGCTGACTGACAGCAGCAACTGGTCAGGGCATCATTACTCCACACCATGCAACCAGAAAGCATCACTCTGTCATCTCACTGAAATGAGTTTACGTTGCATCAACAGTATGAAAGGAACTGTAAAAACCTTTAACATATCACTACTTTCATTTATTTATCCAGAAAATTACAGGAACTTATTTAGAAGCATATGTCCCCTTGCTCTTATTCAAAGATCTAATCAGATTTTTCTCCTAATAAAATTACAAAAGTGGAGTTCAGCTCCTGCTCTAGTGTTTATCTTTGCAAAGGAACACTCGGCTGATTTATAATTTCTTGTTTTGATCCGAGCTCTTGGCTCAGGTCTAACGAGAGGACGGCGGCGGTCCGGGGGGAGTTGTTGAGGACGTGGAGGGAGGCATTGTTGTTCTGGGAGAGGAGGGATGAGGTCAGCAGTGGAAGCGGGATGAGAGCGAAGGATTTTCAGGGATCAGAATCGGCCGTGCGTAAGTGGGGAAGAGGTGTGACGCTGCGTTCTGGGGAAGCGGAGAAGAGGAAATCCCATTGTGTGCTGACTCCGGCCGTTTCCTGTTTGTGTGCCAGCTGTGCTTCCCTTCTTTCCGTCGTACCCAGGAAGCTGGTATCACATTCCTGTTGTGATCAGCTCAGCGTGTAAAATTGTCGCAGCGATCCCAGGACATGAGAGTTGTCAGTTGGCTGGTTAAAATCCTGTGTCTAGATTTTATTTTCTATGATCTTAAGCTCATTGTTGAGCCCTGTCATCGTCTCGCTCTCTGAAGGTGGCATCTTTCCTATTTTGAGGAATAACTGTAATCCTGCATGCCTCATCTGGGCTGGAAGAAAATTACACATGAGCAATGTTTTTATGCACACATAACTACATGTTATCCTATGGGTCACTTTGCTCATGCTGCAAACCCAGCAGACTTATATCAGTACAAATACATTTTACCATAATGTGATGGATAAACACAGTAAAGATAATGTGTAGCTTGTATTTAATTGAACAAACTTTACAAAACATTTTGTTTAGGAGCTTTAAGGCAGTCGTCATCTTCTCAAGGTGCAACCAGGAGGTAAACAGCTCAAAGTTCACATGTAATGTTTCATGTTTTTTCCTGAGCTGTCCTGTTAAATAAAATTTAAATCCTTCATTTTGGTCGTTATCTTTGAAAATACAACCTGTTGTATGCAAATCATAAAGTTTCTGTCTTCTTTGTGTCTCTGCTACTTTCTCCTCAGCGGTGGAAGAAGGAGAACCCTCAGAAGGAGGAGGGACTTGGGACGAATCTGCCGTCCAGACAGGTGAGTTCGAACTCACACGGAAAGGTTTTACCAAACTTCCAGAGAACCTTTTCTGGTCCACACCAGGAGACAAACTCTTGCTGGGAAAGATTTAGTAAAGAAAGGATGAAGAGATTTTTTTTTAAAGTTTGAGGTCAAGGAGAAGGATGTAGAAGAGAAAAGAGGTGGTTTGAGATGAGCAGGAATGATGGGAATGAACTGGAAAAAAAGGGAATTGTGCTTTCTGGATTTGAAATGAATAGAAAGAGGTGATGGAGGGAGAAGAGAGGAATTTGCTCTCTGTTGTGTGGGGAAGAAGTTGGAGAGATGGATGAGATTTTCTTTTTCTTTCTGTCTCTTATTTTTTGTTTTTCACCTGCTCTTCATTTAGATTGTTTCCATTTCTTTCTGTCCCTCTCAGTCCCTGATCTCTTCCTTCTTGTTTTCGCCCCAAGTGGAAATTTAAATGCATTCATGTTTCAACGTTAGTCTTTTTTATTAGGAAAAAGGAACGCAATCCATTTAGATAAAAAGAAAACTCCCAAAAACAACTGGGTAAGTGTGCAGAGCCTAAAATTAATCCTTGGTTGAAGCAGTGATTTAATTTCAGCCTTCTTGAGTTTATCCATGCCATAGATGCAGATTATAGTGAGAACTGTCCTTGTAGGAGCTTCCTAAAGCTACGTTCACACAGCAGAAAAATGCAATGAAAATCTGCCTTTTTGCCCATATGCGACCCATATCTGACTTTTTCACAGCAGTCTGAACAGCCCGATTCTAATCCTTTCACCCCCCCCCCCCAAAAAAAAAAAAAAAAAAAAATCCGATTTGTGCCACTTCCATATGTGGTATTAAATCGGATATGTATTCGATTGTTTTCAAAGTATTTGTAGTCAGGACAGTCCTGTTGCATTTTATCCGACTTTTATGTCCTATCCCACAGACATCTCTACAGAAGTTGCAGTCAGTGCTCCACAAAAGGCTATTTCTATTAGTTGTGCTTTCTTTTTCTTTGCTTCCTTCATCTTGTTATGATCTTGTGATGATACTATCAACTCCCATTGTTCGAAAACTTTAAAATCAATCCGTAGATGTGGCATCCATTATTACTTTCATAAACAGTGCACTGCTGTGTGATGTCAGTGTTCTTCTGTGCATGCGGGTCGCTTTGGGGTCATAAATTGTTCACACAAAAGTCTAATTGCGGTCACGTTTAATTGGTTGTTTGGACGATGACGCAAAAAAAAAAAAAAAAAAAAAAAAAATCATAATTCAGCATCAAGACAGCGTTCAGCATCAATGGCATCAGTCAGGAGAAGAAGAAAAATGGTTCCACAGTTCAAAATAAAGACCATCATCAATAAATTTAAGGTTTTACCAAAACCGACAAATTAAGAAATCGGAACTGGATCAGGGAAGCTGCCAAGAGCCTAACAGCAGAGGAGCTGTATGGATTTCCCAAAGGTACTGGTTGTTCTCTACATGCAACAGCAATCCCCTGTATTCTCCATGTGACTGGACGACAGAACAGGGTTGAAAGGCAGAAGCTTTCTGTTCCAGAATGAAACTTCTAGGCCAGAATGTGTTCTGGTCTGATGAAACTAAACCAAAAGGCAGAAAATTGAGACTGAGCATCACTACAATAACACTATACACACAGTGAAACATGGTGATGGCAGCATCTTGTTGTGGGTTTTTTCACTTATTGCTGATGCCACGGAGGAGGCTTGCAGAGGCGTTGAATCCTGCAGCATTACCAGGCGGACTTGTTGACCATTACTGTCCAGAATTTTCCTGTAGATGCCAACAAACGGAGCATGCTCCTGAGGTGTTGTCATGGACACACCAAATGTTAGGTGGCTGTATCGTCTCTTTTATCGTGTGTTTTTAGCAAGTATTAACATACGTTTCCCATATCTTGGCAGAAAAAGAACAGTTAGGTGTTTTTCTGCTCTAGTGAGTTCTCCCTGCTCTGGTTTTCAACCTATCAGGGAGCGGCGAAGCACTTCCTCTGACTGGATCCCTGCAGGGAAACGAGATACTGCTGAATGTGGTAAATATCCAGTTAGCTCCCTCTCAGCCTCTCCTGGCCCTATCTTTCGTTCAGCTCTACGGGGGATGAAAGGAAAGGAAAGGAATCACTCCTGGGGTGTCTATGACGTGCCAAAGCCTCCCATTCCTAACCCCCTCCATACCTGTGCTAACGCTCCTCCAGGGGCCGCCGTGCAGCCTGGAGTCTGCAGCAGTGTGTATATGTGTGTGTGTGTGTGTGTGTATGTGTGTTTTCAGCAGGGTGCTGACTTTGGTCCTGAGTGGTTCACTAGAAATGCTGTGTGTGTCAGTTCCTGCAGGAAGCTGGAGTCCCATGACACACACACACACACACACACACACACACACACACACACACACACACACACACACACCTATCTGAGTGTTCCTCCAATGAAAACATTCTGTCCCATATTCCCTTACTCAGCCACACTTTCAGTTTTACCGCCTATATCTGATCCCAGCAGCTTTCTGCATCAGGTTTTTACAGTTTCTCTGCAAATTTCTCCCATTCTAGCTGCTCTCTATCTCTTCCACAGCTCTAACTTTTTACTTCCCTTCGTTTGCTCATTAAGTATGAGTGCAGAAGAAGAAGTTCGGAGTGAGAATTGCATCTTATTTCCTAGATTCAACACGACAACTCCTTCGCTCTCAGGGATGCAGAAGAAGGGATATAACCAAGACTAGATTCAGAAACTTCCCTCCATCCTTCACTCTTTTTCTTTCTCACCTTTTCCGTCGATCTTTCTCTGGAAAATTTGTGTTGGGTTTGGAAGGGCCCACAGGAGAGAAGCCAACTTATCCTCCCTTTTCCTCCTCCTCTCTCTTCCTTTTCTCCTTGGCCTTAAGATAAGTTCACTGAAGCTAAAGTTGGCCCAACACCCCCCTCCCTTACTCCCCTCTGGCCTTTCAGACCCTCAAATGAACAGAAAACAGCTTCTTTTCTTGTATTTCCACCTTGCTCCATTCTGCCTGGGCAGAAACTAAGAGAAGAAGGAAATGCAGATGAGATGACCTCTTCCTTTCTCTCCTCAGTCAGCTACAGACTACACTCAGCTACCCGTTCAGTGTGTTCACGCTGACACTTAAACAGCCGGTGAGTCATCGTGGAAAAGGTTTGTCAAGTCCCCAGGCTGAAACCGAGAAGCCGAGACCAACCGGATTATTGTTATTCGCTGTGTGGTGTCACACACTCGAGTGGAGTACTGAGAAGCAGCCGTCTGCAACTATCACATGACGGATCTGTGTCAATTTTAGAGCTGCAGCTCTCCAGTAGTCTAGTAATCCAACACGACATTGATTATTTTTGAGCACAAGGATATTTACAGTTCTGGATAGAAGTTTCTCTCTCTTTGAGTGATTATTTCTTTGTTGTAGCGCTGCTTCTTGGCAGTAAATCTGTTTATTTCCCTTTAAATGGTGCCTCATTTGTAAGGAAGATGCAGTTGTGGGTAGAGCAGCAGAGATGCAGCTTTACTCTGCTGCTGCTGTTGCTCCTGTATGGTGTCTTTTAATGGATCAGATGGTTGACATTTGAGGAAATGTCCACGCCCAAGCTCTGGAGGTAACCTCTGATAAACCTGCTCTGTTGGGGTGAGACTCCAAACCAAACCCAAATTTACTTACTTTCTCAGCTGTGTAAATATATATATCCATAAACCCCCACTAATAAGTTTGCACTCTCTTTTTGTATTCACAACCTTTTTGCATCATTCTGGAGTATCTGACCACTCCTCTTGGTATAATTAATTTGTTTTTGGCTCCGATCCTTCTTTTTCTAATAGTCTTGAGGTTGGACCTTTGTGAAGGACATAGCTAAACCTTTGTGTTAGCTTTTTTCATTGAATCATAAACCAGTTGGGATGCATTTAGGGTTAATTGTCCTGGAGGAACACCAAACATGTCCAGGTTTCAACCATCTAGCTTCAAATTTTAGGTGAAGTTAAAGAATTTTAGGTTGTGCAATACACCGGTACTATGGAGAAGGAATCTGGCCCACAGTATCATACTGCCACCACCAGTGGTGGGCACCACTAACTGAAAAGTTAGTTGTGTTAACTCTAAAGCACTAATCATAAAGATTAGTTCTGCTAATGCTGAGACGCTATGCTATCATGGCATTTAGCAGAAGCTAATGTTAAAACGCCAATTTGAACCATGTTGATATGCACCACATGTCAGTGACACATCATGTGTTACAATATAGTAGATCACTCTCAACAGAGTCAGATTTGTAATTACATACCTACCTGTACGGTTTGGATTTCAGGAAGTGATTATTTGGAACAGACCTAGCATTCATGGTTTCAGTTTTATAGTTGTTGAGTTTTGCTAACTGCTGCTGATTTTGCCTAATTGATCATGGTAGGGCTTCAGTCAGAAAGCACACAGAACATTAGTCGATTTTAAACTATTTATTGTAGAACAATGGTGTATTCTGGGTTCAGAATAAATGTCATTTGCTGCACTGCATCATGGGTGTACAATGTGAGGAGAAGAATTGAAACTGCTGCTTAAACAGTCTTCACCTACTTCTAAATAAGAGCATGAATATAAATATCTACTACAAGAATTCTTAATAATCAATAACCAAACCTTTTACACAGATGTCGAACTTTATTCAACTGAAAGTTTACAAAACAACCAAGTAAATTCGTGCTTTAGAATTTATCTGCAAAAATTAATTTAGGGGAAGCTAAGTGTGCGAAATGTTTTCAAAGTGAGCAAAAATGTGATGATGCTAAACAAAAAATTAGCTCTGTTATTAGCACATTAGCATATTAGCAGAAGTATGCCCACCACTGGCCATTCCAAAAGCTTTGTGTTAGCTTTATTAATTGATTCCAAAACCAGTTGGGATGTATTTAATAGTGAATTGTCCTGGAGGAGCACCAAACATGTCCAGGTTTTCAACCATCTGGCTGTCGATTTGAGGTGAAGTTGAAGAATGCCGAGGTTGTGAAATGCACCGGCACTATGGACAGGGAATCTGCTCCACAGTATTATACTGCCACTACCATGCTTGGCAGGTAATTCAGTGTTTTTAGGTTTGTAAGTCTGAGAGCCTTGCTCTCGTCACTGAGGCCAAAAGGTTCAATCTTTGTCTTATCTTAGGAAATAAATTTTTTCCAGAAGTGCTTTTCAACTTGTCATTTTCATTCTGCAGCGAGACATGAAAAGTTGTCCTCAATCATGATCACAGTCATGATCACGACCTGTCCAGGTTGTACCTTGCCTCTAGTCCTGTAACCCTGAACAGAATAAGGCAGGTATAGAAAATGATGGATGTATTGATTTATCAGTGAGAAAACGGTTTGCAGGTCAGATCTCTGCTCATCTCTGTATGATGGTCGACGCTAAAAATCTGGACTCTTTCCTCTTGCTCTCCTTCGTTCTCCTGCTTCCTTTCCCCATCGCCCTCTTCCTCCATCGCTCTCTCTCTGCTCCCCTCTGGAGCACCATAATGTAGTTTTAATTTCCCCAAGGCTGCCACAGGAAAACAGTTCCTGTGTCTGTGTGTATGTGTGCGACTGAGCTCCTATTGTCTACTTGTGTCGCTGCTTCTGCGTTTTCTTCTGTCTGTTTTGCACCATTTAAGCACATTCTTGGTCTGTTTTTTGTGAGTTTATGCGAATCATAAATAAGAAAATTGCCAAGCTGTCATATTTGTGTACTGTTTTTGCTGATCTGTTGGGGTCTGCTTCTGGTCTACATTATCTTAACAGGTTTTTATAATAATTTATTATTCAGTCTGTATGTTTGTGTGTCTCTGTCACTTCCTTCCATGACGTTAATGGCTCTTTCATCATCCTGTTTCCAGAGATGGGTGTTGGGTGCTAACCTCCCTGAGCACATCACGTCCCAGAGGAGTGTGTGTGTGTTTAGCTGCATGCATGTATCCCACTGTGGGCTCTGTAGCTCAGCAGGTCTTCTCCCATGAGGATAGGAGGCCTTACATTGTGGAAACACTGCAAAAACACAAAATCTTACCAAGGATTTTTGGTCTAGTTTCGAGCACAAATATCTTGAATTCTCTTGAAATAAAACAAAACTAACTGACAAGTAACTTTTCAGCATGGTATAGGAGCTTGTTTTAAGTAAATAATTCCTTAATATTGGTGAAAAAGTTCTAGCTATAAGTAAAATAGTCTTATTTCAAGTGTATTTAAGATATTTGCACTAGAAACTAGACCAAAAATACGTAGTCAAATTTTGTGTTTTTGCAGTGACACTTACAGACTGCAGGAACCTCCTTATGTCTCATCCTCAACTCCTAGCAAAAATGAGCTTCTTTATGCACCAACACACACACACACACACACCTGAGCAGTGACTCAGAGGAGGCAGAAGGTACCACAGGGGGTGGTGGTAATGGGTGGGGGGGCGGTTCTCCTGGGACACGTGGAGCAGGCATGTTGTTGCTGCGTCCAGCTGCACCTGTTCAGCGACTCTGACACATTCATTTCTGCACTCTGAACCAAGCGTGTTCATCTTTTCTTTTACCTTCACAGCATCTCATTTAGACTCTTGTGGTAAAATCAAGTTATAGTTGCAGGAACAGAGGTTTGAGATATGCACAACAGTTAATATTCACATTTTTTTTTTTATATATCTCATGGGATTTTTTTGTTTTTGTTTTACCAGATATATCTACTATTGCCCAGCCTATATATTATCAGGGAATTCAAAATTATTTGTAAAAAGGAAATTAAATTCTAAAAATTCTAAAAAAATATATATTTTAAAAATATTATCCTGTAAAGATTTCTAAGAAGTGTTAAATTCAGCTTTTTATTTAATTAGCATAATCGTACAGTGAAAAATGTTGAGAAATTAAATCTTTAAATTTCTGAGTTCTTTGAGTTATTCGGAAATGAGAAAGAAATTATATAAATTAAAAAAAAAAAAACTGGTTGTTCAGGTACAAATATTTTTATTGGAACCCCCTGTTGTTTATACTGAAAAGACAAAGAAAAAAGGGAGATAAAAATAAAGTAAAAGAAAAAAAAACTTAAGAAAACAGATTTTCCGACAGAACACCATTTTGTTTTCTACTGTAATTTTGAAGTAGGATGTAATCTACAATCTGAAATTTTGTTTTGTGCTCAAACTGCATCCCTTGTGTACAAAATAATTACATTTAAAGATTAACATTGAAATATTATATATGAACTTCCAGTGGTGGGCACACTTCGAATCTGCTAATAGCAAAGCTAATTTTTCTTTTAGCGCTTTTGCTAACTTTTAAAATGTTTTCTGCACTTAGCTTCCCCCAAATAAATCTTCCCAGATAAATTCTAAAGCGCAAATTTACTTGGATGGTTTGTAAAAGCTTTCAGTTGAATAAAGTTCGTCATCAGTGTTGAAGGTCTGGTTATTGACTGTTAAGTATTCCTCAAGTAGCTAAATGTTTATATTCATGCTCTCATTTTGAAGCTGGTAAAGACAGTTTTTTGTAGTAGTTTTATTCCTGTCCTCATGGTCTCTTTTTTTCTCCATCTCTATTTCAGAAAAGAAACATACAGGAACAACATAAAACATAGACAGTAGAGAACATGATATTAACATGAATGCAATATCGAAGGGTATTATAAAACATGTAAATTATCATGTCAAAATGAAATTGGTGCTCAAGGGTTATAGTCTATTAAGGGCAGATATAATCTGAATTGAAGTTGGCGCTTTAGGATTAGCTTCCACTAGCATACCTAGCATACTTTTAGTTAGCGGTGCCCACCACTGTATTTTTTTTTTTTTCCCACAGGGCAGGTGGAGTGTTGGGGTGGATTGTTATCAGTCAACAGTGATTCTGATCCATTTTTATTTGTTGTTTTGTTTTGATTTTTTTTTTCATCACATAAACAGAAAGTGATAGATATACAGTACATGATAAAAGTATATTTTTACCTAAAACAATAAAACACCAAAGTTTAAAGCAATTTCAACGCCAGGTAATAAAAAGACTTAATAAAAGTGCAACAGTTGTGGATTTGAAACAGTAAATTTTTTGAGCCAATGGCACAAAAAATGCTGAGGGGACCATGCAGCTGCTGGAGAACTGAACCTAAGTGGGATATAAAAGTTTTTTTCTTCAAAATAAAACCTGTTTTTTAATAATTAACATAATTTTTCTTCATGTTTGATTTCTGATTTTCACATGAGCTAGTCGAGGAAGTCTAAAGGTTCCTACGTGGCGTCTTGGCTATAAAATGCCCAGGTCTGTGCTAGATCCTCCAGAGTCCTCGGTCTGCTCTTTTTCTCGCTCACTTTCTGCTCACTCCACAGATTTTCCAAAGAATTTAGGTTTAAGGACTGCCAGAAAATCAGCCTGAGCTTGCATATTCTCCCTATGTATTTGTGGGTTCTCTCTGGGTACTCCAGCATCCTTCACAGTTCAAAAACATTACTTAGGTTAATTTGTCTCTCTAAATTGCCCCTAGGTATTAGTGTGTTTGCATGGTTGCTTATCCGGTGAGTCTTTGTGTTGTCCTGTCACAGACTGGTGACCTGTCCAGGGTGCACCCAGTGACCGCTGGACATAGGCCATGTCCCTCAAGGCATTTTATGGGGTGGTGGTGCAGCAGTATGGGGAACTGCGTCCACAGTCTGGACTCCGCCAGGGCTGCCCCTTGTCCTCAGTCCTCTCTGTGGTGTACATGGACAGGACCTGGGGGCGGTGTCATGGACTTGATGCCTTTTGCAGATGATTTGGTTCTGCTGTTGTCCTCAGTTTATGATCTTCATCATGTGCTGGAGCTGTTCACAGCTGTTCGCGTGAAGTGGCTGGGA
Source organism: Anableps anableps (assembly GCA_014839685.1). Lineage (NCBI taxonomy): Eukaryota > Metazoa > Chordata > Actinopteri > Cyprinodontiformes > Anablepidae > Anableps > Anableps anableps. The sequence continues at coordinate 35,455,178 of CM026073.1, read as the reverse complement.
AGAGAAACTGAGGTCAAGGTTCTCAACCTGAAAAAAACGAACTGCTCCGTTCACTGCAAAAACACAAAATCTTACCAAGTAGTTTAGTTTCTGGTGCAAATATCTTGAATACATTTAAAATGAGACAAAACTAACTTACAAGTAACTTTTCAGCACGATATAGGATCGTGTTTTAAGTCAATAATTGGTTAATATTGATCGTGAAATAATCTGCTAGTGGAACAACACATTTTTCCCATATTATGAGTTAAAATCTCTTGTTCCACTGGCAGATTATTTCTCTTATAACTAAACTTTTTCACCAATATTAACTGAACTGTTGACTTAAAACAAGCTCCTATATCTGCTGAAAAGTTACTTGTAAGTTAGTTTTATTTCAAGTGTATTCAAGATATTTGCACCAGAAACTAAACTACTTGGTAAGATTTTGTGTCAGGGTTCAACCTCTCCCTGAAGCAGATGAGTTCAAGTATGTCATTATTCTGGCATAAGCAAGAAAAACTATAGATAATCCTGACTGACTTAAAACAGAAAATGGTTACTGTGATTCAAACATCTGGATTCAGCTGTAAATGTTTTTCTTTAATCACTGATGATGTCTTGTTACTTAAACTCGAAGCATTGGGTTAGAAATTTGTTTTTGTGCCTTTATTCAATAACATAATCCGTCGGATGTTGCTTATTTAAAGAGTTGGTTGTGTTTTGAAGCCCTGCTGGTATTACCGATGCTCTGATTACAGTAAACAGTCTGCTTCCTGATGAATAAATAATGCAGTGCAGGTCTGATGTGAACCTGATGACCAGGTCAGAGCTGTATGGGTTTCTATTACTCAGCTACGTGCCTCTGAAACCAGCTCTGATGTAGAGCAGAATGAAGGCCTTGTGCTGAAACTGTTGGGTTTCCAAACATCCTCCTGGAAGCCCGACACACACCTTTTCACCCGCTTTGATTCCTCCTTTAGCATGTGGACTGAGACGTGTGTGTTTTATTCATGCTCGGCCGGCAGATCTCCATCTCTGTGAGCTGCAGAATGTGTCCCAGACAGGCCGCAGTACCTGCTCCTGTTTGCCAAATCAAACACGAGAACCTTTTGCAGGATTACAGCATGTTTTATTCCCCTTTAACTCCCCCTCCAGCTCTGCCGCACTCCGTCTCTGCACTTCTATCACCCCAGGGCAGTTCAGGAGCGTCTCCCTGAGTTCATTACTTACCGAGGTTTCTTCCCACAGGATACATAGGCGTGTTTGGTGGTCGCTGACTGTGTGTGTTTGATTTTTCCTGTTTTACTTTGTGCATTAACTAACTTAACCTGGCAACTGCTCGCAGCACAGAAATGAAGCCAGAGTCGGGTTGGAGTGTAACTAAGCTGGGAGTGTTTGAACCCAGCTCCTCCAGTTTGCTTTAAATATCCCAGTTATGCGAGCTGACATGGAACGAGGTCTCCATCTCCATCCAATCTCTGAAGCTTATGGCTCTATTATCACTAAGCTGACTAATTACCTCATTGAACTTATTTTGAATGTGTTTAATGAGAGAAAACACATGCAATCTAATAAACACAGCGATGCTCTGAAAACACACTAGCCTCCACATGTGAGCCTAACGAGCGGTGATTAGTGGGTCCCAGCTAGGCGTGGTTAGGCTGTGTAACATCATTTCTGCACGGTGGACTCTGCTAATTCACTCCTCTTTATCTAATTACCCAGGGTGAGCATGAACACACTTATATGCACCAATACACTGCATGTAAACACACACACTCGTAAACAGCACCTGCATGCATCTTGTTCTGTAGATATGCAGAATGACCTCATTATTTCTGTTATATATTTATACTTTCATCTGTCAACAAACATTTCCTTGTCCTCGGGTTACAGAGACCGGTAGAGACAGAAGAATAATGCTTATTACCTTGACTCTAGAGATGCACCGCCTCATACATTATGTCACACAGTCAGGCCTGCTATTTAAGGGGTAGTTTGTTGTTCAACAGGGGTGCGCAGGGTAGTTATGAACTGTCAGTATCTTTCCACTTATCCTTTTGGGTAGAAATTACTTCAAAATGTCAAAACTGTTACTCAGATGTCTGGGCTACAGTTAGGGCCTGATGTTATGTGAACATGCAAAATTTTTTAATGTTTTTTAGCTCAAGCTCACAACAAGCAAAAATTTATTTGCAGTTTCAAGAATACAATGGGTCACTTGTTATTGCCAGAACGGTTTATTTTAGCTAAACAACACAATTCAGTTCAACAATACTTTCTTTTCCCCAAAGGGAAATTAAATGTCATCACTCATATCATCCAAGTATCTTCAGAGTGTTGTTGTGGTAGGTGATACTGTGGGCAGGAAGGATCTCTGGTAGCAGTCAGTCTTGCAATGAATCTAAAGAGGCCTCTGACTGAAGACTGTTGCTGTACGACAGTCTCGTGACTGTCATGACATGCTAACAGCTCAGTATCCAGGCAGCAGAGATGATATTCCATGGTAACATGTCCTGAATTACACCATTAGTGTCATTAGCAAGTAATTAGCAAACACTGCTAATCCACCTCCTTTGCTTTTGCTGCTCCTCTTTAAATCTCTGTATGGTTAGAAAGTCGGGCAGAGAGACTTTGGAATTGGAGATATGATCCTTGGAAGAGATGGTTTGAACTTCTTCATCTCTCTGCTCTTTGGTCTTACTCTGCATCCACAAAGCCTCCTTTTCAACTCCTCTGGGATTTGGGGTCGTAGCTAATCATCTGCTCCTGGTAACAAACTTTCTCTTGTTTAGGGAACTAATGTAAATCAATTTAAACAGAGTAAAACCTGATGGTTTGAGAGGCTGAGCTACAGTTTGTGTTTTAGGTGAAAAAAGATAAAAGTTCTCCTTTGATCAAACGGTCAAGAAAATGCTTTATGAACAGGTCAAGGGGTGTACAGATTCCTAGAATGACTCATGATATCATGAGAAATGATTCGATTTAAAAAGAAAACAACTTTGAGGCAAGACCTCTTTTTTTTTATTATTCCTTCGTTTATTTGATATAGCTTCAGGCTTATTTGTTTCCATGCGTTCATGTGTTTAATGGGTGACTGTTCTTCCGGTTGCACAACATGCTTCTGTTTACATGCACTGTAATCAAGAGATGGGAGATAATGAGTGGAAAACTTGAGTAAAAAGACCCACAACGTTACGATTTGATCAAAAAAGAGCACAAAGCTGCAACAACACACATGGATTTTAGAGCACAGCGAAGCTGGTGCCTCATTATGTGTGGAAGCCCCTGAAGCGGCTTTACCTGCAGACATTATCAATCTATTGTTGGAGCCACAGGCCGCTGGATCATCGTGAATCATTGTGAACAAACCTGAGTTCAGATCTGACTAAGAACAGATCAAAATGATGAGCTGTAATGATGCAGCAGTTTGACTCTGAGCTTCTTTATGCAGATTTTTTAGCAAACTTGGAGAGAAAAGTGAATTAGATTGTAACAATGCTGAGATGTACTTATATATATTCTGTGGGTGGACTTCTTCATGTCCAGCTTAGAATATATAGGAGGAGGTTGCCTGTAATCGTTTTACTGTCAAATAAATATATAAAAGCATAGATGAACATTTGGGATTGTCATCAATTATACAGTTGCACATAGACACGAAAAACACAGTTTTATACTGTCTGCTCTCTAGATTGTACTTTCTTTATACTGTATAAATATTTAATTTTATTCATTGATTTATAACTTTTAGTTATGCATTGTGAGACTGGTTGAGACACCAAATCTCATTTTCAAAAGTGAATACTATTGTCTGCAAACTATATTTGATCATCTAATCTTATAGACCACAATATTTCAAAAACAATGTCAATTATGTCATTAGAAGCAAGGTAAATGTTATCATGCACCATAGGTATGATAATAAAAGCTGAAGAAATGTTCCTAACAGAGCATTTTACAAAGCTAGAAACGGGTAGAAATGATACCTGCACTGACTAAGCGGTAGGCAGGGATACGTGTGCAGGCTCGTTTCCGATGGAACAATCTGGGGGGCATTTGTTGAGGAAAGCACAGGTTTCTCCAACTACTCCACTAATTGAGGAATTATTTGATAGATTACTAAAATATTCTCTAATTCCAGCACTAAATGGTTCCTGCTGTGAGTAAATTGTTAGATTGAATAAGAAAACTCTCCTGATTCTCTCCGCATTCAAGACACTGACCACCCAGAACCACTCAACGGAGTCCCTCTTCAATGAATCAAAACGAACCATTTGGGTTGGCCTTCTTGAAATCAGCTGGAGTTTTATTCATGATGCAAACATCGTTCTCCAGATTCATCCATGAGATCAGAGGACGGGTGTGCAGATGCTGTAAAAGCAGCTTTGCGCCTGACATAAAACGATGTGTTAATGGATCTGCTCCACAAGACGGTGATGCTGTTGTCACATTGTCCTCCAATGGATTTGAGACAAATCTTTTCAGAGACCTCTGATGCAGCTGGTCTCTTTTAGGTAGTTTTGTTTTATTGCATTCATGGTCCATCTTAGGTGTGAAGCTGCAGGCCCCTATGACTCAGTGATTGGTTTAAAAAGGGGCTATTGGAGAAAATAGGAATTCCTCATATTTTCTGAGATTTTAGGTGATTTTGTTCCTGCTAATATGACATGAGAACCAACTAGGTGTCTGTTTTTGAGGTTGGAAACAGGTATTCATCCCATTTTCTGTGTCTGACTGAGCACGTGCAGTAATGCCTGATGTAGGAACAGTCTGTGACTCTGAGATAATGGTTTTCAGGAGGGTAAGTGTGTCTGCAAGCGGCTCCCGGTGTATATCTCACCAACATGAATGCAAGAGATATTTGCTGGGGACCACTGTCATAGCATTCAATCAGTAGCCAAACAGGCAGACACTGCTCTGCTCCTTCAGCCCCGATGGGAGTAATGTCTGCCTTCATTAAGTAGGCCTGCTGCTGCTTTCTGCTGGAAATGGGTTGGGCATGGAGCATTGCACTGAAGATGAAGGGATGTATGGCAACTTTTGTTCGAATTGAGAGAAAGATGAGAGGAGAAGATGAAAAGTTTCTTCTGGAGTGCTAGAACTTTACCGTTTTCAGATTGGACATTTACACCTGAAGAAGCTCAAATAAAACCTGAAATATGCACAAATAATCAAACTATAATAATAAACACTGAGAAAACACCCCTCTCCCATTATTTTTGTTATAGAGAGAAGCACTTAAAATACTGCATTGTGAAATGGGATACTCCTGGGATGCAACGTGAAGCGTCACTATGGCTGTAGATGTTATTTAAACATCATCAAGCTTGTAGCAGATGTCTGCATATATTTTTTTAAATATTTATAAAAGGAGAACAGCAATAAAATATCAAACTCAATGTCGGGTGTTTGTTTTGGTTTTATTTTAGCAATTTAAGCATTTTAATTGTGTTGAGATGAAGTTTTCCACATTTTTTTTTTACTAAGAACTGATGATTATACCTTAATAAACTGAAGAAATGTATTGATTTACATCAAACTTGACATAGCAGTTTGTGAGAGGATTTGCAAGCACAGCTCAAACCCCCCTTGTTTTCAAGTTTGCTCCAGGAAAAACCTCAGTTTGAAGGGCCGGAAAGTTTTAGTGACTTGCTCCCTTTAAATAACCCTCCCCACTGCATGAACATTGAAACTGTAAGAGTGGGGCTGAAACCTTACTAGAATGAGTCGTAAGGATCATTTGATGCACATTTTCACGTCTTGCAACAGATTCTCAGTTCGATTTAAATCTAGTCTTTGACTAGGCCATTTTAGCGTATATGAATATCATGTGAACTGTTCCATGGTAGCTCTGGCTGTATTTTTAGGGTTGCTCTCTGTCTCAGTCTTAAGTCTTTTGCAACATCTGATAGCAAACAGACTAAATTTATAAGGTGCTTTTCTGGTCATACTCACCCTCCAAAGTTATTCCATAGAGCCACAAGTGCCTTGCCCAGGGGCACATTGACATGTGGCAGAGGAGGAAGCTTTCCAACTGCAAGGCAACTTTTCTACCCACAATCCTTCAGGATTGTCCTGTATTTAGCTTGATCCATCCTATGATCAGCTTCCCTGTCCCTGCTGAAGAAAAGCATCCCCACAGCATGATGCAGCCCACAGCACCGCTGTGTTTTATCGTGGGGGTGGTATGTTCAAGTTGAGGTGTAGCGTTAGTTTTCCTTCACATGTAGGAAAATCTTCAGCTTTAGTTTCCTCTGACATGAGCAGCTTCTTCCACATGTTTGCTGTGTTTCCCTAAATGGTGGCCAGATCCCTACCTGAGCGGTGGATCCCTGCAGCTCCACCATTTTTACCATGGGCCTCTTTCACACACAGATACAGGGGGACTCTGCTTACTAATTAGGTGACTTCTGAAGTCAGCTGGTAGCACTGGACTTTATTTACGGTTAGGTGTGCCCGACCAGTCGATCTCAGGAAAGTTTTAGGTTGATCTCGGCTGTAGCGTCTTCAGGAGACAAATTGAATGCCGCCAGGAGTCTGAGGTGAGCATGTTCCTCTTGTTTGTTTATGCAAATAAAAATATTCATGAAGACCCAAACCGTGTGTAACTCAACAAAATGTGTTCAAATTAGTGGCCCAACAAAATAGTAACAGGGTTTCAAAATTTCATGAAATATAGTCAAATATCTGAGGTGACACCACAGGATCCTGTTGTTGGAGGAAAAATATCCCAACTTCAGAAGATGTGGTTTTATCTTAACAGTCCTATTTGGATCCCCCTAATAGTCTGGATTCCCTCACATGAAGATCATGACACCAAATTTCAGATCTACCATAACTGATTGACACCTGCTGGCCTGGGGTTTGTAACCAGCTCCTGCTGCCCTGGCTGAGAAACTAGCAACCTCCTCCCAGTGTCAGAAGTCCCACTAAGGAAGGAAATGCATTAGGTTTTTCATCACTTTAAAATATAGGCTATAACTGACAGATATTTGCATATAGAATAAATCAATAGTTTCATTTTTAATTTTTACATATTTGTGTCATGTGGTAGCTCTCTGCATGCTGGGGAGAGAAAGAGTCGCTCTCGCTCTAAGAAAGGTTGGGCACCCCAGATTTAGGGACATCAGAGTACGGGTGACCTGGCACACTTTTCAGATTTTTGTTTGTACCGCACATTGATGCACTTTGTGTTGTTCCTGTGTCAAAATGTGGACATTTGAAGGGGTGTAAATGTTTTTGCAAGATGCTGTCAGGTAAGAGAACACCTTGTAGATGCTGGACCTGGAGGACCTTGATTTACGCCTTGGCGTGGGTGAAAACGAAAGCATAGACGTACACATTTCCATTGTTTTTGCCTGGGAATGTCCCCAGCCTTAGACCTGCCTCTGCTTGGATCACCTTTCATGCTGACACCACGCTATTAACACCACACAAAGTGATAAACTCACACTGACTGTGGAGCCTAAGCAGGAGATCCGTCTGAGCGATGGCAATGATCACAACCGCCACGGCATCTTCCAGGAGCCTCTGAGAATCGGCTTCCCTCAGAGATCCGTAAGAGGACCCATAATTATCTCGTCCCTGAGTGGAGTGAGGTGGGTGGGCAGCACACCGACAGCTGCATGAGCCCTCTGTTCTCACACCCATCTCCAGATTCATCCATGTTCAATGTGTTTCTGAGGAGCCGGAGTCCAAATAAAGGGATGAGTTGATTTTTTTTTTTCTTTAAAAGAAGCAGGATGGAGAGAAGAAAGGAGAAATGGTTACGCTGGAGAGCAAGATGGAGAGGTTTCATCCGTCTCTTTCCTCTGTTGCTATGACAGCAGGTTGTGTTGGCATGCGTTGGAGCTGGCGCTGCCCTCACCTCTGGCATCAGGGCACCCCGGGGAGAGTGTTCCCGTAGCGTGTGCACGCTCTGATTGTTTGCATGTAATGATTCCCAACAAAAATGTAGAAAGAAATCTTTTTTTTTTTTAATCAAACGTTTTATATTTGGCAGCTAAATGAAGAAATCACAAACACTGATCATTTTTGTTTCATTTTTTAGCAAAACGGCTTCATTTACACTCCAGCATGCAAATGTGTGTGAGCATGTACACGCTCACATGCAGGAGCGTGCACGTGCACGAGGGGCTTCTGAGTCTCCCCGGCCAGACGGCGCTCCCACCACTGGACAGATGGCCAACACCCTCCCTCTCTTCTTCCCATCCCTCCTTCTTTCCCTCCATCACTGTCCTCCTCTCTCTTGCAGCAGCACCGAGCTCCTCATTGCCCCAGTCCCTCGTTCCCCACCTCCCACAATCCCTCCTTCCCAACGTACCTCTCCCCATAATAAATCAAGGAGTGGAACCTGGTTCTGTCCCTCTTTCTCTTTTTAAAGTGAGGCTTTTTCCAAGATGTGAACTTCTGCTTTATAAAAACAGTGGAATGGAGTTGGACTATTTATGTTTAGAAAGATGAAAAAGATCATTTTGGTCCAGTCTCTTCAGCAGAGCCGTAATTGAACCAGAGTCACCTGGCATCTTGGTTCACTTTAGAAAGTGGACCACTGTAAGAGCTTGTGAGTAGAACAATGCTGGACAACGTCAGTAGAGGCCTAAAAGCTAAACGCCCTCTAACGGTTCCTAACTCATCAAGTCCTGATCACAGTTTTACACTCAGGTTCCAGTGTGACCCATTTACATCCTCATTTTCAGTGCTCCGTCTGCTGGTTCTGCTGGTTTAGTTCCATCTGTTAAATGTTTTTCCAACAACAGGGTCAAAAACCAAACTTTATTAACAGATTCTGATTTCCTTCATTTCCTCTTGTTTCTTATGTCTTACCTTTTTGTTTTCTTTCCCTTTATCTTCATATTCTTTCTTCCTTCCATCTTTCGTTTTTACACCCCCTTTTAAATTTTCTGTTTTCTTGTTTCCTCTTCTTGTTCCTTTCCCATCTTCTTTCTTTCCCCTAAGTCTTTTTCTCCTTTTCCTTTCACTTTCCTTTTCCCTCTTCCATTTTCTTTGTGAATTTCTTTACTTTTTCCTTTTGGTTCTACTTGTGGATTTCCTCTCTTTCCTATTCTCATTCCTTTTTCTTTGATTTCTTTTTCTCTTTTCTTTTCCTTCCTTTGTAACTAATGTTCCTTCTCTCTTCCTTTTCCTTCCCTCAATTTTTTTCCCTTGATCCTCGATTTCCTTCTTTGGTCTCTTATGTCCTTTTCTCAGTTGTCCTTCCTCTCCTTTTCCTTTCCTCTTCCATCCTTCCCCTCTCCTGAGCCCAGAGTCTTCAGTGTCAGTCCTGTTGGATCCTCAGCATTTATAATGTGATAATAAGGTGTGAAAATGGAGACACAATGGAGCGGTGAGGATTGGGCCGCCCCAGCCCTCCGCTGGTGTCCTCTCACACTCTGACTGCTACCAGAGCACACACATTCACACACACACACACACACACACACACACACACACACACACACACACTATGTCAGAGAGTGAAGTGAAGATCTGACAGGGAATAATCAGTGAGGGGTTGATCTACCCTCTGCTCTGGTTAAATACTCTGAAACATCCAGTTTGTTCAGCTGGGAGAAACAAAATAAGGAAACGTAAAACAAAAAGACGTGATGTCTCTTTTTAGAAATTGTTTATTTATTATGATACAATAAAAAACCCTTATCATGTTCATCCTCAGACGTTCCAGCGCCCGATAGAGAGGCGGGGCTGAAAGACGGCCAAGGGGGCGTGGCCGAAGACGGTGAGCAGGAGGAGCGTGACGACGACGACCTGGACGACGAGTCTATCTTCACCTGCGACAACTGTCAGCAGGACTTCGACTGCCTGGCCGAGCTCACCGAGCACAGGACCAACCACTGCCCAGCCGGTGAGACGTTCAGTCCCGTTCTGGGGTGGTCTCTTCTGTTTCCTTCCTTCTTTTTTTTTTTTTTTTTTTTGTAAAAATATGAAGCTATGGAGCAGATCTGTGATTAAACAGGCTGCAGGTTCTTCAAACACTCGGGTGGCTTCATGTGGAAGTTTCCTTTCTGCATACCGTTAGCTATAATCAGTAATATCCACACGTTCCACTGGGAGCCACACAAAGGCTGCTGTTGGTACCGGTGTAATTAATGGAGCGGCTGAAAGGAACGCGACAGGGGCATCTGGTTCCTCCAGATTAATCCGAACGCTCCCGTCACAAGCCCACACACACTGTCTGCCTCTGTAAGGCAGTGTGTGTGTGATGGATGAAGAGATGTGGAGCTTAAAAGATGGTGTTTTCACTGACGGTTTAATGAAGACGGTTAGATCCTGAACCTTGTTCCCTGGTTAAAGGTTCAGTCTCACCTGACAGCAGGGCTCTGGTACTCTAGAAGAGTCTGGAATTTGATTTCAGCTTTTCCCAGAAAGTTTTTCTGTTTCCAGACTTTGGTCCTTGTTCCCATCGTCTAAAAGTTGTGTTCTTCCTTTCTAGTGTTGTTCCTTTCTTCCTTCAGGTTTTCCTCCCTTCTTCCCTTCCATTGTTCCTTTTTTTCCATCCGTTATTGTGTCCTACCTCCCTTCTCTTCGTGTCCGCTTTTTACTTCCTTGTGTCTTCCTTCCTTCCTTCCTTCCTTCCTTCCTTCCTTCCTTCCTTCCTTCCAGTCTGAGGTTATAAAAGCTCAACAATGTAAAAAGTTAGAAACTGTTAGGACATATAATTTTGTGTTTGTTTCTCTTTTCCTTGTTACTTTCCTGTCCTCCTTCCCCTCTCAATCTCATATCCACCACTGGTTCCTCAATCATTCCCAGCACATAGCTTAGCTGTTTAATATTAGTAAGAGTTTAAAACTATTAATGTCCAGGGATTAAGACTACTGAAACTTGGTTGATCTTCACTCATTAGTGGGGTTTTTTTTTTTTTTTTTTTGGTTGCCTCCTCATCTTTTCACTCATAGCTTCTCCTGTGTGAGAATGTCAAAGCCTGAACCAATAAAAGGCAGAGAAGGTGCAGATCTTTACCTCGATTAGCTTCTGGTGCTGCTGGTTATTTTGCTCTCTCGTCACTTTGTATATTTTACTTTTGATCTCTGTCCATGTGGACTTAATGGAGCTGCCTGCAGTAGGTCTGTAGGAAATGGTGGAAGCAGAGCAGCCAGGAAGAGTTTCTTTGAGATGTGTTGGTTTTTATTCTGAATGATGATGCTCTCATAACAGCTGGGTTACCTGCCACTTGTTTGGCAGCATTATTTTTTTTTTTTTTACAGCAAGTCCATGTCGGGCATCAAATCATCCCTTAGTTGCAGACTTTATGTGTATTGTGGTTTCTTATCCTGTGGATAATGCTGTCATTTCCTCTGCAGCCAAAGCCAGTTGACAGTGCCAACTGGTAAAAAGTTGTTTATGTAAAGAGGCCCAGCTGATTGCTGAGTCTCATCAATTGAGCTAAAAAGGAACACTGTGAAGGAAATTCCTTTTATTATAACCTGGCTGCAAGAAATTTAAAATTCTCAGGGAGAACTGATGTTACTCTGTGAGCTCAGATTTCAGTTATCGGAAAAGGAACCATCCCACTTTTTATTCAGGGAAACGGCAGGGAGAGGATGAAGAGCTGTAGAATACAGTGTACCCATGGTATTTGCAGGGGTTTGGGACCATAGCCTAGGTATTTCAGCTTCCCAAGCTGCAGTTTCTTTTGATTATTTTAGATTTGCTCTATGAAAAATATCCCAAATCGGCAAATTTTCTGTGAATTAAAAAAAAAAATCCCAAAATACTGAACAGGGGTTGGCAGGGGTCCACCGTAGGTTTATTTGACAAAGACTTTACATATTAATAGCACTGCTGCAAATGCACCAGAGGCAGCCAAAAGACCATTTTTCTTCAGCAGTCCCTGGACAGAGGAAAGAAGCGGCAAGATATAACATCTGATATATGCAAACTAATTAAAATATAAATATACACAATAAACTGGCTAAGTACAATAATCGGACATTGAATAATATTATACCAAAGGGGAAAAAATGCTAAAAGTACCAACATGCGGTTAAAATATTCAAACATCTAAACAGAGACGAAAGCAGTGGGACAAGACAATAAGTTCAGGACAACAAAAAAATAGTTTTTTAGATTAAGTTTGATCAGGTTGTATGAGGCTTGTTTTCTGATGTTCACTAAAATGAAGTTGGTGAAGCTTAAAACTCACAAAATCCAGCTGCAGTTTGCCTGCAGCCCACATGCAAGCAATTTCCATAATCTGTCATTAACTAGGTGATTTGATTTCGTATAAGCTGTGTTGCTTTTCCTGTTTCTGTGATCTTCCATATGTTTGCTCTCCCGGCCTGTATGTAAACACACAGCTCCAGTCGTCTCTGCCGTGTCACACTCAGAAACCCACTCAGAGAGCATCACACTGGGCTGCTGTCAGAGCACAGGATGGGGCCTGTGATTTCAGCAGAAGAGTCTGTGGAGGGCTACATGTTGCTGAGCGAGAAATCCGAGGGAGGGAGGGAGCGGAGAGTGAGAGGGAGTACAGAAGAAATGAAATGATAAACCATGTTTTTCCCTGGAGGAAGAGCGGCTGAGATTGCAGCGTAATCCCATGGCTCTGCAGGATCTGCCTGCACTTGGATGCAGGCTTTTTGTGTACTTGTTTTCCTATTTGTGTCGCTTGGTCATTGTGCTCGTGCTTTAACATGTGAACGGCTGTTGGTGGTGGTGGTGGGACGACCCGGTTCTGGTGATTATTGAGAAGCGGGCTAAATGAGATTGGACACAATGAAGAATCCCCTTTAACTCTCTGGAGGCTCCTGGGAGTCAGGGCATGGGGCAAGGATGCACACAAATGTTCAGAAAACGACAGGAAACTCGCGGTCTGCCGGGGATAAACACACCAGAGAGAGAAGTTAATGTGTTCATGAACTCTGCAGTTTGATGTTTGTGCCTGAACAGAAAGCAAACACTCAGACATCAGCCATCTTGATGGGTCTTGATGGATGAGGCCATCTTTGAGGAAAATTGCTCCCCAGCAGGTTACTTTCAAGTTCATTTTTTAAAGTGCATTAAAACTAAGCCATGACATTATGATCATAGGCTTTGGCCACCAATTAAATCCTGATGTACGGAGGAACGGACTGTTCCAAAACTCTGATGATCTTCTGTGGTATTTGGTTCCGAGCCTCATCAGAACCAGATCCCTTAAGCCTGTGGTGGGTCCTTCATGCATTGGTCTTGTTTGTCCAGAGCGTAGGACATCTAATGGAGCTCCTTAGCTCCTTCAAACCAACAATTAAACACAGGAAGCTCATTTCAGCCATATTGTTTTGTCAGACTTGTTCCATATTTCTTAACTATAGTTGAGGGTGTAGATTCTCAGTCAGCCAGGAAAAGACAATCCTTGGTGCCTAAGTAGAAGGCAACCACACCTTTTCTCTTGTTTCTTGAAGATATTTCACCTCTCATCCAAAAGGCTTCTTCAGTTCTAAATATGGTTGGAAGTAAAAGGCTTTGAAATTGTTGTCAAAACAATCCATAATAGGGCCATTAAGGTCACTAATGGGGTCATTTAGGACATGTGAATCTCTATCTTCTATTTAGCTCAATGTTTTCACCATTGATCCTTGACGATCCAAATGTATCCCTAACAATACCATGTGAGTTGTTTGGTCACATCTCCTGATGTGTAAAATGCTGAGAAAGTTGAATATTCTGCTCAACTTGACTCGATGGTGGCTGACAGGTGCAAACAGCGAAATGCGCTGCAAACACATGAATGATGCAAACTTCAAAACACAAATATACAAATGCAACAGGAAAATGCTGCAGTCACAGGAAATAGAAGCTAAATAGTAAAAAAAAAAAAAAAAAAAAAAAAAAAAAAAAAAAAAAAAAAAAAAAAAACAAAGGGTGAGTGTAAAACACTGAAAACTCGCTCTACAAAATGGAAGTGCTCCAGGCCACTAGGGGGAGTTGACCACCAAATCATATGGGACCAGACATTCTGTAAAGATGGGATGTTATGATTTAACAGGATGTCTAGAAGAAAGTTGGAGGAGAAAAGAAAAGGTGTCTTATGCTTTTACAGTACTATTTCAGTTGAATAAAGTTTGACATCTGTGTTGAAGTTTTGGTTATCGACTGTTAAAATTTCTTCAAGTAGGTAGACGTTTATAGTCATGCTCTTATTTGGAAGTGGATGAAGACTATTTACGCAGCAGTTACGTTTCCTCTAAATACAATATCTGAGGGGATTATAGAGCATGTAAATTATAATGTGAAGGGTTGTAGTGTTTCAAAGGCAGATATAATTTAAAAGCTTTAGCATTGAAGTATATGTGACTCGATATAGAGTCCTATATATCATCGAAGATAAGAAAATCTGGAAATTAGGTTTTGTTGCAGATGTTTGAAAGTGTGAAAATATTTACTGTAAATAATATAAAGTTAACAACATATAAAAGTTCTGTATCACTAAGGTCACATTTTTTCATTCCAAGTAATTTTCACATTTTTTTTAATGTAAAAAGTTTGTCATATTCTTCCAGAATAGTCTTGTATGACAGCAAACCCAAACCAGATGCTCTCCATGTTCTCCATTCATGATGTGGTGCAGCAAATGACGTTTATTCTGTACCCAGAAAGCATTGCTGTAGAACAGGAAACAGTTTAAAATCTACTGATGTCTAGCATGCTTTCTGACCGAAGTCCTACCATGATCATTTAGGCAAAATCAGCAGCAGAGTTAGAAAAACTCAACAGCTATAAAACTGAAACCATATTTGTCTGTTCCAAAGAACCACTTCCTGAAGCAAAAGCCATGCAGATAGGTGTGTAATGAGAAACTTGACCCTGCTGAGGGCGATTAACACATGGTGGGTATCAACATGGTTGAATTTAGCACTGTAGCATTGGCTTCTGCTAAATACTTTGTTGTTGTAGTGCTTTAACTTAACTAATGTTAATGATTAGCTTTCCAGTTAGTGCAACTAACTTATTAGTTCGCGGTGCCCACCACAGAAAACCATTGCATAAAGATGTGAATGCTCTGCTTGGTAATTAATTTCATTGCAAGTTTTAGGCCAGTGGAACCTAATGTTTGTTCACCTGGTGAAGAATTGACTTTAAAAGAGACAATTACTGTCATCATAACTTTTGGGTTTTTACATGAACGAGGTTTCAGCTCAGAGCAAAGCTTTAAAGAAGACCATTGTCTTTATTTCTTGAGGAGATCTTTTATCTTCAGATCTGATCTCTATCTGATTCAGAGCTTTTCTTTAGCCTCCATAGATTTACTCCTAAACGCCACGGTAGTAACTGGGAATCATTCACCTGTTCTTTGCAGCTTTATTTACGCTATAAGAAACTCAAACACACTTTTTATTTATTCTGATTTCATTCTCAAGGCACACTCTTCATATTCAAAGTAAGTAAACAGAACATCTGTAGAAGTAATCTTGATGCTTGATCTATGATTCTTCTTGTTCTGTTTGTTTACGGTTCTCCTCACAGTCTTTAAGGAAATGTTGGGTTATATTTGTGGGTTTGAAGGTTCAGCAAAGAAACTTTAAACCATTTAATGATTATGAAATCTTTTAATATTGCTTGAAACCTGCATCTGTGTCTTGAATCTGGAAAAATGAACAGAAGATGTATAAGATGTTTCTAATTGACAGAAATCACTACATTGTCAATACATATTGCCACTTCATTGTTTTGTTGCACTTTAAATGCAAAATTAAGATGTAAGAACAAAAAGTGAGGGGTTGGCATCATGGCAGACAGTGAATAGAGAATGTACTTTTGTGCAAAAGCTGAAAAAGTCTTTGCATTTTTTTAATAATTGTTTGATTTTTATGTACGTTCTCAGATTTAAACGTTCTCTTTTTTTTTTTTTTTTTTTTTTTTTTTTAATTTCAGCAGAAACATGAACTAATGTGAGTCCCAGGTGGTGGTTTGAGAGCGCTGTTCGTTAGCAACAGCGTTCAGCTGGTATCTGTTATGCTAACTACACTGTGGTACTAAAATGGGTCCCATGTTAGCAGCTAGCCACTGCACGCTGTAACACTGAATGGGTCCCAGGTGCGAGAGTGAAGCACCAAGTAATTCAGAACCCACTCCAGCAGAAGGCCTGTAAAGAGGCTCCATTAATTTGAGTGGAAATTGGACAAACACACACAGACACACAAGCAGCGGCTGCAGATCAATGACGAGTGCGAGCTCTCAAACACGCACATACCCACAGACGCCACACGTCTGCTTAATGGAGCGCTGCGTTAATGTGCACGAGTGTGATAGCTCAGCTGGCTGTGTGTGTGGGATATAAGGATTACATGTTTCTGTCTCTGCAGCGTTGTTGTTATTCTGCAGGGCTGCCGCTTTAAGCCGCCGTGTGACGGCTGGGTTTGAATTATGGATCAGTTATTCAGGATGGTGTGTGACCCCGCATTCGCTCCCTGTGTTGCTGTTCATTATATTCTGTTAGATCTAATTAGACATAAACAACTGTCGTACTGTTTTAATCAGACCTAAAACAATTTTATATGTTGGATATCCTCACCGTACAGTTAACTCTAAATAAATAACCATAACTGCAGGGCTCAGAGGTCCTATAATTGTGTTTTCAATGAAGTTTTTGAACACCCTTTAAAACTTTGAATTAAATATGACAATTTTGCATGTTTAAAAATGAATCCCAGGGCGGCTAAATGACCATCCTGGATGTTTCAGTGTAAGGTTTTTGTACTGAAATTCTCAGCATCCATCCATCCGTTGTCCTCCACCAATCTGAGATAGGTTCATGGAGGGAGGTAGAAGGTCCAGGAGAGTAACAAAGAGATCCATCTCATTGTAGCAGGACCCCAAGGATCCCGGGCCAAAAGGGATGCATAGTCCCTTCAGTGAGTTCTGGAATCACCTCACCGAAACAATTTTAGTGTGAAGGCGCAGCAGCTGTACTGCAAGGAGGCAACCCAAGCGAGGAAGTTCACGTCAGCAGCTTTTATCTGAGATGTCGTTCTTTCAGATCAATCATGACTGCAGGTGAAGGACTAAGCTGGTAAATCAAGAGCTTCACTTCACTTTTTGGCTCAGCTCTCCTAGTCACTACGTCAGATTGGCCCTCAGATGAAGCCCACTCCCACTCCATCCTGCTGTCACTTAGGACCAAGACACCAAGAGACTGAAACACTGTCCTCTTGAGGCTGGAAAAAAAAGCACGAAAACTGGCCTGATGTTGGACCTTTTCACCATCAGCTTACCAAGAGGATATATTCTGTTTCTCTGTGCAGAGAGACTTCTGTAACCAAACTCAGTAACTGCACTACAAACCTGTCGCTATCACTAAAGGACGATAAAGTTCTGGAAGCATCTTCAGTGCTGTGCAGTCGTCCTGCTTTAGTCCTGATTTTTGTGTATTTCCTTCCCATCAGCCAGACTTTCTTGTCTTCTGAAGTGGTCCTAACCTCTGGACTTTCTGAAGGTTTTCCAGATGTTTTCTTGGAACTTTGGCTGTTTTTTTTTTTTTTGCTGTTTTTTCACTCCATCTCAGTCAAGGTGAAAGGTATTGTACCATGACGCCATGCTGTAAAGGAGAGTGATGCGTCGTCCTTCAGAGATGGTCAAATGCACTTCAGATACCCTTGGAAAGATAAGTCATGCTTTAGTTTAGCTCCAACTTAGAAACTGGTTTGGTTCTCCTGAAAAGATGGCACCCTGGGTGGTGTGCCACATTAGTTACATACAAAAAAACACCACTGTGTGTGATGGACTGATGATTGTAACAAACTGTGTGGTCCTCCAGTTGCTTCCACTAAAAGTGTTGCAGATGTCGTCACATGACATCTGTTCGCTCCAGCTCTCGGTTCTGGTTAGACCGTAATTTGTGTTGCGTGTCTGCCCCTTTTTAGTCCTGGTGGGGTGTGTATCGTCTGTGTGTGTGAGCCCTGGATATGTGAGAGAGGCAGGCCGAGAGCGTGAGTCGAGGGAGTGTTGATGGGTCTCAGTAGGAGTCAGAATGTGGAGCAAAGGCTCCCTGAGGAGAGGAGGAGCGGAGAAAAACCTCCTGCAGATCAAATGGAGAACATTCTCTGGCCGAGCACACATGAAAACACACACATATCCCATCAGGGAACGCTGAAACGCTTCCCGAACTGCTGCGACATTCCAAGGTTGGGTCAATGTGAAGTGTTTGGAGAACGAAACCGATTTAAAAGCTCCGTGTTTGACCGTATTCCGACAAGCCCTCCACACGCCGACGGCGTGAAGAAGAAGTACAAGAAGGCTGTTAAAGACAAGGAGGTGAGTAAGTAAAGGAGGGAGCTGTCTGTCAAGGCGGTGGGCAGAAACTGTCGCTGTCAGTGACAAATAGCTTGTCATTAACCCAGCTAGCTGCTGGGAAGGGGACGCAGGAATACCGAGCACACTCCTTCCGCTCCGTGTTGCATCCAGCTGCACTTTTCCTCCCTCGCTGGTGGATCAGGAGACAAAGAAAGGAGATAAGAGAGTGGAGGGGTAGCTCAAGATGGGTAAAGGGGAGCGGGAGGAGGAGAAGTGGGGCCTTTAGGTGGTTCTCCCTCTCTTGGGAAGCCCTCCCCCCCACCCCACAGAGCTCTCACCGTCTGTTGCAACCCGCAGAAAACACACACCTCGCTGTGTCTGTCGTCAGGAAAGCAGCTGAGTCCTGCGAGGCCAAGACTCTTATTAGAGCCACAGATCACTTTCTAGCAGAGAGGAAGGAGGGATGTAATCCGAACCACAATTACTGAGCGCCTCGTGATCTCCATCTCTAACCGGGATTCTTCAGCTCGGTTGTTTCAGTCGTTCGTTTTCACCCTGTTGGCCCCCCCTCCCCCGCTCCCTGGCACCCAGGGGTGGCCCAAAGATTCCTTCGCTGAGCTCCTGGCAAACACACAAGTGCACAGCAGCACACAGAGACACACACGGACACAGCTGGCTGCCGCTCAGGTTTTCCAGGGAGAAAGCAGGAGCCCAGCACCAGAGGAGGAGGAGGAGGAGAAGAAGAGGAGGATGGGGGTGGGAGGGTGCTACAGAGAAGTCATTTTTCATCACGGGGTTCATTTTTCACCGCAGAGTTCTCCCAGTCTTTACATCGCTCTATTTCTCTTTATCTGTCCTCTCCTCCTCCTGTTCCCCTCCCTTGATCCCGCTTTGTCTCTCTTTATCTTCCCTTTTTCCCTTTTCTCTACCCCCCCTCCCCACCTCTCCTCTAAACTCTTTCCATCCTCTCTCTGTCTCTCTCTTTTTCAGCCTACTTTCTCCTTTATGAAATATGGATGGGAGCAGTTTTGGGCGCGCTGAGAGGTTTGCAGTCGGAGGGAGGGATGGATGGATGGAACTTGGGAACCAGTGAGAAAACGAAGGAGGAGAGGGAGGGGAGCCGATGTCTCAGCAGACATGCCTTGTGCATGCACCTAAACACCTCACTGAGCAATCTGTCAACATGTCAGCAACACATGTTTGGTTAAAAAAAAAAAAAAAAAAAAAAAAAAAATAGGAGAGGTGGAAAGGGAAAAAAAACGTTCCCCCTCCGGTGGGAGTAATGGCTCCCACCAGGACTCTAGAAATGCTTTGAATTCAGCAGATTTCTATTGCGGGGTTCTCCCCCGAGGCCCTCTTTTTTTTTTTTTTTTTTTTTTTAACCATCTCAGAAATTTGAGACCAAGGACCCCTGGGGGCGTCCTTTCATAATGCCTGAAAATGTAGGGTTATATTGTGTGCTCCTACCCATGGGGCTTTTATTAATACCTGTATTCACTGCCACTGGAAATTACACAGGCGGCGCTGCAGGGCCCCGCGCTCGCTCCAGGAAGGCAGAAAGGCTCTGCAGGGACGTTTTCTCTTTTTCTTCCCTTCCTCCCCCACTTCTTCCTCCTTCCCCTCCTACTTTGACTCTCTTCCCTTTTCTACTTACTTAATGCAAGAGTGAAAAAGAAGAATTTGCCAAAGGACACAGGGAAGTGAGTGTGAGTGTGTTGGCACCAGCTAACCCTCTTGTATTCAGCCCTACTTTGCTCCGAGGAAAAGAAACACTCGATTAAAAATGCAGCTTCCTTCATCCTCTCTGTCCTTGTGTGACTGAGAGTTGATCTGGCAGCGAGTAAATATTTGTGAGTGAAGTTTAAATCCATCGTCCAGTGCAGAGTGTGGGGTTTTTTATTTTTTCCTTCATTAGAATTCGATCAGCCGAAGGCTTTCTCTCGCTATATTTACACACATTGATCCAATATTTACATAGCAATGTAAATGTATAGCAATCTGCATTTACATTTTACTGAGTAAATAAACTTGGATTATATTTTTTCAGTCTTTATTCGACAACCAGGAGGATGTTATGCTTGCTGTTTTATATTTAGATTGCTAATTGTTAGTAGCTTAGTTTAGACGCCTTTTAAGTCAAGACAGCAGCAGTATCTCTGTTTCTTCGAATAAATGAAAGTGAGATAATGTCAACACTTGATGGAGATAAAGAAAAGTGCAATTTTATGTCAAAATGAATATCTTTAAGCCCATTTTTATAAGTAGGTTTAAATAAATAAATAAAAATTTAGACGGGGAAACAAATGATAGATTATAAAAATAATTCATTTGTATACATTTTTTTTAAACATGTTAAAAAATACCTTTTCAAAATGTTGGAACATTTGAGTCTAAGCACATCTGGAACACCTGTTTATAAAAAACCTGAAAAATGAAATCTGTTTAAAATAAGTAATATAAAAACTGATTTAAAGAGGGGAAAAGTCAAATAACAAGCTTAAAATAAAAAAAATTATGAAAATAAAAACAAACATTGAAAATTTTTCAGTATGTTTTAACATCTGTAAATTGGATATCTAACAAGCAGTTGTTTAGATTCATTGTTTAAATAAATAAATAAAAAACATTATATTGCAAAATAACTAAAAGAAACACCTTTAAACAATTTAAATGTTAAAAGCTACAATTTTCATAATGTTTCAAACACATCATTCATTAGCCACCAGCTGTTGACAAATAAATCTGAAAAAGGATAACAAATAAAAAAGAAAAAATAATAACATTTAAGAAACACATTAAAAGAATATTAAAAATATTAGAAATGTAGATGTTTAAAAATATTTGTAAACATTCTCTTTTTAATATGTTGCAATATGTGCAAATCGGAGCTCTGCAAGCAGCTGTTGACAAATTCTGAAAAAAGATGAAATGGTAATGGTAAATAAAAAATGCATTAAAAGTAAGGTATTAAAAATAATGACTGTAGATGTTTAAATGTATATAATAAAAAATAAAAAAAATTCTTAAACTGAAGACAAAAAAAGACAAAAGTAAAAAAAAAAATTGATTAAAAACATCTGTTTAAGCATCTGTACTTAAATAAACCAACTTCATCAGCCTGAGAAAACAAATGTAGCAAGCAGAGACTAAATTGGTCTTTTTTATTTTTATTTTGGAGCAACAGTTTTTTAAAAATCAGCTTCTGTGCACATTATCGCCACCTACTGGACAAAAGCATGACACCATAACATACAACAGGAGTTCAAGGCTGGAGTGAACGCTTCCTGATGTGTTGTAAAACAACCTGACAATTTATTTTGCTCCTCTTGAATCCTGAAGCAGCATGACTGAAGGTCAGCAGTGACGCTTAAGGATAAAAACATGGAAATAAATAGTTCATCATTTTAACTCTCATTACTTGTATGTGCAAGATAGACACTTTGGTAGATTTTTTTCCTGTTCGTGGGTCCAAAATCCCAGCCTCCATGAACGCAGCATATGAATAAACGTGAGTATTCATTGTACTCGTCTGGACGGTCGCAGACTCTAAGACCCTGCAGAGGCTCATCTGTCCGGGCTGCTAATCTTCTGAAGTGGTTTCTGGACGTAAAGACGTCGTCCTCGTAGATCCATATTCATCTGTGTGTTTTCAGTGTTGTCTGTGAGTAGCTGGGTCAGGATAGAGTCGTCATGGGGCCGTGTGGGGCCCCCTTCATATGTGTGTACATGTGGGGGGTGTTTGGATAATGAGGAACAGGCCATTGCCTTGGATTCCTGCACCCCTGCCAACAACCCTCCTGCTGCCATCTGGGACGTCTCGTTTTTTTTTTTTTTTTTTTTTTTTTCCTCTTCCTCCATCTTCTTCATCTTGTTCCTACCTTCCCAACTGGAACTCAGCCTCCCTCCTCCCAACCCCCCCATCACTACCACCTCCCTTCATTTCTGCACACCTCTCCAATCCTCCCTTCTTGCCCCTCGTTCTCAGAGCCCTCAGTGTCTTCCTCCCTCCGTCCCTCCCTCCCTGCTGAGTTCTCAAACTCCAAACTGACCACATCCCTTCCTTTCACCCTCTTTCACCCTTCCCCCACTGCCTCCCTCCATTCTCTCCCCATCATCCCTGTTCCCTGTGGAGCTGGCCCCAAAGCTCTGATCCCTTCCTCCATGCCCCTCAAACCTCCCCACTGTGCCCTCCAAAGTCACACATACACACATCCACACCCACACATACACCCTGTGGTAACTGGCCCCAAACCAGCCCCTCTTTACCTCCCCCCCTCTGTTTTTCAACTTTTTCTTTCTCCATTTTCCCCACCTCTCTCTCCCACACCCTGTTTGATGCTTCAGATTTGATATGCAGGATGTTTTTCTTTACTTCTTCAGTTTAAATTAAATAATAATTGCATCAAATACGCAGTACAGCGGCTTTTAGGGAAATCATTTTGTGCAGCTACGATTACCTGCAAGGATTTTTGAATTAACATTTCATAAAGCACGATGTGATTAATGCACAGTTGCAGGTGAGCACTGTGCAACAAACTGTTAAATTGCACTGCAAAAACACAAAATCTTATTAAGTATTTTTGGTCTAGTTTCTGGTACAAATATCTTAAATACACTTGAAATAAGACAAAACTAACTTACAAGTAACTTTTCAGCAGATATAGGAGCTTGTTTTAAGTCAATATTTCCTTAATTTTAATGATAAAGTACTAGTTATAAATGAAATAATCTACCAGTAGAGCAATACATTTTTTCTACATTATAAGTTAAAATGTTCCCACTGGCAGATTAATTCACTCATAACTAGAACTTTTTAATCAATATTAAGGAATTATTGACTTAAAACAAGCTCCTATATCTGCTGAAAAGTTACTTGTAAGTTAGTTTTGGACAAAGTTTCTTTATAGTGATGGAAAGACTATGTTTGAACAGGGATTTTACACATAAGTTTGTGTTGCGTTGATTCAAAAGAAAAAGATATAAAACTTTAGATAACTCACAAACGAGTTATTAACATAAATGGAAAAACTTTACAAAAACCTCATATTGTAACAGAAAGACTTTCAGTATTCAAGATGCAGCATTAACTGACTTCTAAATACATCATTGTGAGGGAACGTAAAAGAAAAAAATTTCCCCATGTCCTCTACGGGACTCCGTAGTAAATAGACTATTGTTTTTAATGAGCAAATATCCATGCACATTTTGTTCATTTTTTCAAATTATCCCAATCAGTTGCATATTCCTTTGGATCAAAGTATGCTATTTTTAATAACTGCACAGTATTTATTGGTGTTTTTTGCTGTTGTTTTTGCTCTTAGTGTACAGTATGTTATTCTTAATTCTGATATTTTCTGTTTTTTGTGTGACTCAACATGCCTTGATTGCCTGTCACTTTGCTGCTGTTACACCTGACAATAAAGGATAATTCTATTCTATCCTATCCCATCTGGCCTGGGAACAGTTTGAGATCCCCCAGAATGAGCTAGTGGTGAAGAGAAGAAATTCTTTGTTTTTCTTCTCTACCTCTTTAAACACATCTCAGATAAGTGGAGAACGATGGGTGGATGGATCGATGAAGGTTAAGCTAGAAGTTTGAGATTGTATAATTAAGGAATTTACGAAGAGAAAGGTTGGTGGAGCGTTGTGCTTTGCAGCAGTTGCACCATTTTCTGCCACTTTGAGACCGTTTGTTGATCTTTGATCGGTGAATATTGTTTTCTCTTATCTTTTTTTCTATATGTACAAAAACTAAAACAGCAAAGCAGACCCTGATTATGATGCTCCCTCCGCCATGTTTCACAGAAGCGACCAGATTTCGCTGATGGTGTTTGAAAATCACCTTGCTCAGTTAAACTGATATCTTTCTTTCTGGGGATAACAGGAGCAAATTTATGATCACTTCCCCAACATTCCTCTTACTTGAAAGATTTTTTTAAATGCAAACAAAAACACCAGCAAAGAAACACTTTTTTGAATTTATTTGTCGTTATTAACAAACTTTGGCCTTCTGTGTTTCTTACATTGATTCAAACTGCAGGATGTTGTGCTTTGAAGGCTATGGAAGCAAACGGCGTGCTTTATGTCCGACACAAAGGTGCACCCAGGTGCCTGCACGTGCACGCTCACATGTCTGAGTCGCAGACAGTGGTGGCAAAGGGCAGTGTACCGCAGGGAGAGGGCCTATAATAGTTTTAACCCAGTGCTCAGGTGTGTCTCGCCTTTGTCCGGCCAAATGTCAGAGAAAAGCACAACTCCGGGGGAAAAACTAGGGGGGGAAGGGGCACAACATTGATGGGAACTTCATCTCTAATGCAGGGGAAATTTTGATATGTTTAGACCCTGAATCGAAGACCTCACCATTAATGATGGTGCTTGTTTGGGTTTTAAATCTGAATTTTGCTTCTGACTGTTTGGTGAACCGCTGTTTTCGCCTAGCTTTTCTCTCTGGGCCCCCGTTAACGTTGGGGGAGCTGTGAGCCAACGCTTCACTCTGTTCTCTCCACTCCTGAAGAGCTCCCTGGGGGACCAAGAGGACCGAAACTCTGCCAGAATCACACACACACTCCCATCACCCCGCCCAAGACACACACAAACACACACTCACCCCCAAACTGACGTCAGCTGCTCCGGGCCTTCTCCCCTGGGTGCTACCAGAGCCCTTTGTTTCCAACCCCCCCCCCACCCCTCCATCTCTCCTTCCACTCCTCCTCATGTCTCTCCCTGTCCTTTGTCCCTAGAAATAGCTGTCCTGCTTACTGCCTGATTGGAATTCACTTCACTCTGTGAAGTCACAGGGGAGGGCCTTTGTGTCTGTCATTATGTGTGCACATGCATGCGATTTTTTTTTTTTTTTTTTTCTTCACGATGAGGGCATCCATATTTCTGATGCATGTGTGGCTCATAAGATGAATCTTAAGTTCAAGCTGCTACTCTAATAAAATATCTGTAAAAAAAAGAAGCATTTTCATCAATAAAATGTTTTGTGCAGTTTGGAAAATTCCAGAAAATGTTTAATTTTATTCAAACTTTTTCTAGATCAGGATAAGAATGGAAAAAGATAAGCGTTTTCATCCATTTACCTGCCCATCATTCGTCCCTCTCGAATCAGTGTCTCTGGTTTATGCAGTTTCAGTATTGAAAGACTTAGCAATATAGGGATATAATAATGAACTTCAGTGGGAACATTTGTGTCTATATACAAATGGTCTGAAAAGGACTGATATATAGAAACTTGAGTA
Source organism: Anableps anableps (assembly GCA_014839685.1). Lineage (NCBI taxonomy): Eukaryota > Metazoa > Chordata > Actinopteri > Cyprinodontiformes > Anablepidae > Anableps > Anableps anableps. The sequence goes on along the minus strand of CM026073.1, from coordinate 35,429,721 downwards.
TAAGGCAAGTTTATTTATACAGCACCATTCATACACAAGGATTTCCAAAGTGCTTTACAGGACATTAAAGGAAAGACAGAAAGAAAGTAACAAAGCATAAAAGATAAAGATGGTAAGATACAGATATTAAAGTCATAAATGAAACAAATGTTTCAATCAATTCATTAGTCAGATTCTTTGATTAAAAGCTGCTGAAAACTGTCATGTTTTCAGTCCTGAAAACATCTCAGGTTTTCAGGGAGTTTGAGATCTGAGGAGCATAGAAACTAAATGCTGCCTCATCTGGTTTAGTTCTAGTCCTGAGAACACTGAATTAGCATGTCTCTTAACACCTGATGGGTCTGTATGGTTCATACTTGAGGAGAACCAGAACCTGGCTCAGTATGAGCGGCCATCTGTCATGACCGACTGGGGGTTTGAATCTATTCTTTGATAAACAGAGAGCCGGTGTAATAAATTACTTTTACCCTGAAAAATATGTGAAAGGAAAGGTTAGAGACCATACAGTAGGTTTACAAGGAGTACAATGCTTAATGTAAGTTTAACAAGTATGTTATGTTTTTTTTTTCTTCTCATACTTGACCTTGACCAAAGTCCTAATCGCATACTAGGAGGGTGTAACAGTATGGTTTTAACAGTTTGGTTGATTTTTTTTCTTTGTGGTGGAGGCTTTCCAAGACTGCTTTGTCTGTATTTTTGTTTTTACCAGGGACCTGCAAAAATAACCCAACTGAGTTTATGATACCTTGACAACATATTTCATTAAAATGCTAAAGGGTAATCTCTGACTCTGTTTTTTCAAGGCTTGCATGTTTTTCCATCGAGTGGATACAGTTTTATTTAGAGTTGACTGTAATACAAAACATCTGTAAATATAACCAGTTTCTCAGTTTGAATTTCCTGAATGTCACCACTTTGGGACAATAAAGGATATTTCCGTTCTGTTTTTAAGTTGGTTCTGGATTGTAACGGAATTTATTTAAACACGTTTTGGGTCCATAAGGATCAATTACACTTTTGGGGCTGAACCTTGTAGAGGTTTAACTGTCACCTCATAAGACGTGGCCAGTATAGTGAGACAAACTACTGTACACCCCTTTCCCCAAATCCCAAAAAGTTAGGACCCAATGAGAATCCTGAAAATACATCATCTTCTGGTGGTGTGAACCACCAGCAAGGTGTAGAGACGGATACGCAAGTGTCGCCAAAATGGTTGGGTTTGGTGGTCCTAGGTGTACCCAACAACGCACCGCTGAAGCCTTCCTAAAAATCACAATAGAACTGGACTCTTCCTCCAACAGGTACCTCTTCCACCTCACTATCATCTCAGCTTTCCAAACTAGTGGATGTTTTACTGAAACATTTAACTTCTAATGGTGTTAACAAAGAATATGGCTTAATGACCTCCCTAGCATGTCATCATTTGATTCAGGTGGGTTAAACCAGTGAAACATCTCAAACATGCAGGAATACCTTAGCTTGAACTGACCATTGGAAACTGGAATTGGACACCACTGCCCTATGGCTTCCCAAGGCACCAATCAGGGTCTGTCTTTGTGGATTTGCTGTTGTCTGACAGTGGATTCCCCTTGCAACACTATTGGGTCTGCTGATTTCTAAACCAAACCCTTGGCTTCTTATCTCAGGTGGTCTTGACAACAGCTCCGTCCTAAGTTGCACCATCCCAGCAGTTTCTTTGAGGGGTCAAGGGGGATGAGATCTCGTGACCGTAAAAAGCAATTTCTTGAGAAACTGCAGTCAGCATGACTTTCTCTGGTGAAACTGGTGTTCATAGAGTCCCTGAGTACTTTTAGATTCTTGTCTGGTTGCTCTTTTAGATATAAGAACTAAAGAGTGACAGATGAGATAGGAATGATCATTAAGCTCTGTAAGAACATTCAGCAGCTTGTACATTGATATATGTTGGAGTAATTGATGCTGCATCTTTCTGCTCAGTCTTTAATGTCCAGTCCAGTCCCAAAAGGAGATTCTAACAGTTTAGTATTTGGATGCATCCCTGCTCCAACAAACCTGAATCAAAAGGCCGAATTACCTCCTTGGTATGTCAGCAAATTTAGCAAAGGCCTGGTCATTAATCATTCATTTCATTTAGGTGTGTTGGAGCAGGGATACATCCAAAAGTTCCAGGACAGTGGAACTGGAGGACTGGAGATGCAGACCCCTGATTTAACCTCTTTGTTTTTAAAAGCAGCAGTAAATTACTTTGCTACTGTCAGTTTTAATCTCTTTTAGAAAAATTGTCAGGATGAACTGATCTCTACGTGTCTGTATGTCATGTGTCAGTCCCCCCACCTGCAGATGTCTAAACTTCTCTTTCAGTATTTCTGCTGTTTTATTTTTTTTAAACCAAACTCCAAGACAACATTTTCCAAGTAGCCTCCTTTTCATTGTGTTTTTCTGGCTGTGTGTTTTTGTGTTCATGCATTTTTCTTCTCCCAGCAAGAATCCAAGTATTGGGGTTAAGGAACAAGAGAATTCTTCCTCTGTGGTCCCTATTTTCCTCCCCTTCCCCGTCTCCGACTCTCCCCTCTGTCTTTGTCTCTTTCTCTCTCGGCCTCACCCCTGCAAGTGGGATGTCTTAAAATATTAACCGATCTGCTCCCTATTTTTTTTTCCCCAGATATGATAGAAAACATACTTGTGAATAAGTCAGGAGCAGAGCTTGCTGGGGAGAGCAGCAAGACGGAACACTCGGATAAACAACATAAGACAAACAACACCACAGAAGAAATACGAAAAGATGGGGAAGGAGAAAGAGGTGGAGGGGTTTATGGCTCCTTCCATCAGCTTATCTTTGAAAATCACATTTTTTTGTCACTTTTCCAGTTTTTGTCTCATGGTGTTTTTATTTTCTTCATGTTAATGAGAGCCGCTGTGTTCACTCAGGTGGTTCTGAGTGTCGTTGAAGCTCCTTTCCTGGGACAGTTTAAGAGCGAGGCCTGGTTCTGTGGGGTGTTTGTTGGAGGGTATTTGGGGTTCTCGGCTGAGAGAGTGAGAGGATATCCCCCCTCCCCTCCTCCTGCAGGCTGCCAAGCAGTGCGGCCTGCAAACCAGCAGATAAAACAGTGTTTGTGAAGTCAAGAAGCGCTCAGTCTTGTGTACAGAGATTTGCAGTCGGCTGTGTTTGCAGTGTATGGGGGTATTTGGTGTGTGTGTTTGGGAGTTTGTCCTCAGAGAATAGTTTGTGTGGTGGTGGGGGGTTACAGTGACAGCTACAGAGGAGGGCCAGGAGGGCCGACTGCTCGCCAGCTGATAAGGGGGTGGGATGCTTCGCATCAGAGACACAAGAAGAAGACTGATAATTCAGCAGTGCAACATGCACACCCTCACACGTGAAGCTCAGGGAAGCATAGCAGTAAGGGAAGTTGAGAAAAGCTAGACGGGGCTGCGGGACACTGCAAAGGGGATTCAGACTGCATCTGTGCAGGAAAGGAACACCGTAGTGTTTGGGCTGGAACCAGAGCACGTTGATGAAGACCTTTCACTGGAATTCCTCACAAACTAAGCATACAGCTGCATAACATAAGGTCATTACATACATTTAAAATAGAAAAGCAACAATTAATCCTAGTGCTGCTTAAATAATCTGGCATTGATTAATAAAGTTATCATTATGGTATTAAAAATCTAAAATAAACAAAATTTAGTTATGGTTTTATGGTTAATGGTCTTTGAACAGGAATTCAACATTTTTACTAAAATTTAATCACAGTACTGGGTGGTGCTTCTTTAGTTTCTGCACCAACACTGTCCCTGTTAATGGGAAATATTTTCAAACAACTAAAATGAATCTTTCTTGTAAGCAAGGGAAAATTACTGAAGTCTTTTTTTTTTACCCAGCTGACCATAAGTGTGGAGCAGCAGCGTGTGTAGCTCTGTATTGCTCCATCTTAGAAAAACAATCTATCTAGCAATCGACCTAACCATCAAGTTATCAAACTAGCTATCTAGCTAGCTATTGAGCGACCTATCAAGCTAGCTATCTAGCTAGCTATCAAGCTGTCGAGCAAAATATCTAGCTGTCTGCCAAAATTATTACAATATAAAAGGAGTATTAGTTTTCATTAAAGATGCCTGCCAAATTCTTTAAACCCATCTCAATCATCAATGTAAAAGTCTTTATTGGCATTACAGTCTTCTTACCCTTCTCCAAATTGCTGATCAGACTTTTGCATGTGTCCTCTGGTATTTCCACAAATTATCTTAGGTGATGAGCTCCAAATCTTTGAAGTTGGAAGGCCACCCTTCAATAACTCTAAAATTTAGCCCCACCCCCCACAGTTTCACTATCAGATTCATGTCTGGAATCAGGCTAAGCCACTTCCTGAAACCTTGATTTTACTTTGAGTTCAAAGAAATGTTGGTCAAGTTAAAATATTATTTTAAACCTAAATCCATGAGATGTATGAATAGTTTTGGGTTAAACTGAATGTGACTCTACAGGTAGAATAATTAACTTGATAGAATTGAAGAAAATGTGCAATAAATTAAAAAAAAAAAAAAAAAAAAATTCAAGCTTTTGTACCCTGTTCGTGTTTGTATGTTGTATCAAAGCCCAAAGAATAACAGCATTTCTGCCCATGACAACTAAAATCATGGTTAATCGATGCATAAAAATTCCATTAAACCTAAACCTGTCCACTTAAAATGGGTCGACTTCAGGTTTAGTTTTCCTAAATTGCTCTGATTGATCCTGATTTCAAAATAAAACACGTATGCAAGGTTTTTAATGCTTCATGGATTGTTTTATGGAAATGATTTCTGGACAGATTTCGATGTCTGTAAGTCAGAGGATTCTTCGGAAGGTCTCAAGTACAGCAGCCTGTCGGATGTGATGGTATGTACTTGGTATACTCCCATCTGTCTGCATTGCAGGAAAGGCTCAGGTGCAAAACAATCTACATGTGCAGGTTCCTACATTTCCTAATATACCCTGAAAAAAAGCTTTGCTCAGTTCTGTTTTCTAAATTTAACCTGATTGCAAAATGTCAATGAACAAACTCTTTTATGTCATGAAGTAGATTTTGTTCTGGAATATCAGGTGGCAGGAATATCAGCCGTCAAATTTGCATGACACAGACTCGTCCTATGCAGCTAAACTAAAACCATTTTCCGTTAAACCCATTCCTGCAGCCTTATATATTTCTCCTCATCTTTCCTGATGTAACATCAGCCCCCACCAGTCCTTAATTATTCATATTTTAGTAATACAATCCAAGTTAGCAGTTCAAACATTAGTACATAATAAAACTCCCGAGGCTTCGCTTTTAATTTAATTCCTCCGTTTAAATTAATTTCGGGGCATGCTTGTGCTTTTAGCTTGTTCCTCCGCAGAGGGGGGGAGGCGGAGGAGGCAGGAGGGGGTGGTGGTAAGGAGATGGAAGAGATGGAGGAATCAGAGCTTGCTCAGGGAGACAAATCTCCTGCAGGTGGAGTAGGAGCAGCAGCAGCAGTGCAGGTGTTTGTGCATGAATGATACTAAAGAAAAAAGCCAGACAGAGACAGGCGGTGTAGATAAAAAACAAAACAAAATCTTTAAAGCAAAATCAATCACTTAAACAGACACCGCAAAAAGCATCGCTGCTATACTTTCATATTCACTACATACTTCATGCATCAGTTATATGAAATATTTTCAAGTTACGGCATCAGGTTTTAAGAAAACTAAGAGTTACTTTGTCATATACAGAGTTGTGCAAAACCTCCACCTCTCCCTGTGTTTTCCTTCTAGGCAGGTAGAACTCCCTGTAATATTATGAAGTTCTCAAAGCTCTTTAATAGTCTTACACAGTTTTTCTCTTTTATTTCCAACAAGTTCAGTCCATGAACTTGAGCATGACCGCATGCTGTGCTGTGTGTTTTCAAGAATTAGAAAACAGATTGTCCAAATATAGAAATCTTTTCTAAAATAGGTTAAAAAAAAAAACTTCATAGAAGATCTAAAAGTGGATCTGAGGATGCTTCAGTGTTCAGCTAATCATCTGCTGCATGTGAACTTTGCAGCTAACAGCTCTCAATAGACCTGATTTTGTGTGCAAATCTTATTTAGACGGACCAGAGTACATACTGACAAACACGTTTATTTGATGCTAGAGCGACTGTATAGAAGTATAATAAATTATGATCACCAATTTAGTTTTTAGTATTGACACAGATATCACATTCATTAAAACAGGTTAAATATTACATTTTGGTTGGGCAAAATTATTGTAGATATTTAAAAAATTACAAAAAACCCATAGAATCTAATTTTGGGTGAATTTGATCATCTTTAGAAAGAGACACTGATAAAGTAAATGCTTACTGAATTTATGTAAAACTAAGTTAAAGACTAACCTTTGATAAGCTAAGATTGGCCAAATTAAGTTAAATTTGAGCAAGAAAATGGAGGCTAACATTTAGCTAATATCAGTAAATAAACTACTGGGGATCAGGTTGTGGGGGTGTTTTTCTGCCAGGAAGTTAAAGCTTGGGTGTAAATGGGTCTTCCAAATGAAATGCTGCCAAATAATAAGGAAATCTATGTAAACAACTGAGTTTGAAATACATATTTGAAAATTCTTGCTGAAATTCTCTCACCATTTACCCTGGGATGTGGCACAAAAAAAAAAAAAAAATGTTACTCCTAACTGGTGTGTCTGTCAATAACCGATCTGATTTCACCTGTTGGTCGGTCAAGCTAAATTGAGCTGAAACTAATACAAATTAAACTACATTTTTAAATATATTTAAAATCTTTTTCTGTTATAAAGCTACCCTAAGCTAAGTCAAGCTAAGATAAAATGAGCTAAGCTAAACTAGCTGTTTTAATTCCTAACAAAATTTTATTCTTAATCTGTTTCTTGGTAAAAAAAAAAAAAAAAAAAAAAAATACATTTTAGGATTAATCCATCTGGTTTTGTCTGCTGTTTCTGAGTAAAAAAGTTAACTTCGTCCAACGCAACTACTGATTTTGTCACATTATTTCTGTCTGTGTTCAAGTAAAAAAGGTGCATGATACTGTATGCCAAGTTTTCAGCTAATAGCTCCTTGGGAATAACCTTGTTGGAGCTAAGATTCTATTTTCTGTCTGTATTTAGGATTTTACCATGTTTTCCATAAAGATAACAGTATTTCTTTCTGGCAGGCTGCTGGCAACAAAGAGCCTAAAGATCCAACCTATATTCAGTTCTTTGCTCAGTTATGTATGTGTCAACACAACACTGGCTCATCCCTAGAGTTAAAGAACCTTTTTGTACCTGAATGATTCAGTTGTCAAAATAGAAAATAAGGCTTGGCTGCTTAAAAGGAAAAAAGGATTTGTAGGATGGTTTGAGACCTTTGCGCAGCTGGAGAGGCTGTGGCTGAGAAGAGTAGTTGCCTATTCCAACCTCTCCTCGCCACATGTAGATGTACCTCTGGGCAAGGCATTTCAACTAATCTGCGTATTGTTGTTAGGCTGTGCAGACGTTGACTTTAGTGTGAACCACTCCATGTCCTCCTTTATGTCTCATTTTACCAAACGTGTTTCTGTGCACCTGTGTTCTGCTTATGTCCTTGTTCATGTATGGTTTGGTTTCTTGTTCTTAGGTAGAAGTTCCAGTGGAGAGAGAAAGTTGTGTGTCTGTCTCCATCGTTTTTTACCCTAAAAACCCTGCTTTGTTCCCCAGCCACATGCTTGGACTACCTGTGCACACACAGAAGCTCAGCTCAGAGGATGCTAGTTGTAATTACGGGAGTCCCTGGCCTTACTCTCTCTCCGTCCTGTCGACCTCTCCCCCTTTGATCTTGTTTCTTGTCACACACTGATTTTTTTTTCCAACTAAATCCACCTTTGTTTCTTTCTTTGCACCCTCCCAGTGTGTTTGAGCACTCCTTTTTGTTGCAGACGCTGTGGGGTCTTTAATTCACATGAGCCTCTTTTTTGGCCGGTTTGCTTCAAAACCCCTGCTTCTCCTGCATCACATTGATCCTAACACTTAGGAATATGTCCCTGTTGACTTACCTCAGGACAAGAATTAAAGCTAAAAACATTGCAACATGCAGTGAAATTTTTATAATGTTGTTGCACTAAATGAAAGTCTAAAGTTTGCAGGATTTTTGTTTTTATTAGCAGTGACGAAGACACGTTTTGGTTTGAGGTTTGGTATAAAGGCAGAAGAAATACAGTATATACTATTAAAAATACAATTAAAAATACAATTTAAAAAAAATTATACAATTAAAATAATAAAATAGAAATGAAATAAAAATATATACCATAAAAAAATAAGCTGCATTTATTGTTCACACATTATACCATGAAATGCAACAAGATTCAAATTTATTTTGCATAGTTTTTTGTTGTTGTTTTTTTTGATAAAAAATAAGAAAAAACCTGCAGGCACCATGGTGCTAGCTGATGGCATTAAACTATAGTTCTGTTGCATCACAGATTTTAAGGTCATTAAAGCAGTGAAGAGGAGGTGGATGAAATGAAGAACTCTAAAATTGTGCTACAGATGGGTTAGATCAATTTTTGCTAATTTTTTGCAATCTGCTCCATCATAGCATCTTATTCACAAAGCAAATAGCGCCAAAGACATGCTGCAAACATCCAACAGATAAGAACAGTTTCCGGTGACAGTTATTCTCTCTTCTACAATCTTTATATAGTACCATACTAACACTGAGATACTCCTTCACACTGCATCCACAACATCTTGCTGTAATCAGGGATAAAATATTGGAATGATCTTTATAAATAAGTTACTATTAATGCACAGTTCAGGATAGCAAGAGCCAGTTGCCTTTGGCTTTAGGTTAAACTGATATATAGTGGACACCCTGCCTATTCATGGATTTTTCTGTGGAATGTGACTCCAAAATTATTCGTGGAAAATCCGCCTGTTATCTAAAATATTCAGAAGAAAATGCACCTTGGGAAGCTGAAATACCGACACGCCAGCCAATACAGGATCACCATTCATTTCCTTGGCTCTGATTGGCTGTATGCCCAAGAGCGGAGGTAAGGAAGACTGTTATCTTCTGTGGTAGGGCTAAGGTGATTTCCACTGTCCATATTGATGCATATTAAGATACATTTAGTGTTTGCGCTATTAAAATGGGAAATTGTCATGTGAAAATTTAAATGTTTTTAACCTTGGCTGAGCTTTTTAATGGCTCGTGATCTTAAAAATGTTTTTGACCCACACGGAGTGGCCGGGTTTGTGCTCTCCAGAGGAAGCTCCATGGTTCTGCTTCCTTATTTTGCTGTAGTTGTCATTATTTCGTGCCTGTGAGTGTTTATGCAGATTACTTTCTGGATGCTGCGTGCATCCCAGTGTGCGTTCTCCCTCTCCATGCCTCCTGCCGTCTGTGCCTCTAATCCCTGAGTGTGTCAGTAATGGCAGGTCCAGGTGTTCTGCACCGCTCCGTACCGCCCCCAGGGGACTCCTCTTCCATGTGTGTGTGCATGTTCTCTTCTCATTGGGGGGTTTAGGAGCTGTGAGTGAGGGGGCTGTCCAGGATCCCGTCCTCCAGAAGGGAAGGAAGGGAAGGGAGGGAAGGGGGAATGTTATGATGGAGGTACCCGCCTCTCACAGCTTGCTCTCAGGCCTCCCTTGGGTCCAAGACCCCCCTCTACTGTCCTCCCCTGGGACTTCAGCAGCCTCATTGCCCCTCTTGTCTCTTTCCCCCTCTCATTTTCTCTCCTGATCTCCGCTCAGATCCATCTCTTGCTGCTGCAGTCGACCCTCTGAAACGAACAGGGCCCTTGCAGGTTCGCAGCTCGACTAAAAGCACATAAAGAAACAAGTTTATTTGCTGGTGATGGTGTGTTTCTCTTCTCAACAGCAAGCAGCAGCTGCCTTCTTCACTTATTTATCAGTCCCATGCCTGTATAGGTGAAGACGTGTGTGTTAATGCTGTTTCATTCATCAATCAAGTCCAGTTCTTGCAGAGAAAGTGTGTTTTAAAACATTGAAGCCTTCTGCACATACATTACCAACACAAATAACGCTAAGAAACGAACCCAGCTCTTCGTAATCCTAACTGTGAGCGTTATTGCAGTAAAGTGGAAGCTTTAATAGCAGGAAAGCTCTTTCAAACGTGTGTGTCCGCTTCATGAAAAGTGTCTTCTGTGTGTGACTCGGGTGAACGTGTTTCTGGGTTAGTGAGCGGTCTGCTCGTCCACCAAACCTCATTCTTATAAATAGATGATGTAGCCGCCGGCATGCACACAATGGGATGGCTGAGTGTGTGTGTGTGTGTGTGTGTGTGTGTGTGTGTGTGTGTTGGCATGATGTTGTTGTTTATTTAACACTCCTGCCTGACAGCTGGTTCTCGTTTCTCAGCGAACAAACAGCAGAAACAAAGACGGACAGCAGAGAGAGCGAATGGTGGGAATAACTTGCCACATTGGGAATTATACCACCAACCTTTGTAGGTTTAGCTGCAACGCCACGTTTTGAGCAAAGGTAAATGAGGTGGATTTACAAAGAGGCGACTGCAGATATGAAGGGTTTGTTGAAAACTTGATCATAGGAAACATGCCAGCTCTTTATTTCAGCGTGGAGTTTGGATGCAGAGGTGGAAGTACTTTGGCTGCAGATGAGACTGGAAATTAGGGGTGGAAATCTTTTACTGTCTCACGATTTTTGGGGTCACGATTCAATTCAAAATCGATTTTTGAGTCAAAACATGTATTCATAATAATTTCTGCTTTAATCTGCCAGTGTGCAAAGGATCCTCATGATCTACCCCTGTCTGCTTTGCAAGGTAGAATGACAAGTGAAGATATTAAAATGTCATATAAAATTATTAAATTTTAAATATCAATCAGTGCTTAGATGGAATTACTCCGTCCCTGCATCCTCCGTTTTCTTTTTCCGAAGCAGTCATGAAGACAGCGCAACACCTGCCTGCAGACAGCCTCCTCTGTGGACAACGGCGTTGCACTTTCCATCCCAAAGTTTTTAGTGATTTTGACTAAATGTAAATAATTTCTCACTACATCAGATAAACGTTGCGTATTCATGTCGCCTGCGGATACAAAAACCAGGGAGTGGAACCGGACTAGCAGAAGCGAAATATCAACATCAGCTGTGTTGCCTCTATTCGTTTGCGGCATTCCTGGAGTGCTCAATCTTCATTTTGTGAACCTTGCACATGGTGAAGCTCGTGTCAAGCTTGGTCTTCGCGGGCATCGGATAAAAAACAAAAGTCCAAATGTTTTCCTTCAGCAAAAACGGGGCCGGTTGAATCTTTCCCTTTTCCATTTTTGTAGTTTCCTCTTTATTGTGGTGCTTTCCCCCATGTGTACGTTACACTACAGGCTGTAGTAGCGATGTCTGAACGTTTTATTTTTTTATTTTTTAAATTTGATTTTGGGACATTTTAAATCGGTTGTGAATCGTAGTAAATGAGAATTGGGATTCTAATGTGAATCTTTTTTTGGCACACCCTTATTGGAAATGAATTAAGTGTTTTCCAGAGCCCGAATGTTGGAGTGCACCACCTCCTGGAAATCACTGGAGAAAGATGGGACATCCCCCGCTCAAGAAGGCTGTCATTGTTATGCAAACTATGTCAAACTGTACAGTGGTGCAGTTTGTAGCTCTGTTATCCTGCTGCAGGAAGGTGCTTGGTTCAAATCCCTGACTGGGGTCTTTCGGCTGGGAGTTTGCATGTTCTCCCTGTGCATGCGTGAGTTCTCTCTGGGTTCTCCTGCTTCTTCCCACGGTCCGAAAACATAACCGTTTGGTAAATCAATGGGTATATAAATACTAATAATCGAAAATCTTGCAAGGACCCATTCAAAATTTGTCCTATAAGGGGCACTGTAGTCCACTTGCAGAGCAGACCTGGTTCTGGTCTGCAGGTGGACTACATTTCATTACAATACTCCACCTCTGGTTGCTGGCTTGATCGTTAACCGTTTCTGTTAGTGGGTTTGACGTTAAATGGCTGCATATCAGGAATATATATATAATTACTGTAATATTGGTGAAAACTGTGAAGATGACATGCATTAGGCCACATTTTCCTTACTCTTTTCTTTCTTTGTGATAAAACACCGTCTCCACCACTCTCTCCGTGAGCTTCAGCATCAAAAATAAACATCAGGGGTAGGCTTTAGGGGCAGCAGGAGGAATTGAAATTATTGTTCAATTTTGATTTTCCCTTTAACAATAAAAAAAATTGTAATCATCAAAAAAAAAAAAAAAAAAAAAAAAAAAAACCAACACATATTTATCTAATTTTCACATATTCAGCTTTGTAAATATTTGTCATTTTTTCATAAACTAAGCATCCCTAAGGTGAAATAATAATAAAATTATCCCAACAAATGTAGCATCCAAGCAATCTTTTGCAACTGCGATATTGCACATCCTGATATTGTGATGATGATCACACAGCTCACGTTAAACAATGATTAAGTTCTTGGAGCAGTGAAATCTACATTTAGCTCTAAAGCTCTTCCATTCTTGGATGTCTCGATCATGGCAGCCTGGCCTATACTATACATGCCACAGTATTCAATGCATTGGAAGTCGCTCTGTGAGCTTTATTTCCCTATAGCTTCACGTTTTTTACAGCATGCAGGAAGGTGACGACTTATTGGAAGATTTTCCTTCCTTAAATAAACCAACTCTGACTTGTGTAAAAGCTGCGGCTGTTTTCTTTGAAAGAGTCTGGATGAGATTGGACTTCCAGTTTGTGTCCTGCTAAAGTGGGGACCTCTTGTAGTTTTCCTAATCATTCCCTGCACTGTTGAACCCATAGAGGTGACTGAATTGTTGCAGGGTTTTAAAACTGATTTTCCAGCTTCTTTCTGTCCCTTGTTAAAACTTTTGTATTTTTTTGTTTCATTTTGATTTGTTGGGACAAACTTGTCATCTGTGTGCCCACTGTCCGCCCACCCCCATCCTTAGCCCCCTGCCCCTAACCTTCTGCCCTCCAACAAAATTTTGCACGCACACACAAACTCACTCCGGCCATATGGTGCAGTTGGCGCCCAAAAGCAGCCGGACCCATTCCCAGGGCAGGAGGTGAGGGTCCCCACAGTCTGCACAGAGTGTACCAATGCATGTGTTCGCCTCCTCGAGGGCTCGAGCCTCGGCCAGCCTGCTGCATCGGTGATCTCTGACTGATTTATTTCTCCTGCACTTGTCCTGATGGACTGCCTCCCGTCTGAGCTACATGGTCAGGAGCAGAGGATTATAAAGTCCTCCGAGTCGTGTTCGTGAACCGCTTCACCCTGTGCAAATCCTCACTGTGAATGCATGTCGTGTGTATCCGAAACCATGCAGAAGGGTTCATCATATGGACTTTATCTGTGGAGCTGAGGTCGAAAACGTGTCAGAGGCTCTGCAGCAGAATGAATTCTTATCCTTCTGCAGCGGTAAAGAGACGACACAACAGGTAGTTTCAGCCAAACAATACGACTTGTCAAAGAAGCTGTCCTACTGCGCAGGTTTCATTATGCATGGCAACCAATAAGCTGCTCTTAGCTTTCTGGTTGCCATGTGAACTCATGGTAATCAGTCGGCCAGGTAGGGATCATTCTTCTGTTTTCTTGTCAGTTCTCTGTGTGCAGCATTTGGAAAAAGCCTTGGAGTGTTTCAGTGCAACGAGAGCCGATGGGTGGCTCATTATTCCTGTCATTTATTGTCACTGGTGGGAGATGACTTTGGTTACATCTCCTTTGTTATTTTGCATCAAACGGAAATAAGAGCCTTCAAATATCCTCTTAGAAATAAAGACTTCTTTAGATTTCCAGTAGCAGCTCTTTAAATTCAAAGAGATGAAATTGTACAATTTATTAAGAAAGCTTTTCAGCATGAATCTTAACAGGAGGCGGCACTATATGGATATTTTATCCCTTTTTCTTCAGTATAGAACATTAAATTGCCCCCTTTTCGTGTTTGCATGTGAAAGTCTGTGCAAAACAGTGAAAGCCAGAATGAAGCCAAGGGTGGAAGTTGTTTTTCTGCCCCCTGTGGCGAGTCTGGGGCTGCATGTGTGCACGCCTGGGGCAGCCTGGGGCCATCGGAGGGAGCCTGGGGAGTGGAGGAAAGGAGGGATGAAGCTCGAGAGGAATGGAGGGATAGAAGGTCAGCAGGGGTCTTTCAGGGAAAGGTGCCCGTCTGGGCCGAGGGCCAACCAGAAAGGTGGGAAGGAGAGTTGGATGGATCGGGGAGGTGTGGAGGGAAGCAGGAGGATTAAAATAAGATTAAACATGACGCCTTTAAAACAGCTTTCTTTAACTTGAAAGGCAGAAGTTAGGCTCACCCTAAAATTTCAGCTTAACCTTTGAAGCATTGCACGTTTTCAGCATTATTCGTTTAGGTTGTTAATTGAGATGTTGCAGCGCATAGCTGCAGGTTGTCGGCAGTTTTAACTCTTGTAGCAGCAGCTCTGGGACGTGAAAACCTTTTTGCTGCAACCAGCTGAGCTCCTTTGATTCAAACATCAAAGCAACAGAGAGGAAACATGACACAGATAGACGGTGTTTCCATTCCAGGCGCTTTGCAGACAATCTTATCCTGATATTCCGCTTCAGTTTCAGCCTCCTGTAAACTTGGAAAGACGATGCAATCCTTAGAATATCTGTTTTTGAAGTTTCTGTCATGCAGACACACCTCGCCTGGCAATTGTATCCATACCCCTGGAATATTTCTACATTTTGTCACATTACAACAAAAAAATCTGAGTTTATTTTTGTTGGGTTTTAAGTGACACAGTAATGCAAGCATCATGCATCGGGGGATGCTTTTGTGCAGTAGTGACAGGGAAGCTGGTTAGAGTTGATGTGAGGATGGATGGAGCTGTGGGAAGTTCACCTTCCAGCAGAAAAACGACCCTAAACATGCAGCCAGAGTGACCACGGATGGCTTAAATCAAAGCATAAGCATACGCTACAACAGCCTAGTCAAAGTCCAGACCTCAGTCTGATTGGGGCACTATGGCAAGATTGAAAACCTGTCTAATCTGACTGATCTTAACGTATTTTGCAAAGAAAATGTGGAAAATTGTTAGGCTGCAGATGTGTAAAGCTGGTGAAGCCCCCCCCCTCCCTCCCAAAAAAGACTCACTGATGTAGCTAAATGTGGTTCTACGGAGTGTTGCTGAATGTGAGCTGAATACAAATGCCTGCAACACTTTATCAGGTTCTTATTTTCAAAAAATGTTGAAAGCCACGTGTTATTTCTGCCACTTTCCAAAGATGAACCGCTTTGTTTTGGTGTAGTTCATAAAATCCTTGCAAAACACACTGGAGGTTCTGGGTTTAATGTGACAAAATGTGAATTTGGTTGCGTGCAACAGCCGTGGCGAACATGTCGAGTTTTGACGGGATGGCAGGAGGAGCTAAAAGAGGGACTGATCAGCGTGTGTGAGGCTGTTCCCTCCACATGTTGCCTCGCTGTCTGGCCTATTAGAGACTCACTCAGCGTGTGTGTGTGTTGTTTCAGGTAGACACAGGCGGTCCGTTCTTTTTTTATTCCTGACCCCTGGCTCTCTCTTCTTCTCCCCTCTTTCATCCCCCCCCATCTTTTCCTCTTCTTCCGAGTTCAGAGTCCGTCCATCTGGAGCGTCTCCCCCTCTTTTCTCCCCCCCTCGGTCCCATCCAGGCCAAGACGACGGGGGTGAAGGCCAGCACCAGTAGGGCAGAAACTGCCGGAGACGTGGAGATATGGAGGGCGAGATGCGGATGCTGTAATGAGTAACAACATGAAAGGTGACAGAGGGAGGGAGTGGAAAAGAGATGAAGACAGAGGAGTGGAGGGACTGCTGAGGACGGAGGGAGGGATGTGGAAGGAGAAGATGAAGCGGGAATGGAGCAGTTGGGACCCTGCGGTCAGCTCCATTTTCATTCGCCAAAGAAGAACAGAAACAGGAGGAGGAGGAGGAGGAACGGCGTGTGCATCAGCTTCCGGATGGCCCCCCCCAAGCACTTTCTCCTCTCCTGCTAAACCATCCATCCTCATCGTCGGCTGTCCTCCTGGAGGACTCTTCTCTAATTTAACTTTTCATTGAAATTTTCTCCGCTCCCCCCTCCTCCCAGTCCTTCAGTGTCTCCCAGTTTGCCGTCCGGCCTTGTCTTGCCAGGTCCCCTCGTGGCCGACTGACAAAGGCGCCGTTAAAAAGCCGTGTGATCCTCCATTTTAGCGCCAGCCACGCTAGTCAGAGGATTAGGCCTCTTTAATGACGCTAATCTCCCTTCCCTCCAAACCACCAACCCACTCACCCCCACCATCTCTTGCTCAAACCAAATCTCTGCAGGGCCGTCTCCACTGTCTCTTCACCCCATTTTCCCACCTCAGAAACCTTCAACTTCCTGTGATGATCCAGATTCCTGTCTTTTTGTATCCCATCTTGAAGAATTTCAGGTTTTATTCTTTCTGTGTTTGAGTCAGTCACGTCTCTGGAGTTTAAATACTTCCATCCTGTCATGCAGCCAGCAGGGGGTGTCTGGATCCCCTTTTATAGGTGCTTTTTATTGTTACGCCACCTTTTCTCTGTGCAGACACTTCGTTTATGGGTTTCACTTCACTGCAGCCATCTAAATTCATCTGTCGCTGTACCTGACATTGCTTAGTACCCTCTGTCAACACCACTGCATTAGCTCATTGAGGGTTGCAGATGTTTCTGCACAGCTCTCTGAAGGTCCCACGGCTGCATTTCTGTCAGGTTAATGTCTGGACTTTGACTGGGCCGTTGCATTTTCTTTTTTCGCTATCATTCTGTAGATTTGCTGCTGTATTGTGTATTAATCCTGTTGACCCAGTTTGGACCAATCAACAGCTGTTAGACAGATGGCCTCATATTGCCTCAAAGGTAATATTTTAGAGGAAATGGGCAATAGTGCCACTGTTCAAATTCCAAAACCAAAAGGAACTGCTGCCTACATCTTGGTGCCGGATACTACGCCCATCCCTAACTTTGATGGGTCAGGGCTGTTTTGGCATCAAAAGGACAGCCAACACACCATTAAGCAGATGGTCACAATATTATGCTTGATTTCTGTATGTTTAACAATAGCAAAACAAGCCCCCACCATCAACCCTCCACCATCGTGCTCGATACGTAGTATGAGCGCTGGTGCAATCAGCACGCTGTTAGATAGGTGGTCATAATGTTTTGCCAGCTTTCTGTATGTTTAATATGCACTCAATGTCTGCAGTCTGCCTAGGTATTGCAAATGCAGAATCAGACCCAATTATCATCCCTCCCCCACTGTGCTTGATAGGTGGCACAGGCTGTTGTAGCAGAAAAAACAATGATCAACACATTTTTAGGCAGGTGGTCATAATGTTATGCAAGATTTCTTTGGGGGTTTTTACCACTGAGCTACCTGGTGCCCCAGATTTCTCTACTTAGTGTTGGCTGGAAGGACTGCAAGCTACCTGCAAAATAAGCCCGAATCATTACCCGTCCTCTACCGTGGGTGATACGTGGTATGAAGGCTTTTTCGGCATCGATAGGAGAACCAGTACACTATTAGGCAGGTGGTCATAATGTTTTGCTAGATTTCTATATGTTTAATGTTGATTTAAAGACTGCAGTCTGCATAGGGTACCCAATCATCAACCCTCCACCACCGTGTGTAACCACATAGTGAGACAGGAAGTTCTGCCTGATGAGCATCTGTTCAAGTCAGCGAATTGATTTTAGTGTATTGCTTTAAGGCCTCATGTTTGTGTTCTTTTCGTCAGATTTTTGAGCTTTGTTCCCCCCTGCAGAGTTATATTTGCTCATCCCAATGCCTGCATTTCACCCACCATATTTTCATCAAACAAATCTGTTTTCATCGTCTCTGCAAGCTGTGATCCAGTGTAAACATGGAGAAGATTCCCAGGCCGCTGGTTTGCTTCCACTGAAACTTCTCTGCTTCTCTTGTGTCTAATCTGACATTTCGTTCTTTCTCCTTCCTGCCACTTCAGCTTTTCCCTCTTTTTATTTGTTTCTGGCTTCACTGATGTGACTCTCAGATAAAGCACAGGAAAAACTGCCCCTTTTTTGAAAGTGCTCTCCTTTACATTTTCCAGGCGAATGTTAAATAGCCTCACCGCGCGGCTTCTGAGCGCACAAAGAGCAACAGAACAATATCAAGCATAATTCAGCCCACCCTTTTGTTGCATCGAATCCATTCTGAAGTGTCTATTAAAGGAGCTGTGGCCTTTCTGTCGCCTCTGTGCACGACTACGCAGGAGGGGGGAGAAAAAGAGGGAAAAAGAGCAGTGCATAATCTGGTATGTCTGACAGATAAAGGCAGCGAGTATCGCCATCTTTCCGCTCTGTTCTCCTCATCTCCTAATCGTTTTTCTGACGTTTCAATCTGCCAAGGCCCTAATGAAAATATGATGAGGCGGATCTGCGGTCCTTGGGGATGGAGGGGAGGGATGGAGCGAGGGATGGCTGCAGAGGGAGGATGAAGGGAGAGAAAATACACTCTGTCCTTATTTCCGGGCTCCGCTGGGGATACATAGTTCTTGGAGCTTTCTATTTAGATGTTGCCACTGCAGGAGTGCATCTCTCTCTCTCTTCTGTTTCATTCTCTCTCTTTAACTCTGCCATCCTCATTTTTTTATGTATATTTATGTATGAATGTTTGTGTGCGACTAGGATAAATGTGTTTATTTTTTGATTATATCCTCCTATGAACTCCCACAAGCTTCTCCCTTTTGCCATCCAAGAAAGATAAGACTTCTCCTTAATCATCCCACTTCGCCCTGTTTTACCCCCACTTTCCTCCTCTAAGCTCACCAGTCTTCTTCCTTTACAATCCTGCAGCTGTGTGTAAAAATATGCCTTCTTGTGCGACCTTCCCCCCCTTTAGATGGCGAAGATGACCCCGCAGGCCTGTCCTGGGTGCCCTCCTCGCCCTCTAGCAAGGACGTGGCGTCGCCCTCCCAGATGCCCGACGGCTGCTGCGACCTCGGCATGGCCACCGGAGGCGAGGAGGAGGGAGGCGCCGGGCTGCCGTACCCCTGCCAGTTCTGTGACAAATCCTTCAGGTATCTCCACCACATCTGGATGCTTTAGCTGCACCCTCAGATCCTGCTCATGAATATCTGGGCGCTCATAAATAAACGACAGCCTCGGTGTTATTTCCATAATAAAGTGGAACGCTAAGGCAACAGTAAAGGGAATGAGGTGAATACATTTCTCACCAAGCTCTCCAGGGACTCAGTCAAGAGCCATTTTAAGAACAGCTGTCTTACACACACTCCAGAGTCATCATCATCATTATTCTTCTCTGTATTAATCGTTCTGCCGAGCTGTTCTCCCTCTTACCTCCTTCTGTCATTCTTCAACATTCACTCTCTTGTTCTTGAAAATATACCGCCTCGCAAAAGTATTCAAACCCCTTTAATTTCTTGCACATTTAGCCATAAACTTCAATGGATTTTATTGGGATTTAATCAGACAGATAAACTCAAAGGAGCAAATGATTATGTTTTTAATTTTCATTGCAAAAAACGTTGGGTGTGCATTTGTTTGCATCCCCACTTACTTGGATACCCCTAAAGAAAGTCCAGTCCAGATACATGTCGAGGTGTTCTGTGAATGTTATTGAAGTTGTGGAGAAGTTTAAAGCAGATCTGGGTCATTAAACAATTTTCCAAGCTTTAAACATCTCAACGAAGCAGCCAAGAGATTCATGGGAACTCTGGAGGAGCTGCAGACACCTACAGCTCAGGTGGAAAATAGTTATTAGCTGTGCACGCTACAAACCTTTACTTTATCAGTCCCTCCAGGATTTCACAACTGTTTGCGATTTTTTTTTTTTCATCAAAATCACAGATTTTTGTGGTGCTACTTTAGAAATATTTCAAAGGAATTTTGTGATATTTTTTCCTATTAAACTATTTCAAAAATCTACATATAGAAGAAAAAAAAAGATTGATTTGACATTTTTATTCTTTAATTAACTTAAATAACTCGATTTTTGTTACTTTCCACGTCGATCACGGACTATAACTTGACATCAAGTAAGACTGAGGCAGCAGTGTTGTAGAAGTAAGATAATACTGCCACCTGCAGGTGGAGGAGCAGTCACTTTAAAGCCAATGTTTTTGACACTTTCTGCAGAAAATTTGCAATAAACTCACTCTTATGCATTAGCGCAAAAAAATAAAATAAAAATAAAATAAAAAATGTGTGGATCTGTTGATTTGTTGTGAATTTCCGCGGATGGCGGAATTGCAAAAAACTGGAGGACTGCTTTATGAAAGACTGACTAGAAGAAAACTATTGTTGAAAAACAGATAATAACAGGCCCATGCAGGAGAAGGGCGTGTTCAGGCAAAAATGACTGTAGCTGGTTTATTGGTTTTCCTAATTAAATGGAACAATTTAACTTCAGTTGTCCTATGTATCTGAAGGAGCCTAACACCATACTGGATGCTCTACTGCCCACAAACACAAGTTTTAAAGGGGAAAAATTAGTATATTAAATCGTCAAAACAAAACAAACAAGCAAATCTTTACAAAAACCAAAGCTACTTCAGTCCTTAAGGCCTTATCAGTTACTTCTGTAAAATTGGTTAAAAATGGTGAGATCAGTGAGATGCCTTTGTTAGATACTATTGAACACTATGAACTCACTGTGGGAATTTGTGTGAATGAAGATTATATGGAAAGCCTAAACAGCCTCTTCCCAACAGCTCTTCTTCTCCAGGACTGAGGAGTGAGGAAAAGGGGAAAACAGGAAATCACATAACTTGCTGTGACTCTTTATATACACACACTACAGGAAGGCAGACTGTAATTTGGAAACCAGGTACAGGAACTGAACCCTGAACTTTTTCTCACACAGCAGGCAAATGCTACCCAAATCCGATTTTTTTTTCTTTTTCTTTTTTTTTTTTTCTTCTCCCATATCTGACTTTTTCACGTCAGTCTGAACAACCCAGTTACGATCTTTTCACCCCCAAAAAAAATCCAATTTCTGCCACTTATACATGTGGTACCAAATCGGATCAGAACAGTCATTTTATCCGACTTTTACATCATTGACGTGAGACATTCATCATAATTCTGCACCAGAAGAAGCCAGACATGTTCATTTTTTTCTTCTTTTTCTTTTTCTTAGCTTCCTTCGTCTTATGATCTTGTGGCGATGCTGTCAACATGCTGGAGGGACAATGTTTACGTTCACACAGCAGGCAAATGACAATCTGACTTTTTCATGGAAATCTGAACGGCTCAATTCTGATCTTTTCACCACCAAAAAATGTGATTTTTGCCATTTCCATACGTGGTATTAAATCGGATACATGTCCGATAGTTTTCAAAGCATCCACAGTCAAAACGGTCATGTTGCATTTTTTCTGGCTGTGAGGTCATTGATGTGAGACATGCATCATAATTCAGCACTCGAAGAAGCCAGACATGATAAATCTGGACGTAAACAATTTCTGAATCCATCTTCCTTCGTCTTGTTATGATTTTGTGATGATACTGTCGGCTCCTGTTGCTCAACAACTTTAAAATCGATCCGTAGACAGCAGCGTCCATTATTACTTCTGTAAACAGAGCGCTGCTGTGTGACGTCTACGTTCTTCTTCTGTGCATGCGGGTCGCTTTGGGATCATAAACCGCTCACACAGAAGTCTGATTGCGGTTGCATTTAATTAGCCATATGACCGACCACGGAAAAAAAAAGAAAAAAAAAAGGGGGGGGGACATATTTCCTTAATTATTTAAAGGGATGTAAACTCATGAATTTGGAGAAAAGCTTTCATAATATGTAATTATCCGGTATTTAGCAAATCTAAATCATTTTGGTAACTCCTAGCTGTCCTGAAACAGGAAACGTTTATTCCGATTTTAAAGTCAGACAGTATGTGATCATCTGGTTTCAGCTGTATGGGCTCCAGGAACGCCATATTTTCTGTGAACACTTGTTCCTGGTTAAGCATCCCATTCTTTGAAGGAGTAAAAGTGTTCTGATATCAGGCTGGCTTGCTGAAATAACATCTCATTCTGACCGTTTTCAGCCGCCTGAGCTACCTGAAGCGACACGAGCAGATCCACAGCGACAAGCTGCCTTTCAAGTGCAACGTTTCTGCAGCCGCCCTGTTTAAACCCAAGAGGAGCAGAGACGCCATGTGAAGCTCCACACAGGTAGGTCTAAACATCTCTGCAGGTCCTCACTGTCCTGGATTATTTTCCTTTTCGCCTGTGTTTCTTTACTTATTGGTTGACGCTGCAGACTTGTCATCCAGTGGACTGAGAGGCCTAAATATGGAAAGATCCAGTCAAATATTGGATTTCCCAGTTATTGATTATTTTTCGGTGAGCAATAAGGAATTTACCCCCACCACTGTCCCAAGTTTACGTCCTGAAACTCTGGAACTTGCAGGTTACTTTTCAAACAGTACATGTTTTGTTTTGTTTTTTTTTTTTAAAATAATGTACAGATTGCTTTTACTAAACTTGCAGGATACTTATTTATGAATTTATAGGTCTCTTTCTAGAACTTTTATAGACTTGAAGGTTACTTCCCAGAATTTGAAGAGTGTTTCTATTCCCTTAAAAAGACGTTGTGGAAATATAGGTACATTTTCTTAGACTTACTGGTTGTTTTCTGTGAATGTAAAATAGGACTGCACAAAATATCGGAAATATATTGGCATCACAACATAAATGTGATGTTCATATCGCAAAGAACTGTTTGGAGCGCAATAATTGTGTGCTAAGGTTTTTTTTTACATGAGACTGCTGTCTGGAAACTGATGGTATTTTTGGATGTTGATTGAGGAAAACTTCCATCTTTAGACAAGACCGCCATCTGCTAATATAACTATCTGCTTATAGTTATCATGCCATAGCACTATATGCCGCTGTGAGTTTAGCATATCGTCAAAACGTGCATCCGCTTTGACCCTTAACCTCACCTCATCCTGCAGTCCCGTGCGTTCAGCTCATGTGCGCTTTCACATCTGCGTTTGCCTTCACACCTCCACTGGGGGTGTTCCTGAGAAGTTCCTCTCTAAGACCTGGTTTGAAAAAGTGCCGATGACGAGAGCCTCCGATCACAGGTGACTTGTAAATGCCGCGGCTGGATCGCAACAAAAATGTTACGAAAAAAAGCTACGTGTAAACGGGGCCTAATATATTCCAAGTGTTTATGACATGCATATTTCATACTAATGTAAAATTCAGCCAGTTGGACAGAGTCTCACCCTGGACACTAATGATGTTGGCAGGTCACAGGTGATGGAAGCACAGATGAGAAGGAGAGGAAAGAATAAAATTGCCATATATGGCAACTGATATTGTCATCGCAGTATTTACCAATGTTGTTGCCAGTGTAAGATTTTTAAATATCATGCAACCCTAACAATAAGAATAGCTCTCAAACACAGACAAAAACTATACTTGTAACATTCGCAAACAGAGGTAAGATCAGTGGAAGTAAATTGTCAACAAGATGGCAGGAGTGCAGCATAACTTAACTGAAGTTTAACTTTTTTATTAAACTTAAACGCAGATGTTCCACCAGGAATTTCCTCTTTAATTCTATCGCCTGCAGGAGATAAGAAGTATAGCTGCCAGGAGTGTGAAGCTGCGTTTTCTCGCTCTGATCACCTTAAGATCCATCTCAAAACACACAGGTAATTGCAGCTGAACCGTTGAAAATCTCAGCTAAAAAAAAAATGTGTATTTTTGGTTCTTCAGTCTGATTTGTGGCTTGTTGATTCCTCCTCTCCAGCTCCAGCAAACCATTTAAATGCTCAGTGTGCAAACGTGGCTTCTCTTCCACCTCATCACTGCAGAGCCACATGCAGGTATAAGTCATTTTATGATTTGCTCCTATGAGGTTTTACTCCAAAGCTAATGGATTAGTGTTACATTACAAACCTTTGGACCTTGCAGGCTCACCGTAAGAACAGAGAGCATCTGGCTGCCTGAGGAGTGAGAAAGGATGGAGGGAAAAAGGGAACGGGAGGCAGACGTAGACCTGTAGCAGGATCTGTACATGGCTATTACTGTGAGGAGACATTCCGCCCAGACGGACGAGCTGGAAAACATGTCTGACCGACCATCCACAGCTTTCCTTCCGGCCCGAGCCGACCTGCAAGTGCATCCCACTGTCCGAGATCTTTTCTGGACGAGGCTTCGCTGCTCACGCATATCGAAACACAAGCATTGCCCAACCGGAAGCAACAAGTAAACAGCGGAAGCTTTGCTGTTCGAAATGTTCCGACTTGAGAAACGCGCGAGCTCATTCCATGTTTTCTCTCCTCTTCGCAGATTCTGTCTGCTCGGAGCAGTTCCCATCCGTGGAGGACGTCTACTGCCACCTCGACAGTCACCGCCAGCCCGACTCCTCTAACCACAGTGCTGCCAGTCCCGATCCTCCGCTCGGAAGCGTGGCCTCGATGAGCTCGGCCACTCCGGACTCCAGCGCCAGTCTGGAAGAGGTCTCCACCCCTGACTCACCCTTAAACACAGTCAGAGCAGTGAACGAGGTCGCAGGAGAGGTGCGGATTCCGGGGAGGACGGAGGGATTAGTCTGGCCCATCAAGGTACGGTACTCGGATAGAAGCGGATAGCAGTCATAGTTTGGAAAATTTGGGAGAGAAAAAAGGATACATTTCCAAGTTCGTTTTTTAAAATATTGATCTGGCAGTTAAAACTGTTTAGCGCTGTCTTTAGAAATTCAGTGCAGGGAAGATACTGCCTGCTCATGCTTACCCAACAAAACCCCACTTTAAAAGTAAATTATTGCAGAAAACATTTTTCTGCAAATTAGCAAATAGTGTTAATGTCCAGTACTTGTTTCTGCAGGGTCAGGAGGAGCTGGGCTAAAGTGACATATTCATGCCCGTACTGCTCAAAGAGAGACTTCACAGCCTGGCCGTGTTGGAGATCCATCTGAAACCATCCATGCAGACAAGCCACAGCAGAGCCACACCTGCCAGCTCTGCTTGGAAACTCTGCCGACGCTCTACAACCTCAACGAGCATGTGCGAAAGGCCCACCGCGCCAGCGGAGGGAGCATCGGCTCAGCGGCGGCAGCAGCAGCTTTCCCTCTGCTTCAGTTCACAAACGTCACGGCGTTTCACTGCAACTACTGTCCGGACATGTTCGGAGACATCAACTCCCTGCAGGAGCACATCCGAGTGTCCCACTGCCTGCCTGGGGGGATTATGGGGCAGGCGATCCACCACACTAGGTTTGTTTAGTCTAAAGGAAATGGCCTCATTTTAAAATGTATATTTCTGTCAGTATTATTGAGATTATCAGTTTGACTGATGACCTTGCTCTCAGAAATACTTTTCTTGATTTATAGCTGCCACTTTAAATAAGGAAAAAAATCCTGCTAATAGAAATAATGAAGTAAAATAAAATATAAAAAAGCTAATTGAAATGAAAATAAAAAACTGACTTTAACAAATAAAATATTTTTATATGCCTTTCATTATATTAATGATATAATTAAAAAAATATCATTGACAATATTTGGAATTTGCGGGTTTGTAAAATGGGAAAAATTTAAATAATTTTGGGAAGATTTCTTGTTTTTTTGTTTTGTTTTGTTTGCTGCTACTTAAAGTAAACTTAATTCAGTTCAGGAAAATTAATGCAAAAATTTAAATTAAAATAAGAACCTAAAAATTTACAGTGAAATAGAATAGAACAGAGGAAATTCTGGTGCACCAGGAACCAAGTGATCGAAGCATTGTCGGTTGTCACTAAGATAAGAATACAAATATATAAAAACAGAAATAAAGAACAACATAGTGTACCAATTAGGGCTTGTGCATTAAAAAACAGACTCTTTTAAACTCTTTTAAACTGCAACAACAGAGATGTGCAGATACCAGCAGGAATGTTATTTAAAATGAATAGAAACTGTGCAGGTATCAGCAAGAATCTAAACACTTACTGAGTTTGCTGGGAGCAGTGATGTTATAGAGTCTAACATCTGCTGGGAGGAAGGATCTCTTATAACGGTCCTTTGTGCACTTAGGATGCAGCAGTTAGTCATTAAAAATATGTTAAATTACTATTCAAAAACATTTTGTGTTCTGTTTAATTTAGTTCTTAGAAAGAGCTCAGAATGGGTTTAACTGGGAATCAACAGGTTCGAGGTGAATGAATCGGCTGATAAAACCGTGCGGTGCTAATTGTTCACGCTGGATTCAACATCCTGTCGCTATTCCAGAGGGGAACCATGCCTTCTTCTGCAACCAGTGCTCCATGGGGTTCCTCACAGAGTCCTCGTTGACGGAGCACATTCAGCAGACGCACTGCACCTCGGCGACAGGAGGTGGGACGGCGTCTGCAGGAGCTGTGGCCAAACTGGAGTCCCCCGTCCTCCAGGCTGCGTCTCAGTCCTTCATGGAGGTGAGAATCAAAACCAGGGAATAAAGAAATCTTCCACTAGTTTAATTCTTGGGGTTTTTTTGCAATGAAAATCCTGAATTTGAGTTTAAACTGTTGTTGTAAATGAAGATAAGTTGATGTTAGCTCAGCTAAAGTAAGACAAGTTGAGTCAAGGTAAGTTAACATGAGATAAGCTATGTTAAGGGTAAAGTAAGCTAAGCTAGGCAAAGATATGCTATCCCTTTGAATTTGTGTTAACTTTGTGTTCTTTATCTGCTCCTCTGTCTGATATAAGGACGTTTTTAAGCATGACCCTTCAGTGGATTACTTACTTTGTGTTTTTAGTTTTAGGACTTACAAAGCTATTTCTAAAGAGCTTTTATCTGTTGATCAAAGTGTTTTAGAAAGTGTATTCTTTTCATAGATTCAATTAATGTCAACAAATTGTGCTTCCTTCAGTTTAGGACCCAGAATAAGCCATAGAGCAGAGTTAAGTGGTGTAATTAACAAATAAAGAACCTCAGGAAGCCTGAATGCTTAAAGGTCAAAACCACTTCAAAACTTACTGACACTTTGGAAGGGAAAGGAGTTTAGAAATTACTCAGGATTTCTGCACAGCTCTGAAAAAGAGCTGTCAAAGCTGAATGTCTGATTGTAATTTAAGGGGTGTGCTCGTTTATCTTCCTCCTGCTCTGCATATCTTTTTCCATTTTCTCTCTCCCTCCACAGGGACCCAACGTTCAGCGTGAATGTTGATTTTAATAAAAATGTATTTTCCGTGTCCAGGTCTATTCTTGCCCTTACTGCACCAATTCTCCCATCTTTGGCTCACTCCTTAAGCTCACCAAGCACATCAAGGAGAACCACAAGAACATTCCGCTGGCTAACAACAAACGCCAAGCGAAGGTTGCTGACCTCAGCCCGGCCTCCTCCGACGTGGAGATCTCCTCTCCCAAACGGCACAGACTGGGAGGGGACTCCACTCCGTCCATGGGAAGCAACGGGGATTATCCCTGCCAATCAGCTGTGGACCTCCGATTTGCCAGTTTTCGAGGGTTTCCAGGCACATCTGAAGTCTCACCTGGAGATGCTGCTGAGGCGCCGTCCTGCCCGCAGTGCAACAAAGAAGGACTTTGAGACGCAGGACGCGCTGCTTCAGCACCTCACGGTGCATTACACCACCACGTCGACGCAGTACGTGTGCGAGAGCTGCGACAAGCAGTTCTCCTCCGTGGACGACCTCCAGAAGCACCTGCTGGACATGCACACGTTCGTCCTGTACCACTGTACCCTCTGTCAGGAGGTCTTCGACTCCAAGGTCTCCATACAGGTACGGCCGACAGCGGAGTTCCTACAGTCTGGAAAAGTCTTTGATAATCCTCACCTCTGTATGTTCTGCTCTTAGGATGGGTGATGAATGATTTTATCCAGTAATTGAATTTTTGGTTTTTGAAGATTTAATTTTTGGAAAATTTGGTTTGTTTTTTTTTCACCAATGCACAACCATCTTGTTTGACAAGCATGTTTTACGGCTTCTTTTTATTCGGATTTTGAATTCAGGTCAACTCTATGACAGAGAGGGCCAGGCTATGATTTTTTTTTTTAAATCATGAGAATAAATCATAATATTGCCAGAAAACACTCGTAGTAATACGACAACAAAGTCGAAGTCAGAATTTAACCAGAATAAAGTCGTATTATAAGAAAAATGCGGTATGAGAATAAAGTCATAATAATATGAGTAATATGAGAAAAAAAAGTTGTAATAACAAGAGAATAAAGTCGTATGACAAAAAGGGATAACATGAGAGTAAATTTCTTAATAATACAAGAAAAAAGTTGTATGAAATAAAGTCAGAATAAGACTCATAAATAAACTCATATTACCAGAATAAAGTTGTAATATTAGTAGATGTAGCATCTAATCTTTTAACACATCAGAATCAAATTATCAACAGGACTTTGAAACGATCGTGCAAACAATTGTGTGTATTTTGAAGAAAGAACGATGCGGACTGAGGTGGTCACGTCAGACATTGATAACTTTATCTAAAAACAACTTTTTTCTTGTAATTTTACGGCGTTCTTTTCTGGTAAAAATGCATCTTTTTTTCTGCTGATATGACTATATTCTTGTAATGCAACAAAAATTCAACTTGCATTCAACTCGCATGATTTAAAAAAATCCCACTTTTTAAAATATTTTCTGTCATTTTTAATTTCATTTTTTTAAAAAGAAAGCGAGAAAACTCCCTGATTATAATTGGATCTGGTTAGAAATAATCGGAGATGTTATTTTTCAGCCATATCACCCAGCCCTATCTGCTCTGCAACTTTTGTATTCATATTTCAAAACTGGACATAAAAAGTGGAGAGTAGAGAGAGGAAAAGTATGGAAATATAAAATGGAAAAACGTGTCGGAACCATGGATTTATATCCTCCTGTCCTCTAGGTGCATTTGGCTGTGAAACACAGCAACGAGAAGAAGCTGTTTCGCTGCACAGCCTGTGCCTGGGACTTCAGGAAGGAGGCAGATCTTCAGCTCCATGTCAAACATAACCACCTGGGTCAGAGGTCAGGCCTTCCAGGAGGACTCGCAGGTACTTTTATATCTCTCCACACATTTTCTTTCTTTCTTTCTTTCCCTTTGACCCCCACACTTATTTTAGTATCTTTGGTCATGTGTTCATATTCCCTTTGAGACCCCATCTGTGGGCTTCTGTGTAAGGACTGATGCAGCATTGGAAGTTAAAGTTAACCTGTCACTACCCCGAGCCGCTAAAGGAGCCGAAATGATGAGTAGGTGTGAAGTAGAGGGCAGCGTGAGGAGGTCAGATGCTGGCTTCTGGAGACTTGACTTTTGAAAGGCCTCGGTCGTTCCAAGCAGAGCTCGTCTTTGCAGCCTTCCTATTCAACCTTCCTGTCATTTGCAAACTTGAAGGAAAGCGAATACAGTTTCTGACCAGAAATCGTTTGATTGTTTTTTACGGTTTCATTCCTCTCAGTTGTATAGTTTCTGGGAGTTTGAGTTGAGTTGAGTTTAAATGATTATGCAGTGAAGTATGAGGTCTGGCTAATGTTTGACACTCTGACATTTTAGTTTTGCATAACTGGCTGTGTTGATGCAAATTAAGTTATATTTGGCCAGGTTGTGTATTTTGGGGTGAATTTGGAATTTTCTTCGTTTTTTTACTAAATGGATCAGTCTTCGTCTCTTTGGCATTTTCTTATGCCATTGACTGCCATTCGGCGTGCATACACGAGCACTGCTATTTTTGTGTTTTCATTTTGATTTGATCTTTTTCAACAAAGTGAAAAACCTTTTTTTTCCTGTCTACTGTAAATCTGCCGGTTTCAATTTATGGAGCGCAAACACAAACTTTTCATTGACTTTGTAACAACCCTGCACAAAAAATAAAAACTGATCAGAATCAGAAACGCTTTCAGGGGATGGCAGAGTCAAAAACTGGACCCCCGGGGGTTAGGGATCACAGCTGCTAAAAGTGCTTATAACTGCCCATTTCAATAGTTCAAACCCCAAATAGTCTTTATAATATGCATTAATATGCAGTGTCAAATAGCATTGCCACTAGGTATTTGTGTTTTCTTTCTAATATTTCAGATATGCTCAACCAGAAAATCTGCAAATATGTGAATTTTCTGTGAATAATTTGGATTTTGGTTCCACAGAAAAATCTGTGAATACTGTTTGTGTTTGTTCTTTCAGCATTCCTAAAAATGCTTTTTAAGGAGGTAAAAAGATAATTCTTTTAAAAAATGTCAGTTATATATGAATGGTAAGTAGTGAATGTAGTAGTGGCATTCAGAAAACATTCTCTTCTCAGCATCACAGCAAACTCTTAGTTCAGGAAGTTTTCAGGAAGAGTTTGGAGGTGTCAGCTGGGAAGGCTCCATGGCCTCCACAGCATTTTCACAACACTGGATTCTGAAAGCTTTCCTTTCTTCTCCCCTTAAAAACAACGTCTCAGAATGGGCTGAGTGGAGAGACAAAGCTAACAGCACACAATAATCATAGTTTTGACATTAATGAGCTGTTCCTTCCTGCAGGGCTGAAGCCTCGGAAGTGCATCTTCTGTGGGGAGACGTTCGGAACAGAAGTGGAGCTCCAGTGTCACATCACCACCCACAGCAAGAAGTTCACGTGTCGCTTCTGCGGCAAAGCTTTCCACGCCATCTCCCTGCTGGAGAGACACCTGCGGGAGAAGCATTGCATCTTCGACGGCAGCAACGTCACCGGCAACGGTGGAGGTACCGGGAGCAGCGGGAGTCAGAACGGAACGCCCAACGGCCTGGCTCAGACCTCCAAGCGGGGTGGAGCGGGAAGTGGAGGTGCAGGAGCAGCGGAAAGAGCGACGGTCGCAGCTGCTGAACAAGCAGATCTGCAGAACATTCTGCTGAAGGGCGGAGTCGTGGGAGGCGGGGGGTCGTCGCAGGCGGGCGACGCGGCCAACAGTCACGAGGCGAGCGGCGGAGAGGAGGAGCTGGACAACTCTGAGCCCATGTACGCCTGCGACATCTGCGGAGCGGCCTACACCATGGAGTCGCTCCTGCAGAACCACCGTCTGCGTGACCACAACATCCGGCCGGGAGAAGATGATGCAGGTAAGAACTGCGTCTCCTCTCTAGTGTGTGTGTTTGTGACATTTGCAGGATTGGATTTCCAATCATTCCTAGTTTTTCCTTTTCCAGGTTCCAGAAAAAAGAAAGCAGATTTCATCAAAGGGAACCACAAGTGCAACGTGTGCTCCAGGACATTCTTCTCTGAGAGCGGGCTGCGTGAGCATGCTCAGACACACCGCGGCCCCGCCAAACACTACATGTGTCCGATATGTGGGGAGCGCTTCCCATCTCTGCTGACTCTCACAGAGCACAAGGTACGAGCTGATCTGCAGCTCTGGGTCTGTGTTTAGGTCCAGTAAACGTTTGTTTTCTTACTGACATCTTGACCTCACTAAGTCTCCATAGCAACCATTAGATCAAAATTGTGTCTCTTAGCAGGATAGTGATACAAAACCAGTGCCAAGGCCTAAATCCTATTGAATTCCTGTGGGTTCTGAAAGGAGGAGGAAAGACGAACTGCTGTCCTTCTTGCTAAAGCAGGTTGGACAAAATATTAACAGAGATGCCAAAAGAAACAATTATTCCTTAACATGCTATATTTTTTTTTGTTTCTGGTGAATTAAAGCTTTGATTTTTCCAAAATTTTCAGTGTGAGATTATGTTCCAGCAAGAAAATATATCTGGTGCAGCAAATGCAATTAATGCAACTACATCGGGTTATATGATGTTGAAGGATCCTTATGCACAGTCAGGAGCTCAGTCTGATGGGTACAGAGACACTATCTGTTATAATTTCATGTGAAAGTCTATTATTTATTGATATATTAAAATTTGTTGGACCTGTGGCTGAGAGTGATTCATGACATGGCAAATAAGATCCAAAAATGATGCACAGATGCAGATTTAAAACAAGAGCTAAAGGAAAGGAAAAGGGTGGTATGGAGAGTTTGCAAGTTATTTCAGTAGAGTTGAATTTAATCCACTTTCATGGGAACAGAACCTGTTGCAGATGGAAAGGCTGAAGCTTTTCTGTAATCTGTTGCCCACTTGCAACACAGGACACAACCATATTCATAACTAAGAGGAATTTCAAGTAATCTAACAGTCATAATTTTGGACAGTGGGAGGAAAACACAACCCACGCATGCATGGAGAGAACATGCAACCTGCATGCAGAAAGGGATTCGCACCCCGGACCTTCTTGCTGCAAGGCAGCGGTGCTGCCAGCTGCTCAATGATGCAGCTCTATTTACTCGACTGTTGAACTGAACTGAGAGGGTGGTGGTCCTCCTGACATTTTAACCCTGGACAGACGATTTGAAGACCAATGAGATGGTTTGTTTGTTTTTAATGATGCAAAATATGCTGGAAAGGTAAAATGACTAAATAGTGAAATGCATAATTAATC
Organism: Anableps anableps; assembly: GCA_014839685.1. NCBI lineage: Eukaryota > Metazoa > Chordata > Actinopteri > Cyprinodontiformes > Anablepidae > Anableps > Anableps anableps. The sequence goes on along the minus strand of CM026073.1, from coordinate 35,397,403 downwards.
CCAGCATACTCCGTTCTAATCTCAGAATGTGGAGGTGCTGTTATCGCAGGGGCCAATTACCGGGTGTCCGCGCATCCCTAAAAAATCTTCAATTTAAGGTGGTGAAACCTGCAGAAACACTGAATTAATCTTAGACGTGTTGGTGTTTGTTTTGCAACATAACTCCACTTGTTAAACGTTTTATTCAGTGGGTGAAATGTTGAGTGGGACAACTATTATTAACAATGCTTCAGACTGAAAAAAGAAGCTGTTATCTGTGACAAACCCATCAGACTGCACAGATTATTTTAGAGTTTTCTCTGCTGGCCTTGTTGTTTTTTTCCCAATTTAAAATGCAAAGAATCTGCTGCAACAATCGCTGCAACAAGCGGTGTAGTTCAGCTTCAGTCTGTGCAGTCCTGGGTCAGGAGGAGGATTTGTAGTCTGCGCTTTGAACCATGGATTCTCCCAATTTAGCAAGTTTCCCTTAAATTGTTCCTGGTCTTTGATAAACAGGTTTTTTTCTGATCTTGTATCTGTATGCTGTTAATTCCTGGATGAATTCTTGTTTCAGGTGACCCACAGTAAAAGCCTGGACACGGGTACCTGTCGGATCTGTAAGATGCCCCTGCAGAGCGAGGAGGAGTTCATTGAGCACTGCCAGATGCATCCCGACCTCCGCAACTCGCTCACCGGCTTCCGCTGCGTCGTCTGCATGCAAACCGTCACCTCAACGCTGGAGCTGAAGATCCACGGCACCTTCCACATGCAGAAGCTCTCCTCTGGCTCGGCGCTGGGGGGAGCCGGAGGCGGCAACGGGGGAGCGGGCGCAGGGAACGGCTCGGCCTCTTCGTCTCCCAACGGGCAGCTGCAGCCACACAAGCTCTACAAATGCGCCTTCTGCTTGAAGGAGTTTAAGAATAAAGGGGATCTGGTGAAGCTGGATGTCAACGGGCTGCCTTACGGCCTTTGTGCTAGCTGCATGAGCAGGTAGGAAGGGAGCTCACCAACCCAGTGTGACTATGATTGTGCACTATGAATTCTAATTTACTGTTTAATCCAATCAGGGGAACGAACGGCCAGAGTCCCAGCCAGAGTGGAGGAGCAGTGACGCCCGGGGACACTCAGGCAGATAAAGCCCTGACCGGGCTGAGGTGTCCAGAGTGTGGCGTGAAGTTTGAAAGCGTCGAGGACCTGGAGAGTCACGTCCAGACGGACCACCCTGAGGTCAGCCCCGAAACCAGCACAGCAGGAAAGAAGGCTGAGGCTTCACCTGCACCCAAGGTGAGACAGAAACTGCGGAGGATGTTGTTTTGTTGTATTCACACAGCTCATTCCCCCCCCTCAGCCAAATGGTAACTGCAGACGGCCATTGTCTTCTATTCCACAGGTGCTCAGCCCAATCTGTTTAATGTTAAAAAGTAAATAGAATATGATTTACCCATGTGAGGCTATGTGGAATCTGTTTGTGATTTGCTACACAGCAAAAACACACAATTTTGGTCTAGTTTCTAGAGCAAATATCTTGAATACACTTGAAATAAGACAAAACTAAAATAAAAGTAACTTTTCAGCAGATATAGGAGCTTGTTTTAAGTCAATAATTCCTTAATGTTGATGAAAACATTCTGGTTAGCAATGAAATAATCTGTCAGTGGAACAAAGCATTTTCCCATCATATAAGTTGTAAGTTAGTTTTGTCTGATTTCAAGTGTATTCAGGATATTTGCACTCGTAACCACACCAAAAATACTTGGTAAGATTTTGTGTTTTTGCAGTGAACTAGATTGTAAACTGATCCCCTCTTTGAGAAAGGGAGGGACAAATGTTTGTGCAACTATATATATATATATATATATATATATATATATATATATATATATATATATATATATATATATATATATATATATATATATATGTTGAAATTCCAATAAATAAATGAGGAATTTTGCAGTTTGCAGATACTCTGATGTGTCTTTTCTCCTTCTGCAGCAATTTGGGATTAGCAATGTGGTTATCTTTTATTTTATTATTAGAAACTGTTGATGAAAATATGTTGACAAATGCCTATAAAAAGTTACATGACGTGAGTTAAAATACTGAAAAACAACTTTTCAAGGTATAGTTTGATTAATTTGGTTATAGTTCTGAGCAGTCAGTATCTTCCTCGCAGTCAGAAGGATCTCAGTTTAGAGAATCTGACTGATTAAAGCTGAAGCTAGTCAAAACAGAATCCTGTTCAGGGACAGTTTGGACATTTAAAATGGGGTTCTGTTGAGAGGCCATGACCTGTCATTATCTAACCTATGGCAGCTACCTCAGTTTGCTTTCATAAATCAGAGGTTACTACACCAGCTCGTCAGAGCAGGCCTGGTCTCAAAGCAGATTTCTGATTTCTAAAAAGTTAAATAATCCCAGTTTTACTGTTTTATAAACCATTACACTTCATTCACATTTGTGTGACATGGTTACTTACACAGAACTCTGTTCTGAAAATGAAGTGTAACTCATTGATTCATATGTTTGTGCTTGAATGTGCTATTTGAAGGGCTTTATTTTGAGCGCCATGCATTAAAACTCTGATTGGATGGACTTTAGTTCCCCATACCTGATATAGAGCTTATTGAGCAAGATGGTGAAGATCTGAGAAAGGGTTGGGGTGATTTATTGGTGGAAAAGGGAGAGGAACTTGTGGGTTAATTGCTGTTGATGTTGTAATTGCGATATTTAGCAATATTGTACAACCATAATTTACAGCGATCCGTCAGTATGCAGACACTGGTGGCTGTTCCGTGCATTCAGATGAAGAGTACATTTCTCAGGTGATTATCACTTTCATGTATATCTTAAGTACTCCACGTCAAAGCAGTGCAAGAACTACTAATGATTTCACAGAAGAGCTTAACGATCTGTACATAGTTTGAAGAAATGTTAAATGTTAACCTTACAGAGTAAAAAACTCAAAGAAAAAGTATAAATGGTCAAAGCGAAGGTATTCAGAGAGTTATCCACTGCAGGTAAGATATTTGGTGTTCGTAACCTCCCAGCAGAATCCCGCTCTCCAGTATCCTTACAGTATTTGATATCTGAGCAGGAGTCAGCAGATGGAGATGTTTCCAGGAGAGCAGGAGACAGTTTGTGTTTGTGTCAGGTGTTGTTGCGTGTACCCGGGGTGTACATTCGTGTGCGCACGTCGGTGTGTGTCAGCCGGGCCCCAGCGGGTCCTGCGGCTGTTCTGTGCTGCAGCATTGTGGGAGCTGTTCACTCTACTTGATATTGACAGTCAGGCTCCCCGGGACCTGCCGTTGTGTTTCTGAGTGAGTGTGTGTGAAGGTGTGTGTGTGTGTGTGTGTGTCAGTTCCCAGGGACTCCCTGTCTTACCTACACCTTTGTTTCTGCTTAGTCTAACAGCACAAAGCAGACAAAGTAGGATTTTTCTGAGTGTGTGTGTGTAGTGACTGTAGCAGAGTGAAGCAGCAGAGGGAAAGTGGAAGTGGGGCCTTTGTGTATTTTGTATGTGTTTGTGCATGAGTGATCGCTGTGTGCAGTGAATGGATAAGCAGAGCTGCTCCTCAGCTCTCACTTTCTGTGACTCATCCTGGATTTTCTGCTTCTTTCTCTCTCTTTTGTTCTGACGTCTTTCCTAAATATTTCCTCTGTTTCTTATTAATTTCACTACATTATTAGTCTTTATTTCTTGCTTTCTCTGCAGTCGTTGTGCAGCTGAAACGTTGTTTTTTTTTTTCTTCCCCAACTTCTACCTAAAAATGTAAAACCAGAAAAGGTGCAAAAGGCAGAGTAGTGATCTTGTTTCGTCTTTTGTATTTTCCATTCCAGAAAAAGACCTACCAGTGTATTAAATGCCAAATGACGTTTGAGACGGAAAGAGAGATCCAGATTCATGTGGCTAATCACATGATCGGTGAGTAAAACTGTTCTTTTTTTTTTTTTTTTTTTTATTGTGTGTGTTCTGGTGTTGCGTCTGGTCTGAACCTCATCTCTGTGTTGGTTCTGTGGAGCTCCAACTCAAATATGTTATTCTGAAAGCACATGCAACACAAACATACATGTTCAGGACATATAAACTGGCTATTTTTAATTTGCTGGTTGTGCAGTGGATGCGCTGTTCGTCTTCTAACTTCTGAGAGATTGAAATTGTAGATGTTTTCATATCAGATGCTAATAAGACTTAAGTTCCCCAGTTGTGTTTATTTGTTGCTTAGATTTGGTTTTGCATGAAGCGATATAAAGCACACAGATATTGGAAAAGGTTCTAAAGTTGTACTCCGCTTGTTACAGTACAGCACAAGTTAAACTAAAACTCATCTTTGGAGTTTGGATGTTCTTTTATAAACATCCTGTGGGATTCCTATTATTTATTTTTTTTCTCTGCTCACCACTAATTTGCTGCCTTAGCAACCCTGTCGTCATGGAGATTAACGAGGTGGACCCTCGAGTTGTTCTGGAGGAAAAAATGCTCTTCTCGACCCACACACACACACACACACACACACACACCTGACAGGTAGAGGCGCTGATGCACTCTGAGGGGCCTGCGAGTCTGTGTCTGAGTTTTCTAAGTCGGCTCTGATGCAGCTGCAGAACCTCTCACTTCATCTAGCCAACAGACACACACACACACACACACAAACACCAGATGGGATTTTAGGTATTATCAGGTCTCCCATAATTGCTACAGTATTACTATGAATAGTGATGATAAAAAAAAAAACTCCTGGTGAACCTGTTCCCTTTTGGAGCCTGTTCGAATTAGAAAACCAGACGTCAACTGAAACTCAATAAAAGTTAAGGTGGGAAAAATACAATTCTGGAGTCTTGGAGGAGCTGGGGCACAGCATAAAAAGATGTGCAGAAGCAGAGCTGACTGGATGTTATTGTAGATCTTCTGGATTAGGGGTTCTGCAGCACTGGAAGGTCCTGAAGACCAGATGCAGAGGAAGATCTGAGGATGGAAAAAAGTAAATTAAATATATAGATAAACAGAACACTAAATAAACAACTGCAAAAAAAAAAAAAAAAAGCAAATCTAGTAAATACTTTAACAGATTTGTGGATAAAATAATTACAAATAAAAAATTTGCAAGTACTTGAAAATAAATTAATATTTAACTAAAATAAATGAATAGATTGAAATAAATTTAGCGGAGAGATTGTTAGTTAAATGAAAACTAAAATAAACCAAAAAGATAATAAATAAAGTGTTCATATCAAAACATTAAGATTAAACAAATCACCCTTGAGTTAAAGATGCGTCGTGTTGTCTTAATTCTGTCTCTCTATGACCTGAAAGCCAAAATACAAAAAAAAAAAAAAAAAAAAATCACAAACTTTACACTGCGAAAACAAAATCTCACCAAGTATTGTTGGTCTAGTTTCTAGTGCAAATATCTTGAATACGCTTGAAATAACACAAAAATTTAATTTTGTCTTATTTCAAGTGTATTCAAGATATTTGCACTAGAAACTAGACCAACAATACTTTGTGAGATTTTGTGTTTTTGCAGTGTAATTGTCATGGACAAAATAAACCATGAAAATCCCCATTAAATTAAAGAGAATTAAAACAAACCAAACTTCATTCCTACTCAATGCAGGCTTTGATAACAGAATGAATGTTTTTATTAAAAATGTCGATGTTTTTGGCATCTACTAGTTCTTTTTATATTCCAAATAAGGTTATAACAAAGCAGTTAATATCAACACGAACAATGAACTACTTAGAAGAAAGACTACTAGTCAGGTTCTGGCAGATGTGACAGGGGAGAAATAGAGTTCAGGGATGGAAGGAAGAACAGCGTAGGTGGCCAGTTTGGAGATGCTCTCTGAAGTTCTGCAGAGGTTTCACAGCACAGGCTGGGAAACCAGTTCGGAGGGCGTGGCAGTAGTCACAGCGGGAAATGGCCAAAGACTGCACCAGGAGCTGGCTGGCATGTTGGGTTAGGTACGGCCTGATCTTTCTTACGTTTAGCAATCCGAAGAGGCACAAATGAGCAACGGAGGTGACAGGATCTTTAAGGGTCAGCAGGTCATCGATGATGACACCCATAATTCTAGCTACCCTTGATGGAGCAGGAGATAGGGATTCCGTTTGGAAGCAGATATTGTGCATTACAATATATTGAAAAATGGATTGTTACTAACCAGAAACAATATTGGTGAAATAATTATTTTTATCTTCCTTTCTGTTGCTTCTCTCTGTCCTGAAGTTCTCCAGTTGGTCAGGACATTACAGGAGGTTTACTGAGGTGATTCTGCTCTGAAGCTGAAAGCGTGACACAGACAGGTGGCGGAAAACAAACCTTTTAACTTGGTTGTCTCGACTTCTCTCAGATACCTTCCATCTTAATGGAAACCCATCCTGAAGTCATCAGTTAGCTCTCATGCTTCTCCTACATCATCCCTCATCCTTCTCTCCTGGAGCTTAGTGGCAGTTTGGGGTTAAATAACGTAGTAATAGTGGGAAAACTCACAAGTTTTACATTTCCAGTTCCTCCTCCTCACACTGATGGTGAAACAGGGATATTTTCCCTTGAAGAGATGCAACTGTTACTGTAGCTGCTCGTCAATCTTTTCGTTGCATTAGTCTGCACAAATACTTCTTTATTCCTCAAACTGCAGTCAGCTGAGCGATGCGTGTATGATGGAAAACTGTGTTTGACCTGGAAATGCTAATGAAGAGAACCTGAAAGAGGAAGACATTAATTATCAAGTGTTTTTGTTCTCTTGGCTGCAACTTTTTATCAGTCTGAACTTTTAGTTGATATTATGAACAAAAATTAATCCACAGCTTCATTTAAAACTCAGCAAAGGACCCGAACTAAGGGTCAAAAGGATAATTCCAGAAAACATCCAGGAACCTTCTCACTGCAGGAAAATCCTTAATCACACCACCTTCAGATAACTGGGATGTCTTTTGGTTTTTGATTTGATCAAGATAAATCAGACCAAAGCTGCAAATGGCTGCATTTTTTCTTTAAATTAATACATGTTTAACAGTCATTGCATCTTATGTATATTCAGCTTTTGACGTAAACAATACAAAATTTAAGTTTTTCTTTTATTTCTCTTATTTTCATTCAATTAAAAGTTAATTACTTCACCTGTTTGACATGAATGGTGTGTGTTTTTATGTATGTACTTGGGTATAAAGGTGCAGAACATGCACACATGCTGCAACATAATGGTGGGAATATTTCTGATCTGGTCCTGTTCTGGTCATTGCTCCTCTCAGGGAGCTCTCTGGGATGTGTTGCAGTCAGTTGAACAGTTTCATGCGGTCATGCATGTTCACTTTACCAGAAAGGTAAATGAGCTGCTGTTGTTTCACAGATTCCCCTTGTTTTTCATGCTTGGTGACGTATTTCCTGCCCAGAGGTTGCGCTAGACTTTTTTGTTGTCTGCCATTTTGACTGACGGAGTCAAAAAAAAATACCATCATACTCTATTTTTACCTGTCAATTTTTTAAAATAATAATGATATATTCAACAGTATTTAAACATCAGTCAATTTAATTAATATTCAACAAGCCGAACAGAGAATCCACATGATGCCATCACACATCAAGCAGATGAATACATGTAACTTTTTCTCCACAGTGACAAAAAGCACTGACTGTGGCCCCAGTAAATGCATTTAAATCATGAAATTAAACAGTTGCACTTAAATTATGAATGATTCACCTGCTGTGGCCTGAAAGCACAGTCTAACAACTTCCTTCTTGTCTGCATGGACCTGAATTGTACACCCGCATGCACGTAATAAAATGCCTCAGGGTTTTGAAGTTGATCTGGAGGCTGAATCCACGCTTTGCTGCCATGCTGGAGACTGGAATTACAAGCGCCACTTCAGCCAAAGTTTTGAAATCAGAGAACATTTCTCCAATTGAAGTAATCAGAAGTCCACAAAACTCTCTGAACGATGGGATTTCTTGTCCTACTCGCTTCAGTGGGAGGAAATGCCGCAGCAGTGGTTCAGCTGCACCAGACGCTCTCCAAAGCCTCCAGAAGTCTTCAACGTGCCGTCAGGTCCCGGATAGTGAGATACATCAGAGACGATACTCAGATGTTTTTTTTTTTTTTTTTTGGGGGGTGGGGTTGGATTGATTTAGTTAGCTCCGTGATGTACTTTGTGCGTAAAGTTCAAAATGTCAGCACATCTCCACCAAGTGGTCAGGTGTGTGAATTGTAATCTATCAAAAACGACGGATGGCCTTCAGATTTTTCTGTCACCATTAAAAATAAATGGTCAAAGATGGAAAATATTCGGTTAGCGCGACCAGCCTTACATGCATATTAACATGCAAGCTCTTGCACCTCATGGTCCTATTAATTACACCATCACTAACATCTAAGTGACATGAGTTATAAAGGATGAGCGTTCCAGAACATATTTTATTCCTTAATTCACTTTTTTGACCAACTAGATTTATTTAAACATTGACTGAACATAAATTTAACATGTTATTCCACTTTACACATCAGCATCCTACTCAAAAAATAAGACAACTTTTTTAGAATCAAAAAGCTCATTTTGCATGTGAACAGTGAATGCAACTGCATCCAAAACATCTACGTAGCTTAAAATCTTCATCATGTAAGCAGTGCCTCAAATAATAATATTTATTTATCATATTCAGCTCCTTCACATTATTTAAGAAAATATGAAACATCAAAATTTTGACTTTTTGACCTCTGTACTAGATAGTGTAAATACTGTAATTTCTCTATCAGCTAACTCTGATATAATAACAACTGGATGGCATAGGTGCTTCTGTGCGAAAGTCTTTAATGATCTCTCAGTTGTTTCTGTTTTCCATCTGAGCTGAAAGGTTTTTCTGTATTCTTTTAAACTGTTCCTGCTCCTGAAACGAAAAAAAGAAATTAAAGGTGGCTTAAAACTTTTGCTCAGTGTTCTATTTATTCTGAATTATTCTGATGAACAAGGGGCCACACACTGATCTCACTTCATCTTCAAACTGAGGTCCTTAAATTGCTGCTGGTTCCCAGTTCAGATTCCCTCTGATTGGACCGTCACGCCCCGTGTGTGTTCTCCCTACCTTTGGCTCCGATGTTAATTAAACCACCATGAGGCCTTTGCTCAGAGACCAGGAGAGAAGAGCAGCACAGCCACAGGAGGGGAAGGAGGCAGGAAGGTTGAAAGCAGCAAAATGAACAAAAAAAACTGTTAAAATCATCTTCGTGAACCAACTTTTCGTTGTAAAAGTTTCAATTAATTTCTTTTGTTTTTTTTGATTTTGCTTTTTTAGACACTTTGTCTGCTTCCTCTTGTGTTCCCGTGTATCACTTGTTCACTCTGGGTCCTTTAGATCTGGAAAATCATTTTTACCTCCAGCTTAATCAGGTTTCAGGGAAATCTGTGCAGTTTGCTCATTCCTGTGCTCATCCACCAACTACCTAATTATCATTAGCAAAACAATTACGAGTTATTTCTCTGCATTTTATGACTAGAATAAATGTTAGCGGAACATGTTTACAACTAGATGCTTTTACAGTAAATCTCCCAACAAATGGAGGTCCATGTGGGTGGGAAATGGGCTCCAGTCTAGACTCTCCACAAGGAAAACAACGGCTCCTTTTAATTTCTTCTATATGTTTGCTGGAGAACTATTTTGGGTGAACTGAGAGAACCATATGGGTCCTAAAGTTGTGCAGCTTTCTGAGTATACATCTGAGATCCAGCTTAGACATTTTGTAGGGATCCCACTGCTATGGGTCCACAACCCATGCAAGTGGGTTCCATAGAAGAACCCCACTGTAAACCCTCTGGGTACCTCTCCAATCCGTATGGGTCCCTCATTGGTTCCATCAATTTAATGAGGAGGAATCTGTAATAACTTGGAAAAAAAACAATTCATCACATCATCTCTTGGTAGGTTTTATACTCTCTGCAGGTGGGTTGGATTTGATGGTTGAGGTTTTTGAGGAATTTGGTTCTTCCATGTTGGATTCATGCTTGAAAATCTAACTTCTGAGTGAAATGCAGCACAGCATCTGACTCCCTGTTTAAAGTTGCTCCATTTTATTTCCATATTTCTACTCGTATAAGAAATAATGATGAATTGTTCCAATGTGGACTTGAATTGTAATTTGGTGATGTGTATTTTCTAAAAGTCTTTGAAGTGTAAATCATTTTTGCACCGAAGGATGTAAAACTAGTACTCTGAAGGAAAGTTGTTGCTGCAGACTTAAAGTGAGACATCAGGATGAAACTCATGGCGAGCAGCTCTACCAACGTTAATTATACTGTGGAATAAAGTGTTGTTCTTGTCCTGATTAAAAGTAGATCCATGACAAAAAGACAGAGACGGCCACAGGGTTTAATAGGAACATTTTTCTCTGAAATAAACTCTACAGATGAAGTGTTTAATGCTAATATGAGGAATGTAGTTTCACACAAACTGTTCTTGGATTTGTTAGTTTTTTCTTTCGTGGTGAAGAGAGAACTGACCCAACCCTGGTTAAGGAGAAGATAATGGATGGGTGGATGGATGCATTTTTTTTAGATTTTTGATTTATACCCTGCAAACTACAGAGCTAAGAGTAGCGATTCAAGACCAAACCATTTAAGTTGTATGAAAACAGCAGTTTTTCCAGATTACTGGGAGTTGATTGCTGCTATCTGATCAAAGCATACAAACAGAATCTTACACTTCAAAACATTTCTGCTGCATAGAAGAAAAGCAGATTCTGTTTATAGCTGCAGCTCTCTGAGTGCATTAATAACTACTAAGCAGAGTGTTTAAAGGGGCAGTATTATGTAAAATTGACTGTTTTGAGATTAACATCATGTTATAATGTTATTCCCTCACCAAAAACATACCTGGATTGTTGCCTTGATTTTTTTCATGCATGTTCGAGAAGTCCTTTAATCTCCTGTGGCAGCCATTTAGCTGTTCAAAACGCCTGGGTGAATACAGCTCCACCTTCGAGGTGCAGCTATTCCTCGGATCAGCAGTTTCCAAGCTTCCGAGCTTCCACCACACAGAGTACCCCTCCCCCATGATTTCCCCACTCACCTCCCTCAGATTAGCCAGCAGCAATGAGCCAGCACCTGGTGGAACTGCGCATCTGCTGAGCTCATTATACAAGCTACTTCTTAGTGAAATGCTGGTAAAAAAAAAAAAAGTTGTTAATGGGTTAATAGAGGAGCGATGTTGTGATTACTTTCTGAAGGCAGAGTTTCAGAAAAAGCAGGAGATTTTAAAGCGACAGAGGCCCAATTTTAAGGCGTTAAATTATGAAGTCAAATTTTTTTAAAGTCATATTTGATATTTACAGCATTTTTATAACAACTGAAGGTAACATGGTTACTTGATTGTGCTATAAAATGGCACTATGTACCTGGAAAATACATAATACTGCATCTTTAAGATATTTTAAAATGTGAAAAGTTGGGGTTTGTTTGGGTTCTGGGCGACTGAGTGGTTCCTGGACTTTATGGAATGAGAGGATATGAAAGAGGAGGAGAAGATGAAGAGGTTCTGCAGACATTGATGGACGGAGTCATTGAAAATGAACAAGACATTCAGTTTTTTATTCTTTTGCATATTGCAGCTGCTGAAACAGATCAGCTAATTTTCCAGAGCAGCAGCTGTAGCAGTTTCATCATCTGCTCTCCTGAATTTGATAGATTTTCTTTTGGGGTAACGACATACCACGCTGATTTGTTTTGTCTTCCTATCTCCTCTCACCTCTCCCTGTCACTGTATGAACATGTATATTTGTTCCTGTGTCTCTCTGGACTGTTTCGCAGTGATTTCTGGCAGCCTTTATTGTTTTCTGCTGTGCAGCTGCACATCATGAAGCAGTTCCCTCCCTGTGTGACGGTGTGAGGTGGTGAGACGAATCACCGTATGTGTGTTACCTCTCGGTTCCGTCAATAAGCAGCTTCTGTTTCTTGGACAATAAAGAAGCAAAAATGGGATTTTGGTTTTTAAAGCTTTGTTGTGATGGAAGCTGTTTGAAATGATGCATTAAACACATGCATTTCCCTTAAATAAAGTTGTCAACAGCAGGTTTTAAGTGTTGCATGCAGCCGCTAATTTTTTGCTAATCACCTCAGTTAAGATTTCACAGCATGAAAACCTCACTTTTCAAACACGTCTAGAAGCACAGACAGAGCAAGATTCTGATTTTTTACATTTGCTATTACTTAATTGCTTCTTATAGTCTGTAAACATGGATTTCAGCTAGCTTTGTTGTAAGAAGCATCGAAACTACGATCAGAATCACCTGAGATGAGACTGAGATCAGGCCCAAAACCCAAACCAGAGCTCTTCAAAGACCCACAACCAGACTTTATTTAATATTTGTGGAAAATTTATAGAAAGTTTTGTAAATTTGATTTATCCTTTTATTTAACAAGCTTTAAAAACTTAATATTAGTGTTGCAATTTTCATTCTGGGTCTCTTGTTTATGTCCCAGTTATATAGAGAATAAATTAAAACTAGAAAGCATGCATCACGTTGCATTTGTTTGAGAAAATGCATTTTTGATTTCTGTATGAATAAAATCGAGAAAGAAGCACTGAAGACTCAGAAAAACACTAAAATTTTTCACCCTAAAGCCAAAAAATAATACAAACATTACCCGAAGTATATATATTTTTTGTTTTTGTTTATTTATGTATTTCCTTTAGCTTAAAGATGAGAAATGTTTTCCCTTATTGACTGGTGAGCAACCTTGTCTATAACACTGCTTCCTCCTTCCTCCTCCCACCGCATTCACAGCACATTTTACTAATCCTGGTCATTCTCTCCTCCGTTCTCCCCCATCCCCACCTTGGATGGCCATAGACGAGCCCACCTGTCAGCAAGGTTTGTCCGCTTTCTGTCTATTAGCTCACTCTGTGAGCGAGGCAGCGCTGCTGTCTCTCTGCCTGCTCATCACCATGAACATTACCCTCCTTCTTAAAAAAAAAAGATAAAGAAAATTTGACCTCCCTTTTCTTTGTTTGTATTTTCCTTCCAAGCAGCCGAAGTCCATAGGAATAATTCAGAAATCCTTCGGATCCACATTGCAGGAAATTCTGGCTGCTTGGAAAGAAAATGCAAAGGAATGAGGAGCAACTGAAGACTTTTGCACAAATTCCTATTAAAAACAACAGATTTGGAGGTGATTCCTAGATGTTGGCCACCTCGTCCTAAAATCCAGATTGCATGGTGTGCAGTCAGCAGATTCCTGAAGAAAACAGGCTTAAATTGTTTTAAAGAGAAAGATTTTAATGTGACCCCTCCTTCACACTTAACTCCCCTCACCTCCGCATTTTCCTGATCCCTGCTGCTGGCTGCATGCTCCATTGTCCTTCATACACGCGCGCGCGTACACACACACACACGCACACACACAGCTGCCTTGGAGGTATCGAGTGGCCACTCACCTGTATCTAAGTGCTCCCTGTGGACTGTGGTGGCTAATGATGTGTCCTCAGCATGAGCTTTACTTACCTATTTACATCAGTGCACTCTAATAACTGGAACTCACATTCCTCATATGTCTCTGATGTTAGGTTTTGGAGGATTTGCATCTGATCAATGGTTATTCTCAATTTTTTAGCAAATTTCTGTCCAAAATACCGAACACAAGGCCGGATCAGCCTCCTGTGAATCACCTGCTCTGCGACCCTTGAGCCTGAGTTTACAAGGCCTCGACTCATCTCCATTTGCTTTTTTGTTTTGTACCTGGAGGTTGCGTTTTTTGTTTTGGTTTTTTTTCTGCACAGTCTCCCTGCTTTCTATTAGCCCACAGTCAAATCTGTGATGCGCCCGACTGCTAATGTCGGTCTGCTGTCTAAGCAGCGGTCCCACGGGTTGTGGCTGAGCCGATGTGTACTGTGCACGCTCGTCTCTCTGTGCTGCTAAGTGCACCCACCTATCTGTACGTATGTTGATGCGGCAGCTAGCGAGCTTTGGTCTGCTTACTTTGTGTCACTGAAGACTTAATGAGGCGAATAAGAAGCTTTTAGAGTCAGTGGAGGTGGATAATGTGGTTTAAGGCCCACTCATGTATGAGTGTGTGTGTGTTTGTGTGTGTTGGCCACCGGCTACAAACATGGCTTCTCATTTCTGCCCTGCTGCACTTCAACTAATAAGACTCAAGGCGTCTGTGGCTGCTCTGTTGTTGGTGTGGAAGATCAGACTCTGCAGCAGTTCTGAGCTGAAACAAACACAGCATAACTTAGCCTGTCTGGGGGGGGGGTCATCTGGTTGCCTAAATTTACAAGGCGTAACATTATGACCACTGACAGAGGGGAAACCATTGCTGCTGCTGTTGCAGTTGCACCACATAGTTATAGCATCTCCACGACAGGATCTAAGCAGGATCTTGAAGCAATGGAAGGAGGTAATCCAGGTTAATGGAATACATGTTCTTTTTGATCATGTGCATAGCATATATATGGACATGTCCTACCTGAAAAAGATCTTTTCATCCAATAATCTGACCATCTGTTTTTCAGTAGTGTTGCTGACCAACTGCATCCCTTCATTAAAATGATTTTCCTGAACTGGAGCAGCCTCTTCCTCCCGCCATCCTCCAGTAATGTAAGGGATGTTCTGGATAAACAAGGTGCACAGTGACTCTGCTCACCTCAGCTTTATTTGCAAACCACCTTTCAACCAATTAAAAGGGCTTTCCTCGTTCCTTCAGCCTTGGAAGGAGGAACATCTTATCCTGCTCTCTCCTGACCTAATTTGATAGTTTTAACAGTTAAGTTTTAAAGTTATTTAATATATACAGTTTTTATAGTTACTCTTACATTGTCTACACTCATAACTGGATTACTTCAGATTTAAAGACTGTGGATTTTTAATTTTACTTCGCTTTTTGCCCTATTTTTTTCTACCTCCGAGATAAGCATGAGCAAGATGCCTCCGGTCGACACCGGGGACATTAGTAATATTACACAAAAACTTCAATTGATAGAACTGAGGGTTTCTCAACTGGAGGTAAATGTCAAGATCAACGCAGCTTGTGGAAATAAAACAACTCTTCCGATGTCTCAAAACAACAAACAGCCTCCAAGCACTTCAAGAAGCAGCTCACCCACCTGGAACTGTCTTGGATCTAAGCTGAAAAATAAATCTCATCATTTGGATCTGACTAGACATCTAACGGGACAGACCCCTCACCTAGATGATACAGCATGGTCAGCATTGAGCTGAAACATTCCCTCGTCAACACCAGCACCAAAGAAAAGACAGCAAGCAGCTGAAGCTGACATGATTCCACCTTCCTTGACTCTGGTACCAAGGACTAATCAGCCAGCTCGAGTCATAATACATCCCATCATGTCTCCAGCTGGAAACCCACTAACCCCCACTGGAATTCCACTGAAAAACAGGTTTGCTGCGCTGCAGCAGGAGCCTACGACGGACACCTCTCGTCCAAACATCAACAAGAAGTATGAGACAAGACCAATACAACCACCTCCTAAAGTGGCCCAGAAACCAAAATTTATGCCATAAGTTCTTATTGTCAGGGATTCATCTGTAAATGGAATTGATCGTCTTTGTAGCACAAAGAGAATGAAGGTAATCTGCTTCCCAAATGACACTGTGTCGGATGTAACAGAGAAAATACTCCCATTAACTGATCAGCTGAGCATTGAGAATCTAAAAATTCACATTGGAGCTAATGATCTGGGCAAGCAAAAATCTGAAATTCTGAAAAATGACTTTTGTCATCTTCTAAGCACAATTGGAAATATAAAAATGAAGGTGTTTATCACTGGATATCATACCATGGTATTATAAAGCTACAATTCCAAATGTAGAAAACTCTAACATCAAAAGTCGCTTTAATAAAATGCCAGAGAAAGTTCGTGAGTGAATGGAGTTGTCCCTCTCCTCTGTTTTGGCACACTACTGCCTGTTTACTAAACAGTCAGTAAAGTTGTGAGCAATGTTCTTCTAAAAGTACATTTGTTTGCTGAAAGTGTGGAACAGTGTGTCTGTTAGGCAGAGTCAAGGCTAGCTAATGGCTCGCTAAAGCTGTGCCTATATTAGCTGGCTTAGTAGCAGTGCTAATATTAGCTGACTGATTAGCCGAGCTAATATTAGCTGGCTAAGTAGCTATACTAATATTGCTTTCAGTTTTAGTCCACGTTAAGCAAAATAGTAAAAATTGATAATATTCCCCAAAAATCATGTAAATGCTTCTAAAAAATTCAGGTGGTGGTTATTCCATATTTTACTCTGGTCTTCCACTACCATGTTCATCTCTTTAAATAAAAAAAATCTTTTAAAATGACCTAATCTTTTAGCTGACACTGTCTTTAACTTATTGTTAGTTTATTGTCAGCACACTCAGCTGTGTTCTCAATAATAACAATAAATACATGTCATAGACAACACATATCTGTAACATTATTTAAGCAGCAGGAAAGTAATCATTGATCATGTTTAACATTTTTTATTTTTAATTATTGTGTTAATATCTTGATACTGAGAAATTGAATATTTTTAATCAAAGATATCTTGCCACAAAGATCTCATACCAGCCTATGCCTAATACCTTTCAGAATAAGAGTAAATGTTGAAAGTCAATCTCAAATCCTGATGTAACTATATTAGTAAAATAATTGCTGGACATATGGAACTAAATGTAGTCAAGATAAGTTTGTAAACTTAGTTGTACATGTTAATGTACATGTTAATAGAGCTGAGTGTTAGTCGCACAGTAAAACTGTTTATCCTTTTTTTCTGAAATATTCCACAGCAGACGATTATAAAGAGCGAACAAAATGGGACAGAGTCCAGAACCCTGTGGAACACCACATATCACTTTGGGATTTACATAGAATTCATGATGTGCAAACTGAAATCTATCAGAGAATAATGACTTAAATCAGGTCAAAGCAGTCCCACTAATGCCATCCATATGTCCAAGTCTTTGTACCATACTGTGAAGGATATTAAGATCCTGACTCCAAACCTGCAGGAATTCAGTGATTTACTTGGAGAGCTTCCGAAGTCCAGAGGAACCAATGAATGAGATAGGTCAGGACTGAAAAAGTAAAAGCAAACTAATTTATAACAAATATCACAGCAGATTATTGGATATTGGAATAGAGTACTTGTTAAATATTCTTGGAAAATGACAAAATGATGCATGAAAGCAACTAATCCTGTCATGAACAGAAAATAAATGCATCATTTGACACCTGAAATTTCAGGTCATCATTGTATTTGTGCAGCATCAGAAAAATCTGAAGCACTTCAACGCCTTTCACCTCTTCTCTTATTTCACCCTCTACCTAGCCAGGACCAGAACATGTCCAGATTGGATCATTCTGGGATGTTTGCAATAATAAATTTCAGCTCAATACAGTTTTGTTTTCAATAAGTAATTTTTATTCTAAATAACCTCTTCCTAAAACAGTCTTTAATGCAGAAAATAGGAAGAGAATCTGGTGTTTTGTTTTTATTTTTGCAGGATAAAATGTGTTTGAGGACAGTATTAATAATAATGTAATAAAACAGACTTGGGCAGGGTGTTGGGTCGCACTCTGATGGTATGAACACGGGAACAGATGACGGCCACCCCCTCCTCCAGTCTTCATCCCTCCCTCCATCCATCCTTCCCTACATCCCTTCCTCCCTCACCACCTGGAGCCAGCGAGCTGTGACACCAGAGGGAAGGAGGGAGTGATGATGAAGGGGCAGGGGACTGGAGGAATGGAGAAAAACAGGGGAGCAGGGAAGGCTGGATGGAGAAGGAAATGAAGGATCGTCAATACATTAAATCAAACAAGAGGATGAAATTATCTCATAAACCAAATGCTTGTTATCTTTGGCATCACATTGTTTTTATATGTTATTTGTAACACATAAATTTTACTTTTTAAATTAAAAAGGTCAAAGAGAGTTTCTTATTCCCCCCACCCCACCCTCATGATTAGTTTGAGCTAAATCACACAACAGAGAACAGCTGCTATAATATACAGTCTGCTGCAATAGTTTACTTGGGTTATCACCATGATCTATAGACTTGAGGAGAATGTTTAATATCAAAAGAAATCATTAAAAAATGTGGAAAAGAAATAAAAATGAAGCAATATAGTAAACATCCGAATCAATGGAGTCCATATCTCAATTATCATATCAGGATGTACACTGTTATTCCCACCTCGGCTGAAAACTATGAGAAAAGCTTTGTTTTTGAATTTGACTTCTTTTCAAATGTGAACACAAAATAACTGAACCTGCACTTAAATTATTCCCATGTGTATCTGCTTCCCTGGAAACTCAAGTTTCTCCCACACAATTTCTTTCTTTCTATCTAAGATCTTAATTTAATTTTCATTCCAGTGAAAAGGCATTAGAATAGAATAGAGAAATATCCTTTATTGTGTCACAGTGGGGAAATTCACGTGTAACAACAGCAACTCCAAGCTAAATAAGAACAGGCATATTCACATAAAGGTAAAAAAAATATAAAAAATAATCATGAAAGACTGTAGAGTAAGGGCAAATTCACAACATAAGAGAAATAATACTGTACTGTGATTAGAAATAGCATACTTTGTTTGAAAGAAATGTGCATTTTAACCAGTTTTTCTTTCTGCCACCATCTGCACTGAGCTTCTAACCATCACATTGCCATCACAGTCAAAAAAGGCTAAGCTCTGATAATTAGGTCTATTTAGTTTATTTACATAGCACCATTTCACAACAAATGTTATCTACAACACAAATGAAGCCAATTCATACCCAGAAATGTATACTTAGCACAAAAACTGAGAAAATTTGTTCCTGGTCGTGTTTTTCTGTTGTAGCAAAGCTTCTTCTTACACGGTTGTAAAAGCTGCATTTGTGGGTTGAGCAGCAGAGTTGAGAGTGTTGGTCATACCCGATAAAAAAAACCCTGCCAAATACTCACCCTGGAGGCAGTATGATGTTGAGGGATGGCATTTCTCTCGCTCAAAAGGAGGCTCGTCATCGTAGGAAACAATGCAATCAAGATGATTTTCTGCCAACAGTGGCAATCTGTTAGCAGTCAAAGTTTGCCAACGTGCCTCTAATGGACTGGGTTTATCAGAAACTAATCAGAATTTTGGAGTACAGAGGATTTAGTGGCCTTGGATCTATTTGGGAGGTTTCAAGTAGACCCTCAGTTTATCCAAGTCAGCAGCAATGTAAGCTGTTTAGCATTGGCAGAGCGGATTTGCTAAGTATTTTATGCTCAAATGGTGCCACATTTTCCTTACAAATGTCACACCATTTGAGAGGAAATAAACAGGCGTTCCACCGATGTAGTTGTAAGAAACATTGTTGGAATAAAGATAAGATGAACAAAACACAAATTTCCATAATGAATTGTAGTATATCTGTCTGACTGTGACCTGTACGTCCTTTTAACCTGGCGCTGTCGGCAGCATCGGCAGCGTAAGAATCCGCGAACAGAATCGTTTGGAGTTTTTTTTCCTTCTGTGTGTGTTTGTGTTTTGAAGGCTCGGAGCATGGTGGTCCCCCGGAGAGCTCATTTTGTCGTCTCTTCGCTTGATTTACCTTCCTCTTCTTCTGCAGTTTATTACCAGTCATTACAAGCTGTTTGGAAACCTAATAGGACATGCTGACAAATAGACTGGGAGAGACCCAACCAGGATCGGCATTCCTAACACAAAATAATAATCAGTGAGTGCTTTTCCCTCCCAGGATGTTTGTATGTGCAGCATCAGTTGTCTTAACTCATGTATAGAAGTTATCTGTTTTTAAGGAATTATTATTTTTTAATCTTCCTCTGTTGCTCTGTTGATGCTTAGAGAAAGTCCAGATATGAAACATACTGTACCTGCAGCCCCTCCCACTCTCTCTCTCTCTCTCTGTCCCACTCTCCTCAGCTCGTCCAGGTGTGGCAGCACCAGCTGCTAAAGAGAACAGGACACTCACACACACACACACACACACACACACACACTGTTCCTCTCCATCTCTGCTGGCTAATTGTCAGAAGAAAAACAAGGCGCTTTGCCTTTCTGCGCTTCATAAACAGGGGCCAAGCAACAATTAACTCCCTGCTTAATTCACTAACTATTCTGAATTCATTTTCTCCCGTGACAGCCACATCTGTCACAGCTGGTGCCGAGTGGCTGTGGTGTGTGGGTTTGTTACAGACCGGTGCAGTAATGGAACAAAGTTGTGACTTTGAGCAGAAAACATTCAGGCGTGGGAGCCTGTTTACTAAGAGTGTCGGACAGAGAGTGTGAGGAAATGGATCACAAGAGAAGGTGTTTGATTTTCACGTCCATCCGTATCATGCAGGATGTGTTTCTACAAACAGGTGTGGAGCTCTTTTAATGCTTCTTGATGAATGTAGCTGCATCCTTAAAAGATGCTGATTCTGTAGCTGTTGTTTGTTTTTCTTGTCAGACAAAAGTAGCTTTTAATTTAAATTAAAGGCACATGTGCAGCAAAACAAGACAAAACTTTTTTATCTAAAAATAATATAAATCAAAGAAAAAAACACAAAGGTATTCATTAGAAGCAGACATTGATCAAGATTTTATTTCTTTCACACAAATCTCAGTTTTAATATCAGCTTAGTTTCACTCATTGGATCAATATTTATATGTTAAAGAACAACCAAAGTCAGCTGATACCGATGTTAGTGCAGATATATTGTGCATCACTGGTTTTGACTATTTTTAGGGTGTATTCACTCCTGACACATTTGGTCCAATTTAAACAAACCAGAGTTCGTTTCCCCCGTTGGTCTGGACCTTCTGTGCAGGTGTGAAAACACTCCAGCGAACCCTGGTGCGGGCCAAATAACCGGACCGAGGCCCAGTTTTCAAGGTGATCTCGGTCCGCTTTCAAGCGAACTCTGGTTCGGTTCGCTTCTGGTGTGAACACAGACCGGCCTCCATCCAAACCAACTACGGGAAATATTTGTCTTTTTGGACTTCATGAGCCGCCGTTGCTCAGCATCAAGATATAAATGAGCCCTTCAGCGCTGCTAACGCTACTGCTGCAGGTACTGCTGCAGGTACTGCTGCAGGTACTGATTGGACTGAAGTCAAACCTGAGTCGCTACTTTCTGCTTAGCGATGCTGCTGCCAGCGTGTCGTGGGTCAGAACACACAGAGCACCTCGTCTTGTTCGGCTTGCAGCAGCATTTGCCGATGGCGTTCCAAAATTAGAAACATACCATCGCAAAACCTGCGTTGAATGAGCTGCTCTTGACATTCAACATGGTATTGCAATTGTAATAACAGCACAAATGTGCACAACAGAAATGCAGCACGCGGGACTTCATGTTTGTTTTCTTTCCACATCTGTGCTCCGTCCCGCCCCCATTATTTCTGTCCAATGGGAGCAATGATCATCACCTGCGTGGCTTTGTTTACAAATTATAGTCCCTTTGCAAAAAAGCACAATGTGAAAGCAAACCACAGAAAACAAAAAAAAAAACAAAACTCATTTTTGGTCCGGACCAAACAAATGGTCCAAAGGACTTTCCTGGTGTTAATACACCCTTACATAAACTTGGGTCCTCGTACAGCATTGTTTGTTAAACTTCCAGATGTTACAAAAGTTTTAAATATTGCCTCTCATGCTTATATTTCAAATACTCCAGTTATTTTTTCCCTGCTGTCAATGCTTTCTACAGCCCCACTTGGCCAACAGGACAGCCCTTAGTCTTCTCCTCTCATGTTTCATGTGGTTGAAGTATTCAGAGAGAACATCTTGGACCTTTTAGCTTCACACGATCTGTCTAGATCCACCAGAGTCAAGTGTCCTCTCTGGTGCTCCCTTTTCTTCAGCTCATCTCTCAAGATGTCTTCATAATTTATCTCTGGACACTGAGACAGTCATGGATGAAGATGGATTTTTTTTGTCTGGGGAAGAGTTCTGTGTTGATTTGGTGGATACTATTCGAATAAAAAAAAACCTCAAACAACCAATTTTCAGTTTTCTGGCAGAGGCACCCAGATTTTATTTAAAATGTCCTGATATTTTAAAGAGTTCGAGGTGCACTGCACTGTAACAAGGAGCATTTGGAGGAAAAACAGGCCCACAGCATCATAGATCCTCCACCGCCCTGTACAGTGGGAATAAGATGCTTTTTCACATAGTCATCCTGTGTTTCACAGTAGACCCATTTGGAGTATGTGTTGTTGAGAAGCTTGTTTTGGCCTCATCTGACCAAAGATCTGCTCCAGTTAAAATCCCAGTAGAGTCTAATGGTTGCTATCGAGACGAGGTGACTCTTCGATGCCACTGTTTTCCTCAGGTCTCCAAGAGTGAGCTTTGGAGATGTTTTTACCTCTCCACTGTGTGTGGTGGCAGTAGAAGCTTGCTCAGTGGCGCAAAAAGTGGGTTTGCACTATATGCACCACATATGGATGCTGGAGGGGGGCAAAGCGATGGTGAACAATTATTTCTAGTTGGCATTTTCTGCACTGTTTGTGCATGTGTAAATGATGTGATCAATAACAGAGGCACGGCACTGATTAGGTGCCTCCCTGCTCAGAAAGTACAACCTGCTGCTCGGACTGTAGGTCGGATGTATCAAACTCAGGGCCCGGAGGCCAAATCTGGCCCGCCATTGCTTTTTATGTGGCCCTCTAGACTCCAGAAGGCAAATTATATCAATCAGTCCCTCCGGGTTTTTATGGAAATTCACGCAAAATCAACAGATTCTCGCATTTTTTCAGGCTAATGCCTAATTGTGAGTTTATTGGAAATTTTCCGCTAAAATGTTCAAAAACTTTTGGTTTAAGTGTTGCTAACTCCCACCTGCAGGTGGCAGTATTTCTTGCTTCGACTACTCTGCTGCCTCAGCCTTATTTGATGTCAAGTAATCAATCTGTGATCAATGTGATGAGTAACAGTCACATGTACTGTCACACATAAATGCAAATATTACAAAATTTCTTGCAAATATTTCTAAATTAGCACCACAAAATCAGTGATTTTGATGACAAAAAAATCACAAAATCATGAAATCCTGGAGGGACGGATCAATGCGAAAAGATGTTTAAAATTATTTAATTTTAAGAAGACCTTATAAATGCAGAGACAGTTATTTATTATTATTTTGGTTTTTATCAATACTTTGTGGCACAACTTGGAGAACATTCATGAACTTGATGTGGCCCAAAATGAAAATGAGTGTGACACCCCTGCTGTAGATGAAGGGAAGTTTAGGCAGGAGTTCTTTTCTTGCAGCCATTCCCTGACTTTTCCTGAAATGAGAGAATGAAGCGGAGCTTGTTGTGATTGCGAACCAGCTGAGTGAAGAACAACAGGAGAGGCAAAACAAACAGACGCAGAGATGATGGAGAGAGCAGGTTAAAGCTGATCAATAGTTAAGAACGAGGAAAGAGAGAGACGCGGCGTGATCGGATGGATGGAGATGAATAAAGAGAAGGATGGAGGGAGAGGAAAGAGGAGAGAGATGGGGGAGGATGAGAGCGATCTCTGGCAGCTTTTGGCTCACGCTCCGTCCTCTCGCCGAGCAGCTGGACTTCATTAGTGGCTGGTGTTAATTACTGGGACCGGACACGCGCGTGCGGGCGCACACATCCGCACACAGAGCGGATCTCCAACACGCTATAGCTGACGCGCGTACAGCCGCGCATCCTGTGATTCAGGGTCACCTTGTTTGGACCAGCAGAGAGACGGAGAGGTGGTGCCAGACAGAAAAACAGAAACCAGAGGAGCTCACACACTCGAATGAAGCTGCTGTGGGAGTTATTTATTTCTTACGTTATTATTTTATTAATCTGGTGTTTCAGAAGTTGATCAGTGATGGCGGATTGGTAGTTTTGCAGAATGAAACTACCCGTCTGATCATAGAGGGGTACACATAAGATGATTTTTTTGTATTTATTTAAATAATTTTAGCCGCTATTTTTAACTTTTTATTTTTAAATTAGGCCTTCTTTCTTCTTTAAAAACAGTTTCTCTCCAGCAGCTTGTGAGACGTTTAGTTTCTTGTTTCTTTGATTGTTTTCCACTCTTGCTTTCTGTTTCCGATGTTTTTTCCTCCAGTGTTGCTGACGTCATGTTTCATTTGATCCCCTGCTGTTTGTGTGGAGAAAAAAAAAGGATAAAAATCCCATCAAAGCGGAGAAGATGAAATCCATCTGAGGCAGGAATTAGAGAGGCGTGTTGGAGTTCATTCAGGAATATCTACAGAATAAATCAGCTTCTTGAAATGTGCAGCAGTTGGTGTTTTTCTGGGTCTTCCAGTGGGTCTCGGTGACTCATTGAGTGGAGGCCTGAGTGAGTCAGACTGTGAGGCTGAAGGAGTCGAGCTTCAGAGGAGAGGATCAGTCGCTCTGGTCTCAGAGATGGTTTGTTTATTTAAACATCTGGAAACGTCCAGAATTAAATTCTAACATTTTTTTAGGTCATAGAGAATTTTTGTTTCCAGAAAA
The DNA here is from genome assembly GCA_014839685.1 of Anableps anableps. NCBI lineage: Eukaryota > Metazoa > Chordata > Actinopteri > Cyprinodontiformes > Anablepidae > Anableps > Anableps anableps. Next base: position 35,372,993 of record CM026073.1, on the reverse strand, counting down.
TGTCTGTTTATTATTCTCTCAATCAGTCTGCCTGTTTGTCTTTCATCAGTTCATCCAACTTCCGTCTGTTCCTTCCTTCCTTCCATCCATTCAGCCTTCCTTCCTTCCTTTCTTTCCTTCCTTCCTTTCTCTCTTCATTCCTTCCTTCCTTTCTATCCTTCATTCCTTCTTTTCTTCCATTCTGCACTTTGCATCTCCTGGACTCAACAGGACAGACCCCTAAAAACAAAACCAAACAGTCGTGTTTTCTCGATGAACTTCGCTGTAAAGTCATAAAAACAAGTCCTGATTCATCTTCATGAATCAGCCTCCAGTCCTGCTGATGTTTCCAGGTAGAATCCAGCTTCATGAAGGATGATTTAAAACAGGCACCATCACAGCAGGAGGTGGGATCCTCCATCCTGCTGTGAGAGGTTGAATTATACATTTTTTTTTTATCTTAATTACACAACCGAGGACAGGAGGAGGAAAGCGCTATCACAAAGAGGAGAGGAATGTTAATGTAACGCTGTAGACTGCTGCTTTTATCTTTTGCCTCTAAACAGATGTCACTTTATTGCAGCACAAAGACCTGCTGATAAAAACACGCACACACACACAGAGGCCTGTACGCACCTCATCCTAAATAAATCAATACATTCTGGTTGCTGTGATTTCCCAGGGTGCTTTGCTCTAACCCCCTCTGGGTGAACAAGGTGACAAAGTGAAGGAGAGACCCTCTCTCTTACTGCTCCCATGTTTTACCCTCTCTTTGCTTATTCTTTACTGTGAATAGATTTACACTATTTGCTGCATTGGTTGTCATGATTATTTCCATTTTAAACTTTTTGGCCTTTTTTCACAGTTTTATATAGATTCCTATAACAGATTCCAGGAGGTTTCTTTTAATTGCATTAATTTTAAAGTGCAAGAAGATTACATTCAGCTTCAGGTGAAGATATAGCTGTGAAATGGCAAGCCAAAATTAATGCTTTCCTGTATGTAATCATACACATTTCTGCCGGCTTTGTGCTTCACGTGTACCCTGTGGCTATTCACCATGTAAATATAGAAAATAATGACAATGATATGCATGAGAGTATTTACAATGCCTAATGCAAATCTAAAGGAATTCATTCATTCCCTCAGACGACAATGCATCTGAAATGCTACATTCATTTTCCTAGTTTTTCTGTTCATATCAAACAGGGATGATAAGGTGTTTCAGAAAGATGGATCTCGCTCATCTGAGGTTGTGTCAAGTAGCTCTGGGCATTCAGTATCTTCCCTGCAGCAGATAACAGTCGGAGCGATCTCAGTTTGGAGAATCACAGAGGACGTCTCATGGAGGAGTCAAGCCAGCAGCTCAACTCAGCTCAGAGCAGCAGCCGTTCAAGAACAAATCTCCAATCGTTCTTTCCATCTCCAGTGAAAGCCTTGTTGTTTTATTCAGATTCACCTTTAAAAAAGAACTAGTTCAATGTTCAGTTCACATGATTTAAAGCTGAACTACTTCAGGTTGATTATTTCCTACTGAAGCATCTTGTGCAACATTAAAACTTACAACCTAAACTAGTCCTCAGAAACTCATATCTGTAATGAATTAAATTTAAGATATGAATAATAATATTGTGCTCCAGTTAGCATAGTGGTTATAGCACCACACAGCTTATTTACATCCATTCTGTCTGATTTCTAATGGGGTAAATTTAATGCTTTATCAGCATTTGTATTTTAAAGTAGGTCAATGCAAATCTTTGCATGTTTATTTAAATATTAAATGTATTTTTATTTATTTTTATCCTTTTTTAATTGATTTATATATATATATATATATATATATATATATATATATATATATATATATATATATATATATATATATATATATATATATATATATTTGTTTTGTTTTGTTTTTTGTTTTGTTTTTTTGTTTAATTTCAAGATTTTTGCTTATTTTATTTTTTATTTTTATCAAAAAAATACTAAAAGTTTCTAAGGTTAAAGGTTAAATTTACATGTGTGAAATTAAGCTGAAAGACTCAAGACTTGGATTTTCTCAGAATAAGACCAGAGATACATAACAGCCTCAATCACGGCCAGCAGTCACCAGGATCTCACCTTTACAGGTAAAAGTTACAACTCTGTTTTCACAAAGAAGCCATCTTTGGTCCCGAAAGCTTCCTAGTCTACGTCCTTCATTCACTCCCACCTGGAGCACAGTTCATTAGGTTAAAGTTCTCCCAACAAAGTTCACCCTGCTTATGAACTTTTGAACATCATGAACTTCATCCACAACATAGGTTGTAGATTTCTGGACCACATCGCTCTTCCAACCGATAGCTGCGTTTGACTGATGTTAAATGTTGCCATAAAATATGCATCAATATAGCAACAACAACAAAAAAAAAGCATCAAGTCTAGAATTTTTTTTTTTTTTTTTTTTTTTTTTTTTTGCTTGACTCCTTAACGAGAATTATTCTGATAATGTAAACTGAGATCATTCTGACTGCTGTGTAAATCAGGTAAGATACTGACTGGTCAGAATGACTCCTGTGTGTTCAGGAGGAGGGGTTGCTGTAAAGTCAGGGGCTCGAAGCAGTGTACTGGGCTTCTGACCAGTCGTCTTCTTTTACATTTAGGATCAGATTAGAGTGTGTTTGTTTGTACTGACTGAATTTTGTTGGTAGGAATTTGATTTAATGTTTATGTATAACTTCAAAAGAATAAGCTGAATTGAATTGAACTATTGGCTCTTTAAAAAAAAAAACAGCTTTATTCATCCTGCTTGAATAAAAAGTTTGATTTACACTTTGAATACCGAACACATTCGTCGTCTGATCAGAACCAGCATTAGATCTTCCTGCATCTGCAAACAGATGATCTCACAGCTTCTTTGAGGCTTCTTTTACATTTTTTAACCATAACAGTATTCAAAGCATGTACAAAAATGCAATAATAATGCTCTGAAAGCAGAGAAAAGGAGGATAAAGTAGCAGGGTGTCTTCGACTGAACCACATTGTCCCACACAGCATTAAATGCCTCACCTGCAGCGCTCCGTCACCTGGATGTGCCATCTCTGTTCTCTGGCAGTTTTATGATCTGCAGCTTTATGTTATTAAATCTGCTGCATAGTTTAAGGAGAATGGGAAGGTGTTCACTTCCTCCTTTTATTTGGCAGTTTTTGTTTTCTACAACCACTCCACGCTGTCCCTCCTCATCCTCCTGGATGGGAGACGGATCATTTGTGGCTGGGCCAACCTGCTAATGGTGGATGGCAGGAAACAATCTCCTTCATGCCAAATATGCACACATGCACAGTATTTGTACCAACAAACATAAAAACTCCTCTGGAATTCTACATACTGACACATTTCCTTATTTCCGTCCGTATGTACACATCCAGATATACAACATTCCCACGAATGTATCTGCATGAAGCTCTCCATGATCCCTGCTGCATTGCTCCTGGTGCTGGGCTCCCTCTCTGCTCTGTGCCGTGCCTCCTCCTCCTCCCGGTCTTCCTCCACCCCCACCACCTCCTTCTCCTTCTCCCAGTACATCTGGCACGCTCAGCTGCTGAGGAGCGCCATAATTATCCCGCCGGAGACGCACATGCCTGCACACACTCACACAAGGCTTCCCGCACTCTTTGACGGGAGCTCACGCGCGCTCGTCTTCGGCGATCCGCGCCGCTCCCTGCTGCTCCCCGTCACTACCGGGGCTTCATTAGAGTGTGTGCACCATGTTTATACGTGTGTGTTGTGTGTGCCGATGCATGGTGCTTTTGGATGCCATCCAGATGTTTCTTCTTTATAGTTGAGGAGCCGGGCGTGTCCTAGATGCAACTGCCCTGCTCTGTGTTTTAAACTTTTCTATCTGTCCTACATATAATGTCATTTTTCTTGCCAGATATTTACACCAGCGTCCGGTCTAATTAAGCTGTCATGTAGCAAAGCTGCAAAACGGCAACTCAGCACCTCAGTCACACATGCAAGTCTCGTCTTTGGCAAGCATACCTTCCTAAACAAATCTAACAAGGAATAGCACCACTTTGGTATGTAGAGGTATAAGCTCTTAGAAATCAGAACTCTGACAAAGATGTCACCTTCTGACCAAGACTTCTGCTTTGGACCTTCATCATAACATTAGATTATTGTGAAAATTTCTAATCCTGCAGATGATGCAGTTTTTAAATAAGGTAGTTTAGAACTCTGTAAGCCTTTGAAATGAATCAGTTCTAGACAGTTCCTGCTTTATTAACAGTTCCAGACATTGTCTTTCTTTAGGAAAGCTTTCTGTCTGTAAACAAGATGGAACCGAATTTTAACCACTTTGACCCAGGCTTGGTGAATCAGATCGGGATATCGCTTGGTTCTATTTCAATGCATCTGTTAGACAATCATTCTCTGGCTCTCCGTACGTCTAGCTCACAGAAGGGTAACACATCACTTTTAGTATTTATTTAAACCCTTTTATTTAAGATTTCAGTATTAATCTTTGCGTCCGTGCATCCTGGAACCAGACTCTTCTAGTCTTCTAGTCTTCCCACTCTGGAGGACTGGACTTGGACATACCTGAGCGAAACACAAGAAAAATGAGTTTCCAATCATAGACTGGGCATGATTACATCAAAATGTGGCTCTGTTATGAATCCTGAGTCTATATTGTTCAAGGAGATGATGCTGCTTGGTGTTCCCATGATAAAACATCTAAAGATGAGTTGCTAAAGATACGTTTCCATGATTGGAGATGATCTGGAGGTGGATATCGGGTAAAGGTGCAGGACAGATAGCAGTCATTACCTGTCCAGGTGGGTATGTTCTCATCCACTGAAAAGGAACTAAGAACATTCTAAATTAATCTTCAGGAGAAACAGATCAGTTTCATGATGTGTCTGACAAACAGTCCTGATCTCAGTCTGTCTGGATGTTTATGGTGGGAACTGGAAACAACGCGCTGTCATGAGGAAGGAACTGGCTTAGGACAGCCATATTATCCAGGTTGAGCAAACGGATGGATTTACAGGTTGAAACATAGAGTCGACTCCTCGTCCTGATCACGAGAACACGACACATCACGTAGAAAAAGAAACAATCCTGCAGTGTGCCGCAGCGCCGGGTTTCAGTCCGTCTCTTGTCAAAGTGTAATTACAGGTGCGCTCAGGTGAAGGAGAGGCTGAGGTCGGAGCGCCGCTGTGTCCGCAGGTCGCAATTGTGTGTTTGTGAGTGTGTGACGGGAAAAGACTGTGATTGGCGGTAATTGTGTGTATTTATAGCATGATTGGCATTCGGCGTGTCGGTGTGTGGGTTCGCTTTGTGCCGGCCCACCGTGGCTGCTCCGGGTGGGGCCGCAGGTCTGATTCCTGGTGCCACTTTGTGTCAGACTTACCGCAGAGCCAAAAGCAATTCAGCTTTGTGAAAAAGGCTCTGGAAACGCCTCCCACCACTCCACTTTCAATCCGAGCTTTTAGTGCCGCAGGAAACGTGGAACAAAGGCACCTGCATCAGTCACATGGATTGGCGCTAAAGACCGGGCCAGCGACATGCTTTGACTGCGTCCCTGTGTCACTGAGACAATTGAGCTGCTGATTGCAGGATTTCTTCAGTCCTTTTTTACTTTGGTAAACTATTGCTCTTTACTTTTTAAAACTGTGTCATACCATCAGAGGAAGAAGGCAAAAATCACTGTAAACTGTCAGATTGTTTAAATCTTTGACTTGACACTTGTTGCGTCAGATTTGTTGCAAGTCCTTTGATTTCAGTTCATTTTGGGAATCCTTTATTTAAAATGTCAAATTAAGAATACAGTAAAGTTTTATTTGAATCGTTTATATTTATGTGGTTTTAAAAGTGTGTTTGAACCTACATATGGGTCTTTATTGTTGTGCAGGTTTGAAATTGACCACTTTTAAGCTGAGTCACTTGTGATTTTCTTAGTAAAACTTGTCTAACGTAAATATGAATCTATCGTACATAAATTCAGTTCTTAGAGGGATATTTTATGTGCCCAAAAAACAAATCTGATTCTTCAACTACACTACTGTGGCTTGTTTTTAGTAAAAGAAATATATTTACCTCTGTAAAAACAAAGTACATGTTAGGACCATTAGGTCTCCATAAATGACACATTAAATACAAGGGAAGGAGATACTCTTAAAAAATGTTTTCAGACTTTAATATTCCTTATTTTTGTTATTTTAATTAACCTTTGCAACCAAAGGCCTTCATTTTTTATTCCAGTGTAGACAGGAATACGAACACAACCAGACAGAATACACAAAACCGAACCACCTGCACTTATACAGCGAAGTCATTACAATTCTGGTGAATAACTAACAGGTTAGACTATAGGAAAATTACTGATAAAGCAGATACAAAACGTGCCCAAAGCAGGTATAGATCAGTGCATTGATGGTGCGAATCGTCTCAGAGCAGAAAAAGTCCAGTTTAAAAAACATCTGAACCTGCAAAAGTCCAAAAACACTCCTGATTATACATCAATGCAGTAGTCGGAGTATCTTTTATCTGATTTACTTTAGTTATCACGATAAAGAAAGAGGTTAGACAAAACTTATAGACTGATGATAGATTAGATTCGTTCAAATGCTAATTTAAAATACTCAAAATAATAACAATACTGTGATGGACTGGCAACCTATCCAGGGTGTACCCCACCTCTCGCCCGATGACCGCTGGAGATAGCCACCAGCCCCCCCCCACGACCCTGCAAGGATAAGCACGCTCGATAATGGATGGATGGATGGATGGATAATAATAATAATCTGTGGATATTATTGACATGCACTGTGGGATTGTCTGACACTTTAAATATAATATCCCACCAAATACTCTGTAATAAGTAGTCCTTTGTGATTGCGATATTGTGCATGTCCAATCACAAGACAGTGGACCCCCGCTTATTCACAGATTAACTATTTACAGATTTTTTTCTGTGGAATATAACTACTAATTATTCATGGAAAAATTGCATATTGCAGATTTTTCATAGAGCATATTCAGTTCAGTTTATTTCTATAGCGCCAACTCAACAAATATCATCTGGAAGGAATGTACAAAAAGTCATTTCAGTTCAATCACACATCCATTCAAATTCATTCTAGTTATCAGTCACAGTGCATTAAATTCAGTTTATTATTCAAATTAGTTTAAAAAGTTTTCCGTCTTAGGAAACCCAGCAGATTGCATTGAATCATTGACTTGCAGCGTTCACTCCTCCTGGACGAGCAGGTAGCAACAGCCAACAATCACTTGCGTTCTGTCGTTGGCTTTACAATGATCCCTCATACTGAGCATGCACATAGCGACAGTGGAGAGGAAAAACTTCCCTTTTAATAGAAGAAAACCCCCGGCAGAACCAGAACCTGGCTCAGTATGAACGGCCATCTGTCACGACAGACTGGGGGTTTGAGAAGACAGAGCAGAATGCACAAAAAAGAAACAGAAAATTGATATAGGAGTACTTCCTATGTTAATAAAAAAGTTAATAGCAGGAGAGGGAGTAGAAGAAGAAAGTAGCAGAGTGAGGATAATTGTTCAGTTTGTCCTCCAGCAGCCTAAGCCTATAGCAGCATTACTACAGAGATAGCTGATGCTGACTGGGTGTACCCCCAAGTGTGGAGATAAGGAAAACTGTAGATGTTAGCTTCTTCGGTAGTGCCGAGATGATTTCCATTGTGCATATTAATGCATATTAAGGTACATTTGGTGTTTGAATTATTAAAATAGGCAGTTATAAGCGTTTTTTAGAGGAGGACTCAAGTATTCACAGGTGGCTGTGGTCCCTAACCCCCCTGAATATTCGGGGTCCACTGTATATGAAAAGCTGGTGATGAACTTGTTAGAACAGAAAATGATTAAGAATCATAATAACAAAAATGTGACTATTATTATTGGACCAAAGATTTGTCATTTCAGGGGAACAAGAATGTAAATCATAATTGAAAAAACTGTTTAAGTACTTAAAAGTTGAAATATTAAAAGAAAACTGCTGTGCACTGATATACTTTGTGTTTTTAAATAGATTAGATGTTTTGTGATTGTTGTGGCCACTAATTATTATTTGTTTAGTTTAATGAACTATAATTACCAAAGGTTTTAGACTTGAACCAGCAATAGTTTCTGCCACTCTCGGTATTTGGGAAGAAGCTGAACTCTATAGAACCTCTGGCTTCTTCCTCAGTCTAGACTTACAAAGGCTGCAACATAATTTTTGTAAAAAAAACTTAAGTTTATCAAGTTTATGCAGAAATAGTTGTGGCACATTTCCCAAACTAGAGAAGAAACAAGACTATTATGGGGTCATTAGTGTTGCTAAACATGGAAATGGGAGCTTGTTTAGGATTTCTGCTGAAACAAAAAAACAAGACAAATACGAAGCTGCAGACGGAGATGAGATGAAGAGATCAGACTGTATATTCAAGTTTCAGTTGCTCTTGAGTTAGCCAACGAACTGTGTGGCTAGCATCCATCTGCAGTTAATATCATCGCCAAACAAAGAGATCAGCAGTTTCACCAAAGGCTCTCAGACTCCAGCTGGATTCTTCTGCACAGAAACAAACACAGATATGTTTTATTCCATCTGCGTCAGTCGGCCGCTGCCGCAGCAGACGCAGGTTAAGATTGGAGATGCGTCTGAACAGAGACGGTCTTGGGCACGCTGATGGGAAATCCTCTCTCACATAATGAGAAGCGAAGGGACTGGTCGGGCAGAGTTGGCTTCTGTTCCTCTGTCCTCTTCATCTTTAATCCCCGCAGCTTCTCTCCTGCACTCCATCATCATCACCCTCCCACCCCCTCCCCATACTCTTCATTGTCCATCAACCCCCCTCCCCCCAAGGTAACAGGTTTACCCCAGAGACTCCCTTCCCCTATTTCTCCTGCACACACAGCACTCGGGGCCTCGGCAGAAGTGTAATTTCCCCAGTGTTCTCCCTAACCTGGAATATCTGACACTGTGACACCAGAAGAAAGGGGCTGGGAATCTGTGTGTGTGTATACCCAGGAGTGCAAGAGAAGATGTGAATTGTTGCAACAGAGGAGAGGTCTGATGGTTCAAAGGGGGGTGGGGAGGGGGATTCAGTTTGTTATTTTTGACTTTGTGAGCCTTTCCAGGAGCTGCCGGGTGTTCAGAACATGGACCAGGCTGGACTAACCAGAACCTGGGGCTAACTCAGATCATTTCCTGCTTTATTCAAGGTCACAGAGAATTAGGGTTGGAAATATATGAGATGCTGGACCAAAAGTCCAGACAGCTTGAAAACAGAACATTACCTGATGCGTTTAGTGATTTCAGAGCGGCTCATTGGTTTATTTCGTCTGTTGACGGAGAAATTTCAGTTAAACTCAGCACTGCTCTATTCGCAGTGGAGGATGGTTGTTTACAGCACAGGCAATTTCCACTAAGCTTCATAGCATCGAACTGGCGCATTACATATGTCACGGACAAAGGTTAGTGATTTATTTCAAGCTTCAGCAAAGTCCACGCTTCCAGGAAGCAATCGTTTCTCAATAGCCGATGGTCCAGACCCTCTGGATGAAGCAAAGAGTTGAACAGGCGGCTGGTTTTTACCATGCTAGCTTTCAGTCATAATAATGAGGCAAATACTTCTCGGTGAGAACTGGAATATTCGACATCTTGGTGTGGAGCTCCAGATGGGCTCCAACTTTAGAACCAGACAATCTGGTCCAAATCCAAGGTGATCGCATATTCTGCCTGTTCATATGTTGCTTTACTCTGACGTCCACCCACTGGGCCAACACATCATAAAATGACCTTTCGGTATGAATCTGTGGATGTTTTGCTCCGTGTTGGATTGGTGACCCGTCCAGAGAGTTCCCTCCAACTTACCCTTAAAGTTGAAGGTGGGTCCTGTTTTCAGCAAAGTCACCAATGCCAAAAGCATTGTCACCCCTTACAATTCCTATAAAACACAGAACTAATGCATTTTTTAAATTATAAATTATTTTTTAGTTGCACAAATTGTCAAAAAAAAACCCCATTGATTAGCAATCCACAACTTCCTGTTTCCCCGGGGTATAAATATAACAAAAAACAAAGACTAATTTTTAAAAATAAGAAAGACAAGACAACATACAGTTCAGGTAAGTCCGATAAGTTTTGATCTCAGTATCGTTGGAAAAATGTGTATAAAAATTGCTTTTCCAGTGAGAATAAACTTAAACCTCAGCAGGTTTCCACTGAAAGCTTTTAAGCAGTTCTTTCCATCCGATTTACAATATGTCCTACATAGACCATGTTTTACAGTCAAAATAATTCCCCCTTTGTTTCAAATTATGATTTTATTTATTAAGGGGAAAAAAATCTTTCAAACCAATCTGGCCCTATGTAAAAATGTTATTGTTCCCCTTGATAAATCATGACTTAAGTCTGGTTAAATACTTTTTTGAAGTTTAGTTTCTCTAACCACCTTACTGTCAGGCTTTTAGAATCAAAAAAACTTAGGTAGAACCTGTCTAACAACATGAAGTACACTACAAGTTCTTAAAAAGTAACAGGCGCAAAACAAACCCACTGGCATCTATCCGTCTGGACTAAAATCACCCATGTGTACAGTCAGAGCAATGATGGAGGAGGAGGAGAACTCAAGTTTATCTTCCATCACACATGATTAAGAGGATAATGAGGAAGATATAAACATCCTCTAAAGCTCATTGTTAAAAAATCACTAAAGAAAGGAAAACCTAGGGTCACATTGTCTCCATAACAATCATTAGACACTATCAATGTGACAGCCAGTTGTTTTGGGAAATATACCCCTTTTCTGTCTCACCGTCACAAACGTAAACATATGTAGTTTCCTAAGCTCTACTGGAACTTTAACTGGAACTGTTTTGGTCAGATGAGGCTAAGATTAAGATTTCCAGCAGGTGGGTTCAATGTGTGACAGTGTTGATGTACCTCATGCTCACTTTTAAGTACGGTGGAGGATGTGTGATACTGTGGGACTGTTTCTCTTGTCAGAGTGCATTGTACATGGCCAGATCAACATAGGAATGGTTCACTTGTCACAAAATTAACCTTCTTCCATGGTCATTGATTGTGCTGATAGAGATGGTCAAAGATCCCTCAGGGGTGCCACCATGTTGACAAGTGAAAAAGTCTGAAACATCCAGAATCGAGCTGCTTTCTGTCAGTATCATTTATCCAGTTTTTATTGTCCCGCTTCCTTTTATAAAGACCAGTCAACGTCCGTCTCACCGACCGTCTAACTGTCCATTCGTCTCTGAAGACGGTTCCTGCTCCTTGATCAAGGTTTGGACAAACGGCGGCTGGATCGATAACTTCCCACAAGTAATATTTGGTATTGATGCGTGTCTTCCTCATTACCGCGGCATGCTGTCCTCTCCATGGACCTGAATTATTCAGACACACACACGGGCTCCAGTATATGCCACTGCACACACATCGAGTCAGGCTTTTTTCTCCTCTGTCATTTGTTTCCTCCTCTCTGCTTTATTTCTCTCCTTCTGACTCCCTTCCGATTAGCCCTGCTTTCTTCTTTCTGTCTGGATATTTTCTGTTTAGCAGATTGTCTTGTTTTCACATTGTTGCATACTAGGAGGACTAATGAGGCTGTAGAAGTGACATTTAGCAAGAACAGTGTGTAATCAGTGTCAGACGCAGAAATATGATGGAAATATTGCTGAATGAAAACATATGACATGATGCATTTTAGTGCATCTGTCTAAATTACCTTCTGTGCACCTTTCCTGCTGTCTGAGCGTTCAAACTATAATCGTCTTCCGTAATGGCGATCATAAAGTTTAATAGCTTGGTGCTGTTGTAGCCGTTAGCCACTTAATGTTGTAATTTAATGTGTGAAAATTGTTTTTAATGACGCTGCTTCTGGGTGTGTGTGTGGTCCCAGAAGTCCCATCATTTCTGCTCTGCAGGAGGAAAATAAACCTGAGTTTAATGTTAATTACAGATTACAAAGAAAAAGGAGACTAACTGAACTTTTCCTCCTCCTGTTGACACAAGAACACGCACGGACAATGTTTTATGAGGATGTATGAAAGTCACTTTTCCAGGGAGAATAAACCTAAATTTGAGCCGGTTTCTACTGCTAAAAGCTTCTAAACAGACTTATAAAGTCTTATAATTAGATGTACAGTCCTATTTCCTCATTACTAATTATTCAGATCATCAACCATATTTAAACTAGACAAAGATAACCCGAGTAAATACAAAAAGTTAGTTTAAAATGATGATTTCGTGTAAAATGTAATTGTTCCTTCTGGTAAATCTTGATTTAAGTTTGATTACTTACATTTTTGGGTTCAGTTTCACTTGCCAGTTTATCACCAGACCTCTTGAACCAAAAACCTTGATTGGAACCCATCTGACAACATGAAGTAGGCTAAAAGTTCTTAAAAAGCAACACATCAAAGTCACAAACAAATGAGAAACAAACCCATTAGCATCGTTCAGTCTAGAAAGAATTTCAAACCGATTTCTAAGGCTTTGGGAATCCAGAGAACCACAGTGAGAACCCTTACCCACAATTATAGGGCTTCCCAGCTGCGAAGTTCCGAATCCCACAACGCTCCGTTCTACTGCGGTACAAGTTAACGCAGGAAAATGCTCATCATCTGACAGCCCAGTCGGCTACTAAATAATGAAACAACAAAGCAAACCAGTGCAGCCCTCCAGCTGCTGTAGCTGATCACTGAAGAAAATATTCAGCAAAATTAACAGAAATTGTACAAAGCTTTTGTTAAATACTTCTGCATGGATCAGATCCTTGTTTTCACTGTAAAAAATGTTTTAAATGCTCCAGATCAATGTTTGTTTTGAAACAATTTTATTTTAGTCTCGAATAATCCTTTATTTCTATCACCAGCAAACTGACTCAAAGGTACAAACTTCCATAAAGGATATAAGAATAGAAATGCACTTTATTGTCCCACAGAGGGGAAATTCAGGTCTACCAGCAGCAAGTTAAAGGTTAATGTAAACATTCGTAGTAAACAGAATAAAAAGGCTCCACAGTAACACAAACAGAGAAGTGAGGGTTTTAAATGATTTATTATAATAAATGATAGCTAAATTCTCCCTTACTGATTGGTTTTGCCCTATTTGGGGGGGTTAAAATATTCTCACATTGTAATTAATCATAGTTGTTGCTCTTAACTAGGAAGAACCCCGTCTCTTCTCATCGGTATTGAAAATGATATTGAGTATTTTTCTTAGCATCGGTATCGAATTTAAATGTTAGTATTTTAATTGATGACAACCTTATTATGGTGTACACACCTGTGCTGGATATCTGGAGATTATTCCAAACAATGTCTTTGATTCAGGTAGCTGTTTATCCAAGAATGTGCTATGCCTCTTAAACCATATTTCTCCAATTTATGCAAAAGTAATTCATGATCTATTGTGTCAAATGCTTTTTTGAAGTCTCTAAATACTCCCACAGTATATTCCTTTTTATCAGTTGCAAATTATTTATTATGGGGAGAAACCTATAAAGCGTTTTTATGGGTGTGTCCCCCCCACCGAATTTTTCACACTTTGACTCTTTCTATTAATGCAGAACAGAAGGACACGTCAAAAAACTAGTTTTGCTCTTTTGTGGTTGTATTTGAAAAGCCTGACAGTTTCATTTGATTAATCAGCAACAACTGTCTATAAAACACAGACACTGGAACCCCCGCTGTTGTAATTAAAGGTGTCCTTGACAGAAAGGCAGGCCACTTTCACACTTTTGAAAATCAGAGCTCGTAATCAGACGCACACACCACACCTTCCCGTATAACCAGTTTGATGATCCATCTGGTGAGTTCACTGACCGCTGGGAAAACTTCACATTTTATCGCTCACATTGTAAACTCAAACACTCACGGGTAAATATAATATGTGTAAACATAAAAATGTGAACCTTTTTTAGCTCTCGCCCCCTCCTCTCTAACCGTTTTCATCTCAGCTGTTTGGGATACAGCTCCTCCTCGGTGAAAACACCTGGAGGCATCGTCTTCCCCGGATGTGTTTGCGTTGCAGGCGCGGTGCTGCTGCAGCGCTCTGGGCGCGCTGTGTGTGCTCATCCTGTATGCATGCTGCGTGTCGGAGAGCGACACAGAAAACGAGAGAGGACTGACTGTGTGTGACTGTGTGTGTTTGGTCCAGGTGCTGGGACCTCTGTGTGTCCCTGGGCAGGGAATAAAGAGTGTGTGTGGGGGTCCCTGGACTCTGTGCTGCTTCCTGCTAACGAGACACACACTTACATACTTGGGTTACACACCGCATCGATCAGGGCGAGGACGAGGGCTGCTCTGCGGCCCGTTAGCCCACCGCTAAGCAGTGAGCGCCTCAGGGCACAGTGTCCCCCCTACCTCCCTCCCACCCCAGTGCACACACATGCGGTCCCACGCAGGTACACATGCATTCAGATGTTCCATCTGCATTCAGATACACAATAAATGCTTCAGATACACAATAAATGCTTCCTCACATACCAAAAAGGCTTCAGTACCGGACCGTACCACAATTACCATAACAACTGATGGTGTACTGTTTGGGTTACCATAGCGACATAACAACTCAGCTCAATTTATTTCACTTCATTCATCCCAGCGGGGAAATTTCAAAGCCAAAGAGTAGGTGCACATAGAAATGTGAAAGTGGAATGCATTACTTAATGGTGAAGTGTTAAAAGTATTGTTCGGACTGGGCTCGCCGGCGCACCCTACAGGCAGTTTTTAAATAAACCTGCTGATACTCAAATATCACTGCCTGATATAAATATTACCCAGCGACTGCTGATGTTGCTATGTCTGCTAATAGACCGTTCTCTTTGCGCTCTGGATTTTCTGAGAATCCAGTCTGACATGCAACAAGAACACCCAGAAATTGTAATGTCTGTCTGGGAAAGTCAAAGTTCACAGAGCAACCCTAAGCTTAGCTAATATGGCTACCATACATACATAATGTGGTGAGAGTGGACGATGTAAATGAAATTTAGCGCAAAAAGTAAGAACATTTGTATTTGGTCAAGTATTTCTTGTTATAAATCTTATACTGTGGGAAAGCTTGTTTGTTTTCCTTCCAACGGAGCAACATTTTAAGGGCTAATGTAGATTCTCAGTGATCCAGGATGTGATAAGCACCAATTATTGACAGTAATATGCACATTTTGGACAGGAAAGACAAGGGGTTTGAAAGAGGAGTGAAAAAAGCCATCAGAGGAGGTGACTTCAGAGTTCATCTTTCTAACACTTACTCTGCAGCCCTGACTCGTCTTCCCAGGCGTTCCTTCACATCTTGGGACAGAACAACTCACATGGCTTCATTAGGGACATTTCTGGATCATCAAGTAACATCAACGCAGTTGTTTCCCAATAATTCTGTGAGGATCAAGCAAGTACTAAAAATAATGGAAACAGAAAGTTGATATTTGATGTGGACAATAGAGATCTGTGGTTCTGTTTCTTGTTGTTCTTTGAATAATAAAACTATTGCAGCTGTTTTTTGTCCTGAATTTTAAAGTGACTCTCATGAATAAACACATTATCATACTTTCTAGGGATACGCAGATTTAGATGTTAATATTTTATTCTCACATTTTGTGGCATCTATTCAGATAACAGTAAATTAAAAGTATTTCCAATTTAATCAGTCGGCTCTAATAATCAAACTTACCCTTTAAGCTCCTTCTCTGGAGCTACATTAAACAGCGCAGATGTGCTGTCATAGATTAAATATTTTGTATTATTTGATGGTCCCATCGAACGAAATGTTGCAAAAGTGGCACAGAAAGTTTTTGGTCAGGTTTTGGGGTTTCCAAACATAACCAATTAGTTTATCATTATCACTGTGTCTTTTTCCTGAGGATAACAAATGATATGATAATTACCCTTCCCCCATTCTCCCCCTTTTTTATCTCCTCCTCCTCTGAGCTCCTCACACCCCTCCTCCTCTCTGCAGGAGGAGCTGGATGTTGGGGGGTTTATGAGTTGGCAGTCGGACTGCTGAAAGGGTGGCCACCTATGGGGACCCTCACAGCAGCTAGCTCTCACACACACATACACACACACTTCTTAACTGGAGCTCAGGGAGTGTGCGTGTGTGTGTGTGTGTGCTATAAGTTCAGCAGACTGTTACTGTAGCTCTTTGTTCAGCCCTGGCTCGACTCCACTGCGTGCCTTTCTTTTTCTCTGATGCTTTGATTTTACTCTGGCCATTTTCCCTCCATTTTATGAGTCTTTCACCTGTTTCTGTCTACCATTAAACCCCTTTTTTAGTCGCTCTCCCCTTCCGATTTCTGCTCTTTCTATAACAGTCCCAACACCTTCGTAACCTGTATCTTAATGTGAATCTTCTTGCATTGGATTAAATTTAAATTTTATGTCATTTAAACTTCAATTGATTGCACTAAAGTTACTTTATACATATAGATCAGCTAAAGTGAATGATCAACCTTACCTAGATTGTGACTGTTTTTTACAGAATGTATGGAGCTAAATTGGGGCCAAAATGTGTACTTGGGAGAAAAAAAATATGTGGAACAGAAATTTTGTCGCTTGATTTGTACCAAGATGTAAACTAGAAATCTGAGACAACAAATCTGTGTTTTCAGTAAAGTCGTCCCCCCCACCCCCAATTAGGTGATGCCATGTAAAAGAATTTAAAATAAAAAACAAAAAACAGAATTCGTCGTAAAAATGAAAAATAAATCTGAAATTTCAAGACCATCATGAAGACACATTTGGTCCATTTTAAATTGATCAGAGTTCGTTTCCCCCAGTGGTCCAGACCTTTTGAGTAGGTGTGAATACACTCTGGCGAACCCTGGTGTGGCCCAAACAACCGGACCGAGACCCACTCCTTGAGGTGGTGTTGGTCTGCTTCCAAACGAACTTTGATGCGGTTTGTCTCTGGTATGAATACAGACCGGCCTCGATCTGACCCAACCACAGGAAATATTCGCCTTTTTGGACTTTTTGGACTTAACGAGCAGAGCATCGTTGTTAAAAGGAGTCCTTCAGTGATGCTAACGCTACTACTACATGTACTGATTTTGTACTGGAGTTTTTTACTTTCCAGGTCTTTGCTCTGTCCCGCCCCATTATTTCTGTCCAATGGAAGCAATGATTGTCACCTGCGTGGCTTCATTTACAAATTATAGTCCACTTGCAAAAAAGCACAATGTAAAAGCATGTCGCCCCAAACGAAAGAATAAAAAGTCCACGTGTGGTCCGGACCAAACAAGCGGACCAAAGGTCTGAATATGCCCAAGAAAACAAATCTCTAACATAGCAAAATGTTGAAGGGAAAACTCAAAAATCTTAAACTAATCTATGTTCAATCTGTAGCTTTACTTCTCTTTATTTTAAACACAGTTTCTTTTTTTCTTTTTTTTTTCAAAGTTTAGGATCTGTCAGGTTCAACTTTTATTTCTTCATTTATTTCCTGCATAAACTTTATGGCTGTAATTTAGCTCCAAATAAAAGCCTCAAAGTGCAAGAAAATAGTTCCACCTGCAGCTATTTAAATCTCTGACTGACGTGCAATCTGTGGTGAAAAACACTTTTGCTCCTGGTTTCATGTCCAAAGTGGACAGAAAGAGAAAAAGAGAGTCAGGTGAATTAAAATACGTAACAGATGGGGGCCCGTATTTCCAAAGTTTTGGTACATCTCCAAGATTGAGATGTTTTTTTTCTCGACTTGTCGCTGCTGTGAATCCCCTCCTCCCCCCTCACACACTTTGTGTGGGTGTGTGTGTGTTCATAGCGCTTCTCCCCGTGTTTGTGTGTGTAATTCATCCTCCCCTGCGTCTCTGCGCTCCTGTGTAACAGACGTATCAGTCGTGTGTGTTTACTTTTTCCTCGCGCTGGTGTGTTTTAGTGTGTCGTGCCAGTTTGTGAAGTGAGAGGATGAAAGAAGCCATCTTCAGCCACCACGGCGATCAGGCTAATTACAGCAGCTTAAGTGCTTTACCCACGGTCATCACACACTGTCAAAATACACCACTGAGCTCGAGTGTGTGCGGTTAAATTTTTAAAGGCCATGAAAGCTTGCTTTTAACCAGCTCGGCTCGACTTTGGAGCTGCACGCACGCATTTGTCAACGCTCTACAGGGGGTTTGAAGGCACTTGATGCTTAGTTTTATCTTTTAAACTCTTTACCCTTTCGCTTCTCTTTTTTTCTCCTCCTTGTCTCAAAGCAAATTAGGCAAGACGATCTCAGATGCTCGTGTCCTCCTTTTGTCTAAATAATGACGAGAGCAGGGTAACGGCCAAACGTAGCTCTTACAGGGAGATATGTTTGTAGCTTTATATCCTTTGTGAGTTAATAAATTAATTACTGAAGGAGCGTGTTGGTGTGTACCTGTCTACCAGGGGTTTTTAGGTTATGTGGTGCTTGTGGAGCCCTAATGGAGTGTGCAATGTGTGTTTACTGGCTCCCAGGCTGCTGTTTATCGCTTAGCGAGCTGGAACTAATTTACTAATTGAGTTTTGAGTTTTGGAGGAAAGATAGCAAAATAGTATAAGAGGGAGGGGAGAGCTGGAGAGACACCAGAGGGTTCAGAAAAACATCTTTCATGTTTCCTGAAGAAAGAGGATTTGAACGACATGGGAGGGAATTTGTTGGGATTTTTTAAAAAATAAAAGTCTTTGTTTTGTCTTGAGGTGTGTGCTAAAGTGCTGAGTTTGATTTGATCAGTGTCAGGTCATTGATATTATTCGCCAGGAACTTTGTGGTGGCATTGTGTGGGAGGAGACTGTGAAGCATTTGAGATATATGTTATCTTCAGTGGTGGGCACACTTCCGCTAATGCGCTAGTAGCGGAGCTAATTTTTTTTTTTTTGTTTAGCGCTTTAGCTTTTTTGCTGACTTTGAAAACATTTAGCGCAGTTAGCTTCCTCTAAAGTAATTTTTTTCAGATAAATTCTAAAGCGCTAATTTACTCAGCTGTTTTGTAAACTTTTAGTTGAATAAAGTTCAATATCTGGGTTGAAATTTTGGTTATTGACCATTAAGAATTCTTTAAGTAGTTTGACATTTATATTCATGCTCTTATTTTGAAGACTGTTTATGCAAGAGGTCCATTTTCTTTTCTTGCATTTTTTTTTTAAAGGAACTTTATTTAGCAAGTGGCAAGTGTTCAACAAACGAACATTTACATGAAAAATTCACATACACAGACTCATTGAATAACTTAGAATATAAGAAAGCCATTTATTTAAGGAACTTTATCACTAAGTGAAACACATTAGATTAATTACGCACAGATGGATGTTTGAACGCCTTTATTTCTGTTAATTATGATGATTTTTTCACTTACAGTTAATGAAAACATGACATTTAAAATTAGAATATTACCTCACACCAATAAAAAAGCATTTTTAATACAGAAATGTGGGCTTAATGGAAAGTGTTTTTGTTTAATACCTGCTTAAATGTTGTCAGTTTTCAAAACGTATTTAAACGTACAAACAAGACTCATCGGAATGCGTATTCTAATTTTTTGAAAATTACTGAATTGTTTTGAGAGCTTTTTTGTTGGTGCTCTTCATGTTCTCTACCCATGATGCGGTGCAGTAAATGACATCTATTCTGTACCCAGAATGCATAGCTGTAAATTTGACCCTGATGAGGATGAAATAACACACGTGGTGTCACTGACACATGGTGGGAATTGACACGGTTGTATTTAACGCTTTAGCAAAGCTCTGCAGAAGCAAAGGTCTGTATACCTTTACATGTTGCATGTTTAAAACTTAAAAACAGTTATTAATGTAACTGAGAATTTCGGAACAAAAACAAAAGCCTCCATGATGAGCTCTGGATGTGGCTCTCCTGACCAGACAACAGGAGGATCCGATGATGTTTTGTCTGAATATGTTAGTAAAGCTTTTCTCTGCTGTGGAAGCGACGTTCTTCAGCTTCCCTGCATTAATACGTCCTCCTGAGTATCAGTCACTGGATGAGCATGGTGGGGATGATTTTTATGATACATCTCCTTTTTTTTTTCTCCCGTCTTGATCTGTTTTGCCTTTATCTCCAGTCCTCCTTCCCTCTCAGTGGTCCTCCTGTTCTCCTCATTTCTCCTCCCTCCATCTCTCCATCCCTCCTATGGAGAGCAAATCCCTCTTTTCCTAGTTAGGAGTACAGGGAGGAGTGCTGCGTCTTAGATCTCAAGCCCCCCCATGTCGTCCCTTCATCAGGTTCCCCTCTGGTCCTCCCACCCTTCCATCCTCGCTCCATCCCTCCATCACTCCTCTATCTATTCTCTTGTTAAATTACGGCTCTAAGCTCCCTCCCCTCCCTCTGCTCTCCCTCTCAGCAGACATCTCTCTTCTTTTTCAATACTCTTGCATTTACATTAAAGGTCTAGCACTGAGCAGATGTTCTTATCTAACACGACTCTGACTGTTTTCACTTGAATCATCTTTAAATCCTGCATCACCTGCAGATTAACTCGCGCTCTGTGAAGCCAAACATGAAGAAACCTTAACGTTCGTCTCTTTAAATGTTCACCTTCATGTTTGTCACTTTCACTCATTAAATCCTTGTTTCAACTAGACTGGTCCAGATTTATGTTTTTATTCCTCTTAATTATTCATATTTAAACTTTTATGTTTGACTTTATGCTTTTCGTTATGTAAAATAGTCATTTTTGACTCAGTAGGATTTCTTTTTCGTTTATGCCTCCACATTCACTGCCACCAAAGCAATGACACAGAAGCTCAATGTACAAATAAAAACCTGTTATTATGAAGAGGGAAGTCAACTTTGGGAATCTTATAGTTCTTGTTCCTGATGTGATTTGAAACTATTTCAATTAAAAAAAACACAGTTTGGTTTTTCAAGAACTGGCTTGAATCTGCTAACCAGTCAGAACCGGCTTGAAGCTATGCTAACCAATCAGAACTGGCTTGGAGCTTTACTAACCTATTGGAACCGGCTTGGAGCTATGCTAATATGTCAGGACCGACTTGGAGCTATGCTAACCAATCAGAACGGGCTTGGAGCTATGCTAACCAATCAGAACGGGCTTGGAGCTTTACTAACCTATTGGAACCGGCTTGGAGCTATGCTAACCAATCAGAACGGGCTTGGAGCTTGGCGTGAGTTTCTTGTGCTTTTTAACAAAAAAACAAACAAACAAAAAAAAAAAAACGGTAGAAAAATAAAGTTTTGTGTCGACTTCTTCAGTAGTGTTTAAATAGAAATAGGAATGAAATAACTCTGGAATGCAGGCTGTGCGATTCAGCTCCAAGTCAGAACTGGCTTGGAGCTGAGCTCACCTGTCAGTGAAGCGGTCTCTTCCAGTTAATTTTTGATCCCGCCTCTGTTGTATTCTGACTTTCTAATGATAATCACAGTGCAGAGACAGTTTTTATGACCAAATCGCTGGATTGGTCTCACTTACTCCCCCTAATAAGTGCCTGAATACTGGGGTTAGTTAACATAATTAGCATGTTATCTTAAATTCAATTTAAAGTTACTTTGTTAATCCCAAAGGGAAGTTAAATGTTGTTGTAAATCATGTTATCTAATTTTTTTTAAAGAGTTGTTGTAGATACTGATGGCTGTGGACAGGAAGGATCTCCTGTAGCGGTCAATATTACAGCGGTACAGAGAGGTTTCTGAATTAAGATAATCTGTTGTTTTTTATAACAGTCTTCCTCCAACTTTCTTCTGGACATCCTGTCTTTACTAACACTGTGGTCCCATATGATTTGGTGGCTGACTCCCCCAAGTGGTCTGGAGTACTTCCATTTTGTGGAGTGAGTTTGCAGCGTTTCATACTTGCTGTTGTTTTTGATATTTGTGGCATTTTCCCTTTTGCTTCTACTTTCTGTGATTTCAGCATTTAGTCTGTGATTGTAGCATTTTTTTGTTTGCAGCGTGTTTCTGTTGCATTTGTTTTTTTGTGTGTGTTTGTGTCTTTTGGAGTTTGCATCATTCATGTGTTTGCAGCGTGTTTCACCATTCGCTTTACGTTTGCACCTGTTCGCCAACGTAAAAATGACATCTGAAAAACAAACAGGCTTTCATGGGGTGTCTTAACTTTTTCTACTGCAAAAAAAATGTTCCTAAAAGTAGTGTCCATCTTGTACAGGTTTTAAAGAACCCACAACCATCAACCAGCTCTGGTCTAACACTCGTGATGCTCCTGCAGAAAATGGCTCATTGTTCTTGCCAGACCAGGTTGGCGTTGTGCGTCATGGTGACGTAGGTGATTAACCAATGAACCCTGAATGATATAAGGGGCTTCAGGAGCAGAGCAAAGAGGAAATACTTCTTAAAGTGGATTTCAGACCTTTTTTTCCCATAGAAGTGTCATAACAGGCTGACGGAAACAGGAAGTCGTAATAAAATGGCCTCATTATTAGAAGGTGTGATTCTTTGAAAGGTTGTAATTTTCCACTGAGCAAGTCTGATTGGAATTACAGCTGTTGGCCAGTTAAGAGTGATGCGTAATTCCTCTTAATAGGATTTAACAGTATTAACAGAAACTGGTTTCAATGAATGACTGTTTCGTTTAAAGTAAACACACCATCCCTCCGTCTAGCTGTCTGCACGGTGTTCCAAGCGGAGCGTCCCCTCTCCCCAAACGTTTATCCGTCTCTCCGACCTTCTCTGCTGCTGCATCCCACTCTCTGCATCCCGGGAGGTGCTGGATGGATTACCCATGTGTGGTTTCATAGCTTCACACATGCACACCGACACACACCACCACTGGTGTGTAGCTGGTTGTGTTAGCATGCTGCTGTGGATGAAACGCTGGAAACACACCCACACACTCCGTACTGTAATAATCCAGCTCACACCTGGCAGCACACACACCTGTAGCTGCAGAAAACCACCTACATCCACAACAAGACGACGTAATCCTGCTTTATTGGCCCACATGTTTTAGATTTTAATGTATCAGAGCAGAGAGAGGAGAGGTGGAGGAATTCACCCCCTGCCATGTTATGAATGGACCAGCCCACACCATGGGCCCCTGGGGGCCCCTTTACTGCAGCAGCGCCTCTCTCCCTCCCTCTGATTCTCTCTGTTTTCAGTTGAATTCAGTCTGTCTGACTGCTTCCACAGACCACTCGTTGTTTATGCACAGATGTCAGTCATGTGTCACTTTCCCCCCGTTGGTTTCGGTCAGATGTTGGGACAGCTGTGGACCCGGATCGGGTTCTCAGGTTCTGGTTGTGAACTGCATGTGTCGGACGGCTGGTCGTCGTTTTTAACCCCCGGCTCCTTCTCTGCATTCATGCAGCCTCCTTGTGTGTATGTGTGTGTGTGGGTTAGCATCGCGGCAGCTCAGTGGGAGTGGGCCGCTGGGACCAGGCCCCTGCTCTGCTGGCCTGGAAACCCTGTGTAGTCAGACAGGACAATAGACAGAGCCAGATTCCCAATGAATCAGAAAACAAACAGCTCAGGATCCGGAATGAGGCCTTGGAAATCTTCCCCCTCATGTTTCAGCAGGAGTAAATTATTGTTTCTCATCTTTTTTCTGTTCGAATAAATATTTTTGATCGTTTGATCAGAGGTGGAAACTTCAGTCATGCAATGCTTTCATTACTTAAGACTCAAAACCTAAAGCGTAGGCGATATGCAGAAGTTTTCATGCTGACCACAACATTCAGTTTATTTTTATGGGATTTTATGTGACAGACCAACATAAAGTAGCACTTAGTTGTGAAGTAGAGGGAAAATTATGCCATCCATCCTTTATCCTCCACCTAATCTTAGTCACGGAGCCAGCAGCCTAGCAGAGAGGCCCAGCCCTCCTTCTCCAAGCCACTTGGATCAGCTCCTCTAGGAGAATCCCAAGGCGTTCCCAGACCAGCCGAGAAACATAGTCTACATTCACACAATAGGTCTTGATTTATGTTTTTGCGTGGTCGTCCATACAACTAATTAAATGCGACCGCAATCAGACGTCTGTGTGAACAGTTTACGACCCCAAAGCAGCCCACACAAGAAGAACATAGACGTAACACAGCAGCGTGCTTGTTTACGGAAGTAATCATGGATCAGTTTGAAACTTGTTGATCATAGTCCTTCCAGCATGTCGTTGGTCTTCCTCTGGGCTTCCCCCCCTCTATATGTTTCCATCATGTTTTACAAATTAAAATTTGAGAAGTATGATGTGCATCTATATTCAGCCCCTTTACTTTGAAGGCCCTAAATAAAATCCACTTCACCTGATTGATAAAGTCCAGCTGTGTGTAATTTTTTTCTGAGTATAAATGTAGCTGTTCTCTGAAGGCTTCAGAGGGGCCTTGGAGAACATTAGAGAACAAACAGCATCATGAAGACCAAAGAACCCAGCAGACATCCCAAGCTTTAAACATCTCCCAGAGCTCTGATCAGTCAATCATCTGAACATGGAGAGAGGATGGAGGAGCTGCAGAGGTCCACAAGTTGGATGTTCACAGACGCCCTCCATCTAATCTGACTGAGGCTGAGATATTTTACAAAGAATGGCCAAACATTTCAGTCTCTAACTATGCAAAGCTGGTGGAGATGTGCCACAACAGCTGTGATCTTGATGATTTTTATGATTTTGATGTATTGATATTTGCTCAGTGATTTTGATGTATACTTGTGTGATGTTTTTACAATCGAAAGCATTTTGAACTGCCTTGCTGCTGAAATGTGCAAATAAACAAATAAACTTAATTGCAGCAAAAGGAAGGATTATTTGAAGGTGTGGAGGTGATGAACATGTACGATCCATATGAAACACTCCTAATGTTCCTGTTTGTAACAGTGAGGAAAGAGCTGCAATGACCCACTGAGTCTCCTCCTCTGCTGTGTCGCTACAGGTGCCCAAATGGGACAAACCGCTGTCTAAAGACCAGGCCTTTTGCTCTTTCGTTGATGCCAGTTGAGTATCTGAAACTCTGGATCTCTCCGCGTGGAGTTGGATAAAGAAAAGTTTCAGGATGATAAGGCAGAAATAATTGTTCATTGTTCCACATCTCGTGTCCCTGCTGAGGATTTCCCCTGCTGCTTATTGTCCAACATCACAGAAATGATAAACCAGTGTTTGGTCAGAGGAGGTGTTTTTTTTTTTCTTATTCCTGCATGACATGGATGAAGGCTTTGTTGGATTTATTGTTGCCTGTCTGTCTGCCAGTGGGTTCATTGGTTAATGACTAATCATTAAGACAAGTGTGTGTTGTGTTCCTGGAAAACAGCAGCAGAAGCAGAGGTGATTAAACGATGCTTCCTCCATCTTTCCCTCACTTCGGACCACCCGTTCGTCTCTCTGTCGTAGCCGTCGGTTCTCCCGCTCTCATTATCTCTCCCAGCTCCTCTTCCTCCTCCCATCAAACGCTTCTCTACGCCTCCTCTGGCTGCTTCTCCCCCAGCTGCAGGACATTAGGAGATGAATGAATTAATAAATCACTCGCGCACTGACGTGACTGTGCACAAACAACGCTGACAGACAAGCAGAGTGGGCGAGTGTTTTGCTGTCATTAGGAGAGACACACCAACTCTCCATCATCATGATCTGAGGAGCTGCTGAGAGCTCAGATGAAGCCCACATGGACTGGATTTTCACGTCCAAACATCTTCTGTAATTTATCCAACAGGACTTGGATGAAGACTGGTAATATTTTAGGTTGTATGAACTTATTAAAGCCATTCTGGATAATGTTTCTTCTGTTGGGGGGGGGCTGTTCTAGGGTTAGAATTAAAAATTAAGCCATCCACTGATTTTCAAAGATGCTCAAGCAGGAAATCCCGCCTATTTGCATTTTTTCTTCTTTTTTTTTATGTGGGACGAAGCTCCCAAGTTATTTGCTGATTGAGTTTGTCAAGCAATGTAGGAAATACAGCTTGGGAAACTGAAATACATAGCCACAATGCTAGCTGACACGTTATTGGCTGGTGTTTACAAAGCAACCAATCCAGGAGCAGCGCTCATTTTCTTTGATGATGATTGGCTGTAAAGATAAGGAAGCCTGTCGATGTTACCTTCTATGGTTCCACTGTTTGTATTAATGCATATAAAGTGTATTTGGTGTGTGAACAATTAAAATAGGTAGTTCTAAGCGTTTTTGGAGGGGATTTCAGCGTTTCGTGGGTGGTGGTGGTGGTCCCTAACCCCCCGCAAGTACTGGGGTCCACTGTGCATATGGTTGAAAAATAACGTAAAATTATGTAAGAACTGGATAAATTTGTGA
Source organism: Anableps anableps (assembly GCA_014839685.1). NCBI lineage: Eukaryota > Metazoa > Chordata > Actinopteri > Cyprinodontiformes > Anablepidae > Anableps > Anableps anableps. Next base: position 35,346,815 of record CM026073.1, on the reverse strand, counting down.
AATTTGCACATTATGTTCCCACACTGAGAGTCCAAGCCTCTGATTCCCAATTAGGACCTCATATTTAAATTTTAAGAACTGGAGGCCTTTGCTCTTCAAACATTTGGAATGATGATGGAGAAAATTAATATTTCTTTAATTTCGGCTCAAACAGACCAAACTGAACAGGTTTGATGTTATTTTTTGGACAGAAATCAGTTTAGCATAGATTATTTACATATCGATCTCAACAAACAGATCAATTTCATTTACGCAAATGCAGCTTTGTGTTTATAGCTAGTGTGTTACTCCCTGTAAATAGAGTGACCTCAGTGTGAAGCATTTTTTCTCCGGCCACCATCTCTGACTTCAGTTTGAGGAAAGTTTGTCTCATTCTTCATTTCCAGCTGTGAGATGTTTGAGGGGTTTCTTGCATGTTTGGTCATTTTTGTACATTTTTGTGTCCAGAGAACATTATTCTAGACTCGGGCTCTTTTTTGTGTTCTCTCTGACAAACTGCAGTCTGACCTTCATGTTCTTCTTGGAGAACAAAGGTTTCCTCCTTGATCACATCCCATGAAAGTTCAACTTGTTTAGTCGCTTTCAGATTGTGCAGACATGAACTTTTACATCCACAGTAGCAAGAAGCTGCACTGCAAAACACTAATTCTTACCAAGTATTTTTGGTCTAGTTTCCAGTGCAGATATTTTAAATATACTTGAAATAAAACAAAGCTACCATACAAGGAACTTTTCAGCACGATGTAGGAGCTTGTTTTAAGTCAATAATTCCTTAATATTGATGAAAAAGTTCTAGTTATAAGTGAAATAATCTGCCAGTGGAACAAGACATTTTAACTTATAATATGGGAAAAAATCAAGTGTTATTTGCACTAGAAACTAGACCAAAAATAGATTTTGTGTGTTTGCAGTGTGTAAGCATTGTGACGACATTGTAGGGTTTCTGAGACTTCTTTTAGCATCTTGCGTTCTGCGCTGTTAGGCTTATCTTGCTTAGACCTGAAAATGTTTGCAGGTTTTTTGAATCTCCTCCACTTGCAGATTAGTTTTTCATGCAGCGGGCTGATTTCAAAATCATTTTAAATCTCTTTAAACCTCCTACCAGTCTTAGAAGCTGCTACAAATTTCTTCCTGAAGGCCTTAGACAGATCTGAAGGTGTTCTCTCCCACGTCAACGGTCAAAAGCGCCAAACTAAATGTTTGAGGTTTAAAATGAAATATGATAGTTACAGCTCAGAACTAAATGTTGGAAGAAACATAAAAAAAGATGCCATTTAAGCCCTAATCAGGATCTGAGCCCGACAGATCCTGAACACCTCTGCTTACTCCTGCCTGGATCCGTTCATATGTGCTGTTTATGTAGAAGCCAAACGGGAGAGCGCGGCGGGGTATAGAGGAGGAAGGGCTGAGTGTTTGATATTTAACAGCTGATTAAGGAGAGTAGCGAGGAGCACGGCGCTCCAACAGGAAGTCTCAGTGGGCGTCATGGGAGGTACGACCAGGAGAGAGGTGAGTCAGACGAGAGGATACAGGCATGATGGGAGACTGGTGCAGGAAAGATGAAGAAACTGGAGGAGAGACAAATTCTCTGCGCTTGTTTAGTGGAAATGAGAAAGACAAGAGAGTGGGAGCAGCAGAGGAGGAGCATGAGGAGAGGAAATGGAAAACAAGGTGGAAAAGGAGAGAGGAAGGTGGCCTGGCATCCTGCTGCTTATCCTTGAACACTCCGAGGAGGACTCCCTCTTTCTCCTTCTCCAAGCACACATCCACAGTGCCCAACCGGCGCACGAGGGTGCTGTTGCAATTAAACCTGCACAGCGTGGAGCCCAGATTGAGAGAGAGACAGAGGGAGGACTCCTCGCTGCATGAACGGTACCCCTGGAAGACAGGAGAGAGAGGGATGAGAGGAGAGGAGAGGAAGCAACTGGAAGGATAAAGCAGGAGTTTCTGTCAGTATTATTACAGAGTGGTGATAAAAAAAAATGTTTGGAGCAACGGTATAACTAACAGACAGAGAAAAAATGGTCAGATTTGAACATTTTTTGATCCACACGCAGACCAGAGATGAGGATGTACAGAGTTTTAATTGAAATGTTATCAGATAGTCACCAAAGGAGTGATTGAAGGTCAGTAGATTACAAAATATAATATAAATCTAACTATAAACATGTTGTGTAAAAAGCTTTAAGTGAAATAAAAAGGAGAGGACCACATTTGAATCGCAACTCGGACTCACAAAGTCGCCTAGAAATCCATTTCAGTCCTACCATCACAAATGTAAACAGGTGGAGCTTACTAAGCTCTGCCGAGGCTTTAACTGGCGCTGTAAGCTTTGAACATGTCATGTGGGTCCGTTGCAAAACAAACAATAAATAGTGGAAAAGACAGATCATGCCCACTGTTGTATACATTTTAGGATGTGTGATGCTGTGGGCTGGTCTCTCTTCTGAAGACCATAGGAACCTTGCTGTTGTGCATGGCATTATGAACTTAGATTTTAGATTAGAAAAGCTGAAAACAGGTCATCATTGGGTCTTTTAGCAGAATAATGGTCCAAAATCAGTGTGGAGACATTAGAGCTGTTATGTTTTTTTCTGTACAGCACACTTAAAGTAAACATGTGCACCCAAACGTAAAGAAGATCAACAGATCTGGTCCTTTTACTCTGGAAAACTTGAAAAAAGGGCTGCATGCAGAAACCCTGAGGTCTACACTCTTAAACGATCACAAGCAAAGTGTTGCACAAAAATGTTGTTTTCCATCTCTAGCTTGTTCACCGTGACACAGTGTGACACGCTCACCCTGCTGTGATTGGTTCTTTAATTAGCTCCTAACAAGAGCCTTCAGGAAGCCAGCGTGCTGATTGGATGTCTTATCATTGTTAATTAGCTCAATTAAGTCATTAGGAGGGTCCTCAGCTTTTTGCTTCCTGGGGCCGCACAGGTAGAGCTTCCCCCCGCCTGCACACCCGCCTCTGTGCGATTTTAAAAAAAAAAAGATCGGAAACAGATGGGGGGGCAAAGCAGTGTATATTTAGACATGAAGTCATTTCCTAGGCTGTGTGTGAATATGATCAGTCCAATATCCAAACATCACAGGATTTAGCCTCACAGAAGCAGAGTCAGAGCGACCGATTCCCAGATTTGTCATGTTTACGGCTGACGTGGATCGCTTGTTTTTGTTGTTGCGCACGTCTGCGGTGTCCAGGTGTGACGCAGCCCGTGGCGTTTAAAAACACACATCTGGAGCAGAGAGAGCTCTCTACAACCAGATGTGCTCTGCTCTGCCACTGCACTTCTAACATCAGAGGAAAGGTGGAGTTTGTCCAGACATCAGATGTGTCTGTCAGGTGTGTTTGTGCAGAGGCTAACAGATGTTATTTTGATGTTTAAAAGTGACGAAAGGACAAAGAGAGGCAGCGGCGACGATCACACAGACAGAGCGTCTCGTGAAACGAGCCATGAGACAATGTTTGGTCAAGCATGGTTGGCTGGAGAGCCAATTAAAGCCACGTAGGCAGAGACAAGAGGCGCGTCTCCACCTCCAGCTGTTGGCGTGGCTGCAAATTAGTCAATTATTTTCACATGCGTGTGTGTGTGTTGGTATGCTTCAGTTAATGTGAACAAGTGTGCATGCATGATTCGCATCAGCTCATAATTGTTAACAATGATTCATTGTTGACTGAACAAAAGAGCGGGGTGTTATGTTGTCACCTCCCACCCCCACCACGAGCTGCAGACACCAACACGTTGGCCGAGCTCAACGCAGTGATCCTAATTACATGCTGAGACTCTGCTCTGATCACTGATTGGTTGAAGCATCCAGTGGTCCTCATAGAGAAACGGTGGAAAGTCCTCCATTAGCAGAACATCTAAACCACGTGTCAAACTCAAGGCCCGGGGGCCAAATCTGGCCCTCCATGGCTTTAAATGTGGCCCTCAAGATTTCATAGGGTCACATAAATAGAACCTTCAAGATAGCAGTTTTGTGCTTAAATATTATTTTATTAATGAAATCAAACCAGTTTTGATCTGCTTACTGCCAAATTATATCAACAATGATGTCAAGTTATAGTCGATACAAGTAACAAAAAGTCACATTTAGGTCTGTCGCAATAAGCAATAAATCAGTTAATGGCATGATAAACAAAAATGGGCTCAATAATTTCTATTTGCATGATTATTTTTCTGGTGTCTCTCTTTCACCAAAGACTGGGTGACAAAAGGCTTCAGTCTGGTGCACTGGTCTCAACGAGCCCCTTTTATGAAGGACAGTTTTGTTGACAGAGATTCCAGCATCCATTTTATTTGTTTTGTTTGTTTTATTGATTTATTTTGGATATTTAAAATGCCCTCCAGTTCCAGTGTTAAATGTTCATTTGAACTCAAACTTTATTGGTCTTTGAGAGGGTGCACTTGCATTAATATGTTATTACTATTAGATTACTTGAAAATGGTCTCAAAACAATCGGATTATCGTTTATTGCAATACCTTCTGGGACAATTTATCATCCAGCAAAATTTGTTATCGTGACAGGCATGGTCACATTTATTGTCATACATAAACGCAAGTATTGCAAAATTTCTGCAAATATTTCTAAATTAGCATCACAAAATCAGTGATTATAGTTCCAAAAAAAATCACAAAATCAATAGCAAAACCCTGGTAGGTCTGGTCAATGTGAAAAGATGTTCAATATTATTTATTTTTAAAAAGTACTTATGGAATGCAGACACAGCCATTTATTAATATTTGAACAGTTTGTTAATGGGTTTTATCAATACAATCTTGCACAATTCGCCCTTTGAGAATATCCATGAAAGTGAAAATGAGTTTGATCTAAACTGTTGCAATGGCAGGTTGGAAAAAAAGTGATTTTAAACATATATTTACAAACTTTCTCCACCTATGTGAATTTTTCATCTACAATTCAACTGAGAAACCAAATATTTAAAAAAAAAAAAAAAAAAAAAAAACTTTGTACAAATACCTTTTCGTGATACTCAGAGTCTTTAAGGGTCTGTCTCCAGCAAAAACTGAGCTTTTCACCCATTTGTCTTTGGAAAATAGCTCAAGCTCAAGCAAATGGGCTGGAGACCTTTTGTAAGCATAAGTTTTTTAAGTCTTGCCACAGATTTTCGATAGGATTTTGGTCTGGACTTTGATTAGGCCATTCTAACAATTAAATAAGCTTTGATCTAAACCATTCAGTCTTAGTTCTGGCTCTATTTGTGCTCTTTGTCCTATTGGAAGATGAAGCTCTGCCTAATTTTCAGGTCCTTTGCAGGTTTCATTCCAGGATTTTCATTCCAGGGTTTTCAGATTGTGGGCGTTCGATGCAAGTCCTGCGCGCCAGATGCTGGAGTTTGAAAATCTGAACTTTTGCAGCCAGTCAGAGAGACTTCGCCATGTGACTTAGTGGCACATTTTCCGACGGGACGGCAGGACCACGAGCCCATCTACGACCAGTCGAGCTATCACTACAGGGACAGGAATAGAAAGAATCTTGCCTGGAGGAGGATTAGCGAGGAGTAGGGATTATGGGTCAAAACATCATTATCGCGATAAATATTTCCCCCTATTTTAGCTAGCCAGATCCGTTCAGCACAACGTTGAGCCACAACTAGTTTCACGCTGAAGAATCAATGCATTTATTCAGAGGAAATGTGCAGGAGACGGTGGAAGAGTCTATGCGAAGGAGTCAAGTCAAGAGGCTCCTCCCGACGTGCGTATTTCCACATTTTGCGCAGACACCCATCGAGAGCCATTTTGACGCTCGATTCAAGCGTCTGACTTTAAAGTGCACAAGAGTCCAACTTAAGGCGTTGGACGCATTTTTGACACGCAAAACATGTTCGATGTGCACGCAGCATTAGACAGTTTTAGACCAAAGATTGCAGAATTAAATAAATTTACACAAAAATGTCACAATTGGCACAGAAACATTAAGATAGCACCCATAAGGCCCAATTTATATAATTTATCCGCAAAAAAAATGTTGAGATGGGGTTTAGTTACTCTTTAAGGAATGGGAAACAAAAAAAATCTAAGAAACATTAATAAAAATGCTTCATTTCTTCTAAATGTCCCATGAATAAGTGTTATATCCTATTTCGTAATAAGAATCTGTTGATTGAGATTTGTTTTTTCACAAAAGAATCACAACAGCATGAAGCTTGCGTTTGTAGTGGGATGACTGGGAAGTAGCGGAGCAGCGCCAGAGAGACGAGCCTTGATGATGGAAAAGAAGAGCTCCAGAGAGACACGGAAACAATACCCTCTAACCACTGCGCTGACACCTCTTTGTTACAAGTGTGCGAGCGTGCACGTGTGTGAGCATGTATTAATATTGATTTAGCATTCTGACGGGGGGTCTTTGAACCTCACTTTTCCTACTCAAAGCCTGCAGGGACATATTGCAGTGACACACACACACACACACACACACACACACACGAGGCGGTGTCAAATGTAATTAATGGTATAACGTAAATGCAAAGAAAGAGCAGCAGCGTATTAAACATGAGCTGTATAAACACGTGTGTGTGTTTATGAGAATGATGAGGCGGAGAGGAAGGTTTAAACTGAATCCCGGTTGTGGCTCTGCTCCGCATGTGAACTCTCTTAAGTCGAGTGCAGAGCTGCTTTTCTGAGCTCTTGGATGGATGTGGGAGAAGCTTTAATCCAAATGCATGAAGCTGTTGGCTTTTTATAGCTGTTAGCGACACTTTCTGAATTTGCAGATACCAGATCTGTCACAAACTGCAGATTTAAAGTGAAACTGTCACTGACATAAATAAAATATGTTTCTGCAGAGCATTGCTTCAGTTTAATGATAATAGACGAGTGTTTGAGATTTTACTGTTCAGAAAAACAAAATATTTACTTCCTAAACCATTGAATTTTAACATCCTGTTTTACATTTTGGTGTATTTTCTAGATATTAGGATAAAATATAAACAATAAATGTAAAAAAATAATTCTCAAAAACATTAATTATGTAATTAATCATGGAAAAAATGAATAAAAAAAATAGAAGAAAGTAATAGCTAGATGAGAAACTGCCTGAAAAATCAACAATCAGTAACTTTGTTCCTTCAAACACAAGTCTCTGCATCTGTTGCGGTAATAATCTAAGACATGATGGAGCTAGACTTATGTTTAGGTGTATATACTAACTATATGTATCAACCTTTTAGTATGTTAAAACTTTAAAACACCGACTATAACAGAACCTCTGAATTCTTCTTCTTCTAAAGCCCGGCACACACTGTTCGATGTCAAAGCAGTACATGGCTTGGAAAAGGTGGGTTTTGTCAATGACACCCAAAACATTTGTTTTTCCAAAACTTGTTTTCCTGGATCTGGATTATTCACCCTGGCAACTTTTTTTGTGAGCGTTTCCACAGTGGAGTCCAAAAGAGGTCCATAACGTCTGCAGATCCTGAGTGGAGCATGGAAGAAAAAGACCCCATTTTGAAAATAAAAACCCTGATTTTCCTTGACCTAACAGTAACTGATGGTTCTGGCACAGTGATGACACTTTATAACAGCATTTTAAAAGGATTTATTTCATTCAGTTCAATTCAAAAATACCTAGTTTACCCTATGGGGAAATTAAATGTTGTTGTAACTCCTATCATCCAAGTATCTGCACAGAGTCGTGAATGGTGATGCTGTCAGGAGAAAGGATCTCCAGTAGCAGTCAGTCTTACAAGGAATCTGAAGAGGCCTCTAACTGAAGGCTGTTGCTGTCATGTTGCTTTTCATGACTGCATGACATTCTAACAGCTCAATATCTGGGAAGTAGAGACAATATTCCTCAGTAACATGTCCTGGAAGACACCATCAGTTGTTGGCAAGCTCTGCTAATCCACCTCATTTGCTTTTGCTGCTCCTCTTTAAATATCTGTCTGGCCGTATGGTTAGAAAGCCGGGCAGAGACATGCAGACATACCGTTTCTGGACTTTTTTTTTTTTTTTTTTTATGTTAAAAAAAAAAAAAAAGCGATTAATTGCATTAAAATTTTTAACTCGTTAAAATGTATGTAATTAATTAATCAAAATAACGCTTTTTTTTTATTTCTGCTGTTAAATTAATAAAATGGAATAAATAAGTAAGAAAAACTAAGCAGGATTTCAAGCTCTATTTTTACCAGCTTGTATTTAGGGCTGTCACGGTTGCTAGGCAACGGGGCACACACCAAGGTGAGGGCGGGAATAAATCCGAAGGCTTGACCGTCAGCTTTTGCGGCCGACGAAGGTCCAGGCCGACGTAGACTAGGGTCTTTGAAGGATGCAGCCCCAGAATTTGGACACACCCTCAGAAAATGCTGAATCACCAGTTGCCATGGTGATTCCCACACTTTCTCCCTAAGAAGGTCGGGAAAAAGCAGACACTGAACTGGGTCTTAAACAAACCATTGCTGAGCCAATACTATGGAACAACTGTGACGGCCTACAGAGACGCTTCAATTCCAGTTTTCATTTTCAATCTCAGACATAATGGGAATAAATTCAGAGTTTGGGTATTTCACTCTGTAACGGGTTCTAAGAGAAAAAAATAAATCGGTAACAAGTATACTGGGTGAAAGAAGACTTTTGAGCTTTCGAGACTAAAACTGAAAAACTGTCAACATGTACAATTTTCTTTTTTATAACATTTATTGTCGGCAAGGCAATGCTGCAATTAACAATCGAAGGAAATTTGGACAGAAAACAGTTTTTGTTTTCTTCATCATCTAAAACATCCCAACCTTCCAGTACATCAGAGGCAGCTGCTTTCACTTAGTCAATGAAAAAAAAATGAAGAAGGGCTTAAAAAGTGATCAGTTCAGCGGATTAAATTCATTATTCTGTCTCCTTATGTGAATGACCAACACATTTCCTAAGTGTAAGCACTTATTTTTCTTGCATTGTTTAGTTTTTCCTGTTTACTAGTTTCTCCGGTGGTCTGGCTCTCTGTCTGTCTTTGGGGAAACTGTTTAGAAGTCTTCATGCACTCTCACACAAACCCCCAGACACATTTATATTTGATTCCTCCCTCAGAATAATTAATAACTTACTGTTCATTTATTTATTTGTTTGTATTTGAGGCTGACAGGAGGAGAGAAATGTGTTTGTGTGCTTGTCTTATGAGACCAAGAAGAACTTGTTATTTTATTCTTCAGTGCAGCACAGTGGAAACTGGCATTGTTTTGCCAGGTTGTAGCAACATATTTTGCTTGGGTGGGTTTAAGAAAAGATTATATTTGTTACTGATTACTTGGTTTTCACATCAAGTAATAAGAGCCATGTTAGAAAGAGATTAAAATAGCATCATCATGTGATCTTTTTTTGTCAGATCTTTTTTATTTCGCATTTTTGTGGGAGAAAATGCAGTGTAGGTAAGTTTAATACAGCTAATAGGGATGATGGATTATTACTATACGCCAACAATGTTTGGGTTTTGCTTGCGACCAATTTTTTTATCATGTATTTTTCTGTCAGTGTTTATAGTTTCACTGAAATGTATTAAGTAGCATCGATTTAATGTAATTTATAAATATTATTGAATACACTAAAATAGCATTTTTGGGGAGGTTTGTTCACAGCAGGAAACTTCCATTTAAATACCTTTAAATGTACATCTGTGTACATCACATACATCATATTACTATATTTATTGGATTTAGAATAAACTATTGACTGAAAATTTAAAGTCAGTTTCAGTCAAGGTCCTTGAAGCATTTGTGGGTTTTACTCATCGCCACAGGAAGCTGTGTAGCTTGTTACCAGTTCTATCTCCTCTGGAATAGATTTTATTTTTTTCCCCAAGTTTAGAGGAGAACCTCAGGGCTCCTGAGGGCTGGAAAACTGGGAAATTTAACAGGAACTTTAAGTGAAGAAAGAGAGTCTCGAATAATCGCTTTTTATAGACTTTTATCATCCATCCATTCCTCTATACATCATCCATCCATTCCGATATCCATCCCTCCTTCCCTACTTCCTTCCTTCTGCAGAGTTTATGATAAACGTTGATGTTTTTACTCTAGAAAAGCACTACAAGACCTAAAATTCTGGAATTTTCAGGCTGAAAAATCGGGAACACTTTGATATGAAACCATTAAGGATGAAACTCTTTCGCTGTGCGGTCGGCTGTGTGCAGTTTTAGCCTGAAACGTCTGTAATTATCCACACCATAGCCCCTCAGAGACCAAATAATTCAGGTGTAATTGAACATAATCAGATTATCCTGCAGCCTAATCTTCCAAGGTCACTCAGCTCGTCTGGATTCATAATCTACAGTGTTTTTCCTTTAAGGAACTGGCTGCTGCTGGCTGTTCCAGCCTGATTGTGCCTCTGGAAGGAAAAAAAAAAAAAAAGCTTCGCCATTACCTGCTCCACCCAGCTGGACACGTCTTTTCACTCGAATGCCACCTTGATTAGCTGCTCTTAATTTAGGGGCACACCCACGAGTACACGGCGGCACTCGAAGGCTCCTGTGTGATGAATTACAACCGAACAGTGAAGGAACCTGCAGAGCGCGAACCACAGGAGGCTTGTTCATTTAACCACAAAGTGAGAAATACAAGAGTTTGGAAAATAATCGGCTCCGTTGTGCTGAATGTTTTGTCTTCCCCGTCAGACCGCGGCTCAAATGAAGATGTTTCTCTGCAGATCCTGTTTGTTTTAAGGTTTTCTGTCTCATTTCCTCATGTGTACATCCAGCAGGCATCTCCAGTCTGCTCCTTCACCACCCACCCACACACACACACACACACACACACACACACACACACACACACACACACAGTGTGCAGTGAGGGACGTCTCTAGCCGCAGTTGCAGGTATCTGGCAGGCTCTTCCACACATGACCTCGCAGTGATTAAGTGTCTTCATTAGCATGCTATTCTGCGCCGTGTGTGTGGGCGATGCGTTTGTGCTTTAGGGAAGCTGTGTTTGAGTCGAGAGTATTTTTGGCCTGTCAGATTTTGGAATCGATAAAAAAAAAGAAAAAATCCGCCTCTGTTTGCTCTTTAGGTTTTTTTTTTTTACATGTTTTTTTTTTTTTTTTTTTATATCAGCTCTGCCGCTCTTCAGTCTTCGGTGGTGTTGTTTCCATGACCACGGCTCGGCTCGGTTTGGCACAGCCCAGTGTGGCGCTGTGCTGGTGTGGGTTTTAGAAAGCAGAGACAGGAAGAGGGACTCGGTGGGAGGGTTAGCTGGCCGGGGCGGGGCCGGGCGGGGGGGCGAGGGCAGGCAGGCCAGACCAAGGTCACTCTGACTATGTGTGTGTGTTTGTGTTTATGTGTGTGTCCACATGTCCACCTCAGTGCTGTGGAGGATGCAGGCTGCCCCTGCATGTTCCCCAACGATGTTTCTGCTCAGCTTTTGGTTGGTTTTGATCATTTCTAGAAGCACACCTAAGTAGTGACACCCATTTTTTTTGTCACGACAAACTTTGATCTGCTGTGGTGGGATTTTGTAGACCAACACAAAGTGACGCATAGTTGTGAAGTGGAACTAAAAACATAGATGGTTTTCTAACTTTTTTTTAACAAATTAAAATCTGAAAAGTGTGGCGTGCATTTATGTTTTCTAACCTAACCCTGCTTTAAGCTTCTCCACGACTTTTTCCCTGATCTGACTGCTGTGTTTGTTGGTCTTCATGATTCCTACCGTGATTAAATTACACACAGCTGGACTGTATTTACTAATTAGGTGACTTCTGAAGGACCATTGATTTTATTTAGGGATACCAGAGTCAAGGGGGGCCTAATAGAAATGCATGTAACTTTTTTTTCAGCTTTTATCTGTAAAAACCTCCAAACATCTCGTATCATCTGCCTTCCACTTAATAATTAAGCACAACTTTGTGCCAATACTACACACCGAAGTTTGTGGCAGCTGTGGCTACTACTGGATAGTAGCCACAGCTGCCCCAGGGTCACCATGTGTCTGACAGAAGTGAATCTCCCGTGCACCGGCACCACCGGGCCCTCTGACCACCCCTCTTGCCCACACACACTCAAGGACACAACAACAGGGGGACGGAGCAGGGATCGAACTGACAACCCACCAATAGCATCCTGAACTGTACTTTTTACAGTTACAGGGTGTCTGCACATCCTTAAGGTCTTAACTTCATGTGTCTAAAATTAAGGCCTTAAAATGTCTTAAATTCATTAAAAATGTAAGTTGGCTTTAAATCCGTTAATCACAGGTCTTAAATTTGGTCTTGACAGCACTATTTAATCTCATGTATTCTGTGTATTTTTTTTTCTTGTGAGATTTTTCTATCAGGCAAAAGTCTGAGTTGCACTCAGACATCTTCATTGTGTTCTGTGACTCGAGATGGTTGAGGCTATCGCTAACTCGCTGCTAACATACCTTTGCTAGCTTGCTAGCTAGTTTTTTTGTGTCTATCACGGTTAAGTGCAAATTTATTGCCAGTTGGCTGGATGAGGTTCGTATATTTCTGTGAAGACGCAGGTGTTAAATTCCATTCATAAAGGTCTTAAGGCTTAAATTTGAGTTGGTGAACCCTGCAGAAACCCTGAGTTAGAACAGCAGAGCGGAGAGTTTGGACTTAAAAGAGGCAACAACTCTCCCCAATCCTCTGTTATCCTGAGGCTGAAGGAGGTGATGTGACGGGTCTTGAGGAATCTAAGGGTCTAAGAAGACAATCGTGCTCTTAAAACTCCACATTTTACTCCACATCTGTAAAATGTGGAGTTTTCCTGCCTTACATGATAAAAAAGCTCTGCTCTCATCACTGATACAGTTACAGCCCTGCCTCCAATCCTGTCTCTGTCCTCACCCGCCTCCGTCTCCCTGCCGGTCTCCCATCATGGATCTCTCTGGGTCCAGATGGGCAGTTTGCAGGTTAACTGGAACAGCTGGAGCTGCATTATTAGCGTCCTGCTGTGAGCTCTTATTGGCTCTGCTCATCTCCTCTCCTTGTTTCTCCCTCCTCTTGTCAGATCCTTTACCGACTGGAAAAGATTTTTCCTTTTGGTAATTTTAAATCAATCAGGTCCCTTTTAGCCCTAATTCCTCCTTGTTGCCTAAACTCAGATGGATGAGCATTTAAAGCATGATGTTGGAAGTGAAAACAACATCTATTCTGTCCAAAAAATGTGCTCTAATGAATTTAATTATCTCTTTGACAGCAGTTTGAAAAGCTTTATTAGATATAATATGTGTGCAGAAGAGGTGCATTTAGGGTGGAGCTTAAGCCAGGAGTCTCTCAGGCCCTTCTGTGCCTCATGTGTGTCTGTGTGTGTGTTAATGTTGTTGTTGTGGAATGGAGATTGGCTTTTTAGTGGTATTTGGATGCAGAGATGCAGTGAGGATAAGCCTGCTAGCTCCCCCTGATGCCCCTTGGGAGAACAGATTAAAGAAACACACACACACACACACACACACACACACACACACACACACACACACACACAGTTAGCAGCAGGCTAGGATTAGATAGAGGTAGGTAAACACACATCCTCTCATTTCTGCTGGATTTTATTGAACAAAAACACATTTCTGCAGCTTTCTCAGAGATGAGATGTGAAATCTCTGTCGCTAGGCTCTGCTTCTCCACGCTGACCAAACAGAGGAGCTTTCGGTTTGTCCAGATGTGGAGCATCGGAGGCGTTGTTGTATCAGCCCTTCAATCATCTTGCTGACCAGCTGCAATCTTGATTTTATGATTTTCAACCTTTTCTTTGTAAAGAAAGTTCGTCTACAGGTGTGAAATTAAAATAACCAGGCTGGAAAAATGTTTATGTTGCAATATGAAATAAAGCTGCAAAACAAATTGATTACATATATTGTTTTGCTTAGAATTCCCATTTTTGGGATGAAAAATGCCCATTTAGGTTGCTCAGTTAAAAATAGCACAAATAGTTGCAGCCTAATTACCTAAATAATGAAATTCTAGCTCTCAGTAAAATGGACTGATTTTAGTCTGATCGTTAACTGCTTTTATTAGGGGAAACCACACATTTCGAATTCTGCCGTGATTTGTTATGTTTTACAATTCAAGCCTGAAGCTCAAGTTATGTCTAATAAATAATTAAAAATAGCTCTAAAATAATCTGATCCTCCCCACTTTATGAAAGAAAACAGAAGAATAAACATTTTGTTGAGGATTAAACATTGTTTCAAGCCATATGCATGGTAGTTTTGGGTGTCATCTACTCTACTTTAGATATTTGTTTCTGTTTAAATGAATTGTGAAAAAGCCTTAATAAAGTAGAACAATTTGATGTGGAAAATGTAAGAAAAATCTGTTTAGTAGGGAAATATTTCTATGTCGAGAAGTGATGGTGGCACAATTATCAGGACCCTAACGACCTCGTTAAATTTATCTACAACATTTTTGCAGTTTTTTGACCACAAGACTGCAGGAGGACCCAAGTTAGTCTTCCCACCACGCTCAGTTCACTGTTGAAGTGCAGCAAAAGTGGCGTCTTAGGTCACCATGTGTCTAAATGCAGTCTCCATGCCCCCGTACCTGAGGAAAAGGCTTTTTTGGTCCTACTACCACACACATAAACATGTCAGCCTTTACTGGAGCCGTGAGTTTTGGCCAAATGAGACTTAAATTGAGTTTTTGAGCAACAAACACTCCAGGTGGGTCTGCTGTGGAACAAAAAGATGAATATGTAGTAAATGGGGTGCTTTAAGCACGGTGGAGGATCTGTGATGCTGTGTTTTACATCTTTAAAATGTCAGGACATTTTTTGAAGGATTTCTGTGGCTCTAGTGGCCTTTATTTGATAGTAAAGTGACAGGACAGTGGGAAGACATTCAACAAAGGTCAGCAGGCCGGGAGTGGAACCTGTGACAGCTGATATATGGGTTGCATGCTCTACCCTGCGCCACCGCAGCACCCACACAGAACACAGGAAGTGGGTCGTCACTGGGTCTTTCTGCTGGATGATGACCCCATAGAGATGGTTCAGATCAGCACAGACATGGTTCATCAGACACAATCAACCTTCTTCAGTCACCTTCTCAGCTCTTAGACTTGGATGCATTTGGATACCAGTGGAATGAGCAGAGAGGAACCAGAACCCTGGACCTTCTGTGAAGAAGATCCATCTTTCTGAAGGCTCCAGCCTTCTGAAGTGTTGCAGGAAAAGACTGTGCTTTTGTGAAAAGAGGTGCCTTTAATTATGGCAACGATGATTTAGATTAAAACAGCGAATCCCTGAATGAACGAACACAAATGAAAAGTAATTTCAGTTTTGCATCATTTTTTTAAAGGCTGTAAGAAATCTTTAACAGGTTGTGCTAATCAGTGTTGGTCAAGTTACTTGGAAATAGTAATTATTAACTAATTACTGACTACTTCCCCAAGAAAGCAATCCAGTTACTTTAGTGATTACTTATTTTCAAAAGTAGTTACTTTACTAATTACTTAGTTACTTTTCAAAAAAAAAACAAAAAACAATGCACAACCTGAATATGCTATAAACAATATACCTTTGAGCCTAATTCTATTCTTTCTGTATATTCCATCATATACAATTTAATCAAATGAAACTGTCTCTTTAAAATCTGTTTTGTTTCGCTCTTTTAACTTCATGCACATTGCGTCACTAAATTTAATGTAATGGAACAGTCTCTGATTTGAAGAATTTTGTTAAATATTTAAACCTATTCTCTGCACATTCCACTTTATATTTTAAGAAATTCAAGTCTCTCTTCTGTTAAACTGTATTTCTTCCACTTCCACCATATAAAATATAATTATTTTTGTGTTTCCACTCCTTCATTCGAATAGATGTAAAAAATAGCGATAAGATAAAATCATTTAAATCAGTCTATCCTGACTGTACTCCGAATTAGTAACATTTACATCTTTTAGTAATAATGAGCTATTAAAAATCTATTTTCACCTGTTTAGCATCAGAAGGGGCATCTGCTGTTTGCCTGGTGGAATTAGATGAAGAGCAAACAGCAGACGCTAATGTTTTAGTCACTGAGTCAAACTGCTGCCGGTACTTCCAAGCACTGCACGCTGCGTGGTCCTGCTGCGCTCTCCCACACTCCATGTTGTCTGTTGCTGATCTTCACACCTGTCTGTTACCACTGACGTCACACGTCATACGTGATTGTCATGAGACAAAATCATGCTTTCGTAAGACAGTCTGCTTGCGCGGAAGTAACATTACAGTAACAAGTTACTGCCCATCGCT
This sequence comes from Anableps anableps, assembly GCA_014839685.1. Classification (NCBI taxonomy): domain Eukaryota; kingdom Metazoa; phylum Chordata; class Actinopteri; order Cyprinodontiformes; family Anablepidae; genus Anableps; species Anableps anableps. Next base: position 35,330,627 of record CM026073.1, on the reverse strand, counting down.
GGTGCTAATAAATGCCTCCTTCAGATGTTGCATCTTTGAACGTAAAATTTTGATACCGGCTCTTTTACCTGAAAAGCATTAAAGTCAGTCAGAGGAAGGAAAAATGCAGTTGGGGTCACCTTGACAACTGGATCAGAGCTTTGGTTACAGCTACAGAAGTGATTAACTGCGGGCAGAGACGGGATCTTGGATCTGGGTGATTATGAGTGGGTGTGTGTGTGAGCTGGCTCGCAGGCTGGACTCACCTTACACCTCGTTCAGCCTCTCAGGCGCCTCATCCTTCACTCTGGTTAGTTCTTACTGTAAAAATGAAACGTTTTGACTCTGCTTCAGCAAAACACCCGACTGATGTGAATCTGGAGGGTTTAGTTGTGTTTTACAAACTGCAGGCGAACAGATGTTTGAAGGTGTTTCAGGAGGATGACAGGTGCTTCCATTTTAAACATTATCTCAGGGAACAGTAAGCTTATGTCTGTGCTGATGGTTTATTTACACACACTGATTAATCTTATTCCCCTCAGACCTGTTTCACGCTTTCAATTAAAACTTTAAACAAATATTCTCCACATTCATAGCTTGCACGGCCCTAACGGGCTAATAAGAAACCATGCGTGGCTGTTAGTGATGGAAGTTATGATGCAGCTTCATGTTGCTGCAGTGCATTGCTTCTCCAGTCGACTCAGCATCCTGTCTGTTGCAGTTCTGCTTTTTGTTTGTGGAAATTAGAAGATGCACTTTCGATTTCTGCAAGAGTGTTTCATGGTTATGTTTTAAGTCCAGATTTATGTGAGTCATCTGGATTGGAGCTGTCTAAATATTTGTTTCTTTTTTGTAAAAATGTGATGTATTCACACTTTTTGTTGGGGTTTTTTTTGTTGTTTTTTTTTTTTTTTTACAGGAGGTCCTGTTGTGTTCAGAAACATACGAGCGCAGCTAAAATCTAATAAAACTGCAGTGAAAGTGTGAGACAATGATGTAAAATGAGTGCGTAGACGTGCACGTGTGTGCTTGTGAGCAGCTATTTGGCTTCAACACGACCAAGCGCTCCAGCTTCCCACTGTTATGTAATCTGAGAGGGAAAATCCAAGCTGCTGCTCACACACACAAACACACACTTTCCCATCACACACTCAGTCTCCTTCCAAGACTCACATGCACTATGCACTACACAAATATGCTCAATTTGTGCACAAACTGGTCACCGCCATATGCTGATCCTGTCTGCCAATAAAATGTCTGCCTGACTGTGTGTTTGTGCATTTGACGTGTGTGCAGATAGTTTTCACAGGGTGTGATTAGGTGAAGTGGAGGAATGTGAAAAAGATGAAAAACCTGTAAACATGTTGTTTACCTCCTTAAAACCATCACATTTTGATCATAGTTGTTGGAAACTGTATCCACATCAGCTGTGATACAAGTCTGATTTTTTTCAGCAACAGAAGAGCAAAAAATATCAGTGATTAAAGAATGGCTAAAGAGTTTCTCTGTTGCATCTAAATTGATTTAAATATGGAAATGATACAGAAATAATGACACAAATCGGAAATAATGTCATTTATGACTTTGACAGCCCAATCAAATCAGCCAATGAAATGTTACCACATCACAGTAAAACAGTGTTTTCTCCAAAACAGATTTCCAGAATTCCCTGGAAGATTGCTGCCCACCCCACTGCCCCCTGGAGAAGACCCCTGCCCCCTTTAACAAATGTTATTCAGTTCATACAAACCATGCAGTAGGACTGCTACAATTAATCAAATTAATCGTGATTAATCGAATATTGCAATAAACGTCAACTAATTTAGTAATCGATCAATCGTTAACTGAAGTATACACACTGAAAAAGGCCATTCGCTGAAAGAACAACACACCAAAAGTGGTAATTAAGCCAAAACTGTACAAAATATATAAACAGTTTGCATTTAAGATAAAAAAAAAACAACAACAAAACATTTGTCTGTAAATATGTTCTACCCAAAACTCATCAATTGGCAGTTTTAGCTTCTCCTGGTTCAAATTCACTAAAGAAAAGCTATATTATTGATTTTAGGCAGTAAAATGTTTTTTTTTTTTTTTTGTTTTGTTTTTATTTAAAAATGGAATTTAATTATTTGTTTATTTGCCTCTTTTAATGTATTTCTAATATTGTATAAAAAGCCTAAAAGGTTAAATTAAAAATCTGCAGAATGTTCCAATTCCGATTAATCGTCACTCTTTACTGTGTTCAGTAATTTGCGTCAGCACCTGAATTTTGTATTTTTTACTTTAATTGGGTCCCAACATTCCACTGGGTGGAACACCACAAATTAGATTCTGTTATTTTGTGTTATCTTTTTGTAGACTAAAACCAAAGTGAAACATCGTCATTTAGTTCCTCAGATTTACATAAAAATAATTATTTTTTTACCCTCTATTTGAATACAAAAAAATCCACTTTGAGTATGTCTTAAATCATAAAACATACGAGTGTATAAAAGGAGCATTTCTCTGCCTCCCATTTTGTTTGGACTAAGTTTAAAAATCCCGACGGTTGAATTTCGAAGGGAACAAATAAAGAAAATAACAATCATCTTGCAGAGAGAGAGAGAGATAGAAATAGAGAGTGGAGATGAGAGAAAGGAGGGAGAGTGTGTGTGGGTGTTGGATACTCACGGGACCTGAGCACTGCAGCATTCTTTCTCTTTCTGTGTGTGTGTGTGTGTGTGTGTGAGGGTGAGTAAAGGTGGAGGCACTCCTGGGACCCCTCCAGCACTGCAGCAGGTTGTGTGTGTGAGTGAGTGTATTCTCCAGCCCCCACAGTACCAATGGGTCAAGCTCACAACCTCCTGCATCAGAACCCCCCGCCACCCCCCCAACCACACACACACACACACACACACACACCAATCGCCCCCTGGTTGCTATGGTAACACACCTTGAGCAAGCCCCCCAGAGGGGAGTGCACTCCTCCTCCTCCTCCCTTCCGCTGCTCTCTTCTTTGCTGCACTCTTTCTTCCTCACAGCGCCTCTTGCTGCTCTCTCCATGTCCGTCCTGTCCATCTTCATCCTTCCTTCATCCATCTCGTTCGCAGGCCGCTGCTTCCTACTTCTTCTTCTACATTGTAGCCTTTGAAACAACAGTTTGTTGGGTTTTTAATCTTTGCAAATTTTTTTACAAAGTGATTATTTACACAGTGAGTCATCCATGCGCAGCTACTGACCCTATACTATCCATGTGGAGGCAGGAGTTCCCGTTGCGTAGATCTATAAAACTTACATGTAACTATCACACAGGTAGAGAATAAAATGAAAATTATTAGACAACTTATAAATGCCTATTTTAATACACTAAATATACCTTAATATGCACGAGTGGGCACACTTAAGCTAATCCGCTAATAGTGGAGCTAATTTTTCATTTAGCACTTTTGTGAAGTTTGAAAATGTTTAGTGCACTTAGCTTCCCCTAAATTAAAATTTCCTGATAAATTCTAATTCTAATTTACTTTGCTGTTTTGTAAACTTTCAGGTGAATAAAGTTTCTGTGTTGAAGTTTTGAAGAATAGAAGAATAGACGTTTATATTCATGCTTTTATTTTAAAGTGGGTGAAGACTGTTTACACAGCAGTTCAGTTTCCTCTCCTCAGGTTCTCTCTCTCTCTTTTCCCAATAACTTTATTTAAAACAACAAACATACAGGAACAAAGTAAAACATGGACAGTAGAGAACAAGATATAAGCTAAACATAAATACAGTATTATAGAACATGTAAATTATGATGTCAAAATTAAACCGGTGCTCAAAGATTGTAGTGTTTTCAAGGGCAAATACAATTTGAATTGAAGTGAGCACTTCAGCATTAGCTTCCACCATTGGTGTAGCGCTTTAGCATTAGCCGAACTAATGTTTATGATTAGTTCTTTAGGGATTGCGCAACTAACTTTTTAGTTAATGGTGCCTATCACTGTTGACATGCTCCAAGACACACAGTGGAAACCGTCTTAGCCCCACCTCAGAAGCTAACATCTACATTCTTCCTTAGATGTGGTCTTGGCAGTACAGCCTGTTGGCACCAAGGAAAATAAATGTCTCTCCTGCATTGGCTGCTTTACAAACTGCAGCCAATAATGTGTCAAGCAGCATTTTGTCTTGATATCTCAGCTTCCCAAGCTGTGTGTTTTTAAAAAAAAATATTTTAGATATTTTTTATGGGAAAAAAAAAAAATCAGTGAATTGGCAGATTTTCCTTGAATAACTTGGAGTTACGTTCCACAGAAAAATCTGCAAATAGATCGTGCTTCACTATATGCTGATGACACACAACTTTATACTTCTGTCTCACCACATAACCAAAATCCATTAGTCACTAAAATAGGTGTGTCTGTATTATCAAATGAGGAATAGGCTATTTTTCCTCCAGCTTAGTGCAGATTTGGTGTCAAAAATGAAAGGTTTGACATCAGCACTCAGCTGGACACAATGATGGTAAAGACCGTGGAGCATTTTAAAGCAGTAGTCAATAAAAGCCTGACCAGAAGACACATTTTCTGTCAAAAATCAGGAGACAGAATAATTTATTGTATGCTTTCATTTTGTTATTCACCTTGAGTTACCTCTGCCATGTAAACAAAGAACAGAAAAAAATATGTACTGTATAAACGTAGCACATAATGTAAGAAAAATTTATGCTTTGTTGATTTTATTGTTGATTTGGTTATAAATGTTATCCTGTTGGAAAGCCTCTTTAGTCCTTAAATGGAGCCACAACTGTAAGGAAGATGCTTTTGTGGGTTGAGCAGAAGAGTATGTTGGTTGTGCCCATGAAAAGATTACACCAGCACCAGCTTTATTATACCGCAAAATATTTCATTGATTTTTTTTTTTTAAATATATTTTCAACTAAAATTATCTTATTTAAAATTCCTCTCTAGGTATTTTAACCAGTACAAGTAAACACTAGTGTGTGTATCAGTGTCTATCCTGTATTAGAAATGAAAATGGTTAGCTAAAACCACAGAAAGCCCTCAGGCTGTTGTTGAATTATGTGTGGTGGGAAAACCTGATTAAAGTGTGAAACTAATATCAGCAAATCTAAGTAAAAGTATCTATTTTTCCAGATCTCAGCCTTATTAAGAGAATGTATTTATTTCGCACTTTTGTACTACTTTACTGTTGTGTAGGGTAACTTGTTTTCATACTGTGTAACAGTCAAAACACTGATAAGTTTTTTAGTAGTTGTCACCGTCATAGTTTCTCCAACAACAAAAAAATCTGAATGAAGGCTAATAAACATGAGGGGGGAGCTACTGATGACTCGAGAAATCACCAAACTTTTCTTTGAAATGTCTGTAAAAACAGTTTAAACAACATGATGTGAGATTTGAGTGTTTTTTTTTAAAACCAGGACCTTTCAGAAACAAGCCCACACTGTACTAAGCTACAGGCACAACTTATCCTACTCAGGATAAACTGCATCCGCTCCCCCCTGCAGTTGGATGTTGGACTGGTGTGAAAGCAATGATGTTTATACCTGCAACCTCCATTCAGTTAAAGAGGTCAGGATAGATGTTTACATTCCCAAACAGGCTGAGTAATAATTAAAATTAGAATGCAGGAATTTTGCAAAATGGTTGAATATTTCTGAGTTACTTTGATTAGTATATTTACTTGAAGTGCATATGCCTGTTTTATGACACAAAGGACCGAACACAGACACAGTCTGATATAGATTTTAGGGATGGAGGGGGCTGACAGGAGGAGAGAAGGGCAGTAATGGAGGGCAGACACCCAGGGGACCCCCAGCAGCTCGTTTAGAGCGACGCCGGGAAGGTGGGTGTTTGCATGCATGTTGAGGTGTTTAAGAGGGGAAGCACCTTAGGGATCCATCCCCAACACAAACCAAGGAGCTCATTTGTGTTGAGCTGTATGTTGCAGGGGTCTGTGATGAGGCCAGCGTAAATGGAATGATGCCACCTGGTCCTTCTCTGGTCAATTAGCAGAGAGAAAAAGGTGGTTAATGAGAGGGAATGAGACCGAGCAACAGCATGAGCAATGAGGATGTGTGTTTGTGTGAAATATGTCAGGTGGTGGGTTTGTAATTGTGAGGATCACTACAGTATGGACCTCACTTTCCTTCAATATCCATAACATGCATTTTCTCCTTTAAATGTTTTGGTTTTCTATTTTTTGTCTCAAATGAAATCTGTTATACTGCAGATGTGCACCCACTGCACACAACGATTCCCTGGTGTGTGTCAGAGTTGCTTCATTGGTTCATTGCTAAGGACAGGTCAGATGGCTGTTGTGTCCTAATGATTGTTTTATAGCAGATTTTTAAAATGTTAATGAACCAAACTGGCTTAATGGGTGAAACCTCATCTTCACGGTTTTGTCAAAAGATGGAGATTACTTCTAAACCACACAGAAGTTGTGACTCTTAAATTGTAATCAGTTGTAAAGATTTAAACATTCGGATTTTAAGTGAAAATACTTACGGTCCCTTACAAAACATTTCTCCACTTGCTGAAAGCACCTTCCCACCATTTCCACGGACAACTGGTCCGAAAAGCAATGTAGTCTAAGGGTGTATTCACACCAGGAAAGTCCTTTGGTTCCAAGGAGAAGGGATGCTCTGCGTGCCTTGACCCACAACATGCTGGTAGAAGGATTGCTAAGCAAAAGACTCTGGATCAGGTTAGGCGTATATTTCCTTTAGTTGGTTCGAATCGAGGCCGGTCTATATTCACACCAGAAGCAAACCACACCAGAGTTCGCTTGGAAGCGGAGGAAACCGCCTAAAAAGGGGGTCTCGGTCCAGTTGTTTCCTCCACACCAGGGTTCGCTTCAGTGTACTCACACCTGCACAAAAGGTCCAGACCAACAGGTAAACGAACTCTGGTTTCATTTGAACCAGACAAACATGACAACCTAAATGTCATGTAGTTTTATTTGTCTTCTTGGCGCTGTTATGGCTGTCCCAAATTTTAGGGGTTAGCTGTTGCGCATGAAATACAATTTCTAACCAAAACTGCCACACGCCAATGCAGTCTGAATGCCACGATCCCTTGCCAGATTAGCTCAGTCGAGGTAAAATTGTATTTTTTTGCTTGGATCAAACCTTTAAAGCAAAACTCCAGCGAACTTGTAGAATTGCAAAGCCAAGTTTTCTTTGCAAGTTATCTCACTGAGATAAGAGGAGAGAAGATACAGTGAGATCTGATTTCTTTTAAAAGAAATAAAAATTGCCCACCAGTTTGAGGCTGTTTAGCTCACCATGGTATGCATAGAGGACTGCGGACATGATGCCTCCTAGATATCATGACAGACCGAATGAAATTTGTAATTTCAAACAAAAAGTATGTCCACGACCTGCCTCGTTAAGTCGTGATAAAGAGAAGATACACCGAAGTCAATAGCAAGTTTAAATGTTTTATTAGATTATGTTTTAAGCAACCAAAACAATCTTAATTAAAGAATAACGACAAGCCAAACATACCCAAAACAGAACCAAACCAAATCACTTGACTGCCTGCTATAAATGGAGCAAGACTGCAAAGGGAACAGGAACAGCTGCCACTTTTGTGAGGAGCAGGCAGGTTTAAATAGGCTGGGAACACTGGCCCAGGTGCTTCCAGTCAGCTGCTAAGACCACACCCACTCACCTGAGGAGCAAAAGGACAAACATTAACCCAGGGAAAGACAGGAAGACAGGAGTCATCAAAGTAAGAGTTGTTCAGTTTTAATTAAAAACTTTCACCCAAACTTACATAAAACAGAGACACTACATCATGCAAACAAGATGCCTCCTAGATATCATGTAGGACGGAGTTAAAATTCTGTTTTTTAGACAACATATAGAAACGGATAACTTTTGCAGTCATCAGTTCCGATTTATTTAGAAAAAAAGGTAAATATTCAACTTGAATCAAAGCTGTCAACCAAAACTGCTACATGTTATGGTAAAGCCGACACGTCTTGTCAGGTTTGCTCACAGAAATAACAGTTGGCTTTCCAGCAAGATGCCTCATGAGGAACTGCACTGGAGTGTGAAAATTCGAAATTGTTCTGCTTGACTCATCCTTTCCAACCAATACTTCCCCGCACTTATCGAGTTCCAGTTTTACAGTTAGAAGTTGTTTTCTTATTAAAAGTTTTTACATTACATGCTTAAGGGGTTTGTACAAATTTCTACTGAAAGAGTCGCCTTCTCCTGGATGAAACCAGCGTCTTGAGTTTGTAGATTAAAGCAACTGCCTGTAAAGACAAGGGATTATTGTAATGATTACATTCTGAATTAAATCCCAGAAAAAGTTCAGTTTCATTTGGTTGGTAACAAACTCTGAGTCCTAACCTTCACCCTGCCTCTTTGCCTGTGTCCTCCCCTGTGTTCTCTGTCCCAGAGAAAGTCTCCCAGCGATGTGTGTGTTCATGTGCTGCTGGATCAAATGCTCTCTGTGAGACAAAGCATAGCGGCAGGATGCACTGCAACTCTGTCATCTCACTATGGCTTGCACACGGACCGGGCTGCGCAGGGGGACGGCACACAGAGACAGCCGTCCCCACACACACTGATCAAAACAATGTATTTGTCAGAAAAGAGAAGTCTTTCATGGGACACACACACAGAGGCGTTGGAGGCCTCTCTCCATGCCCTTGTTCTGGACAGCCCAATTATCTCTCTGCACCTCACTGTTTTCTCCTCTGTTCTCTCTGAGGCTTTCACGTTCATTCTGGTTTGGATTTTTTTCCTTTTGCAGCCATTTTTGCTCTCACACTAATTGATTGGTCATAAATAAGCTCCTAAAGTTTCCCTTTTCGTCCTAATGTCATCATCAAATATGTTCCTGTGCATATGAAGTTTGAAACCAAGCAATACAAAGAAGATGCAAACTTTGATTTCTTTTTCTTAAAAAATGATATTTTATGTACGTTGTTAAATGAAAACAGTCGTATCAAAGTATATCAGTGGAACTCAAACCTGGCATATTTTGATAAATTATAAGCAATGTTTCCACACTTAAAGAGATAGTTGAGATGGCAGTTCTCTGTTGGTCCAAAACTGACAAGTTGTGACAGCTTTGTTCTAAACAGGTTAAAAAAGAAAGTGAAGCTAAAGCTTTTGTTGGTCTGCCCTAAACCAATCAGAAAGCCACTCAAAAAGTTTACTAAAAAGAGAAAAAATGAGTGAATGCAGTGCAGAATTTGTCTCAGGAGGGTAGGACTTGCAAACAAAGGATGTTGAGAACTGGTTCTTGTAACCTCAGACTTGTCACTAGTACACAAAATGGTGTTGCTGAACCCAAGTATGTCGTAGTAAGTTAATCATCAGTGCACACACTGCAGTTACAGCCCGATCTCTGCTCTGGTGTTAACAGCAGCCAAAGGATGGAACAGTGATCCCATAGTCAATGAGGTTTGGTGTGGAATGGGACCCGGTGTTGTAAAGACTCCAGTACTTGTGTCCAGACAGCAGGTATAACTGTCTTTATGTTCTTTTAATGTTGCTGAACAGTACAGTACAAAAATTCTCTCTTTGGTCTACTCTAGTCTTACTTGGGCTACAGGAACCTCAATTACATGTGCAGATGGCACCATGTACCCATTGGTTCCAACATCAGGCCTCTAACATCTGTGTGCCTCACATGTCAGTCTGTTGCGTTGCAAGACCACCTGAGCCCAAGCAAACCCTAAGTTTGACCTCTGTTGACCCTTCATTCGGTGCTGGTAATCAGGTCATGTCTATCCACAAGATATCTTTTGTATTTGCTGCCCTTTGACCACTGTCCCTAATGAATGTGGCACTTTAGAGGCAGTTTGGTTGCCTCTAGTGCACATTCTTGTCATGCTAGCTTACTGTAAATTGTACCACATCCATCACTGGTCTAAACTGGGCTACATGACGGCACAGTTGCCTTTCCTCAAGTGTTGTCCTACAAGGGAATGGCAACTTTTTGGGATACCTCACCTTTTGCCCAATGACCACTGAAGACAACAACCCCCAATCCTACAAAGATAGATGGGTACCGACATATTCATCAATTGTCTGAAGATTTACCAAATTAAATCCAACCAGATAATTGCTTCTTTTTATTTAGCTGATTGTTGTGGAGTCTACAGCACATTGAGTTTCCAAGTAACCCACTGGAGCAGGAGATGTTTCAGTTGTTAAAGCAGAAATAAAACATAACGGCCTCCTCTGGTTCTTAGAGTTTTTATTTCCAAAGTTTCAGATTGTTTTTGTAACTGCGGCTTAAAAACTTGCTGTAACTTAGTAGCATGAATGCTGCCGAGCAGTTCAGATGTCTCTTTGTAAGATCTCAGAAAAACTGTGCAAAGAAGTAGGTCATTGTGTGCATGTAAAGGTGGCTGATTTTTGACCGCTTTCTCTGATCCTGGCAGCGTGGGAGAGTGGGAGGCAGCTTCTGAGGGCAGCTTTACCCCCACTGAGGCCATGGGCTTAAAGATGCCTTCCATGCAACCCTGGACCTAAAAAAAAAAAAAAAAAAAACACACACACACACACACACACACACACACACACTAACATCAATGATGCGTAGGCATTCTTATAGTTTCACCTTCTGCCTGTTTTCAGAAAAAAATCCCTAACAAATGCATCGCTTCATTTAAACTTTGTTTCTCTAACAAGAAATCTGAAACAATTGAATAAGCTGCTGCTGTACTCCCTTCCTCCCTCACTTTCACCTCCCTCTCTCTCTGCATGTGTCACTCCATGTGACTCTCTCCTGCTGGTTCAATCTCCTGGTAAATGATAATGAACCTCTATCTGTCTCAGTGTGTCTCGGACACGCTGGCGCCCCTCACAACCTCGCAGCCTTTGAGGTTTCTGTGTGTCTGTGTGCGTGAAAAGGAGCTTGTTTGGGGATCGGGACCATGGAGGACGCCATCCACCCATACCCACACACACACTAACACACACAGCTATTGAGATGGGATTAGGGCACCCTTGTGATGGCCTTTGAGGCAAGAAGAGATAAAAATCTTGGTGTGCATGTGTGTATTAGTCAGTATGGATGTCATGGATGCAAGATTGAAGACGTTATTAACCCTGTGATCCCCTGCAGCGGAGATTTTGCAGAATGTGTGTATGTGTTAGCACTTACAGGACATGAGATAAGTGTTAAAAAAGAGGGGTTGTGTATATGTGTATGTGTGCACATCTCCACGGGGGTCACAGATTGGCCTGCAGACGACACCATCTGATGTCTCCCGGCAGTTCAGTCCTGTGGTGTGTGTGTGTGTGTGTGTGTGTGTGTGTGTTGCCTCATGCTGTGTGTGTGGGCGACTGGGGTATCGGACCTATTTGGTACACTGGTGATAAGGACAACAGGCAGGGGACTTGATCACCAAGGGGTGCACGTGTGTGTTTGTGTTTACGACGCCCACCTTCATCTGGCCTTTCACCATGGGGGCAGTGATGTCACTCACACCATCTTAAAATAGACACAAACAGAAAAACATGACTATGGATATATGGACTGCATGCTGTCAATTACTTGATCATATAAAAGATTATTTTTGCTCTTTTAGCTTACTGTTTGATGTAAAAGTGGTAATAATTTCTTCTTTTGGGTGTGAATTTTATTGTGCTTCCATGTAGCAATAAATAGAGCTCCATGTTTTTTGAAGATGTTTCTTCAGGTTTTGGTTGCTTTTTGACCTACTATTAGTCCAATACAAGACCAATTTCAGATGAATGCTGTTTATTTAGCCACTTATCTCTGATTAATTAATCATTAAGGAATGAAACAGGCTCCTAAACATAAACGAATGTTGTCAACACAGAACAGACACCTTCACTAGGAGTCCAATTTTAAGTTGGATCTTTTGGCTTTTTTACCAGGAACGTGACACAAGGACACAATTTGTTCCTATCTCTTTAGTTCGAAGAAAAAAAAAAAAAAAAAAAAAGGTCTCAAAGATAGAAAGTTGATTGTATTTACAATAACATGTCTTAACTTAAAACCTGCCACACACCTTTTCTGTTTCTCTTTTACACAGTCTGAAAAACATCTTAAAAAGCGGTATGAAGAAGATAAGGAACAAAGTTTGTTTGAATGTATTCTATCGAACCTTACCTTGCCCCACCTTATCCTTACCTACTTTATCTTCTCTTACATTAGTTCATCTTATCATACCTTTTCAAGGTTGCCATAGCCTTATTGGCATAGTTTAGCCAAGCTATACTTCCTTTCTTGCCTTAGATGATCTTAATTTACCTTATTTTATTTTGCTTTAGCTTAGCTTACTGTACCTTATCTTTGATTATCTGACCTTAGTTAAGCTTGACTTAATTTAGCCAAATTTGCTGAAGCCTACCCTAATTTACCTTATCTTGCCTTGCATTAGCTTATCTAACCTTACCGTATCCTACCCTACCCTATATTACCTTATCTTAATTTAGCCTATCTAAACTTAGTTTAGCCTACTTTATATCAATTTACATCATCTTACCTTAGGTTTACTTAATTTTTCCAATCTTAACTTATCTTGACAAGCATTAGCTTAGCTTATCTTACTATAATGTAACTTCAGTGTCTTACTTTGTCTTAATTTATCCCATCTGGAGTTACTTTAGTCTGCGTTAACTTATATTATCTTGCCTTATATTAGTACAGTTTTCCTTATCTAACTTTACATTACCTTGCTTCACTTAATTTAGCCAATTCAAATCTACTTAATCCTACAATGATTTGGTTAACCTTGTCTAGCCTATAGTTATTAGCTTATCCTACCATACCTGATCTTAACTTAGCTTAATTTAGCCCATCTAAACTTAATATAGCATACCTTAGCTTAGCTTACCTCGTCTTAGTTTAGTCTACCTTACTTTATATTAGCTACTTTATTAAGTTTAGCTTGGCTTAATAAGCATGTGCAAATTTACTTTGGTCTTCCTATTGGCTTAGCTCAGTTTTTGAGCGATTTATTTTGCTTACCCTATTAAAACTACCTTATCTTGCATTAGTTTAGCTTAGCCTAAATTAGCTTAAGTTATGTTAACATACTGTGGTTTTTCTTACTGTGTTTAGCTGCTCTTCTTTTGTTCAGTCTAGTTTAGAGTTGTAACATTTTTAGAAAATGTATACCAAAACAATGTCCAAACTTTTGTTGTCGAGTATAAACCTTAAACATGTCTGAAAGTATACTGTAAATATAAAAGTGAGTTGCATTATAAGCCACTAACCACTAAACAGATGCTAAAGTAGAGTACACCTGATCTTGGTGGCAGTGGAGTTACAGTTAGATATTTTTTTAACTTCTTGAAACAACGATAAACAATGATACAAACAATATAACTATAAATCCTTTGTACCTCATGTGGCGTATTTATTATCATATTTAAAGGAGGAATAGGAATGCGCTTTTGCAAAAGAATTAGATATACTATTAAAACAACAAAATGTACTAAAACAACATAACTTTCCTTCAATATGATAAAGTGATTTTTTTTTTATCCTTTCTGTGCTTTTAATCAAAACAAAATAAGAAGCAGCAAAACCAGGGTTTTGATGTATATTTTGTGTCCATGTGTGTCTGTGTTGCCATTAGTTTTTATGTACATCAGACATCTGTCCTGAGTGTTAAGGTAATATCCTGAATTAATGTCACATGTTCTGGTTTCCATGTTTTGCCTAATCTAAGCTACGCATGCGTGTCTGTCTCCTATTTACAGAGGAGGGCATCAATCACGAGTGCAAGCTGTGTAACCAGATGTTCGACTCACCTGCCAAGCTGCTGTGCCACCTGATAGAGCACAGCTTCGAAGGCATGGGAGGTACCTTCAAGTGTCCCGTCTGTTTTACAGGTGAGATGCGCGCTAACATGTTCAAGGACAGATCAAACATACAATACATAGAAAGATGAACACTGAACAGGGTTCATTCAGACTTCAGTCAAGTTCAAGTTTATTTGTATAGCACATTTCAGCAGCAAGGCAGTTCAAACTGCTTCACATCATAAAAACATAAATCAAGTATACATGAAAATCATCAAGCAAATATCAATGCATCAAAATCACGAGGATCATCAAGAAAATATCATCAAGCAAATATAATTTAAAAATATTGATCAATGTTCCACTTACTACTAATCAAAGGCAGCTCTAAACAGGTGGGTTTTTAGCCTTGAATTAAAGGAACTCAGTATGTAGGCTGTTTTGCAGTTTTCTGGAAGTTTGTTCCAGATTTGTGGTCCATAAAAACTGAAAGTTGCTTCTCCGTGTTTGGTTCTGGTTCTGGGGATGCAGAGTAGACTAGAACCAGAAGACCTGAGTGGTCTGGAAGATTGATACAATGACAACAGGTCTTTAATGTATTGTGGTGCTAAGCCAGTCAGTGATCGAAAACTAAAAGAAGTATTTTAGTCTATTCTCTGAGCTCCAGGGACCCAGTGGAAGGACTTTAGAACTGGGGTGATGTGCTCTATCTTCCTGGTCTTAGTGAGAACACAAGCAGCAGCATTTTGGATCAGCTGCAGTTGTCTGGTGTATTTATTTATTTTTTTTTTTAGGCAGACCTGTGAAGACGCTGTTGCAGTCGTCAGTGTGACTAAAGATAAATGCATGGATGAGTTTCTCTAGATCTTCTTGGAAATATTCTTCAAGTGCTAGAAGGCTGACTTTGTAACTGTCTTTATGTGTTTCTGAAGGTTCAGGTCTGAGTCCATCACTGCACCAGATTCCGGGCCTGATCACTGCGGCTCTAATATTTAATTTGTGGAAATGTACCTACTTTGGAAACTTATGGGTTAAACATAACTAGCTGTTTTTCAGAACCCCTTTTTGACCAAAGTCAGAGTTTTCAAAGACTTTTACAAGTAAAAATCTGAAAAGTGTGGCATGCAGTATTTATCTCTCTGTCATAAATACTTTGTAGAACCACCCTGGATAAGCAGGGAGAAACCATAGATGGGTGGAAATCTTCATTATCTTAGTGAAAACACACAAAGGAAGATTTAAATGCTATTCATACATATTATTTTTAGAGTTGAACCATTTTGAAAACAACAAAACCTGGGCTGGATTTCTATATGTTCAAAGATCAGATTTTTCTGTGTTCAGTGTAGAATAATTCAGTCCAGGTTAAACCAGTCAAAGTTTGAAGGTATCTCAGATACTTTTAAAAACAAAACCTTTTCATAAACTTTTTGGTTGAATTCAACACAGTTTATCTTGTATGTGAGCTTAAAGGCAGTAAAATATGTGTTATTTTTGCAGGAAGGTGTAATGAGTGTGTGCTAACAACTCAAAATGTTTTAATCCACAGGAGAGAGTAAATAAATGACCAAATTAGGTGTTCACATTCAGCACTTTTCTTCACTCTGTTACCTCCCCGCCTCTAAGTTGTTGAGTTTGTCTTGTCTTATACCCCCCCAACCCAACCACCCCCTCCTCCCCAGGCGCAGCAACACTTTAAACTTTAACTGTATTCCTTGGTGGCTCATGAATTAGTAAAATGGGCTCGGCTCCTGTGGGGAGGCTTAATAATTCAGCAGTCTCGGGGTGAAAACTAAAAGTTTACTGAAACAAAAGAGGGATTGGGGGGATGGGGGGTATAAAACAACACTGTAGCTGAAGTTAAAAAAAAAAAACAAAAACAAAAGAACTGGATGATTAATTGATAAATATCACATGTTGTGCTGACGATGGTTCTTCCTGGTTTCTCTTAGTTCAGTCCAGAACGCCGCTTCCTCATCTGTCCTCATTACCCTCTTTGTTTCAGATAATTGATATTTAAGAGAGTCACAATCCTGTCGAGCCTAAATTTAACTTCTTGATATCACAGTTCTTTTCCTTCAGGTTTACCCCCTTATGGCAGGCTGTTTTAACATAAAATTGGTTTCATCTGACGATCTGTTATTACATTCCACATATCTAAAACTGAGTTTTGACGAGACACAACTACATTTTGACTATCCTGAATGGTAATTCAGGATATCTGCATTGACATTCTGACTAGTAAGAATAACAATTCAAGATATCTTCAATTATATGCTGATGATTCAAAACTCCTTTCAAGAATCTCAAATGATGTCACCAGATTCGTCATTTAAAGGGTCACACATCCAAAAATGCAATTCAAGATATCTCGAACATAATTATGACTAGTCAAAGTAAAATTCTTAATTTCTTAATTCAGATAAGACATAAGACATTTTTCTTGTTCAAAATTGTCAGTAAATGCCACAATGTAGAAAGAGCTCAGCAGTATGGGATATGTGGAGAACACAAACTTCGTGAACTTGAAGACTGCTTCAGGAATCTGCATGAAGAAGTTCCTATTTATTCTCTTCTGACGCACACATTGCACTTAAAAATGGCTTTGAAGTGCAAAATGTGCAATTGTCAATCCAGCAATGTCAATACAGAATTTTGACAAATCAAAATTACAGTTCCAGATATCTCTATTTTAGTTTTGCCTAATAATTTTTTTGCTTTCAAGATATCTGCAGTTTAATTTGAACTAATCAAGTCTTGTATATCTCCTATCTAAAAATATAGAAAAAATATAGAATTATGACTAGTCAGAACAAAAAGCGAGATATCTGAAATTTACTTTATGACTAGTCATAATTTAATGGTTTGTATATGAAATATATGTTTCAGATAGTCTGTAATTTATTGTAGATATCTTGAATTGAAGCCTCCATACAATTTAAATCTGATGTTGTTTATACTAGTCAAAATGTAATTAGAGATATCTTAATTAACTAATATGTCTGGTCATAAACCAGTTTCAGATATCTGGACTAAGTTTTATGAAGCCGATTTTATGTTAAAACAGCCTGCCATAAATCATTGCATTAACTCTTATGCACCTTCATCACATCAGTGCTGCAACGCTTTGCTCTGTTTCTCCTCCTTGCAGTGTTTGTGCAGGCCAACAAACTGCAGCAGCACATTTTCGCCGTGCACGGTCAGGAGGACAAGATCTACGACTGCTCCCAGTGTCCGCAGAAGTTCTTCTTCCAGACAGAGCTACAGGTAGGATCTGTCACCACGTCCTCCTCTGTCTGCAGGTCGGTGAGGGTGAATATGTGCAGAACGAGGACTGTGTGACCAAGGACACTCCATGGCTGAGAAATCTGATCCAGCTAAAACTCCATGCCACTCCTGTAATTACTCCACCTTTTCTTCCCGTTTTTCCATCCTTCTCTCCGTCTCTCCTCATGAGGTCTTGGTAGGGTTCTGGCATGCTTCAGATCATTATGATTCAGACTCATAAGTAGATATAAGTCACACTAGAGTAGGTCCTTAGCCAGCTGCAGTCAGCTCAGCAATGATCTAAACCTTCCTCTCATCCCCACTGGCTGCAGGTTCTTTGGTCTTCAGGCACCCGAGAGGTGAAGGTCATACAGTCGCTTGTGCAAACGCTTAATTCTGTAGATTTACAGTTAAAGGCAATACACCCCTGGAACTTCATCCATGGCTGCATCCACTTAGTGGCAGAAAGGTCACACATTTTGTAACCATGTTTCCGTCACTGTTTTTATGTGCATTTTGAAGTATCACATTAGAAAAGGTTGAAGGAAACCAGCAAAATTCCAAATAGCTTCCTCAGTTTCACAAAAAAAGGATTATGCTTACTTGAGGTGTTTTTTTGGCTTTTCCAAAGAAGAGTTAATGCACGAAAGGGGAGATGGAAACGCATTTGCTGATAAGGTCTGACGTAGCAAATGCTCCCATTCACTGGTTGGTCTGTGCCTTACCAGACGCACGAAAAGTCCAAACCTCCAGCATGGAGGGGAGGACTCTCCATTTATCTGAGATGTGTGGTTAATGTTAGTTCACAACCTCTATATCTTGTGAACATCTGACAAAATTACACTTTGCTTAGCCTGGTTGATTCACTCCAAACCAGTAGATGGAAACAAGCCTAATTCACATTTTCTTTTCCTTTTTTTTGTGTGAAATTTTGAAAGTTTGCTCAAAATTCGCATGAGGATTGGATGGAAACATAGCTACGGATAATATCTTTTGAGAAGCAGTTATGCAGCTTAGACCAGCACAAATTCACTAAGAAATTATTCATTTTTAATAAACTTTATTCTTCTTGTTGTTGCCATCAGATGCCCATAATCCTGGGTTTCGGTATTTTAACCACAGCTCTTAGCACAGTTTTCTTTAGTTCATTTAAATTGATTGGATTACTGGTTTGGATCGGGTTCTCATATTTCTGGCTGGGTTGAAGGGTTTGCTTTGAGGGAGAACATTCCAGAACCCTGAGGTCAGCGTACTTCATCACATCCAGAACCAGTTTGGATGAGTGTTTTGGATCATTGTCATGTTGACACACCCAGCTGTTTCAAGTTATTTTAACTTATAAGATTGGAAAATTATCTTGTTCCACTGGCAGATTATTTCACTTATAACTGGCACGTTTTCATCAGTATTAAGAAATTATGGACTTAAAACAAGCTCCTATATCGTGCTGAAAAGTTACTTGTTAGTTTTGTCTTATTTCAAGTGTATTCAAGATATTTGCACTGGAAACTAGACCAAAAATACTTGGTAAGATTTTGTGTTTTTGCAGTGTAGTGCAGTGCTTCCTGTGTTTACATATGGTTCTCTTGCTCCTGACCCATCAAACCAGTAATCAGACTCAGTGTTCTCACCTGGTTCAAACAGGTTCTAGTTCGTTTGGAGTTTTGTATTTCTGAAAAGAAACTGTACCACCAGGAAAAGTAACAAGCTAAAAAACTGATTAAGACCAAAGTAAACGAATTATAGGTGTGAAAACTCTCTTGCTTTTAGTCGATGTTAACACTGCATGGAGAAGAGGTTCAAATCCCTCTTTTTTGCAATTATACGACTGATGTCAGATTTATGGTAACACTCTGAACAGCTCAGTTTTGATTGTATTTGTAGTTTATGTTCACAAAGAGCTGTAGGTGAAGAAAATTGAAAAAGGGAAAAAAAAAGAGAATAATTATTGAAAGGTAATAATGAATAACAGCTGTAGTGATAATGTGGTACTGAGAAGGCCATCTAAGCCCCCCTCCCCTGAAGAGAAAGCCACTCAGTCAAGCACATAAAGTGGTGATGATATAGTGCCAGAGGTGGTGGGCATATGGCTGGCCAGTCCATTTAACAGCAGGGTGACCGCTGGACCCTGTCGGTTAATGTCCACACACACACACACACACACACACACACACACTCCTGTTAACCTCCATCACGGTTCTCTCCTGCCGTCTGACCCGGTCCCATGGAAAATCAGGAATCATTTTTGTTGAACTGAGGAAAGATCCACTGCAGCTGTCAGAACTTCCTGAAGATCATCCTTGCCTGTTTCATTTCAGTGTGAAGAAAAACATTTAAAAGATGTAAAAGATCATAATCCAGCTTCAGATGGTATCATTTTTATTAAACTCCACCTTTATCCATTTATATCTGTCTCCAGATAGTCTCTGATAATCGGTACCTCTTTGAGTGATCAGGTTCAAAGTGAAAAAAAAAATCATCATATTAGCTAATACTAAACATCTAGAACAAAAAGCTGTGAAAAAGGGATCAAAATGAAAAAAGCAGACGCCTGAAGACACATTTGTTTGTAGCAGTGGTAGGCAACCTTCCACGAATGCGCTAATAGCGGAGCTAATTTCTCATTTAGCAATTTAGCATTTTTGCTAACTTTGAAAACATTTAGTGCACCTAGTTTCTCCTAAATAAATTTTTCCAGAGAAATACTAAAGTGCTAATTTACTTGGCTGTTTTGTAAACTTTCAGTTGAAAAAAATTTGACATCTGTATTGCAGTTTTGGTTGTTGACCTTTAAGAATTCATCCCTCCACCGTCGTGTTTATATTAATGCTCTCGTTTTGAAGTCGGTGAAGAGTGTTTACGTTGCTGTTCCGTTTCCTCACCTCTTCCTCTCCCTTTTTTCCCCACCAATAACTTTATTTCAAACAAGAAACATGAAACAAGAACAAATATAGATTGAGTAATTTATAATGTCAAAATTAAATTTGTGCTCAAGGGTTGCAGCCTTTCAAGGCCAGGTATAATTTGAATTGAAGTTAGCACTTTAGCATTAGCTTCCACTAAATTCCGTGTTGATGTAGTGCTTTAGCGTTAGCAGAACTGATGTTCATAATTAGTTCTTTAGGGTTAGTGCAACTAACTTTTTAGTTAGTAGTGCCCACCACTGGTCTGTAGGATACTGTGGTACACAGAGAACTGCCCAAGTCCTGTGGCTTCAAAACAAGCCCATCAACATCATCCCTCCACCCCCGTGCTTGACAGTTAGGATGAGGTGTTCGTGCTAATATGCTTTGTTTGGTTCTGTGCATTATTGTCAAACATCTCTACTTTAGTCTCATCTATCCATAGGAAATTGTTGCAAAAGTCATTTACAAACCTGTCATTGAGACTTTCTCTTTTTTTAAAAGAAAAGAAGCTTTCTTCTTTCTCT
Source organism: Anableps anableps (assembly GCA_014839685.1). Lineage (NCBI taxonomy): Eukaryota > Metazoa > Chordata > Actinopteri > Cyprinodontiformes > Anablepidae > Anableps > Anableps anableps. Next base: position 35,310,213 of record CM026073.1, on the reverse strand, counting down.
TCATATGAGCAGTACATGTTTTGATTCTTTTTTTACTTTAGTCCTGTGATGAACTTTAATATTTAACATCCTCACTGAAATCTGTAGTCTGAAACAGAGCTGTGGGGTTTTTTCTATCATTCTCTGATCATTTCATGCTCTGACATTGGGGTGGATTTGCTGGGACAACCACTCCTTTGAAAATACACATCTGCTGTTTCAAATATTTGCCACTTGTGAATTTTCTCTCCATAGAAAGATGAACTTCAGATAGATTTGGTTAATTTGGTCAATTGATTAGCTGCAACAGTTCTCTTAGGTTATTGCTGATGTTGTTCCATCTTGACGTTGATTTTTAACACTCTCCTGTAAGCTTCAGAGCAGCAAATTGTGCAAAACTCCTGCTTTTATCACTGATGACGATCAATAAATGCATTTGATCAGCACCACTTGGCTGCACCTTTTACTTTCAGGTCCTATAGAAGCACTGAGGGCAGCGGACATTGTTGAAACATCCAAATAAAACCTTTTATTTTGTTTTTAATGCATTGTTTTCAGCCTCCTACAGCAGTTTCCCAGCATCCATCTTGTTACTTTCTGGTCTTGGCCAAACGTGTGTGTGAGTGCTTGTGTGCAAACTTTAAGCCCGAGCCTGACCTGCTGCGCTCCATCGCCCCATGGGAGGGCGCTCTAAGTGGGCTAGACAGAGAGGCCGACCGGGGGAGATGGAGAGCCTCGACCGTGGAGGTTAACGGCAGTGTGAGCTGCTACTGCGTGTGTGCACATCTGCCAGAGAATGTGGAATGGGGTAATTTGTGTGTGTGCTTTAATGAGGTAGGGATGGATAGATGGAAGAAGGCGGCTTGGCCAGCAAGGAAAGGCTTTGGCCTCTTTCGGGGCCTCGGAGGGGCCGTATGATGTCCAGCTCACAAACACGGCGCCACCCGAGGGTGTTTGCAGGCGGGACGCAGCACTGCATCATCCCTTCCTCCCTCCTGGTTTCACTCCTTCAGCCCCACTTACAGGCACACTTCTCTCCACCATCCTCTCCATCACGGCTCCTGCCACAGTTTTCACTTCCTCCCTCTTCCTGTCTGACTCCCCCCCGCCGTCCCAGAAGATCCAGCCCCTATGCATATTTTAGCCCCTCTCCTCTCTTCCTCTCTTCTGTGCCTCTCCCCAGCGTCCCATAAATAGTGCAGACGTAAGCTAGTAAATAAGAGATGTTTTTGCTCTGTGTGTGTGTGTGTGTGTGTGTGTAAATAAGAGATGCTGTGGCCCTGATCACTGACGTCCTCCTAGATCTCTCTCTCTCCAGCTTCACAGTCGACTTGGTTTTAGTTTTGCTCTCTTCTCTTTGTTTATTTCAGCAGCAAATATCAGGACTCCAACAACAGTTTTTACATCAGATCTTTAAATTCAGGAGCAAAGCAAACAACAAGCTGATAACCAGGGATGCTTCTGATTCTACAGAAATTATTTCTGATTCTACACGAATAGTTAATATCTACACAGGCTGCACAGTGTTGCAGTTGGTAGCACTGGTGCCTTGCAGCAAGAAGGTCCTGGGTTCGAATCCTGGGAGTTTGCATGTTCTCCCTGTGCATGCGTGGGTTCTCTCCGGGTACTCCAACTTCCTCCCACAGTCCAAAAGCATGATTGTTAGGTTAATAGGTCTCTGGCTGTTTGTGTCTGTGCTGCCGTGCAATGGACTGGCGACCTGTTCCGGGCGTACCCTGCCTCTCGCCCGATGACCGTCGGAGATGGGCACCAGCCCCCCTCGCGACCCTGAAAGGATGAGTGTGTTCAAATAATGGATGGATAAATATATCCATATGTGTGTGTATATCTAAAAAGGGCAACGGTGGTAGGAGTTTGTCTGTAATCGATGGGTTGCTGGATCGAACCCCTGCTCCGTCCGTCTCTATGGTTGTGTCCTTGGGCAAGACACTTCACCCACCTTGCCTGCTGGTGATGGTCAGGGGGCCTGGTGGTGCCGGTGCAGCCTTGCTTCTGTCAGACTCCCCCAAGGCAGCTGTTGCTGCAGTCCACCATCAAACTGAATGTAGTGTGAAATGCTTTGGGATTCCTTTGGGATCTCCCTACATCTGCTTGGATGCAATGTTTTGGTTGGATGTTATTAGTTCTATATATTTACAGAAGGAGACAACCTCCTGACCCCCATCAGAACCCAGCACTGTAACCTGGGGGACCAAGCCTTTGCTGCCGCCGCCCCACCCCTCTGGAACTCTCTTCCTCCAAACATCAGGAACTCTGACTCTTTACTCAAATCCCACCTGTTCAACCTGGCCTATCCACCATAGCCACCTGCTCAACTTTCAGCTATTTGTTGTTGTAAGGCATCTTTGAGTGTCCTAAAAAAGTGCTACATAAGTTTGATGTATTATTATTAAAGGTAAGATGTGGGTTATTCATGATGGACATCGCCATGACAACACATAACCATACCGTCAGTATTGCTTGTTTTCCAGATATCCTGCAGCTCTGCTTCCTTACCATCCTTCTCACTGAGCGAGGCACCGAGATGAACTTGATCTGCTCTCGAGGTGACTTCCTGTTTACGTCAGGAGCTGGCTTCCTGTAGCTATGTCTACATGTCTACCTGACTTAAATGGCCTGTTCTCTTGTCTTTCCCATTTACATGCCTAAGAGAAATGGACCTCTGCATCCCTCTGCATTTAAACCCCATGGAAACAGAAACTTTCTGATTACTATTTAAAACCTAGAAACACTGCAGTTTAATTTATTTTAAGGAACTGTTACAGAAGCTCTTATTTTAGCAAAGGATGATCTCGCTAAAATAAATTGTTAAAGGTTGGATTTTTCTATTTCAGCGTGAGATGCTATTTCTGCTAAAAAAAAATCGATATTATTTTAACTCTTTTCACACCTCTGTACCTGGGGGTTCCTACCACTGTGCAGCTTATGTTCAAACTTTAACAAAAAGAAAATCATCTTTTGCAAGAAATGTCTGGAATTTAATTTTATTTAATTACTTTGATTATTGTGTTCACAAGATGCTCAGTAGTCATGTGTCCACTGGTCACATTCCCTGACAGCTTCACTTCTCTGCCACGCCTCCAGGAGGTGCTATACTGCAGCTTCCCCCACCCAACTCATCACCTTGTCTCTGCACCTGTTCTTTTTCCTATTTAAAAACAGCATCATGTTGGGGGTGGAGGGGGGGGCAACTCCAGTAAGACGAACAAATGAATAGATGTGGAGGGGAGATGCATTTCCTCTGCAGGATTCTCCTGCTGCTCTCTGATGTTTTAAAGTTTCTGGTGCACACACCGCCACGAAGATAAAGAATCAGGTTTTCCCAGGAGGACCGAGTTAATCAAACCTGTCATGGAGTCATGGATGCTGAGAAAACTGGAAGGAAAATGTGGGAAAATCTGATTTCTGACTGAAAGGCAGACATAAGAATTTGGATCGTAACAGCTTCTGTTCAGGTTCTTTCTGGAAGAGTCAGATCCATGCTCTGTGGATCAGAGACGGTTTCGGTGGCGGATGTTTCCATGAAATGAGCTTCGTTTAAATAATCCCATCTCTGTCTGACTCTGAGCCTCTCCCTCTAACTGAATTATGGAAATGTGTGGATGTGTCTGAACTGGGAAATAAGGTTTACGTGTGTGTCGAGTCGCAGTGTGTACCCTCTGATCCGTGCATCCCTCGGCTCTGTGTGTGTGTGAATTTGATCCGTAGATCCCTGCGGCGTTCCAGGGGAGCGTGCTCAGCTGCCCCACTGCTCACTGGGAAACTCTGTGTTATTAGAGAAGGGACCTGGGACTCTCTCACACACACACACACATACACACATATTTTTACCTCTCTGAATCCCCAGACCTTTTTTCCCATTTTTACCATCAGGGAGAAGAAACAGAAAGAGGTTCCAAACAAAAGATCAGTGGAGAGGCAGAAACAGATTACAGCCCAGCTATGATTCTGCAGAAAACAGTCATTGTTGCTAAACTATGAAGAATCCATTAAAAAAATCTATATCTAGTTTTGATTATTAATCTGGATAGTGTGTGAAGAAACACTATCCAGACTCTCTTTGCAAATAAATCACTTAATTTAACCTTTACAGTTTAATATGCAAAACTTGGAAAGAAATGGGTTATTCCCACTGATAACAGCCTGCACGGCAGCTCTGCGTCAACACAAAACACATCTGGTTATTTTATATAAAATAAAATTTGTCTAAAAAGATATTGCACGCCATTTCTTATCGGGCTGCCGATCACATGAAACTTTTAAGTCAATTTTTAATGAGCATGCAATGTAGTGCTGATTATTTTTTAAATTATTTTATGTTTTTTATTTTTTCTTTGGCAACTTTATTTCATTATTTTTAAACTAAACATTAAAAAATTAAGTAAAAATAATTATGTAGATTTTTATTGTTTTCTTGTATTTATATATTATGTAAACATTTTCTGTTTAAGTTTTATTACATGCAAATTAAGTATTTGTAGTTTAGTGAGTTTTAATTTAATTAGTTTTTTTCTTCAATTATTCTACTTCTTTTTTTATTTTATTTTTTGGGGTTTTTTAAAATTAAATTTAAGTTAAATATTTAGAGTTTTTAAATCAATTCTAATTTTTTTTTGTTGTTTATTCTGTATTTTTATTTAGGTTGTTTTAAATTGATTTAAATTATTTTCAAAAATATTTAGATTATTAATCCAATCATGTAATTTAAAAAATTCTTCTGCTTTCTTTATCCTACTTTGTTTTATTATTATTATTATTATTATTATTATTATTATTATTATTATTATTATTATTATTATTTGAAACTATTATTCTTATACAAATTTGAAATGAGTTACTAAAGAGTTTGTTTTACTATTTTAAAATGAAATATTAATAATTAAGTTAATTTTAGCTCTACAAAATAATTATTGTCTATTAATGAAAAACAGAGATGGACCATAAACATATTTTCTCATCCTTGCGTCCTAACTGGAGTTAGTTGTGCTGGTTTTTCTACATTCTTCTGGATTACTTGAATTACTGGAAAGGTTAAGAACATTTTGTACCTGGAAGTTAAACTTGGCCTAAAATTGACCAGAGGAAATGTGGAAAACTTGATTCTGGGAAGATGTGGACTCAAGAAGTAGTTTCTTCTCAGCTTCTGCCACCACTAACTCCTCCTGCTCCAGTGAGCCATAATTTATATCCTTTCTGCCAAGTTCCTGTGGATGGTAAAGAATAAATAAACATTTTGGCCTCTCAGGGAATTGGTTTTGTGCCGTTATGACAGCGACATGGAAAGCCGGCACGCTCTGCTGCTTTTTGTGAACACGCGTTTGATTCATCTGTCCTTCTCTAACCTCTGGAACACTGAACTTTAAAATGCTTTATTGTTTTATCTGACATCTCTTCAGACTTTACCAATCAGCTTTCGAGTCTGTTCCACATTCTTCGCCACCTGGGAACAGTCATTCCCTGGAATATTTTCCTCTCAGATTTGTCATGCAGTAGAAGGAAGGTCATTTCCTAGTTTGCAGCGCGAATGTTTGCCTCACCTTCGCCGCCGATGTGTTGGAAAAGTGTTTGGATTTAGGTTTTGTTTGCTTGTTTCCGTCACGCTGTGAGTGTATTTTTGGTCGTGTTTGCCTTTCCTGGCCTGGCTGGATGGGCCAGGAGCTGCAGGAGAGCGAGTCCCTCTGGGAGACGGAAAGGGAGGGGAACGTCCCAAACAGGATGTGGTCAGAAAGGTCACCGGGTCATCACCTGGCGAGAGAAGATGCTGCACTGCAAAAACACAAAATCTCACCAAGTGGTTTTGGTCTAGTTTCTAGTGCAAATGTCTTGAATACACTTGAAATAAGACAAATCTCACTTACAAGTAACTTTCCAGCAGATATAGGAGCTTGTTTTAAGTCAATAATTCCTTAATATTGATGAAAAAGTTCTAATCATAAGTGAACTAATCTGCCAGTGGAACAAGACATTTTAATTTATAATATGGGGAAAATGTCTTGTTCCACTGGCAGATTATTTCACTTATAACTCGAACTTTTTCATCAATATTAAGGAATTTCTGGCTTAAAACAAGCTCCTATATCTGTTGAAAAGTTACTTGTAAGTTAGTTTTGTCTTATTTCAAGTGTATTCAAGACATTTGCACTAGAAACTAGACCAAAAATACTTGGTATGACTTTGTGTTTTTCCAGTGTAGCGGAGGTTGGTACTGGGAATTTCAGGAATATGCACTATTGTTTATGAAAGACACGAAGAGATTATGGGAAACAAAGGCAGACAGAGACGGATGGAGGAGCAGGGAATCCGTGTCGGCGGGATGTTGAGGGCAGGGTTTATTTTTGATCTGCTCCCGAGGCGGCATCCTGTCCTGGACGGGTGGGGCTGAAGGAAAGCCAGGGAGCGGCGGAAGAGGACGAAGACGGCCCATCTGCCGGCTCCAGACACGGATGCAAACGCTTAAAAGCGGTGCTGGAAGAGCTTCAACTTGGAGCTAAAAATACAGCGGAACTCTTGGAAAACCACAGGGGCGACTGAGGTGATCCTTCATGTGGCGTTAAAGAAACCCACGCACGTATCTGACACAGATTCCTACACTGACAGACGGTCGCTGAAAGGTGGAGCTGCCACACACGGACACACGGCATCGTTTCCTCTTCCTGTTTCTAAAACAGACCTGGCACCTGAGAGTAGACCTGATTTAAGGTCTGGTTGCATCATTACAGAGCAGCAAATCAGATTCTACCAACTGTCCCCAAGCAAACAGATACCTGTGTGATACCTGAAGAGGCTCTGCAGTTGCTGCACTGACTGTGTGCATGCACAAACACAGACCAACACATTAAAGGTGACAGAGCAGAATGGATTTTTTCTCATCCTTCTTTCTCCCACTGCTCCGGGGACTCGGTGTGTCTGTGTCCGGTTCTGTGTTTTTATGTGAATCTGTTCACATATCTGTTCATGTTTGGGAGGAGGAGGTGGGGGGACTGCGACAGGGCCATATTTCCCTGGAGCCTGTGGCTCTGCAGGCTTTAGCCTCGCTCTCTCTAAGCACTTTAGGAACAACAATAGCAGGCCTCTGCAATGACTGCCCTGGAATGGTGTGGCCGTTCCTGCCACAGCCTGCAGGTCATGCAGTGGGAAACATGGTGAAATAAAAACCCAAACCAGGACTTTTATTCATGCACATTTGTTTTAGAGTGATACAGGAACTGGGTTGGGGAATGGAACAGAAAATGATTCCCTTATTTTCCCTCCCTGCTTGTCTCACTTATGGCTGCAGTGTATGCCAGACTATATTGTAGCAGTAGGATAAAATTAAACACAGCAGACTGACGAAGAGAAAACATGCTCACTTCAAATGAAATTGATCGGTTTATTCTCCAGTCAGGTGCCGAAGAGAAGTTTCCTTTTCATGTAAATTTAATGGGTAATAAAAAAAATCTTATCTCAGGGAAAAAAGATGAAACTCAGCATGGTTAAGGCTGCTACTGTGAATTTCATCATTTAGATTTGGTGCATTTACAGGCATTTTACTGTAAAAGAAATACATTTCTGTTAATCTTACCTACGTTTATGGTTTCACTTTCAAACAGAAAACATTAAAAATCTAAATGAAGAAGGTTCTTCATTTGCTAACTGCCTTATTGTAGTATTTTTTACTTAATGGTTTTAGTATTCAGAGTATATATATATACACACCACTAAACAAATGTTTTAAATTGGCCCTGATTTGATATTCGAGGCAGATTCTTGAACTAGTCCTCACCTGATTTCAGTTCAGGCCTTGTACTGAATCACCCCACTCTGCTTTGTATGTGTGCTTAAATGCACCACACCATAGCAGTATGATTTTAAAAAAAAAGTCATTTCAGACCTACAAAACTATTCCTCTGAAATGAACAGTATCTAAAGATTACATTTTAACACAATAAGGGGAAAAAATCTGTTAATTTTCAACTTAGCTTCACACAAAAAAATATTAAAATATATTTTAAAAATATTTGTAGCAATACAGGATGACAATCAGATTGTCTTGTAAGTGGATAGTCATATTAATGGAGTAAATGTTTGTTGCCTAATAAATGATAAGGTAAAGAAGGAAAAAGATAGCTGATATAAATACACGCTAAGCTAAAATAAGCCAAAAGTTAAGATAAGTAAATATGAGGTAAACAAAAGTAAGCTAAGATAAAGTTTTAAAAAAGCTAAGCTATGGCATGCTAAGAAAAGTAGGTAAAGTAAAGGGAACTACGTTACACGAGGATAAGATAAAGTAAAGTAAGCTAGGGTAAAGTAAAGGTAAACAGGGGTAAGCTAAGGTAAAGAAAGCTAAATTTAAAAAAACAAAAACAACTAAGCAATGCTAAGATAGCTAGGCTGCATTAGGGTAAATGAGGTAAGCTAAGGTGAAATAAAAAAGGTAAAGTAAGGTGAGCAAAGCTTCACTAGCATAAGATAAGTTAAAGTAAGCTAACATAAACTAAAGTAAAACTGACTAAAGTAGGTTTGGGTTAACAGGGATAAACTAAGCTAAAGTAGAAAATGTTAAAAAAAGATAAAATAAGGTGAGCTAAGCTACACTAGGACAGGATAAGGTAAGATCAGGTAAACTAGGTAAAGCCAAAGTTTAAAAAAACGTAGGGGTAAGGTGAGCTAACATAAGCTAAACAAGCAGTTTGTGTTATTATTTTCTCATATCAAAATATTGTTTACGACCTTGTTAATACTGCATGGTTTTCTATAAGAATTTGTAAAGTCCAACACAACTAAAATAACTGTCTTTGTGAAAGTTTATCACATTGTGTTGGGATGAAATAGAGATGATTCAACTGATCAATTGCTGGATTTCAAGTTTTCAGCCAAGAGCTCTTTGGAAATCACCTTGTTAGAGCTAAATGCATCTTTTATCTCTATCAGACTGTTATTGTTGGCTGTTTTAATAGATTCAATGAAATATAAAGGAATAAATTGTAACAAAGCAGCTAAAGTCCAAGGAAAACCTGAAAGACTTTCTGGAAATGTGGAGAAGTTTTGATCATGAACACAGATTTGAACATAGTTATTGGTGCTTTAAAGGAATTTCAACAGAAATGAGGACTGCATTAAGGTTTTTGCAGAGCACTGTGTAACAGTTACGTTCCTATGGGAGGGATGCCACACTGTAACAGTGTCTCACACTGATCAATTTCTCTGCCTAATCAATACAGAGCCCTAAGACCTACAGAAACCAAGACGGTGATTGTGAGCGTTTCTGTGACGTAACTGGTTCAACATGCCGTCGTTCCTCCCTCCTGGACTATTTCCAGCAATCGCCTGCAGCCCTGTGAGCTCCTCCTCCATCCTTCGTCCTTCCACCAAATCTCTCCGCCATCAGCCGGACTCCGAGCTGCATCCCTGCTCTTTTCTCTCCATTCTCTCTTCCAGCGCCTTACGTTTGGTCTCAGTGTTAGATGAAACCTGGACATGGATGGATTTCCTTCACATTCTGCTCCAGGTTGGGTTAAAAAAGAATGAGCCTGACCTCTTCTGGCTGTGAGAGGAAGTGCTTGAAGCTTATGGTGAGCTGAGGCAGAGGATGAGTGAATGAGATAAAGAGGAGGAGGGTTTTCTATCATAATGGGGTCAGTGGCCCCCAGTGAGATCTCCCTGCTCGCTGCAGAGGCCTCCACACAGAAGGAGAGGACACTTCTTTCTCACCGTCCCGTTGGTTATTTTGTTCATTTGCTGCCGTAGTTCTGCGACAGCCTGCATGTTGCTCTCCAGTGGGGGGCATTAATACTCTTTACTTTCCTCTGGATGGACAAGTTCAGCCTCTAAAGCCTCTCCACAAACGCACAAATGCACCAAAGGGCTCAACAAAACATGCACAGCAAGATAAGCGCCAATAGAAAGACAAATAAGTCTTTATCAAGCCCGAACCACGTATAATCCGTCCCGTTCCTGTCCCCATCCACCTCTGTCCTATCCTCCCTGGTCTGTTCATCCCTCCATCCTCTCCATTTTCCCTCCTACCATCCCGTTCTGTTGTGTTTTTTGTCCTTTTTTTATTGCCATAACGGGGCCGATCGGAGAGAAGCAACGATTAATCTGAGAAAGCTGCTCTTAGTGGTGAGGAGGGCTGTGGGGAGGGGCGGCGTTGATTGGGAAGAGCTCGCTGGGAATTGTGTGTTTGTGAGGAAGCAGAGAAGATTTCTGTGGGAATTGGTCTTTGTGTGACAGAGAGAAATTTTTAGGAGGGTGTTTTCGTTGGGAGAAAGCTGCACCATCTGGGGGAAATCAGAGAGGATGCTTCCGAGTGGAAATATCTCCACACATTCCCAAAGAAATCCCTCCAATCATCTCCCCGTCCTCTCCGCTGTATCTCTCCAGCTTTAGATTCAGTGCTAGCTAAGTTCTGAGCCGGCAAATCCAGATTATCCTGAGTTCAGTTCCCATCTGACGCTGATACGGAGCAGCCACAGAGGACACACCGCGGATTCGATCCGGAGCACTTCCAAAAACATTCAGATTTGGTTTTTTCATTCATTTAAATAAAACAACTTTAACCGTTTTTTAAATCCTCCGTTCATATTCAGCTGATTTTTTTTCCGCCCTGTGTTGATTTAAAACAAAACTGGGTGTAAATCTCTGCAGCGTTTTACCTGGAGACCCTCCATCAGCCTCTGTTTGTGCTCTCGCTGCTGATCTGAATTTTAATTTTTTTTAAAAGATGGACCTTTTTTTTTCATTGTAATCAAGTGTTGATGCTCTGATGCCTTTGGAGAGATGTGAGTGAAGGCGTCTCAGAGGTGCCGAGATGCTTTCTGTAAAATATTAATCACAAAATGAAAAGACACGAGGGTCTACCACATCTGAATAAACACGTCGGGGCTCCGTCGAGGTTCTGATGGAAACAACAGAAATGAAAACACAAAAACGGATCAGTTCCATGCTGGTTAGGACTGCGTTTAATGTGCTGCCAGTCAAATGCATTAACTGATCATTTAAACCTCTATAAAAGCCTAAGTTCTGTCAGGTTTCTGCTCTGAAGTCCATCGTTCTACAGAGAGGAAGATTATTGGACCTGAGAAAGTGGAAAACATTAAGGACAGCTGCGAATCTTCCCAGCTGTGGAAATCCCAGCACTTTCATTTTCACTAAATCTCAGAGAACCGAAACACCCAAGAGCTTCACTTCAGACTGTGCAGGCCTCAGTTAGCAGGTTAAAGGTTAAAGTTAGAGAAATAGTATGGCTTAGGTGACAGGGTTAAAGAAGAAAGCCTCAAACATCACAGCTTAGGTTTGGGAAGTCGTGGAGACTTCTGTAATTAAGCCCAAACTGTATAAAAAACATACATTTTGCATATAAGATAAAAAACCCGTATGTTCTACCCAAAACTCCTCAAGTGGCAGTTTTTGCTTTACAAGGTTCAAATTCTGCAAAAAAAATCTCGTATTAAGCACCTTTTGTTATCAAATTATTCATCAGTTAATCAAAAAGTAGTCAACAGATCAGGCCGACACTGTACATCAGTACAGTAGCAAATACTGTAGCCCTTTCAGTCAAGCAGAAAGGGCTGAGATTTTCACATGTTGATTTTAGCTGCAGATGCTTCCTTTGCTCCAAATGATCAAGTGCTCACTAAAGGAATGCTATGTTATTGCATTTTAGGCAATAAAATGTTTTTCTTATTTATAAAAGGAATTGAATTATTTGTTTATTTGCATTTGCATAAAAAAAGGCTTAAGCGGTTCGATGAAAACTGCAGAAAGTGACCATTTTTTAAAGCGATTCTTCATCAGTCGCTGCGCTGGGAGGGATGATGTGGAGTTTATGTTTCATCTGATCAGAACACCTTCTTCCACATATATCCCCACATCTTCCTGCATATTTACAAACAGGACTACTTCTGGCTTTCTTTCAAGGATGTCTTCCTCTTGCCCCTCTTTGAAGGCCACATTTGTGGAATTTGCAAAAAATGTAACAGTTGTCCTTCCATCAGATTGTCCAGTCTGAGCCGTGGATCTCTACAGCTCTTCCAGAGTTACCACAGGGGCTTTGGTTACCTCTCTGATTCATGCTGTCATAGGTGGACGTCCACGTCTTGGTAGGTCTGCAGTCGGCTCAGCCTCTCTCCATGTCCAAAGCTTGGGATGTTGTTGTAGAACCTAACCTGGCCTTAAACCTCTCCACAGCTTTCTCCCTGACCAGTCTGCTGTGCTCCTGGCTCTTCACAGAAATCCTGGAATAAATTGCATGGGAGGACGCCATGTAGTCAAGCATGGTAGCGGAAGGATGATGATCTGTATTCCAACGTGTTCTCGGGTCAAATTTGGTTAAAATGGTGTGCTGGGACTTCAGCAGAAATGTGCTGATGCAAATGTTTCCACACCTCAGTGACCTGAAGCAGTTCTGGAAAGAAAAGTGGGCCAAAGTCACTTACTGCTACTCAGGGTGGTTCTACAAGCTGCTGGATCAAGAATGTTCCTGTTCTGCTTGGTCAGTGTCCGACAGACTTGATTCTTTTCACGGAAATATAGGTGATTCAAAATAAAGACATGTCCAATATGAAAATATTTAGCGTTTGTCTGCAGAAACACATTAATGTGCACAAACTGCACTTTTCTGTCGAGTCGTCTCCTTTGGTTCTTTTTTTCTTTCGTCAGATTGTCTGAACTGAAGAGACCTTGCTGTTGGTTCTGTGGGAGGCGGTTGAGTTTCTGTTCTGCTGCTGTGTGTGTGTGCGTGTGTGTGTTGGGGGTGGGTTGTAGTTTAGTGGAAAGCTCTCCGCTCATGCAGCCCATTATTTCTCCCATCATGTGTTCTCACTCTTTCTCCCGTTCTCGGTCTCTTCCCCGCAGAACCACACACTGAGTCAGCACGCGCAGTGAGACCGGGGCCCGGCAGGATCCCTCAGCTCAGCCGCGCCCCCGACCCGGACCCGGCGGGGGACCCCCATCTCCACATCACAGCCAATCAAAGTGTCATTTGCTACTCACATGTAAAAGTGTAACGATTGCGCGACTGGGCGCGGCCATTAGGAGCAGCGGGGGGACGGAATATTAATGGGAAATGCTATTAAATAAAGAAAAGGGGAAAGTGGGAGAGGAAAACTGTAAGAGCGACATGACGGGAGGAGAAGGGTGAACAAAGGTATTGTACGTTCAGTATTTTTTATTGTCCCTGCCAAGCCCTCTCCTCCCACCCGCCACCTCCTGACTCATGCTTTTTATTTTATTTTACAACAAACAATAAAAAACAAGTTTTTTTTATTTTACTTTTCGTAGATTGTAGGAGAAGCTTCACTTTGTCGTCCTCTCAGTTGCTTCCTGTAATCATAAGTCTTCATTTTCTTTATTTTTTAATCTTTTTTTGAGCTTTCTGCCTTTATTTTCAGTATTTTATTTCTTGCAGTTAGTAGGTACTCGTGCTGTGTTGTGATTGTTTGCCAGTCGTAATATTCCCAACCCCGCCCACAAACAACCTTTCCTTTTTATGATTGTTATATATATTTTCTCCCTTTTTGTAATTACTATTAAAAAAAAAAAAAAATCATGAAAACAAAAATAAAGTGCAGAAAAACATACAGATCTTTCCTTTCATTTTTCTGCTCTTTTTTATTTTTATTTGGGATTTCCAGACATGGAGCCTGTAACGGTTATTGTAAAAATGATTATCATTGATTTCAGTGCGTCTGGTCAAAGACCGGTTTTTAAATGTGAATTAACCAGATTGCAATAATCTAGTACAGGAAAAAAAAACAAGAAAACAAATAAATAAAAGAGAAATAAAGAACTTCTGTGTGGTGTGAGCTTATTTCCAGAGGCATCGGCTGCATTTGTTTGCACCATTAACTGAGCTTAAGTGTCTGAAAAGCCAGAACCCTTCACTGGGGGGTAATCCCATCTCCAGGACCCGGTAGCATCCTAGAGGCTAGGCTTTTGCAGATTGAACATGCTCCAGGTGAGATTAAAACAGGATATACACACATGGACAAAATTGTTGGTACCCCTCTGTTAATGACCAAAAAACCCAGAATGGTCACTGAAATAACCTGAAACTGACAAAAGTAATTAATAAAAACTTATTGAAAATTAACCAATGGAAACCAGACATTGCTTTTGAAATGTGGTCCAATAGAACCAGTTTAAAAAATAAAATACTGAAACTTGACCAAATGATCTAGAAAAGAACATTTGGGACATGTTAAACCAAGGTGTGTCCTCAAATTAGCATTCCAGGTGTCTTCAAGCTTGTAATCAGTCAGTCTGCCTATTTCAAAGGTAATGAGTAATCTGTGTGCTGTTTGGTGACAAGGTGTGTATCACACACACGGAACACAGGAAGCGAAGAAGAGTTGACCCAGAAGATTAGAAAGAAAATGATAGACAAGCACATTAAAGGTAAAGGCTATAAGACAGTTTCCAAGCAGCTTGGCTCCTGAGACCACAGCTGAGCATATTATTCAGTAGTTTAAGGTCCATGGGACTGTATGAGGACGTTGAAGAGAAGGACAACACGAACGGTAACCAATGAGTCCAGAACAACCTTCAAAGAAATTATAGGTGAACTCCAAATCAAGGTCTATCAGTGTCAGATTCCACCATCCATCGTCATCTGAGCCAAAGTGGACTTCATGGAAGACGACCAAGGAGGACGCCACTGCTGAAAGCAAAGGGTAAAAAAGCGAGACTGGAATTTGCCACAATACTTATTGACAAGCAACAAAGTTTCTGGGAGAATGTCCTTTAGAGAGATAAGACAAAACTGGAGTTTTTGATGAGACACATCAGCTCCATGTTCATAGGAGTTACTGAGAAAAGACTGCTGTCTCTACTGTGAGACATGGAGGCTCAGTTTTGTTCTGGGGTTACTTTGCTGGTGTCTTAAATCTGTGCAGGGTATGATGAAGTCTCAAGACTATTAAGGTATTCTGGAGAGAAATGTGCTTCCAGGATAATGACCCAAGACACATCTAAAAGCACCCAAGAATAGCTAAGAGCAAAACATTGGACCGTTCTGAACAGACCTTCTATGAGCCCTGGTCTAAATCCTACTGAAGATCAGTGGAAGGAGCTGAAACATGCTGTCTGGAGAAGGCACCCTTCAAACCTGACACAAATGCAGCAGTTTTCCCATGTGTCTTCACAGGTCTGCCTAGAATGTCAATCATACAGCAGCAACTTAACCAGAACACTGCTGCTTATGTTGTTACTAAAACCAGGAAGATAGACCACATCACCCAAGTTCTAAAGTCCTTCCACTGGCTTCTTGTAGCTCAGAGAACAGACTTTAAAATACTTCTGTTAGTTTATAAATCACTGAACAGCTTAGCAACAAAATACATTAAAGACCTGTTGTCGTTGTATCAACCTTCCAGACCACTCAGGTCTTCTAGTTCTGGTCTACTCTGCATCCCCAGAACCAGAACCAAACACGGAGAAGCAGCTTTCAGTTTTTATGCCCCTGTAATCTGGAACAAACTTCCAGAAAACTGCAAAGCTGCTGAAACACTGAGTTCCTTTAAATCAAGGCTAAAAACCCACCTGTTTAGAGCTGCCTTTGATTAGTGATAACTGTAACATTAATCATTATATTTGATGATTATTCTTGATGACTTCGATGATGGAATTTGACAAAATGTTTGTTGGTTGTTTCATAACTGATTGTTGTGTTGTTTTTATCATGTAAAGCACTTTGAACTGCCTTGTTGCTAAAATGTGCTATACAAATAAACTTGTCTTGACAGCGGGGTTAAAAAGTATGCTGAATATTGTTAGCATGGCAATGATAGGCTGTATTATTAAACAAAGTTAAAAGATGCCTTTGTGGGCACAGATAAAGTATTAATAAAATAGGGCCAAGAGGAGAACCCTGAGGAACTACATAGTACATGTTATAGTAATTAAAGCTGCAGTATGCAACTTATTGAAAAATGTTTTTTGCATATTTGTTAAAATTATCATTATGTTGTGACAGTATATGACAGATAATCTGTGAAAAAAAATCAAGCACCTCTGCCTTCTCCCAGTTATCCCAGTACTAACTGCAGAAATACACCACTCAGACAGAAACAACCAATCACAGCCAGTAGGGTCTTAGCGCTGTCAATTACCCTGGTGTACTGCCACTCACACTCCCCCTGCTCTCTGCTACCTACAGCTGGTTCACCGCAACATAGCCTGCTGCTAATGCTAAGGCTAGTTAGCATGGCCACTGATGACGGCGGATAAACAGTTTTCCTGAAACGGTGAGTTGTTTCTCCACCATTAGCACGTTTAGCAGCGCGTACACGAGGGTGACTGACAGCGCTAAGCCCCTCCTCCTGCCTCTGATTGGTTGATTTAGGTTGGGAGCGGCGCATTTCTTTAGATGGTAATAGCAGCTCAGGGAGGAGGTGGAGGAGCTCGACCTTTTCACAGATTATCTGTCTCAGACCAAATTGTCACGACATGGTGACAGTTTCAACAAATATGGAGAAATATATATTTTTGTAAAAGTTACATACTGCAGCTTTAAGTCCAGGTTTGACTTACCTCAGTGTCAGTTTGTAATGTGGACGCCATCTGTTAGAGAGTAAACAGCAGGAAAGACTGCTAAGTAATTTTTAAACACCCAAATGTATCACAAACTGTTAAACTGGACCAGTGTTGAATGATCCAATTTAGGTTTGACCACAATTCAGATTTTTTTTTTTTTTTTTTTTTTTTTTTAATTCTAAGAGGCCTAGAATCCTTGAAAACACTGAAATACCTTTTACTTGAGCAAAATCAAGAGTTGTCCAAACTCCCAATAATAAAAAATGATAATGATTAGTAGAGGAGCCAAGTATCACTAAATTAAATTATTTTTAAAAGATACTTTCAACAATCCCTGCTCACATCTTTCCTGATTAAATGTGAGTGCATCATGCTGGTTCTTTCATTTCTGTTTCTCATCAGACCTATCAGATTCTGTCGTTTAGTGTGTAACAGCTCATCATAGCTGTTGAACACACAAAAGCATCAGAAAACCAGAGGAATCCAGAACGAGGGCTTTTTCAGCAACACCGACACATGCTCATGATCTGTAGCACAAATGTCCCTGAAACAGAACAGAAACTGTTTGTCCTCCGCTCTGGGACACTTCTGTCTCTGAAACAACAAGGATTTCTTTCATAAGGTCGCCGCCTCACTGTGCCACAATACAGCATGTTTGGAAGGAGAAACAAAAATTTGTAACCAGTTGTTCTCCTCAGTTATCTTTGTTGCTAAACACAGTTCCAGTGACCCAGTATATTTAGCTGTTTAGGCCTAGAAGTCAGAACAATATGATGCTGACGACAAAATCAAGCCGTAAAGGCCAAATCTGTCACTGATTCAAATTCAAATTCAAAAATACTTTATTCAGAGGAGATGACACTCTTAACAACAGACTTCTAGAAGACATGCAACATCTTGCTGCAAACCTTGAAGGATCTTAGCTTCCTCAAGAAGTCCAGTCTGCTCTGTCCCTTCTTGTAGACGCTTCACTGTTGAGTCTCCAATCCAGTCTGTTGTCTAGATGAACATATTTATATTTATATTCCTCAACCACCTCCTCTTCTTCTCCCATGATGGAAACAGGGTTTGATCTGACCCTGTTTCATCTCCTTTGTTTTGATAAGGGTTAATCGAGGATATAGATCAAGCATCATGATTGTGATAATAAATAATCACCCTGGATGTAACAAGGGAATAACAATCTTCTAGTTGTCTTGAGAAAACAAAAGATGTTTTTTTAGATATCATGTCATCTCAAAAAGATTAGCTTTGTTTTGTAGAAAGCAGAAAAACAAACTTTGTTATATCAGGATCATAGATATGGCATATTTAACAAAACAGAATTTCCACTTCTTACCAACCGTAATCCCAGTATCCAATATGGCTGTTAGAAAGCATGAAGAAAGTGGCAGTAATAAAAAATGCATTTTGTTGCTAACAGTAGGTAGCCTGGTCATTGAGTTCAACTGTTAAAAAAATCCCACAGGCTATTGGAGTTGCAAGAACAATAGTTTAATTGGATGTTGTGCCAAATCTGAGTTCTGACTTCCACAGTAAATGGAAAACGGCCGATTGTGTCAAATCTCCTGTCAGTACTGGCATATTGCTCACACTGAGCCAGATTGTGCAGCATCTTAGCTTTCTTAATGGGTACTTAATAACTTGGTGCAATCTACAGTCCACCCTTAACACATCTACAATCAGTATGAAGGATCGCTGCAAAGTTAACAAGTTGTTGCCATCTACTGTCCACTCTCACCACATGCATGATTAGTATAACAGATTGCTGCAAAGTTAATGACTCGAAGCAATTTACTGTCCAGTCTTTCCACCACCTCAATCCACAGGAGGGATTGCTGCAAAGTTAACATCTCGATGCAACAGTCTAATGTCCACCCTCAAGTCAAGTCAAGTTTATGTGTATAGCACCTTTCAGCAGCAAGGCAGTTCAAAGTGCTTCACATCACAAAAAACAATCATATACAGTAAATCATCAAAATCATCAAGCAAATACACGCGAAAATTATCAAAATTATCGTGCAAATATCAGTACATCAAAATCATTAGGATCATCAGGCAAATATAGTTCAATGTTCTACTTACTACTAATCAAAGGCAACTCTAAACAGGTGGGTTTTTAGCCTTGATTTAAAGGAACTCAGTGTTTTGGCTGTTTTGCAGTTTTCTGGAAGTTTGTTCTGGATTTGAAAGCTGCTTCTCCATGTTTGGTTCTGGTTCTGAGGATGCAGAGTAGACCAGAACCAGAAGACCTGAGTGGTCTGGAAGGTTGATACAACGACAACAGGTCTTTAATGTATTTTGTTGTTAAGCCGTTCAGTGATTTATAAACTAGCAGAAGTGTTTTAAAGTCTATTCTCTGAGCTCCAGGGAGCCAGTGGAAGGACTTTAGAACTTGGGTGATGTGCTCTATATGCCTGGTTTTAGTGAGAACACGAGCAGCAGCGTTTTGGATCAGCTGCAGCTGTCTGATTTTTTGAGGTAGACCTGAGAAGTAATCAGTGCGACTAAAGATAAACGCATGGATGAGTTTCTCAAGATCTTGTTGAGACATTAGTCCTTTAATCCTGGAAATGTTCTTCAGGTGATAGAAGGCTGACTTTGTAACTGTCTTTATTTATCCCTCAACACATCTACGATCAGTATGACGGATTGCTGCAAAGTTAAGAAGTCGTTGCCATCTACTGTCCACTCTCACTACATGCACAATCAGTATAGGAGACTGCCTGAGATCGGATGCCCCCTTGACCCAGCGCAGGGTGTGCAAGACATTAGAACTCCGGCTAAAATAACATCACTGTTGGACAGCGTCTCCCACCCCATGAAGCTGTTTCTGAACTGGAGAGCTCCTTCAGTGACAAACTGCTGCATCCTAAGTGCACAAAGGAGCGTTATTGTAGATCCTTCCTCCTAGCAGCTGTTAGACTCTATAACCATCACTGCTCCCAATGAACTCAATAAGTATTTACATCCATGCTGGTATTTGCACAGTTTTACTCATTTTAAATAACATTTCTGCTGTTATCTGCACATCTCTTTTGTTGCACAGTTTTTATTGTCACTTTTTGCAAATAGCCAGCTCAATTTCACACGTTCATTTTGTACATTTTTTAAATTAACCTATTCGGTTGCACATTCCTTTGGATTGGAGTATGCTATTTTAAATAACTGCACAGTATTTGTGTTGAAATTTTGCCCTTACTGTATACTATGTTGTTCTTTATTCTGTTTTTATATATTACATATTCTGCTTGTCACTTTCCCGCTGTTGAATTTTCCGCTGTGGGACAATAAAGGATATTTCTTTTTTAGTTTTAACTTGAAATAAAACGCACAAATTAATAATAATTTATTAATTGTAATAGATTGTAATAGATTTTTTCCTTTAACTGATTTAGAAAACTGCGTGTTTCGGGTTGTTTTTGTCTTCATAACAGACTGTTGTTTATTTTTAGCAAATTTTCCCACTTTTCGTGATAAAAGTAATTTGCAGACGGTACCTACGGCCACCTTTCTCGCCAGTTGAACTCTATTTGTTACAATTTCATTAAAAGAAAATGTTTCATTCCTTCACATCAAGGAGCAGTTTAAAGTGTTTCAGTTAAATATTAAAGCGGCGGTTGGTGGTTGGTTGAAAGTAGGTTTGTGTGTCAGCGGAGCGTTTCCGGGTTTTACAGCCGAGTTGCCATCACCTGCTCCAGCCTCCTTCCTCCTGTAAGTCAGCAGCTCGAGCAGCTCCGGAGGCCCAGACACGGGACCGAACCAGCGCCGATAAGCAGCCCCGGTTCATGTCTGCTCGCTGAAAGCCGGAACCAGAGGAGGGACAACGGGTAGCAGCGATGGCGGCGTCGCTTCTCTCGGAGACCGACATCAGGCACCGGTCCATGGCGGAGGAAGATCCGAACGGGAACGAGCACGGGGCGGCTGCACGCAGCGCGGCGCCTCGCTGGGGGCCGCAGCACGCCGGGGCCCGACAGCTGGCCCGGCTCTACTCCCCAGGTAACGGGATAACACCGCTTTTCCATCCGCAGTTTGTGTTCGCATTAACCTGGCTTGTTTTCGGTCTGGGTGTGACTGGGGCTTTCAGCGGGGGCCGAGCAGCCGCAGCCCGGGTTATCAGTGTTGACAACCCGGGCTGCTGATTAGAGGGATGCTGCTGCTGATGTGGACCGGTTCTGGTGCAGGCAGAATTAAAACGGCTCGGATATGATGGGACACTTGTGGCCAACTGTGACGCAGCTCATGTGGTTCTGATGGATGTTCTGCGTTGAGTAGCATGAGGGCCTGCTGGAAAGTGCAGCTGCTCTCCACGCATAAACATCTGTTATGGAAAGGAGCTCATTCCCAGCGTGGCACAGAGAAAACACGCAGCTTTAAATAGCTGCCCACACTGGGCTGAACGAACCAGAACTGGGTTAACATTTAACTGAACGCAGGCTCAGTAAATGGTTCTGTGTGAGAGGCCCCTGGAGGCAGAAACACGCCCTGAGATCTGGAAAAAACCCACTTCAGTTCAGCGTCAAGTTCATGAATTCAGGCCAAAACACAAACCACTATTTAAAAAAAAAAAAATGCTTCCTATGAAATTCCATCTTTTCCACAGGTTATTATCCCGGAATAGGCCCAGTTTCCATTAGTTTGCTTTATTTATTCCAGAACCAGCTTCAGGTTTCAACCATTGGGCAGCAGATTCGAGGTGACGTTTCCTCTATCCCCCCTCAGCATGGTTCTACCACCACCTCGCTTTGCAGATGGTGGCCAGCTTGTCCGTGTGGACAGCTGCAGACCTCAGTGGAGCTTGAAGATCCTGATTCTGGAGCTGGGGATTCTCTGTCTTCCCTGTGGACAGAGACACGCTGGTGTCTCAGCAGTTTCCAGGTCATGAAAGGTTTGGTGCAAACGGTAAAACACGTGAATGATGGAAAGTCTAAACTCACAAACACAAAAAACAAATGCAAAGTCCCCTCTGCAAATGAAGAATGCTGCAATCACAGAAAATGGAAGCAAAAAGGAAAATGCAAATAGCAAAATCAAACAAATATTAAATGCTGCAAAGGTGCTCCGGGCCACTAGGGGGAGTCTGGAGTTGCTCATATTACCTACGGAAATATGCTGCTGTTCTGTGATATTGTAAAAGACTGTATGCGGAAAACTCCTCCAATTCCACCAACTTTCTTCTGGACATCCTGTTAAATCATAACATCCCGTCTTTCCTGCGCATCTCGTCCCATGTGATCTGGTGGTCGACTCCCCCTAGTGGTCTGAAGCAGCTCCGTTTGGTGGAGCGAGTTTGCAGCGTTTCATACTTCCTGTTGTTTTTACTATTTGCAGCATTTCCCCCTTGCTTCTATTTCCTGTGGTTGTATCATTTTTCTGTTGGACTTATTTTTTTGTGTTTTGCATCATTGATGTGTTTGCAGCTCGTCTCGCCGTTTGCTGCACGTTCACACCTGTCTTCCACCGTACTTCAGTC
Organism: Anableps anableps; assembly: GCA_014839685.1. NCBI lineage: Eukaryota > Metazoa > Chordata > Actinopteri > Cyprinodontiformes > Anablepidae > Anableps > Anableps anableps. The sequence continues at coordinate 35,288,225 of CM026073.1, read as the reverse complement.
TCGGTGGTTCCTGGGCTGTTCCTCAGGAACCCAGCCTTCCTAACTTCTGACTACCGCTGTACTTTAAAAGTCTGGTGTTACGCTCTGGAGTCATTCTGAATTGTGCTGACCTTTACCTCCCCTCCTATCGCCTCTGGATGTCTTCGTATTGATCAGATGTTCAGTCTGGTTTGTGACCAACACCAAGCTCTCGCTGACCCGTTTCTAAACTTGGATGGACTCGTGTAGGCTGGACAGAGTGGCCTGTTGGTCTTCCACGAGGTTGTCCTCAGTGGGCCTCAGTTTAAGGATTTAATGATGATCTGAACATCATGCAGACCAGAGCTGGGAATCAGGGCTGACGTCATGATGAGATGAAAGTACATTTTTTTCAGTTCATGCATATTTCAGATGTGATACCGTTGCCACATTTGGGTTGAGTAAACATGACTCTGCATTCTTTAGCAGCAACTTATCATCAGGGCGGAAAGACATCAGCAGTGACCTCAGAGAAGCAAATGTCGCTGCACATCCATCTGGGAAAGGTGGGAAACTATCTGAGGTCCCTGATTCTGAAGAGAGAAAGCATCCACTAAAGATGGCTGCAGGTCTTCCCAGGAGAGGACGTTCCTGCAGATTCAACTAATGGTGCACCGATAAATTGGCTCAAATTTCCTGGATTTTGGAAGATCGTTAATCGAGAAACTGGTCTTATCCGCCGATCTCATTTGCCTCTGCAAAGGTCTGAAAATCTCTTTTGCTCTGCCGTGAGAGAGGGCTGATGGACAGACCCGCCCACCAGGTCACGTCTGCACATGCCCAGATAACAATACTCACCATGCTGTTGCCAGTTTGTCGCTTTTTTTAGCGACTTTTCGGACAAAAAAATTGGACTCAGCAGGTCAGGCTTTTTAAAGGGGCAGTATGATGTAAAATCAACTTTTTTGAGCTTTACATCATGTTATAATGTTATTCCCTCATCAAAAACATACCCAGAGTGTTGCCTTGATTCTTTCATACATGTTTGAGGAATCCTTTAATCTCCCGTGGCAACCATGCAGCTGTGCAAAACGCCTGGATGGACCCAGCTCCTCCTTAGAGCTGCAGTTTCTAAGCTTCCGAGCTTCCGCCTCACAGAGCAACCCTCCCCCGCGACTCCCCCACTAAACTCCTTCAGACTAGCAGCAGCAATTAGCAAACACCTGGTGTAACTACGCATCTGCTGAGCTCATTATATGAGCTATTTCTTGGTGAAACGCTGATTAAAAACGTTGTTAAAGGGTTAATAGAGGATCAATGTTATGGTGACTTAACTGAAGGCTGAGTTTTAGAAAGAGCAGGAGTTTTTAAAGAGACAGAGACCCAATTTCAAGGTGTTAAATTATGAAGTCAAATTTCTATTAAGTCATTTGATATTTAGAGCATTTTTGTAACAATTGAAGGTAACATAATTACTTGATTGTGCTATAAAATGGCACTATGTGGCTGGAAAACATAATACTGCCACTTTAAAGATCGTGATCGGCCAGAAAACTGCAATTGCTGCTCCCCGAGAGTCCATGACAAATTTCTCCTCGGGGATTATAAGGCATATTCAGTTCGAACCCAAGGTCAGAACGTGGAGCTCAGAGAAGTGGAAAAAAGAGCTCCATCTCAGACTCTACATGACTAACTTAGGACGTTAAAGTTCATGACACAATCAGAGAAAAGACAGAATAAGTGAGGCTTATTTTCCAGAATGTAAGAACCTAACGCACAGCCTGACACCACCTGTCAAGATCGGTGGTGGAGGTATGGTGATCTGGGCTTTATTTGCTGCACTGAGTTAAAGCTGAGTTATAGTCGCGCTTTTAAAGGTTCGCGTTGAGCACGAGCCGAGCAAGCGGTGTGGTTTTATAGCTGGATGGTGAGACTGGTGCGTGCCCAGTTCAATGTATCCGCTATAAACTGGCTGTACCTCATGTACTGGAGTCAGATATGAGGTCACGTGTCAGATGTCAAGTAAGATTTGTTTGAAAAGCTTGAAGGAGAAGGCAGTACTTTCAAAGCTGCATCTGGTCCAGTCAAAGTCCGGACGTGGTTGGACCTTCAGGAGCGTCTGTAATCCTCCAGCGTGCTAAAGCGACACAGGAAGCAGAGAGGTGGTGTGGATCTGGAGTTTTGACTCCTCTGCTCCTTCAGGCGACGCCGTCTCTGCAGCTCGGAGGCCAGACCCAGAATATTCTGCAGATTGAGTCGTTTTGTGAGCGCAGATTGACTTCTGGCAGCATGGACAGCGCAGATTTTATCAGAGGAAACCTGTGGTACCAGTTGTGCATCAAGCTGGTTTGTGCCTGACCATCTGCCCCGTGTCTCACTTCACTGAGCATTTTAATTGCCTCCAGTCGAGCCCTGCTGGCAACCTGTTGACACTTTCTCCAAAAAAAGGGAGCAGTGATTAGACGAAGGGAAGCGTGAGTAGGACTGAAGTTCTCCGTCTCCAGGCTGACTGGTGCTTCAGTTTAGCCTCCATCAGCTCCTTCTCTGCAGGCCGCTCAGCTCTGTTGTCCTATTTTTAGCTGCTGTGAGGAACCGAGTCACCTTCTCCATTAACATTATTGGATCTGCACCAGTGCTCAGTGCAATTACATTAGAGGGATAAGTGTCAGCCGGTTCTGCTACAGGTGGAGCTCGGGTTACGCACTGACATTCGTTTAGACGCAAGATAACGATGGGATGAAGAATGCTGGTGATAATTAAGAGGAAGTGGTAACAGCTGCACGTTCAGGAAGCAGGAGCGTTTGTTTAGCAGCCGTGGGCCGCTGGGAAAACAATGAAACTTGACAAGAAAAATCTTGCTTTTTGGCATCGTTTTCACGCAGATGGAATAAAATGTGGCCATTTTGTGGATTTTTGGGGGAATAATTATTTTCCATAACTTTCATCTTCCCTTTAAACCAGGTGGAGCAATCAGTGTCTGTTCTGCATTTGAGCCACTGACTCGCGTTCAGATGGCTGCAGAATTTCACATGATCTTTGTCCTTTACTTATTGAAGATATTTGCTGTAAATCCACCAGTCTGGATAAATGGAGTTGGGTGGAGTTTAAAGCGCTCTACGCAGCTCCCCTCCCCCACCTGTTGCTGTGTGTTGTCAGTAGGGCTGGGCAATACAGCTTAAAAATAAAATCTCCAATTTTTTTCATACTAGATCCAATTTTAAAATGTTTTTTTTCTCTTTCTTTTCTAAAAATGAAATTATAAATAACAAAATATATTTTCAAAAGTGACTTTTATTTCAGTCATGCCTTCTGTGAGTGGACGATGGAGTATCAGGGCCAGGGTACGAGAGCTTTTGTTTAATTATGAGAATAAAGTCATAATATTAGCAGAATAAAGACGCAATTTTACAATAAAAAGTCCTAAAATTACGATAAAAAGATGTTTTATTGAGAAAAAAGCTTCTATAGAGTTATCAGGACCTGACAGGACTGTGGTTTGCTCAGTCGTTTCAGCTACTGATGATAATTTGATGCTTATGTGTAAAGAGATGAAGTTTTCCGTATCTGTAAAACCGATACCGCAGTAAAACTTCACAACATTTATTCTCATTTACATTTTTTGTTGTTTTTTTTCTGTTGGAGTTATCATAAAATTACCACTTTCTTCTCCTAATATTCCAACTTTATTCTGGTACTATTGTGTCTTTATTGTCGTAATTAAAACTAAATTAAAATCTTCGCCTGGCCCTAATATTCCATGGTTAAGTTGATCTGAATTTAAAGTCCAGATAAACAGAAGCTGTAAAGCACGCTTGTCAAACAAGATGGCGGCTCTGGCTGTGCTGACATCACTCTGAACTATGGAGACCTAAGGAGTGCACTAGTGAACAAAAAAAAAAAAAAAAAAATCCAGATTTTGCAAAAATAAATCTTGAAAAACCAAGAATTCGATCGTTTGATCCATCGCCCAGCCCCAGCTGCTATCCAGTTGGCCTCACGCCTGGTTCACACGACAAGACTTCCAAATTGTCGATTGATTTTCGAAACCTGGGACACCCCACACACGTCGATTAAAAACCGCTCGCTATAACAGGTGTGGTGTTCAGCCACACGGCAATCACAACACACACGAGCAGATTTCACTCGCCAAAACTTCACGAGATCAAACGTGAGTTCAGAGTAAACAAACATGGCCGACTGCAGTGGCGCTCGTTTGTGGATTAGTTTTAACAGAGAAAAAACGATAGAAAGTAGACGCTCTGGTGTGCCATGGCAGTTGTTTTGTCTTCTGTATTTGGGGTTCCCCAGCTTGCTTTCTGATTGGCTACATGTCGCGTTCTCGTTGGGGATGTCAGGCCAAGACAACCCAGCATCCCCGACCCGACCGGAGCGGTGCTGACGTCTTTCCGAGTGGACTCGATCACTCTGAACTCTCTACACACAGCAGGAACATCTCCTAAGGTTGTCTTTAGAGCCGTCCCGATAATCGGGGCGTCATTAAGATTGTCGGAAGAGGAAGATTGAGTCAAAAATCAGCATAATTATAGTTTTAAGTGAAATAATCTTCCAGCGGAACAAGAGATTTTCTCATATTATGAGTTAAAATGTCTTGTTCCACTAAATTGAACATTTTCATCAATATTATGGAATTATTGACTTAAAACAAACTCCTGTTTCTTGCTGAAATGTTACTTGTAAGTTAGTTTTGTCTTATTTCAAGTGTATTCAAGATATTTGCACCAGAAACTAGGCCAGAAATACTTGGTAAAGTTTTGTGTTTTTGCATATAAATGGGGAAAATCTTATAAGAAGTCAAAACTGCCTCCATCAAAGAACCTGCAGCACATTTTTATTTCTTTTTATAGGTTATGGTCAGAACTGATCAAAATTGGAATCAGCAGATCAGATTTCAAAAATAACGTGGTAAATGAGGCAGGAGAAGCCTGATGAGTGCAGCCTCTTCTCAAAGGAAGGAAACTCGTCAGAGTTTCTCTTTGTTGACAGAAGTGACCGGAGACTGGAGAGCTCCTCCTGCCTGAGTGATGAAATATTTCCAGCATCCATCTGCTTCTTTGTAAACTTCAAACTTTGTCTCATTTACAGTAAAACACCAGAAGCTCCTGGTTTGTGCTAAACCGAGGCGGTCCTGGCACAGACACGTGCAGCATCACGTCAGGATCAGCAGATTAAATCGGTAGTAAACACACCCAGTCGTGTTCGTTTCATCCCGACGGCTGCAGCTCGGATTGATGCATAAGAGGATCAAACGTGCATTTGTGCCCCTGACACTCCATCAGCTGCGGTGGCAGGACAACTCTGGTCCAAAATGGCCCCAGTGATGGTTGTATTACGATGTGCCGTTAAAATGTCAAGGTTGTTACACAATCACACGTGGCAGTGGCGTTTACGAGAGGGCATAGGTCCTGGAGCTTTAAGGAGCTCCTGTTTGCCTGAGGGCTCCAGACAAATCATGAAAAGTAATTTCTCACATCTAGAGAAACTTTAAACTGCCAGGGTGACATGCCTGGAGGTCAGGAAAATCAGAATTAGATTTAATGCTTTATCGAGTTGCAGTCACCAAAATCAGGGTGAGCAGGATTGCAGCTGCAAAGGGCTGCTTAGATCTTATACATAGTATCTGGCATTCATGCTCTGCATATCAGTAATATATATTTGGCCTGCCGGGTTGGACTCTAGCTGCCCCTAATGCTCAAACATGATCATGAAAGATGGCGGGGACATTGTGTGACAGTGAGGAAAGACAAAAGTCAGAAGAATTTGGTTCCATCGCAATTTCCAGCATCACTGTTGCAGATTTTCCTCAAATAAAATCGTTTTTGCCTTTAAGAAAATAAATAAAAAGTAGGGATGCACCGATTTCAGCTTTCTGTCCGATCACCGATCTTTAAGAAGCCTGACCTGCCAATTCCGATTTTGGTCTACTGACTTTTGTCTGAAAAGTCGCTAAATAATATCGACAGAGTTGCTAAGTTGGCAGCAGCAGGGTGACTGGAGTGAACCACGTTCGTGCAGACGTGACCTGGTGGGCGGGGCTGTCTGTCAGCCCTCTCTCACGACAGAGCAGAGGGAGACTGGGTGGTTTTCAGAGCTTTGCAGAGGTAGGTAAGATCGCTGGATAAGATGGGTTTCACTTGTATCAACCCATCTCCCAACATGAAGGAAATCAAGGCCGATTTATCGGCTGCGTGTCTGATTGCTTGAATTAATTATTTTTGTGATCAGTCAGTAATGAAAACCAAAAATGTGTCCCTGATCAGCCCTGACTGGTGAGTTTCACCTCTAATACACAAGAATCCGATTTTCTTTGCTCAATAAATGGATCAAAACTAAAAGTCCCACTTTTTTTCTGTAAACATTTTTTTTAGTAAACATGTTATTGATGCACTTTAAAGGGGTGGTGGCATCACTGTATAAACCATTTCATGCAGTTGACATTGCTGCATATGTCAGTTTTCCAAAGAATTCCATTAAGAAAATGACGTCGCCTTTCTGCAGGGGTTGTTCTGGCAGGCAGGTTTCCCTCCTCGGTAAAAGGGGTGGGGACGGCGATGATATGTGGCTCGACCTGGTTGACTTCACTCTGATTGGCTGCAACCATATTTGGGAAACTCTTCAGTAAAATGCGCTGAACATCGTCTCAAACTGAGGTTCTAATTGCGTGGTGCTTCCCCATAAATGAACTCCAACCACTCTTCTCTGGTTCTCTCAGCCTTCGGGAGTAAAGTGGAAACTTCCAGCCGTTTCTGAGCCCCTCTGACATACCAGCTCTGCTTTTTAGTAGCCAGACATGCTAGCGTGACTTAGCCCTTAAATTAGCCGGTGTATGAGCTGGGGGGAGGGCTGCTGTTGCTTGATGCTGTGCTCTAATTGGAGAATATGAATTACATAGAATGATTAACTGTTCTCTGATTTGTTGGTTTTTGAGGAACGAAACAAAGCTGATCGCCTATGAGCAGGGCTTTGATACTAACTCTTGACGTTCACACATCGGTCCGTGTTATACCCCCAAAACCACAGAAAAATGAAAATGATTAAGTTTAATAATTAAAATTATTAAGTTTAAAAATTAAAAATGCACCGGTTGGACTTTCGTGGTTGTTTTCCTTCCTCTGTGTGTTTTGTGAAGCTTTACGGTCTGTTTTGTCTAATTGAAATAATAGCTGAAACTATGAAAACAGCAAGAAGGTCCAGGGTTCGAACCACAGGTTCATCTTTCTGCATGGAGTTTGTATGTTCTCCCTGTGATGTGTGTGGGTTCTTCTGGGTACTCTGGCTTCCTCCCACAGTCCAAAAACATGACTGTTGGGTAGGCAAGTCGCAGTAAGCTATGACTCAATTAATCGCATAATAAGTTGGAATGAGCTTGATAATTTCCATTTTGATGATTAATATTTTTTGCAGGGCAATTTTGTTTACAGAGACGTTATAATAATTCATTTTATTTATGGTTTTGGTTGCATTTTATTTTAGGTTTTGTTTTTTTTTTTTAGTTGTCGTGTTTTATTCTGGATATTTAAAATATCTTTAAAAATTACAAAATAAATACAGAATATGGAAAAAGAAAAAAGTACATAGTGAAAAAAGTGACAGTTAATTTAAAAAAAATAAATGCAAAAATGAGAAAAAAATAAATAATGAAATAAAGGCAACTAATAAAACAATAAGATTGGAAATGAAATAGAAAATTAAATAATAGTGTTTGTATTAAATAAAGTTTATTGCTCATTGACAGGCCGAACTTGCATTATTATGCCTTTTATCAATATATTACCTGAAAATGGTCTCAAAACAACAATATTGTTTCTCACAATAATTTCTGGGACAATTTATCGTCCAGCAAAACTTTTTATGGTGACAGGCCTACTGGTTGGTTAATTGGTCTCTCTATATCACCTTTAGGTGCGAGTGTGTGCTGAGTTGTGTGTCTGTGTTGCCCTGCAATGGCATGCCGACCTGCCCAGGGTAGACTGCTGGAGAGGGGCACCAGCCCCCCCACAACCCTGCAAGGATTAGCAGGTATAGACGATGGCTGGATAGATAGAAGAGCATTCAGAATGTTTTACCTTGCCTTGCTGCCATTAGCGGAGGTGATGTCACACAGTGTGAGAAAGCAGTGATGCTGTTTTTGGTTACTTCTGAGAAAAAAGCCAGGTTTGTTGGTTTTGGATGGAACATAGCCATTATTTTCACTGTCACAGGCGATGTGACATCCTGATGAAGGATGGCTGTATCTGCCAATATGAAGACAGTGAAATATAAAGTGTCCTGCAGGGACTGGGTCTTGGTCCTGTGATTAAAACAATGGCCCTGTGGTTTCCTGCCTACACTGAGGATGGCTCTGTTTTCATCAGGTGAGTCTCCACAGACTCTCCCCCCCTCCCTCATTTCAGCCGAAGGGCTCAGCGGGCTGCGAGCGGAAGATATGCTCAGCGACGCTAACAATGCAAGCGGAGTCATTTTATGGAAACTTAAAAGCAGAAATGTTCCCCCCACATGCTGACAAGTGTCTGTTTAAAGTAAAATAAACAGCTGAAATCCAAAATGTCAAAGTGTCCATTTAAGGGAGCACCACGCTGTTCCGTGCTCGCTTGTTTGGGGCTCGGCTCAGTGTCGGTGGGAGGTAAATCTAAATAGCAGTTTGGCTTGTTAGAGTTTGGAGAAGTTAGATGAGGCATCGGCGACGCACCGTAGAGCCAAACACGGCCTCATTACAGCAAAGCAAGGATGGACAAACAGCTGGATGCTTCCCCCTCTGCCTCCGTGTCTGTGCTTTTCCATTTCGCCCACCAAGTCTGTGTTCATTCCCTCATCTCCTCTGTCCTCCCATATGTGTTAAAGTGTCACGGTCCAGTGCCTTCCTCCTCTTCCTCCTCCTCTGTATTTACAAGGCATCTTAGTTCTCAGTCTTGTTTCATGAGCAGCTTGTATGTTTGTATTTATGATCATAAGTGTGTCTGGTCACTTTATGTGGATTGTTTTTTTCTGAATGCAGTTGTGGTTTGAGATGGTGAATCTGATTATAAACTGTTGGATTTTACAAACTACACAACTTAAACCTATTGATGCAGTTCAGCGTGTTTTACTGCCTATTAAGGTGCTTTCAAGGCATGGTGGTGGGTGGGTGGTGATTCAGGATTTTTTTTTTTCTTCTTTGTCATGCATTAGAGCATAGTAAACCATCTGTAAAGTTGCAAAGACTGTTACTAGAGTCATGCAAAAAATTAAGTGCCCGCTGTCACTAGTTAGCGCTGACTGTTTTCAGAGGATTTATTTCCCTCTATTTTTAAAAGTCGTGGCCCAAAAGTTTGACAGCTTGGTTTCCTTACAACCTTCACACCAACTATGGCTCTTTTTGTGTTAAACGGAAGTTCGATGTTTCCGCTAACGCTAAAGCGCTGCACCAACACGGTATTTAGCAGAGGCTAATGCTAAAATGCTAACTTCAATTAAATTATATCTGCCCTTGAAAGACTTCAACCCTCGAGCACCAATTTAATTTTAACATAATTTTCATATTCTATAATGCCTTTAGATATTGTATTTGCATTTATATCTTGTCCTCTACTGTTGTGTTTTATTTTGTTTTTGTATGTTTCTTGTTTGAAATAAAGTAATTGGGGGGTTAAAAAAAGAGGACATGAGGAGAGGAAACAGAACAGCTGGGTAAACAGTCTTCAACCCTTCAAAATAAGAGCATGGATATAAACTTGAAGAATACTTAACAGTTGATAACCAAAACTTCAACACAGATGTCGAACTTTATTCAGCTGAAAGTTTACTAAACAGCCAAGTAAATTAGCACTTTAGAATCTATCCGAAAAAGTTTATTTGGGGAAACTAAGTGGGCTGAATGTTTTCAAAGTTAGCAAAAGCGCTAAACAGCAAAATTAGCTTTGCTTTTAGCGAATTAGCCGAAATGTGCCCACCACTTGATTTCGATAATCGTCACGATGTGTCTTCAGATAAGTATGAGGCAAATGTAGAGCAAAGGAAAGTGATTCATTTTAATTAAAAAAAGGAAACCCAGCATTTACTTAAGAAGAAAGAACTTTATGGAATAATAACGACCTTTTCCCAACTAGCAATATATTATTTAACTTACATACGCTGTGTGCGTTCTTGTATTTGACACATTGTAAGAACCATTTTCCTAACACACTGCTGTGGGGACCAAAGCCTGGCCCCCAGCGGAGAAGTGCTGTGAGCCGAAACACTGAGTTCCTTTAAATCCAGGCTGAAAGCCCACCTGTTTGGAGCTGCCTTTGACCCGTAATAACAGAAACTTTGACCAGCACATTTAACGATGGCGCTTGATAAAATGTAGTGTTTGTTACTGGTTTCTCAACCGGTGACTGATGTGTTTATGATGTTTTTATGTTTTCATGATGTGAAGCACTTTGAACGGCCTTGTTGCTGAAATGTGCTGTACTAATAAAGTTGAACTGGCTTGACTGGGAGTGCTGTTAACCTTAGTTCTCACATGTCCTCCTGCTCTCATTAAACTTTAAACCCTGCCAATAAAACCTGCTCAGTTTCATCCACTTTATTTCCATCGCAGCAGCACCGAGCATCTATCGGCCCTGCTCAGAGCTGGACCATCAGAAACCTTAACAACTGACCCGGATATTTCTCACTTGTCGCCCCGAACAGTTCCCACTCCGGCGCCCTGAACCTGAGACCCATATTTCTGAGTGTGTCGGGCCCTCTGAGTGCCACGTGGGGCCGCAGGTCAGTGTGTCGGTGTGTGTTCCTGTGACCTCGGGGTGCGTCGAGTCACTGAGATCAGCAGGAGGAGAATCAGAACGCTCAGGATCTCCACAGTCTGGAAAAATTTGGAATGATGGTACTTTCCAGCTCTGGATCGGGATGGAAAAAGAAAATAAAGCTCAGAAAAGTATTTATGTTATCAGATTTATTCCTTATCCATTTTCTAAAACTTGGATCTGTCCTCCTGTCCATTCCTCTCTCTGTGCGTCTTTCCATCCTGTCATCTGTCTTTCCTTCCTTCAAATTTTTATAAGAATCCTCACTTTGCTTTTTAATCAGGTCCTGTTTTCAGAGGCCATACGGTCCCTCTCTCCACTGGGACATTAAATTTACAGTTCTGTTTGGCCCCGAGCCATGGATGCACTTTGACACCAATTGACGCTTTTGGACCAAACTGTTCTGGGGGCTCCCTGAGGGTAATGGGGGCCTGGGTATCTCTGGAGGACTGCCTACCTTTGAGGGGTTTTATTCTGTGGTTTAATTGGCACTGAGGTGTCACGGTGGCTCAAATCATTGCTTTCTAATAGAAAAGTTTTGTCTTTTTCCTTTTCTTTACAAGTGCATCTAAAAAAATTACAATTTTGCGAAAAAGTTACATAGTGAGATCTTTTAAGCCTGTGTTTCTTGTAGTTTTGATTATTCTGGCTCACAGAAAATGAAAACCTGAAATCTAATGTCTAAGATAATTAGAAAATTACACAAGCTGAATAAAATAAGGATATTCAAATCAGAAATGTCAAGCTTCTGAAAAAGTATGTTCGTTTCTATGTGCTCTATCCTTGGTTGGAGCTCCCTTATGCATGAATTACTGCATCAATGCGGCATAACATGGAGGAGATCAGCCTGTGGTTCTGCTGAGGTGTTCAGGAAAATCATCTGGACTGTTGGTTCTGGTGTCTCCAATCTTCCTCTTAACAGTTCTCCATAGATCCTCTATGGGGTTAAAGGTCAGGCCAGTTTGTGCCCAGACAAGCACAGGAGCACCATGTGAGCTGAACCAGGTTTTGGTATCTTTGGTAGGGTGGATCGGTACCAAGTCCTGCTGGGTAATGAAATCTGCATCTCCATAAAGTTTCACAGCAGAAGGAAGCCTGAGGTCCTCTTAAATGTCCTGCTAGACGGCTGTGTTGACTGTGGACTCAGAAAACCCAGTGGACCAGAACCAACAGATGACAAGGCGGCCCAGATTATTACTGACTGTGGAAACTGCGCTCTGGACTTTAAGCAACGTGGATTCTGTGACTCTGGGACTTTGATTTCCAAATCAAATGCAACCTTTACTCTCATCTAAAAAGAGGATTTTGGACCACTGAGCAGCAGAACCCATTCTGGTTCTGCTCAGCCCAAGTAGGACGCTTGTGACCCACGTGTAGCATCCATCTGTGTGTAGCGGCTCTTGCTGCGCTGACTACAGCCTCAGTCCACTCCTTGTGGAGCTCCTCCAGATTCTTGAATGGATTTCGCTTGACAACCCTCTCAAAGCTGCAGTTATTCCTGTTGCTGGTGCTGCACTTTTTTCTTCCACTCATTTTTCTGCTAATATGCTTGGATACATCACTCTGTGAACAACCAGCTACTTCAGCAGTGATCTTTTATGGTGTCCCATCCTTGGTGGAGGATGTCAGTGACTGTCTTGTGGACTTCTGTCCAGTCAGGAGTTGTCCCCTGATTGTGTCCTCCTGACCTAGAATAGGAGAACATCCAGAGGCTCAGCAAACCTTTGCATTTGTTAATTAGCTGATCAGGGTGTGACATTGAGTTCCCAGTTTTTAATTTTTTTTTTTTTTTTTTAATTTTTTCACAACATTCAAATTTTCTGCGATGTACCTGTATGTTACCCTTTCAGTGTGCGTTCAGCAAACCTCCACGTCTTCAGTTTGGTCGTCATTGAGTCTCCTTTTACTATGCAAAATATTTTTTTCCTTCACATGAACCTGCCTCAATAGTCACACTTTTACAAAGTCCCAGAACACAATGAAAGTTCGTATTAGCCAAATGTGAAATCTAGTCAGGGCTGTTTCTAGTTTTGTGGGGGCCCTAAGCGAGATGCTGGTTGGGGGGCCCTAGTTTATCAATAGAAGCTGAATAAACAGGCCTGGAGCCAGTCAGTTATTCCCATGGCAGCACAAACTGTTCATTTGCATGTGACATATTCATTTTGTATAAGAGAACTTTCATAAAGAAACACTAAATCTGAGTTTATGATGATCAAATTCTAGCTAGCTAAATAACAATTATCTGAGGCTAGCTAGCAGGACAAATACACTTGCTAACAAAATGAGAAAAGTGTTACACTGCTGCTTATTAAGCCCGCATCCCCAACAAAAGCGTTACCTAACATTTTTCTTTCTCTATTTCCTTTTTCTTTAGTTTTTCTGGGCTACTATTGTAACTGCTATTAGATATCACTTTTCTGATTTCCTTTTCTCGCTAACGGGAATGATGGGTAACCGTCAATCATTCCTGTCATACCTGACGGCGGCCAAGTGACATCACTCCACGTATGACAGCGGAGTCCAATGAATATGACCTAATAATGGCAACAAAACAACAGCCAAAGTTAATCTTTGCAGTTTAATTTATTTATAGCCTACATTTATTTTGTAAGCATATAAAAGATGTAATGTTTTGGGGCCCCCTATTGGCTAGGAGGCCCTAAGCAGTTGTCTCGTTTGCCTATCACAAGAAATGGCCCTGAATCTAGTCATGTAAACACACCTTATTCATTTAAGAAACAAACTGAGTCCGTGCTGCTGAATATCAGATTTCTCAGCAGCTTCTTGTCGCCATCGTCCGATTCTGGTTGTCATGACGCTCCAAGCGTTGTCGGGGCCTGGATGCATTCAGGAATGCAACCTGAACGACTTCTGAGGCTGTTCAGACATCCAAAGAGGGTCCAGCCCAGTACCAGGAGGTGTACCAGTGGAGAATTGGAGACTATGGAGAGTTTTTGCTCTGTGAATACAGGCGGGCCTCCCAGGTGGGATTTTTGTTCTTGACCTTGACCGTCTGGAAAAATCTGGGAATGTGGCGTGTTTCCAGACTTGAGCCGCGTTTGTGTGTGTGATTATCTCTGTGACGGCTGCAGATGAATATGGTGGTGGAAAGCCCTGGAGGTACGAGGACGGCGTGCATGATGGGATCTGTCCAACGTGTGTTTTTTGGGAGGGAAGCTGGATCGGGGCCTCCTGTGGGTTAAATCTGTGTGTGTTATATGGATCTGTTTGTCTTTGTGTGAGTGTGTTGGTATGTTATTACTGAATCTTGTCCTCCACATTCTGCTTTTGTTGCTGTTGGATCTGCAGGGTAATGGATTGATTGAGCTCGTCTTGCAGGACCGTGTCCACACGGAGACAGACATGGTGTGTTTGTGCTGCAGTGTGAGTCGTTTGTCTTCTCTGCTGTGTGTTGTTGGTTTTCTGTGTGTGTGTGTGTGTGTGTGTGTGTGTGTCCCAGGTTCTGCCGTCCACAGAGATCAGATGAAAGGGAAGAGCCCTCCGACTGATCCACTCCTCTTGAACGAGGGAATTCATACCCCCCCTTCCCAATCCTCACCCCCGTGTTTCCATGACGTTCTCCCTTAGTGTCTCTGTCTCCTTTATCCTCCCTCACTCTGAGCATGTGACCCACTTTCACCACCCACATTTCTCTGTCTCCCCCCAAAGTCCCATCTGAAGACTGTCTACTGAGAGAACACCAGGATGGAAGATGGGGGGGGGGGAGACTGAGTGATGGATGACAAAGAGCTGCAGAGCTGAGTGAACATGGAGCGTTGTACAGCTACAGCCCGCCAAGATGGAATGAGGAAAGGTGGTGGAGGAGTGAGAGAACGTGGTGGAGGAGTGAGGGAACTCGGTGGAGGAGACGTCGGCGTCTTATTCAGGTGTTGGCATGACAAGCTCCTTATAATTGGGAGCGGCTACGTAAATATGCAACATTTTGGGAAAATTGTAGTCGGCAATTTTACAGAAGAACTTTGGATTCAGTACTTTTGAAGACAAACTCAGCTTCTGATGACCTGTGTGATGCTGAGAGACCTCTGGTGGAGCCAACTGTCCAAGAGGCCAGTGCCTGCAAATAACTGCGTTGCTGCTGTATACAAACTGGTGTGGTGCCAAAAAAGTGTTTCCATTGCGGTTTTGCAAAATACATAAATTTCGATGCGGCTGAAAACCAATCTCATCCTAATACAAAAGCTTTTTGTTGAAAAACATGAGGTTTTTTTTTTTTCTTTTTGAAATTGTAATTTGTAATTCCAGTTTGCGCAGTTTTATGGTCGATGGAAACGCAGCTCGTGACTGCTTGCGTGATTTCCTATCCTCCTTAGTTTTTTGTGTTGCCTGAGAAAGGTGGAGACTTGGTTCGCCTTTTTCTGTGATTAGTGAAGCAAAGGGAAGTTTGGTTCTCTTCATTCCTGGACATTTATTATTACGCCTCACCCCCCCCCCCCATAGCCCTAGGCTGTGACAACCAGTCTGTCAGTCTATGTCTTGGCAGGGCTACAGTTGGTCCATGTTCAGATGGATTGAACAGAGATCAGTGAAAGGTTCAAACCTTGGGATGTTGTTGTAGAACCCAACCCTGCTTTAAACTTCTCCACAACATTCTCTCTGACCCGTCTGCCGTGGTCCTCACGATGCTGTTTGTTCTCTAATGTGATGTTAGAAAAGACGCAACAAAACTCATTGATTATAGAGTTATATCGATGCCTTTTCATGTCTGATGTACCCAGCTGAGCTCATTTTGTTGGTTGGGTCTCTTATGCTTTACTGTCAATGGAAATGATTTAATTTATTCCATCAAAGCAGCAAAACGCTCAATAGTGTGTGGCCTGATTACCGTGCATCACGGCCAGCAAGTTGAAAAGGTGTTAATTCGTTGTTGTTTCAGGGCCCAGTGTTCGGGTTGCAGTGTTTGACCTTCTAACTGCTGTACAACCAATCGAATGAAAGCAAATCAATCACTGTTTGGACTGTTTACTAGACTGCTGAGCTTCGGACTTTCATAAAACAACAATAACATGAGGAGACACGAAGCAGTGACCTCGATCTGCGGGTGACAGAAGAATGCCGACACACTTCTAGCTCCTCGTGATTCAGTTCGTTGTGGGTTAAAGGGCGAAACAAAGCAAGAGGACAGAGGCGAAGAAGCCAGGGGATGAACTGAGCTTGTCAATGTAAAGAACAGAGGAACCCTTCAAGTAAAGGTGTTTTGGGGTGATATGATTCTGAAATCATTCAAATTTAACCCTGAAAGCACAAAAAGTTTACAAAAAAAGTTGAAAATGTGAAATCTTTAGCCTATCTAAACAGGTTCTAAAGAGTGCTATCTTTATGTTTCTGTCCAGATTTTTGATATTTTCATGTAATTTGTTTAATTCTGCAATATTTTGACTAAAGCCATCTCAATGCTGCCCCCTTGGGTTGAACAGCAGCTACTGCAGCTGTATTTTCCTATTGGCTACAACGGTACAGCCTGGCTAGCGTCTACGTCACCCAGCCCTACATTAGGGTATAAAACCATCTCACGAGTCAGGAGTTAGAATCACGAGCGTGGCGAGCATTGATCGATAGTGTTAATCAGCTTGGCAGGTGCAATTTTGTTTTGTTTTTTGCTGTGTGGACGCGGAGTGGAATGGGTTTCCTCTGCTCTGGCTGCTGGCGGTTTGCTGCAGGACGACTGAGGGACTGACTGCAGTGCTTAGGAAGCGGGAGTGGCTCACGGCAGCAGATTTGCTCAGGACAGATCAGGCCTGCAGAGCGATTGGCGCTTCTCATGTTGTCACCACAAAAGTCTCCAGTAACACAGAAAAAAGTTGCTAGATTTGTCGCTAGTTGTTTTTTTTTTTTTTTTTAAACAAATCATTACAAGGGTCTGTAAAGTTGCTAAATATGGCGACAAAGTCACTAAGTTGGAAACAGTCTTCTTTCATCCTGACTACACCCCTGTTTAAACCCCCACACTTGGCCACACCCCTCTGTCTCTTAGCTCCGCCCACTTTGGTGGATTGTTTCAGATTTTGTCTGGGGGTGGAGTTTTGCTTTGACGGGGGGGTTAGTTACACTTCAAACAAATCTGAAGCTGTCATTGGGGCGTTGTGTGGCTCAGTGGTTGTAGCGGCCGCCCCGTGTACAGAGGCAGCAGACCTCCACGTGGCTGTCCCGAGTTCGACTCCCATCCTTGGTACCTTTGCTGCACGTCTTTCCCCCCTTCCTGTCGGCTTACTGTCAAATAAATGCCACTAGTAGCAAAAAAATTCTTTAAAAAAAACCCCAAAACAAATATAAGCCAAAGTACAAGACCCACCTTGTCGAACCACCTCCAGCAGCAATAACTACCACTCCAGGTCCTTCCATAGTACTTCAGTCAATTCGAGGTCTGGACTTGAACTAGACCATTACTTGGACCACTTTCCTGCTGATGGCCCAGTTTGGATCAAGGTTCAGCTGCCGGCCCTACATTTGACTTAAGAGTTCTTCAGTTTACAGAGGAGCTCATACTGGACCCCAGTCATCATCCCTCCACCACCGTGTGATACAGTCAGATTCAGTTTATCATAATGTTCCATTTAAGACCTTTTTAAAATCTAATAAAACTAATTTATCTGTCTTAATATGGATGATTTATCAATCTGTACGTCCATCTTTCCTGATTTGGCAGGATTTGATTGATGAGCCTGGTAGTGTTTAGAAGTTTGAGGTGTACAGTCTTGCTTTTCATGACTCACCCATGGAACAGTAATTACTGCATTTGCATCTTCACCAGTTCTTCATAAATAAGTTCTCACACCTACAAGGCACTCAGGGTTGTAAAGCAAGCCTTCAGCATCATCCCTCCACCACTGTGCTTCTCAGAAACTGTGCCGTTCATCATGACCAAACATCCGTACGATGCTTGGTCATCGAGCCTGAGGCTCTGTTCCAGAAGGCTGGTGCTCAATTCAGAGATGCTCAATTCAGAGATCTTTTGTGGCAATAATCTTTCATTTTCTGATTGATTTGAAACCTCGAACCTCCAACAGATTTGAAAATATCTGAATATTTTAGAATCCCAGTGAGAACGTCAATCCTTGAAGAAAACCAGAGGACTGTGTCAGGCAGGGAAAACCTCATCGGTTCATCTCGGATCTTATGAAGTCTGATTTTGTTTCGCACGTTCACACCTTACCGCATCATATTGTGTATGTTATCATCTTTCAGCCCCTTTCAGTGGCACAGAGAGGGGTGAAGGGATCCTCTTCCTCTTTATTTGGTCATTAGTATTCAGGACGTGTTGCCTTCCTTCCTGCTGTCCGCCACTCGTTCCCCTGACGGCGAATCAGCCGGCGTTGATTAATTTCAGCCTATTAGCACCCCTCGTTTGCCTCCCCCGGCTCCACCCAGGTTAAGTCCCCGTGCACACCCACGTGCATGCTCGCAGGCGGGGGTTGCTGCTGGGTGAGCGATGGCGGAGAGGTTGCCAGGGAACCAGTTGTTGTCAGAGCGATATTAATGAGCGGGTTGCTCAGGCCCTCGGAGTGTGTGCCGATTGTTCGTGCCAGCATGTTTAAGTGTTTGGGTGTTAGCGTGCCAAAAGAAAGAACTAACGGCTTGTTTTTCTGTCCGTGCATCTTTACACGTGCACGTAGATGCTTTTAGACGCTTTTTTTCTTGTTTTTGTCTGTCACTGCCTCTGTGTGTGATATCCAGCAATGCCATGGCCTGAGGGACAAGGGCTTATGTGTGTGTTTGTGCGTGAATGTGTGCGCTCTGCGGAGGCCTGTCCTAGTTTCCTTCTCCTCACCAGGGAGCCGGAGGATCCAAGGACTGACGCACATCACCTGACAGCCGCCCCACTGCTCCTGTGCCCCGCACCATGGGTGTGTGAGCGTGTGACAGAGATGGAGCGTCTGGATCCGTGTGATGAGGGATGTGTGTTAGGAAGTCCAACGGTGTGAGCATGGCGGCCTATCTGTTTGCTCACAGATTGGCTGCAGCCATACTTGGAGAGGATGGGAGATGATTTTCCTGCAGTGACCCCGTCCGGCGCGCTAGAGTACCTTCAGGCAGATTGGGAAGAAAAAACATCACACAAAACTTAAAACAACAAAGCTCAATGTGTTTTCCTGAAGGTCTGAACCGACTGAGGCTGTGTGCGCTGACACACAGTGGCCCGGATTTACTGTTGCCTTGAGCGCCATGCAAACAGTTCCTGTCAGGATTTACTAAAGGGGGGGGGCACAGGAAGGTTTGCATCTTAAAGTTTATTTCTTTCTTGCATAAATATGTATTGAAGTTTGGGTTTAAAGATGACTGTAACTCATTGCTGATTTTATCACAGTTATTACAGATGTATCTTAATAAATTAGGATATTTTTGAGAAGTTTGTTTTAGTTATTAATCTAAAAAAGTGAAACTCATAGATTAAAATGGATTTTTTTGCATACAGAAAAAATGGTTATCTCTAAGAAAACCCCCAAAGCCTCTATGGGCATCCTTTTCAACCACACTTTTTTCTTCCACTCAACTTTCCAGTGATTTGGTTGGATGCAACCCTCTGAACAGTCAGCTTCTCTGGGAATAACCATTGTTGGCTTTACTCTCCATGTGGATGAAGTTGATAAGAGCTTTGTGCACCTTTTTTTTTTTTTAAAAATCCATACTTTTTCCTTCCACTTAACTTTACACTGAAATATTTTGAAGCAGAACTTGAACAACCAGCCTTTTTAGGAAAGACTTTTTGTGACTTTACCCACCTTGTAGAAGGTCTCTGATGAACAACTGTCATTTCAGCCGTCTTGGTTGTGTTTTTAAAAATTTTTGTATTAGTCTTGATGATGTCCATATCTGTAAGAGATATGTATATTTGTGCATGGAAAACAGCAACAAGCTATTTACAAGCCATTTTTAACCAGAAAATATTAGCTGGGATGTAAACAACTTATTGACTTTGTTGGGAGACGTGATGGTTATAGAGTCTCGGGCTGTTTTAACGGATTATTTTAGTAATCGAGTAATCTATCGATTATTCTGATGAGTAACCGAGTAGTCGAATAAAAATGTGTCCTGTTCTGCAGTTGCTACTTAAGCTAGGAAAAGAAATAGATGAAAGAGAAAATCCTAGTAAAGAACAACTCAAAGTTCCTTTTCTTAATAAGAAAGCATTTTATTGCTTTAAATGCATTAAAATTCAAACAAAACATTTAGTCTCAAGTTTGAAGTATGAAAAAACATTTTTTGAAGTGTAGAAATAGATGAGAAGTAAAACATTTCAAATCAACTTTTAAAAATTAAAAAGATAACTTAGCTCGAGGCATTGAACACTGCCTTTCATATTACTCTAAACTTTCAGTCCCAAGTTTGAAGTTTGAAAACACGTTTTATAAGATACATATTTGTAATCGATATTTTTTTCTCCACTAATGATTTCGATGCATGTAGTGCATGTTTCCTGCTGAGGTGTTTGAGGACGTGCGACTGTGAAAGTTCCGTTTTGCAGTACAGGCGCTGAGCTGTGTTTTCTTTTCTATTCAGTTTAAAGGGATCCCAGACTTTTGATACTTCAGATTTTAGCACGAAAGAGTCTCAAGTAGGACTGGGAGATATGGCTTAAAAATAAAATCTCACATTTTTGTCATACCGAATCCGATTTCTACCAATTTTTTTTCTTCTCCTTTTCTTTTCTTAAAAAAAAAAAATTACAAATGACAGAAAAATTTTCAAAAACTTCTTTTTATTGTAATCATCCCTTCTAGGAGCTGACCTGAATTCAAAGTCCAACTAAATACAAGCTATAAAACATGCTTCTAAAACAAGATTAGGGCTGCAACTAACGATTATTCTAGTAATCAGTTATTCTATTATTATTCTGACAATCAATTTATCGGATAAAAAGAATTGGCACATTCTGCAGATTTTTCATTTAGACACATAAGCTTATTCATGCAATATTAAGAAATACATAAAATGCAAATAAATGAACTACTTTTTTAAAATAATAACATTTAAATTTTATTCCCTAAAATTCAATAACAGCATTCCTTTAGTGAACGCTTGCTCATTTGTAGCAAAGGATGCATCTGCAGCTAAAAAAATGCTCCGAACATCAACATGTGAAAATCTCAGACCTTTCTGCTCGTCTGCACATCAGTACAGTGTTGGACTGATCTGTTGAATATGTTTTTGGGATAACTGATTAATAATTGGATAGGAAAAGGTGCTTTATAGGAGTTTTTCTTTACAGAATTTGAACCTGAAGAAGTTAAAACAATGTCACTTGAGGAGTTCTAGGTAGAAAATATTTACAGACGAAAGTTGTTGTTTTTTTTTTTGTTTTTTTTTTTTATCTTAAATGTGTTGTTTTTTTAGCAGATGCCTGTTTTTGAGTCTGTATATTCCAGTTAACAATTAATCGATTTACTAAATTAGTTGACGATTATTTCAATAATCGATTCATCGCGATTAATCCAATTAATTGTTTCAGCCCTAAACAAGATGGCGTCCCTGGGCGCACTGACATCACTCTGAACTATGGAAACCCAAGGAGTGCACTGGTGAAAAAAAAAGTCCAGATTTTCCAAAAATTAAATCTTCATAAACAGGAAATTTGATTCTTAAATAAAATCGATTTATCGCCCATCCCTAGTCTTAACATTGACTCTTTTGGGGGAAATTTTACCTGAGGGTTCTGCAGCAGCAAGTTTCTGCACGAAGGCCAAAAGGAGTCACAGATGTAGTTTCCAAACATTCAGCTGAAAATGTTCGTCGCTCTGAAACCCAGAACAAAATAAAAGGTGCAACAAGCAACTTAGTGACGGATTAAAACAGCAGCGTCTGAAGAGGTGAAGCTGAAACCCACCGAGGAGCTCAACTTCCATCCACGTCTGTCTCTTCACAGCTGCGATATGGGTGAAGGGTCAGCGTTGATGAGTTGTAAAATATCCATAATCACATATTCCAAACCTCCTCTGGCCTCCTGAGTCCGCACCTTCATATTCATAGTTGCGCGGGTCCTTTGCTGGCCCGAGTGCTTTATTAGGAAAAAAGTGTCATGAATTTCTTATGGGCTGCTAATGCTGTGAGATACATTAGGATCTGAACACATTAAAGTTTCACAGACGCGTTTGCTTGTTGAAGACAAAGGAAAGCGCCTGCAACTGAATGTAGATGTGGAATTTCGGGATTTATTTTTGTAACTCGGCGAAATGTTGAACGTCCAGCTTCTGCCGACGGGTCTGGAAAAACCGAAACGAAAACGATGAAAAGGAGAACGTAAAGTTACAGTTCAGACATTTCCAGAAGTTTTCAGGAAAATGAGGTGAGCGGCAGAGTGAAATCTCAATAATTTAGCACCTCTGATGTTCTGCGGCGTGCAGCAGGAGGGTTCTCAGTCTGACCCTCCCACCGCTCCCTGATTTTCCTGCTGAATCCGGAGTTTAGAGTTAGTTTCAGTTCGACCGGCGTTCCCGGAGTTGCTGACCTCCGAGTTCGGATCGTCCCTGCAGAGACCGGCCTCCCACCTGAAGCGGACTCTGTGTGGCCCGAGCGTCGGTGTTTCGTACCGGAGAGGTCGTGACCCCGCCACCCCGAGTACATTTGTCTTCCTCTGAATGATTACATATTAACACTGTGGACACACACACACACACACACACACACACACAGTGATAGCTGCTGAGTGGTCCTTTAACCTCCAGTAAGGAGCAACGTGTTCTCCTGATGGGAGCAGGGACCTCACCCTGTTCATCACATCAGACCCTCCTCACTTCTTCTTCTCTTTTTTTTTTCTTCTCTCACTTCGATCTGTTTTTCGTGATCCTCGGAGAAATAAATTCCCCTTTTCTTTGCAGGTAAACGAGTCCAGGAGTGGGTTTGTGTGATTCTGTGCCTCTTCCTCTTCATCGTCAACTTCTCCTTCCTCCTCCTGCACTTTTCCACCGTTCACATCTACAAGATCATTCTCGGCATTGGTAAGTGAACAGCCAGAAAGGAAAATATGCCTCGAGACTATTATTTTTGTCCTTTTTATTCATATGTTCACTCTTAGTTTTTTCTGTGACATACATTACTTTTTCCTCTATTCCAGTTTTGGGAATAGTGACGGCAGATTTTGCCTCGGGGATTGTTCACTGGGGAGCGGACACCTGGGGATCCGTGGATATCCCTGTTGTTGGGAAGGTGAGCATGCAGACAGAAAACCAGCTTTCTTATAACAACTTCACAGCAAAAACACAACACTTGCTTTTCTTCATTAAACTGAACCCATAGAGAAGCTCCTTTACAGTGAGTTCATGCAGGTGTACGCTAACACAGTGACATCAGCAGTGACCTCAGGCTACGTTCACACAGCAGGCAAATGCGACCCATATCCGACCTTTTCACGGCAGTCTGGATGGCCCAATTCAATCATTTCACCCCCAAAAAAATCCAATTTGTGCCACTTCCATATGTAGAACAAAATCAGATGCGTATCTGATTGTTTTCAAAGTATCTGAAGGGTCATGTCGCATTTTTTCCGACTTTTTCGCCATGCGTCATAATCCAGCACCAGAAGAAGCCGGACCGGACGTAAACAATGGCTGAAAATCCTTTTATTTCTATTTGCTATGATGATTTTTCTGCTTACAGTCAGTGAAAACATGACATTTAAATTTGAATATTACATCAGACCAGTAAAAAATAGTTTTCAAATACAGAAATGTGGGCTTAATGAAAAGTATGTTTAATACTTTAATGCTTAAAAGTTATTTTCAAATGGTACTTTTAATCTGACAAACAAGACTCATCGGGACGTATATTCTAATTTATTGAATATTTTTACTCGTGGAAAAGTAAAAAGTAGCCATCCAAGAAATTACTCAAGTAAGAATATAAAAGTATTTGGTAAAAAGGCAACTTAAGTACTGAGTAACTGTTCATAACATCTGACTTAATATTCTACAATGATGTCATCAGGCAGGAAAAAAAGCTAATGTGCAAAGTCTGGTATTATAAAGACTAAAATTTAAAAAATAACACAAATAAAGAACAAATGAAGGCAAACTTTGGACACCATAAGGCCTACTGGCCTTCAATATGTCGTGAATATACCAGAAAAGGTCCTAAATATGAACATAACCAATTAGACACACACACATCCTTGTTCTTCAATCCAGCTGAGGACTTTGTTTTGACTTCCATTCATTCTAGTAACTGCATTCATGTCTAACCCAGACATTTTCATTAACCTGAACCAAAATTTAATTCACACCACACCTTTACACCAGGCACCCCCAAATGGCGGACCTTGGTCCGAATGCGGACCGAGTGATGGTTCTGTCTGGATCCTTGCCCAGTACCTAAAAAACAGATCGTTTTCACTGAGCATTTGTTCTGGCGATGCACATCTCAGGCGCAGGGAAGCGGTGTGCTCTGGAGGTTACCTTCTGCTCCAGTTATTACAGTAATAGCTTCACTCAGTTGTTCTCTCATTAAGAAAAGTAAAATAAAGAATAATAAAAAAAATAATCAAAAGAAAAAGGGTGATGTTAGAAGCTCTGTTTTCAGTGTTCTCCTAAAAGAGCCGTTTTTATCTGTTTCCGGAAGATGCTGACCTGTTTCACTTGAAAATTACATTTTTTAATAGGTTGCTGCCTCTATAATTTAGGGAAAATAGAGGAAAAATGTTTGCTAGCTCTGTTTGCACCTGTTTTTTTTCCCTAAAAGAGAAAATATTAATGTTTTCTGTTTTCTTTTCTGCTTGAAGTGTTAGCGTTCAGTTCTTTAGGCTTGGACCTCTTCAATTTAAGAGAAAAAAAAAAAGGTTACTGGGCTCCGTTTGAACTTTTCAGTTTATTTTATTCTGAGGTTTCTGTTTTAATCTGAAATAAAGGCCTTACATGTATTTGTCTACAACTGCATTTAAAAATGGTAAAATAGCTAGTTGTTTACTATAAAGTGCAGATTAACAGTGAAGAAAATGTGAACATACAGGTAGGCAAGACCATGAAAGCCAAAAGTTGGACTTTCGTTCGGACCTTTTACTGAGAGAAAATATCAGTAACTGGACCTCGGTGAGTTTTAATTGAACACTCCTGCTCTAAACCTAACGAGCAGAGCGCATCCCAATGGAGGAAAAAAAAAAAAAAAGTGAGGACCAGGAAAATGTCCTCACTTTCCCCAGTGACCTCCCTTAGTTGGTGAAGATTGTTTCATAGGTTCCCTATTTGCATTATATACAAACACACACACACACACACACACACACACACACACACACACACACACACACACATACACACACACACACATGCCATTCTGTAACTGACCTGGCCTTGACCTGTCACTATAATCTGCCGGAGGACATTTGTGCACACTCTGTTGGTGCGTTGGTTAAAGATGGCTGCACATTAAACTTCGCACATTAAATCACTGCATTAACACATTTTCCAACAAAGCCAATTAGATTAAAGTTCATCCTCATTTCATCCACTTAAAATCAGTGTGATCAGGTGCAGCATGCAGATCGGTTCACATGAGCTTTGTTTTGATTAATGCGATCAGATTTTCATGGTTTGTGTGTGTTGCATGAATGTTTCTTGCATTTATGTTTTATTCATAGTTAAATAATTTGTTGAAATGTTGAAACTAATGTGCATTTTTGGAGCTCATGTACCCCAATTAGAGTGGTTACTACTTGTGTTGTACACATATATTATCAATGCATGATTAATAATGAGTTGATATTAGTCAAAATTTGATTAAAATTTATGAAACATGCAAAAGCATCCTATGAAAGCTTGTTATTAGAGGTAAGTGTGAGCTGATGTAGCAGCGATGTCGCTGATACAAGTGCATCGTGTAAATAATAACAGGGTTTCTTTTCTGTCTGAGTTTAGATTAAAAGTGCACAGATATGAAGGATCTTACTGTTCGACATTAAGAGTAGGCATTGCTCATCGAGCAGCAGGATTTCTTGGTTTCCCATTCAGATATTTTTCTGCTCTCGCTCACTCTTGCTGCTCTGCCTTCACGTTTTAAACAAACCCTCCCTGTTTAGAGAAGATCCCGATTCATCTCAAAGCTTTCGGGCTTAGAACTGATTGCAGAAGTCGTCTCTGCATGTTTCAGTCGCGCTCCTTGAACTCAATGCACATTTCCTTTCTTGTCTCCTTCATTGTTTCCTTTTTGGTGTCCTACTTGCCTTCCCCTGTCCGTCCTTCCTTGTTTTATTTTACCTCCTTTCTTCCTTCCTTTTGCCCTTTGTTCCTTGTGTCCTACTTGTCTTCTTTTTCTCTCGCCTTACTTGCTTTTTTGTATCTTACTGTTCCTTCCTTCCTTCCTTTATTATTGCCTTCCTCCCTTTGTGACAATCCTTATTTTCTTTCCCCTGTCTGTCTTCTTAATGCACTTTCTTTCTTATGTCCTTCATTGTTTCCTTTTTTTGTGTCCTACCTGCCTTCCTCTTGTCCATCCTCCCTTCCTTGTTGTATTTTACCTCATTTCTTCCATCCCCTCTTTCTTCCTTCCTTTACATATCTTTCCTTCCATCCTCTTTTGTGTTGTTCCTTTCCATTTAGTTTCTTCCTTCTGCCCTTCCTTCTTTGTGTTCTCAGTTGTTCCCTTTTTGTGCCCTACTTGTCTTCCTTTTCTTTCACCTCTCTTGTATCTGACTGTGTGTCCTTCCTTCCTTCCTCTGTGGTGGTGATTCTTTCTGTATGCTAGTTTTTTTTTTTTGTTTGTTTGTTTTTTGTTTTTTTTTTTGTTTTTTTACTTATTTTGCACCCTTATGTCTTACTGCCATTCTTTCCTTCTGTCCTTCCTTTTTACCTCTACCTTCCTTGTGTCCAACCTTCCCTCCTTGTTTTCTACCTCATTTCGGTACGAAAGAAATGAGGCCGACAACTCCCTTTTCTACCCGAACAAGTAAGAAATGAAACTTTAAAAGTACAAAAAGGTGAAGAGGAAGTATGACAAGCATGAGTCGATATTTGCACGCTACAGCTTAGAGTTTTGCACAAAAGCCTTCAGTTTAATTCAAAGACTGATAATACAACAGTGGCCGCTTCTAAAGATCTCGTTTTATTTTTCTTTACGATAAAAGTTATTCCTCCTACATCACATTTAGTTTGACTTGTGTAATTTCCATGATTTTTCTGAGGGGATTATGTGGGTGGATGTTCATGTATGATGTGGCATTTATTGAAGCAGGCTGAAAACACAGCAGCATATTTACATGGTGTGTCAGTCACTGTAGGAGAGCCCTAATAAATGCATTTAGTTTAGAAGAAGAATAGATGTTTGAGGAGAACAGACGGGCTGCGGGAAAATAAGGCGCGTTGATGTGTGTGTGCAGTTACCTCAGTGGTGGTTCTGAGCTGAAGAATAAAGCAGGTTTGTGCTTCTATTTAAGGTTAGTTTGAATATCAAAGACTGACTCGATGCAGAACACCCGAGGCTAATAGAGCCACTTTCATTCTTTGTTTGTCGAGTCGTTTGTTTCCGTTTGCTGCCTTGTGTATGTCTTGTGTCTACATGAGCTCGTCCTGACTTTATTTCCAGTTTCCTTTGTTGTCCGTAATTGTTGGCACATCTCTGAGGACATTGCTCAGGTCGCAAAACACACAGAATGTAGAAACATTTATGCAAAATGTCTTCAGAGCTCTGAATCTGTATGTGGTTCCTGGGATTATGAGGGCGTCCCTGGACTGTCAATCTGGAAGTTAACTGTTTGTGCAGTATTTTTTGAGCAAGGAAGGACAGTAGTGAAAAATAACGACACCAATCAGGCATAGGATTCTGCCTAATTGTGTGTGAAGTTGTGAAGTGGTTCTTATCAGGATTGGATGAGTTTGTCCAACACATCCCACAGACGCTTGATTGGAGGGAGGTGGTGGTTGAATTTAGTGCCCAAGTCAACATCTCAAACACGTTGTTGTGCCTCTCAAGCCTTTCCTGATCCATTCTTGCTTTGTGGAAGGAATGGAGACCACCAAAAAGTTTTGCTTCTGTCTCATCAGTTCACGGAATATTTCTCAAAAGTTTTGGGGATCATCAAGCTGCCCTTGGATGTCTCCCACAGAGGCCAGTTTTGCCCAGTCTCCCTTTCTTACTGGTGAATCATGAACTGTGGCCTTAACTGAGGCAAGTACGGCCTGCAGACTTTTAGTCGTTTTGTATTCTTTTGTGAGCTCCTGAATGAGTTCTTGCTTTTGGAGTAATTTTGGTCGGCCGGCCAATCCTGGGAAGGTTCTCCACTCTTCCATGTTTTTCCCATTTGTGTATAAAGGCTCTCTCTGAGGTTCTCTGGGGAGTCGTAGACTTAAAAAGGGTTTTTTAATCCTTTCCAGACTGATAAATGTCAGTGACTTTTTCCTTGTTTTCACTGAGTGGCCAGTGCAGTTCTATTTTATGGTCTGGCATTTTCAGGAGAGCGTTTCCACCTCCAGTAGGGCTCTAACTGGGCAGGCGTGGTTAAACCCAAATGCCTAATGTTGCATCATATGGAGTGACGACAAACGTGACGCACTAGTATGTCTCTGCTTGTTGCAAACAGTGACATTTTTCTGTCCCCCAATCAGTGGACTGTGTTGTGTGACACCAGTCGCTCTACCCTAACCATACAGTACCATTGTCTTGTGAACCTACAACTGAAGAGGACCTAGGAATGGTGCAGTAGAGATCGTTTGTATGGGCCGCTTTTACAATGGAAATGGACCAAATAGTGTTCCAAACCACACCAACCCATGCCGTATCGCTCAGTGGAAATGAGCCATTTGTGTCTGAACTCTTGTTAAAGGGATGCACAACTAGCTGAACATGTAAATATGTTGTCATTTTCCTATTAACCTAAAAGTTGTTTGTGATGCGTAAAAACTCATAATCATTTCAGAAATTTGATATCTTTACCACAATTTTCGCCTACGGAGGTCGCCATTTTTTTTTACCTGTACAATGCTGATGAGGCAGGTAGGTTATAGTAGAGTCGAGTCTAAACAAAACATAAGAGGTCAAGGACATGGAGGCTGACTAGAGCAGCCCCCAAAACGTTTGGATTGAGGAAAACTGCCCCAAAGTTTTTATGTGTCGTTATACATGAGATATCTGTTGAAATAAATAAACGTTATCTGCTTGTGATCTACTGTTTACTGTATTACCTAGAGCTAACACCATTAGCAGGGGCTAACACCATTAGCTAGAGCTAACACCATTAGCATGATCTAACGCAAAATCAAAACCGTTTGGAAGATAATGGATGGATGTTTAAAGTGACAATGAATCTGGACGGCGCTAGCGCTGTCATACCTAGCATACCCAGGAGGTATTGCAGCAACAGGGTGAAGTCTGTGTGGCAGTCTTTTTTTTTTTTTTTTTTTTTTAATTTATAAAAATTTAACAACCTACAGTATTTTTACTGTATTGTTTTTTACATCTGAAATAAATGTTTCTCAAATAAAGTCTGTTGTTACAACTAATCGTCAATCCCTTTAAATGTATGTAGATCTGTGCATGATGAGTGACTATTTGAGATGTGTTAGCCTACTTCATGTTGTAAAACTGGATCTATTCAAGTAATTTAATGATCATCAGTTCTGGGGATCAGATCTGAGTATATTTAACCTGAACTCAGCCTTCCAAAAAAACCCAAATGTGATTAATCTGAAAAGGTTCACAAGGCAAATGAAACTTCAGCATATTAAATAAAGAGCGTTTGGGGAAAATAAAACCATCTAATATGATTAAAAAAAAACTTACAAGGAAAACTCTTCCATTCATCATCAGAACATGAAACAATTTATTTTGAATTCAGCCCATAAAACCCGTTTTCTTTTGTCTCCACAGAACTGGAAGTACAGCAGCGTTTTAAGAAGAGCTGCACAGCCTCCCTGCAGTGCTCAGAACAATTCCTTCGCGAGGCTTCGGGCCACGCTGTATTTTCTTTAGTCTTCATGTCGTTGAGCTTTAATTGACTCAACAAGGATTTCGCAGTCCTCTAATGAGTCTACTTTGAGGACAAAGTCACGCTCATTAGTTCCCAATGATGCTCGATTCACTCTGAAATTTGCCAGATGTGCTTCCAGTTTAGGAGAAGGTGTTTGAAGATCGTCCGTCCCAGTCTGCTCAGCTTCGCTTCTCATTGTTTAAAAGCAGCTTTTGTTCTTCTTCCGTCTTTCTTTCTTTCTTTTTTTTTTTTTTTTTGCATCTTTAACAAACATCTGCAGCTGTCTGTGAGGACGAGTCATTTTTTTTTTACTCAAAGTGGAAATTTCTCCTAAAAATAAAAGGAGTAAAAAGAATCAGATGAAATAACTGTTAGAAGGACAAAAAGTGGGGGTGGAAGGGCGTGTCTGCGCGAGCAGTGGGACGGCGCTGGTTGCCGGGGCGATGGGTGATGTGAGCTGGTGATTAACGGGCGTCGTGCCATGCAGGCCGCTAAACGGTGTGGGATTAGAGGACACGCAGCGACCGACGGCCCGCCGTTAACTGGGAGCGCCGGAGCCGCCCCACTCGGCACGACCTCCGCGGCTTAGCCGGCCTTTCATCTGACTGAGGGCTGCGGTGAGGGGAGGGGCAGAAGGGAACAGAGAGGGGCCGCTTTAACGGAGATGGGGACCTAATTGCACAGATATCAACAGATAGCTTCAGAGTTTGCAGTGGCACCCGTCGACAACGTCCACAGATCGGCGGCTGTGATTGTTTCGAGCAGCAGACCCGACAATAATGAGTTTTCATGCTGATGCTTCCATGCCTACACACACACATGCAAACCTTCCCTTCTCTCACCTTTCCTCCACCTAGGGAAATAAATTACCTTTATCCAGCGTGTGCTCGTGGGTGTGTTTCTCTTTGTCCTCTTTTAAGCTTCTGAGATTCTGATTCAGCCTTTCATTTGAGACCCCCATGCTCTCACAGACAGGTGTCTGCCTCTGCACAGCGCAGGTGGGGTTTGAGCTGTGTGTGTGTGTTTTGAAGCTAATATTTTTCAGTTTACGTGTGTTTGTGTATGTGTGTGTGCAGGTCGACTGCTGTTCTGAGCTTTATTAGGATGCTGGATGTGTGCTTTGGGGTTGTGCATGATGCTCAGCATTGCTAAGTGTGGTGAGAATTCCTCTGTGTGTTTAATCTGCATTGTTTAGCTTTGCAGTTTATTGTTTATTATCTAGGATAAAAAAGCTGCAAAATGACTGTCGGCTGGGTTTTGTTGTTGCTACCTGGTGTTTCTGTCGTCATGCAGCATTAGCTGAGATATTTAATTGATCAGTGTGGGCAACCCTAACAGAACATGTCATATGATTCATCAGAGTGAAATCCAGCTTCCAGGGTTCATGTAGCTGCTGGAAGTCCTTCAAAATGCAGAAATGCAATTTCATCAGAATCAGCTTTATTCAGCAAGTTGTTCCCACTTTCCTCTCAGTGAAGACAAATAAGCACATATGCAGTGTTTCACAAAAGACAAAGACGAGGCTGAATTAGTGCAAATAATCTGGTATCGATTTAGGTGCTCTGACTGACTCAGAGATACCTCCTGTGTCCAGGATGTGTGGGATCTGCATAGATGTTAACGGTCTTAAGTGGGTTAAGGTCCAAATGATTCTGACCACACCAGTTGACCTGCCAAGCCATCGATAGTCAGAAACGTTATTGAATTTCTAGATAAGTTCATAAAACTTCCTGAAACACATTTTATTCCTCAAAAAGATGATAAAGAGGGAGTAGTTTGGCCTCTCTGCCTTTCAAAGCCACTTCAAAAAGAAAGTACACCCATGTATAATTCAATGGTTTTCCATATCAGCACATGATAAAATATCTGGTCCTCACCATCAGTCTCAAATATCAGATGATATATGTCAAAGCTTTGAATGAAAAAGCCTCTAAAAGCAAGATGGCAGCAGGACTTATGCTGTGTTCAGACTGAGCGCACATCGCGCGTCAAAAAGGGGCTCAATTCCTCAAGTTGGAGACTTTTGCATGATATCGAGCGTCAGAATCGCTCTAGATGCGCGTCTGAGCAAAGTGTGTGAAGACGCGTGTTTGGAGGAGCCTCTGGACTTCTGGTTGTGTTCCTCAGCTGGTTTCCTCTTTGTACAGTGCTGGATGAAATTCAGAGAGTGGCTTGGCTTACTGAACGCAACATCGTCATCATCATCGTCGGGTGCCTCTGCTCCATGTTTGGATCCACCAGATAATTCTGAGTTTGGTGAGTTTCACCACCTACTCCAGGAGCTGGACGCTGACGAGGGTCGCTTTCAGCGCTGTTTTTGTCTCACCTGAGCTCAGTTTGATGAGCTGCTCAGCTGGCTGTAGATAACGACAAACGGCGACGATGTCCTCCATTGTCGTCTTTGCGTGTTGCAACTTTCCGGGCTCTTGGTCCTTTGGTCCCGTCAGAAAATGCGCCACTACATCACGTAGTGGAGTTTCTCTGATTGGTTGATGCTCTGCGTCCAGCATCTGCCGCTTTGCACGCACTGTACGTCCGTCAAATGCTCGAAATCTGAAAAGGCGCGAAACGCTTCAAAACACGCAACACCAGATGTGCTGCAAGACTTCTCTGCGTTCCCTAGACACGCGTCCACAGAGACTCAAATCGTGTCACAAGGCTTCTGGGACAATGTCCTTTTGGACAGAAAAGACCAAAGCAGAGATGTCTGACCATAATGCAACTAAACGCAGTATATCAGCACGAACTGTCAACCATGGTGGTGGAGGGTTGATGATCTGGACCTGTTCTGCAGGCCATGTTGCTCCCATCCAGGACCAACACAAACTGATGACTCTGGTTCTAAAGATCAAAACTCTGCTGCCTCTGACCTGGACTGATAAAGTTAAACATGAAATGGCTACTGGGTGTTATTGCTGCTGTTGGTGGTTCTGCAAGCTGTTGGCTCAGGGCATGGAGATCACAGTTGTTCCCACTGTAGCTTCATCCTGGGTTTAAGATCAGATTTTCTCTTTGCAGGCTTTCATCCGACCGTTCAGGGAGCACCACATCGACCCGACCGCCATCACTCGGCACGACTTCATCGAAACCAACGGCGACAACTGCATGATTCCCATCCTGCCGCTCGCTCACATGGCCTACAAGTTCCTCACATGCACACCAGGTACAAGCTGCTGTTACACGTTTGTGTGCATGCCCGTCGGTGTTTTCAGTTCCGTTTCGTGGCATTCAGAGGCGAGACTAAGGACTCCCGAAGGTCGGATACTCTCCAGCCCTGAGAGTCTGGAGCAGACTCTCAGGGTTAGAAAGGACTGGCGCACAGGAAGTCATTCTGCTGGTAACCATGTGCTCTGACCCTGAGAGTGCAGGGCAGGAAGGGAGGGACAGGAGGAGGAGCAGCAGCAGGAGGAGCAGGCAAAGCGCTTATTGAGGAGGTGACATCTCCACCTGTCATGTCTGCACTTCAACTCCAGCTTAAAGGTCACTAATGGGAGGAGAACGGGGGCGGTGACACCAGTTAGTTGGGTTAAAGGCTGCAGTACGTGCGGCGCTGTGGGGTTAAGCTGCTACAAGCATCTGGAAGTGAGAATCTGAGTTATAAATCATGTTAGCTGAGCAAAACTGAACAAACAGCAGCAGCAGCGGACGGGGACATCAATTAATAAATGCATTCACACCAGATCTGAGGTTGCATCTTAAATTTGATTCAATTTAGGAAAAATGAATCATATGCAAAAGTAATAAAATGAATTTAAAAGTTTGTTGATCCTGATGTAAAGTTTTCTGGAGCTTTTTAGTGTCATTAATCATAAACTCACTGAATATACTTTCCTCATGAATAAAACACGATGAAGGATCCAGTTCATGTCTGTGATGCTGCATTCTGGGTTGTTCTAAAGTGAAAGGAATGTTGAATATTTATCACCTAACGGAACAGATTCATTTCCTCTTATTTTGTGTTGTAATTTTGATTATTTTGGGTATTATTTTGGTAGCACCGTTACTTTGCAGCAAGAAGGTCCTGGGTTTGAATCCCGGCCTGGGGTCTTTCTGCATGGACAACGTTTGCAGCTGCTGGGACCATTACTTTGCTGAAACAGACCCAATAATGACACATTTTGAGTTTTCTGGCAAAGGGAACCAGATTTTTACTGAAAATGTTCTGGTATGTCAAACCAGGTTCCCAAGGCTTTGGAAGGGAAACGCAGCATCACAGATGTAACACTGTACTTTACAGTAGGGGTGTAAATCACCAGCTTTATCCCAGTACGATATTATATTGATTTGTTTGGGTGATGATTTGATGTTTCTTGATATCACAAAATCTGTTGTGATACCATTTTGGTTAAACTTGATCTAATTGGATCATTAATCATTTAATCGATGTGGATCGTTGTGTTGTTACATCCTTACTTCAGTGTACACAGCAGTACTCAGTTCTAGTAGACTTTAACAAACTTCACTTGTTTTACGTTTGTCATGGGAGGATAGAAAGGCTCACTCCAGATCAGGGGTGTCCAAACTTTTTGTCACGTGGACCAAAATTGTCAAGTCAAAAGAAATCTCAGGCCAAGAAAATATAAAAACAAAACTCAAGCAAAAACAAGTAGCCCAATTTTTTTGTTTTTGTGGTAAAGGGATGTTATTCATCATAAATCCAAAACTTAAAAAGGATTTTGCATGATTGCTGGATTAAAACAAAGACATTTAGTTTTCAAATTCGTTTTGGGCTCAATTGAACAAATTCATTCTCAGTTATAAGAAATGGATTTCTTTCAAAACACTTGCAACATTTAACCAAGTTTAATAAATGAAATAAAAGCTGATTTGGGTGCAGCAAAGTCAGATTTTCAGTAAAAGTCTCTGGATAGACGTGGTTCTACTTATTGTAAAAGCTTTGTTGTAAACAGATGAATACTTTGTGCTGTACTTGTGTTGTATTTAGTATTATCAAGAAAATTCAGTTGGTAATAATTTTACCATTAATATAAATAAAAAGTCTTAATTGACATCATCCACCTGTGTTGGACAGGCCAAATTTGCATCATTCTTGAACTGCAATTGGGGGCCGAACGAAATCAGTCCTAGGGCCACAAATGGGCCTCGGGCCACACTTTGGACACCTCTGCTCTCGATGGTGGTGTGTGTTGGTTGTTATGGAAACTTGGTGACTCCGTTTCCTTCAGTTCTCTTACAGCAACCTTTGAGAAGAACCCTTTGGATGAGAGGTGGAGCATCTTCAAGTCCATTTGGCTTCTACTGAAGCACTTCGGAGAACTTCAGAGATGTTTTTACCTCCCTTGCATTTCATGCATGCTATAAATGAACCAATATGAAAGCAAGTCATGATAAGAACTTTATTCATTTCCAAATCAAAAACAGAAAGAGAAAATATGTTTAGTCTGTTTTTAATTTTGAATTTGACATGTGCAACAAATAACTGTGTTGCTTTAAGAGTTTTCCCCCATTTTTCTCTGGAAATGGACAATGGATTTCTGAGAAACGTCTCATCAGGACAACAGATTAGTAACAGGTTGAGTTGCTATTAGAAGCCCTGCTGCTTCCAACATTCAGATGTTTTCTTTGAGGTTTTCGTTGATAATAAATGAAACCATTTATTAGAGGTTCTAGTCTCCAGATTACTGAAGGTCTGTAAGTTAAAGGGGACGCATTATGCAAAATTCACATTTTGCACATTTTTATATTTCCATTTGGGTCTCAGCTTCTTCTAAAAACAGCTCAAGTGCTTAAAAAAAACCAACCAACTGTTTTTTTGGCAATAAGTTTATCTTTGTTGGTGTCTGGAAAAGGAGCCATTTAAAAAATGTCCCAATTTTTAGTCACAATCCAAGGGTACTGTGCCGTTACCTAGCAACCCCAGCAGAGCTCAAGCACGATTGGTCAGCTGGTCACTGTTCACAAACGACTTGCTGCATTCTTCTTGGTTGTGCAGGAGGCTTTACCTCTGCTTTTGGGTCAGATTCAGGGTCAAAGATGTACAGTTTTATTACTGCACAATCTGTTTGCAGCCAGTTTCACGCACGAGTGTAAATGTTGAGTTAGGGGGCGTGGCCAGCAGCAGCTTATTTGGATTTAAAGTGACAAGATTCACTCATTCAGTCTGAATGGAGCTCAAAATAAGTAGAACTGACCAGACTGAGATCTCGTTATCTAAGAATGATTTTCTGCAAACAATGAAGTGAACATGTTTTGTAGCCCGTAGACCTATGCTATCCTAACCTCACCTGTTCATGGAAACATAATAGATCACCTTTAAATAACTCCTCATACAACATCCTGTTGCTCATGAATTGTTGTGTGACGTCATTAAGAAATAACCAAAGTTCTAAAATATTATTGCTTAAAATAATCAGTTGAGTGTTTTGCTTTGCATTTATACTCCACTATTTATCTTAATTTCACATTTCAATAATTAATCAAAAAATTGTGTTAATATTAAACTATAAAAAATTATAGATAGTAAATAAATGTTTTTGCCAATGTAAATATACAGCGTAATTTCAATTTTTTAAAAAATTAATATTATAATTATTTACATTAATTAATTAATTGAAATTGTCTTATATTTTTTTGCATTTTATGCCAGATAATTAAAACGAAAAAAAATCTGTTTTAAATGAACAAATCTGGAGAAACAAAGAGGATGTTGGAAACTAGAAACGGATGATCTTCGTCATGATGGATGAGTGGCTGAGGACGATGAAGGATGAGAGGACAGTTGAAGTCCACCTGTGGGGGACGTCCACGCTCGTCCTGTCACCGTGGCGTGTCAGGAGGTCACCGAACGGAGACAGAGACGCAGTGACATGTTCGCCTGTCATGTCTGCTCCCGAAGAGGTCACCGCTAAGAGTTTGAGTCGGCTGGCGGGAGGAAGCGGGGCGGGGAGGGGGCATCCGAGGGTCATGTAGCGGTGAGATGACATCTAAACCTGTCATGTCCAGCTCCTTACCGTGTCACCAGACAAAGACAGAGACACAGGATGAGGTGGAGAGTTGACGTCTCCAGCTGTCATGTCTGCGCTTGAACTGAGGTCAAGAGATTGCAGTTTTTTGCAGAGAGGGGGGGGGCGTGTTGTGAGGAGGACGGAGAGGACGGCTGTAAGTCGTTTCAGCACAAGCCGTTGCAGCAGAGAGACGTGAAGACGGTTAGCCAGGATGGACGGAAGCCAGAAGTTCTGTTGGGTTCAAGAAATCTGGTGCAAAGATCCAGGTTACCTTCTGAGTTCTGATTATTGTCACCTTTCAAATTGAACCAAACATTAATGCTCCCGTTCTCTTCATCCAGAGCTCAGTTTGTAGTTTATTAGCCTGGCTGCTGTTTGCATTTCTTTCAGACCTGGAGAGAGAGCAAGAGGCAGTGGTTTTGTGGAGTATTATTGGCAGTCAGTAGCTTCCTTCGAGTACATCGAGGACTAACAGAACCAATAAATTAGTAATTCATCTAAAACTTGGCTATAAAGAGCATGAGATGGTTTAAAGAAAACTAATTCAATAACATTTAGATAATTAATGTTCAGTATTTATGTAAAAGTTTCAATTCATTAAATCCACAATTAAATAATTAAATGTGCAAATTACTAGTTAAAACTTTAATATATAAAATGATTCCGTCGTCAAAAAAACCCTAACATTTGGTTAATTTGCACAACATTTTAACTGGGAACCAATCGCCTTCTGAAATCAACTGTAACGTGTTCACTCTGCAGCCCAGTCTGAAATACACAGCTTTTATTTTGAAGGGTTAGGAGTTGTTTTAAGCAGCAACATCTGCACCCAGCGGATAAATGAAGTTTACAAAATGCAAGTTTCCCCCAGAACAAATGAAGTATTAGCTTTTGTTTTTTAATTACGGTCTCATAAGGGAAGAAGGTTTTTAATTTTAACTCGTTTTGTCTGTCAGACCATAAAGTAAAAGCCACCTTTGAACAGTTTCTCACTCAGAATGATTTGGAGGCTTTTTTTCCTCACTCCTACTTTTGGTTCACAGCTTTGCATCGCCGCTCGCTGTGTAAAATTCAGTTTTGGTGCCACTTTGTCACAGTCGGAAAACCACTTATCTGCTGTTCTCTGTCCCTCGGCTGAGCTGCAGTTTACCTGCATCAGAATATGGATAAACACACACTGGCCCCGGATGCCAGGATGAGAATGATGTGTGTAAAGGAGTGGGAATA
This sequence comes from Anableps anableps, assembly GCA_014839685.1. Lineage (NCBI taxonomy): Eukaryota > Metazoa > Chordata > Actinopteri > Cyprinodontiformes > Anablepidae > Anableps > Anableps anableps. The sequence goes on along the minus strand of CM026073.1, from coordinate 35,250,390 downwards.
TGGAGGATTGAAGTATTTAAAAGAGAAGGATAATGATTCATTGCCATCCTCTGAATTTTTGTTCTGTTATTTTCCACCAGAAACTAAAAACAGAGGAGAGCTAAGATCAGAGAGAGCAGAAATTGGTCCAGAACCATCAGCAATGCATCAAATTCAAAAATTAAAATCATATTTCATGCCTTACTTACACACAGGGTGATTTATTTCAAGTGTAATTTTGATGCCGATGGCTTTCAGATTATCAATTGCTGAGATTTTTATTATAGACATCAAAAGTTTTCAGTGATAGCAAGACCATTAAAGCAGGTACCAAGTCCAGTTGGAAAATGAAAGCAGGTTTTCCGTCAGCAGGAAGAAGTTCTGATCTGCCAATCTGCTGCCGCTGCCAACAACCTAACCTTCCCTTTCTATAGCTGATGAACTCTTGTCTTGTCTTGTCTTGTCTTGTCCTGTCTTTCAGCGTCGAACTCCGACTCTCTCCAAGACTAGGCTGAGCTTTTGTACGTGCTCTCTTTTATCCTTTAGCCTTTAAAACCGGCTCGGAGCTCATCTGTTTAGCTGTTTCTCTCTTAGATGAAGTCACTAAAGGAGCTGATACTGCCATTAACTTTTTATTTTTCTTTAACATAGAAAGTACTCCTGAATCAGTTTTTCATTATGTATTTTTCAGCCACGTAATCATCATTTTACATCATCATTGTAATCATTTTACAGCACAATCAAGTTACTATGTTACCTTCAGTTGTTACAAAAATGCTGTATATATCAAATATGACTTAAAAGAAATTTGACTTCTTAATTTAAAGCCTTGCGATTGGGCCTCTGCCTGTTTAAGAGAGTCCTGCTCTTTCCAACACTCCACCTTCAGGAAGTCATCACAACGCCACTCCTCTATTAACCCTTTAACAACGTTTTTACCAGAGTTGCGCTAAGAAGTAGCTCGTACAATGAGATCAGCAGATGCGCAGTTCCACCAGGTGTTTGCTAGTTGCTGCTGGCTAGTCTGAAGGAACTGAGTGAGGAAGTCGCGGGGGAGGGCTGCTCTGTGAGGCGAAAGCTAAAAAACTGCAGCTCTGAAGAGGAGCTCTACCTCAAAGGTGGAGCTGTATTCACCCAGGCGTTTTGCACAGCTGACTGGTTGCCATGGGAGATTAAAGGATTTCTCAAACATGCATAAAAGAATCAAGGCAACTCTCCTGGTATATTTTTGATGAGGGAATAACATTACAACATGATGTAAAGCTCAAAAAAGTCAATTTTCTGTCAATCATACTGCCCCTTTAAAAGGGAGTTTTTCCTCTCTACTGTCTCTGCATGCTCATTCAGGAGGAGTGATCGCTGCAAGTCAATGACTCAATGCAATCTGCAGGGTTTTCTCAGATAGAAAACTCTTTAAACTAATTGGAATAATTTTAGATAATTTTGATATATTGTTTATAAAAGCCCATCAAGGGACAAGTGCAAATTAGCTCCTGCTATAAGCTTCACAATACAGGCATCGGACTGCTGTTTTATACAGTTTGTTTATAAATAAATAGACAAAATAATGAACTGAACTTGACTGCATTGACTGATACCTGGAGCAATTAGAGTGGATGTATGATTGGATTGACCCAAAGCGTGGGCATTGCAAACACAAAGAATGGTGCTCTGTAAGCTTTAGTGTCTAGTTAAGCTCCGGACCCAGTTTAGTAGAAACCTCACACTGGACCTCAAACAGCTTGGATTCTGTGCCTCTCCACTATTCCTCTCTACTCTGGGACTTTAATTTCTAATAAGTCCATTTTTTCCCCTGCTTCAGTGTGTGTAATGAGTCTATTTCACAGTGCTGTGAGGAAGTATTTGTCCAGATCATCAAAAATATTTAATATCTGGCAAAAATTACCTGAGTAAATTTGAAAAAAGCACTTTTCATTCATTAAGAGGAAGACATTATCCAAACCAACAATACCTGCCCTGGTTGTTAAATCATGAAATAACATTGATTAACCACCTCTTTCTGGTTCCATTTAATGAGCCACACCTGAAATTACTGGACTAGAACCTGTTTGACAACATGAAGTAGGCTAAAACCTCTCAAAAAGAAACTCAACAACATATGTCTGGAAAGAGATGTGAAGCCATTTCTAAGGCTACAGAACCACAATGAGAAAACATGGCACAAAGAAGAACCGTCCCAGAAGTGCCCACCACTGCAACTGGGAAATGGTCAGTGTTGTTCTGCAGACCATGCATAGTAGAAGCACAGTCCCGAGGTCTGAAGAGATAAAAAGAAACCAGAAAAAGAAAGACATTTTGTTTAGTTTGTGGCAAAATCAATAAAAATCCAGAACAAAGACCCTTTGAAAGCGTAAATTTGATCTTTTAGGTTTTCTTGACAGTAATGTTAAAATCCTGTCTTGTCTCGTGAGTCTTAGGTATCGTTTCACCCCACTCATAACTTTTCTAAAGAATCCTGAGTCAAAATTGTGAAATGTCCCTTTAAAGTCATAGGTCTGCTTTATAATTGCTGCCTGAGTTTATAAAACTGAAACAAAATGTTGATCTGACTCATCATAGGGAGAGCTCTTTGAATGATCCAGCTGGTGGCATTAAAACGCCCAAACATCTGACTCTAGACTTCTTCCCCTCTTTCTTGTCATCATTTTAATAAAACATGGGATTAATTTGCCTTCCAATAACTTTCTGTTTTTAAAATGGTTGCATCACAAAAAACTTTTTATGCATTTCTGTGTGTGCTGTCGTCCCTGTCCCCCACCCCCGTTTCCTTTCAGAGGCCTTGGCGCCATCCTACCCCTGGGACTGCTACGTGTTCGCATTGGCGGTTTTTGTGACACTGACCAATCAGATTCATAAGTGGAGCCACTCCTACTTCGGCCTCCCGCGCTGGGTCACCCTGCTTCAGGACTGGCACCTGGTGTTGCCGCGGAAACACCACCGCATCCACCATGTTTCACCACACGAGACGTACTACTGCATCACCACAGGTACGGCCACCAGAGCTGAAGGAACCGCCTTTAGCAGCGGGTTTCTGGTTTGCAGACTGCTCAGAGAAGGTCCCACCACACCACTTCAGTCAGGTTGAGGTCTGGACTTTGACAGGGCCGTTGTGACACCTTGACTCTTTGTTTTCAGCCATTTTGTTTTACAGTAGGTTTTCAGCTTTATTTAGATGATCCAGTTTTGTGCCTCATTATTTGACTCTAGAATATTCTGGACTATGGAAGAGTTCATCTGGGTTTTTGCACAACTTTTAAAGTTTCAAAAAGCAGGAAATTAAAGTACTTTCAGGTTTGGAAAATAAAGGAACATGTTTCTATTTAATCTCCCGCCCTATTTTTCCAAAATTTATTTTGAAAAACCATCAGATTCTGCAGAAGATCCATCCCTCTGTCAGTTTACATTTATTGCACCAACTTACAACGGGCAGCATCTCGAGGTTCTGTTTTTAAAGACAGTGTAGCTCAAATGAAATATGCCATAAAATATTGAAAAAAGGGTTTATCTATCTACATCCATTTATCCATTATCTTCCTCTTCATCCGGGGTCAGGTCACGGGGGCATGAGCCTAAGCAGGGAGGCCCTGACTTCCCTCTCTCCAGCTACTTCGTCCAGCTCCTCTGGGGGAATCCCAAGGCTTTCCCAGGCAAGCTGAGAAAAATGGTCCGTCCAGTGGGTCTTCCTCTGGGTCTCCTCCTGGTGGGACGTGCTCAGAACACCTCACCAGGGAGACGTCCCTCCTAACCAGATCCCTGATCCACCTCAACCAGCTCCTCTCGATGTGGACGAGCAGCAGCTCTACTCTGAGAGATATCTAAGGGAGAGCCCAGACACCCTGTGGAGGAAACTCATTTCAGCTGCTTGTATCCGTGATCTTGTCCTTTCAGTCTCTACCCAGAGCTTGTGAACATAGATGAGGGTGGGAATGTAGATCGACCAGTAAATGACAGACCGATACAGCCCTCGCACCACTGCAGATGCCATACCAATCCACCTACTGCCATTCGTGAACAAGACCCCGAGATACTAAAACTCCTCCACTTGAGACAGGACCTCCTCCTCAAACCGAAGAAGGCACTCTACCCTTTTCCGACTCAAGACTGAGTCGGAAAAGGGTAGAGTGCCTCTCGGATTTGGAGGTGCTGATTTTCATCTAAAACAATCATACCTCCACCACTGTGGTTGATATGCGGTGGTGGTGTTTGGTTTTCTACAGACATGGATCCGTGCATTATGCCCAACATCTCTACTTTGGTTCTAAAGAACATTGTTCCCAAAGTTATGTGCTAGTACCCTTGCAGACCTAAGCTTTGCTGACAAATACTTTCTCCTTCAACACATCCTTTTCCTGTCTTTTTTGTTTATCCTGTCATAAACTTTAACCTGCTAACTGAAGCCGGTAGAGCCTGAGACGGAGCTCTTGGATTTTTGGTCGTTTCTCTGAGCTTCACCCTCTGACCTTGGTCTGAATGTGCCGGGACATCTTCCCCTGGGAAGATGGCTGCTGTTTGAAATGTGAAGAATTGTTTTTTTTTTTTGTAGAACGACAGATGTCAGAAGGTTTGGAAATGACCTCATAACCCTTTATAGATTGATTGGAAGCAACAGTTACTTCTCTGAAGTCATTTCTCATGTCTTTCCACCCTGTATGCTCTAGAGTAGCAAACTCCTGATTTTTCTAGAGAGGTTCATTCTGATGATAGTCAGTTGATTGATCTCCAGTTACCAGATGCTACTTTTCACCATAAATCATGCATAAACAGCCAGGATGGAGTTTTTCACACACTATTTGTGCATCTTGATTCAGTCGGTTTTAGCTTCTTTTAGGACAATTTTTATTCTCAAGAGACAAAAACACAAGGAAAGACATAAAACAAAATAAACTCACTAGAGGTTAAAGCTTATTAAGGACACATAAAGTCGGCCATTTTGGACAGTTATAACAGAAGACGATGTTTCCAGAATAATTTAACTTGTGTTTCTCTGCATGTTCACATAAAATGGCGACTGTGTGTGTAGGCTTATAAATAACTAAAAGCAAATGTTGTGCTTGCGTGCGTGTAGGTCTTTGGAGACCCGAGGCCTCTGTCACACATCCACACTCTGTATTCTGCCTGCATCTGGGTGAGAGCGGGGGGGATACTCAGGGGGGGACTCTGCTCGTACGTCACCCTGCGCCCCAGCGGACGACAGATGTGAGCCTGAGCTGTCGGGGGTGGCATGGCGAGCACACTCCACTACATCTGCATCTGTTAGTGTGTGCTGGTCGTTCTGACCTCCTCTTCGGTTCCTAACCTGTGCGTGTGGAGGAAGGAGGTGGCGGTCGGGGACGGCGAAGGGGTCCCCTGCGGTCCCCTGCTCACGCTGCCTGGCTGCCTGGGCCTGGCTCGGAGTCCTCTGGGGGCCCGCCTCGCTGCCTTTGTGTTCGCCACCGGCTGACAATCCCCATGTATATTTAATGCTAACCTGCTGTCTGTTCTAACAAATAGGACTTCACAGGCAGTGGAGGGGAGGGTGGAGGATAGGGGAGGACGACGGGGGAGGAAACAGGGATTTGGAGGGATAAAAAAGGAAAACATGGAAAACTGCAAGAAAATGGTGGAAATAAAACAAAACCTCCAGATGCTTTACCATCTTTAAATCAAGAGAGAGGGATTCTGCTTCCTCTGTTGGTGTGAGAGCATCATTTCTGTTTTAATCTATGGATGAATCCTCACTCCGTCTGTGTGCGTGAATCTGTGTCTTCTGTAATAACAGTGGATTTTCATGTCTACTCTGCTACTATATGAGTGCCATGCATTCATTCATGTGTACATCTAAATATATTTTGGCCTGCAGCCACACGTCCATGAATGTGCTTAACTCAGAAATATAAATTCAGCTTCTGGAGTTCTGTAAACATCACAGGAAATGAGAAGCTGTAGGTGTGTGTGGGTGGGTTGGCAGGGTTAAGGGTGTCTCCTGGGAAGATCCCTCCATCCTTCTGCTCATAATAATGAGAGTAAGACAGGAGGCTTGAAATTTACAGGAGTTGCTTAAAAATGGAGGCATTCGATGATTTGAAGTTAAAGTGATGGTAGCAAGAAGCAGTGGTGGGCACCGCTAACTAATAAGTTAGTTGAGCTAACCCTAAAGCACTAATCATAAACATTCTGCTAACGCTAGCTAATGCTAAAACGCTAACTTCAATTCAAATTATATCTGCCCTTGAAAGACTACAACCCTCGATGACCAATTTCATTTTGACATTATAATTTACAAGTTCTATAATGCCCTTGGATATTGTTTTTATGTTTATATCTGGTTCTACTGTCCATATTTTATTTTGTTCCTGTATGTTTCTTATTTTAAATAAAGTTATAGGGGAAAAAAAGAACGCGGGGAGAGGAAACAAAACTAAAGCGTAAACGGTCTTCACCCCCTTAAAAATAAGAACACGAATATAAACGTCTAGTCGAAGAGTTCTTTACAGTCGATAACCAAAAATTTAACAAAGATGTCAAACTTTATTCAACTAAAAGTTTACAAAACAGCCAAGTAAATTAGTGCTTTAGAATTTATCAGGAAAAATTAATTTAAGGGAAGCTAAGTATGATTAAAGTTAGTCAAAGTGCAAAAAAAATTAGCTCCCCTATTAGCGCAGCGCAAAGGTTTAGTTTGAACTTAATTTGGTGTCCATGCAGATATGTGGATGTAAAAGAGGTGGAGGAAGAAGAGGTGGAACATCTAGGAGGAGCGCTGGAGGTGAAAGATGAGTGGTGCTCAGCTGTGACCTACACGACTCACAGATAAATCCAGAAGCCTGATGTTGGAACCTCCTGAAACCCAATGGACCAGTGATGTAGCTACTTGGCCACATCCCTCTTTATAACCCATGTTTCAGTGGGTTCTGGTTCCCTCAGGCCTCAGTAGCAGTAGAACAGCTCAGGAACTGACCCACCAGATCCAGCAGATCGGTACTGATTGGTCTCATGCTATTCAGTGCTCCATCTGTCCTCCCATCCATCGCTTCTCAATCTCTTTGCTTCTTATCTGAAATCTGGTCAGGGAAGCCAAAAGTTTTAGTCCTACTGTTTCTGCTCTTAACTGTTTATAATGGTCAGTGGGTTGGACAATTTACCATCATCTTCACCATGTTGAAGATGTTCATCTTTAAAGGAGATGAAAGACCTCCTTGATCTCATGACTCAGGCAGAAAGACTGTACCACCTACAAAAACAGCACCAGGGTGCCATCTCATACATGTAGTGTTGTGTCATCAAGGTCCCTGAATCTCGTGCACTGGAGCAGTTTGCAACTGAATGGGAAATGGCCAGGATGAGAATCAGCTCCTTGAAGGTCTGATGTCATGGTTCTCGATCAGAAAAATGTGGACTGCCCCCTCTGGGTTGGGGGTCAGTGTCTGTCTCTTAGGTGGAGAAGCTGAAGTTTCTCAGGGTCTTGTTTACAAGTGATGGTAGGGTAGGATGGAGCCTTCGTCTGCCCTCTGGAGATCATGGCCTGGAGAAGCCAACAGAACCAGAACAGAGTTAAACATTGGAATCAATGGAAGGGTGAAGGTGATGAGAGGCATGGCATCAAGATCAGTGATGAATCTCAGGACAACCATCTTGTTCACATGAGGTGGGTCACATCCTCTTATCGTTTTCTAGGAGCGCACAAATGTTCCTCTTGGTGTCATATTGGGGGGACCCACAGCGTCTTACTTTAGGTCTCCTCTGGCAGTGATTCTGGGACCTTGACATGAGACGGCCCCCTGGCAGAGACTTTGTGGGTGGTACAGCTTTTCTGTTTCAATAATGAGACCGAAAAAGCCCTCCATCTCCTTCAAAGATGAACACATCAGGTCATTTTGAACATAGAATAGAAATATCCTTTGTTGTCTCATGATGGGGAAATTTCTGTGCAACAGCAGCAAGGTGGCGTTGACAGGCAGTAACAGAAAAACAGACTCACACAAAGAATATAAAACATACAGAAATAAAGAATCGAAAAAAATACTGTACAGTAAGAATAAAATTCATCATGAAAACTGTGTCGTTGTAAAAATTACTCCAGTCCAGAGAAATGTGCAACTGAGTTGGTTAATTAAAAATGTACAAGATGTGCATGTCTCTGAGCGTTAAAAATACAAACTATTTACAGTTAGTGACATTAGAAAAAAATTGTAAAGTTGTCCAGATACCAGTATGGATATAAACACTTATTGATCTTGTTGGGAGCAATGATAGTTATAGAGTCGAACAGCTGCTGGGAGGAAGGATCTCCTATAACGCTCCTTAGTGCACCAAGGATGCAGCAGTCTGTCACTGAAGGAGTTCTCCAGCTCAGCAACAGCTTCATGCATGGGGTGGGAGACATTGTCCATCAGTGATGTTATTTTAGCCAGAGTCCTTCTATCTCACACCACCTGCACTGGGTAGAGGGGGCATCAACTTCAACATCAACTTCAAACCAGCGATGGATGCACAAAACTATAAATGGACAGACCAACAGCTGAATGGCTGATGGGAACCTGATCAGAACATCCCTCCTCACATCCTTTGTTGAACCAACTCTGATCTACGTGTGGACCAAACTTTCCTTCTGGGTGCAGAACTTTTATTGACGTTGGTTGCAGTTGATTTAAATCACCTTCTTCTTGGTGATTAGTTTAGACTTTTGAGATTTCGTCAAATAAAGGTTAAGATTTTAATTCAATTTAACTGCTAAACCTACAGTTTTCAAATCAACTTGTGTTTTTCTGGTACTCCTAGTTCTCCAGTTTATAAACCTCAGTTTTGTCCTCCCTGTTCAGATATCTTGAAAATAAACTGGCAATCCGAAAGAACCAAAGCTGTGTTTTCCTTCTACCAAATGTGATTTAAATGATCATTCTCTAATCCACTTTTTTATCCTTCCTTCCTATCTCCTTCTGTTGTCCTTCATCCCAGGGTGGTGCAACTACCCGCTGGACCAGCTGGGCTTTTGGAGACGGATGGAGCAGCTGATCGAACACCTGACAGGCCAGAGACCACGATCAGACGACATGGCGTGGGCCAAGAAGACTGACTGACAGACAAACCCAGTGAAACCAGTAACAGGAGGGAGTCAGGCGTGTATGCAAATACGCAGATGTTGAAATGATGGATGGATGTTTAGAAACGGACACAACCATTTTTTCTGGTGTTGCTGCGCTTCTTGCTTCTTTTCTGCTTCAGAACAAAGGATGTGTGCAAAGAAAGAAAAACTTTGATGTTGGTGTAAAAGCTTTCTGGATGTTCTGCATCCGTCGGTTTGTCTTTTGACTCCTGAGGTGTTTGTTTAGTCATGGTTCAGGTTTCTGGAGGTTGGGCTCTCCAGAAGAGACGCTGAGCTGTTTGTGACCAACAGCTCCTCACACCAACACATAAGGAAGGGAAACATCCAGTTACAGTCTCTCTTTTCTGTTTTGTTCTTGGTTTATTGGCATAATCTTTTGTCAGAACCCACAATGCAGGTAAAATTATTTAAATAAGACTGCATTGTCACAGGGAGGGTCACAAATCTGCTTATTTTCTGACTGATGTTTCCATTTAATTTTTGGGGATCTAAATTAACTTTAAAGATTTAACGTGTATATATATATATATATATATATATATATATATATATATATATATATATATATATATTGCTGAGTTGAACACTTGATCTTCTGTTTTCTGTTGTTCATGAATCTTCATGAGCAAAGAACTTAACGTAATCTTAATAATTACAGTTGGATATTATGATTCTTATTCAGATGTTTGTTAGGTTAGATCAGACTTTAACTTTCTTATCTGCACTGCAATAAGATTTGAGATGAATCCATGCTTTGTTAGAAACAACCTATCTTTGATCTTATTTTTATGCGACCGAGACAGAAATTCACAGCTGACTGCAGTTCAGGATCCCAATGTAGATATAAATTAAAATCGTAAGATCCCAATGTTGGTCCACCAATCCATCTATTAATTTAATCCATCTGTCTATCCATCAATCAACCCCACCCAAACTGGCCCACCAGCTAACCAGCCAGCCCAACCAAATGGATCACCCATCCAACCCCCAACCCAAAACAACTAACCCCTCCTAAATGGACCACCAAACCAACCCCACCCATATTGACCACCCAACCACCCCAACCCAAATCAACCAACCCCACCCAAATCGACTACCCAAGTAACCTAACCCCAATAGGCCAACCCCACCAAAATCCTCCACCAAACCAACCCCACCAAAATCTGGTAACCAACCAACCCCCACAATTGATGAACCAACCAACTCCACCCAAATTGAACACTCAACCAACCCTACCAATATCATCCACCAAACCTGCTCCACCTAAATCTGTTAACCAACCAACCCCTAGAAATTGTCAAACCAACTAATCTCATCCAAATAGACCACCCAATCTAAACTGACCAACCAACCCCCACAAATCAACACACCAATCAACTCCATCCCAATCAACTATCCAACCCAAATTAAATAACCAACCCACCCAACTAACGATTCAATCAAAGTCCTATCGATTATCGAAGCTTAAGCAGAGATCCTGAGGTCTTCTGATCTCTACCCACTTCTTACAGTTCAGGAGGGTCTCTGAGGCGTTCCCCAGCCAGTGACCTATTATCACTGGTATGGTTCAATATTCAAGCAAAACCACAACTCTTTTCTTCACCCAAATTTAATTTAAAATAGAATCCTGACATTGTTGCATTTTTTTTTATTGACAGCTGTGAGGGATGTAAGGAAATGCTGTTTGCCACACGAGTTCTCAAGTCTATCTGTAAATTATCTAGAGAACATCATCCATCATACCTCTAACATTACTCTGCAAACAGCAGAACAGCTGAAAGGACAAGACATATTCTACACAGCTGCTGTTTGTTCTATGGCTTTATCTGGGTCTTCATCCTCACAGTCAGAATCTTATATCAGTCCTTCTCTACAGGGGGATTCGAACAATTTTAAGGGCCAAATAGAAGCAAACTAAGTTACCATTGTTGCAGGTGCTTGTAATGGATGATGCAACCCACTAGGTGGCCCTCTTGTCAAACAGGGTAACATATTTTCACATATATCAATGATGTAATGTCAAGCTTTTCACCTACTGACAGATGTTAGACCTTAAAAATGTTTCTACATTTAGGCAGAGTCCAGAGTTACTCGTCTAAACACAGAATCCATTAAAATGCGCAGTATTTTCTTTAATATGCTGTGTGTCGAAGGTTATACTACATTATGTTTGTTTTCCACGAAAAAAAAAAAAAAAAAGCAACACTGTTTCAAGTTGAAAATGATGAGATTTTGGTGAAATGAGTAAGAAGCCCCTCCCCTTTTAGGAGCTCCATATCTGGGCCATACTTCACAGCTGGAACACCAGCAGTGATGCCACACACAGGACAGAAACGTCTTGATTTAAACTCCTTTCATGGCTACAGCTCACAGTGCACACAGTTAATGTATCAAAACGTAGCTATTTTATGTCTACTTTCACCCAGTTTGTCTCCCGTTGCTGTAGGACTTAGTTTTCTGTCAAATCAGCTGTGCAAAGTGCGCACTCTCGTTTTTCTGTCTAATTTTTCTGTGAACTGGAACAGAGCGGTCTCTTTAACTTGTTGTATCACTGACATAAAACAGTGCAGACCTAAAAATGTACATGGTGTCAACCAGAAGGCTCTGCAGCTCGTGGTTTAATGTTAACTATTTGTTTGAGGTTTAAATTTTAGTCTCTGCTCTCCAGAAAAAGGCAGAAATCACCATTGCAACCAGTGACTCAGCATTTTCTCTGGTTCCTTCACTACTCAGTCACTTAGTCTTTTACATGAAACCATCAGGCTTGGTCTCATAGACCCTGATCATTTCAGTTATTGTGCGACTCCTTATTAAAACTGATTAAATCAGGAACTGAGAGGTTATTTAGTGCTTAGGAAAAAACAGGAAGGGCTTAGCTCAGACTTTCAAAATAAAACTCCTTTTAAAATGAAAGCCTCTGGGATATATTATCACAAAAGGACGCCTCAAATTCTTGACAGGCTTTTCCAGACAGACATCTGCATTGTCTCCCTTCTAAATTTCTGTTGACATTTTCTTGTTTCTGTTGTATGAAAAATATTTAGGTTTGGCTTAAAAAGATGATCTCTGCTTTGATTTCCAGCTTTTTTGCATCAGCTATAGAGAATGTTTGGTGGAGCGGGACAAGTTGTCTTAGGAGACTATAAGTATGAAAATAAACTGAAAACAATGTGAATAAAACTTTAAAATCTTCCATTTAGCAAATGAACATCTGTTTTGTTTTAGTTGTGACTTCCGGGTTCACAGCTCAGTCACATTGGCCAGGTAGTGGGAACGGAAAATGAAATGTAAAAAGGTAAAGAGTTGATTTTTAACGTCGTCTCTCACGTCAGACTCAGTTTTCTTCATGAAAGTGATCGACTTCACCGTTTGATTGGCTGCAGAGGGAGCCCGTTTCTGACTGAACCCGAGCATGAAGGCATTTTCCCGGAGAAAGAAATTCCCGGCTCCGCTCTGACGCTTGATCAGATGAGAAATGGAAAAATAAATCTTTAGTTTTGGCTTCTGCTAGCATCCACTGCAGAGTCGACCTGTTTCACTCTTGGCTTTATTTCTGAAAGCTGCTTCAATCACAGAAGATCGACAAAACAACAGCATTTTATGCTTTCACCAAGTAAACGTCTTTAACTCTTTACTCACACAGATAAAATCACAGTTGATGCATGCACACTGACAGAACGATGCAGCCACACTGACAGAACGACGCAGCCACACACTGTTGTTTTTTCTGGCTTTATAATTTTCTATTTTTTTTTTATGAACAAATCGAGCCTTGTTTGTTTCCATTTTGCAGCTCGCTGCTGGTTTGCCTTAATGTTTTTATCTGCTGTTTGATTTGAATAAAGATTTAGTAACTCCTGCTGTCGCCTTACTTCTCTAATCTGTTTTTAAAAACATTTGTTTGGTGATTAAACAAAATATTTTCTCTGTAGTTTTGAACTGCAGATGAACAAATATTTAGAGTCAAATCTTAGAATCCAGGAAGTTGTCTGCACGGCTCTGTTATGTGTCTTGTGTGATATTTTGTGCCAGTTTTAGACTGAAATTCTTCTTAATATATGAATTTTTACAAAATAAGAGCACCAAATGGCTTGTTCTAACAATAAAGTGCAATTTTCATGTGTTTTTCTGCTGTTACAAAAGCTCGAGTGGTGAAGTTAATTGCCAAAGCTGAACCAACAGCGCCCTCTAGTGTCTGCTGTTTAAAGAAGTGCTGCCTGACTGTCAGCTTGAGGCTGAACTATGGCTTCAATATTTCGCAATAAAAGTTACCAACTTAGATTTTAAAGTGGATTTACTTACGAGCAAAAAACATCTCGTCTCTAAAACAAAATAAATATGTTTTTAGGTACATTTGAGGATCAGATCTGACTTGTAAATTATAAAAAAGAAAATGCTTGGAGGGAATTATTTTAAAATTTAAACTGGATGTTTGAACTTCAGTGAGATCAGTTGATTAACACTAAAAACTTTATTTTCTTAACTCAGCTCACTTTTTTATTATTGCCCTTAATTACAACAGCTGTCACAAAAACAACAAAAGATATATTTTGTGAAGTTTATTATTTAATCCGGATAACCTGCTTAAAACCCTTTTCCAAAAAAAAATAAAAATAAAATAGACTCAGGGAGTTGGGAAAGATGTCAAAAATAAACCAGTCAATTGCTTCAAACCTTCACTTTGATGCAACCCCTCATCTTGAGGAAGCACAGGGTGACAGTGGAGCGAAACCGTGCTCTTTTAACAGAACTAGAACTAGATCCAGCTTTTTTGACTGACTGGAGTTGAGAAACGAGAGGAAAATCCAGAAAAACAAAGAGGATGTTGGCAACTAATGCCTGCCAGGGGGAAGAAATGAACAAGGAGTTATTAAATATGTTGGTTTAATATAAAGAATGAAAGGAAAGCTAAAGAAACTGTGTTCAATCCCCCAGGAGCCCAGATCTGTAGCAGCATGGCTCACTTTCATTTAGGCCGGTTAAACTGAATTAGCGCTACTTAAATAAACTCAATCAATTAGAGCAAACAAATGTTATGCTTTAGATACTGAATGTATTTTAAAATCCAGCAGAAAACTGATAAATCATTGTGGGTTTAGTGCAGACAGACTGCAGTATTAAAGTAGCCTGATTCATTTCTATGATGCGACATGAAATCCTGCAGCCTAAAAAAACCCTTCCACCTCCTAATCATCGTGTCAGACTGTGTTGCCATCAAAGCCTGCCTCTCAGTGTGTCTGATAAGAGCTCTAATAGCTGCCAGCGTGACGCTGTGATCAGTCGAGCACATCAGCGTGGTGAGATCCAATATGTCACCACCGTGTGAGTAAGACGTGCTGCACGTGGGCCTTGTTAGCGCTGGTGCGACAGTGGAAGTGATGGTGGTTCTGTGGGAGTGACAAAGGTGTTCCCACTGTGGGATCTATGGAGAAATGAGGGATGATGGAGAGCTCTGTAACATGTTGCATCCAGAGAGGATGGGATATCAGAGAAATGCATTTAAGGATGTTTTTATACAATTGTCCAGAATTTAGTGACTTGCATAACTTTTTTTGTTTATGAGCTTTCCCTAATAAATTAAACAACTGGTCCCAAAAAGTGTTTGGTTTCTACACACGGTTTAAATTTAACACGAAGTGAGGAAATCTGTGTTTGAAAAATAAATCTGATGCAAATCCTGTTTATTTTTCTTAAATGGCCCCTCATTTGTAAAGAAAAAAAACTGGCCAACTCCTTTCTGTAAATAGCAAACAGCTTCTGGTGGAGGCAGTGTGATGCTGTGGGGAAGCGTCTCCTTCACTGGAAAAATTAGGTTTTCATTTTTTTCTTTTTACATCAGAGGCAACCTTAATGCAGAGATATATCAAGACGATTCTGTAGCCAGTGGTAATCTCATATCCTCACTCACAGGAAGACGCTGCTTAGTCAATCACTTGATCTGGATGGCATTAAATTGGCCTCCGATTATAAAGTAAAGAACCTCGGTGTTACTTTTGACCAAGATATGTCATTTAAGTCCCATATTAAACAAGTTTCTAGGATTTCCTTCTTTCATTTCCAGAATATTGCCAAAATTAGAAATATTCTGTCCAGGAGTGATGCTGAAAAATTAGTCCATGCATTTGTTCCTTCAAGGCTGGACTACTGTAGTTCTTCACTATCAGGAAGTCCACAGAAAGCAGTTAAAAGCCTTCAGCTGATTCAAAACGCTGCAGCAAGAGTTCTGATGAAAATTAAAAAGAGAGATTATATTTCTCCTATTTTAGCTTCCCTTCATTGGCTTAAGATTCTCCTTCTCGCATATAAAGCCCTTAATAATCAACTCTATCATACATCAGAGATCTGATTGGTCCAGATGTTCCTACCAGAGATCTGATTGGTCCAGATGTTACCAGAGCACTTCACTCTCAGACTGCAGGTTTACTGCTGGTTCCTAGAGTTTCTAGAAGTAGAATGGGAGGCAGATCCTTTAGTTATCAGCTCCCAGTTTTAGTCTGCGAGGCAGACACCCTGTCTACTTTCTAGACTAGCCTTAAAACGTTCCTTTTTGATGAAACTGGTAGTTAAACTGGCTGAGGTTATCCTGAGCTATCTCTGTAGCTATGCTGCCATAGGCTGCTGGAGGACAAACTGACCACTTTTTCTCACTTTCTTCTTCTGCTTCTCTCCAAATTTCATTATTTGCTGTTATTTCAACTGTTAACTTTTTGTTTTCTCTCAGTTATTTTCTTTCCATAGAAGGTACACCTGGTTTGGCATTCTGTTTGGCTGTGATGCCTTCCGGGAGGAGGGCTTCAGCTGAGATAATGCCGCCATTAACTAATCGTTCTTCCTCTCCTGCTATAAACTGTTTACTGTCATGCTCATAGAAAATAATCCTACATCAGTTCATCTGTTTGTCTTCTGTATTCTGCTCTGTCTTCTCAAACCCCCAGTTGGTCGTGGCAGATGGCCGCTCGTACTGAGCCAGGTTCTGGCTCTTCTGTAGCTTTCTTCCTGTTAAAGGGGAGTTTTTCCTCTCCACTGTCGCTACATGCATGCTCGGTATGAGGGATTGCTGTAAAGTCAATGACAACGTAAGCGATTTTCTGCTGTTGCGATGTCCAGGAGGAGTGAATGCTGCAAGTGAATGACTGGATGCAAACTTCTGAGTTTCCTTAGAAACTTTTTGAATTAATTTGTATAATTGATTTAGCTTACTTGTACTGCTTGATAACAAGCATCAGTTAGAATTTATGTATGATTGAACTGAAATTATATATTTTTTTTTTTGTGAAGGGCCTCGAGACAACGGTTGTGAATTGATGCTATATAAATAAACTGAGTTGAATCAAATAGGAACCAAACTGGTCTTCAAAATGTCAAACCACGTCCCCACAGAGCGAATTTATCAGAATTTAGAATTTGGGAATGGAGAGGATAGAACAGCCTTACAATAAGGTTTTAATGTTCAAATTCAATTCAAAAATACTTTATGGATCCCAAAGGGAAATTAAATGTTGTTGTAACTCATTTTATTCAAGATTCTTCAAAGAATTGTTGTAGATGCTGATGGTTGTGGGCAGAAAGGATCTCCTGTAGACGTCTGTATAACAGCGGGTCTGAAGAAGGCTTCAACTGAAGACACTGTTGAGGAGGATGCTCAGGGTTGTCCATAAACTTCTTGATTTTTTTTTTTTTTTTTTTTTTTTTTAAAGAATCCTTCTTTGCATCATCATCATCTCCAGAGGTTCCACAGTCATTGCCAGAACAGAACCAGCCTTCTTTATCAGGTTGTTGGGGCTTTTTAAGTCCCTGGTAGTGATGCTGCTGCCCCGACAGATGATGGCAGAAGAGATGACGCTCTCAACTACAGACTTACAGAAAAAGTTAACATATAGAAATTCTGTGTCACTAAGGCCACATTTTTCCTGCTTTGGAGGGGGATGTGCAGTGTTTAGTAACTAGCAGGTCATTGTTATTTCGCTGCAAACTTAAGTTTTAGTGTTATGTACTGAATGTTCAGTAGAAAAATGTAAAATTAATACCTTTATTCCTCTTTTGTTTGTGGTACTGGAGGTGAAAAAATCCATTAGAAAACTACAGCATTCAGTTAAACCTCTCGACGAGGTCTACAGTGACTTAATTGGCCTTCTCACTTGCCGAAGCGCCTGCAGGTGAGACCCACACACGCCGAGTCATGCAGGTTCAGGCATCCACACCAAGCGGAAACTGAAACACATTCTTGTACGTGCAGAATTGTGCACACACAGCGAGCCACCGACAGTAGTGTGAAAACACCTTGATGTTTAACAAGAAGACGCTCACACCTTGTCTGACAGAAGTCACCTGCTGCCACACTTACACATGTCATTAGAGAGGAGTCAGAGCTCTTTGTTACTTCCACTTGCTGACTTCACTGGGTTTTTTTGTGCCAAACTGTGATCAGCCCAATTAGATTTTATTTAGCCCTAATTGGGAACTAATCTGACACTGTATCAAAGTGGCTCAATGAACGAAATAGATACATAGACTTTTTTTCTGTATATCTTTAAAAGAAAACTGTAGAACTTATTTTCACTTACAGAGGAACTTGGAAAAATAGGATTCATATTGCATTTACTAACCTAGTTTACTTTTGTTTTTTAGTGCAGTTGACTGGTCTTGTCTCATTCTATTCTGGGGAAGGCTCTAGCAAACAGGGATTACCTGGAGTTGACACTTCTGTATTTCTTCTGCTGTTCTGTTCTTTCTACAGCATTTCAGCCTGTTCTTGAGGATTTTCTTGATCTGAAGTATCTCCTTTGCTGCCCTTGTTGTCAAAATGTCTTCACTTTTCTGTGGGTGGAAACGCAAACGCACTCATGCTGACTTCCAGTTGTACTCCAAACTGGGAAAATCCGTCCTCCCAGAAAAATCAACTGTTACGCCCTCCAAAGTCGGATTTCCCACTGAGAAACTGGGAGCAACTCCCACTACCCCCAGTAATGACTTGTACAGCGGACTTTGTGTTTCAATATGGCCGCTCTTTGCGCCAACAGTAGTAAGATGTGGTGGAAACATGTTTATTTTATAAGACACATGCAAAAGTACATCTAAAATTAATGTTGCATATAGTACCTGCCACTCTAAACTGAACAAATTAAAAGTGGTGTTTGGTTATGGAAAGTAAAGCTTAAAGTTATGTTTGTAAAAGCTATTGTAAACAACGTTTATGGGCGTGGCCATAAACGTTGAAATTCCGACTTCTTAACTAGAACGCTGTTACCTCGGGTCTGACGTCAAACCCAGCTCTGAGCTCCCACTTCCCAGGTAACTGGAACCCAGCATCACACCTGCCTGTTGTCAGAAACTAAGCAGTATTAAGCACTACTAATTAAAAAGTCAGTTGTGCTAACCCTAAACCACTAATCATAAACATTAGTTCAACTAATGCTAAAATACTACACCAATGCAGTCTTTAACTCAAGCTAATGCTAAAACACTAATTTCAAACATGTCAATAACAGGATACAACATAGTATAACACCCTCTCCAGGGTCATGTAATTACACACCTACTTGTGATTCTTTCGAACAGGCCTTTCACTCATGGTTTCAGCTTCATAGGTGTTGAGTATTGCTAACAGTAAATCCATATATTTTAAACTATTTACTGTAGAATCGCAGTGCATTCTGGGTACAGAATAAATGTAATTTGCTGCAATGCAAAACTTCATCACAGGTGGAGAACGTGAAAAGTATCTTTTTTAGGATTGTTGTTATACAGCATCGAAAAAATTTGAAAATTACTTAAAAACCGCAGCTCTAAACATTTCAAGTACCCTGTAAGTTGCAAGAAAGATTAAGGGAAGCAAATTGTAAGTTCCAGTCGAAAAACCTGAAACCCAGAATGTGTTAGGATACTTCAGTTACAGGACACTTCAAAAGAGCTTTTTCCATAAAAGTAATGTGTACATTCTTGGAACATACTCTGTAGATTCTGAAAATGTACAAAGTAAGAGAGAGGAGAGGTTTTTTTTTAAGTATCTGGTAAGGTCCAGAAAAGTACTCTGGAAGTACCATATTACAGGTCAACTCATAAAACCTCTCAGCATCTAAAAGTACTTGAATCTTTGGGAAAGTACTCAGTGTTGAGAAGTTCTTTGTAAGTTTTAAGAAATGAATTTATTATTCCAGAAAAGTAATTAGAAAATATCAAATGAGTAACAGGTTACAAGCAACTTCGTACTGAAGCATAGTCCTCGAAGAGTGCATAATAATAACATTTCTGTCAATATGCCAGAGTTAGCCAGAACTAGACAGATGGTAAAGATGAGAATAAAAGTAAAAGTTCTTGAAAGGAACTATACAATTTCCAGAAAAGTGCCATGAAAGCACTAGAAAAGTACCAGGTTCTACATCACCTCATAATAGACTGTGGTCTATGAAAGTACCCTGTAAGTTCTGGGAAATTAACTTTTAAAGGGGATATTTAATGCAAAATCCACTTTTTTTTTAGTCCTTAAAAAGATTTTGTTGTGTACTTTGAGTTTCTTGGAGTGCAGAAAAGTTGAATTTTGTCTCTCCCAGAGCTGCGTAGATATCTTTATAGTCTGTTTGGTCATATTTTTCAAGCTGTTCAGTTTTCTCTATTCCCTATGATGTTTTTTTGAACTATTATATCACAGTATTTGCTGCACAACTCCTAAATGAGGTCATGGACTTCTGGCTAACAGATTTTGCAAATCCGCCAGTTGTATTACTTGCAGCAGTTTTGTAGTCTGAGTCCACATAATTTATTACATCGTGCCCCTGCATCAGGTTGCTGAATCAATCGTTCTTTAAGATGATTCATGTAAAGAAAGAGGACTTTCTCCACTGATGTGGGTGCATTTCCAAGAAAATTTTAATTTGACCAGGCACTTCGAAGAGGTTTTCCACCAGCATCAGGAAGGATTTGCTGAAAGTCTTCGTCTGATTAAGGGTTTTGTTCCTTCTGTCTATGGAAACAATGGACCCAACAGAGCGGTAAGCTGGAAATAACGCTAAAATGACAACAAACTTATTTTAGACATGAATTTATTGTGTGTTGATATGATGTCCTGGTCATTGTTTTGATAGCAGCAGCATGTTACCACTGTGGGCTAGCTTTTAGCTTCTTGAGGACATAACTATACTCATGTTTTGAATCGTATTATTACGCAAACAGTTAGGCATTGTTTTTGTCTTGGGGAACACATGATCCAAATGCATTCTGTGACGTTCTTGGTGCTAGCAGTAGCTCACTCATTAACTATGTTGAAGTCTTCTTTACCTGGTACGTTCATATTGTGGTACCATTTTCTGACTCAAACATATAAGACAGGCTGGACAAGTCTTCCATTGTTGACATCTTTTAAACAGTTTGGGAGTAAAAAGTTTCTGTGCCGCCAGATAATTCTATCTCTATCAAGCTACAAAATGGCTGAACAGAGTGGAACGCTTTGCGACCTGGAGGGGGGCATGGCGTAATGTGCCTCATTAGCATTTAAAGAGATGGCCCAAAAATGAGTTGCTTTTAGACGCACCCCAGAACAGGGGTAAAAGAGGGGCTTGTGGAGCTGCAATTATGAGGAATTCAGACCAAAGCATTGCTGTTTCATTTTATATAGACCCCAACTGATTGATTTAAATGGGAAAAGGAAGGATTTAAAAGCATGATATGTCTACTTTAAGGTCTAGAAAAGTACTTGAAAAACTTATCTGTAGGTCTCACGAAAGTAACTTGTAAGTTCTAGAAATTTAACCAGTAAAAATTGGGAAAACACTTGAACTCGTTCTCTCTCTTTGGAAAAACGACCCTGCAAGTTCTGTGATGGTTTTAGAAAGCACCCAGAAAATTTTAGGAAGGAATCTTTAGATGAAATGTTTGTTCTGAGAAAGCACCCTGCAAATTATAGGACAGTATTGGAAAATACCCAAAAAGTTCCAGAAAGTACCTATAAAGTTCTCAGAAAGTACTGGAAAGTACCCTGAAAGGTCTATGAACATATTGTAAAGTAGCCTGTAAGTTCCAGAAAGTATCCTCTAAGTTTTGGGAAAATATTGGAAAGTACCTTGTATCCTCTGGAAAAGTACTGTTAGGTACCCTGTTAGTTGTGGGAAAGAACTGGAAAGTACCCTGTAATTTCCAGAAAGTAAATTCTAAGAGACTTGTTTTGGGACAGTTCTGGAATGTGCCAAGTTTGTTGAAGGTAAAAACAAAAACAAAAAAAAAGTACCCTAGGAATGTTTTGAAAGTAGCCTTTAGGTTCCAGAAAGTACCCACTAAGTTCTCAGAAAATATTAACCAGTGCCCTGTTGATTCCCAAAAAGGCCCTGGGAAAGAAATGGAAAGTACCTGTAAGTACCATAGTGTACTCTTTTATGAACCTACCCCACTAACTCTCACTACTCTAAATGGACATTCTGGGAAACTATAGCGATGTACTGGAGCTTTAGAAACAGCGTTTTCAGATAAAATGGTGATCAAATTCATTCAAGCTATGTGCAGTTCTTGTTTTTGCTAAAACTGAACAAACTAAAATAATAAGTCAATTCCTGTTAATTTCCCAACATAACATCCCCATATTTAGTTTGCATATTTATTTTCCTGAGCAAACAAAGTAACCCTTTAGTAATTAAGGTGATGATTTTAAAACAAAAGCAACACAGTAACGACCTTTTCTTTATGATGGAATCAATAATTTCATTCGAAGTGTTTTCTGCGGGTGGGGCTGGGTGATGGTGAAGCGGGGATGATGGGTGCAGGGGGAAAACTGGATGTTTCAGGTGTCCTGGGACATCATACTGCAGGGACCTGCCTCCAAACTGTCATACCACTCCCACTCCCACAGACTTGGAAAATTAATAACAGAACTAAATCCATTAAGTTCAGAATCTGTGAGAGCAGCTGCTGAAATGGGGAGCTAAAGGTTTTCCACAGATGATGTTCTTCCTACACTGGATCAAAGATAATCTCTGAGACAAATAAACTGAGATGTAGTTCTTTACACACATGTTGCACCTCAGTGAGGGAAAAATAGGGAAAGTTTGACTTAGAAACTACTCAGCTGTTTGTCAGATAGTTGCAGGTATGTTGAAGCTTAATGTACAAGTAAAAGCTTTTTTGCTCTGGGGACGAAGTTAAGGTTAAATGTTTTTACAGTGGCAGAAATGTTTTACAAACTCTCTCATTTGGATGCAGATGGATTTATAGCAAAGAGATTTATTAGCTTATATTTTACTACAAGGTCCCATTTTCACTGTGTTTTGTACTTTGCATTAAAAACAGGAGGAAACTTTTCGAGATCATCAAGAACTTCAAGGTGAGAGGTTCAGCTGCAGAGAAGTCCTCTTCATGATGCTCAAGATAGTCCAGCACGCACCAGGAACATCCCATCCTGAAGAGGGCGCTACATGACTTTTTTTTTCTGCAGTTGAGATACAATATCTCCTCTCCCATGGAGTCCAAATACCAATCATAGTGCCACCAGTGCAGAGCTTGCCCAACACTGAGCGTTCATCTGCATGTGTTGTGACAAGAAGGGCAGCTAAGAAACCACTCCTGTCCAATAAAACCATCAAGGCCAGTCTTAAACTCTGCAGGGATGACAACAGGGATGGAAAAAAGACTGGAGCACAATGATTCCTCCAGCCTGGAGCTACCATGAGCCTTTTGTGGTGTCAGCAGTGAAGCATCTTGATCCAGTCCATGTGCTTCTCATCCTGCAAGAGCAACTTTTTCCATTAATCCAGGAACAGTGTGAGGATCTGTTGATAATTTGAACATAATGGAGGACCATGCCACAGGGTGAAAGTGATAACAAAGTGGTTCAAGGATCAGAACAATTAAATTCTGGAGCTTTAGATCTGAAATGCAGGTAGAGAATCCGAAGCCATCGAACTGGAATGAACAAGACCAGGTGACCATCAGACAGGATTTGGACAGGCAGGTCAGAGAGCTCCAGAAGCTCAGAAGAAAATGGATCATCATTTGGACTGTTGCCTCCAGGTAGAAACTAAATGCAGTTGCAGACAAAAATTAAAAAAAAAAAAAAAGTTTAAAGGTGGTAAAATTGATGACGCTTCAAATCCTTTTTGAAAAATCCTTCTACTAAATCTCCAGCAGATGGCAGCATTGCATCTCAGATGACGTTCCGCCGAATTACAGCTTAAACACACAAAAAGGTGTTTCATTTGTTTTGTTTTTCTAAGACTCCAACTTTTCCTTTTCAAGAAATTTTCTCTTCTTTTAACAAACTCTTTTTGGCGCCGTTGTCGTAGTTCAAATCTGGCAACGTCCTCTGCTGTACTTCATCCACATAGCCTTCCTTTACCCATCTGCTCGGTCTTCCTTCAACCATTCATCACTCATCAGTGAGATATTCAGCTTCACCTTCCTCCATCTGTTCCTCCTCCTTTTTTAATTTTCCACAGGAAAAAAAAATGCTTAAAAATAGAACAAGGGACGTGTTTGTGTTTCTGCAGACATGGTGAGAGGGTTTATGCACAAGTTGCACTGATGTTATTTCTGAATTAATGTAAAGGAGGTTGGACAGCTGAGAAAGAAATGGCAGAAGCAGGTGGGGTGAGCATGAAGTATGAGAGACAGCCGAGTCGGAGGAGAGGAGAGGATGAACGCAGAACAAGGAATAATAAACAGCAGGAACAAAAGGAGGAGCGAGGAGGAGAGCCGTCTGTCTGTCGGCTGGAACAACGTGGGCTGTTGTTTTATTTCCTCTGTGGCTGCACAACAGCAGCCCTGTCTGTCTCAGGTGCTGACACAGCACACTTTCACACAAACACACACATTCACACTCAACACGCTCACAAACAAACGGTGCTTTAGCACAAACTGAGCCGTCTTCTCAAAGAAAGGGCCGACTTTCAGTTACAGCTCAGGTTGAACGAGGTTTCAGTGAATTTTCTCTGTGATGTTAGCAGAGCTTTCTTTGGTACAGCACCAATCTAAAGTCCAAAGTCCCTTCTTCAAGAGTCAGGACATATTTTTATGTTTTAGGGCATATATTTAAGTCCACTAATGGCTCGACAGATTTTCAGCTTCAGTATGTGACGTTTATACCAATCAACAACAACCCTCAGTGCTGCATCAACAATTTAGAAAACTCTCCTGACGAAGAGCGCTTTAATTTTGGGTGTTAGTTTGAATTAGTTGGTCGATTGATTGATTTATATAGTCCTTAACAACCAACTAAGGCGACCGAAGCACTTAACAATGAGATCACAAAAGTTACAGTAAGAATCAAAGCAAAAATTATATCACTCAAAAAAATCCCATAAAAACCAACAATAGAAATAAGATCAGAGACACAATGCCACTATGCTACTGGTATTAAAAGCCTACTTGAATAAATAAATCTTGAGCTTAAACTGAAGGGTCCAGCATTGTCAGGCTAAAGTTGAACAGTCGACGTACAGTCACATAGTTGTGGGCTGTTTGTTTTTGCACACACCTTATTATTGGCCCTGTTAGAGTGATTGTTCTGACAACATATAAGCCTGATCCTTGCATCATGTTCAGACCTGAAGAAGTTTTTTGGAGGTTAAATGTCTTCAAGAAACTAGAAAAAAGTCTGGTTACCTCCTGGTTAAGCACTTAGGATTACCATATCTTGGAGGGCTGATAATCTTCACAGGCAGAAATGCAAAGGTATTTAAAATTTTCCATCATCAAAGACCAACACAAGGAGCCAAATAGATTGACACCAAGACCTTTATTTTACCACTAATGTTCAGTAGTGTATCCAACTACTTACAATACAGTCAAAAAATCTTGATCCGGTCCATAGTTTCATGTAAATTACAGACCATCAAATACGCTTTGCTCGGTTGGTTGGTGTTTCAAGTTGAAAGAGATGTGAAAATGAGCATTAAACGTGTCTCAGTGAAAACATGTGCACCATCCCTGGGGCCTGGCAGCTATCTAGCTTTAATTTGACCAGTCAGGCGGTCGAAGCCGGGGCTTCAGCAAATATATGTCTGTGGGCTGGCCTTGATGTTAAGGTGAGGCAGAGATCAATGCTGAGGCAAACAGAAAGGTTGGGACAAAACTCACCATCCTCTCCACCTTTCTCCTCTATGTTTCTCTTCAGCCCTGTGCTTTCCTCCTTCCCCTCCTTTCCCAGAGACAATATGACGTGTGAGAAGACAGCTGGTGAAGAGAAAAACTGATTGATTTGAAAGTATGTTATCAGATGCATGTATGTATGTGGAAAATTGGTTGTGAATGCTGCAGTTCTTTTGAAAAAGGTTGTTGAGAGATGTTATGAGATGTCAGTTTCTTACGTGCAGTAGATAATATTCGTATTGACACCAAAAGAGATTATCTGAGGGAAAACGTGGTGAAGAAGGCCATTTTGAACTAAAATTAAACCCCCTGAATAAGGTTTTATAGTGCAGTTATCAGCACTGGTTCATATTCAAGTCCCTGCCGGGGCCTTTCTCTGTATTGGTGCAAGTTCTAATTTTGCATGGATGGGCTATCTTAAGGTCCTCCTCATTCCTGCTAGAGTAGATGGTTGTTTGGCTTATTGGTCTCCATGTTGCCCTGTGATGTACTCCATCTTGCTTCATGCTCCGATCTGATTTTGTCCTGACATACAGGCTCCGACTCGACAGTCCCTCTATGGACCACCAGACTCGTGAGCTCGAGTATTCACACCATAGTATGTACCAAAAATGTTTCAGCAATAAACTCACAAACAAGTTCAAATAAAATTGCTGTTTCACTCTTTAATTTTTTTTTCTGTACTACTTTCTACAACTTTCGCAGGAGTATTTCACAGCCAAGTGTGAAGTGGCCAGGATGACGATCAGTGCCCCCAAATCCGAGGCCATGGTCTTGAGCCAGAAAATGGTAGAGTGCCTTCTCCGGGTCAGGATGAGGTCCTGCCCCAAGTGGAGGAATTGAAGTATCTTGGGGTCTTGTTCATGAATAAGGGAAAAATAGAGCAGGAGATCAATAGATGGACTGGTGCTGCATTGGCAGTGATACAGGTGCTGTATCAGTCTGTCAAAAGGCGAAGCTCTTGATTTACTGGTCAATCTACATTCCTACCCTCAACTATGGTCATGAACTTTGAGTCATGACCGGAAGAACAAGATCACGGATACAAGTGGCCAAAGTGGGTTTCCTCCGCAGGATGTCTGGGCTCTCCTTTAGAGATAGGGTGAGAAGCTCCGTATCTCGGGAGGGACTCAGAGTAGAGCTGCCGCTTCTCCACATTAAGAGGAGCCAGTTGAGGTGTCTCGAACATCTGGTTAGGATGCCTTCTGGACACCTCCCTGGTGAAGTGCTCCGGGCACATCCCACTGGGAGGACACCCGGAGGAAGACCCATTACACACTGGAGGGTCTATGTTTCTCGGCTA
The DNA here is from genome assembly GCA_014839685.1 of Anableps anableps. NCBI lineage: Eukaryota > Metazoa > Chordata > Actinopteri > Cyprinodontiformes > Anablepidae > Anableps > Anableps anableps. Next base: position 35,223,937 of record CM026073.1, on the reverse strand, counting down.
GCCTGGGAACGCCTTGGGATTCCCCCAGAGGAGCTGGCCCAAGTGGCTGGAGAGAGGGAAGTCTTGGTCTCCCTGCACAAGCTGCTGACCCCGCAACCCAACCTTGGATAAGCGGAAGTGGATGGATGGATGGATGGATTTTTTTTGTACTTCTGAGATCCTACTATGGGTAAGTGCACTGCTTTTTTTGCTAGTAAAAGATTTTATTTTGTAATTGCCCCCAAACTGGATGTGTTTTACTTTGCCACTTCCTGTCTCACTCATGACATTCTTGTCAAATTGCTGCAAATTACACAGTTGGAGATGCAGTCGCAGGGAATTGCTTGCAGTCTGTTGAGCCCCATTAACTTTATCATGTTCTAATTGCTGTGAATATCATCCTAATCAAATTTTCCTTCAGATCAGATCCCAAATTGGATTTGGTGTATCTTGGCCACACACTTAGAGAGTCTGACTCTGATCCTGACTGCTTCACACTCAGTGCTGAAACCCTCCAGAGCTCAAAGAAGGTTGTGACTTTAGGATGCCAACAGAACCACATAATCAGCATAAAACAAAGCTGAGACCCAGAGGTTCCCAAGCCAGACACCTTCCTTTACCAGAGAAGGTCCATCAACACCACAGACAGAAACAGAGACAAGGAGGAGCCCTGAAGGAGTCCAACCCACACTGGCTACCAAGTTTGAGTTCTGGTAACTAATGTTTCACAGGTTGTTCTAAACTCTTATATAAATGTGGTACTTCTGTAAAACACTTTATGTTTACAGGATGGACATTGGGAATAGATACAAGAAAGGGAAGGAAAGGAGGAAAGACACTTGGAAGGAGGAAAGGGAGGAAATAAAAAGGAAGAAATGAAGAAAGGACACAGATGTTTAGATGGACTATTCAAGGAATGAAGGAAGGAAGGAAAAAAGGAAGGACACCGGCAGATAAACAAGGAAAGACACAGAAGCAAACAAAGATGAAATTACAAAAAAGACAGAGGAACCAAAGAAGGACAAATGGAAGGAATGATACATGACTGAAGGGAAGCAGGAAGAAAATATGGACAAAATGGAGGAAAAACAGGGAAGGAAGGAAAGTCAAAAGGAAAATAGGTATGACACAAGGAAGGAGAGGAATACAAAAAGAAGAGAAGAAGGACACAAGAAAGGAAAGAACAAATGAAGGAGGGACAGAAACAAGGAGGCATTTAGAGTAAAAGCATAAAGAACTAAGTCTAGAAACACAAATATATATTACCACACCTTTACTTTCTTTTTCCATACTGACCTGGAAAATAGTGAGATCAAGTTTCAGACTTTTCCAGACTTCCTAGGAAACCTGGTGGGATGAAACTAAACAGACATCAACCAGTTTTCATTTCCTGCTCACTCAATACTAAACTATTCAGCAGAGATCTTTTTGTGATCTTTGTGTAGCCTTCAGACTTCAGTCTACATTTACTGAGAGTGTGTTACAGGGATCGTCTGTGTATAGTGTTGTGTGTGTGGGGTGATGCCTCTGTGAGGTGTGTGACTGTTAGCACGTGTGTTCAGTTTTTGAAGTGGAGCGATCGTCAAGCTGAATTTGTGTTGTACAAGGTCACACCTCAGGCTATCTTTGCTGACACGCACACACCTGCAGCGCAGTCTCTGATCATGTGACTGGCTGTCATGGTAACCTGCAGCAAGCACAGTCACTGATCAAAGAGTTCAGTTAGTGAGGTTGGGTGAACACACACACATTTATATGTCTACGCATATTAGGATTTTGCCTTCCATTCATTCTGGTTACTGTATTTATGCCGAACTACAAGTTATCTTAACCATTATCAGTACATTGCTTATTCTGGCCTTAACCAAAACTTAATTCACACCAGCACTTTTCAAAATGTTCCCCTCGGAGGTGCCAGAGTGCTTCTACATGAGGAAAAAAAAATAACTGCGACTATTTAACCAACTTCACCAAGTCTATACCAGAGACAAAATTGATAGATTGTTTGTACCTAAAGCTACAGTGAGTGACGAGGCATAGTCTAGGCCAAGCAAAATTTTTTTAAAAAAGGAAGTATGACCATGAATATTTAAAGTCTGGATTTTCATGGGCTAAATCTGAAGATGCTCCACTGCAACAGTGTTGTCTGCCAAGAGATGCTAGCTAATGATGCTGCTATGAGACCATGTCGACTCAGGCATCATACTGAGACCAAACAACTAATGGGCTTGACATACGAGAAGCAACAGCAAAAGTCATTGCCTGTCCCAGGATGCGATAGTGACGGCAGTGACAGCATCAAAAGTTGAACATTTTTCAACTTGTGTCGCATCTTGAAAACAGAATTTGGAAGTGTGGTCAACATGGACTAAATGGCTTCAATGACTTCCTCTGCTGCCATTGCCAAGCGACAACCATAGGCAGACTACAATTCCAAAACAACGGAGAAAATTGACATCATCGTTCACACCTCCTCCTTCTTTCCGCTGATTGGCCCGATTGAAATTCTCCTGGAGAAATTCAGCTCAATGGAAGAAATACCAGACAGAGCACTGAAGGGAGATCAGAACTGAGTGGAATTGCATAGGAAGGGATTGGCCAGGCTACAGAAATAGTAGCAATAATGTAGTTTGGGAGGAGAGAGGGGAACAGTTGTTAATTTCCTCTTTGAGCTGGGCTAGTTCTCACTTACACTTTGAAAACCCCTGCTCTAAGCCTAACCCTTAACCCTAAAAATGGGGTCTCCCACATTATGACCAGGCTTTGTCCCCATCAGTCTTCAGACGATTGGTGAGTTCTACAGACACTTCAAAAACACCAAATCTTACCAAGTATTTTGGGTCATATGTGCACTAGAAACTAGACCAAAAATACTTGGTAAGATTTGGTGTTTTTAAAGTGGAAAAGGTCCCAGATATGGACATAAACAAGAACACAGCTACATTGTGAAGCTCTGAAATCATTTGAATTGTGTTAATGTGTTTAATTCAGTAAATGAGGAATGAGTTAAGTTGGTGAGAAGTTGAATCTAAGAAGTCCAGCCATGGTATTACATTCTGCTGTCTGAAACAAAGCAACAAGCTGCCCTCTTTGCATCAGTTTCCAGGAACTTTTTACTGTAAAACTTCATGAAACATCATCAGCTTTCATAAGAAAACTCAAATCCATCCATCTACTGTCTCTACTCACACATCTTTGCAGGGTCTCAGGTGCCTGCTTGCCTTGCCTGCCTCCAGAAAACAAGACAGGGACTCTGAATCTTTAGCCCATATGTGTGTGTCTTTATTTTCCAAGAGTTTATTGCATTATGTTCAGTGACATGATTGATACATGACATTGGTTAGACTAATGTAGAGATTTTTAAACTTCAGTTAGGAAAAAAAATCAGCATTTATTTATTGATAAAATATGTCTTTTAAGAAGTGAAGCAGTGGAGTATCCAGACCAATGCTAATTATTTTTTGAATGACTGGTGATGAGAGAAAAATCACACAAAGTATCTATTCAGCTGACCAGCTGAATGGGAAGATGCGTCACCATTGCTTCTGAAAACACACATGGCCAAATATCTGAGGAGGCTTTTCACACATGAACCTCTCAGCATCCGCTTGGAGATGGACTCAGCGATCAGTGGATGGCAGGTATCGATCTGATGCTCCGCGTTGTGCTTCCTGTCTGCAATCAGACGCAGCAGAAAGGTCAAGACATTAAACAGTCAGAAAAACTAGTTTTCAAAGCGTTCATCTTTTTGCTTCACTTCTTAATCTGAAGGATCATCTACTGTTTGTTTATTCCTTGTCTATGTTGTACCTGCAAGACACCCTTAAACTCATTACAAAGCAAAGCTTTACATCCTGAACAACAGTTCATTATGTTTAGGTTTTAACAGATCTGTATGTTTGCTTTTAACCACTTCTGTAGTGTTTTAATGAGTTAGAAATGAGGAAGTGTTGTCACCTTTAAAGGCGACCCATCAATGATCGAGCCATCCATTACAGTCACAAACATCAGTGTGTTTTTGTTGGAGTTCATGTTATAGACCTGGGGCTCATTTAGAGTCATGAAAATTATAATTTTTTTTAAATTAACAACTTATACATTTTAAATATAAATTATAATAATTTTAGTCATTTTGTAAAGAACCACCATTTTATTTCCATTTTTAGGTTTTAAGATTGAGTAAAACAAAACTTTTGCAAAAAGAATATGGATACATTTTCCTTCATGGAATGTAGATATTTGTGGAAAATAATGTAATAAAAGCACATAGTTTCCAAATTAATTAATTTAATATCTACATGCTCCCTCTAGCTCAGATTATAACAACTACACAGATGATACAGAGCCCTACATTATGATGTCACAAGGTGACTTTGAACCCATCCAAGTACTGAACAGATGCTTAGAACAAATCATTGTGTGGAGGTGCCAAAACTTTCTCCAGCTGAACAAAAAAAAAGTGAAGTTATTATCTTTGGACCCAAAAAGGAACGATCAAGAGTCAGCACGCAGCTTCAGTTGTTACAGCAAGAAACTAGTGATCATGCCTGAAATCTGGGTGTAGTGATGGACGCAGACCTGAACCTTCAGAAACACATAAAAACAGTTACAAAGTCAGCCTTCTATCACCTGAAGAACATTTCCACAAATGTTTCTCTTTAGTTGCATTGATGACTGCAACAGTGTCTTCACAGGTCTGCCAAAGAAATCAATTGGATAGCTGCAGTTAAATCTGGAACAAACTTCCAGATAACAGCAAAATAGCCACAACAACACTGAGTTCCTTTAAATCAAGTCTAAAATCCCACCTGTTTAGAGCTGCCTTTGATTAGTAATAAGTGGAACATTGATCAGTATTTTTGAACTATATTTGCTTGATGATATTTGCTTGATAATCTTTATGATTTTGATGCATTGATATTTGCTTGATGAGTTTGCTGTATACTTGCTCGATGATTTTGATGATTTTATGATGTGAAGCAGTTTGAACTGCCTTGCTGCTGAAATGTGCCATACAAATAAACTTGACTTGATGAGAAATCCAATGCAACCATTCCATGAAAAAAAACGACTAAAACCTGCACTTGTTGTGTTGGTAGTTGGTTAAGATCATGGGCATCCAGCTCCGGATAAATAAAAATGTTCTGAGTAAAAAGCTTGGAAACCTCTGCATCCTTTCCTTCCACTTCAGAACTTTGTACAACTTTGTGTTGTTCCTGTTGAAGTTAGAGGCTGTAACGAGAGAAAATGGAGAAAGGTTCAAGAATACTTTTGCAAGGTGCTATAAATCCATTTTATGCACTAAACCTTGTAACATTCCCACCTTGAGCTAAACTCATTGTGCTGTTTTCATGTCGGGTTCTGACTTTCTGCATCAGTTCAAGTGGCTCCAGTAAAATACCAGTGTGTGTTAGATTTTCCAGTGTTTTCCCACATCCACCAGTGCTTCCGGTGTCAACTGACAGAAAACTCCCTCATCTCCTAACACTAACACCTGGTTCTCTCCTGTAAGGCTACAGAATGGTCCCAGGACTCCAGAAGCAAGGCTCAGTATCCCCATAGAGCAGAGCTCGGGCTTGATGCTGTGGAACTGAGCGTCTCGGCCCGATGATGTTCATGTCACTCGTCTCCGTCTTCATTATTCCCTGTGGATCAAAGAGTTTTGCTCTTCCTCTCATTTTCTTCCTTTGCTTTCTAATTTCCTCTCCACTACAGCGTTGCCGCTCGGGTCCCTGTTGAGTTTAACGTATGACGAGAGGAGGGATGCGGTGTCACTTCCGTCAGGGCCTCTCATCTATCCCCCCCCCACCCTTGTGAGTGCATTCATCCTAAACATATGTGGAGAAAAAATAGTTGGAGCCCAACAACCAAACCTGTGTTTTGTTTTGTTTTTTCCATCTCTCAAGCTCACTGGCATTTCACAGCCTTTTTCTTTCTTTTTTTTCCCATGTCCTCCACATGCAACCTTTCCTTTGTTTCTGCATCACTCCTCTGCTCATATTTCCAGCTTTCAGGTGCGTTTTCTCCTGCTCTTTGTTATTCTCTGACGAGGCTGTTCTGTCTCCCTACAATCACTGATTACAAAATAAATGAAATTAAAGCTCCAGTATGTAACTTAAAAAATATCTTTTTTGCATATTTGTTAAAACTGTCACCACGTCGGTATGAGACAGATAATTCGTGAAAAGATGGAGCTCCTCCACCTCCTCCCTGAGCTACTATTGCCGTCTAAAGAAATGCACCGCTCCCGACCTGAAACAACCAATCACAGCCAGGAGGAAGGGCTTAGCACTGTCAATCACTCATGCACGCACTGCTAAATGTGCTAATGGTGAAGAAACAACTTACTGTTCCAGGGAAACTGTTTATCCACCATCATCTGTGGCCATGCTAACTAGCCTTAGCATTAACGACAGGCTATGTTGTGGTGAACCAGCTGTAGCGAAGCAGAGAGCAGTGTGTGAGGGGAGCATAAATGAGGGTGACTGACAGCGCTAAGACCCTCCTCCTGGCTCTGGCACAACATAACGGTAATTTTAACAAATATGTAAAAAACATATTTTTCATAAAAGTTACATACTGCAGCTTTAAATGGACGCTGAGAAGAAAGGGAGGTCCACATGCAACACTACAGCTTTTCTCATGGTGCGGCAATAAACCATCATCCAACTCAGGTGTTCTTTCTAACAGCAGAATCAGGACTTTAGGGCCTGGAATGGGAAATGTCGCTGTGATAGACAGTGTTGCCACAAAAAGTCATCTGACTGAATGGAATAATCCTTTAAAAAGTAACTTAGTTACTTTACTGATTACTTGATTTCAAAAGTAGTTAAGTTAGATTACAAGTTAATTAATTATAATTAATTATACTAATTAATTAATTATACTAATTAATTAATTAGTTACATCCAGCAACTGCAGTGCATTTTCAACAGTAATGTCAATGTCTCTCCTGACATTTTAAGTTTAACTTAAAACTTAAACTTCAACGCCTTGAAATTGGCGTTAAAATTGTTTCTTCAAAAACTCCTGTTCTTTCTGAAACTCCACTTTCAGGAAGTCATCCCAACAGCTCTTCTCTGTTAACTGTTTAACAATGTTTTTATCAGTGTTTCACAGAGAAGTAGCTTGTATAATGAGCTCAGCAGATGCACAGTTCTACCAGGTGTTTACTAATAGCTGCTGGCTAGTCTGAAGGAGCTGAGTAGGAAAGTTACAGGGGAGGGCTGCTATGTGAGACGGAATCTCAGAAGCTTAGAAACTGCAGCTCTGAGGAGGAGCTGCGTCTCGAAGGTGGCGCTTGGTCCATCTAGGCATTTTGGACAGCTGAATGGTTGCCATGGGAGATTAAAGTATTTCGCAAACATGCATGAAAGAATCAAGACAACACTCCAGGTATGTTTTTGACGAGGAAATAAAATTATAACATGATATAGAGCTCAAAAAAGTCAATTTTACATAATACTACCCCTTTAAAAACTGTATCCTGAGGGAAATATGTGTCTTTATAAAAAATTAAATAAAGACTGTCTTACTTGACTCGACATAACATAAATACTTGTTTTTATAAAAAACAAAAAACAAACAAAAAAAGCACTTATTGGTTGTGTAACAAACCAATAAGTTTGTTACATGATGTTGGTGGTGGTGGTGGGGTGCGAGTCAAAGTTTCTTCAAATTTGGCGTAGTGTTTTTGAAGATAAGACTTTGTCACCAGCTCAGAGTGTACTGTGAACATTAATGTTGTCATCTTTAGCTGACACAAACTCAAAAGAGTTGACTGTGTCCAACAAAAACTGCGGCAGAGAATTCGGTTCAGTTTTCCCCCGGCTTCCCAAAACACAACATGAAAGGCCAGAAGTGGGCAGTTCTTTCTCCAAAAACACCAAATGACCCACTGTGACTGCAGTCAACTGCTACAACTAGTACAACTGATCTTTATTCACTTAATATAAATAGTTACGCATTACAAAAATGAGCAAGTTATTCCACTTTATGTTTAACCTGATGGTTTAAATTTAATTTATAACAACTCTGACTTTCTTTTCCACAAACTGAAAACACCACTTTACCCTTAGTAAATAAAAATTTAGCTCCATTTCCTTTAAATTTCCATTTCCTTTTTTTCTGTTCAAACTTTGGTGTGGGGCTGTTCAGGGAAATCTAAAAGGCTGGATTTGGGTCTCTGATGCAGGAATACCCTCAGCCAGCAAGAAATGGTACCAGTCATGTTTGCTCATCTGATGCCCCGCCCCTTTGGGCAAAACATGAAACTGAAAAAAATTTCAAGTTTAAGAAAAAAATTACTGAACACAAAAACATAGTTTTGAGCAAGAAAGCAAAAAGGTTGAACTATCCCCCGATAATAATAAATAATAATCTTCTTTAAATTAAAAGAAATTGAATCATTTAAAAAAAAAAAAAAAGTAACTCGTTTTTTGATGTTCAAGATCCAATTTAGTCTTTAAATAATTTGTCTTCAGTTAAATTTCCCCCCACAAGCATAGTCCTTATGAAAGCTGCAGAATGTGACTCGCATGGCACGATGGTTAGAGCAGGCACCCTGCAGACAGAGGCTTCACACCTCGATGAGTTCGAGTCCTGTCCTTGGTGCCTTTGCTGCATGTTTCCCCCATTCTCTCTGCTCCTTTCCTGTCAGATTATTTGTAAATAAAGGCAACTAGAGCCAAAGAAGTTCTTTTAAAAAAAAAATAATAATAATTATGTTGTGACAGTATAGTATAAGAGAGATAATCTGTGAAAAAAATCAAGTTCCTCTGCCTTCTCCCATTGCTCCCAGTACTAACTGGAGAAATACACCACTCAGTGAGAAACAACCAATCAGAGCCAGGAGGAGGGTCTGCCAATCACCCTCATGTACACCCCCCACCCCCCTTTGCTCTCTGCTACACTACAGCTGGTTCACCACAACATAGCCTGCTGCTAATGCTAATGCTAGTTAGCTTGGCCACTGATGATGGCAGATAAACAGTTTTCCTAGAACGGTGAGTTGCTTCTTCACCATTAGCACATTTAGCAGCGCGAACACGAGGGTGACTGGCAGCACTAAGCCCCTCCTCCTGACTCTGATTGGTTGTTTTAGGTCAGGAGTGGTGTCTTTAGAAGGTAATAGCAGCTCAGGGAGGAGGTGGAGGAGCTCCATCTTTTCACAGATTATCTGTCTCAGACCAAACTGTCACGACATGGTGACAGTTTTAACAAATATACAGAAAATGTATTTTTGTAAAAGTTACATACTGCAGCTTTAAGCTCCACATGAACAGGTTGTTGGGTAAAGTGTGGCTCCAGGAAGAGAACTGGTCCCCATGCAGCTCTAAACTGGACTGAATGGATATAAACCATCGATCGCCCTCTGCATTGTTTAGGATTCAGTTGAAACTTCTTGGCAGCTTCAGATCTCTTAATTTAAATTGCATGAATCCACCCATGAATTTGAAGTGGGGGGACAACTTCTTTAATCTGCTGTGAATCATTAACTAACTTATTAGAAGACTACTACCAGTCCATTATCGCAACATTTACACCGTTTATTACGCTTGAGGAAACTGATTTCCTTGCACCTGCTTTAAGATTCATCCATCCACACTGATGCTATATGTCTGCTCTTCATCATCTTCTATCCGTTCATCATCCATCTGCCCCGTTATTGAGCCTTGCAACAAATCAAGCCTTTCTTCACATATCAGCCGTCCGTCTCCTTTCATTCCTTCATGTCTGTTTGTGCACAGATTTCTCCTCCAGCTCCCTCTGTTTTCCTCTCCGAGCTGTTGGCAGCATCGCTAAAACGCTGTCAGCTTTGACCTTTACCTCCACCCCTCTCCTCTCTCACTCACACACATGGTCTGAAATCGAGATATATATATATATATATATATATATATATATATATATATATATATATATACACACAGAAGTCTACAAAACACTGCGTCAGTAAAGGACACAGAGGTGGAAGATAGTTAGCGAGTGACAGAAGAAAGAAAAGATGCAAAACAAAGCAAGAAAAATCAAAAAGTAGAGGATTAATCAGAGGCTCGACACACAGGCATTGATTTTTTTTGTAGACTTAAGATCAAAACAGCAATAAGTGACCTTTTGTTGTAGAAAAAGCAGCAGCAGAAGCTTTCCGATGTGAGCAGAGATCAGACGAAACTGACTGAGAGATGGAAGAACCACATCTGAAAGTGAGGTGACGAGCGTCGCTCCGCTGCTTCGGCTCTTCTGCTCCCAGGATCAAAAAAGACAGCGCTCACGGAAGAGAGTGAAGACCTGAACTGCAGAGTTAGACGCCTGAAATCGTAGTCCAGCTCCGGTCCTCAAAGTGCTGCTGTCCTGCCAGGTTGAGATGTGTTTCTGGCCCAGTTACCTCCTCAGCATGTCATGAAGATCTGGAGAGGCCTGCTAATGAACCATCATCTGATTTGAGTGCGTTGAACCTGGGAAAGAACAAAAACAGGCAGGGTACCGACCCTCGAGGACTGACTTTGGACACCTCTGGTCTAGATGCAGAGCGTTCACATGGAGCGCTGCTGCTTCTTCTCTGGGAATAATCAGGTCCGTAACGTGAGCAGACAGGTGTGAGCGCGCTCCGCTTTACACAGATGTCGGCCTTCCTGTCGGATCACCTCAGTGATTTTTCATGGGAGAGACGAAGGGGGAGGCCGTGACCACAACTCGACTCGCTAACGGAGCTCTGCTGAAGCGTTCTGCTGGAGCACAACGACTCTGACAGTGACATGATGCCAGGGAACTGGTCCCACAGGAACATCAACACTAGTACATCTGCAAGCAGAGGTTTCAGTGCACTAGATCTTTAGAAAAAGTAGAAGTATTGGTTGCACAATTTGAAATATTTTCTAGATTTCTGGCTTAAATTTATGTATACATCCCCTCTAATATATTGCTAGATGTCAATCAGCAGTTTTCACCTAAACCTCACATATTTTGCAGCCATCAGGAAGCGTCTCTCGTCCTGCTGGATGGATCTTTAACCACTCTTCTTTCCAGGACTGATGTCTTGGTTTTCTGGCACGGATCGAGCTAAGTTTTTTGTTAAAATGTAATTTTCCACGGGCAGATTATTTCACTTAAAGCTAGAACTTTTTATCAATATTAAGGAATACTTGACTTAAAACAAGCTCCTATATTGTGCTGAAAAATTACTTGTGAGTTAGTTTTGTCTTATTTCAAGTGTATTCAAGATATTTGCTCTGGAAACTTGGCCAAAAATACTTGGTACGATTTAGTGTTTTTGCAGTGGACCAAGATGCAATCATTCAGCTGTGGATCAGAAGAGGAAGAGTCTGGATGTACTCCCCCTTCTTCATTATTCCATCCATTTTCTCTAATGCACTCGTCCTTATAGCAGCCTATCCACCCCTCAGCATGATGCTGCCACCACCAGACATCATTGTTGGTGCTACATTGTTCTTCTTGGGTTTTAAAGCCTCGGCTTGACGTAAAGGCACAGAGGAAGAACCCCAGACAACATCCCAGGATCACGGAAGTGCGTATAAACATGCATGTCAAGCACAAACAGATCTATACATACACCCTTAAATTTAAAAACTTAGTGGGAGTGTTTCACCTCAACCACAGCCCCACACCATGATGCTACCACCACCATGCTTGACAGCTGGTACAGTGATTTGATCACCTCAACTTTCAAACATGCTCCTTGATTGTGGCCAAACAATAACCACCTTCATTTAAAAGCATTTTTTTTTTGGTTTAATTGTGTTGTCTTTGACGAATAAATTAGTTTGATGTTGGGAATCAGGAAGGGTGCAAACACTTTTTCACACCACTGTAAATTTCTGATGATAAGTGATGAGTTCTGGTCAGATTTCATCATTTAAACCTTTTGTGTTGCAGTAAGACGTTTTCTCGTCACAGTCGCCAACAACAGGAACAGAACGTCTTCAGCTTTATTGCCTTCATGTGTTGGTTGTAGGTGGGGAGCACCACTGATGGTGACAGCAGCGTGAAAAGGTATTCCTGTGGAGAGAAAGTTAAACATTGTGCTCACCAGAATACATCCTCTGTGATGCATCGTGGATATCAGAGAAAATGGGACGCGCTGCTGTTTCCGCTGAACTTCATGAACTAAAACCAACATGCTTATTGATTTAAAAATATTTACATTGGATCTTAACAGTGCCTCCTGATGGGTTCATCTCCCCACCTGTGAGTTTCCTCTTTGTAAAATAATCCCTGTGATGGATCATTAAAACAGTCCAAACAAGCTCAAAACATAATGGAAATCATTAAGAACCTGTTATTCTAATCTTTCTATTTTCCCTGTTTTTAAAAATGTTCTGGAGATGATTGTTGCAAAACAGTCGAACAACCATCCTGAAAACAAAAGTTCCATTTGGCTTTGGACCAAAGTAACCTTCTGAAATGAGGTGCTCTTTGGAACGGGGTAAAACTGTACGTGTTGCATCTTCTGTTTGGCACCATTAACCATTCTCATATCCAGACTGTCTGCTTTGAATTTTTTAAAACAGGACATTTTTTTGGTTTGAGTGGGCAGGCCATCTACCATAGTTTTAGACCAGAGAGCAGTGTATTAAAGTTAAGGAAGAAAAGTCCATTTTAATTAACAAAATGGGAATACCTCAGGGTTCAACACTTGGCTCACTGGTATTTAATTTTTTATTGATACATAGTGGACCCCCCGCCAATTAGCAGTTCAGTATTTGTAGATTCACCTATTTTTCTGTGGAACGTAACTCCAGATTATTTGGGGAAAATTTGAATATTCATGAATTTTCACATAAAGCACAGCTAAAATATTTAAAAGAAAATACAGCTTGGGAAGCTGAAATACGTACGAGTTTTAATGCGTATTAAGGTATCTCAAAATTTTAAATTGTTTAAAAAATTGAAATTCTCAGTGTTAGGTCAAATGCGTCTGCATTCTAGAATGTAAAACAGCACATCTTTTTTCTGTATCTTTGGCTGTTTTCTTAATAAAGCCATCTTGAAACTGGTTTATCTTCCATAATGTTTTTGTTTGATGGGGATTTTAATTTGTCGATAACAATACTTTCAGAAAAATAGCTTCTGTTTAGAAATGTGATTCAAAGGTTAGGCCAGATCAATATTCAACACAATAATACTCTAACATAGTCTGAAACAGAAAAATGTTTTATCGTGGAATTTGTTTTCCTTTTTTTGAGTGAGTTTAAAGACATCAGAAAGAAACTTTTTACTTTACATTACGTTATGAGAAACAAGAAGTTTCTCATTATAACGAGAAAGTTATCCCACAATTCAACTTTGATTAACGCACCAAGAACATTTCAGAATCAGAAACAACTGTTCTCAGTTTTGTGAAATGAAAACCAATCTTATGCATACCCAGGCAGTTCTCACATGTATTTTGATTTTCTCACATACTGTGTAACAATTTGAATAAAAGGATCACCATCTGAAACTGAGGGACCCAATGATGACCCATATTCAGCTCAGTTTTGTAGGACTACAGTGCTTAATGGTTGTTTTGGAGACTTGGTGACGCTGTGGAGATCTTTCTTTGAGCCAGTGAGCTTCGTTGATGTTTTCCCCTCCTTTGCCATCTTCGTCACCTTGATGGCAATATGAACCTTTGTTCCTGGCCAGCCAACAGTTCCTGTTCCGTTGAATTGCTGCTCTGACTGCATATATAGGTACGTTTAGGGCTAGGATATATTTTATTGGGGCCATTTCCTGACTTTTGAAGGTCAGCACTTTCTTCAGTGGTATGCTGTCTTATTGTTGAGGAGTGGCTCAGAGAAATGAGCCTCTGCACAACATCATATTTAAACCCCAAGGAAACAGGAAGTTGTGGATTACTGAAGTCTTTACACTTTCTGATCAACTTAAAAGTAACAATTGCAAAAATGGTTGATTTTGTTCCTTCTCTGGAATCATTGAAGGTGTAAAAGCAAATATTTCTCATTGTTGGACTCCCGCATCACTAAATAAATTAATTTATAGCAAAAAAAGGTTATATATTTATGAAATGCTTCAGTTTGTGTGCTGCAATTAAAGAATTAGTTTCTCAGTTTTTATGCTCTATATCCAGTAGGACTTTGTAACTGGAGCGGTTTTAATGATAATTCAGAAAACTTCGGTTCAGACCTGCTGCTTCAACTCGAAGGTGTAATTGGTTTGCTGCATCGCTGCAGATGGAAGTGAAACACTGGATCTTAAATCCTCTGTAAATACATACTTTTCGTTTCCTCTGAGGTTATTTTTTTTACATTCTTCTGCCCTCTCACCCATTTCTTCCTGCATGTACAATATTTCTTTCCCTCTATCGTTACTCCATCTTTTCCATTAGCAGAATGTGACCTGAAGGTAAGTGCAAGCCCGACTCATCCTCCGTTTTTAAATAGCTCCACTTTTCACCGAACTCTTCGTCTTCTGAGCTCTTAGCCGTCTTCCCGGGCCCGTCCGCCCGCTGATGTTACTGATTTTATTTTCAGCCTTTAGGTCTTTTCTTTTCTCTCCTCTCACACTTGTTTTTTGTAGATTCTTATGTTTTACTGGTTGAAACAAACTTTACGTTACAGTTGTGATTATACCGTTTTCTTCTCCTTCTACCCATTGTATTTTGGGATAGATGGAGATTTCCTTTGACCCAAACAAATTAATTAAAGTGTCTAATATGTGCTTTCCTGCTCCTTTCCCAGCAGCTTGTTTAAGGTTCTTCTTTAGTTTTCTTTCAAATCCCAGCAGTTGAAAAAATATCACACCATTTTATTTTTATAGCACTTTAAAAACAGCGATAAAGCTGACCACTGTGCTGTAGTACTGAAAGAGTGAAAACAAGTACAAAAATAGTCGACAAAAACACAGATATAGTCAACGTTTTACACTGGGTTTAAAACCTTTGCATAGAAGTGAGTTTTGAAATAAGATTTATGAACTGAATGATGTGCAAAGGTAAAGAGTTTGAGTCGCTCTGTCACATCTGGATTTACATCTTGTCTTTTTGAAGCACTAAAAGCAGCTGGTCCACTGATCTGAGATAAGGACACACACACGGTTACAGCGGTTCAGACGGCTCAGTTCAAAGTCATGCTATGCATTTACCAACATATGCAGCGGTGTGTTTACGTGCTGCGCCAGCGTACTCCTGTGTGTCTACCTGTCTGCCTTGCGCACAGTGCGTTCACGTTGAGAGAGATACGTTTGAAAAAATGTTGGGATCTAGTGATACAGACGTTTAAATCCAGATGTGCTACGTTGAGCCACACACTACACACTGTTAAAAAAAAAACTTTTAGAAGGGCACTTTTTGTCCAGGGGAAAAAGGACAGGCGAGCACCACATATGTTGGCATTTCCACAGAACCACCATTTTATTTCTATTTTGATGTTTTAAAAAAAGAATAGGATAAAACTGCAAAAAAAGGAGGGGATAGACACATTTTCCGATGATGATGTTTCTGATGATGACGTTGATATTTACATGACAAGAAAATTTTATTTAAATAAATATTAATGGCTCTTTTAATGTAATTCTGTTGTGGAAATTCAGTATGCAGCGCAAAAAATAAACGACATCGTTCACAACTCCTTCTGTTCACTGATTGGCCCGGTTGAAATTCTTGGAGAAAATCCACTTCAAGGGGAGAAAGAGTTACTGGGAGAAGAGCCTGTGGCAGAACCAGAACTCACTGGAGGGACTATAGATCCCTTCCAACCTGGAGTCGCATTTGGATCCCCAAGGAGGAGCAGGAGAGTGGTGGGAAGATGGATGACTGGGTTTTTGTTTCTGTTAACCTTTAAGCAGAGGATGATGGACGGACGAAGTTACCAAAGCCGGAACAAGGCTGAATGAGGCCCTAAGCAGAGTCTTATCAAGGGGCCCAGTTAAAGCTGCAGTATGTACCTTTTACTATTGCCGTCTAAAGAAATACGCTGCTCCCGACCCAAAACAACCAATCAGAGCCAGGAGGAGGGGCTTAGCGCTGTCAGTCACCCTCGTGTACGTGACGCTAAATGTGCTGATGGTGGAGAAACAACTCACCGTTTCAGGAAAACTTTTTATCTTACGTCATCAGTGGCCATGCTAACTAGCCTTAGCATTAGCAGCAGGCTATGTTGTAGTGAACCAGCTGTAGCGTAGCAGAGAGCAGGGGGAGTGTGAGTGGCAGTACACCAGGGTAATTGACAGCGCTAAGACCCTACTGGCTGTGATTGGTTGTTTCTGTCTGAGTGGTGTATTTCTGCAGTTAGTAGTGGGAGCACTGGGAGAAGGCAGAGGAGCTTGATTTTTTTCAAAGATTATCTGTCTTATATTATTCTGTCACGACATGATCATTTTAACAAATATGTAAAAACGTATTTTTCATAAAAGTTACACACTGCAGCTTTAAGAGAAGGGGTTGGTTATGATGGTATAGGGCTCCAAGCAGGCGCCTTGTTCACTCTTGGGCCAGCGCGAGGAGAGACAGATGGACAGACAGGGACAGATCTGTCTTTGTAAAGAAAAACACGTGAAATATACTTCTGTTTGCAGAGTTCTGCCCACAAATATATCAAATATGAATGTTCTCAGTGGAAAAATTATTTTTTGCACATCCATGAACTTTATTATTTTTGCTTGACAAGATGGCAACGTGTGATTAACGGCTGTAATTTTTAAAAACAAAACCCTGATGACTGGTGCCTATGTGTCCCTGACACAAGCAGCTTTTTCTCTCCCCGACTGGTTTTGCAGGAAATCTGTTCAAACACACAAACTCCCTTTGACTTGTTGCTTTTGGAGCCGAGACCCAGCCCAGCCTCTGTCTGCTCATTAATGATTCAATTATGAGAACGGACCGGCCAGACACCCCCCTCGCCCCCACCCCCTGCATACATTTAAAATAATTGGGGGGATGTGAGGAGCAAACTCAAATTCTCATCTTCACAAATTAACCGTGTGCCTTTAGCACAGCAGCAGACTGAGATATAGATACACACACATTCAGCTGAGAGTGTTAATTAGTGTGCTAAGCCACCGAGCTTGGAGGTAAAAACAGCAGCACAGGAATGCTTTAAGATTATCCCGCTTAATTTATGCAGATAAGCCCTCAGTGATGTTGGCATCCAATGGCCAGAATGGTTTTAATGCAAACCAAGATATGAAATCATACTTTTAGGGGGGGTGTTGAGGGAAAAGTTAGAGCTGTAAATGTACGTCTCTGGCATTATTGTGGAGGAGTTTGGGCTCTCTGTACTTTTTAACCTTTCTCTGGGTCTGGACTTTGAGTAGGACATTGCTTCCTTTCATCCTGTTGTAGATCAGCTGACTTGTGCAGGATCATTTTGCTGTTGATGACCCAGTTTGGACCAAGGATCTGCTGTAGGACCAATTGTCTCACATTTGACTCTACGAGTCAAATGGTCCGGGAGACTCGATTTGATTCGGGACCAAAATTGCAACACGTTACATTTTCGGCTGCTGCGGTTCGCTTTCACACTGCACTGTCAAACAAACCAGACCCTTTGAAAAGCCTGTTTCACCCTCTCATCTGTGGGGGCGCTGCACCAAGAACCACTGAAGGAAACAACATGAGAACCTCTGAACAAAACACTGAGCGCAACTTCCTTCTTCACAAACTGTAAACAAAAATGGAGTGGTTCTCTATGACTGAATTATTTAATAAAGTTTAGTTCTTTTTCTAAATTTTCTAAGTGTTTTTAATCACTTTTTGTCTTACCAACGTTGATATTCCTTTCTTCTACTGCCTGGATCACACATGACCAAATATGCAAATTACACAATGATGTCATTTTGCGACTTTTGGGAGGGCCAATAGTTACTTTCCTTGCTGAGAAGTTGGCAACAGTGGACGTATTCAGGAACCCACTTCCTCTCCAGTTTATCATGTAGACCTCTGCTGTGCAAGCGTCCATCTGTGTGTCTCCTTTTTTAATCTTGATGTTTTTTTAATCACACCCTAAAAGATACCTCCTGTTGAGGATGATAGTTTAAGGTATATTTGGTGTTTGGCGTATTAAAATAGGCAGTTAGTGTTTTTTTTTTAAAAGGGGAGTCTCAGATATTTGCAGATTTCAGCAACTGTACATCAAATATTTAACATCAAAGGTGGGAAAATATCTATTTTTTTCATCTAAAAGAGCTGGCATCATAACAGGTGGACCCTCCTGAAATCTATTGTAACTGAATAGTCTCTTTGCTGCCAGGTGCAGGATTGTTGTAGCTTGTAACGTCTGCGTTCATCAAATCATTTGAAAGTTTTTTAAATTAATGAAATTATTTTCTTCCACACTGACGTTCGATTTAATTAGCCTTTCTGAGCATTCCCCTTTTCATCCTGCTGCACAAACAGTGTTTTTTGCAGTTTCTTTAATCTCCAAACACCAGTTATAGGACTCCCCCCCACCCCTCCTGCGCAGACATAAGTGTCAAATTTAGGTGTTATTACAGGAGGAGATTGGCCTTTCTCTCTCCATGAGAGATCAGCCATCGATCTTCAGAGTCAACATGACACCCTGAGCTTCTCTGATATTTGCACACAGACACAAACAAACATTAAAATCCTCAAATGCAGAACGAAAAGACTCTGTGACCTGAGAATATTTTCCTTTATGTAAACAGATTCATGTGTCCTGCTCACCTTGTTGGAGATGAAGAACCTCACCTGCTGTCTTTGGAGCAGAATATCTCCTCTCTGAGTAGAAATGAGCATCCATTAGTCATGTTGGCGGCAGCGGCGTGTTTCTCCTCGGGGTGTGCTACGTACCAAATGTTCTCCAACATGTCTGGCTTCCTCCGGTGAGCACTACAGTGATTCTCACTGTCTGCCCACTTTACACCTCCCATTCAGGTCTATTTAAGCCGCCGCTCTTTTTCAGCAGCTTGTGGCGCGGGAGGTCCGGCTATTTCTGTTTCACGCCGTCTCTTCTCGTTTCTGGCCCACTTCGAACCTCATCAGGGCGAGCGGAGAATTGTTAACGTGAGCGAAACCCTATCGAACGATGTGTTGAAGTTAAAGGTCTTCATGTCACAAATTTCACACTTATTATATTTCAGAAAAACACAAGGAATAAACCCCTCTCTCATGTTGTCGTTCGATCAAATCTTCACCTGCCGTTCAGGTTTAAAAATATCCACCTGATTTTCTTCAGGTTTCCTGGCCTCCCACGGTACTCTCACCTTTAATCATCATCTTCCATCCCTCCTCACAGTGTTTCTGTAATATCGCCTGCTTTCAGACGCTCATGCATAAAGCAGCAGACTACAAACCCAAGGCCTAACAATTAAACTGTGACGGTTCATTGACAGATATAGTTCAGCTTGTGTTATATTAGTGGCTGTAAGTTTGGACCAAAGTTCAGGAAACGGGAGGGAGGATTTTAATCATGAATCACAGAAATTACTTGCAAAACTTCTTGATAAAAACGTTACCAGGAAAAGCAACAAAGAAACATGGAGGACTGACAGAAAGCAACTGCAGAAACCAGAGCAGAACAATGAAGCCGGGGAGCTTAAATATACTGAGGAGAGAGTGGAAATGACAAAAGAACCACAAGATTGAATTAGAGGTGAATGGACGCAGCTGGGGAAGGAGCAGGTAGGGTCAAATGAAGAAATGATAAACAGCTGGGACGGGGAGCAGAATAGTGGGCTGAGGTGAGGTAAAAACCAAACAGAAACAAAGACAATGAATGAAAGGAGAAAGAAAACCTGAGGGCTGTTTCACAAAGGGACAGCAGATTCCGGATGTTCTGGCTGAGTTAAGCCTGGACTCAGTTTCGCAAATGCAGCAGCTCATCAGTTACCATAGCGATTTATCCTGTGCAGCTAGCCTACTCCAGACCAGGCGAACAGCCAGGCTTAGTTCATCTGGTCCTGAGCTGTTCAGTCAGCGGTCACAACGATCAGAAACCAGAGTGTTTTCTTCGTGATTCTGTTTTCTTATCTGTCTGTTTTGGTCTTTTTTTTAATCAGTCTGCATTAGAATACCACTGATTCATTTTGGTTTTCAGTCAATACGATTATTATTTTAACATTATGATGTTAGAATATACCATTATCGATTTTATAATTATCCATGTGGGCATTGTTTCTGTTCGATTGGGTTTCTGAAGACTGCTGCTGTTCTAAATTTGACAGAAAGGCCTTTAATAGACTATTGCATGTTGAGGGGATTAGAAAGATGGCTGATAGAGAAGCAAAGGTGTTGTAATCAAGTCAGGCCATTTAAGTTGCAGATATATTCATATTTCAAGTTTGAGGTATATATCTTTACATAAGTGTATATTTTGGAGTTCCAGTAAGTTGCCTGAATAAATAACAATAAAACTGCACTTACAGGAGAATTAAACAGATTGTATCTGAAAGAAAGCAGATATTTTGAAGTCAAACATTACAAAGGTATGAAATCCTGCTCTCAAACTGAAAATTTAAGCTCTTGATATTTTGCATTTTAGTTCCTACATATGCGCTGTGAGGAAATTCCAGTAATTTGCAAAACATAAGGAAGAGAAACTGTAAACAAAAGTAGCGATCTTATCACGCTAGTATCAGTCTGATACCAATACTCACCTTGGTATCGGTAGCATCGATATTTAAATCGATATGCCCAGCCCTGTTGAACAGAACAGGTCCTCCCTGGTGAACGTTTTGTTGTCCATTATCTTTTTAAACGCTCTAGTTTATATGAAAGTGAAGGCAGGTGAGTGAATACTTTTGGCTGTATTAAAGTGGATACCCCTCCTGATCTGGGGTCCACCAGAATGAGCTGCTGCTGGGGTCTTTTTGGACCAGTTTCCTTGGATGAGAAGGATGGAGATGGATGGTTGGATGGATGTTTGCTCTGCTGATGGCTGGCTGGTCATAAATATTTACTCTAAGTATCTGTGAACCCCAGCTCAGAGCAGACCTACTCACAGCTGTCCACTTGTCTGAGGTCTGAGCAGATTCATATCGCACTTCCTGTGGGGGGTTAAAAACCAGTAAGAGCGGCAATGATCCAGTGAGTCTGACACATTGGAGTAAAAGGGAGGAGGGAGAGGCTGCAGAGGTGAGAAGGAGGACAGTCAGGGAGAAGGAGAATGAGAGAGGTAGCGAAGTGATGACAGGTTATTTTTCACCTCTTCCCTCCTGACAGATGATGTTATTTCCCGTCCTCCTCGGACATGCGGCAGATCCAATCTAAGGCTTCCCTGGAAGGCCCTTCTGACGCTATGTAACCAAATAAAAAACCTTTATTGCATACAGCGAACACAGACACACACCGAGACAAGCAGGGAGGCTGTGGACTCTGTACAAGCTAAAAATAATAACGCACTGCATGAATACAAAGCATGCATCTGACACTTTATAACAGAAATCTTCGCAGGTGTGCCGCACCCTGAAACATCTTCACTCGTTGAACTTTTTCACCTTGTGTCCAAGGAACACAGTAGACGGGTCATAGAGAAAGATGTGAAGTTTAAAGCAGGGTTAGGTTCTAAAAATCAGGCTTGTGAAAAATCATAATTATAGTCATCATAATAACATATTTAAAGCTGCAGTATGTAACTTTTACAAAAATACGTTTTTTGCATATAAGTTAAAACTGTCACCATGTCGTGACAGTTTGGTATGAGATGGATGAGCTGTGAAAAGGTCGAGCTCCTCCACCTCCTCCCTGAGCTGCTATTGCGGTCTAAAGAAATGCTCCGCCCCCGACCTAAAACAACCAATCAGAGCCAGGAGGAGGGGCTTAGCGCTGTCAGTCACCCTCACCTACGCGCTGCTAAATGTGCTAATGGTGGAGTAACAACTCACCGTTCCAGGAGAACCGTTTATCATCTGTCATCAGTGGCTGTGCTAACTAGCATTAGCATTAGCAGCAGATTATATTGTGGTGAACCAGCTGTAGCTGAGCGGCCCATACATGAGGGTGACTGGCAGCGCTAAGACCCTCCTCCTGGCTCTGATTGGTTGTTTCTGACTGAGTGAGGTATTTCTGCACTTTGTACTGGGAACACTGGGAGAAGGCAGAGGAGCTCGATTTTTTTCACAGATTATCGATATTATACTGTCATGACATGTTGCTTATTTTAACAAATATGTGAAAAACATATTTTTCATAAAAGTTACATGCTGCAGCTTTAAATAAAAATGTGTTAAGCATGTTAATAGATATAAGCAATACAAAAGTAACAAATTTGCTTTAGGAAGAAGATGAATCTCCTCCAGTCTCCTTCGCGGTGCCCAAGCCCCTTCGATTAAGCCTCAATCTCAAGACACCTGTGTTTAGACATGGCCTTGAAAAGGCATCAGGAGTCAGGGATGGAAAAAGAAGAGACACCACGATGATGCTCCTGAGTCGCTTGCACTTCCTCCTCTTACCCTCCCCTCCCCTCGTCGCTGTGTATCCGCTGTGTTCAGAGTAGAGGCAGACATTTTTTTTTGGGATGGGAGTAAATTTCACTGTTAATCACAGGATTGGGATGGTACAGGATAAAAAGTTAACGGGAGCAAAGGGGATCAGGCAGGAGCAGGAACCAGCCAATAGACAAAATGGCAATGACGACAAATGAAACACAGGACAGGCACCACCATTTTGGTAGTTTTTGTTTAATAAGCCTAGACTTTAATGAAAGTCAAAAGAACTACATGGCCCAGAAGCCCACAGTGCATCTGGTGGCTGCACTCTGTTTGAATTCATAGAAGAGCAGCAATGGAGGGATGAAACACCAGTGGAGACACCAATTTACCACAATACATGCTTGACTAGGTCTCTTCTCGACTTCTGGGGGGTGAGAGGTCAGGTGGGCTGGTGCCAGCTGCCCAGAGGCTGCTATCAACAAGTACTGCTACTTGTTGCTAGCAACTTCTGAGCGAAGTTTCAGTTTTGCTGGGAGACGACATGGTTGAGGAGAGGCGATCCATCCTCAATCCAGAAAATGTCAATTAACTTTGGTTCCTACATAGCAACATATAACTTTTCCTAATGTTCCTGGACTTATTATGTGAGAATATGTTAGATATTAGATGAAGTGATGTTTCTGATCGTTAGCTGTAACTAGTTGAAGAGTGGGAAAGTCGACTGATTTGGCAGTAGTATGATCAGATCAAATTTAGTGTTTTGCCTACAGAAAAAGAGAAAGAGAAATGGGAGTGGTACAGGAGTGGGAGTCATTTTACTGGGCAGGAGTGGGATTGGACACGAAGTTTTGTTTTTTCACTCTTTCTTCTAATTCAAAAGTTTACATAGATTTGGTCAGTATCAGGGAAAACTGTATTTTAAACCGTTTGACTCGGATCAAACCTTTTGCGTTTCCTTCCACAAACCGCTGATAGGTTAACTGACACATTCAAGTTAATTGGAGGCTCACCTGTGGATGGATATGGATAAAGTTACAAAACCATCTCTAAAAAATGTTCTCGCAAAGTTTACAGGCGTTTAGCAGATAGAAATAATTTTGGTAATTTTAATTATCCTAAAACAAGATAAGTTTGGTCTGACTGAACTTCAGACAGTGAGAAAAAATCTGTTTGTCTTTTTATTTGGTGTATGTAAATATATGGTTTCAAATGTATGTATTGATGATGTAAATATTGAAAAGGTAAATTAAACTGAATTTCTTGGTGAGATGTTAGATCACGAGATCTGCTGGAAACCACATGTCCAATCCGTTCGGGTGAGATTGGCCCGGGGGATGCTAAGGGATTATTTTCTTCAGCAGGGACAGAGAAGCTGGTTGAGCTGATGGAAAGAAATATGTTGTTAGTCAGAAACATAAGTTTGTGGTTGTAAAGATGATGGATCCTTTTTAAAATACCTGCTTTCTGTATAAAACTTGAATCACTTTTCATACTGAAAGCTTCTGTGACTCAGATCAGCTGAAGGTTTGATTTTTTTGGGATCTTTCTTACTGCTCAGCGGCAGAAACACCCGAGAGCATGAAGCTGCACAAAAATAAAAGGCGCACAGCAGAGCTCCACTGTCAGCGCTTTAAATGATTCTTATTCACCTCTTTATCCGCCTGCTCCCCCTGCAACCTCCATTAAACCTCTGTGTTTTAGCTCCTCGGAGAGACGGAGGGACCCCAAAAAGAGAACCCTGACAATTTGGAAAGATTTGAAGAGAAGGCGATCCAGACGAAGGTGAAGATGGGGTGATGACAGCTAATCAGGTGGGTGTGAAGTAGGAGGGTCAAGGTGAAAGTTCTGAATAGGATTCGATCCTGTCGGGTTATTTCAATCTATTAATGCAACAACAGAGGAGTTGCACCCTGGGAGCTGTGGGAAATTTAGCTTCTGCATGCGCCATGCTTTGGAGTGGAAATGAGAGAAAAAGGTAAAGGTCAAAACCAGCTTCCCTCCTGAGACGTTTCTCTGCAGTCTCTGCTATGCTTCACATCGCCTCAGATTCAGTTCAGCGATTTATCAGCGGAGGGAAACATATTCAGCTCCAGGTGAGATCATGTTGAGAGCTTCTGCATTGACTCACGTTTCTCAGGCTGATATTTAAGGAAGCAAATTATTTAAGTTTCCATAAAGAATCTAGGCTCATTCTTTTTATAGCATGATTCAAATCCTCATGGACAACAAATAAAAACACGGTTATACAAGGCGGTTGAGGAGTTTTTGCAAAACCCAGTTAGAATAATCGGTGTGAGGATGTTAACCGAGAAGAACCAATCCAGTTTCAGAGCTCAGCTCATCAGTCAATGTTAAAAGAGCTTAAATACGGTAGGACTTTAAAGCCCAAAATTATTCGTATTCCTTTCTCTTCCAGAAAAGGCGGGAATCACCATTGCAACCAGTGACCCTGCAGGTTGTTTCTGCTGGTCAGTCATGGCTGGCTTTGTAGACTTTATCATTTCTGCAGCTGCGTCCTTTTCTAGTAAAACATCTTAATGTCTCACACCATTTGTACCGGGTCCCTTTAAGCTCTCTGAAGAAACATTCTGGTTTGATTCTGTTGTTACTTCCACCAGTGAGGTTCTGTGGTTGCAATCAGTTTGTCTAACAGGCATATTTTTGGGCAACACACTCTTATTGCCACTGTGATCCAGAGGGATAGAGTGGTTGTGTCCAAATTTGGTAGCTTCATCTGTCAACCGGGCCCTTCGTCAACGACAATGACAAGAGGTGAGTGGCTGTGATTTCGGACAGTCTTGCCTTCAGATTTATTCCAACCAGTGGTGGGCACACTACTGCTAATAACGGAACAAAATTTTCAGCTAGCACTTTAGCGCTTTTGCTAATTTTGAAAACGTTTAGTCCACATCGCTAAGTCCTAAATTATTTTTTCTGGATAAATTCTAGAGCGCTAATTTACTTGGCTGTTTCATAAATTTTAGTTTTTCAGTTTGATAAAGTTTAACATCTGTGTTGAAGTTTTGGTTAGTAGTTAAACGATTATATTCATGCTCTTATTTTGAAGTTCGTGATGACTGTTTACACAGCAGTTCCTTTTCTTCTTCTCATGCTCTCTCTTCTCTCAATAACTTTATTTCAAACAAAAAACATACAAGAACAAAATAAAATATGGACAATTGAGAACATGATATAAACATAAATACAAAATATAGAATATATATAGATATATAAATACATATTATAGAATATGTAGGTCAAAATTAAATTGGTGCTCAAGGGTTGTAGTCTTTCGAGGCAGATATAATTCAAATTGAAGTTAGTGCTTTAGTTTTAGCTTCTGCTAAATATTGTGTTAGTGTAGTGCTTTAGCTTTAGTGGAACTAACTTTTTAGTTAGCAGTCCCCACCGCTGATTCCAACACTTACCTCACTTGGGGTGAGGTAAGAGAACTTGAAATCTTGCTGAGTTTTGTTTTATTACTTATTTAATCGTTTTTAATTATTTAAATATGTGATTTTATTTTTTACAAAAATTATATTAAAAAACATATAAATGACAAAATACTAACAACCGCCAAATTAAAATATACTTACATTTAAAACTCTACTCCTCTCCTGCTCCATCCACCATTGTTACAAGAACAAAAATCTCAGTTGTGGACCACAGTGAATCTTGAGATAAGGTGGGCTGTGAAGGAGACACCATCTTTCACCAGGAGACCCGTCTTTCAAATTCAGCGGAAAAAATTTGGAATTTGGAATTTGGACAGCCTTCTTCGCAACGCTGTTACGCAGTCGGCCTTCAGATGCAGCCTTCGAAGGATGCATCCCCTGGATTTGAACGCGCGCACTTCACAAAAGAGCTGTTGCCCTCCTTTAGTAAGAAATCGGTGAGGTGTGTGCTGTCAAGACAAAGTTGATGGCCGATTTACCAGTAGGTTTATAGCATCTGTGGACCTCTACATTCAATTGTACAAGTATTTAGTCTTCTTGGTTCAGCCTGTTGGACCATTGAGGCTCTGCTTCATTTGCAACCTGCTCCTCAATGTTGGATATCTGTTTAGATGCTCTGCTGGACATTTAGGAGTAAAGGTTGTTTTGTTTTATTAATATAAATGTCTTTGTGTTCTGTGTTTGGGTTGCCCGCCTTCTCTGTAACTTGTGACTACATTAGAAAAAGCCTTTGAGTCAATAAAGTAAAATCTCCAACTTCTTGGGTTTTTTGTTTGTTTTTCTTCACAACGTGTTTTTTAGCAGGATTATAAAAGATCTTCAAGGCTATTTATTACATGGAGTAATTCATTAAACTTTATTTTTTATCTGAATCTTTTCTATAAAACCAGAACCATAAACCATTTGTCCTTGGTGCAGGATTATGCCCTTTTAGAGATGCTGAAAAATATTTAAAGTGTTACCAGAGGAGGCTTCACTGCTCTGTTCAATCTAGTTTTCATATCTCATTGTGGCAGCGATTTTGAAAAGCAGTAATTCAGGTCTGTTGAAACCTTTAACCTTCAGGTACAGGGAAATTCTTTGATAAAATAGAGCAAAACACTTGAAATCTGAAAAGTGATTTACTGGGAATTAAGCGTATTCTTCCTGAGAATGGAAGAAATGTGGGGGAGGAAATAAAAAATTTCTGCAGAAGTTAAACAAAATCTGCGTTTTATACTTTTGCAAACCTGGTTGAGGAAACTCCGTTTTCCTCACTAGCAGTTCCTTCTTTACTATTCTTGTTGTGTATTTACATTGTGGCCTTGCTGAAATTTGTATTGTATTTGTTCATACAATTTCCTTTTTTTTTTTTTTTTTTTTTTTTTTTTTTGACAAATTCAGTTTAAAAATATCTCCATCAACAAAGAAGAGAAAGATACCAAGGAGATCCTTTAGGTGTCCAGATCAGGTGAGGTTTCTTCTACTGAAATATTCTTAGGAATATTCTCTTTCTTCTAAATGTCTAGTTCAATAGTACTTGACCGTCTCCAACAGGGATCACTG
The DNA here is from genome assembly GCA_014839685.1 of Anableps anableps. Classification (NCBI taxonomy): domain Eukaryota; kingdom Metazoa; phylum Chordata; class Actinopteri; order Cyprinodontiformes; family Anablepidae; genus Anableps; species Anableps anableps. The sequence continues at coordinate 35,196,611 of CM026073.1, read as the reverse complement.
GGTTTTCTCTTATAAACTACCTTCAACACAGTAACATTTGTCCTCCAGCTCCAAGCTCCTCAAATGCTCTGGTAGGACAGACTACTTGTTCTCTGTGAGGAAGCTGAACCAAGATAGCCTAGAAACCATCTTTCTGATGCAAACCGTAACCCCAAACCGTAAGACCAAACAGAAGTAAACATGTTGCCTAGAAACGATGCCAAGCATGCATCTCAGACAAAGCAGCACATATTTCGTTGTTACTGTTGCATATTACCTGCAAGAACTTGACATTTATTATGAAATATTCAATGGTATTATTGCTTATAAATATTTTCCAATGAGCTTGCGACATGGATACAGATCTTAGTTGATTGCATAATTGAGTTTGACACTCTTTCTCTACAAATACTTTGAAATATCAGCCAATGAAAACAGATTTCTTTTTGATCTACGTTTCCAGAAACTTTCCACAACAAACCAGATCCAAGTAGTGTTTTATCTGGTTTGGTGTGAGCAAAACACGCTTGAATTTCCTTTTGTTTTTACATTTAGAGACCGTTTAAAATTCCTTTATGTACTTTATTGGGTCCTGCTGTTCATAAAGCGCTCATGATTTTTGTGCTTGTATTAGGGTGGCATGGCTGCTGCACAGTGATGCCACTAGCGGGCAGTTCTGAGTTCGCTTCAGAATTGAAAGGGAAAAGAAGTGAACATGGCGACGGTGTAGGAAATCTTGATAATGTACATTCTCGGAAAAAGACATTAAAAACATTAAAAGAAGCACTGCCATAGATGGATTACATTGTGGCATCTGAATGAAGAGGTTCCATGATTTTTGTCATTGTCTTCTGCTTATTCTACCAGACTGTGCCACACCAACCCCGTGATTACCGGAAGTATTGCTTCGTTTGATCCGTTTAAATACGCATCCGAAGCTTCTTGATGATGTGTGGGTGTCTTCAACGCCAAGCATGACTTGGTCTTTAACCTGTTGCAATTTGTTATCCATAAAAACAATAAACATAAACAAATACACATCTCATTGATCAGTCGGGCCCTGCGTGTTGCTTCTGGTGGATGGTGCTTTTGCATTACGACTTGAAGGCTCAAACTTCAGCTGGGCCCTTCTGTGAATATTCTTCAAGTGTTTGCTTGGGATTTCTAAGGATGTGGCAATTCTGCTGCAGCAAACAAACCAAAAAAACTTCCATCCATCCATCCATCCATTTTCTATACCTGCTAGTTTGTGCAGGAACTGGTGCCTATCTCCAGAGGTCTTTGGGCAGGTTGCACCTTGGACAGCTTACCAGCCCAACATAGGGTAACACAAGGACACTTTAGAGACTAATTAGCCTAACATTCATGTTTTTGGACTGTGGGAGGCAGTCAGAGTACCCAGAAAGAACCCACGCATGCACGAGAACATGCATACACCATCCAGAAAGATTATTGCCCAGGACATTCTTGCTGCAAGGCAACAGTGCAACAAACTGTGCAGCGACAAACCCACCATATTATGTTAAATAATGGCTCCAAATTACCCCTAGTTGTGTTTATGTAACTCCTGTTTGAGCCTGTGTTAGTCTTCTAATGGGCTGGCAACCAGTTCAGGGTGTTTTGTGCCTGTTGTGGTTCTGAATCAGCAGCATCTATTTTTAGAAACTACTAAAATTTCCCTGCAAAGACACAATAGTCACATAACAAAATAAATTGTCCACAATAACAGCTTTTCTCATCATCCTTTGTTGTGTATCTGGTAAGCTCCCATAAACTCATTCATTCCCCCCTCTTGACTTGGCTTTGCTTATTTTTTCTCCATTTGTCATGGCTATAATAACTGGTGTGACGCTGAGTCGTGTTTTAGTGCACATGAGTCATGCCCCAATCACAAAAAGTGGTGAAACATGTTTACCAAATCCTCTCTCATCTAATAACAGCAACCTAAAAAAGCAAACATGTTCCTAAGAATAAAGACCGGGACAATATCTAAAAGCTCAAACAAGAGAGAGGACAGATTTCATGGGAAGAAAAATGCAACAGAAATGTCTTCATCGTTCTGCAGGACAGTTTCAGAGTATGTCGTACCTGATACTTCATACAGATTTAAACAGCTTGGGTCTGGTTTTTCATTTAATATCTAAGCTTTAAACATAGATATGAACTAATGGTCCAGTTGCAGGCATGGCGCATGTCTGTTCCTGAGTGGGTTTACTTTGCTGCTGATAGTGGATGGAGGTCATGCAATATTTACGGCAGATTTCCAAAAGATTTTGTTGCATGTTTTCTCTGAGTGCTCCCCCCTAGCCAAAAAGCAGCATCGCTACAGCATACCTAAAATAACCACTTTCTGTACACCGCCCAACAAGAAATAAACATTTTTCTGAATCAGAAGCCCTGGATGAACACAGAGTGTCGTCTGCATCTGAGGATGGGTGATTTAAGGACTTCTTCCAGAGCTTAAAATGAGTCTTGATAAAGCAAATGCCAATACAAATTCTACACCAAGGACCTTTTAAATTAAACAGACCTGCATTGCATGTGGCAGAGGATCAATGCAGATTACAGACAATAGGACGACGTGGTCCTGTAAGCCTCAGCCTGCAGTTATGAGGGGGTTTTTTGTAGTATCTCCAGTGTTGTTTGTAGAAGTGATGGGTGGATTAGCAGCATCTACTGCGGTGGTGTCCAAAGTCTATCCTCAAGGGCCTGTATCCTGGTTGTTTTAGTGATATACTCTGGTTCGACAGACCTGCAGGCCTCTACTGAACTTTATGAAATGCTAAGGAGGTAGTTAGACCATTTGAATCAGCTGTGTTGGATGAGAAACTTATCAAAAACTGGCAGTACACCAGTCGTTGAGGACTGACTTTGGACACCACTGCCCTAAAGAGTTGGTCTCATGTGGAGACGGACCTCAACCTAGCATCCTAAACTCTGGGTCCTGACCAGAAGAATCACATTTGTGAACAGTGCTTCCTCAGCTAATCACAAGGAACTCCATGTAGAGTCACCACTTCTCTTAGAAAGAAACCTAATTACCATATTTTCCGGACGATAAATCGCTCCAGAATATAAGTCTCAAAATTTTAAAAAATGCGAACTGAAGAGTCAAAAAACATATATAATTTACTCTGGACAAGACGCATTTATTTAGAAATGATCAAAGGTGAGGGAGACCTTGTCGATGTTGATGAACGGTTTCAGTGACATGCTGTGTTCAGTTACCTGCTTTTTAACAAATACATGGAAACTGTCGGCTTTGGCTTGGAAGTTTGCTGGCAGTTTCTGACGCACTGATGTCCACTCCGCTGGTGTTCTGATGATCTATGCGAACTCGTCAGATTTTCCTACCACTGCTGGCGAAGTGTGCAGTGGAGCAGAGATGCCTGCAGTAAACCCAGGGTGATGGAGAAGCGGCAGGGTTCACCAAGAAGACCTGCCTGCAAAGTCATACATTTACCCTCCTTAGCAACTACCAGGATGTGAAGACGTAACTGTACCATTCACAAGCCTCGCAGCACATTATTTAAGCACCCAACTGTGGAGTCATTCCTCCAGCTCTGCCCATCTTTCTTTCGGCCCACAGTTAGTTTTCCTCACAGCTGCAATTGGTAACGTTAAACCCTTGGTTCATATCCATCAGTATAAATTCACATTTAACGCATCAGTCAAAAATGCGTCAAGAAGAGATAAAAAAAAAAAAACATACATAAGTCGCTCTGGACAACAAGTCGCAGGACCAGCCAAACTATAAAAAACCTGTGACTTATAGCCCAGAAAATACAATAGTTGGTTTGGTCATCTGGTGAAAAAAAATCACTTTTTGCTGTGAAGGCAATTTTGACATTTTGCTCGAAAGGTTTGTTGTAACTAAGAAGGTATTACTCCATGTTAGCAGCTTCTCAGTCTGACTTCAGTAATAAAACGATGTTAGCTGCCTTCATGGGTCTTCACCGTCTTCTAATGAGGTTAAAATGCGCTAAAATCTCTGCAGCTGCAAAAAAGAATCTCAGAAAGTCTAAGCTCTTAACAATTTGTTGTATTTGCATGCAGCTACAGGACGAAACACAAGCAGCTGTTTTGTGTTTATTCAAACGTCTCTTTCCTCACTGCAGTCGGTAGGAGGACAGTTTCAAACGGGACGTGACAACCTTGCTGTGCACTTGGCAGTCTCGAGCCAGCGACCATCACATTCACCAACGTCTTGTCAACAAAATGCAATCATCTTCTGAAAAATCAGATTACAGGCCGTGCTTCCCATTTCTAATTTGATTATTTCATCAGAGCACTTGATCCGGAGACAGGCGATAATTCACTTAATGGCAGCCACACTTCAAAAATACACCCGTAATAGCGGGAGGATATGGTAATGAATCTCACGCCAGGAAAAGTGTGTTTTAAGTGACCTATTAAATTTGAGCCGGCTGGCCTGATGCATCACAACATGATGATGCCGATACGTCAATATGGGGAGCAGGAAAAATAAAGCTGCTGCTGCAAGGTGTGACATAAAGGTCAACAGCACGGGAGTCAGAAACTCCTTCTTTATAATCGAGAAACGTAAACACCAGATGTTGAAATATTGTAAAGAATTGTGGATTTGCCTTTAATATATTTATTTTGTGTAGAACTTATATTGCTCTTGTTTGTCTTTATTTTCAATTATATATTTGTATAGCTTGTCAGCAGAGACTGTACTTCATCTATAACTTGCCGAAGGGTCTGCTCCATTATTTAGTCTGTCCTGTGTTTGTCACTGTGTGGTTTGGCTCAATCTTCAGGGCTGACCTGTTCTTCATCCAGGAGTCTTTCAGGTCAGGAAAAGGCCAGCTAATATTTCTGCAAACCCCACACATCCTGGACATGAACTGGACATTGAATTTGTTTTTAATATAATTATTTTGTGTACTCCTTATGCTGTTCTTGTAGTTGTGCCTTTTGCAACACTGCTGTTGTAAATAAGAATAGCTCTAAATCTGCTTTTTTTTTCAATAACGGTAGGAGTTAGAAGATTTGTTGGCTGGTTTCAAGTTCACGTCTGCTAAATTTGTGATAAAGATCCACAGAGGATTTTTTTCTTCCAGTTCAGAGATTTATTTGCAATGTAATATAAAAATCAGAGCACAGCAATGGATAAAACACTGTAGACAGAACGCAGAGGTGTGGCTTTATTACTCTGCCCCATTTATTTAGACTGGATGAAAATTCAGTGTAAACAAGCTCACATGATCCCAGGAGGCAAACCTCCAATCATCAGACAGCTTTACCTGCTGATTTCTGGTCGAACCTTCTCGCTCTGTGTTTACCTGCTTCACTGTGCTCGAGTCAATCTGGGCATGCTCAGTACGTCTGTGTGGATGTGTTGTTCTGCAGTAAAAATGTGGATTTCTCCTCTTAGATGTTCCGTTAAGCCAAGAGAAAACTCATAAGAGTGATGGAAAAAATTAGTACACCCCTTAGATATGTTGATGTTTTAATGTTATACAACTAAATATTCACTCAGCAATTCACAGGAAACTTACATCTTTAAGCATTTTCTCAGTTTATACAGTAAAAAGTTGGCGTTTGAAAAGGAAAATTGCTGACGTTGCTTCTTTTAAGAGTCTAATATTGTTTTATTCTCGCTTTCTGTCGAATAAGAACAAATTGTTTTAATTTGGAACAGATTATAGTGTTCCCAATGCATTTGCATGGTGCAGAAACATAAGCTTTTATAGGGATTTTGAGCTTAACTCACTTTTGAAAATATGTTCCTGTTATTTTAAACACAGCTGGGCATCTTGTTGATTTTAGTGACAAGGCTGATTTCACGTAGAACCCCCAGCTGTTCCAAAATGACCCAATCTCTTACTTTTAAACCCCAATATATTCATACCCCAGGTAGATTTAGATGTAAAATTATTTTCATTCAACCAAGGAGTTCATTTCTGATAGGAAATGAGATAGGCTCAGCTTTGGTGATAACCTTCAAGTCTTTGTGTCCGGAAGGGCTCCATGTCATCACCCTAATCTTTTGTTCCCTACACAGATTTAGATATCAGAGTCAAATCTGGACACTGGAGGGGTCGCTCCAAAACGTTAACATTACTTCCAGTCAGAAGACTAATAATCTGCCCGGGGTGTGAATAATGTTGTGCTTAACCTTCTAACCCCAATCTTTGTTCATCCCTCTGTTCTCATGTTGATGACATGGGACTCTGTGATCCGACTGATGCAGACCATTCAGACACAGTGCAGGGTGCCAGGAGGTTCAGAACTGCCGGAGCAGATGTCCTCAGGTTCTGCAATGCTTAGTGCACAGTAAGATAAGCCATCCTTGGTGTGGTTTGTTTTAGGCCACCAGCTTGTGTGTGGGTGCCCTCAAGGACCCACTGGTTCCGGCATCAGGCAACGGAGTCATCTCCATCCAAAGCTTGCAATGCTGTTCTAAAATATTTATGAGATGTCCTGCTCTGACTTCACATTGGTTGCTCCAGTAATTGCCTGATAACTCTATCCCTTTCACTCCTGACCTACCACTGGTTTCTTGTGGCTGTTTCAGACCAGCGTCATCCAAACTGTACCACTCCCACTGGGCAGTGAAGAGAACTCAAGCGAACCCTGGTGCGGACCAAACAACTGGACTGAAACCCACTTTTTGAGGTGGTCTCAGTCCACTGCCAAAACAAACTCTGGTACGTTTTGCTTCTGGTATGAACGCAGACTGACCATTATCTGAACCAACTACAGGAAATATACGCCTTTTTGGACTTCATGAGCCACCATTGCTTGGCACCAAGGTAAAAATTAGCCGTTTAGTGTTTCTAACGGCGGTGGAAAGAGTAGTGAAAATTTATACTCAAGTACAAGTACATTGCTTAAATTGTACTCAATTACAAGTAAAAGTACTTGTGTTAAAAAATACTTAAGTAAAAGTACAAAGAACTCTTCTAAAAAACTACTCAGAGTATTAATTACTTTTTAATCAATGGATGTTTTATTGTGTTGTCAATAGCAGGCATTTGATTCGATTTACATGTATAAAATATCTAAGTTCAAAGCATATTTCTCAGATGAACAAAAAATATAGTATAAAAGCACACGTGTCAAACTCAAGGCCCGGGGCCAAACCCAGCCTGCCATAACTGGCCCTCTAGACAGACACATAAATAGAACCTTCAAGATAACAGTTGTATACTTAAATAATATTTTATCAATCAAATCAAAGCAGTTTTCATCTGTATACTGCCGAATTACATCAATATGAAAAGATGTTCAGCATTATTTATCTTTAAAAAGTACTCATTGAGTGCAGAGACGGCTATTTATTCATATTTTAATGGTTGGTTAATGGGTTTAAATAATACATTCTGCCACAACCAGCCCTTTGAGGAGATTCATTCTTGATATTGCCCAAGATGAAAATGAGTTTGACACCCCTGGTATAAACTATACAATAAGGTATAGAAAAGAAAAAGTATAGAAAATTTACACTAAGGCCATTTTTTGTAAACAAGGAAGCAGGAATTTTGCTAAAAGAATGGCAAAAATGTTTTTGAACTGACATATAGCTTTTTAACATTTTTGTGCAAAATTTGCAACAATATTGCTCATATTTCAGCTTCTCAGAAGAGATGAAAAGTGCATAACATTTTGCATTCATAGTAAATAGCCTTCGTCTTTTTCCTGGCCTTTTTCTCTGTGGAGGTAGATATGTTTCAAAACATCCACACTTGTATCCTCCTCTGTTTATACTGGTGTGTCTGTATAGGCTGCTACTTCTACCGGCTTAGGCAAGTAGCCTGTTGATTAATGTGAATACTTGTTTATCAGTCAAGCATGAATAAAGGAAATAATACAGTCCTGCTTCTTGCGAATATTATTTCAAATTGTGGGTGTACTCAGTAGCGATTTCTGATATTTTAAAAGTACCAAGTAGATTACATGGTCTAAATTGTACTTAAGTATGAGTAAAATTACACACTTGAAATAAATACTCATAAAAGTACAAGTGAATTACAGTAACGTGAGTATGTGTAATTTGTTACTTCCACCCCTGGTTTCTAATGCTACTACTGCATGGATGCTACAAACAATGAGGAGACACTGTGCCTCCTCGATATTTTGCAGATGCACACATAACCCAACTGCTAGAAAAGACACACAAGAATGCGGCTGGATTCAGCTTCTTGTTTAGCGAGAAAATAAAATGAAAAGACTTGTCTTCTTTCTGAGTCTATGCTCTGCCCAGCCCCGTCATTTCTGTCCAATGGGAGCAATGATCGTCATCCGTATGGCTTTGTTTACAACAGAGCGTTAGATGTTCGCTTGCAAAAAGTAGAATATGAAAGCAAACTGCACCAAGCAAAAAATAATAATAAACTCTGTTTTTGGTCCAAACCAAACAAGGGGACCAAAGGACTTTCGTGGTCTAAATACACCCTTAATCTTTACTGTTGCAGAGTCTGGATCAGTAATGAGAGAGATATCAGGTAATCAGGGAGACAGAAGGAGAAACATGCAGAGACAAGACAGCTCTCTTGATTTAGAAGGAACAGATGTGATGTTCATGGCTGCTCTCTCTCTAAACAAGCACAGTTCCATGCAGTTTACTTCCAGTTAAACCAGTGTCTCCATCACTAAATGTGTAACTTTTGCCTCGTTTTCCACTGAGCAGTACGACTCAGGTCGGTGCGGTTCGGTAAGCTATTTTATGGTCTGGCGTATTCAGGAAAGCATTTCCATTGCCAACTGGACTCTCAGTGGGCACCATACGTGGGATCATAGTCGTGCACCGACAAACGTGACACATTAGTCTGTCTAGACGGACGTTTTCTGCCCCCCAATCAATGGACTGTATTGTATGGGTGGATTTTATAATGGAAACAGACAAAATAGTGTACCGCACCGACCCGTGCCATACCACTCAGTGGACACGAGGCATTTGACAACTAAGACACGGTGAAGCCATGGTGCCAACACAGCAGCGTGATCCCAGGAAAGAGGAAGGAAATGAGGATCTGTGTTTCTCTGCAGGAAAAAGTGGACAGACGGAAAGTAGATGTGGCTCGTCCCCAGCGCCCGGCATCACACAGAAGTCTTTCTGGCCTGTCACTCACCGTCAGCTCATATTAGACACTGAGAGAAAACCCACTGGGATAGAGACAGGGATGAAAACTACAAGAATTACAGCATGGAGGAAAACCAGGGAGAGTGAAAGCAAGGCAGAGACTGGGAGGACATGGAAAAATGATTCAAAAAAAAAAAAAAGAAAAGAAATAGTGGAATGAAGTAGAAACTCAGTCGAAAAATGGTTGGAAAACTTTATAAATCATTAAATTGTAAGTGGTCAGACAAGCATTTGCTTTTCAACAAATGGACAATTACTAAAAAAAAGACACCAGGATACAAAAATGATCAATTTCCAAAACAGGATGTAACCAAAACACAAGTCTTTGAAAATGTTTCTGTGAAGTGAGCATCCAGATCACCCCCAGTTGGGTACCCCCTGGACAGGCCCATCACCTTTTCTTGGGTAATGAGGCTTTTCAGACATCTAAATAGGCAGCCTCATGGACATCCAGGACAGAGCAAGAAGTTGTTGGGTGGCCGATGGATTAGGGGTGCAAAAGTAGAAAAAAAATCAAGGTACAGTAAGTACTTTAGTTTTATAGTCTGGGTTTGGTATGTTTTCAGCTTGTTTCAATCAAGAGAAACAAACAACAACTTCTGAGATAGTGAACAAAGGATGCTAAACATTTTTGGACAATACTGGCTTGGTTCATTTTGGAGTTTTGGAACACTGTCCTGCTGCATAACCTAAGTATATCAAAGCTTAAGGTCATGAACTGATGGCCCGACATGATTTTCATGATGATTTCATCAGTCGATAGTGGATCTTATGGTTCCAGGTACCAAAGCAGCAAACCAGCATCAGACCATCACACTACCACCACCACCATGTTTAACAGTATGATGTTCTTTATGTGAAATGCAGTGTTAGTTTTATGCCAGATGTTATGGGATTTACATCTTTCAAAAGGTTCCACTTTTGCCTCGTTAGGCCGCAAGATGTCTTCCCAAAAGTCTAGAGGTTCATCAAGATTTTATGGGAAAGTGGGCGACAAGCCTTTGTGTCCTTTTTGGTCAACAATGGTTTTGACAATATGTCTCTCCCGTGGTTACCAATCTTGCCCATTCTCTTTTTAATAATTTAATCATGAAAATTGATCTTAACTGAGGCAATTGAGGCCCTTTAGTGCTTTAGCTGTTGTCCTCGGTTCTTTTATGACCTCTTGGATGAGTGGCTTATGTGCCTTTGGAGTAACTTTGGTAGTTTGGCCTTTTTTTGGGGGGGGGGGGAGTTCACCAGTTTCACATTTTTCCATTTGTGGATCCCCATAGTCTCAGAAATGATTTTGTAACGGTTTCAAGACAGATAGATGCTAATAACCGTGTTTCCATTAACGTTTTTTTTTGGCATTGCAAAAGGTTGATGGAAATGGCAAAATTCAGAAAAACTTTATTAATTTCACAAAAAAGTTTTTATGTTCACTTGAGGTGGTTTTTGGCTCTTCCGAAAAGAGTTAATGTGCTAAAGGGGAGATGGAAACACATTTACCGAATAAGTTTTGACGTTGCAAAAATTTACTTCACACAAATGATCAACTGTTTCCGCTGTTGGACTCATTAGAATTGTATTTCTTTCTCCACCTCCGCATAGCATGTAGCATCGCCAACACTAGTTAAAATGACAGAACAATTACAGCTTGCCCGATAACAACACATACCTGAAAACCACCTCTCTCCACTCTCCAAACCAGTAGATACAAACATGCCTAATTCGCATTTTCTTGTTCACTTTTTTGCAACATTTAAAAGTCTGCTCTAAATTTGCATGATAATGGGAACAAAGCTTAGCAACTAGCTGCGTTTCATTGACCATAAAGTTGCGCAAATTGGAAATACGAAAATAAATTCGCTTAATGGAAACACAGCAATTTTGAAAAACCTCACGTTAAAAAAACAAGAAGTTAGGATGAGGTGGTTTTTGAATCGTGTCGAAATTGCTGTATTTCGCAAAACTACAGTTACGCCATTTTCTATTCAGCAGCAAAGCACTTATTTGTAGGTACTGGCCTGCTTGGACAATGATCAGCTGGCTCCACAAGAGGTCTCACAGCGTCACAAAATAATCAAAGGTAGAGTTATTTTTATTGTTATTTTATTGTTAATTGAAAGTGTTGAATCCATAGCTCTTCTGCAAACCCCCCACTATAATTTCCCAAAACTGCACACATGTATTGCCCAAATTTAAGGATATTGTCGCTCAGACGCCCGAATAAGATTCCAACGTCTCCCCTGATGGCTGAGGATGAGCACTAGAACCGTGACTTAAATATACATCTCATATTTACATCGGTTGCCGCCATGATATTTAATGACTTATTACGTGGACATAGTTATTCACATGTGATTTTAATTGCATTTCCTATTTAATAGAAACACCACAATTGTGACAGTAGCAGAATATCGAAAACGTTTCGCTCACATTTGTAATGGAAATGTAGGGGGTTTTATTCTCATGTGTTTTGGGAACTTTTAACCCACTTCTTGTTGTCAAAAGGATAAGTGATTTCTTTAGTGATTCTGCAGTTGTGTCAGTGATCAGGTCTGGGCGAGGCTACTAATTTGAACTCAACTTTCTAAAATATGTGGTTAGTCGCATGTAATTTAACAATAATTGATCTAGGGGAGTGATTACTTTTTCCCATCAGGCCAAATTAGCTTGAATAGTTTGGATAAAACCAAAATCGCCTGTTTCCTCGGGTTATCTTGATGATGTGAAATATATGAAACTAAAAAGGGAAAAACAGCTAATCTGTAAGGAAGGCGAATAGTTAGAGAGATAAAGAGAGTTAAAGGGGAGGCGAAGGGCGGGAAAAAGGGGCGGTCGGCACGCGGTGATTGGAAAATCTCGCAGACGCGCACGCGCCAATCCTGTGATGAGTGTGGTTTACCGCTGGGAGGGAGGGGTCTCCTCCTCGCGAGCCTTTTGTGTTTCGAACTCTCACATCTCGCCTACCAATAATTGAGGCGCGCGCCAGAGAGAAGACGGAGCTTCCCCTCCCGCGCGCTGCTATGAGTGCTGCTGTCCGCCCGCTCGGCGCGCGACTCTCCCTCTGTGCGTTGTGGAACAGGAGCCGCTGACAGGTGAGACAGGAGGAGGAGACCAGGTGAGAGACCGAGACTGGACCGCAGCGTGCGCAGCGAATCCGTCCGGGTCGGACTTTACTCTCAACACCCCGAAGAACGGAGCGGCTCCTGCAGGTTTAAACTTCTGTTCTTGTTGGGATTTTTTTTTTTTTTTTTTTTTTTTTTTTTTTTTTTTAATTAAAGAGGAACTATTCGGTTCTGTTTCTGGTTCGGCATGTTGGCGCTGTGCCTGCTGAGTGCCGCCTGGCTCGCTGCTGGCCCGGTTCGAGCTCAGAACGAGACCGAGCCCATCGTGCTGGAGGGGAAGTGCCTGGTGGTGTGCGACTCCAACCCGACCTCGGACCCAACGGGCACGGCGCTCGGCATCTCGGTGCGCTCCGGCAGCGCGAAGGTGGCTTTCTCCGCGGTCCGGAACACCAACCACGAACCCTCCGAGATGAGCAACCGGACCATGGTCATCTACTTTGACCGGGTGGGTGTAAAACATCTCCGGTGTTGGGTTTTCAGTGTCCAGGGAGTTACTGTGAGTTGGTTTGGGGTCAGTTTTGTATTTATCTCACTTGTGAATCTTGTAGATTGCAGAGAAATTATGTTTAGTTTGGCTCAAATAACCAAAAAGGATTACTGTCATTTTCATTATTATTATTATTATTGTTATTTGTTTTCTGCAGTAAGTCGAAGCTCTTCCGATTTGTCTTTTCTCTTAAAGCAACAAATAAAATGTTTTAGCTCTGCAGAATGAAGGGCAAGGCACATTTTTTTCGCCCTGCTCAAAGTGTTTTAAATGAAAACAGTAAAACTGGGGGAAAAAAATGCAATAAAAGCAGAAAATACATTTTAAAAATCACATTTCTTTTGTAAATCTCATGTAAAAAAAAAAAACCCCAAAATCTGGTCAAATTAAATCAGACCAGCTCTTTCATATAAAGTCTGATTCTCTTGCTTTTAGTTACTGTTGGAAAACTGTATCCTTATGCTGTCAGTTTTGTCAACCTTCCTGAATAGCTTTGAATATTTCCCTTTAAATAATGGAGTAATTGCTGAGTTCCCAGGGCTGATTATTATGCCATAAAAGATGGAAAAAACAGTACATTTTCCCCGTAATCAGCCTCTCAGTTACTCATCATTCATAAAACCAGACAAACAGCTACAGAAATCAGTGATTGTATAAGATTTGTTGTCCTTGAATCCTCCTTTTAAATTTCTGAATGAAAACAATTTCAGGATGTGGGACATTTAGATTCTCAGGAGACGGTTTCGATTTAGATAAATACCCATGATTATCAATATTTTGAGATTTAAAGTTAGTTAGTTGTTTGTTTGTTTGGTTTTTTTTGGATTAATAAAATTCCTTTTTTCTTCTGTTTCTTAAGTATTTTCTAACTTGAAAAATGTCATCGTGAGGTCAAAGAACCATCTATGTTTTCACAGAAAGCCAACTGAAATAAAACGTTTTTTCTTCTCTTCCAGGTTTTAGTAAATGTTGGGAGGAACTTCGACGAGGAACGAAGTAATTTCATCGCGCCGCGGAAAGGGATTTACAGTTTTAACTTCCACGTAGTCAAAGTCTACAACCGCCAAACCATACAGGTAGCTGTTTAATAAGTCTGTAACTGTGTGTGTGTGTGTGTGTGCACGGATCATGCCGTGCATCCGTTTATTTTCTCGTGAAAGTAGAGTTTCGTTCCGCAGATGTTTGAGATGATTTTTCCCCGGAGATGAGAGCCGAGGCAGGCGTTGGCAGATGTGGGCTGATGTCCCGCCTCCCGCTGGCCCAATCAGGATTAATCAGTAGATGCACAGAGGACGAACCGAGCATGTGTTCCCAGCGGGAGGCCGAGGCGGGAGTCTGTTCGGAGAGCCGTGATGAACACCAACGGAAGCGCTGTTGTTTCCTTTTGGTGGGTTGTAGTTTAATCAGACCCAAATATGAACTTTAATGACAAAGTATTTGTCCCCCCCCCCCTCACCTAAAGGCCCCCTTTCACATCTCCATAGTTGATTCTCCGCTCTTTAGATGTGTTGAAGCTCAAAAACCCATTTTTAGCCTTTAACGTGCCGCGCTCCAAGCCACCCGGCAGTGATTACAATGCATCCCTGGTAAATTATATTGTTGTGTAATTATTGTTGTCCCCCCCTCTGACCCCTGAGGGTTTGGCATCATGATTTTCTGCTTTTACTTTATTATTGGGGGCCTAAATTAATGAGCGCAGGAGCGGGCGATAATAACCTGGAAGTCCACCGGTCATGGCTGCTTGACTCATGACGCTGAGGTAATTAAGTCAGTCGGATCATGCAGAAAATGATGATTTCTGTCTTGGTGTGTCACCATTAGTGCACATTTGTTCTAAATCTGCTACTTAAATTGATTTAGCATGATTAAAACAGCAAATCAGCTTAAGTTTTACTCAGTCTCCTGCCTGGAGGGCATCTTTTACTTAATTTTTGAATATTTAAATGAGCAGAAATATTTCAGTTCTGACATGAACTGAAATCGCATTGAGCCGACGCGCCGCTCGTCCTCCCTCTTCCGTCCTGCACATCTGCTGCGCTGAAAACTCCCACCGCTTAATTGCCTGAGAGGCGGCCACCGTGGAGCGTTCAGGAGATGAGAGGCAGCGGGAGGAGGGTGAATGTGGAGAAGTGAGAGGGAAGAAAGGAGAGCAAACAGGGGATGGGAGGTACAGGAACCAAGATATTGGTTGAGCAAATAATTGGAGAAGATGGAAGGAGGAGGAAGAGGAGGTTCAGAGAGGTTTGAAGAAGGCCAGACATCTGGAGAAACCATTGATTAGCAGTTCTCTGATGTGGAGGGGAGAATAGACAGCTTCCTTACCTGGATTTGTGGATGTGGTTATGTGAGAGGTGATAGAACCAATCCTTTTTCCTACCAATTAAACAAAAGAGATGCAAACGAAAGATATTTGATCTACCTGCGATGTGGCCCGTCAGCTCTGCCTTGTTCCACTGATGGAGAACATATTGACAGTATTTCTGCATATCCAACCCACATCTTCCTTCAGATGCAACTGTTTTCATCTCCTGTGCATACAGCCACGCCTCAACAGACTGGAATAAATAAATCCACCGGTTTTGGACCATCTTCTACCTGTTCAGTAATTTCTTTAGATGGATTCCTTTTTGCTGCTGGTTCTGAGTTCCCTTTAAGATCAGAATCTTTTCCTAGTGAAACATTTTCAGTCAAGTTTTCACCAAAACTGGCAGCAGGTTTCCAGATGTTCTTACTTTATGAAATGTTAGAGATCCACCCATCAGGCTTTTCCTGGCTGATCCATGTTTGCAGTTTCTTTGAAGATCTGCTGCTGATGATTTTTACAGATTCAGATTATTTTTTATTTTATTCTAAGGGCTGTTGCATGTTCAAAATGAGCTGGAGGTTGCATCTTCACATTTCAGTTCAGAGTAATACAACTCATCTGTATGACATTATAAATATATTTACCGAGGTGTTTTTCAACCCTGAATTTGTTACATCTAACTGGATTAGAGCTGCAACTAAAGATTATTTTAGTTATTGATTATTCTATCGATTATTCTGACGATTAATCGGACAAAAATATTGGAACCCTTTTGGCAGATTTTTCGTTTAATTACATAAGCTTTTTTTTATACAATATTAGAAATACATTAAAAGATGCAAATAAACAATTCAATCCTATTTTTAAATTAGAAAATAAATATTTAACTGCCTAAAATGCAGTTACAGCATTCCTTTAGTGAACACTCAATCATTTGTAGAAAAGGATGAATCTTCGGCTAAAAAAATGCTTCAAACATCAACGTGTGAAAAGCTCGGACCTTTCTGCTTGACGTAACATCAGTACAGTTTAAGGCTGATCTGTTGAATATTTTTTGTATTAACTGATTAATAACTGGAGGAGTTCTGGGTAGAACACATTTACAGACAAAAAGGGTGTTTTTTTCATCTTAAATGCAAAATGTATGCATTTTTTGTACAGTTTTGACGTAATTACTGCTCTTAGTATGTTTATTCACAAATGGCCCTTTTTTGAGTCTGTATACTCCAGTTAACGATTACGAAATTAGTTGATTATTTCAGTAATTGATTCATCAGGATTAATCGTTTGGACTGAACTGAACCGAATTGGATCAGGTCTGTTTTTCTTGTGCACTCTGCTCGGTCTTCTCAAACCCCCAGTCGCTTGTGGCAGATGGCCACTTGTACTGAGCCAGGTTCTGGTTCTGCTGGAGGTTTTCTCCTGTTAAAGGGGAGTTTTTTTCTCTCCACTGTCGCTACATGCATGCTCGGTATGAGGGATTGCTGTAAAGTCAACGACACAATGCCATGCGGTTGCTACATGCTAATGGCTATTCAGTCTGCTGGGTTTCCTAAGAAACTTTTTGAACTACTTTGAATAATTGTTTGAGCTTACTGTACTGTTTGATAACTAGGATCAATTGGAATGTATGTATTATTGAATTGATATTTATTTATTTATTTGTTTGTTTTTTGGTAAAGTGCCTTGAGATGACATTTGTTGTGAATTGGCGCTGTATAAATAAACTGAATTGAAATTTATTGAATTGAGGTGCTGTTGCTAGGAGAGATTTCAGCTTGGTCCAAGTGGGCTGCATAAAACTGGAAAGGTTTTAAGACTCTAAATTGTTTACCAAAATTTGGGATTGTGTTGTTTGTTTGTTTTTTTTTGAGAGGAGGGGGCCAGCCTCACTTGACCTCTAATATTGGCATGATTAAGAAAGTTCATTCAAATTTCTTGGTTTGAATGAACAGACCTGCTTTTTTTTTCTTTCAGTCTTTCTTTTTTTTGTTAAGGATTTTTTTTGGCTCTATTGACCTGTATTTGGTAGTGAAACAACAAGAAAGTGGGTTGTGAGAGAGGGAAAATGTCAACGGGCCGAGATTTACACCTGTGACGGCTGCGTTGAGGACTAAGGCCTCAGAACATGGGTTACACATTGCTTCCCCTGCGCCACTGCCACGCCTAGACCTGGCTTTTCTAACAGGATTGAGGGCAAAGCTTTAGGATGGCCTTTCCAGAAGCTCAATATTTGCTCCAAAACCGGTTTGGAAGTGTGTGTGACATGGTTGGTAAAATAATCCAGATATCATTAACATTTTACTAAATAAATTAATTCATTTGTGATACAAATTGGATCAAAAATTATATAAAATAAATAATTTTCATCTCCCAAGTTGCCACACGACTTCTCACAGCAACGCTGCAGACACACAGTTGCTTAGCCCCTCCCCTTCCCCTGTAGCAGCATACCTGAATAAAGATGGTTGACAGTAAAAACAGTGAGCTGGTGCTGGGAATTGAAAATTCTTATACATGGGAAGAAAAGACCTATCACAGCCTCTTAAGCTGAAAAAGGTGGTGTTGCTTGGAGGTATTTTACCAATGAGTCAGATGGAAAGGAAAAGCACAGAAGCAAGGAAAAGACAGACACTCTGAACAAAGTGAACAATTAAACCAGACCGCATAGTTGAAGTTATCATTAAAGGAAGTTGCAAAAAGCTCCTTTTTGGCTCTGTTCTCCTGCGGGTATGAATGAAACGTCTGGTGGGAGACCACTCCACTGGGTGTGAAAAATCTAAAAGTACAAAGTTTAAATGATTAAGGGGTGAAAATGATCTTCGCCATCCTGAAGTAAAATCAACAGGCACATCGTCAGAACCCATAAAAATAACCCCTGCTGAAATCCACTAACTCCAAGGACTACAACCTAATAGTTTTGTGCTAATTAAGAACATGTAAATATATTAATAGAGCTGTTGATTATATTTTTCTGAGTTTTATTAAATAAAACCCCCAATGTCTTAGAGAAATTTGGAAGTATGGAAAATGACATTGAGTATACATTATTTTTCATGGTATTGGGATTATTGTCCTGTTGGAACATCTAGGTGTAGATCTGCGTAAAGTTGAAGAATTTCGAGGAAGTCTTCCAACTACTGGCAATGAAACAATCCCACAGCATGATGTTGCCACCACTATGCTTGACATTTGATACATTGTTCCTCAGTTTAAAAGTCCCACCTTGACTCCAAATCTGTTTTTGTCATTGTGGCAGAACAGCTCAGTCTTTGTTAGGCGTGACCATCAAATCCTCGTCTAGGAGAGTTATTTGGCTTGAACATGTGGGCTGCTGCAGATTCCAGGTGTTGCTCTTGAAGCAGAAGCTTTTTTCTTGGTTGGCACCCACTCAGTCTGTGGTGATGCTTCAGAGGGCCTCAGCTTTGTCCCTTAACATCATAACCAGTTTTCTTACATCTGAGAGGAGCAGTTTGGATGTTCCTCCATACCTTTGGTGGAGTTGGAGCAAATCCGACTAACTTGTACTCATGTAAGTACAAATGTCTGAGCTTGTTGGAATCTGTGGTTGTTTAGAAATGGCTCCAAAAAACCTTCCCAGTTTATGTAAAACCACAGCTCTCCTCCTTAGATCTCCATTAAGATCTCCATTAACCGATTGCAGATTTTTGGCTGATAGCCGATCTCTAAAAAGCCGATGTTGACCGCTACCAATTTGTGTTTCTCTGAAAAGTTGCTAAATATAGCGACTAAGTTAGCAACAGTTTGGTGACAGAACAAAAGGCGACCGTGGCTGATTTTCAGACTTTTGTAGGTGGATAAGATCGCTGAAAAGGATTGGTTTCTCATGTACGTTTCAATCAATTGCTGATCTCCCAAATCAGGACCAATTTATCGATGCACCCTTATTGGAAAGCACTGCGAACACCTGGCCTGTATGGTACATTCACTGACCAGGGGAACAATAGTTCAGAGATGAAATGATCTCTTTTGAAGTTAGATCAAACTAACTCAACATTTAGCTTTTTTTTTTACCTGAAGCTGGGAAGCAGAAGGTTTTACGGTGTGAACTGGGGGATATTTTTGCAGATGTATTGTAAATGCCGGTGCACTCAGCTCACATTCATAAAGGCCTCGTGTCAAAGCAGGCTCTGAGTCCTGCGAGTTGCAGAATGAGCTCCTCTAAAACGCCCCCATGTTGGGTGTATTATGGATGTGAAGAAACTGTTTCAGACTGCTGATCACACACTGCCTTCATAATGAAAGTGTTTACCTTTAAGGTAATTCTGTTGGGACAATAAAAAAATTGTTTTACATATTAACAATGAAACTCTGCATCTCTGTTTTCCTCTCATTTTCCCTGTGTTGTCCAAATTACACATGTTACTTTATTCTAATATGGATTCTGAATCCTTGGGCAAAAACAGACATGCTCTATTTCTATAAAACATGGGAAATCTTGAGAGATGGATTCTCCTGTTATAGGCTGTTGAAACGTTTGGTCTACATGAAGATTAATTGAGCTTTGGTTTGATTGATTGATTGATCATTGATTGAGGATTGGAAACCAAATTAACTTTTCTGAAGAGTAAGAGAGGAAACACTCATTAACCGGACTGTTTTAAATATAACGGTACAGCCTTGAACATGTAGTCAGTCCAGCAACATAGGCTGCATTTACACAGGTCTTGATGCTCTATTCCAATTTATTGTTTGTTTGTTTGTTTGTTTTTGCGTGGCCATTTATACTACTAACTTAATGTGGCCACAGTCAAACATCTGTGCGAATGGTTCACACCTCCAAAGCGACCAGCATGCGCAGAAGAAGAATGCAGACGTCACACAGCAGCGCACCGCTTACAGACGTAATAATGGAGGCTGCCGTCTATGAATTAATTTTAAAGTTTATTCAGCAATGACAGCCGACGGTGTTGTCACAAGATCAAAACAAGATGGAGGTGGCTAATAAAAAGAAAGCTATTGTTTACGTCTGGATTTGCTGCATCTGGCTTCTTCTAGGGGTGAACTGTTTGCAGTTTTCTGTCCGATCACTGATCTTTAAAAAGCCTGACCTGCTGATTCCAATTTTGGCTGATACTGTTTTTTTACTGAAAAGTTGCAAAATATGACAAAGTCTCTAAGTTGACCATTGTTAACTGATACTTTGGAAACTATCGGCTACGTATCCGATTTAGTACCACATATGGAAGTGGCACCTATTTGTTCTATTCTATTCCTATTCCTATATTATATATAGGATAGAATATTCCTATTCTATTTGTTCTAATGCGTATCTATTACGCGCGCACGCACACACACAAGTGTGTGTGTGTGCGTGTGTGTGTGAAGAACGGATTTGGGCTGTTGAGGCTGCTGTGGAAGAATTGTTAAAATGTTGCCACACTTTTGACCATTTCTGTTGTTTTCTGGACGCCTTTGGTACTCTACTCTTCCATTGCTAAAACAAATCACTTAGCATACATGTGTTAACGGTGTAAGGCTTTAGCGGAAGCGTTGTCATGCAACACAAGTAACGTTCCGGCTGGACCACAGTGCACTGAATAGTTTAACGGGATTTGTTACAGTATATTTCACGAAGCTTCAAGGCAGATAATTTGCTTCAAGGATGTTTAGTAATCGAGGCACCTGAACTATTTGAGGAATCGCTTTAGCCCTTCTTCCAAACCATTCCTGACTCTCACACATGATAAGGCTATTATGTTTCTGTGTTTATCTCTTACACTCCTGACATGCTTTGATGGAAAAACACCAAACAGCTTCTTTAATCCTGTTTTCCTTTAGTTCTGCCTTTTGTTGGAGAAATGCATCTTTGTTTGGTCTGCAAATTCAACTTATGAAAAATTTGTTTTTAATTTTTTCTACCATCAACACAAACTTTCTCTTTCTGATGTATGATGACGAGAAAAAGGCAAAGTTCAGTGACAATTATTGTTTTCCTCAGTCTCATGTTCATATTCAGACATTTAAGGTTCATTTTAGTGTCAGGATGAAATATAGTGTATATAATAGTTTATGTACCTTTATTTTATGTCCAGCAATGTTTCTCGTAGAGATCCTTAAAGTAAATCAAACCAGCTAGATTCAGATTTCTACATCTCTGCCTTATTGAGATCATTTTGCGTTTCTTCGGGGATGGATTTATAGATCCAAACATCAAAATGTGAAGCCATGCTTTCTGATCTTTGCAGAAAAGGTCATGGTGATCATACATAACATGTAAATTGATATTCATTGATGGCAACACTAATAAGAATCCAAGAGTGCAGAACAGCGCTTCAGAAATTATCCCAAAAGGTCAAATATAAACTCTCACCTTTCGGTCATGTTCATTAGGTTCTTCTTCTTCTTCTTCTTTTAATAAATCTATTTGTAAGTAAAACATGGTGGCTGAGTTGACTGAAATTATCTTTTGTTGGGAGGTAAAGATTCAAAATATGTCCATACAAAAGAAGGCCGCCTTTTTAAATCATGTGTATCAATTACAGACAAATAACTATGATAATTATCTTATAAAAAACGTTTCTCTGCATGGTTTGAGATGAGTGATAACAGAGAAGATGCTCTTTAATTTGTTTTCATCTCATTACCAGAGACAAGCTGTGCGGCTAACTAACTGCTGCTTGTCTAAATGGATCCTCAGTCAAACTTTAAACCAGAATCGCTTCAGAATTGATTTATTTTCTTGCAGGGACTTTATTTTTGGTGCCAAAAGGGAGCCGAGTTCCCACAACGTGGCTGCATGAACAGATTTGTGTGAATTATGAGTAACGTAGGCACACAAACAAAGCGTAGAAGCCAGATGCTTGGTTTGGTTTTTATCCAATAGATGCGTGTTCAGTTTGGCAGAACATTATAGAAGGTTGATTTTTGCTCATATGTGAAAAAGATTAGATGATGATGATGATCATGGGAGTGTTTCTTTTTTTATATTTAATGTGTTTAATCCTATTAAGTATTATTTTCATGCTGGAGGGTGTCACAGTTGGTAACACTGTTGTCTTGCAGCAAGAAGGTCCTGGGTTTGAATCCTGGCCAGGGGTTTTTCTGCATGCAGTTTGATTGTTCTGAGACCGGCGCCTCAGTCTATGGCCCATCATTCTGGCCAACATTTCATGTTATTTTAGTAGGGATTGAATTCTTCTTCTTTTTTTGGTATAGATACATGTTACAGTATTACCAAAGTTTTTCCAAAGATTAAATGGGATTTTGGTGAAAGGAGTGAGAAAATCCAAGCCTGTTTGGAGTTCCGTAGCTCAGCCATGCTTTCCATCAGAAACACCGTTCAATGTTCAAATAGCTCACAGAAAGTTGGACTTTATATGTTACTGTCTTTTTTGGTTTTAAACAATCACAGTTTCAGTTTTGACCACAGAAAGCTTACATCGGGAGTTTCTCAGTCTGAGGGCCGGTGTCCTGCAACTTTCAGATGTGACCCTGGTCCAAACATGGAGTGATCTGTTATCAACTAACGCAGAAAGCTTTTTATTTATTGAATACATCTTGCCAAAGTGTAAATAAATGTGTAGAAACTAAAATGTTTGTTTGGTTGAAATAGGGGTGGGTGATATGGACTTAAAGTTTTATCACAATATTTTGTTGTACTATTATGATAATGATAAGTGATGAAAAGTGTGATCTGTATCACTAAAAGCTGCAAACAGTAACTGCATTTAATCATATTTTAAAATTTATTTATGTGTATTGAAACTGTCATTGAAGAAACCCTGACAATCCAGACAGTTTTGGGGGGCTTTAAACATAATTTAAACATAATTAATTGGAATTTAAAGTAACAACAAATCTAAATTCTTATCAGAAATTTTTCACGGTAAATGATGAACAATATGACAAATGCCCACCCCTGAGTTGAAATAACTTGGCATCATTTCTATCAATTGTGACAATTATTAATTTTGCTAATAATTGTTTATAATTAATTCATTTATTTTGTAATTTAATTTCTATTTTAGTATTTTTTTTTATCTCTAGTTTTGATTTACATTTCCAGCAACTGCTGAAGGACACTGGTCAATCATTTATCTGTTTTTTTTTTCTATATTAGATGAAATAAACAGTTTTTTAAATGAAAGATTTAAGAAATTATCAGAGAATTTAAAAAAAATTTTAATTCAATTCTCTGTCTTCAAAGTGCAGTAATGGATTATTTTCCTGATTACCAAAATATTCCTGATTATTTAGTTTTTTTCCCATATTTGAGCAGCTCTAATTTGGAGTCGTTTCTGACATCCTACCATGCGATTTATGCATCAAAATGTGGCTCCCTTAGAACTGAAAGTGAAGCATCTCTTTAACCCATCACACGACCTAAATTAAACACAGGAGACACAAAATTTTTGATTTGTGGCCAAAAGAAAGCTTCCTCTTGGGAGTTACCATAACAACCACTGACTCACAGCAACAGGTGACTCAGCAGACTCTCTGGTTGTTATTCTTGCTCAGTATTAATCCAACATCGTGTGAGTTTAAATTTAAAATATAACAACATCGCAGCTTTCTGCAGAACCTGGTGACTGATTAAAAGTACTGATTATTTGTGATGCACTCTGATTAAGAACCAATCAGTTCTGTTTTTTAGGGATGCACCAATATGAAGGTTTGAGCCAATATCAAAATCAAATGTTAATATCATACTTCACATACTTCAGCCCACAATCAAGTCCTTCAAAGCCCTGGTAATTACCTAATGAAGTGATTCTGTGCATCTAAATGTTGCAGGACTCCAGCTCTAGAGGACTGGAGTTGTGCATTAGAAGGTGAATTAGAAAATCTGTGGAGGTGGAACCAAATTATGGTTTACATATCTACCAAACTGCACGTCTAGTTTCCCTATTTAAACGAAGGAAAGTTGGATTTTCTTCTGGAAGTAGCGGAGTCATTTACAGAACCTGAGACAAACTGTTCCCTTGGACTCAGCAGGTTGTTCTGTCAGATGGATTCAAACTAAGAATGACTTCTCTGCGTCCTACAGAGAGCAGAGAGGTTTACTGCAGATGGACATTATTGCGAACAGTGACAGCTGCCATCATGTGGAGGACCGTATAAAACTCGAGAAAGTATTATTTGATTGGACCAACTGTGCTTTGGCAGAGACTGTCCCCATTTTGTTCTCAATTCATAAATCCAGAATTTTATTCCCAAAATTCTCCACCCATTTGGTCCATTTTCAAAGCGTAAATGCAGAAGTCGGCCTTGAATTTAATTAATTTATTGCAGATATTTCTACAGAGGTCAGCCTTCTGCAAAAACCAGTAACATTAAGACGTATGGAGAGACTGACAGACAGGGGTGGTGGGATCGATAGTTGGTGGACAAACGAAGGGATGGATGTTTTGTTTTTCCGTACTTATCCGACATGGTAAATAGAACGTGATGAGATATTGATATCTTTCACTTGTGCGGTACTTCAGTTACGCAATTAGGACACAGCCACATGCTAATAAACTGCAAGATGTGATTAGTCAGAGTATGTTATCTTACATTTCTCTGATTATTTTAAATTTGTGAATAGCTGATTTTTTATTTATTTATTTTTTTTAAAAACAAAGTCCATAAATGTTTTGTTGAACTTTTTGTTGAATATTCATTAAATTCTGGATCTTTTTCAAACTAATTATTTGAATTTTATTATTCAGTCAGATAGATTGACAAATATAAGGTAAAACATAGAATTAAAATAAAATCTATTTCTTAAGACTCAGCACAGTTCTTTTCCCTGATGCAGAAGAATCCATCATAGTTTGGAGTTGTAGAAGACAAAAAAAGAGCAAAAAAAAAAAAAAAGTGAAATTGTAAAATCTAATATTCCAAATTAAAAAATGAAAAACAAATTTGGGGGGACAGAAAAAGTAAAAAAAAAAAAAAAAAAAAAAAATGACAACAGGGCACTTATTCCATTGCAGTTGTTTATACTTAGACTGCCATGGCAAAGGTGTTAAATAAATAAACTATGTATTGATGTGACACATCAACATGTTTTGTGTTGGTTTTACTGGATCTTGGTGCTGCATTTGACACAGTTCATCATAATGAACAGACTGGAAGAGTGGGTGGGGTTGTCTGGTAATGTTCAGACCAGACTATTTGTGTTAGCCTGGTAAAAACCAGCCCCTTGTTCTACGCTTTGCTTTGTACAGAGGGCCTGGACCCTCGGCTATTGAGAAATGATTGCTTGCTGGAGACGTGGACTCTGAAGTTTTAAATTTTATGCAGTTGCTAACGTTTTCACCGTGACGTATGTAATGCGCCAATTCAGCGCTAAGAAGCTTACTGGAAATTACGTGCTTTGTAAGCAACCATCCCCCACTATGAAGAGAGCAGTGCCGAGCCGAACAAGATGGCTGTTAATGTTATTTCAATATTTGGAAGCGTAACCAACACAGATTGAACGGCTTCGTTCACTTCCTCCGCTGCCATTGCTAAAACTACAGGCAGACAATAACTTTAAAACAGCACAGAACATCGACATCATCGTTCACAACTTCTCCTTCTGTTCGCTGATTGGGCCGGTTGAAATTCCACCGGAGAAATCAGTTCAGTGGGAGAAAGCCCAGACAGAGCAGTGAAGGGAGATGAGAATCGAGCGGAATTGCGTAGGAAGACAACGGCCAGGCTAATTTTGTGTCATTTGGCCATTGTATACGGTGCCCAGTGGGTACAAATGCGCAGCAAATGGCAAAGTGCTCTGCAGACACATGAATGATGCAAACTCTAAAATGCACAAACACATAAAAAACAAATGCAACAGAAAAACACTGCAAACAAAAAATGCTGCAAAAACAGAAAATAGAAGCAAAAGGGAAAATGTCGCGATCAGCAAGTATGAAACTCTGCAAATTTGCTCCACAAAACGGAAGTGCTCCAGACCACTAGGGGGAGTCGACTGTCAGAGAATATGGGACCAGACCCTGAGTAAAAACATTTGGGGGAGTCTAAAGTCGGTGATATTACTGACATAAACATGCTGTTGTTCGATAATGTTGTAAAAGACACGAAGTTATAACGCATGTCATTGCACGATCTGCTCCGGAAGCACGATCCGTACCAGCAGCTAATTTGAGCATGCGCTGAAGAAATACTTCCTGATTATTCTTGAAATGTACATCAACAATTTTAATTAAAATACTACTTGTTGTAAGAGGACCTATCTTCCTAGACAATGTTATAATTCTTTTAAAGAATAATGGTCGTAAATTAGTTAAAAGATTATAATTCAGTAGAAAGTTGTTTCCTGGACTCACAGGACTGTAAGGTATTTACGCTGTCAATGTGCCCTCTGGTGGATTCATCACAGACAAAAAAGACCTTTATTTTTATAATAAACACATCTTTTATGAGATTAACTGAAGATGTTATCAGACTGTACAAGACATTTACTTGACTTTTTTTTTCTCAGAAGCAGTCTAGCAAAATGCGGTTAAACGATTTTTATCTTTATTTCTTGTTATTCTCTTTGAATCATATGCAATTTTTACAATTATAATAAGATACAAAAAGGAAAAAAATAAAAATACCCTCCCTGGAAGTATTTCTTTTAGCACATGCACAAATTAGCTGATGGTACAGATCATACTTCCCTAACAGATTGTGCAGTGACAATGCACCTTTTCTTTCTGTCTCCAACTTTCTTCTGGACATCCCGTTAAATCATGACATCCCGTCTTTACTGAGGTTCTGGTGATCGACTCCCCCTATTGGTCTAGAGCACTTCCAATTTGTGGAGCAAGTTTGCAGAGTTTCATATTTGCTGCTTTTGTTATTTGTGGCATTTTCCCTTTTGCATCTATTTCCTGTGGTTGCAGCATTTTTTGTTTGCAGCGTTTTTCTTTTGTGTTTTGGAGTTTGCATTATTCATGTGTTTGCAACGCGTTTCGCCGGTTGCACCTATTGGCTACCTTAACTTTAAATGTAAACTAACAAAGATCAGACGTGGGGTTCATCAAGGCTCCATTGTCGAGCCACTTTTATTGAGTATCCACATGCTCCTCTTGGCTAAGATCACAGCATAATACAACAACGTACTCCTTTGTGTATCTGTGTCAACACTTGACTATAGACCTGACTCGTCCATTAGTGGATGTGGGAGAATTTCTGAATTTTCTTTATTTCTTTCTATTTATTTAATGCAAAAATTAACTGTTATTGTTCTATGTATAACTTGTCTTAGGAATGGATAATATATTGGCATTAACGTCAGTATCAGCCGATGTCAGTCATTTTTTATCAGTATTGGTCATATAAGTCGAACCAGGCTGATATTAATAACCAGTATTTATTTCCATCTTGTTGCTGTTGGTCATGTGGTATTTGTTTGGTCATGTGACACAGATCTGGGGTGTTTAACTGAAGAAGAGAAGCCATTCAGAGGCGTGGTTGTTTTATAATGGTGTCTAAAGGTTAGGGAAATATATCTGATATCTGTAAATATCAGTTATCGGCCATAAAAGCAATAGCTTTGGTCTCTAATTTACCTCTGTTCTGTATACATACAATCTTCCCTTGCCCTTTCTGACACCATTGATGTAGTTTCCAATTCTTCACATCAGTATTTGTTTACTTTTCTTATTTTTTCACGTTTATTTATATTTTTTCATTTTTAGTCTTTGGGTCATTTTCTTTGTTCTGTTGTATTTGCTCCTGGTTGTATGGAAACTGAAAATGTTAAGTGAAAGAAAATTGGAGAATCTAAAGGAGAAAGATATGGATCTGAAAGGAAATGATGTAAAATGCAAAACCAGAAGAGCATTATTGTCATGTCAAAATCTGGACAGGAAGTCGTGATGCAACAGGATGTCATTAAGCATGAAGTGCTGTACTGAGATGTCAGATTTCTTTTTTTTGTACATCTTGAATTCTTCTGTTTCTCCACATCGTTCTGCCTTTGAACCCCCTTTTGCCAGTCTCTCCTTACATCCTCATCCTCTTGTCCTTTGTCTTTTTCCGTTACTCAGCCTGCAATTTGCTGCTTATCCAATAATGAATGCAGATCAATCGCAGTCTGACGTGCAGAGCCCTATGTTCATCCTTTTTTATATTTATGGTGGTAATTAGTCGGTATTGTAGATTATCTCTGCTTCTGTGTTTTGGAGAGGAGGTAAACAATCACAACGTGGGTAGATTCATGCAGGCGATGACCACAGTTTCATCCTCCACCGTCATGGTTTTATTACTGCGATACATCACTGCCATAACCTCACGCACTCACCCTGAGCAGCTGTGTGTGTGTTGAGAAGGCACAGGTGAATCAGAACATTGTCAAAGCAGGTTACAGTTTGGGTCGTGGTGATTACGGCTAACCCTCTGCCATTTGAAACGACTCGAAACTGAAAATGTCAATAGGAAACAATGCCATGTTAGTGGGGAATAACGGCCTGCAATTTCAAAACAGGTCATTGCTGCGTTTGGTGCTAGCGTTCAGCCGAACAGCATCAGTGTTTCTATGTGAAGTTACGTTGGTTGTGTCTGTTGGCTGTATCGACTCGACGGAGCAGCATGGACTCGTCACCCTGCACTAGATCCGCAGAGAATGCACTAAACGTCTGGACTCTGTGAAGACGTTATGTTTTGGTGCTTTCCAGCTCTTGTTTAAAATAAAACCTAACAACCGGGTTAACTCCTTTTTTGCCTCTGTCTGCAAATACATTCTTTAAATTGATTTAGAAGTTGCTCATATGTAGTCTTCACAAGTATGGAACAACATTCACGCTTAGTTTTTATGTTGCTTGGACTAAATGGTTATTTCCAAAATATTAAGATATGTTTGTGTAATTATAAAAATTAATTATAATTAATTTTAAAATTAACTTTTTTCAAAGTTAATTTGATTTGACAGTGATTTCATAAAAAAAATAAATAAATAAATAAATAAAAATAAAAAAAATAAAACCTTTGAATTCATATCAGTTTTTAAGCGTATATTCCCCAGAGTACTTAAACTTCATGACATGTTGCTCATCATACACAAGTAATACATACTAATATTAGCTTAGGGCTGGGTGATATGGCTAAAAAATAAACTCTCCAATTTTTTTTTCATATCATATCTGATAAAATTGATTGTAATCAATTTTTTGTCTTGCTTTTGTTTCTAAAACAGAAATTACAAATGGCAGAAAATATTTTCAAAAAGTGGCTTTTGTTTTAACCATCCCTTCTGAGTTGTATAACGGATATCGGGGCCAGGCTATGAGAATTTTTGTTTAATTACAAGAATATAGTCATATAAGCAGAATAAAGAGGCAATTTTGGCAGAAAAAATATCTTCAAATTATGAGAAAAAAGTTGTTTTAAAAAAAGTTTTGGTAGTTCATTCTTTGAAATAGAGTCATTTGGACAGTCGTTTCAATGTCCTGCTAATGACGATAATTTGATGTTGATGTGTTTAAAAGAGGAAGTATTTCTATTAAATATTATCTGTAAAACTTATACTAAAATATAACTTCAGGTACATTTCCTATTTATTGTAAGCAAGTGAAAAGTGATTAAGCTTTCGTTTTTTAACCAGCTGACTGGCAATGTGCAGCAACAGGTGGAGTAGAAGCTGTGCCACACTGGTTGTAAAACAACAACCATTAGAAAACCTCAATATATCATGATACCAGTAACTGGTTACACATTATTTACATGTTTTGCAGTTTTTCACATTTCTTCCATGTCTTTGTCAAATCGGAAGGAGTATTAGGGTCATTTGGAGGAAAGAAAATGGTGGATGTTTTTTTTTTTTTTTTTTTTCCCCTTTTACAGAATAAAATTCAACCTCAGATTTCAAGAAAAACTTAAAAATGTTGAGAATAAGTAAAAGATTCTGTTTTATGATATAAGTTATAGTATTGACAATAAGTAGAAAAAATGCCTTGAAGAAAAGGTGTAAAGCTGAAAGTGCTGTGTTCTTTCCAAACAGGTGTTGTATATACTGCATCCAAACGGTATTTGTGCACTTACATAGAAAGAATTTCTGTTTCGGGAAGAGTCGTCAAAAAGTTGTCGGTTTGAATCCAGCCTCCTTCTGCTGCATGCTAATGTTCCCCTCGGCAAGGCATTCAGTCCCAAGTCAAATTTACTTGTATAGCACATTTCAGCAGCAAGGCAGCTCAAAGTGCTTTACGTCATAAAAACATCAAGTATACATCAAAATCATTGAGCAAATATCAATGCATAAAGATCATCAAGCAAATATAATCTGAAAATATTGATCAATGTTCCACTGATCAAAGGCAGCTCTAAACAGGTGGGCTTTTAGCCTTGATTCAAAGGAACTCAGTGTGTCGGCTGTTTTGCAGTTTTCTGGGAGTTTGTTCCAGATTAGTGGAGCGTAAAAGCTGAAAGCTGCTTTCCGATCTGTTTGGTGAGTGTGGCTTTGAGTGTCTGTATGACTAGAAGAAAGCTGCCTCAGCTTATTAAATCTGAACTATAATGTTTCAAGATTGTTTACATGAGGCCCCAGTGACATTATGACTTTATTGTTTATAGTTTTTAAACTTTTTTGTTGTCATTTCGACTTTATTGTTGATGTACTTCTTCATGTCATTTTGACTTTTTTCTCATTTCAAATTTTCTCGTCATTATGACTTTTCCCCGTAATTTAGACATTTTTCTCTGCTTTGCAACTTTTTTCTCATCATTTCGACTTTGATGTCATCATTTTGAATAATTTTTCATTATTTTGACTTAATTGTTAATATACCTCAACATTTTTTTAAAAAATTATTTTGGTGTTTTTTTCATGTCATTTCAACTTTTTTCCCATCATTTCAACCCTTAATACTAGCAGTCAAAAAAGCTATCAAATATCATGTTGTACCAGAGAAGTCTGTTGATTATCAAATATGACAAACAAAGACAGAAACTTACAATAAGAGCCTCAGCTTTACACAAACTAAAATCAGAAATCTGGAAGTTTAATGGACATTTTTACAATAAACATTTATCTTTTTTGCTTGAGACATCAGGTCCCGATTTGGCTTTAAACCGCGCAGTCTTTTGGCGCCGCATGGAAGTGTGTTTATCCAGTGCATGCAGTGCTACTTTGAGACTCATACTTTATGTATTAAAGCCAGAAAGCTATTATTTTAAGGTAACCCTGGCAGTTTTAAATATTTAACGCCTGAACATGGGAAACACGTTTAAATGTTTTACTGAAACAAAGAGATGATGTTTGAGGTTTGATTTCCGCCTGAGTGACCTGGAAGCAGGTGCGGCTGAGCGATGAGGGCATTCACGGAGGGATGCAGTTGTCTGCCATCTCTGTTTGGAAGCAGTTCGTGCACTTTGGACAGAAACCATGTCCCAATCTCCCTGAGCCTGTTTTTTCATTGCTGCATTTTATTTTACCTCTGCTTTCTTTTTCATCTGCTGTCATTTATACTGAGGGCCTTTCTCTTGGAAAAAATGTTTTTGTTTTCAATTAATGATATATTCTACACCATAAAATGTGCAATTTTTTTAAACTGTAAAAATACAAAAAAAGTTCACAGAGCAGTTTAGTGTTACAGAAAATGGTGAAGTGAAACAGTTTTTCTCTGAGAGTTGCAAATTCATTTTCAGTTAAATCTGAAATTAAAAACCTTTTTCTACAACTTTGAGTGTCACTAAACCTCCTTCTGAATCAACAACCCATACAGCTGCTAATAAATGTTGCCACCTCAGGATGAAAATGCATGAGAAGGTATTTACCTCGAAACACTCCCCTAATATCCACAGGCTTTAATGAGCAAATCCCTCAAATATCTCTGCAGCCAAATTTTCTGTGTTGATTCTTTTTCATAACTTCTGTTATTCTATGATCTGCTTTGACCTGATTTACAGGAAGTAATACCGTAAATGTGTATATAAAGTTGAATTAAATTAACTGGTGAAACTACTGCAGAATTATATCTATTAGTAATGTAGTGACATCAAATATTTGCATATTTTATACTGTACTTTAAACATTGTAGATATGACTTTTATACATACAACAAATTACAATTATTATTATTTGGGAAAAATACTTCAGTCTGATTTTTTGTTTTGTGAAATGCAAAACATTTTCTACTATGAGGTTTGAACAGTTACTTTGCTCATAAAAATATAACAAACCACCTTAGATTAGGTCACTCTCTGTCCAGGCTAAATTATTAGGGAAGAAATACAGATGGACTGACATTGAAGTGGAAGATATGTGCAAATTCTTTGGTCTCCTGATCTACATGTCTTTAGTGTCAAGTTTATTTGTACAGCACATTTCAGCAGCAAGGCAGTTCAAAGTGCTTCACATCATAAAAACATCAATCAAGTATACAGCAGAATCATCAAAATCATTTAGAAAAATCATCAAAATTATCTAGCAAATACACATGAAAATCATCAAAATCATCGGCAAAAACATTGATTAATGATTCACTTACTTTATTTAACTGATTTATACTCAAACTTCCACCCTTTGGAGATAAGGAGCTGATCTTACCCGGATTTGTTTGCAGATTTATGGTCCAGACTGCTAACCAAAGGCAGCTCTAAACAGGTGGGTTTTCAGCCTTGATTTAAAGGAATTTATTGTTTCGGCTGTTTTGCAGTTTTCTGGGAGTTTGTTCCAGATTAGTGGAGCATAAAAACTGAAAGCTGCTTCTCCATGTTTGGTTCTGGGGATGCAGAGCAGACCAGAACCAGAAGACCTGAGTGGTCTGGAGGATGATACAACAACAGCAGGTCTTTAATGTAATTTGGTGCTAAGCCGTTCAGTGATTTATAAACTAACAGACGCTCTGAGCTCCAGGGAGCCAGTGGAAGGACTTTAGAACTGGGGTGATGTGCTCTGTCTGCCTGGTTTTAGTGGGAACACGAGCAGCAGCGTTCTGGATCAGCTGCAGCTGTCAGTCTGATTGATTTTTTTTTTTTTTTTTTTTTTTTTTAGGCAGACCTGTGAAGACACTGTTGCAGTAATCAATGCGACTAAAGATAAACGACTTCAGTGTCGCTGCCAAGTATTCAGGACTACTGGAAAAAAAATATTTTATTTGTGATCCTTCCACACAAAGTTAAATCCAGAGCCGGTTCTGGTCAGTATTTCTGAACATCCACCGTAGTGATCCTGAGGAAGATGCACAGACTGACAGAAAGAAGGGATCAACTGGACATGACAAACTGTTTCGAGCCAGGCCTTTTTATGACAACATCCTCAGTGGCTGCCAAGCTGATTCCCACCCAGGGAGGTGGTTGCCAGATGGTGGCAACTAAGGCAAAGACTGGCTTAACAGTACATGAAGGACAAGCCAACTAAATGGGGGATGAAAAATTCTGTTTTGGCTGAATCAAGCAGTGGCTACACCATTAGATTCAGTGTATGCACTGGCAAAACTGAGCCTAGAAGGGAGCATGGGTTGTCTTATGATGTAGTCATGAACCTCATTCAGACATCCGTTCTTGGCACTGGATATCGTATTTACATGGACAGTTTTTATTCTAGTCCCAAAACGTTCACGGTCCTGTCAAGAATGTAGTTTGGACACCTACGGGGAGAACAGAACAGGATGTCCCAGGGGGGAGCAAATGCTCTCACCAAAAAAAACAAAAACAAAACAAAAAGCAGAAGAGGATCTGTGAGATACACCAGACAGGGGCCTCTTGTTTTTGTGAAGTACTCCACCGTCCATCCTGCATTTTCTGGAGAGACAGTGAGTAGTGGGGTGAAGGATCCAGATGGATGCTGGGCTGTGAGAGAGACTCCCTGTCCAACACCAGGTGTGGCCTGCAACTCAAATACGGGAGGAGTTGACCTTTCAGATCAGCGTATCCAGTATTATTCCACCCAAAGAAAAACAAATATCTGGTGCCGGACCCTGTTGCAGCACTTTCTGGACATTGCCACAATAAACACCTTAGTCTTGCATCGTGAGATAAGCAGTATCAAGCAGGCAATGACGCACAAAGATTTTATGGCGGCGCTAACATGTCAGCTTTGTGGCAGTAGCAAGGCAGGTAATTCCCAGAGCAGGAGAGCTGATCATGTTCCTGCGGGCATTTCCACAGCCACAGATCCTGCCCTAAAAGCCACCAAAGTCAGCAGACTAAAATGCAAACACTGCTTCCTGGACAAAAAAAACGGTATGACACCCCATGGAAGTGCCAGGCCTGCGACTGGCCCTATGTTTAGTGATGGTTATTTTATGTGACCCCTGATCCTTCTGTAAATAATTGTTAATATTTGTACAAATATTCTTTACAGTTTGCCAGCATTACAATTTATTTTGACCTACGATGTTTTGTAATTAGTTATACACCAATGAATGAGGAGTTGCCTTCATTTTCCTGCTAATAATTTTGTAACTACTGTTTGCTATGTTTGTACGTATGTTTTAGAAATTTACAGTAAACATTGGCATTCAAAATTATAAAAACCACTCGTTATACATGTTTGTGGGTTTCACTGTACAAAAAAGATCAACTTTTTTCCAAATTGGATTTTATGTTTTATGTGACTTAAGGTTCAATATGCAATACCAGTATGTCCAAAGGGAAAAATAGTGTAAATTCACCCAGGTTGGGTTGTGCTGACAGAAATGATGCCACATAAGGAAATATTAATGGTTTTTATGGGGAAATATGAAGGGTAAAATAAAAATTACTTAAAAATGACCATGTATACCCTCGACCTCAGGGCTTTTGGCAAGAATGTGACGCCATAGGGATTTGCTCAGATTGTTGTCTCTTCACCCCAGTTTAGGATAAAAAGTAGAAGATAAATGGATTGTAAGGACTCACTGGGAGGACCCGGAAATTCAACCACACACAGAAGTACGTAAAGGAAAAACAAGTTTATTTAGAATCAGGAACTGGTAGCAGCTCAGGAAGAATCGATGAAGGTCTCCACAAGGGAATCCAACGCAGTACCAGGGGCTAGACGATAATCAGGCAGAGGTTATACACGGAGAGGCAGAGAGAGCAAACTTAACTAGAGGGTCAGGCAATACTCGATGGTCGTGAAGCGGAGCTTGAGTCAGGGTCCAGAAATCCAGAACCAAAGGAATCCGTAACGGGCTTGGCAGGAGGGGAAGATCCGTGGACGGAAATGGGTCGAAGAAACACAAGAAGGCAAGGCATGAAACGCTGGATTTCTACTGGCTCGTGGCTGTCGATAATCTGGCAGGGAGGCAGGGGCTGAGAGGAGTTAAGTAGAGCAGGGCCCAGGTGGCACAGATCAGCAATCAGGTGACACAGGTGAGTAGAATGAAAACTAATTACAGCATGGGCAGGACCAAACATGAATCATAACAGTACCCCCTCCTCAAGGTCCGGCTCCAGAAGGACCACCTGGCTGGTCAGGATTGGACCGATGAAACTCCCTGATAAGGGATTTGTCCAAAATGTGTCGGGCCGGCACCCAGGAGCGCTCTTCAGGCCCATATCCCTCCCAATCCACCAAGTAATGGATGGACCGGCCCCAACGTCTGGAGCGAAGGAGGCGGCGCACCGTGTGAGCGGGACCCCCATCAATGATCCGGGCGGGAGGAGGGGGCCTGGAGGAGGGAACCAACCGTGAAGAGAAGACAGGTTTAACACGTGACACATGAAAGGTGGGACAAACTCTGAGAGTCCTGGGGAGGCGGAGCCGGACAGCCACTGGGTTGATAACCTTGGAAATCGGGAAGGGTCCAATGAAACGAGGGGCTAACTTCCGGTTTTCAACCCGCAAGGGAAGGTCCTTGGTGGACAGCCAGACCTTTTGACCTTCGGTTGTAAGTGGGTGCCGGAACTCTGCGACGATTTGCAAATCTAGAACATAAAGCAGAGGACTTTAGAAGGGCCCTGCGGGCCTGGCGCCATACCCGCTGGCACTTTAAAGCAGAGGCATGAGCAGAGGGAACTCTAGTGGGCTTCTCTTGAAGGGACAAGACTGGAGGCTGGTAGCCATAAACTGTGTAAAAGGGAGACAGACCTGTGGAGCTAGAAGGGAGTGAGTTGAGGGCATACTCCACCCATGGAAGGTTCTGTGACCAGGAAGAGGGATCATGTTCACAGAGCATGCGCAGCTTGGTCTCCACCTCCTGGTTGACCCTCTCCGTTTGCCCGTCAGACTGAGGGTGGAATCCTGACGAGAGACTTACTGTGATGCCCAGGAGACCACAAAATTCTTTCCAGAATTTAGAAATGAACTGGGGTCCTCGATCAGAAACAATGTCAGTAGGTAGACCATGCAAACGGAACACCTCACGGGCCAGAACCGCTCCCAGCTCCTTAGACGAAGGCAGTTTGCGAAGTGGTATCAGGTGGGACATCTTAGAAAATCGATCCACAACTGTGAGGAGGACAGAATGGTTATCGGAAGTGGGTAAACCAGTAACAAAATCCATGGATATGTGGGACCATGGGCGGTGAGGAACCGGGAGGGGCCGCAGAAGCCCAGAGGGTGGTCGACGGGATGGTTTAGCCTGACAGCACACTCTGCAAGCCTTGATAAACTCCTTTACATCTTGCAGCATAGTCTCCCACCAGAAACACCTCCTGATCACAGCTAGGGTCTTAGTGACTCCTGGATGGCAGAAAATTTAGAGGCATGACAAAAGGATAGTACCTCAGGTATTAGCTGCTCAGGGACAAATAGTCGATTCTTAGGACAGCTCTCAGGGATGGGGCTTTGCAGATGGGCCTCTCTGATTCTCTGCTCTAGCTCTAGCCTGGAAACTGCTAGCCGCGCAGATGAGGGGAGCACATAGTCCACCTGCTTAGCCTCTTGACTCTCCTCCATAGTCTCATGCAGCCTGGAGAGTGCGTCTGGCTTAGTGTTCTTACTCCCAGGTCTGTAAGATAGTGAAAAATTAAAGCGACTGAAGAATAGAGCCCACCTGGCTTGCCTGGGGTTAAGTCTCCTAGCAGACTTGAGGTACTGCAGATTCTTATGATCAGTCCAGACCACGAAGGGTTCCTTAGCTCCCTCGAGCCAGTGCCTCCACTCCTCGAGGGCCAGTTTGACTGCCAGCAGTTCCCGGTCACCGACATCATAGTTGGTCTCTGCAGAAGACAGTTTTCTAGAAAAGAAGGCACATGGGTGAATCTTCTCATCAGTGTTTCTCTGGCTGAGTACGGCTCCCACCCCAGAGTTAGAAGCATCCACTTCTACAATGAATTGGCGAGAAGGGTCCGGTGCGCGGAGGACAGGAGCGGAGGTGAAGGCCTTTTTAAGGTGGTCAAAGGACTCTGCAGCACTCTTACTCCAAACGAACTTGCACTTGGATGAAGTAAGAGAATGAAGTGGAGAAGCAACAGAACTGAAATTGCGGATGAACCGTCGATAGAAATTAGCAAACCCCAGAAACCTCTGAAAGTTGTCTACGGTCTTGTGGGCAGGGCCAATTCCTTGATGGCGTCGTCTTGCTGGGGTCCATGGAATCCTGTTAGGAGAGATGACGAAACCCAAGAATGAAGTGGACGATTTGTGAAACTCGCACTTTTCTGCCTTGACAACAGGTTATTCTGCAGCAAGCGGAGAATAACAGAACGGACATGAGTCTGATGGGTAGTGAGATCCTTAGAGAAAATTAAGATGTCATCCAGATAAACATAAACAAACGATTCCGACCATGTCCCTGAGGACATCATTGACTAGAGTTGGAACACTGCTGGGAGCGTTGGATAGGCCAAAGGGCATTACCAGGTATTCATAATGGCCGGTTGGAGTGTTAAAAGCCGTCTTCCACTCATCCCCCTCCTTGATACGGACTAGATGGTAGGCATTCCTGAGATCGAGCTTGGTAAAAACTGTGGATCCCTGAATCAGGTCGAAAGCAGTGTTCATTAGGGGAAGTGGGGTAACGATTCTTGACTGTGATGTCATTCAATCCCCTGTAGTCAATACAGGGTCTCAAAGAACCATCCTTCTTGCCCACAAAGAAAAACCTGCACCAGCTGGCGAGGATGAAGGGCGGATAATGCCTGCCTTGAGTGCGTCACAGATATAATTCCCTCATGGCCTTATCCTCCGGGCCGGAGAGGGAGTATAGACGGCCTTTGGGAGGAAAGGTTCCAGGAAGCAAATCAATTGCACAATCATAGGGCCGATGGGGTGGAAGGGAAGTGGCGCGATGCTTATTACAGACTTCCCGAAGGTCATGGTAAACAGCCGGTACCTTGGATAGGGGATCGGGATAGGTTTCCTGTCCCGGATAGGGACAGGAAAAGGGACCGAAGCTGCTAAGAGGCAAGTTGGAATGGCAGATGGTGACCAACCCAACACCTCGCCCTTCACCCAGTCAATGTGGGGGTTGTGTTTCTTAGCCAAGAAGCCCCCCAAAATGACAGGGAGACCGGGGACTCTATTATCAGGAAGGAGATAAGTTCATGGTGATTCCCAGAAATACTGAACTTAATGGGACCCGTTTCATGGGTGATCTGGTGAAGTACATGGCCATCATAGCCAAAACTTCAAGACACTTAGAGGTAGGTAAAGTTGGATGCCCAGAGATTCGGCAAGACCACGGTCCATGAACTCAGTATCTGCTCCTGAATCTATAAAGACTGGGAGACGCTTGGTTTGACAATCAGCTTGGAGAGTGGCTTGAACAGAGAATGAAGAGGATTGCCATCGCTTTGACTCAGCAGGAGCCTCTTACTCTCCTGCTGAGGCCTGGCCTTTTACAGGACAACGACTAAGTAGGTGACCCCTCTCCGCCACAATAGAAACAAAGGCCTCTCTTAAATCTCCGCTCTCTCTCTTGTGGGGACAGGCGGAGTTCGACCAATCTGTATAGGCTCCTTCCCCGGAGAGAGAGGTGGGTGAAGAACTCAAGGTGGAGCCGTGACTGGTGGCTGTGATCTGGGAACAGATTCACATGGTAAGTATGACTGAGGGAACTCCTCTCCAACCTTCTCTCATGGAACCTAGCATCAATTCTGGGCGGCCAGGGTCTCCAGTTCCTCCAGGTCCTTGGGAGCGTCTCGGGTGTAGACAGCTCATCCTTTATCTCCGTCACTGAGACCCTGATAGAACGCATCACATAGTGCCTCATCGTTCCAGTCACTTCCTGAGGATAGAGCATGGAAAATCGATAATGTACTCAGTACCTCGCTTCCTGCCTTGTTTGAGTCTGAGCAACCCACGTGCAGCCTCCTCTGAGGCAGAACAGGATCAAAGACCCTGATTAGCTCCTTGGAAAAGTCCTGGAACCGATAACAAATGAGGGAGTCCCTCCGCCATTCTGCAGTCCCCATAATTTGGCTTTTCCCGAAAGGAGGGAAATAGCATAGGCTACTTTAGCGCGTTCAGAGGGAAAAGATGACGGCTGAAGTTCAAAGATTATTTCACACTGAGTAATGAAGGGACGACACTGACTCTGCTCACCTTTAAACACCTCCGGAGGAGACAGGCGGGGCTCAAAAATGGGTGAGACCTGGAAACCAGACGTAGCGGTTTTGAGGCTGGGAGAAGGGGCTCCTTTAGGGGAGGGAAGGGAGGACATCCTATCAAGCATGCTCATCATTTGTTGCATGTTTGACTCCAGGCGGGTAATAGCGTCTTCAACACTTGAACGCCACTCCTGTGTGGGTGACGGGTCCATAGTGGCCAGATTATTCTGTAAGGACTCACTGGGAGGACCCGGAAATTCAACCACACACAGAAGTACGTAAAGGAAAAACAAGTTTATTTAGAATCAGGAACTGGTAGCAGCTCAGGAAGAATCGATGAAGGTCTCCACAAGGGAATCCCAACGCAGTACCAGGGGCTAGACGATAATCAGGCAGAGGTTATACACGGAGAGGCAGAGAGAGCAAACTTAACTAGAGGGTCAGGCATACTCGATGGTCGTGAAGCGGAGCTTGAGTCAGGGTCCAGAAATCCAGAACCAAAGGAATCCGTAACGGCTTGGCAGGAGGGGAAGATCCGTGACGGAAATGGGTCGAAGAAACACAAGAAGGCAAGGCATGAAACGCTGGATTTCTACTGGCTCGTGGCTGTCGATAATCTGGCAGGGAGGCAGGGGCTGAGAGGAGTTAAGTAGAGCAGGGCCCAGGTGGCACAGATCAGCAATCAGGTGACACAGGTGAGTAGAATGAAAACTAATTACAGCATGGGCAGGACTCACTGGGAGGACCCGGAAATTCAACCACACACAGAAGTACGTAAAGGAAAAACAAGTTATTTAGAATCAGGAACTGGTAGCAGCTCAGGAAGAATCGATGAAGGTCTCCACAAGGGAATCCAACGCAGTACCAGGGGCTAGACGATAATCAGGCAGAGGTTATACACGGAGAGGCAGAGAGAGCAAACTTAACTAGAGGGTCAGGCAATACTCGATGGTCGTGAAGCGGAGCTTGAGTCAGGGTCCAGAAATCCAGAACCAAAGGAATCCGTAACGGGCTTGGCAGGAGGGGAAGATCCGTGGACGGAAATGGGTCGAAGAAACACAAGAAGGCAAGGCATGAAACGCTGGATTTCTACTGGCTCGTGGCTGTCGATAATCTGGCAGGGAGGCAGGGGCTGAGAGGAGTTAAGTAGAGCAGGGCCCAGGTGGCACAGATCAGCAATCAGGTGACACAGGTGAGTAGAATGAAAACTAATTACAGCATGGGCAGGACCAAACATGAATCATAACAGTACCCCCTCCTCAAGGTCCGGCTCCAGAAGGACCACCTGGCTGGTCAGGATTGGACCGATGAAACTCCCTGATAAGGGATTTGTCCAAAATGTGTCGGGCCGGCACCCAGGAGCGCTCTTCAGGCCCATATCCCTCCCAATCCACCAAGTAATGGGTGGGCCCGGCCCCAACGTCTGGAGCGAAGGAGGCGGCGCACCGTGTGAGCGGGACCCCCATCAATGATCCGGGCGGGAGGAGGGGGCCTGGAGGAGGGAACCAACCGTGAAGAGAAGACAGGTTTAACACGTGACACATGAAAGGTGGGACAAACTCTGAGAGTCCTGGGGAGGCGGAGCCGGACAGCCACTGGGTTGATAACCTTGGAAATCGGGA
This sequence comes from Anableps anableps, assembly GCA_014839685.1. Taxonomy (NCBI): domain Eukaryota; kingdom Metazoa; phylum Chordata; class Actinopteri; order Cyprinodontiformes; family Anablepidae; genus Anableps; species Anableps anableps. The sequence continues at coordinate 35,155,639 of CM026073.1, read as the reverse complement.
AGGGTCCAATGAAACGAGGGGCTAACTTCCGGTTTTCAACCCGCAAGGGAAGGTCCTTGGTGGACAGCCAGACCTTTTGACCTTCGGTGTAAGTGGGTGCCGGAACTCTGCGACGATTTGCAAATCTAGAACATAAAGCAGAGGACTTTAGAAGGGCCCTGCGGGCCTGGCGCCATACCCGCTGGCACTTTAAAGCAGAGGCATGAGCAGAGGGAACTCTAGTGGGCTTCTCTTGAAGGGACAAGACTGGAGGCTGGTAGCCATAAACTGTGTAAAAGGGAGACAGACCTGTGGAGCTAGAAGGGAGTGAGTTGAGGGCATACTCCACCCATGGAAGGTTCTGTGACCAGGAAGAGGGATCATGTTCACAGAGCATGCGCAGCTTGGTCTCCACCTCCTGGTTGACCCTCTCCGTTTGCCCGTCAGACTGAGGGTGGAATCCTGACGAGAGACTTACTGTGATGCCCAGGAGACCACAAAATTCTTTCCAGAATTTAGAAATGAACTGGGGTCCTCGATCAGAAACAATGTCAGTAGGTAGACCATGCAAACGGAACACCTCACGGGCCAGAACCGCTCCCAGCTCCTTAGACGAAGGCAGTTTGCGAAGTGGTATCAGGTGGGACATCTTAGAAAATCGATCCACAACTGTGAGGAGGACAGAATGGTTATCGGAAGTGGGTAAACCAGTAACAAAATCCATGGATATGTGGGACCATGGGCGGTGAGGAACCGGGAGGGGCCGCAGAAGCCCAGAGGGTGGTCGACGGGATGGTTTAGCCTGACAGCACACTCTGCAAGCCTTGATAAACTCCTTTACATCTTGCAGCATAGTCTCCCACCAGAAACACCTCCTGATCACAGCTAGGGTCTTAGTGACTCCTGGATGGCAGAAAAATTTAGAGGCATGACAAAAGGATAGTACCTCAGGTATTAGCTGCTCAGGGACAAATAGTCGATTCTTAGGACAGCTCTCAGGGATGGGGCTTTGCAGATGGGCCTCTCTGATTCTCTGCTCTAGCTCTAGCCTGGAAACTGCTAGCCGCGCAGATGAGGGGAGCACATAGTCCACCTGCTTAGCCTCTTGACTCTCCTCCATAGTCTCATGCAGCCTGGAGAGTGCGTCTGGCTTAGTGTTCTTACTCCCAGGTCTGTAAGATAGTGAAAAATTAAAGCGACTGAAGAATAGAGCCCACCTGGCTTGCCTGGGGTTAAGTCTCCTAGCAGACTTGAGGTACTGCAGATTCTTATGATCAGTCCAGACCACGAAGGGTTCCTTAGCTCCCTCGAGCCAGTGCCTCCACTCCTCGAGGGCCAGTTTGACTGCCAGCAGTTCCCGGTCACCGACATCATAGTTGGTCTCTGCAGAAGACAGTTTTCTAGAAAAGAAGGCACATGGGTGAATCTTCTCATCAGTGTTTCTCTGGCTGAGTACGGCTCCCACCCCAGAGTTAGAAGCATCCACTTCTACAATGAATTGGCGAGAAGGGTCCGGTGCGCGGAGGACAGGAGCGGAGGTGAAGGCCTTTTTAAGGTGGTCAAAGGACTCTGCAGCACTCTTACTCCAAACGAACTTGCACTTGGATGAAGTAAGAGAATGAAGTGGAGAAGCAACAGAACTGAAATTGCGGATGAACCGTCGATAGAAATTAGCAAACCCCAGAAACCTCTGAAGTTGTCTACGGTCTTGTGGGCAGGGCCAATTCTTGATGGCGTCCGTCTTGCTGGGGTCCATGGAAATCCTGTTAGGAGAGATGACGAAACCCAAGAATGAAGTGGACGATTTGTGAAACTCGCACTTTTCTGCCTTGACAAACAGGTTATTCTGCAGCAAGCGGAGAATAACAGAACGGACATGAGTCTGATGGGTAGTGAGATCCTTAGAGAAAATTAAGATGTCATCCAGATAAACATAAACAAAACGACCGACCATGTCCCTGAGGACATCATTGACTAGAGCTTGGAACACTGCGGGAGCGTTGGATAGGCCAAAGGGCATTACCAGGTATTCATAATGGCCGGTTGGAGTGTTAAAAGCCGTCTTCCACTCATCCCCCTCCTTGATACGGACTAGATGGTAGGCATTCCTGAGATCGAGCTTGGTAAAAACTGTGGATCCCTGAATCAGGTCGAAAGCAGTGTTCATTAGGGGAAGTGGGTAACGATTCTTGACTGTGATGTCATTCAATCCCCTGTAGTCAATACAGGGTCTCAAAGAACCATCCTTCTTGCCCACAAAGAAAAAACCTGCACCAGCTGGAGAGGATGAAGGGCGGATAATGCCTGCCTTGAGTGCGTCACAGATATAATCCCTCATGGCCTTATCCTCCGGGCCGGAGAGGGAGTATAGACGGCCTTTGGGAGGAAAGGTTCCAGGAAGCAAATCAATTGCACAATCATAGGGCCGATGGGGTGGAAGGGAAGTGGCGCGATGCTTATTAAAGACTTCCCGAAGGTCATGGTAAACAGCCGGTACCTTGGATAGGTCGGGATAGGTTTCCTGTCCCGAGATAGGGACAGGAAAAGGGACCGAAGCTGCTAAGAGGCAAGTGGAATGGCAAGATGGTGACCAACCCAACACCTCGCCCTTCACCCAGTCAATGTGGGGGTTGTGTTTTCTTAGCCAAGAAGCCCCCAAAATGACAGGGAGACCAGGGGACTCTATTATCAGGAAGGAGATAAGTTCATGGTGATTCCCAGAAATACTGAACTTAATGGGACCCGTTTCATGGGTGATCTGGTGAAGTACATGGCCATCAATAGCCAAAACTTCAAGACACTTAGAGGTAGGTAAAAGTTGGATGCCCAGAGATTCGGCAAGACCACGGTCCATGAACTCAGTATCTGCTCCTGAATCTATAAAGACTGGGAGACGCTTGGTTTGACAATCAGCTTGGAGAGTGGCTTGAACAGAGAATGAAGAGGATTGCCATCGCTTTTGACTCAGCAGGAGCCTCTTACCTCCTGCTGAGCCTGGCCTTTTACAGGACACCGACTAAGTAGGTGACCCTCTCCGCCACAATAGAAACAAAGGCCTCTCTTAAATCTCCGCTCTCTCTCTTGTGGGGACAGGCGAGTTCGACCAATCTGTATAGGCTCCTCTCCCGGAGAGGTGGGTGAAGAACTCAAAGGTGGAGCCGTGACTGGTGGCTGTGATCTGGGAACAGATTCAACATGGTAAGTATGACTGAGGGAACTCCTCTCCAACCTTCTCTCATGGAACCTAGCATCAATTCTGGCGGCCAGGGTCTCCAGTTCCTCCAGGTCCTTGGGAGCGTCTCGGGTAGACAGCTCATCCTTTATCTCCTCACTGAGACCCTGATAGAACGCATCACATAGTGCCTCATCGTTCCAGTCACTTCCTGAGGATAGAGCATGAAAATCGATAATGTACTCAGTTACTCGCTTCCTGCCTTGTTTGAGTCTGAGCAACCCACGTGCAGCCTCCCTCTGAGGCAGAACAGGATCAAAGACCCTGATTAGCTCCTTGGAAAAGTCCTGGAACCGATAACAAATGAGGGAGTCCCTCCGCCATTCTGCAGTCCCCCATAATTTGGCTTTTCCCGAAAGGAGGGAAATAGCATAGGCTACTTTAGCGCGTTCAGAGGGAAAAGATGACGGCTGAAGTTCAAAGATTATTTCACACTGAGTAATGAAGGGACGACACTGACTCTGCTCACCTTTAAACACCTCCGGAGGAGACAGGCGGGGCTCAAAAATGGGTGAGACCTGGAAACCAGACGTAGCGGTTTTGAGGCTGGGAGAAGGGGCTCCTTTAGGGGAGGGAAGGGAGGACATCCTATCAAGCATGCTCATCATTTGTTGCATGTTTGACTCCAGGCGGGTAATAGCGTCTTCAACACTTGAACGCCACTCCTGTGTGGGTGACGGGTCCATAGTGGCCAGATTATTCTGTAAGGACTCACTGGGAGGACCCGGAAATTCAACCACACACAGAAGTACGTAAAGGAAAAACAAGTTTATTTAGAATCAGGAACTGGTAGCAGCTCAGGAAGAATCGATGAAGGTCTCCACAAGGGAATCCAACGCAGTACCAGGGGCTAGACGATAATCAGGCAGAGGTTATACACGGAGAGGCAGAGAGAGCAAACTTAACTAGAGGGTCAGGCAATACTCGATGGTCGTGAAGCGGAGCTTGAGTCAGGGTCCAGAAATCCAGAACCAAAGGAATCCGTAACGGGCTTGGCAGGAGGGGAAGATCCGTGGACGGAAATGGGTCGAAGAAACACAAGAAGGCAAGGCATGAAACGCTGGATTTCTACTGGCTCGTGGCTGTCGATAATCTGGCAGGGAGGCAGGGGCTGAGAGGAGTTAAGTAGAGCAGGGCCCAGGTGGCACAGATCAGCAATCAGGTGACACAGGTGAGTAGAATGAAAACTAATTACAGCATGGGCAGGACCAAACATGAATCATAACATGGATGGATTACTTTTATCACATATCAAAGGTTGCTCATAATTATAGACCAAGTGCTCAGACACACACACCACCTATTTGCATGGTTTGCTTTACAGGCGTTTCACATCGGCGGACAGAATGCTTGAAGGGAGGGCCGGGACATTAACACGTTAAAAAGTGGAATTAATTGTATTTTCCTTTTTTTTTTTTTTTTTTTTTTTTTTTTTTTTTTTTTTAATATGCAAAAGTCCTGAGCTGGAACCTTTGTATTGTGTTTCTGGTACGCCCGTAAATCCAACGCACAAGCGACATCTGCAAACAACAGTGATGGATGACAAAGCCGCTTCTCTTGGTCCACTGGGGGTTAATTTTCACCTCAGAAAACGATCTCATGGGACGCTGGAAAAGACTATTGTTTTGTGCAAGTTGTGCAAAAAGCAGCTGGCTTGTCAGCGAAGCTATTCCAGCCTGAAATAGCATCTGAATGCAAAACATGTTGCAGCAGCACAGACGTCCAAACACTAATAGCAGCGTCCACATTTCGAAAGAAGTATTTTTTCAAAGAAGCTCCATGAATGATCAGGGGTTCCTGAATCCCTTGAAAGCTGAATGGGTAGAATAGCACTTTGTACCAATCTGATGGTTAAATAACCTAAATAACAGATTAAAAATATATTTGTTGTTGAGCTCATATGTCTATTTATTAAACAATTGGGCAGCAAAAAGGTTTTTTGAATTGAAAATATTGCTTATTTTGTCAATTATATGGTTTCGATTAAAATGCAGCCAGTTAATAATTAATTAATTCACTAATTTTAATACGATATAGTGAGTCAGACATATTATGAAAGAAAAAAGAAGACAGTGGTGCCTCAGAAAAAGTAACCCACCCAGTCCTGATGTGTCAGAACATTGAATTCCACACCCTTAATGCCAAAACCCCGCTTTCCTATTCATAACAGTAGGATTAAAAATCCATGTTTTGATTCAAATAACAGGTTTTTTTGTCAGTACGGCAGCATAAGTGGCAAGAAATGAAACGATCCGACAGTAGCTTCAGAAACATTCTTTACACAACATGCAACGGTGTGTTTGTGGACGTAAACAAGTACGTGACATCACATGCAAGTTATTATTGTACCGTTCAAAGGCAACGTAAGCTCTCGAATTGAAAATCAATGTTTTTTGGTAAATTTAGATGCTATAATATAATTTCTCTGACTTAACCGAATACATTTTCAAGATTTTGAAGTGTTCTGTTTTTTGGCCCTGACCTTTTCTGTTTTTCTGTTCTGACAATTGAAAAACATAATTTAAGTGTAGGCCAAGTGTTTTCATCAGATTCATACATGAGCTGTTCAAAGCAACACACACACTCACACTCGAACACTCATCCAGCCCGAGTGAGTCGCCAAGTTCAGTTTTCTATTAAGAGGAGTGCCAGGCCAAGAGAGCTCTTGACTCTGACAGGCTCTCCATCTCCTGCCCACACACACACACACACACACAGTCAGCCCTGACCATCAGGCCAAATGAGCTTGTTAAGTGTATAATTATGGGATGTTTATGACTTCGCTCCATCAGTTAGTGACAGTTTTACAATTACATATTTTCAGGGAGAAAGGAAATATTTTGACTAATTTAACACTCAGGTGTGAATTTGAGGGAAATTGGCTTCTCTGCCGTTAAAAACCGTCATGTCTTCATTGATATGAAGAAGCACAGTAAGCTGTCTGGGAAAGCATCCTTCCCTCCTTTTCCCGGTGTTTTTTTTTTTTTTTTTTTTTTTCACAATCACTGGGGTGATAAATCTGTCTGGACTGCTTTTAAACCAAGCCCAGCTGAGCTATTATTCAAACATTAAGACCACATTAGAAATTATTATACAAGCGAAATGTTTCTAAAACCAACAAAGCTTCAAAGCAGCTTGTCAGATACCCACAAACACAGTCTACTGCTTTGTAGCTTTTTGTACAGAGATATTATTAAGTTTTATAAAAAGAAAAAGCAACTAACCCATATTAAAACCGATTTTTAACAAAAACTGATCCAAAGTTCATTGAAAATTTTTCTGCATTTTCATCAAACAGAGGTCTGGACTTTGACTAAACCATTGCAACAGCCTTGATTATTATTTTTTTTTGTTGTTTTTCAGTCATTCTGTTGTAGATTTGCTGCTGTGCTTGTGATCATTATCCTGTTGATGACCCAGTTTGGGGCAAACCTCAGGCGTCAGACAGATGGCCTCTCTTTTTACTCTACAACACTTGGATGTACAGAGGAGATCAGAAGTTGCTTTTAGTTGCTGTTGTACCGTATGTTGAGGTGCTGTGAATCTGCTCTATGTAATTAAACTGAACTGGACTCAATGACTGCCTGGTGCTCAGGTATTTGATTGCAAAAGAAGCCCAAACCATTAGCCCTCTACCACCATGCATAAAGGGGTGGTGACATCACTGTATAAACTATTTCATGTAGTTGATATTGCTGGATATGTTAAATCTCCAAGAATTTAATTAAAAAATGACGTCACCTTTTTGTAGGGGGTTGTTTTGGCAGGCAGATTTCCCCCCTTGGTAAAAGGGTCGGGTACGTTGATGATATGTGGCTCTACCTGGTTGACTTCACTCTGATTGGCTACAACCATATTTGGGAAACTCTTCAGTAAAATGCACTGAACATTTTACTTTTTAATTACTTCGAAAGATAAACTGTTCTCTGATTCGTCCGTTGTTGAGAAAAGAAACAAAGCTGACTGCCTATGAGCAGGGCTTTTGATACCAACTCCTGACATTCACACGGCCTCATCAGAGCACAACAGCTCATATTATAACCCCAAAACCACAGAAAAATGAAATTTGTTGTCATGACCCCTTTAATAGTTGATATGTTGTGTCTTTCTGTTGATTCAGATGCAACTTTGCAAACCGAAACCTTCTAAGCAGTCTGTACTTGTTCAGTCTTTTGATTGTGCTGTAAGGAACTTTAACCTTTGACCTGCGAACTGATGCTTATGGAGTCTGAGATGAAGCTCTTGGGTTGTTCTATCATTTCTTTAGCCGTTTAAATCTGAACTTGGGGGGTGAAAAGGCCGGTACGGTACATCAGCTAGCAGACCAATAAGCAGCTGTGTTACATCTTGGAGTGATTCTGTTTAAGTAGTTCAGAAATGGCTTTATAAGCCTTCCCAGGTTCATGACCAGTTGCTCCTCTAAAGTCATTGCTGATGTCTTTCTGTCATGGCATGCTGTTTACGCACACCAGATCTGCAAACTGCCTAAACTCCTGCTTTTATAGTCAAAAGTCAAGAAAAGAAAAAATGATAGAGGTGCTCAGACTAAAGCTGCTCCTGTTACCAATCAGCACCTCCTGATCGGTAACATCTTTAACATTTTTGGTCATCCACTAATTGTCTATACAGTGGACTCTGCCTAATTGTGAAGTTTTGTGTAGAGCATATCTAAAGTACTTGAAAGGAAATGCAGTTTGGGAAGCTGAAGTACCTAATGCTACTGGACACACTATCAGCTGGTATTTGCAAAGGAGCCAATCCAGGAGCGCCAATGATTTTCCTTGATTCTAATTGGCTGCACCCTCAGAGTGGAAATAAGGAAGACTGCAGATATTAGCTTCTGGGGTAGTAGTAAGACGGTTCCCACTGTGCATATTAGAATAGAATAGAAATATTCCTTGTTGTCCCACAGTGGGGAAATTGAGTTTTTTTTTTTTTTTTTTTTTTTTTTTTAGAAGGGCTCTCAAGTTTTCGTCGATTTCAGCAATTTGCAGACAACCATAGTCCTTAACTCCCGTGAATACCCTTGGTCTACTGTACCCATGTGAAGAATAATGAGTTTTTGGCTGGACCAAAACGTAGACTGGAAAACAGGATCGTCATAGAATTCATGCTTTAATGAAGATAGGCAGAAATTACATGGATGAAAATACTGCACAAGCAAAACGTGGAGACAACGAAGTACAACGGAAGGAGCCAGTGGAGAATAATGAGACCCAGGGAGCTTAATATGCTGAGGAAGGAGTGGAAGTGACAAAGGCACTAGAGGAGCTAATGACAGGTGATTGGATGCAGCTGGCGGGCTGATGAGAAAGCGAAATAAACACTAATATAATGTAGGCCTGGGCGGTAAATTGATTTTATCGAATAATTAATCTGGATTTTTTTTTTTTTTTTTTTTTTTTTTTTTTTTCACCAATGCACCCCTTGTGTTTCCATAGTTCAGAGTGATGTCAGCGCGCCCAGTGCAGCCATCTTGTTTCACAAGCGTGTTTTACAGTTTCTATTTATTTGGATGCAAACAATAGTATTTCAAAGAAGGACTGAGCTTCTCACGTTAGATCTCAAAAACTCTAAGGAGCTTTTTTTAATTAAAAAAAATTTTTTCTCGCAATTTTTAAGGCGTTCTTCTTGGAAAATTGAGTCTTTATTCTGCTAATATTATGACTTTATTCTTGTAATTAAACAAAAATTCTTATAGCCTGGCCCTATAACTCTGTCGTAAAACTCAATGAAGGGATCATTTGAAAAAAAAAATAGCCACTTTTTGAAAACATTTTCTGTCATTAGCATTTTCTTTAGAAAGGAAAGCGAGATTTAAAAAAAAAATCTATTAAAATCTAATCGGGTATGGAAATATCGGGAGATTTTATTTTTAAAACATATTGCCCAGCCCTGAATAACTGACCTAACACCAGCAATAAACGAGATCCCAGGCTGGGATTTGAACCTTCTTGCTGCAAGGCAACGGTGCTACCAACTGCGCCATCATGCAGCTCTTTTTTTTTTTATCAGTTTTTGGCAAAAACCTTGATATTAAATTGTGTTATGTGTTGTCTCTTTGACGTTATATTTGATTCATTTTAGGACTTCACCTCTTATTTGATGTTCTTTCAGGCAAATCATTAGAAATAAGAGGAACCACTTTCTTTTGTTATATCTCTACCTCACTATGAAAATATTGAGTAAATTCTGTCCATTAACACCAATGTATTGATTTTTTTTTTTTTTTCTTTTATGCACATTCCATGTAAAGAACGCCTTTGATTCTTGTTGCTGGAGATGATGCTTTGACTCACAGTTCGCCAAAATCTGAGCTGGAGGACAAAAAAATACAGCGGCTTCCTCTACGTCTGTATATTCTTGCAGAAACATGATTTGTACAAGCGGCTGTAGAAATTAAATACAAGAGAAACCGTGTTGTTTCTCTTTTCCTATCAGGAGGTTCGGCGTCTTCTCACAGGACGGCCTGTAATCCCACACGGCTTATAAAATGTATTCCTGCATAAAAACAGACGTTTCCCCAGCATCGGTTTCAGCTTGTTTTACTACTGCGCTGTTACCAAAGCCGGCACAAAACAATGTTGTTATTTAAAGTGAAGCATAAGAAGGGAATCAAATCCCAGGAGAGCTCGTGTTTCTGTTGTAGCTCCAAAGAGAAGTGATGAAAGCTGCTGTCTGCTGTGTGTGCTGCCTGTTTTAAAGAAGAGAGGGGAAACATCTCTGACAGACACTTCTTTCTGTGCCAAGATGTTATTCCCTATTGAAATATTTGTTGAGTCAGACACACTCCGTCTTTTTCTCCGTCACTGGCTCTGTGGGGTTTTGTTCAATACGCATCAGGAGCAAGAAAGAGACGCTCCATCTTGGCAAATCTATTAATAATGTGGTGACTGTATAAAGCTGCAGATAAATACTCTGTTTTAATCTTATAACCACATAATTATTGGATGTGATCCATAAAGGTAAAATGAATGGATTTGATCCTGATGCTTCTACTAATCACTGGTTTGCATGCGGACAAATTACATGTGAATCCAGCCATTTTCACAGTGTGCTGAAATGTTTTTGTGCTGCGTTACAGCCTCATTCCATCGTCTGCGGTCAGAACAAACACAAAGGACTCTTTAACTCCAGGGTTTTACGTATTAGGAATTATAAATCAGTGGTGTCCAAACTTATTACTCTGTGGGCAAAATTGTCAAGATGAACTTGGAGGGGCCATAAAAAACATTGTCCTTTTTTTTTTAAAGTTTACAGATAAATTTCTTGTTGTTTTTATTTTATCTGATCAAAAATAAACAAAACGTACAAGATTTTATTGAAACAAACAAAACAGACTTTTGCACCGGAGGGTCTGTAAATCATTGTGGATCCAAAGCATATACAGGGTCTTTACAACTGTTAATAAAAGACAGGAATACTGTTTCCTGTTTTTTTTTTTTGGTTTTGTTTTGTTTTTTTAAATATTATTGTTATTATTATTATATTTATTGTGGGCTAGAATAAATATATATTTTATTTTTTTGTCATCACAAACGGGCTTTCTTCTAAAGTGCTTGCTGTATGAATCACTGCGAGTGGGGCACCCAGTTGTGCTTTTCACTAAGAGTTCTTGGATGTTTGTGTTGGGGATGGGCATTTTTCATATCGTTTATCATTTGTCGTGATAAATTTCTTATCATAAGATTATGATTTAGCATTCTCATGATAAATTCTAATTAATGGTGTTTTTAGAAAAAAACTATAACTGTCTGTATCGTCAGGATTATTTTCAGTTTTTCTCCACTGTTTGTTCAATAAAGGTGCATCAATAAATATCAGTAAATTCAAAAATATGATAAAATGCAGTTACTGTGCGCATTTTAGTGATACAACTCACACTCCTTCATGTGACTGGTGTCCTAAAGAAGCGTATTGCAGATGGGTGTTTCAGGAGCAGTGTGTGTTTGTGGGGCTCTGATTGCTGTGCCATGCAGTCACAGCCACACAGTTACCTAAAAAAAAACGTAATAAATAGTTCTTATCACCACTTTTATTGTTATCACAATAGTACCACAAAATATTGTGATAAAACTTTATCGCCTACCCTTGGTTGGGGTTTTATCACCCTACAGAATTAAGATAAATGCAGAAGCCTGGCTAAAAAAAATATTTTTGTTGTACCTAACTTTTTTTTTTTTTTTAAAGATTTTATTTGTCTGTGAAAATGTCGCCTTTAAAAGATTTTTTAAAAAGTTCCCATCTCCATCAACTGCTTGTGCTTGCAGGCCAGATAAGCTTCATTCTTCAATTGTGATCAGGGGCCACACAAAATCATTCAGAGGGCCACAAATGTAGGCTGGTAAAAACCAACCTCTTGTGCTACGCTTTGCTTCGTCCAGAGGGTCCGGACCCTCGGATGTTGAGAAACGATTGCTTGCTGGAGGCGTGGACTCTGCTCAAGGTTTAAACGATTGGATCTGATTTTACCCAGTCGCTAACATTTGGCCATGACGTATGTAATGCGTCAGTTCGACGCCATGAAGCTTACTGGAATTTGCCTGTGCTCTAAACAACCATCCTCCACTGCGAGGAGAGACGGGCCGGGCCGAGCGAGGTGGCTGCTGATGTTACTTCAGTATTTGGAAGCGTGGCCAACGCGGCCTGAACGGCTTCGTTTATTTCCTCCGCTGCCATCGCCAGACTACAACTACAGACAGACGAGAATTTTTAAACGGCCAGAAAATCGACGTTCACAGCTTCTCCTTCCTGCCAGAGAAATCCAGCTCAATGGGAGAAAGCCCAGATGGAGCAGTGAAGGGAGATGAGAATCGAACGGAATCACGTAGGCTACCACAAGTGGCCCCCAGGCCGCACTTTGGACACCCCTGCTATAAATAATGACAGTGTGGAAATTGTTGTCTGTTTTAATAGACTTGAAGTTGCATTTGAATCATTTAGGTTCTGGTACATAAAACCCTAGAAATAAACAACCGCTTTTTTTTGTTTGTTTGTTTTTTACGATTTCTGGAAATGCAGACAGAGAAGATCAGTCTGATTATGTATAGTTGTTATAACAGACTAGTGATTTCTTTGCTAAATGCACAAAGATTATATCTAAATATAAACTCCCACGCTGACAGGTCTTTCAAATTCAGAACCGCTCCTTTAACCCATTTTTAAAGTCCAAATTTAATTCTGTAAACTGACTCGGGTTGTGTTCTTCCTCGTCCAGGTGAGCCTGATGCACAACGGCTGGCCGGTGATTTCGGCATTCGCCGGCGACCAGGATGTGACGCGCGAGGCTGCCAGCAACGGCGTTCTGATCCAGATGGAGAAGGGGGACCGGGCCTACCTCAAACTGGAAAGAGGAAACCTGATGGGGGGATGGAAGTACTCCACCTTCTCTGGGTTCCTGGTGTTCCCATTGTAGAGAGGAAGGAGATCAGGAGGAGAAGGAGCTGGGGATGGAAACAGAGGAGGAAGATGGAAAGTTCAGAAGGGAAAAAAAGGACACAAATGAGCTGGAGGAAGAGAAGAAGAAGAAAAGACGGAGCGCGACAACAGACTTCTGTTCACAGCGGGAGGAAGGAGGAGAGATGTTAGGAAGATTTAAGATGAAGTTTGATTATAGGAATAAGAAAAGCCGGTACAGGAGAGAGTATGGCCACCTTCTTCACTTCCTCCTTTCATCCATCCCTTCATCCATCCTTTTCCTCTCTCTGTTTTCTTTGTGGCTTGACTGCAGCTTTGGACAGCCAAAACCTTTTTTATTCTCTGCTGAAAAACGCAGCTGATCATCTTGATGTGTCAGAGTGTCCTAAAGTGTAAGAATCCCCCCTTTCCTCCTCACTCCTTCACCCAGCTATCAGTTTATCACATCCCTTCATTCATTAATCACCTTAAACATCAACTCCGTACAATGTTTCTCAAAGAACTGCTCAACCAATCCCACCTTTTTATGTAGCCGATTTTTGTTATCTTCGTTTTGGTCGTGTAGAGCAAGATTTGCTCTGGGTTTCGGATCAGTTTCATTCCAAAGCCGAACCAGAATTTCATCTAAAACATGTAACACAAACCTCCAATCACATGACTGCAGCCTGAGGATGTTTTCCCTCCCCATAGATGCTGGTTTATATTTTTCAATATGATTTATGACTTTAATGTTACTGTTAACTTGTAGGGAACTGTACCACTTTTTCTGAAGCCAGAGTGGTGCATATTTTCCTCTTCATCACAGAAATAAACTTTTGAAATAGTTACAGTTCTGTGAAAAAGTTTACCACCCTTCCAAATGCCTTCTATTTTGGCTTTATTGCCTTTTAAATGTTTCCGACCATCAAACTGATTTTAAAATCAGACAAAGATAACATGAAAAGTGTTTATTTCTAAAGAAAAATACCCTATCCAAAACAATGTTTTATGGAAAAAATAATTGGCACTTTACAAATTACCTGTGATTTACCACTTTTGTTTTTAGAGAGCTGAATTAAATTTCAACATCCACACCTGATTGCTGCCACACTTGCAGAATCAAGAAATCACTTCAACGGAACCTGTGTAGCAACATGAAGTAGGCTAAAAGACCTCAGAAATTAAAACATGCCTGGTAGCGTGATGGTCGGGGCTGAACGACTAGTTGTAATTGATGGAGCCATTAAATTCTGCTCTCTAGCAGAGCATCCTGAGGAAGACTCTGATCCAGAGCGCACCATCACACACTCAGTATGAGCTGATGCCAGGAAGGGAGGCACAGCCAGTTGTTGGGTTTCTGGGGCGACAACGTTTGGTTTGGGTCTTGTTCACCCTCACACCGCTCCCGTGACAATTCAGTTCGCATTTAAAAACCGCATTTTGTTCTCAGATTACGTCTGACATTAACATTAGTTTGATGATCTGAAATCTGTAAGAGAGAAAATACTTTTTAACAACTTTGCATGGCGAGTGTTTATTCCTGGTAATTTCATTCAATAGTTTCCAGCTGATGAAAAAACCCCAAAAGTCTGTTTGTCAGAAAATTTATTATGTAAAAACATTTGTGCTAATCTAAGATAAATATAAACGCCAGTCTAATGTGTAAATCTGATTTTAGGTATCGACCAAACTTTTAATTTTTACCTCAAATTTATTCCGATTTTATCTGAAACCTCTTTGGATATTTCAGACTTTCTCGAGGTCATCCTTTGAGTCCATCCGGCGACCCAAAAACAAACCACTAAAGGTTTTCTCTCCACATAATTTTCTTACTAGCACTTCTCATATAAAACATAATGTAATTGTATACTGTATACAGCAGGGTTTATGCAAGTTTAATAACTTTTAAGATCCTTCTCAGATTATTATTATTGAAATATAAGACCTCCATAAATTACAAAAAATACATCAATTTGATAATAGCTTTATAAACTATATTTACCTTAATAAGTTAAGCAAGTTAGTTTAACCTTTATTAAATTGTCAACAGTAGTGCCGTCTAACAACACACAATGAACCTTAAAAAAATGATTTCTGATGGATTTTATGTGTTCAAATCACTGTTAATATCCAACTTCTTAGAAGCTAGTTGTGGTTAAGCTAGCAGAACATTTTCACTGTAAACTGCCTGAACGCTATAAACACGTTTAGCCAAAATTAACTTCCTGTAAAGAAGCAAAAAAATGTTGACAAAATCTGCAAAAAAAATGAACAAACATGAAAAATAAAGACAAAAGTAAATATAATTTAAGATAATAAAATGGAGAGTTCAGCCCTGCAGAGACCCTGATGAGGCCTGACCCCTTGGGTAAGGCTCGACTGGATGCGACTGAACGGAAGGATTCGATGCGAAGCAGAAAGTCTCGAACCCTGGTCTGCTGACACCAAATAGAGCCCAGTTGAACTCTAAAGATGAGTTTCTCAATATTTTTACTGTAAAAATGCTCAGTGAGCAAATATGAATTTACATGTTTACTGTTTTCCACAGAAATTCAGAAGCTGAGGAAGGTTTCAACGTAAAAGTAGTTTAAGATGACACAATTGAAAGTTCAAAACATTTTATAAGTAAACGATCAAATTACTATCATTATGGTTTGGTGCTTTAGCTACATATGTATAGACAATGTATGAAAATGAACAGGTGAACCAAATTGTAATTAGTTATATCGGTAAAATAAAGTTAGTAAAAATAAACAATTAAAAGCATTCACGGGGAGAAGCGACTTCACTGTTCTAATCTCGCTCTAAGTTTTTAGGCTCTTGTGACAAATGAACCAAATGTTTCTTGTTTTTATTTAAACAAACACAGTCGTTATACTTTTCTCGTCTGAATTTGATCATTTCTGTTGAGGTCTAGTCGATTTTTATTTGTTCTCCTCCTCATTCCTGCTGCTGCTCTTCAGACACAGAACTTCCTCGTCTTTTGGACCTGCTGCTTTCCCTCAAGCGCAGATATTTATCTCCTTCTCTGCTGGTTTTATTTTGCACACCTTCATCTTTCGCCACATCTCCCTCCTCCTCCTGTCCCCAACAGTCCAACATCTTTTCCCTCCATCCTCGACTGTTCGGTAATCGTTTGCCCCGAACACGGACCATCCCTCGCTTTTCCTCATGTTGGACTGTGGACTCTGAACCCTGCTACCATGAACTTAAACAGTATATATACATCTATATTTACACACACACACACACACACACACACACACACACACACACACACACACACATATATATATAAATATATCAAAGCCACTGTTTTTATTCTCCTGGTATTATGATGATAATAATGGTACTACTAGGTAATGAATTTGACTGATGACTATATTATCTGTATTTCCGTACTTGAGTGTTATATAAAAGAGAAACAGAAACCTAATATTGATTGTGTGGAAAAATCTGAAGCTGCCATTCTGCTGATTAACAACATGCTTCTTGTTTTTGTTTTGTGTCGAACAAATTGTGGCTAAAAAGCTAAAACTACTACTTCTATAGAAAATGATAGCTTAAAAGGACTTATTATTATTATTGACTGTAAAAAGATGAGAATATTTAGACTTTGCAATTATTATTTATCAATTGAATCAATTTATCAAGTTTTTTTATTTATTTGCTTTGAAGAACTCAATAAAATGAAATTGTACTTTTATTTTTCTTAAACTGAACACACGTCTGTCCTGGTAGTTTGTTAACCTGGTATAAGTTGTGGGAACACCCAGAAACCTGCATCCAGACGGAGGGTTTTCTGTTTTTGTGTTACTTGTGCGTCGTTTCTGTAAATCCTGTCAGTTTAGCTCCCGCCTTCTCCGGTACCTCCGGCCTCTCTTTGCCTCTCCCCTGGCCCTCCTCAGCTCTCTGTCTCGCTCCTTTTCTCTCCATTTATTTCCTGCGTTGTTTGGATGCTCACACCTGCTCCGTGTTCCTCTCTCACCGTCTCCACTCTGTTGGTTTTTAAGGTTTTGTGGATCGTTTCTCTCCAGACTTTAATGAGCTCCGGGGGGAAAATTATTGCTGGAATATCAAGCAAACATTAGCTCCCTCTCCACTTCTGCTCCTCGTCTCTTTCAGTTGGATTTTTTTTTTTCTCAGTCTCGTATTCCCGTCACTTTCTTGTCGTCCCTCTTTGAGACATCTGACCTCTTTAACTTGCTGTCCTGTCTCCAGGGTTTCTGATCAGTCTGGAAACGTATGGAATGTGATTCCAATATTTTCCAGGTCTGAATAAGTATGCAAAAAAAGTTTGTATTGCACAGGCATTATTCTTTATCCTGTTGTCTGAAAAGTCTGTCCTTCCTTTCTTCCTTCCTTCCTTCCTTCCTTCCTTCCTTCCTTCCTAATGTCATTCCTTTCTTCCTTGTGCGCATTTCAGTCCTTTTGTCTATTTCTTCCTCCTGTCTTTCCATAGTTGTATCCTTCTCTCCTCCCTTCATCCATTCCTTTCTTTCTTATGTCCTTTCTCCTTTTTTCTTGTGTCCTTCCATCTTTCCTTCCATGTCTCCTTCCTTTCTTTGTGTCCTTTCTCCCTTCCCATTTCAATTTATAAATACAGCGCTGGTAAAAGCAGCAGTATGTAACTTTTACTACTGCCGTCTAAAGAAATGCCCCGCTCCCGACCTAAAACAACCAATCAGAGTCAGGAGGAGGGGCTTAGCGCTGTCAGTCACCCTCATGGATGCACTGCTAAATGTGCTGATGGTGGAGAAACAACTCGCCGTTCCAGGAAAACGGTTTATCTGCCGTCATCAGTGGCCAAGCTAACTAGCCTTAGCATTATCAGCCGGCTATGTTAAGAACCAGCTGTAGCGTAGCAGAGAGCAGGGGGATGTGTGAACAGTGCGTACATGAGGGTGATTGACAGCGCCAAGACCCTCCTTCTGGCTCTGATTGGTTGTTTCTGACTGAGCTGTGTATTTCTTAAGATAGTACTGGGAGTACTGGGAGAAGGCAGAGGAGCTTGATTTTTTTCACAGATTATCTGTCTTACGTTATACTGTCATGACATAATAATTTGAACAAATATGTAAAACAAAAATTACAAAGTGCAGCTTTCACAACAAATATCGTCTTAAAGGCACTTTACAAAGACAAAAATATTATATTTAGAAATATCTAGTCGATTCAATGCATCCATGCTGACAGATTCAAAGTTCCTATTCAATCCGACTTATAAACAAAGCAGTCAAGTTTAGTTTATTTTTCAAATTGGTTAAAAGTTTCAATGTAAGGAAAGCAGCATTCACTCCTGGATGAACATGTCAGACAAGACAATCACTTGCGTTGTGTCGTTGACTTTGCAGCAATCCCTCATACTGACCATGCATGCAGTGACAGTGGAAAAGAAAACTCCCCCTTTACAGGAAGAAAGCTTCAGCAAAACCAGAACCTGGCTTAGTGTCAATTTGCCATGACTGACTGGGGGTTTAAGAATACAGAGCATCCACACAAAAAAAGAAAACAGAAAAATAGTACTAGGGAGTACTTTCTAAGATAAAAGAAAAGTCAAAAGTTAATGGCAGTAGTAGCTCCTTTAGTGGCTTCTTTTCTTTTAGGAGAGAAACAGCTAAAGCTCTGAGCCAGGAGTAAAATCTATGCTGTGAAAAATAAAGCACATGACGGTTAGTATCACCAATAGCTTGTTCATTGGCTTTCCCTATAAGAGAGACAGTTAAACCCATCGTCTATTGGAGGAGAACATCACGGTATTGACAGTAACAGCTCAGCTGATGGGCCTCGATGAGAAGATGTCACAGTTAAACAGAACGCCAGGCCAGGTGTGTCCCTCCTTAGGTCATCCTTTCTGTTTGTGTGTCCTCCTTTCTTCCTCTCTTCATCGTTTGCATCTTTAAAGCCTGGGCTCCACAGGAGTATATCCCATAACTTCCATCCGAACTTTTTGTATTTTATATTTTAAAACAAACGTTAAGGACTGAAACCTCTAGAAAGTTACGTCTGGAAAAATAGTACTAGTTTAAAATGAAACTGTGGAAACCCTGTGCTACCCTTAGTATGTTCTGTTCCTTGTCACAAGCAACATTTTTTGTTTTTCAATATGTACTGCCCTTTAACTTGCTTTATCTTATAGTGGAACTCCGCAGCTCTTAAAAGAAATGTGAAGGTACATTTCAGCAACCACCTCCTTAATTTGTTTTTATTTTCAGTCAATGTTTGCCAAGTAAATGTAAAACTGGGTGTTTGCAACAATAACTGAGGAGAATTGTTGACTGTTTAAGTTTTCTATATACAAAAAAAATCTAAAGACCTTTGAAATGAATTAAACATAAAATTATTCATAACTTTGCTAAGACAAACCATGTGGTGGTAAACGGTACAAGTCTGTTGTTTCAGAACTTAAATTAGTTGGAAATATCAAGCTGTTCTTGAACTGTTTTAAACTAACGACAGGTTTTAAAGACAGTTGGCTGTTGAGCTATACCTGAACGGAGCGTTAAAGCTTAATGTCAAAAATGTGGGGAAAAAGGATTGTTACACTGCAGGATCCTGACCATTTTTTATTAACTAAAAAACATAAAAGCTGATTTTCAGGCTTGTACCAGAGATAGCAACTCAAGTTTGAGATTCCAACTGGAGTTGCACTTAAAGACTGGACTTGTGCCCTAAAGACATGAGACTTTGGAAAACCAGACTAAGACCTTTATCGATGTCTCGTGGGCTGCATAAACTTGAACATGATGTCAGTGTTGCTTAAGCTTTCGTACCTCTTTTAGGTCAAATTCATTTTTATTCCTAAATTATCTTCAATCAGCTTTATTCGGCTAATTCACGCCATTCAACATAAGGCAGGAAACAGCTCTTGCCTTAGGAAAGCTTTTGTTGACAGAAAAAGGACTTTTTCAAAATTTGGTTTTTATGACTGTGCTACAAATCTACATCACTTGACCTATTAGTCCTATTTTTAATGTATTCTCTAAACTTGATTTTTAAGAGCTGGCCAGGCTCCGTTAAACTCATAATATATAGTTCCCCCTCAATTATCACAGTCATGTTGTAAATCGGGATTTAACTGGATAAAATTCACTCTCACATGAAACAAACTTCTGCAGTTCATGCAGGTAACTCATGGATCAGGTGTTAATGTACAGAAGGGAGTCCTGCTAAGTTGGGCTAAGTGCTCATAGTCAGCTAATTGTGTTTTTAGCAGCATTTTTAATCCAGGTTTGAGCTTACATGTTTTTCTGTACGTCTGCAGAAAGGAAAAAAAGTCCAAAGCAACCAAGGCCATGTTCACACAGCAGGCAAATGCAACCCAGATCCGCTTTTCTTGCCCATATGCGACCGAAATCAGACTTTTTCACCGGCCCAGTTCCGATCTTTTCACTCAAAACAAATCTGATCTGTGCTACCTCCACATGTGATACTAATTTTGATGCGTATCTGATTGTTTTTTGACTTTTCCGTCATTGATGTGAGATATTCGTCAGAATTCTGTGCCAGAAAAAGCCAGAAGCAATAAATCTGTATGTAAACAATGGCTAAAACTAATGATTATGAACTTATGAAAGAAGTCTGTGTCACTGAAGCGCATCACACCACAATCCCGCCACTCCTGGTTCTAACCACATCCAAACAAGACTTCTCTGCAGAAATTGCAGTCAATACTCCACAAAAGGCCGTTGCTATTAGTTGTTCCTTCGTGTTGCTATGATCTTGTGACGATACTTTTGGCTCCTATTGCTGAATAAACTTTAAAAAAACGACTCCATCCATGATTACTTCCATAAACAATGTGCTGCTCTGTGAAAAACACAATCTTACCAAGTATTTTTGGTCTAGTTTCCAGTGCAAATATCTTTAATCCACTTAAAATAAGACAAAGCTAACTTACAAGTAACTTTTCAGCAGATACAGAAACTCATTTAGGTCAGTAATTCCTTAATATTGATGAAAAAGTTCTAGTTATAAGTGAAATAATCTGACAGTTGAACAAGACATTTTTCCCAGATTATAAATTAAAATGTCTTGTTCCACTGACAGATTATTTCACTTATAACTAGAACTTTTTCATCAATATTAAGGAATTACTGACCTAAACGAGCTCCTGTATCGTGCTGACAAGTTACTTGTAAGCTAGTTTTGTCTTATTTCAAGTGTATTCAAGATATTTGCTCTAGAAACTAGACAAGAAATACTTGGTAAGATTTTGTGTTTTTGCAGTGTAACAGTAAAGAATCTGCAGGCTTTCAGAAACCTTGTTTCCAGCTTTTTGGCTTCATCTACAGGAAAATATATATGTTTAATACAGTTTAAGAACGAGCTTTAAATTTAAATTGTGCTTCTCTAAGACTGGTTCAAACGATGAATGTGAAACAGAGAGCCAACTCTTCAATTCTTGTTTCCATAAAATAACAGCTCAGTTGTTGCTGTATTAAAATGTGTGCTGCATCTTTTCCAAGCTGCTGTCTTCATGACGGTGTAGATGTGTATTATTTCCTTGTCCTCCAACCATAATTTGATTGGGGCTGAGTGAGGGGGATGTAAATGTCTGCTGAGGGTCGTGGCGTGCCAAACAAAGTGTGTGCAGATGTGTGGGTGTTGCGTTGTGTTTGTATTCATCCTCATCTCCTCTCAATGTCAGGCAGAAGCTGACAGTTGGACCTGATACAGCATTATATTTTTTACTCTATGGAAATGCGCGGGCTGTTTTTCAACAGTTTGCAGCAGCACGCACTCCTAACCCCCGTGCCCTCTCATTGCAGCCAGATGGGCGTGTTGACATGTAAACAGTGGAGAACTGAGACACTGAACTCAGACTGACGAGGAGAAGAACAAATCAGCAGTTTTTATTCGATCCGACTGACAGATGACCTTTGACTTCCACTCAGTTTCACCCCTTCCTCAGGACACACAGGAGTATATTCTCTACCCTTTTCACATCATATGACATCTGTTCCCAAAGGGACTTCCTTATATCCAACAGTTCGTGTGTCAAAAAACATGCAGTCATGCAAAAAGTGAATCCATCTTTTGGAGATTAGAACCTGAAAACTGACCATCCTTCCTGCTTCAACAAGATTTAAAAGGGGAAGTGGCAGCCAAGTGCTGAGGCTCAGATCATCGTCAGTAGAAGACCTCTATGACAGCAGGTGTTTTAGCAGGTTGGAAAGTATAAGGTCATTTCCAAACTTATTATTCACAACAGAAAACAATTAAAATAAAGACAAATGTTTCCACTCCATCAGAGCCTACGAGGCTCGGAGAAATGACCCAAAAAACCCACAACCTCCATGCCAGACTCTATCCACCTCGGTTAGCATCTATTCATCGTCACGGACCTTATGGTTGACGCAGGACCAAACTGCAGATTTAAGATCTAAACTGAATAGACCAACAGGGAGGACCCAAGGAATCAGACCACTGTAACGGAAGGAACCAGTAATGAACAGAGAAAACCAGTGAGCTTCTATACTGAAGCAAGAGGGGAGAATAACACTGGTTCTTGGTGAGCTACTGAGCTAGAGAACTGAGGGAAGGAGACTACAGGCCCCCCACATACTCGGGCATACTTCACTCCGCAGAGATCAGCGCATACTCTAGGCGGACTCAAAGCGGACGTCCACCAGACATGTACGGGCAAAGGTAAATTTTTACGAACGGATATGCATACTTGGTGTTGTACAGTAAACTGCTCGGCGGGAAACAGTGTTCAGCTCGAACTGTTTTGTATGCAACACTGAGCTGATAAGGTGGAGAGCTGGCGCAAGCAGTCACAAAGATGTGCAGCGGCTGCACTGGTCGAAAAGAAACGGGGCTAGGTGCCCAACTAGCTCATCAAACTTGCTGGTATTTATTCGGATTGAGAGAAATGAAGGAATTTGTCAGGAGAAATGTAGGCAATCGGTACGCTCGAGTATGAAACTTTAGCCGTCTACGGACAGTGTGTGTGGAATCCATACGGATCACAGAATGCGCACAGTAAGCCCGAGTACGTGGGAGCCTTAAGGTGACGTTCACACAGCAAGTCTTGATGCTCAATTGCATTTTTTGCTGAAATACTTTTTTTTTTTTTTTTTTGCATGGTTGTTTATGCGACCATAGTCAGACTTCTGTGTGAGCGGTTATGACCCCAAAGTGACCCAATTGTGCAGAAGAATAATGTAGACGTCACACAGCAGCGCAGTGTTTACGTAAGTTATAATTGATGCCGACGTCTACGGATCATTTTTAAAGTTATTGAGCAATGGGAGCCGACAGTATTGTCACAACATCATAACAAGACAAAGGAAGCTTAGAAAAGAAAGCACAACAAGTAGCAATGGCCTTTTATGGCGCATTGACTGCAACTTCTGTAGAGATGTCTGGATGCATAGTTGGAACCAAGAGTGGTGGGATTGTGATGTGATGCGCTTCACTTACTTCTGACCTCCTTCATAAGTTCATACTTATGATTTTCAGCCATTGTTTATGTCCAGATTTACAGCATCTGACTTATTCTGGTACTGAATTATGACGCATGTCTCACGTCAATGGCGTAAAAGTCAGATGAAATGTGACATGACTGTTCAGACTGCAGATGCTTTGAAAACTATCTGATATGTATCTGATTTAGTACCACAAATGAAAGTGGCACAAATCAGTTGTTTTTTTTTTTTTTTTTTGGGAGGGGGGGTTAAAAGGTCGGAATCAGGCCGTTCAGACTGCCATGAAAATGTTGGATATGGGACACATTTGCCTGCTGTGTGAACAAAGCCTAATTAACACAAGGGAAGCTGAACCAACACACAAAGCATGAACTAAAATGACAGGACCTGAATCAATCCATCCATCCATCCACCTCTTGCTCTGGAAACTCAAAGCACTCCCAGGTCACCTCCCTTTAAAAGGATGGCCTAATCACTTTATCTCTATGATTTAAAATATGGTCCAGGACTTGAACTTGTCACACTGTGGCAGCACAACATGACAGTAACTCATGTCACACTGCACAAAGGAAGAGGTGTCTGCAGCAGAATAGTCTGAGAAAGGTTTATTTAACAACCAGTTACAGGTGCTGAACCCTGGATTACAGTAAGTGTTTGTTCTCTGCTTGTGAAGGTGATCCACTTACCTGCCCAACACCAAGCGATGAAACTAGGCTATAGTTGTATAAACTAGCAGCTCCCTGAACACTGGTGCCAGGTGAGTACCAATAAGTTGATCTTCTTTAATTAAAGCCACCAGGATGCCATCATGGCTGGTTCTGATCCAACAATTACCAAAGACACAAGACTGATCAATTCTGGCAGCAATGAGATTGCAGAACAACATGAAATACTCAGAAAACCCCCGTGTATGGGGCTCAGTCAATAAACATCTTGTTGATGTCAATAAAATCAACACACACACACACACACACACACACACACACACACACACATGTTAATTTGATGTAACATCTTCAGTTGATCTGAAAATGGTCAGTTGCTGATAAACCAAACAATATTGACCCAGACTGGTTATCTAGTGACCTACTTAATATTGCAATTATTTCAGTCAGTGCAATACATTATCTAAGCAAGTTTTTCTGAACTTTACAGTGATTCAAGTCTGTTTCTGAGATTACAGAAACAGATATGAAGCAACTTCACCGTGCACTCAACAAGGTATCTTATTGTGCTTTATGAAATTACTCATAGGCTGCATTAAAAAGCCAGACAGACTCACCTCTGAGATTGGACGGATGTGATATGTTTGACTCCTTTGAAGCACATTGTAGGTGCAATGTCACGAGCAGATCCTGACTGTGTTGATTCTGTGTTATGAGCCGAGTTGATGGGGGAGCAAAGGACTAGAACACGGAGTAACAACCACACAAAACACACCAAAGAGAAGAATATAATGAAAGCTGTAAGCATATATTCTGCTGTGCTGTTCAGATGGGAACATGTTCTGAATGTACTTCATATTTTGTGCAAATATATTCTTTGACAGTGTGAGTTGCTTTCAGACTTAGTTTCAGTTTACTTTCTGCAACTTTGGATTCTTTAGATAGACCAAAGTACTTTGAGGAAGCAGCTCAGAACCTCCAAATAACCCTTAGATGTATGTTTTTGAATGATTTTGCAGACTGACATTTAATGTTGAGAAGCAAAGCTCAGCATGAGATTAAAAGCTGTTAAATGTTCAGAACTTTCACTGACTGTTGACCAGATCTTTGTCCTCACCAAGTCTCATAAGGGGTCATAGGTTTTGGTTGTCCCGTTTGCATACAATGTGCCACATGGTGCATGATTGTGGTGTCAGTTCAACCGAAGAACTCTGCCAACATCCTCAGATCAAACCTCAGGTTGTTTTTGGTGATCTAAGGGTGCATTCACACCAGCCCTGTTTAGTTTGCGTTGATCCAACTCCAGTTCATTTGGCTTGAAAGTCCGGTTCATTTGGGGAGGTGTGAATACGCAATCGAACTCTGATGTGCTCTGGTCCGCCTACAAGCTGAGGTCTTGGTTTGGTTGAAGTGAACTCTGGTGCTGTTAAAATTTATTTTTGAATGCCAAGTGAACCGGAGACTGCTCCAAAAGCAGGAAGCGGACTACAGCACAGGGCATTCTGGGTAAATACAACCAAAACAAACTTGTGTGTCTAGCGCTAGCAGAAGAAATGTTCTTGTGGTCTTTTACAGAAAACAAAAGAGAAATCCTAAAACTGCTAAAATCTGACGCCACTCCATTTTTGTTTACATTTTGTGAAGAAGGAAGTTGCGCTCAGTGTCTTCAGAGGTTTTCGTGGCATTTCCTTCAGTGGTTCTTGGTGCAGCACCCTGCAGGCGAGTGGGGGGGAACAGGTTGCTCAAAGGGTTTGATTTGTTTGACACAATGCAGTGTGAAAGTGAACCACAGCAGCTGAAAATGTTGCAATTTTGGTTCCCAGTCGAACCAAGTCTACCGGACTATCAGGAGTGAAAACACCCTTAGATTACTGATCATCACCACATTGTTCCTGGATTGTTAGAATAAGTTGCTCAAGGCTTCAAGAAAGCCCACTCCCTTGGACTTTGATTGATGAAATGCATCACCACATATGTACTGGATTGGAATGCTGCTTCTCCAAATGTTCCAACCAATCTAAAGGAGGTTTCATCAGGGACAATAACTTCCCACCAGTCTGCTGTTGTCCACCCTTGAACTTCCTGCAGAGTTTAAATCTGTCCTTGATGGTTTTGTTGGACTTCTTTGCTGCCCTTCCTGTCACAAAGATTGCAGAAGCACTTACACTGAGCAGCTGGCAGTGTTTTCTAAGCTTTGCACTGGTGGCTGTACAGTTTTATAGCAGCTTCTCCAGAAAATGGTCCTAGCGCTTGTGGGACCGGCTTGGACATCAAGATGTTTTCTGTGATGTTCTCAGCAGCAGTTTCCTGCATATGAGGACATTTAGTTGCAAAATGATGATGGCTGCCCACTTTTCTTTGAAGGTTACCACTGATGTCAACAGTGCTGACATATGATACATTGACAGAATGCTTCATGATGCATAAGCCTCAGCTTTACATCCGTATGCAGACAAAATGACAGTAACTGTGTGTGTAGACTGGAAATTTGCTCCAATAACTGCTGATCCATGAATAGTCCTCCTAGCTGCTTCACCACATGTCCTGTCATTGAGTGCCTAATTGGCAAAAAACACACACAGGGAGATGAATAAGTACGCTTCGAATGTGCATACACACTTTTTTTCTTATTTTCTAATATGGTACAGCCAAACACAAAAACTAATAGAAACAAAAACACACCAGCAATCCAAGGCAGATAAAGAAGAAAAGACAATTAGAGGAGAAAAATGTCAGATCTGCTACAGCAGATCGGACTTTTTGAGTGAACTCTCACTGTGCTGAGATGAGAATTAACGGGGACTGTTCTCCCAGGAAAGCTGCCCTCTGGTCACCATGCTTCCCAATAGGGATGTGTTCAATTGGAAAACTCTGTCAACACTTCGAACAATATTTATGCTGTATGACCTGCAAAAGTGTATACTGCTGCAATTAATATAGATCTATTCTTACACTGGTTCTTGTTACAGGTGAACATTGTTGTTGCCTCCCTTCAGGTATCAGTCACCAGTTCAGTCATAAGGCTAAAGTGGCTAAAAGTTCAGAAAGTTTGGACCTGTGGTCAGACGATTGTAAGTGTCTTAGTGTCTTGTTCACAGCAGATGATAGGATGGAGCAGGACGGACTGAGTCCACATATCCTGGAATGTGAGCATTTCTCCAGTCTGTTGTGGTGAAATCTTTATTAAAAGCAAATCTCTCGATTGACTGCTTTAGATGCCTGAAACAAAGTCCTGGAAACAAGTAGATGAAATGAGCTTCCTCTGACACCTGAACTCAGCCTTAAGCTACATTCGCACAGCAGGAAAATACTACCCTAATCCAATTTATGACATTTATGACTTTTTCATGGCAGTCTGAACACCCTAATTACGATCTTTTTTTTTTTTTTTTTTTTTTTTTTTTTAATCTGATTTGTGCCACTTCTATATATACGGTACAAAATCGATACATATCTGATAGTTTTCAAAGTGTCTGCAGTCAGAACAGTCATGTCGCAGTTTATCCGACTTTTATGTCATTGACCTGAGACATTCATCATAGTTCTGCACCAAAAGGCCATTGCTATTAGTTGTGTTTTCTTTTTTTCTTAGCTTCCTTTGGCTTGTTGTGATCTTGTGACAATACTGTCGACTCCCATTACTCAACAACTTTAAAATGGATTCACAGATGGCAGCATCCAGTGGTGGGCACCGCAAACTAAAAGGTTAGTTGTGCTAACCTTACAGCACTAATCATAAACATTAGTTCCGCAAACACTAAACCGATATACCAACATGGAGTTTAGCAGAAGCTAATGCTAAAGCGCTAAACCTCTAAAATCATGTTGTTGAGTATTGCTAACTCTGTTGCTAATTTTTCCTAACTGACCACAGTAGCGCTTTGGTCAGAAAGCACATATCATCAGTAGATTGTAAACTTCTTACTGTAGAACTACAGCCTTTAGTTCTAGAGCAATGCATTCTGGGTACAGAATAAACACCATTTGCTTCACTGAATCATGGGTGGAGAAGGAGTAACAACAAAAGGCTCTCAAACAAACAAGAAAGGCTCTCAAAGCAATTCATATATGTGAATTTTTGTATGTATTTCTTTAATTAACATCCTGGTTGTTTGCTCATATTCATGTATTTTTTTTGCATACCTCATTCATTCATTTGTTGTATACTTGCCAACTGCTCATTAAAGCTTCTTCTTTTAAAAAAAAAAAGAGAGAACATGAGGAAAGGAACCAAAATTGATGCCTCAACAGTCTTCACCCTCCTTAAAGTAAGAGCATGAATATAAATGTCCATCTACTTGAAGAATTTTTAACAGCTGATAAGCAAAATTTCAACACAAATGTCAAATTTTATTCAACTGAAAGTTTTCAAAACATTAAAGTAAATTAGTACTTTAGAATTTATCTAGAATAATTGATTTAGAGGATGCTATGTGTGCAAAAGGTTATCAAAATAAGCAAAAAGCTGAAGCGCTAACTGAAAAATTAGGTCTGCTATTAGCGCATTAGCGGATTAACGGAAGTATGCCCACCACTGGTGGCGTCCATTTTAACTTCCCGAAGCAGCACGCTGCTGTGTGACATCTACGTTCTTCTTCTGTGCATGCAGGCTTTAGGGTTGTAAACCGTTCACACAGGTCGAATTTAATTCATAGTATGAACAACCACACGTGCACAAAAGTGGATTTCAGCAAAAAAAAAAAAAAAAAATCGGAATTGAGCATCTAATTTCCCAATTCCAAGTGAACGTAGCCTATGACTATTGAGTAAAAGAATTTCTAATGCTGCACTGAGATTTTACAGCTTTGGCTGCCATCAAGATATTCTTGTAAACTTTTAAAAAGTGCTCCCAGTAAAATCCTCTTTTTAAAAGACTGAAAAGGATCAGAAATCTGCAGCCTGATGAACAACGATTAGAACAAGTCTTTCACCACTTTTTAAAAAATCTAGCTAATTTTGCTGGAAGTGAATGATTAATTGCCTGTAACTGCAGCTTTGACATCAATTGAATTAGGAGAGAGAAATCATTTTGAAACAATTGTACAAGCACAGATGATTAAATAATCTGTTCCTAGTGTTTATGTTTGGTGATTTGTAAGCCTGTGTAAGACACTGATGAAGTCTGCTTCACTTTTAGATAATTTAGTGATAATGAGACTCATGTCAGCTGATGCTGCCACAGAAACATTCCTCAACATAAAGAAAATGAGCCGTAACTCGGAGGAAGTCGCTGCATCTCCATCCCCTCTCTGTGTGTGAGTGACTATCATAGCCAATTTTACAGTAAATTACACCCTAAACAAGCTGAAGAGAGACGAGCCCAACAGCCTGGGACCCACCGCTTGCGTGTAAACATGATTATATCGAGGAAGTGGCTTCACATTCTCAAGCACACAGTGACAGCCAATTAAGGTCAGTGTTAGCGCAGATTATTCTTCAAATGCAGCACAGTGAGGAGTGACAAGAGGAGATGCAGGGAGGAGGAGGAGCAATTAAAAGAAAAAAAATAAAAAGAGCACCACAAATTGGGTTGTAATTACAGTGTGTGGCTCCATATTAGAGCTGTTTGCTTGGACTAACAGTTGACTGTTGTATTCAATTATACCTGCCATCAGGTTATACAGGCTGTCTGTGGAGGAATGAAGAGCAGAAAAGAAAAGTGATTTCATTTTCCTACTGACATGAGACGGGAGGATTTGTGACACCGCTCCATCTTTGAGGGAATCTGCTGGGAACAATTATGTAAAGTCCCATCCGTACAACAGCGCTGAGGTGGAAAAGCACCCATAATTACTGACAGGTAGGGTTTCTCTGCTGAGGTGACTCAACACTGAGCAGGTCAGGAGGCTAGCAGGATAATAATTATGGGAACTCAATTAGTTTGTCCTCTCCTTTTTTTCCCCTCTGTCTTCATAAACAAAAACTGCATTATGCATCGATCCCTGGGAGTTGCTCGGGTAACAAAGTGGTGACGTGTCTTTAATGAACTGTCTGGTGCCAGCAGCTTGAAAAGGCTCCTCTTCAGATTCTGATAATTAACTTAGTTCAAATCAGATTGAGGGGAGTGAGGTTTTTACAGCCATCTTCACCAACCATTTTATTTAGCTGCTCCCCAGTGAGCTCTGAAGGAGAACCCAGGGGGGAACCATTTCTTCTTCTTCAGTAGATTGCCATGGTTGTTTCTTGATGAGGCCATGAAATTTGACCATCATCTTTATCCAAATTCATCTATACAATAGCACTTACCAGAAATCAAATCATATGGAGCAACAGTTTCAGCACAGATCCCTGGTTCACATCAACTGCTACCTCCCTGAGCTCATCTGGGGTGACAGCAAGGTCCTCCCAACCAAAATCTGAGATATAATCTCTCCATTGAGACCTGGATCTCCCTAATGGTTTCCTTCTGGTGAGACAAATCCAAAAGTCTCCCAAAGAAAGGTGTCTAAAAGACTTTCTTACCAGAAGCCAAAACCACCTCCCCTGGTTCTCTCCAATGGCAAAAGAAGCAACTGTCCCTTTAGGAGATCATAGACTTCCTGACAAGATCTCATAATCTTGTTTTTCATTACCCACAATGTTGACCATTATGAGAATTGAAAATATCCTGAGAAACTCAGACTCTAATTCCCGACGCAGAGACTCATTTCTAACCAGAAGACTGACATCCAGTTTTTTCTGGTTTAGGATACTAAATCATTTTTTGTTTGATCCATCAATCTATTTGTCCATCTTCTATCGCTTGTCCAAGACCAGGGGATGTGATCAACATCAAGGAAAGATCCCCAAACCTTTCTCCTCCAGCTCATCAGCAGGTACTACAAGTTGGTCCCAAATCAGCTAGAAGGTGTAATCTCTTTAGAGAGTCCTAGTTCTGCCTCAAGGCTTCCTCCCTTCTTCAAATGCAAAGTTTTAGCTTAAAGCTGTATTAGTTTAGATTCTTTACAAAACAACTGTAGCTTCTATTATTTTCTTTTTAAACTGTTTACTGTTTTCTAACAGTCCTCAAAAGAAACTACAACTAGTTGAATGTTTTGCCCTAAATATATTGTAATTTTCTTATTAACCTAAAAGTTGTTGTTTGTAATACATAAAAACTCACAAAATTTTTATATCTTTATTATATTTTTCACCGATGGAGGTCGCCCCCAACTCAATCGTTACACTCGCACTTTATACATGTGAAAATGGCTGCAAACAGATGCACAATTGTACAACCATACATCTTTGACCCTGAATCAGACCCAGAAGAAGTGGAGCCTCCCGCACAACTATCAAGGATGCAGTAGCAGTTTCTGGATGGTAAGTCAACTACAAAACATGTCTTTTCCAACAGCCATTGTACAGCACATAAAACCAGGTGACCAGCTCTGCTTGGGTTGCTAAATAAGGGGCTGTGCCAGCCAGTTGTGACTTATGCTGTATACACGATTTGAGGGTCAAAAAAGCGTTCAACACCTCAAGTTGGACGCTTATGCACTTCAACGTCAGATGCTTGAATCAGACGTCAAAATCATTCTAGACACAAAATGTGGAAAGATGCATGTCGGGATGAGCCTCTTGACTTCTTCGCATAGACTCTTCCACCGTCTCATGCACATTTCCTCTGAATAAATACATTCATTCTTTAGCGTGAAATTAGTAGTGGTCAACGTTGTGCTGGACGGGTTTGGCCAGTTCAAATGGGTGGAAATATTTACTGTGATAACAATGTTTTGACCCATGATCCCAACTCCTCGTTAATGCTCCTCTAGGCAAGGTCCTTTCCATTCCTGTCTCTGGAGTGATAGCTCGACTGGTCGTAGATGGGCTCTTGGTCCTTTCGTCCTGTTGGAAAATACGCCACTATGTCACATAGCAGAGTCTGTCTGATTGGCTGACACTCTGAGTCCAGCTGCTGCAGTTCAGATTTTCCAACTGCAATGCTGTATGTGTCAAATGCTCAGAATCTGAAAACGCACAGCATCAGATCTGCAAAACATGTCACAAGACTTTTCGACGCACATTCACCATAGACTTTGCATGTAAACCAGACACCCCTGATGCTCAAAATGCATTCAGTCTGAATGCAGCATTAGGGTGTGTTCACACCTGATAGTCTGGTAGACTTGGTTCAATGGGGGACCAAAATTGCAACATCAGTTACATTTTCAGCGAGTGCAGTTTGCTTTCATACTGCACTGTGTCAAATGAACCAAACCATTTGAGCAACCTGTTGAGCCTGTGGTGGTGCTGCACCAAGAACAACTGAAGGAAATAACACAAAAACCTCTGGAGAAGACACTAAGCGCAACTTCAACCCATACCAGAGTTCAGAGTTCACTTCAAATGAACTGAGACCTAGGTTTTTAAGTGGACCAGAGTTTGCTTTTTTTGATCCACATCAGAGTTTGATTACAAATTCAAATGTCCCCAGATGAGCTGGACTTTCTAAGCAAATAAACTAGAGTTCAATTAAAGTGGACTAAATGGAGCTGGAGTGAACACACTCTTAATATTCGTGGGGGTGGGTCGTTATCCAGACACCAAAATCATCAACTTATTGCCAGAAAACTGGTGGATGTTATTTTTTTTTATTTATTTTTTTTTTAGCATTTACTGATTGTAGAAACAGTCCAGAGATCCAAATGGAACTTCAAAAACATGCAAAAAGAGAATTTTGCACAATAGGTCCGCTTTAAAATCTTGGACAGGTCCCAGGTTATATCAGAGGGCTTCTGCACCCATATGTCAATGGCACTGGCAGGTCCCTGAAGACATGTGACCAAGCCCTGAAAACTAAAGGAGAAAGAATGTTCTGTTGGCCTCAAGCTGCCTTTGGACTTTAGATTGGTGGACTCTGTGGTCTCTTTTAAAAGCAAGTTGAAAGCATACCTTTCTAAATCAGCTTTTTCATAATTTCTCATTTTTTATGGCTTGTTGTGTCTTGTGACGGACTTTGTGATTTTATATTTTTAAATGTGCTCCATAAATAAAGTTTTACTTACTTTCAACTAAATTTCTTTGTGGGCCAATGAGCACGTACGGTATGACAAACAGTAAATTCAATTTATTCCCTTCCTTTCCCAGGCTGAGGATGTTTAACAGGTGGAAACAGGTGGCTGTTAAGGTTTGGCGTCTTGCTGGTGTGAAATATCTCCTCCCAACAGAGGACTTAAGGCAAAGTTTTGCGAGAATAAACCTTAGGACAGCCAGCAGGTATCTTCTGGCATTTAGAGCCGCAGTCATGAAATGTAGGGTTGTTGTTCTTGTCTTTAAATGCCTCAGGCTAGATATTATTCAAACTATAAGGCCACATATCTGTCCCTTCACCCACTGTGTCTCCCTTCCTCACTTCTCCATGACCCCTCTGTCTTTTGCCATCCGGTGATGATGTTTTTAATCTTGCTGCTGCTCCACACTTGTGTGTGATTCTTATAATTCCCATGTTAAATGGAACATAATCACAGCAGCACTAAAAGGCAATTCTGTCCAACCTCAGAAAATGAAAGCAAGAAAGGGGGAGGGGGGGATGACCCTGCACAGGTTATTGCTTTCTGTTGAGCGTGCGTCAACAACTCTTGAATTTAATGCGTTCCCGCGGCGCGCCATGGCTCACCAGCTCTCAGGGGAAATAAAAGCATGCAGACATTAGGGGATTATAGACAAGTAGAGGGAGAAAAAGGTTTACATCCACTGTAAGACAAGAGGACATAATCAATGCAATGGTGGTGGATGAGGTGGTTATAGTCTTAATGATTCTAGTCATGATTTATCAAGCTTTAAAATGACAGAACTGATCCAAATCTGACAAGCTGTTATGGGAAAACACATCTAATCTCTTTACCAAAAGCTGGTTTGATCCAGCTGTTGTATCCAGTTGTAAGATTTCTAATTTATTAGGCCTGAGCAGCGATAGCGCTGCGAAGGCCTATTGTAATCATAGTGTTTCTTATTATTCTTCTGTCATCAAATGAGTTGGCTTTTTGGAGGCCTAAACATACATGAACACTGGTACATAAGTGACACAGGAAGATACTAATAATACATTCAGAAAAATGTAGGAGACACAGGAAAAAAAGGAAGAAACAGGAATCAGAATAGGCCGCAAGGGTCTTAATAAATCACTTATAGTTATTTGGTAAACATGCAACAAGTCTATATGATAGTTGTAATCTGCCTGAAATGGTACAGTATAATAATTAATATTATTTTGGAGTTGTGCAAAATAAAATAAAATAATATATAATATATATATATATATATATATATATATATATATATATATATATATATATATATATATATATATATATATAGTTTTATCAATTTTGGAGTTGAGCAGGTTTTACATTGTGTTTGGGGTCGCCAGAAAATGTCAAATCTGGCGACCCTGCCGAATAGCGCCATGTTTGTTATTTGCGAGAGTGATGCGCACGCGCCATAGAGAGAGCCGTGGAGCTTCGACGTCATCGTTTAAAAAAGAGAGCGGCTAACAATGGCCGAACGGAGACATGAAACCAGCGTTCTGAGGTTCATACACGCTGTAACTCAGTTTGAAATATGATAATTTCTGGTCTCCCAAGACGCCGATACGCATGGACTCACAGCCTGAATGACGAAACGTTTTTGCGGTTACACCTAAAATCGTCTCCCTGTGGATTGGACCTTAACAGTTTGGCGTTGTAACCCACCTTCTGGAGTATCATGGCGTAGTGTGGGCGAGTAGGCCGCTGGAGTGCCGTGTTTTGAGATTGCTGCTTTTTTTTTTTTTTTTTCTGGTAAGTTATTCTTCTGACACCTTACTGTAACATGTTTTTTTTTTTTTTTTCCTGGTGAAGTTATGGAAGACATTTTTGTGTGTGTGTGTGTGTGTGTGTGTGTGTGTGTGTCTAAGCAGAGCAGCGGACATGAACGGCCGAACTCGGCAGCGTGGTGTTGGGCTGCTGGCGTCGCTGAAACAGCTGAGAAACAAAAATGGCGTCAGGATTTAGCAGCAGATCGATGATGGACATTATTGGATTACTACAATCAAGATGAGGATCCTCTACTCATCTAAAGGTAGGTCAAGCATTTCCGGAGTTGAACATAGAAGACGTCACAAGGTAGGAGCTGCTGCAGGTGATGATGATGATGATGCTAAAGCTGCTGATGAAGGCCAAAGCCTCTGGCCCGTGTTGTGCTGTTTTGATTCTCTGCTGAGAGTCAATGTGCTAAATGAGCTGAGAAGGATTCTGCTGTGGTGAAAATCCTTTCTCTTCAGTGAGGTTTTCTGCGCCGTTTGTGAAGCAGCGCCTGTGGTTGTGTGATCTGCGGAGGTTTTGATGCAGCTGGCATGTTGGAGTCTGAAGTTCAAGGTTGAACATCAGTTGTGTTGGGAAACAAAGATGGCCGCCAAGGCTTTGGCGAATACAGTTAGAATGCTGCAGGAAGTCATTCAGCTTTGGCTCAGTAAATATCAGTATAACAAATCTTGACAAAATATCTAAATATTATTAAAGTGATCATTGAAAGTGGCTATATTGATATAAATACCATTGAACTGATGTTTTTGGGTAAGAATAAGGATTTTTTTTACTTGCATTTCAAAGAAAAACTACAATATTTAAATCACAAAATACCTTTTTTTTTTTTTTTTTTCATCTACTAAATATTTACTTTGAAACTGAATCTAAACATTTCAGAAACTGGTATCTATACTTATCAATATCATGTACTACAGTTATAAATCATGCAAACCAATATTTGTGTGAAACAACAATGTAAAGTTAAACGTGAGAACTGATTATTCAATTTAGATTTCAACCTGAGAACCAGTTATTTTTGCGCCGGAAAACTTTCCAGCCTCTTGTGATTTCATATTTTATGCACAACGATGTTTAATGGAGAGATCTGCTGAACCTGCAGGTGAGAGGTCACAGAGGTAATGTTCACACTCTTTTATCCACTGTCTGATTTTTAGAATATAACCTTTCTTAAACTGAAGCACCCAAACTTTTATTTTGAAGTTCGTTAGTTTGGGTTCTCGCTAATATTTATGGTGTAACAACACAACCTGTACATTGCGGACAACAGGGCTTTTGCCCTTCTGTCAATAAATTAAAAGGTGTTTTACTAAAATAAGGTCCAGTCCCTACTACCTATCAGAGTAGTTGAGGGTAATTGAAGTACTTCAGGAGGATCACACTTTCTGTTTAGCTGTGGCACCTTCCCTCCTGCAGGGGAGCATCGGCTGCAAATAACTCCATGTTCTCCTTCAACAGATGATTCACTGGGCCATGTATTTCAGTTTTTTTTTTAACCCTTTATATTTGTGTCTTTAACTTGTCTTTCTCCTAGATTGAGCTGCTGGCAGATGTTTTGTTGCAGCTAGCTATTGTTTTATCCCTTCAGCCTTTAAAACCATCTCAGATTTATTCTGTTTAGCTGTTAATCTTCTAGATAAAGCCACCAAAGGAGCTACTACTGCAATTAACTCTCTTTTCTGTAATATAGAAAGTGCTGCTGCATCAGTTCTGTTTGTTTTTGTGTGTCTGTCTGCTCTGTCTTCTCAATCCACCCGGGTGGTCATGGGAGATGGCCGCTCGTGCTGAAACTGGTACTGGTTCTGCTGGAGGTTTCTTCCTGTTAAAGGGAAGATTTTCTTCTCCACTGACACTACATACATCCTCAGTAAGAGGCCTTGCTTTAATGGCAGTGACTTGATGAAATCTGCTGGCCTACTTAGAAAACTTTTAACCAATTTAAATAATAACGATTGATGCACTAATTAGGATTCCCCCCTCCCCGTTTTTTTGGGAAAGTACCATGTGTTTTGAATTGGCGCTGTATGAATAAACAGAATTGTGTGTCAAATGTGAAAAGCAAACCAAGTGCATCACATAAATTTGCTTCAGGAGGAAAATCCAAAAACTGTTGAGGTGAAAGCATCAGTTAGAAAGAAGAGGAACACATGACAATTAAACTGAAAGATATGGAAAAGGAATGTTTTGATCCAGCATCGAGGCCCCAAGAACCTCTGTATCTAATAAACATGATGGACCGTTGCTTCGTTATGACCAAGAGAAAGAGTTTGTTCAAAGAGGCTACATCTCAGTCCTATCAGAGAATCCATGAAGGAAAAAACATTGAGAGAGACTTGGGAATGAACAGAAGATTTCACGCGCTTGCATGGAAGAAGTTCTCTTATGGCCTTTGGTTAAACAGTGATGTAAAAATGCTTCAGGATTACAACCTTTTCCTTGGAGGATGCGCTAATGCAATGGAGGAAGTGACTGGTGGGGAATGTGGATGGCCACATGGTCGCCATGGGACTGGACTCTAAACCCATTGGCAGGAAATGTGGTTTGTTACTTCCTGTAGCCGGTCCTCAAGCCATTGAAGACTTCAGTGGTTGAGTTCGAGGAAATTAGTAACAAACAAGCACGACAAACTGGTCGAAACCCGTACATCGCTCATTACAGGAGAAACACGGTAGACTATATGAAAACACGTGTTCTGACCTCGGATGCAGAGACCAGAACAGATCTTAAAGATTCTCTGGTCCATGATCAAATATGTGTATGTAATTAATTATAAATGGATGTTAAATGGTCGCCTAAAGAAATTCAACAGTAATAAAAATAATAAAAATAAAAAAACAAAGAAAATAAAAATATCAAAACCCCAACAAAATAATCACAATAAAAAACCCAAAGAAATAATAAAAATGAAAAACCAGATAAAATGATAAAATTGTAGAAAAAAAAAACCCAACAAAGATAAACACCCCAACAATAAACAATACACCTCACACACAACTAATGCACAGATGAATTCTCACTTTCCACAGCCATTTGTAGTTTTTATGTCCATGTCCAATCATTTGCCACAAAACAGGAAGTGACAATAACTTTTTTCTTAAGGGGCGATTTTCAGCCTAACTTTAAAAACTTGCCACTGGACTTGTACTGAACTGGACTGAAGGTGATTTGAAAGATTCACCAAATACAAGGCCCAGTGGACGGGTGCAGGAAGGGTTTTCAGAGGTGCTGCTTCCATGGACTCTCGGGTGGACGGGCCAGGGCCTCCCTACCTCTGTGAATTTCAGCAGACAGGGTTTCCTACTTGGGTTAGCAGGGGAGCTGGTTCCCTGAAAGGGACCCCCCAAGCCCTTGCCTCCCCATCCCAGAACACCACCCTCTGCTTGCTCCATCACACCACTCAAGTAGGGCCATGGGGTGACCTGGGGGTGAGCATGCCTAATGGCATCCAGAAGGGGATCTGTTCAATCAATCTCACCTCTGGTGCCTGTGTCCACTTCAAAATGTGAGTGATGCTCGCCACTGTCTGGCTTCTCAGTTTCTGAAAACCATTTGTCATTTTCCTTCCATTTTACAATATACACTACATCAGTGGCGTCCAAATTTTTTGCCATGAGGGCCAAAATCGTCAAGTTAAAAGCACTTGGGGGGGGGGGTCACAAAAAATTAATTCCTTTTCTGTAAAATATGTTTTTATTCATTCTATCGGCTCAAGATGGATGATTTTTGTTGATATCAACAAAAGTCAGAATTTTGTAAAAAAGAGATCTGTAAATCATAGACATTAAAAAGTTATTTATAAGACAGGTTAACAGTTTAAATTTTGGGGGTAATTTTCTTATTTGGGGTAAAATATTTGCTTTTGAGCATTTTTTACTTTTTAGTTTAAGATGAATGCAGAAATTTGGTTTAAAAAAAAGTTCTATTTCTATTATATTCTATTCTATTTTAGGAAGGTTTTATCTGTGAAAAATAACACCCTAAACGAAGGAAAAGGGTCTATATGCATCAAACTCCTGTACTTGGAGGGCCGCAAATAGCCCTTGGGCCGCACTTTGGACACCCCTGCACTACATTGTGTTGGTGCATCACCTTAAAACCTCATAAAGCACATCGATATTTGTGTTTGGAATGTGTCAGTGAATGTGAGGGGGGTATATGAAGCTTTAAAAGCTGTTTTATTTAAGACTTTATTCCAACAAGATGATCAGTTGTTCCTTTCAGTATATTAACCACCCGTTTGTCAGTTTCCCTGCTCGTGTTTGTCTTCCTCTGATTTGCTTTCGATGCTAAAGCACTTTAATAATTGGTTGAGAGGAGCAATACCTAATATCTTCTGAATATCCACTCTTGCACACACAGCATTACAATAACATGCGGCATTAGAATATTGGGTTTACAGCCCCGTCGTTTGTCAAGGGGCTCTTTAGGGGCTGTAAAACTGTCTGAGTGTGGGGATTTGTCATCGCCACTAAGGCCTGCTCCTTCTATTAGTCATAAAATATACAGCGGGGGCAAATAAAGGCTGTGATGAAGACGCAGCAGCGAGACGTAGTGAAATATAATGACTGAGTACGTTGGAAAAGTCGCAGTCTGCTACACTGAAGCCGTTTCAATGAAGTTTTGTTGCTTCTTTATATGAAGTGACAAATGAACAGAGAGGACGAAATTCTCAGCTCGGTTTTTCCAGAGCGCTCCCTCCAACCGCTCTTCTTTCACACACAGCTGCAGAGATGGACAGCGTTTCTATGAAGAAATATGACACCATTGAAGACGATGACAACTCCCATCTGACATTTACTAACCTTTTGAGCTGAGAGATGAGGATGGAGGAGAGAAAAGAAAAGAAGGATGGACAGATGAGAGGGTCTGGAAGATGAAAGGGAGTGTGTTTGCATCCTGTTTTTATTCCCCACACACACACATACACACTCAGCTTCCTGAGAATGCTTTTGTTGCTATCTTTTTGTATTTTCAGGTCAGCAGCATACAGATTGTTTTCGTTCAATTTGGACCTCAAGAGTTGAAGGTTTCCTCTTCTCAGTAACATCTAGCAGGGATGAAATGCGTCAAATGAACCAAACCCTTTGAGCAACCTGTTCAACCCCTCACCTGTGGTGGCGCTGCACCAAGAACCACTGAAGGATAAGACACAAAAACCTCTGAAGAAGACACTGAGCGCAACTTCCTTCTTCACGACATGTAAGCAAAAATGGAGTGGCGTCAGATTTTAGTGGTTGTAGGATTTCTCTTTCTTCTTTCCTCTTTAGCAAAAGACCACTTGTCGTTTCTCCCACTATTGGTAGACATGTGTTTTTTGGGTTTTTTTTGGTTGCATTTATCAAAAATTGTCCTGCTCTGTAGTCCACTTCCTGTTTTTGAAGCGGTCTCCGGTCTGCTTCACATACACATTCAAACCGCACTAGAGCTCACTTCAACCACACCAAGACCTAGGTTTTTAGGTGGACCAGAGTTTGCTTTTTTTGGTCTGCATCAGACCTTCTAGTCAAACGGACTAGAGTTGGATTAAAGTGGCCAAAATCATTCAGTTGTGGTCTATATAAAGTGGAACTGCAATGCTGTGGTCTGAATTCGTCCTTATTGTAGCCCCACAGGCCATGTTTTGGCGCCATCTCTTAAAATGCAAATCAGGCGCTGTACACCACGCCCCCCTCCAGGATGTAAAGCTGTTGTCAGTGCACCCTTACTTTAAAGCTGCAGTATGTAACTTTCACAAAAATGTTTTTTTCTATAGTTAAAACTGTCACCTTGTCATGACTGTATGACATGAGGCAGATAATCTGAAAAGATCAATCTACTCCACCACCTCCCTGAGCTGCTATTGCCGTCTTAAGAAATGCACCGCTTCCGACCTAAAACAACCAATCAGAGCCAGGGGGAGGGGCTTAGCGCTGTCAATCACCCTCGTGTACGTGACGCTAAATGTGCTGATGGTGGAGAAACAACTTATTGTTGCAGGAAAACTGTTTATCTGCTGTCATCAGTGGCCATGCTAACTAGCCTTAGCATTATCAGCAGGCTATGTTGTGGTGAACCAGCTGCAGCGTAGCAGAGAGCAGGGGGAGTGTGTGAGCGGTGCGTACATGAGGGTGATTGACAGCCCTAAGCCCCTCCTCCTGGCTCTGATTGGTTGTTTCTGACTGAGCTGTGGATTTCTGCAGTTAGTACTGGGAGCACTGGGAGAGGGCAGAGGAACTTGAATTTTTTTTTTCACAGATTGTCTCTCTTATTGTACTGTCATGACACAATGATAATTTTAACAAACATGTACAAAACATATTTTTCATTAAAGTCACATACTGCAGCTTTAAGATGATTTTTCTGTCATCCAGATCAACAACTTGATCATGAGAATACAGTTTAGCAAGGTTGAAATAGTGGGAAACGGTGTCAGGTGGCTAATGACAGCATTTTGACTTCCTGGTGTTATCATATAGTAGCTGGAATTGATATGTCTGGTGCACTTT
The DNA here is from genome assembly GCA_014839685.1 of Anableps anableps. Classification (NCBI taxonomy): domain Eukaryota; kingdom Metazoa; phylum Chordata; class Actinopteri; order Cyprinodontiformes; family Anablepidae; genus Anableps; species Anableps anableps. The sequence goes on along the minus strand of CM026073.1, from coordinate 35,114,665 downwards.
TAACAGAAAGCATCTCCTCGTCTATATACCACTTGCCCTGATTGGAAAAACACTCTGGTCTCTCTGCAGCCTTTCTGACCCAACATGAACTCGTTTAGTTGATAACAAACAGTGGTTGGTTTATAGCTCTCAGGTCAGTGTTTGCTAACCCTTACACAACAAAACAGAGCTCCTGTTGGATCTGAAGCAGACTGTATTCAAAGCCAAGCACTTCAGCTGCATCGCTATCATCATAAGATGAAACACCTTTTCTTAATTTTGCTCCTGATCATTTTTGACTGAATCAAAACCTTGAGAAAGTATCCAGTCTGCAGCCATGATAAAACTCTGTGTTATCTGAATCCTAGAACTATGGTTAAGATTTAATATTCATGCTTTTCAGCTTGCCTATGTTTTTCTACAAAGATTAATGTCTTTTACCAAAATAAATGCCCATTAGGAAAGACAATGAGCCACTGCAGCGCATTGGAGGAGTAACCGCTTCTGAGTGATGTCTTCTGTCTGCTTACAGAGATATTCCATTAAGGTAATTAAATATTAAAGATTAATGACTTTATTATACATTTTTTTACATTCGTGACCAATCTGAAACACTCTCAAAAGAAAAAAACTTCTCAAATATTTGGCATCACAAACAGGTCACAACAACAGCAGGGTGTCTAAAATGTGGCCAGTGGGCCATTAGCAGCCCCTGGTCTGATTTTGTGTGGCTCTCAAAACTGATACAAATTTGGCCCATTTGATGCAAATTTAACTCCTTAACTATCATTAGTGCACCGGTGTCCTCATGGGCCCATTGACTTGCATGTAAACGTTTAGGACTGGGGTGTCCTAAACGTTGGTGCGGCCCGGGGGCCATTTGTGGCCCTTGGATTGATTCTGTGCGGCCCCCAACTGCAGCTCAAGAATAATACAAATTTGGCTCGTCTATCACAGGTAGTTGATGCAGATGGAGACTTTGTAGTTGTAATCAGGTTAAAATTATTACCGACATAATTCTCATACAAAGGAAATGTTAAGTATGACACAAAGTATTTGTCTTTTTATAACAAAGCCTTTATAAGTAGAACCGCATTTATCACGACACTTTCACTGAAAAGCCAACTTTGGTGCTCCTAAATCACCTTTTATTAAATTTATTAAACTCTGCTAAATATAGCAAGCATTTTGTAAGCAAGTGGCCCAAATCCAGTTCTTATAACTGAAAATAAATATGTTCAGTCGAGCCCAGAAGAATTCAAAACCTAAATGCCTTTCTTTTCAAACGTTTGCAAATGTGCAAAATCCTTTTTAAGTTTTAGATCTATGATGAATAACATCCCTTTCCTACACACACACACACACACACACACACACACACACACACACACACACACACACACACACAACTCTTTGTCTACTTTATATGCTTGATTTTAGTTCTTGTTATTTTCTTAGCTCACAAGTACTTTTGACTCAACGATTTTGGCCCATGTGACAAAAAGTTTGGACACCCTTGGTTTAGGAGGAGACAGTTAAGGTGTTAAAGAACCTTCTGCCAAGATATGGAAACAGTTTCTGATCCACATAAATAAGCATTGCATGTACAGTTAAAGTGGATGAATATATAATTTCTGCTTAGCTATTTAACCACTTGCACTCAGTGACGTGCAGCAGCAGCAGCAGCAGCTATCTGGTTATAGTTCTAACAAGCGTGCAAACACACCTGGGATGCTGTGGCCACGCCTGGATGCTTCACTTTGGTGTTACTGCTTTAATAATCATTTTTAATGAGCATCAGTAGCTGTTATTCCCTCCAGCATGAGTCTCTCTTTCTGCATCTGTCTCCTGTCCAAACAAACACAACTTATCTCTGATTCACCCTCACTGGGTGCAACACTCCGAGATGCTCCGTCATACTCTGTTGGTTCAGGCCCCATTTTGCGTGCATTAATGTGTTGCTTGTGAGTGTGTAAATTATGACCTCTGCTCTCATGCCACTTGTAAATATTTGTGAAACAATTTCTGGAATTTCTTAAACTTTTCAGATATGAATTTTCAGCTTCAGGTTGAGTGTTTGATGAATCTCTGAGAAAATTTGCCCCTTAGCAAATTTCTGCTTTGTCCATTTCATGCCTTCCTGCTTTCATTTTGTATCTGTGTATTTAACCTCTGCAGGATATGACTGAAAAGAAATTTGACTTAGTAATTTAACGCCTTGAAAATGGGCCTCTGTCTCTTTTAGAAAGTCCTGCTCCTTCTGAAACTCTGCCTTCAGGAAGTCATCACAACAGCTAACCCTTGCTAAGTCTCAGAACGTTTTTACAATTGTTGCACTGAGAAGTAGCTCGTATAATGAGCTCAGTAGGTGCACAGTTCCACCAGGTGTTTGCTAATTGCTGCCGGATAGTCTGAAGGGGCTGTGTGGGGGAGTCGCAGGGGAGGGGTTCTCTGTGAGATGGTAGCTTAGAAACCGCAGCTCCAAGGAGGAGCTGGGTCTCAAAGGCGGCGCGAGGTCCATCCAGGCATTTTGCACAGCTGAATGGTTGCCACAGGAGATTAAAGGATTTCTCAAACATGCACTTGCAGCTTTGTCGTCCTAGAACTTGGACACAAATTGCTATGAGAAATAAAAATGGTGGTTTTGTGCAACTAGTTAACTGGAAGTTCATGACCTTATTTAGTAGTTCTGCCCCAAATACTGTTCAAAAAACGTAATGGGGTATAGAGAAAACTGAACGATTGAAAAATATGACCGCAAACAGAATATAAAGCTATCTACGCAGCTCCGGGAGAGACTTAAAGCCCCACATAGTCGGGCATACTTCACTCAGCGGAGGTCCGTACCAACTTGAAGCGGACTCTAGGCAGAAGTCCGCCGTACACGTCCGCCCAAAGGTAAATGTTTTATGATCTCGTACATGTATTTGTGTCACACAGTAAACTGCTCGGTGAGAAACGGTGTTCACCAGCTTTTTTGTATGTGACACCTAAAGAACCATTAAAGCCATTAAATATGTTTGTTGTTGAGCTCATATCTACTTATTCAGTAAGTTAGCAGCAAAAAGGGTTTTTGAATTGAAAATGTTGCTTATTTTGTCTATATATGGTTTTCAATTAAAATGTGGTTAATTGATTACAGATCCTGGAATAAACTTGGCACTAATGGAGTCCCACCAATAGTATTTACCCAGTTTTCCATCTTCTAACACATCGATTTTGAGGAGAAAATGCCCACTTGCTGCCTAATAGATCCCAACGACTAACTGGTGCCTTGGTGCAGAGATAATCAGTGGTCTTAATGTTATGCCTGTTATGTATGTATTCCTTATGACCCAGGAAGTCCTTGGAAACCACCAGGAAGACCTGAAAAGAGGAATGTCTTTGCTTCCCTCCTGGAAACCAAGAGAATGATGGATGGCTGGATGGATGGATAAAAAACAGAGAATAATAACTGTGAACTATTTTATTTTCGTATGACTGTTTGCCAGCAGAACGATGTCCTGAAGAGCATCTGTTATCTATCAGTGTCTGTTGAGTTTGCAGCATGGTGTTAACCTCAGGGAAATCTAATATATTGTATAAATTATGCAGCATTATCTGATTTTTAATTGTTTGTCTACATCCAGGTAACGTGGCTGACCTTTTTAAGGTGGTAGTGATTTATGAGGCTGCAGCAGATAATTACTGCTGAGAGGAAGTGAATAATTCATCTGGTTTTTGGAGACCGAAGGCAAAGCGAAGGAGCAGATACATTTATGTCATCTTTATTTGTGCAGATCTTAATCACTGCAAAGACTCTGAAGGAGCATCACAACCCTCACATTATAAACTTGTACTCTAAAACTGAACCCAGCAGGGAAATCTCATTTGTAGACCTCAAACAAATTTTATTTTAATACATTTTAATCAAACAACCATTGTTTGGGGCTCAAAATTAAATGAAGACGAGACACGGGTGATACAACAGCAACATTAGACAGGGTTGGTCTGAAAGTTCATCATAAAGTCAAGTTATTCAGATATTACACCTTATTGTTGGAAAATTATCAAACCTTAAATAGTTCAACCTCATCCAATCTTTAAGTCTGACACTGAATTCAGGCAAATTTCGACTTGTTTGCTTACTTCTCTATGTTCAATGCATGCATGAAAAAATACCGAAAAGCAGGAACCAGCTGATCTGGCAAAAAACTACTTAATATAACCACAATAAAAACTGGAAGCTGTCATTGAATATTTGATAAGGGATGTTTTATGTTCCATAAGGTAAAGACTGAGCTCAAATCTGTTTAGAGTTTCAATCTACACAGGTAATTCATCTTATTGGTCAGTTATGGCCAATCAGGAGAGCCGTCCAGAATCATTGCTTTGGAGAATGAACGTTTGCCTGCAAAAACAATGAAGACTGACAGGAATAAAGAAAAACTGTCATCCATTCTCAGATCCTGAAAATTGTAATCACTCACGGAGATTTCGTTGATGTCAGACGGCATATTGCAGAAAAGTCCTAAGAAAAAGAAACAGGAAATAGTAGGAAAGTTTCCTGTCAACAACACACCTGAGATGGTTTGCTTGGCTGGTGTTGAAGAAACTGTTGTGACCTTAAACACCTCTAATCAAACCTACTTTTATCTGCTTGGCAGGCCTTTAACAATCTTATTAAACACAAAAGTATGTTATTATTCATAATAAGAGTATATCAGCAGTCAGCCAACCTTTAACTTAATTTTCATATAAATTATGATGCCAGTTAGAAAACGTGTAATAAAAAAGTGTTTTTTGACTTGGGGTGCATTCACACCAGCCCTGTTTAGTCCACTTTAACGCGAGAGTTCCAGTTTGTTTGGGTAGAAAGTGGGCTTCATTTGGGGAGGTGTGAATGCGTAATTGGACTCTGATGCTGACCAAAAACGAACTCGATACCTAAAACCTAGGTATCGGTTTGGTTGGAGTGAATTCTGATACAATACGAGTGCATATGTGAATGCCAAGCGGACCAGAGACCGCTCCAAAAGCTAGTGGACTATAGCGCAGGGCCTTCTGGGTAAATAAAAGCAAAACAAATGTAAGAGTGTAGCGCCAGCAGGAGAAATGGCTCATGAACTTTTGCCAAAGACAAAACAGAAATCTTACAACAGCTAAAATCTCGCCACTCAATTTTTGCTAACGTTTCATGAAAAAGGAAGTTGCACTCAGTGTCTTCTTCAGAGGTGTTCATGTTGTTTCCTGCAGTGGTTCTTGGTATAGCGCCACCACAGGCGAGGTGGGGGGACAGGTTGCTCAATGGGTTTGGTTGGTTTGACACAGCGCAGTGTGAAAGCGAATCACAGCAGCTGAAAATGTAACAAATGTTGCAATTTTGGTCCCCAGTCGAACCGAGTCTACCAGGTGGGAAAACACGCTAAAAGATGAATAAATAAAGAAGACCTGAATGAATCAACAATGACCCATCGTGGTCCATCAGTGAAAAAGCATTATTTTTTTTTATTTTTTTTTAACCTGAAAATTTCAACAAAATATTCTATAGCTTTGACAGGTTACAGAACATGCTATTTTTAATGTAAAATCATTATAAAATGAACTCTTTAAAAGGGTTTCTTATCTGAATGTTGACTGTAGGTAACATACCATTGTGGCAGTTATCACGGTCAGGTTTTCAATCTGTTTTGCTATTTTGGTTTAAATGATTATTTAGTTAAGATAAAATCTGCCTTTCTCAGAACAGGTTTCCTGGTGTACATGCCTCCAGTGACATTTCATAAAGCAACCAGTCAGGGTTCCTATGACCACGTTTCTCATTAACCCTTTCATGCATAGCGATCACTACAGTGGACAGCTATCTAAAAGCAATTTTCTTGCCCATATATTGGTTTTCATGTTATAAATGCGCATAGAGCACTGAAGTGGACAATAGTCCGTTGGAAATCCAAAATCTTTGTCCAGCCGGGTTTAAACTAGACTCTGGTGTAACCAGAACTGAAAGTATTTTAAAACTTTATATTATCTCTGTAAAGGTGGTACCTTCGCTGTTTTAACAGCTCCAGTTTTTATTTTCAGGGTGTCCGCGCATCCTTAAAAAGTCTTGAAATTAATGTATCAAAAATTAAAATGTCAAATTCATTTTTAAAAAGGAAGTTGGCTTTAAATACGTAAATCACAGGTCTTAAATTTTGTCTTCTCAGCACTATTTAATCGTATATTCCATTTATTTTATTTTTTTTCTCGCTGGATTTTTCTGTCTGGCAAAAGTTCGAGTCGCACTCAGACGTCTACATTGTGTTGTGTGACTCGAGACGGTTGAAGCTACCGTTAACTGACTGCTAACATACCCTTGCTAGCTAGCTGACTAGCTGGCTTTTTTGCATCTTCCATAGGTAAGTGCAAATTTATCGCCAGTTGGCTTGACTAAGTTTGTACATTTCTATGGAGACACAAGTATTAAATTTAATAAACAATGGTCTTTAAAAGTCTTAAATTTGAGTTGGTGAAACCTGCAGAAACCCTGATTTTATTCCCACACTTCTCTCACACGTTCTCCCACTTTTTCTGCCTTTGTCTTTGTTCGTTTTGTCCCGGACAACAAGCTGGCTGACGCCATGCCACAACCAAAGCGTTTAACCTTGAAAATATGAAAAATCTTCATCTTTTCCTCTTTTTGGTCTTTCACATCACCGTCTTTTTCTTTCCCTCTCTCCTTTTCTTTCCTTTCTGCAAACATTCGCTCCCTTGTTCCCTCTGTTTAACCATATTTTGTTGTCTTTATGATTCGTTGTGTCTTAATTTACTCCTGTCTCACACCTCTCTCCCTCCCTCTTCTTTGCCCGATCCCTCGCTTGTTTCTCCTCTTCTCCCTCGCTAAGTGATGGAGTCGTGTTTTTACGTGAACTGACAGAGTAAAGAGCTGTATAAAGGTTACAGTGGCTTCCTCTTTGACACCACTATATGACTTATCACACACACAACCTCATAAGCTGTCTCATATTTTATCCCTCAGCCCTTTGAGGCCCACTGGACCACCTAGTGGGACCGAGGAGGAGCTCCCAGTCGGTTTAGGACTATTAATGCCAGTTTATACTGGTGTGTTCCCAGCTGAGTGTGGAGAAGAAAAGCATTGAAGTGTGATGAAATCTAAACGTAGACAAGAATTTGGACTAATTCAGGAAAAAAGCCCTCCATACAGTCTGGAAAAGTCTGGAATTTGATTCATGATTTTCCAGGTCTGGATAGAAAGATATTGGTATTTGTATTTATTGTCTTAATATTGTGTATTTTCTTCTTTGTTTCCTTCCTTTCTGAAATACTTCCTTCTTTCCATCCTCATGTCCTTCGTTCTCTCCTACCATATGTACTTCTTCTTTACTAACGTGTCCCCTTTTTGTTTCCTTTCCTCATTCCATGTCTCCTTCCTTCTTTATTTCCTTGCATGCTTCCTTATTTTCTACCATGTGTCCTTTCTACAGTCCTCTTTTGTGTCCTTCCTTATTTCCTTCATTCATTCATTCTTCATGTCCCTTCTTTATTTCCCTCTCATTCCTTATTTCCTTCCTTCATCCCTTCCTCTTGTCCTTTCCCCCTCCTTTCTTTCTTCATTTCTTTCTTTCATCACCAAAGTGACCTTTCTTCATTCCTTCTTCATGTCCTTCCTTCATTTTCCTCTCCTTTCCTTCCTTCTCTTTCCTTGCGACCTTTCTTTGCTCCTTCCTTCATTTCCCTCTCCTCTGTCTTCTAATTTCCTTCCTTTATTCCTTCTTCATTTCCTTTCTCTTGTCCTTCCTTGTGCAATATTCTTCATTTCTCTCTCCTTTCCTTCCTTATTTTCTTCCTTCAATGTGCCCTGTCTTTATTCCTTCTTCATGTCCTTCAATCATGTCTCTCTGCTATCCTTCCTTATTTCCTTTTTTGTGTTCTTTTTTGCGTCCTACTTCTTGTCCTTTTCTGTCTTTAAGGTTCGGTGCTTAAAGCCTGCCTCTTCTCGAAACGTCCATCATACATTCACAGTAATCTTTAGTGTTTCATAATAAAAGTGAAAACACAGGACTTGTCTTTCCGGGTACTTTAGCTTCCTCTACAGTCTAGTTGGGTTGATTGGTCTTTCTAAGGGTGCGTTTACACCAGCCCTGTTTAGTCCGCTTTAATCCAACTCCAGTTCGTTTGCCTAGAAAGTCCGGTTCATTTGCGGAGGAGTGAACACGTAATCGAACTCTGATGCGGACAAAAAAAAAACAAAAAACAAAAAAAGACGAACTAACGTCCGCCTGAAAACCTGGGCCTCGGCTCGGATGAAGTGAACTCTGGTGCAGTTCGAATGCATATGTGAAGCAGACCGGAGACCGCTCCAAAAGCAGGAAGTGGACTAAACCTCAAGGCATTCTGGGTAAATAAAACCAAAAAAAATGCAAGAGTCTAGCGCTAGCTGGAGAAATGTCTCATTGTCTTTTACCAAAGATGAAAGAGAAATCCTATAACCACTAATATCTGACGCTACTCCATTTTTGCTTACATTTTGTGAAGAAGGAAGTTGCGCTCAGTGTCTTATTCTGAGGTTTTAATGTAATGTCGTTTCCTTCAGTGGTTCTTGGTGCAGCGCCTCCCACAGGTAAGGCTGGGAACAGGTTGCTCAAAGAGTTTGGTTCGTTTGACTCAGTGCAGCGTGAAAGCGAACCACAGCAGCTGAAAATGTAACAAATGTTGCAATTTTGGTCCCGAGTCGAATCGAGTCTATCGGACTATCAGGTGTGAAAACAGCCTACAACTTCCCTGAGGTATAAAGGTGTGTGTTCATGGTTGTTTGTGTCTGTGATGGACTGGTAACTGGTCCACCTCTCCTTACTGGAGATAGGCACCACCATCCTGCATGGATAAATCATCTCATCTTCACCTGAACTTGTTAATGATTTCCAGCTGTGACTACAGCACTTTCTAAAACACCTTCTTAACTGTCTCTTTGTAAATCTGCATTTTCGGAATCTGCAGACGAGAGAGAGAAAGTCTGATTTTCATATTCTGCCTCCTGTCAGTCAGTCTCAGCTGGCCGATTCTTATTTGTCAGCTGTCACATAAAATTCAGAGAAAAATTCAATAGATGCTCTGCAGTAGCTTCCTTGCAAAGAAAAAGCAACTCTCCCTCAAAATGCAATAAAAGCAAAAACTGGTTTATATAACCCTGAAGTTGGAGGTACGAGCTCAGACAGTGTGACTTGGCGCACCTCTTTTGGTGACGGCCTGTCGAGCGCTCTAATGGAAGAAACCCAAACGACACAGAGCTGTTCTTTTCCATTCTGTCTGTCAAACGTGTTTTTTCCAGACACATTGAGTCATTGAGGTGCAGATACTTTGTGCTCTCTGCTGGGAACCAGATGCATTTTCCAAATTTAACAAAGAGGCTCTTCAACAAATTGAGTTTTAGAAGAAGACGCGGCTTTATTGCGTTCTCAGTTTTGAAGTCAATCTTTTGTCGTATCAAATGTGAAAAGTACACTGGTCCCCCTGTGTATCAGAAAAGATTAGATCATTTCAGAAAATTGCTCCAACCAAAGTTAAACAGTTTCGTGTTTTTTAGTCAGAAACTATTGTGGTTTCTCTTTTTTTGGAGTTTTTAAATAGTCTCTTTTTCACAAACAGGAGCTTTTTAAACCTGAAGATGGTTCTTGATTTCACATAAAGGAATACAGTGAGCCCCAGGTATCTGTGGGGGTTAAGACCACAACCATCCGCGAATACTTGAGATACCCTCTAAAAACGCTCGTAGCTGCCTATTTTAGTAGTTCGAACAGCAAATATACTTTCATATGCATTAAAAGACACATCTTGGAAACCATCTTGGCACTAACAAAGTCAGTTTACTTTATTCTCCATTCATCATATGTGCTAGACATCAGCGGTGGACAGATCGATCCAAAATATAAATACTATTGATACCAAGTAGGTATCACTATCAAATCAATACTTGTGTGATAAGATCGACACTTTAGCTTCAGATTCCCTCTTGAAATTTTAATTCATTTTGTGATGTATTTTATCAGATTTTTGCTTTGATTAGCTCTCAAATAATATTTTTTTGCAGTGTTTTAAGAAAAAACTGACTTTTCTATTGTTTTATCATGTTAATATATTATTAATTATTATATATTATTATTAAATATTTTGTAAACACCTTTCAACTTTTGTCTAAATTCTTTCCCAGGTTTTAATAAAATAATTCAAAGGAAAAACCACAAAAACACCTGAAGGTCAGAAGTTTAATGACATATCAAACTTAAATAATAAAGTATTGCTCTCCATATCAGTGATACTGGCCCTGTATTTACTTGGTATTGGATCAATACCAAAATATGCAGGATTGCTCACCTTTACTAGATATAAAAGAAATTAAAATTATGTTTCTCGCCATCCCCCGGTGAAACTAAAAACTTAGACGTCACATCACATAACAGTTCAAAACAGTAAATAAGAACCAATAACAGTAGGAAATTTTTTTCCATAATCCATTAAAAAGAAAACAAAACACAACAGTAATGTTAAAAAACCGAATACCATATACAATTTTAAAAATATAAACTCATATAGTTGACAGCTCAGATGGATACTTGGAGATACAGGAAAATTAATAGCGCTCCTGGATTGCCTGCTTTCCAAATGCCACCCAATGGCGTGTCAAGTACAGAGGTGGGTAGAGTACCCTAAAATTGTACCCAAGTAAAAGTAGCACTACTTTTAACCTATTTTTATTCAAGTAAAAGTAATAAGTAGCTATCTAAGAAATTACTCAAGAGTAAAAAAAAATATTTGGGAAAAAGGCTACTCAAGTACTGCTCAAAACATCAATCATTTAGTATTTAAAAATTATGTCGTTAGATGGACCAAAATATAGTTATGTGGGAATTTTAATATGTTAAAGACCAAAAGGAAAATAATTCATATAAATAACATATTTACAAAATAACATCAGGCAAAGAAACATTTTTCCAAATCAGTTTCTTTTAATATAAAATTTATGAAACTTTAAAAACTGTAAGAGTGTCTGTGTCTGAATTTTTGGTTAAAACAAGCTTGTTCTTTATTCAGTGAAGTTACTCACAGTGGGTAGAGTATCCAGAAATTTTACTCAAGAATAGTGATACTTCATAATAATATTACTCGAGTAAAAGTAAAAAGTACAGCATAGTTAAACTACTTCTAAAAATACAATTTTGCCCTAAAGTTACTCAAGTAAATATAACTGAGTAAATGTAACTAGTTATTACCCATGTCTGGTCAACTAGCATTGCAGCTAGGTGCTAGCTTTCCAAGCTGCATTTTCTTTGAAATATTTTAGATACGCACTATAAAAAAATCTGTGATGTTCAACAGAAAAATCCATGCGTTAGTGAATCCACGAATAGGCGGAGGTCCGCTGTAACCTAAATCTATTTACTGCAAATCACCAACAGTTAAAGGGGCAGTATTATGTAAAATCAACTTTTTTTTTTTTTTTTTAGCATTATATCATGTTTTAATGTAAAAACATACCTGGGGTGTTGATTTGATTCTTTCATGCATGTTTGAGGAACCATTGAATTTCAAATAGCTTGTACAAAGCGATATAAAGTTCCTCATTGGAGTTGCAGTCTCCAGCCAAGCTTCTGTCTCACAGAGCACCCCTCCCCCATTGAGCTCCTCCAGACTAGCAGCAGCAGCAATTAGCAAACACCTGGTGGAACTTCATGTCTGCTGAGCTTATTGTCAGAACTACTTCTTAGTCCAACACTACTAATAATGGTTATAAACGGCATAATGCGCAGACATTGTTGTAGAAAGAGCAGGCGCTTCTTAGAGACAGAGGAAAATTTCAAAGCATTAAATTGCAAAGTCAAATTTCTTTTAAGTTATGTTTGATATGTGCAACATTTTCATAACAGCTGAACTTATTGTGCAATAAAATGTACTGTGTGCCTGGAAAATGCATAACACTGCCCCTTTAAAAGTCCCATGAACCAATGAAGAGACCTACTCAAAATTCAGTTCTTTATTAAGAAAAGTTATTATTAATAAATTAGTGTCTCATTTTTTTTAATCTTTATAAAAGATACTAAAAAAATTCTGACAAAAGGTGTGAACTCAGTCATGTGTTTTAGCTGAAAATGCTAACAGCACCTCAATGAGATTAGGACCTGGGCTGTGACTCGACCCAAAACTTTCCGTTTCTCAAATCTGGATAGAGATCATCATGATGATACTCCCACCCAGATCTTTCCTGCTATTGTTTGTTTTGTTCTTGCCTTTCAGAACAAATGTTATAATCATCCGATGTTGCAAACCCAGACATGTTTCCATGTAACACAACAAACCAGCATTCAATAATGACAAAATATGATGCATGATAAGGAAATCTGTTGTTTTACAGAGTATAGTTATTTTTTAAATGTATAGAACAGAATTTAGCCATAAACCTGGGATTTTTACACTCTTGAGTTGGCGATGCAACACTGCAACTGCAATAGAACGTGTTCTGTCAGTAGGATATGATCGTAGGAAAGAAAATGCTGTGAGAGAATCATCTTTAAACAAGGTTTACTTCAGAGGAGTGCAATAGAAATAGAGGATTTCATGGGTGGTGTGCAGCCTTGGAAAGTCTGGGAAAGTAAAAAGTTTGGTTTTGTATTTAAATTTAGATAATTATCCAAAATAAAATGGTGTGGAAAGATGTTTATACTTCCAGATTTTAGTTCCTGTGCAGTTTTCTAGGAGATTAAAAAAAATGCTTTGCTGAACACAAGCTCTGGAGTTACCAAAGATAAATCCCTGGATTTATAGATACTAAACTGCTGAGAAATTCCCAGCTGTTTAATTTATGTACACACAGTTGGTGTTTTTTATTTCTAAAAATTTGTGGTGGATTTATGCGAAACAAGTCAGCTCGGAGCAGATAAAGAAATCTGTAAGTTTAAGTTTAAAAGTGTCTGAAAGGTTGAGGTTTTTGTGGACTGGAAATAATTTTATGGACTCCTGAGTTTGAAAGCTGCTATCATTAGTATCACAATAAAACAAAACTACTTCATGGAGCCCAAAACGCATGGAACGGTGCAGATCTGGTGGTATAAAGCTGTGTGAAACCGTGAGACGAGACTTGGTTCATGCTCGTTCCAGCCAGGTATTTCTGTCAGTGTGTGTTATGTGAAACAGAGTCTAATGTGTTTATAATTGACTCCAGCTCCAGCAGATTGGCTCAGTGGGCAACAGATGCCACAGTTGATGCTGCTGCCGACACACAAACATAACACCCTGGTTTCAGTGTGTGACATTAGTGTGACTATAAGAGTGTGTGTTTTTCTGCAAGAACATGCTTGTCTTATTTCTCAGCTGTGTGTGAAGTGTAGTCGTCTTTATTCGTTTCCTGTTTCTGCTGTAATTAATCTAATTTGTTTCTCTGGAGCGGACTGCGTGCTGGAATGTCTGCAGAAGAACAGACGTGGGAAACATTCTGCTTTGGACTCAAAGCTGGGATTGTGTTCAAGATTCACAATTCAGCTCCATATGTTGTCAGTTGGGCATTCATGTAAGATCCAGGGACGAAGCTGGACTTCAAAAACATGTTGCTTGGTTCTGTTTTTAGTGTCAATAACGACATTTCTGGGTCCCACAACTCAAAACATTATCGGTCTCATATTTCTTTTGTCAGTTCAGATTCATGTCTCTGTGTTGAGCAGAAAGTCAGGGGTTTTCCGTTCCCTGAAGGTATTTTTAGTTGAGACCATTGAGGAAACAAGGTTGAAATCAAACTTGAATGACATTTTTATAATAAACAAATGGATGAAATGCTTAAATCTGTGACAGACACCAAATTTAGAAATTCTTAATTCAAAGAAATAAATTTTTGATTTTCTGCTTGATTAACACAGAAATAATAAATATATATTATCTTAAAATCGGAATACTGCAGTGGCATGTCAAATTTAATCCCTAGATAGCTTTTATTAACTGCCACATTTCAGCATTTAATCAAATAAAAACTAAAGAAACCACTTAAATTTTTGCCATTCTGAAGGAGAATTTTAACAACTTACCCTGATTTTCAGGCAAAGGAATAGTCTAAATTATAATTTATTATAATATTACAAATTAGAAAGGTACATTAATCCATAATTACTTGAATTTAGATTGGAAATATTTTATTATTCTTCAACCGAGGAGGTTTGTTCTATTGATGTTTCAGTCACTTGTGTAAAAGCTAATGGTAGCATTAGCATGCTAACTGTATCATGTACCAATGAAACGCTGCTAAATTACAGAAAACCAAACAAAACAATTATGCAAATGAAACATTTTTGTGTTCAGTTGTTAATACTATACACTCTGATCAGAACTGAAAAAAAAAAAACTGATTATATGTTTGCATGTCAGTATTTTAATTTAGAAACATAAAACTCAGCTATTTTTGTTTTATTATTTTTTTTGATAAGTTAATACAGGTATATCTTGTGGTTTTATGCCAATATTAGAAAAAAATGTATTGCTGCCATTAGAGCAAGCACGATTGATCAAAGATTCTGCCTGTGTTATCTTGTTAAGACAAATGTTAGCATCTTGTGGTTTTGAAGTAGTTCTCTATAAATTAGCCAGATTTAAACTTAGGTTGTTAAATTTTACCATCTAAAGTGAGATATTAGCTGAGCTTAATTTTGGTAATGCTAATGCTAATTTTCAGACTTGCTGAAAGTTTTTTGCAAAAATTTGTTGCCTTATCAGCCTGAACCTGAAAAATGTGAACTAAAACCTGTTTGCAAACTGTTTTGCCAACAACAATAAAAATGTTCAATGTTGACTAAAATACAATATAAAAGAAAGTTGCTATTCAGATAGGTTGGCACACGCTGCAACTCTAAAGAGCAGTTGTATAGCATGAAGCATTTAACTGTTTTTAATCGGTAATATGGATATTTTCTTGTAACTGACACTGTAATTTAGCTACTGCTTTGGCCAATTTGGCAAATATGTTTAAAAAAAAAAAAAAAAACCCAACCTGGTTTCATGTGCCACCTTGTGATCCTTTAGGCTATTGAGTAAATGAAAATGCAAAGCATTACAGTCCCGCAAACTGCCATTGTACTATTTACCTTGATCAATGTTTGTCCAAATAAAACATTATCTGGTGGTCTTTTTTTGTTGTTTGCAGTGTTTTATTGGGCACATACTTTTGATTGGCTGGCTCAGGTCTTATGTGATGAAATTATTAGAAATCCTTCTCCTTAATCTGTTCGTTGTGTGTTGGTTCTCTTTTGCAGGTTTGCTGTCTGTTTCCTTGGTGATGTAGTCGAGTACGCCAAACACTCAGACAGCTTTGATGACTTTATTTTCATTTATCTTAATCCTTTATTGATAGGCACAAACCTTTGATGTTTCAGTGTTGACCCATTACCAAAATGAACCTCATACTGCAGTAAAAAGCACTTAGAATAACAAACATAAACCTTTATTGGTATTTTCTCCACTATCAAACCCAACCAAGAGTGTGCTCTTTCTCCAGAGTCAATAAATATCCCTGTTATTGTCAGATTATTGCCCCTATCTGTCTGAAATAAACCTTTGGTTTGTTTGTATTTTCTATATAACACCTGTCTGATGTTCAAAGCTGCAAGGTAAAGAAGGTGGGTTTATTACTGTTTTAATTAAAAGTGACTGATTGGTGTTTTTTTTATATATATACAGTTCATTAAACAATGTCTGAACTTCCAAACTTTCTCTCTTTGTTGTTTCTTCTAGTACTTGTTTTTTTCCGCTTTTCATTTATTTTACTTGTTCTTTATTTCTTTCGCAACGACACATACACTTTTGTACAAGTTGCATTTTAATAGAAATATATTGTTTATGAACAGAGGATCGTAATTGGATTTCACCTCCTCTCTCTGACTTCATTAGTATTGACCCATCTCTCAGTGATGATGTCACAGGCGGCTGTTGTTGGCAGGCCAACGATTGGAAGTTGAAATTGGGTTTTAGTTAACGAAATCCTGAAATGTGCACACAAACAAACACACTTTCTACTACCGAGGTGTTTTGTTTTTATTTTTTTATCCTTTTTGCTTTTAGTCTGGCTTACCCAGCTTGACAAGAAAATGTTTAGAGCACAACATTCATCTATATAAAGTGAATGGTTTCATTGAAAACTAAATATGCCGTTTTATCCACCAATGTGGTTCCGCTGCCAGAGCAGCGTTAGTTCTTAACTGGTTCTATGAAAACCCAGTTTTTTCCCAGTCAGAGAGCCAGGTTTGAGCCGTGTTTATGACATAACTTGAGGTGTTTCTTCAAATATTTAATCCTCCTGCTGCTTTGTTGTTCCTACAGAGGATTACAGTTTATGTACATTAATTAGTAGAGATGTTGAATTACTCTAAAAAGGTGTCTAAATATAACCATTTGTATTTATAAATGCTATTTTAAAGCTGTTAGTGTTAAGAAAACCTTTTCAAAATGAATTGCCGCGACATTTCCAACCACTGAGTTCCATATTTTGTTACCACCGCGCTGTAATGATTAAAGACCCTGCAGTTTATTAGGTGAAAATAGTACACATACTGTAAATTATGTCCATACTTTGATGATTAGGAACACTATATGATATAGTGAAATATTGGTAATATAACACTCAAAAGCATAGTTACTTAACAAAACAAAAAAGATTATGGACAGTATTTTAAAGAAAGGAAAATTGTTGTTTGCTAACTGTGAAAATGCAGAGACAGAAAAAGAGCAAATTAAACATTAACATGAATTAACACGCATTATGCAGTATATAACTTAATTTTATAAGTTTCAATTTTGGATTGAAATACTATCAAGTTAAAAATAATGCTACAAAAAGACAACACCAAGTCTGATAGCTTCATGCTACAATCTGTAAAAAATTCTAATCATTGTTAACAATTAGCAACAGTGACATAACAATAAACCTAACAAGTAAATACTAATATTTACAATCTCGATATAACATATTTAAATACTCACAGGCATATATTTTCTATTGAGGGACCAAATAGCTACTTGTTGTAACTACCATTGTGTGACTGATTGATTAAACTTCAGTGGCAACAACATCAAAACAAAATTCTTTCAAAGTTTGAGATGACGTCAAGCCTTTGAACTCACAAGTGAAACAGCACTACAGAGGGAGAGTACACTGGAAAATATAATTATATAGTGATTAAAAAAAAGCGCAGACTTTAGCACTTTTGATGTGCATGTGCTGGGGAGGTTTCTGCTTGGTCCACCTCTATGACAGTACCAGAAATTTAACTATATTTGTTTACTGATCCAAGAAGTCTTTGGAAAAAAAGAGAGAAAAGTTGCTAAAATGCCAACTGGAGATTTTTGGCAGATAAAATAACTGCATTGCACTAAAACTCATTGGGTAATCCCTTTCACATGGGGAATCAACTTTTAATCTTCCACTGCTTGTTTCTGTCAGAGTGCTTCACATTTCAGTTTTAATCTGCTTTAACTTTTTATGCTTTGACTGAGTTTTTTGAGTTCTGAAAGTTTTTGAAGATGTTTAGAGAGTGATTTTTTTTGTTTTGTTTTTTTTTTTTTGTTTTGTTTTGTTTTGTTTTTTTTTTGTTAAATACTTGTCATAAAGCAACTCGTGAGGATAGCATATAGCAGCAGGCACACTGGGGTATTGTCAGTCAATTACGATGGAGGATGAGGACCAGGCTAAGAAAAATAAATTATGAGAATAAAGTCTACTATGAGGAAAAAAGTCTAAATATTGCAGGGAAAAAGCCGTACGACAAAAAGTCGTCAAATTATGAGTATAAAGTTGTAATAATATAAGAAGAAAGTTGTAATGATATGAGAATGAAGTCACAATATTACCAGAATGAAGTCGTAATTTTAGTTGAATGAAGTAGTAATTTTATAATTTCTACACGAATAAAAATAAAAAATTAAAATGAGGAATGTTGAATGGAAGCATCTTGTGAAGTTTTATACTTTGGTATCGGTTTTACAAATAGGAGATACTTAATCTTTTAACACATCGGCATCAAATTATCAGTAGCAGGACTTTAAGACGATTGTGCCAACTACTCAGTCTATTTTGAAGAAAGAATCACTATATTCCGCTAATATTATGACTTTATTCTCATAACTTAAAAAAAAAATCTTAGTCTGGCCCTATTACTCCATTGTAATTAATAACTTCACATTAACATAAAATATATGCTTCAGTTTGAGCTAAACAGTGACTCCCATAGGTCATACATCAACGTAAAAGTTGGTTAATGTCTTGTTTCTCTTGTTTCGTAAATTCACCATAACCTGATGCAAAATAAAGGGAAAGAGGAAACTAAATACCTTAAAATAAATACAGATGTGAAGAAACATTACTGCCGTGGCACCATTTAAATACCTGGTTCCATTTATTATTTGTTTATGATTTGTTTTTCTATATGTTCACTACTCAATATCCATTGCTCTGCAGTAAAACAAAGCACTTCAAGGTATCCATGCAGTTATACAGTAGAGTACATAATATATTCTTAAATACATATGCATACTTCCTTTTTTATAAACAAATGCATGAGCAAATGTGCAAATGACTGTATCATTATGTGTTTGTCTTGCAAAGTCTAAGTTGTGTTGCAGCAGTGATAAATGTATGCAATATGTGTGCATGCCAGAGGGCCTCCATCAGTGGTGTATGAAATCTCACTTCAGCATGATTCATTAGAAAGAGGGGAAGGAAAAGAAGGAGGAATTATGAGATAAGGAAGAGAAGAATGAGGACAGGTGCAACTAAGTCAAGAATTTTGGATTTAAAGGTAACAGAATAAAAACAGAAACTGAAATGTATTTTGAAGTCTTTTGAGAAAAGCAAAATGAAAATGTAAATTGCTAATAAAAGGAGACAAGTTTGAAGATGCAGAGAAAAATAAGTCGATTGTGTTAAAAAGTTAAAGTCCTCCACAGGTTAATGAAATCTGAAACATATGCACAAACTGTTGATTTTTAAGTATTATGTAATAACATTCATGGGGGAATGGTTCACCCATCTGTAGGGGGGTGAATCACTCCTCAGAGAGATTAATTAACCAGTTATGTTTTTGGAGAGGAAGCTGGAGTACCCTGAAAAAATGCTCAGACTCAGCATTACCAATTGCACCACTGTGCAGACCACTCAATGAATATCTGTGGAAATTCTTTCTTCTGTTGACATCTTCTGGGTTTTTTTTTGTTTTGTTTTGTTTTGTTTTTTTATCTGTTGAGGCAAACACCTTTCCCAAATTGGAAGAAAGATGTTCTTTTTACATTATGATTATGATGGACTGTAAACAGTGCAGGGTGTTCTAATTGCAGTAAATAAGAGGGCTCTGCACGTTTGTTTTGATCAAATTAACACCTAATTATTTTTCTATCCAGGGTTGTTGCAATCCGTTTGGGTGCCCTAAGCACAAGAGCTTTATAGTGCCCCCTCTGAACTGGAATGACCAATAATTCAGTATTTTTCAGTGCATTTTTCTTTATTTGGTGGTGGAAAATTGAGGCTCATGAAGTTCAGATTTCAAGTGGGATTAAAACAAGTAAACTAAGTACAATGAATGAATTGTAACAATGGAGAGTGTAATGCAGAACTAGGACTCATCCTATAAACTGTAACCTGCTGTTAGAGTAAGGCTTGCTGTTTTCACACACTGTACTTATTTGATGCAAACCCCCAGACATCAAAATCCTCTGATGTTCCAGAGAAAACTGACCCATATAATCATGACAGGTTTTGTTTTCCTGAGGAAGCTTCATCAAGAGGAGCTTATTAAAACTAAAAATCCTCAAAGTCAGCAGGACAATTTCACATTAAGTTCGATATTTTTAGATTAACAGACTGTAACACTGCTCTTAAAAGAAAATCATTTTGGAAGCAGGACAGATGTAATAGGCTGAAGGCCGGATCATTTTTGTATTTTTCATGTTTTTCATTTGTTCAGAGCAGTATATTGTTGCCTCAGTAGTGAATAACTGCATATAAAATTATGCTTTGCTTGTTTTTTTTCTGTCTACAACAGTAAAATCATTTCAGTCACTCATCCTGCTTCTCTCCATCCCTGCCTACAGAGTTACGCTCACAGCTACTCCAAGGAGAGAGAGAATCATCCCACTGTTTCTATTTTTCTCTTTTCCACCCTGACTCTTGATGCCTTTTCTAACGCAGGTGTCTGCCAAATTTAAGACTGAAGCAGAATAGAACAGACCAGGGTTGGGCACAACTGGGGAGACTAGAAGAGATTTATCTTTTCTGGAGCAAATTTATCACTTTTGTATTGCTTATATCTATCAACATACTTTATACATTTTTATTTAAATAAGATGTTATTATGATTAATTTTTGTTTGTTTTGGTGCCCCCAAAGCCACTTAGTGCCCTATGTACAGAGCATAATGTACCCTGATAGACCACTTCTAAAAGTATAGTGATGGACTCAGACCTGAACTTTCAGAGGCACATAAAGACAGTTACAAAGTCAGCCTTCTATCACCTGAAGAACATTTCCAGGGTTAAAGGACTAATGTCTCAACAAGATCTAGAGAAACTCATCCATGCGTTTATCTTTCGTCGCACTGATTATTGCAACAGTGTCTTCACAGGTCTGCATTAAAAAAAAAAATAAATAAAAAAATAAAAATCAACCAGACAGCAGCAGCTGATCCAAAACGCTGCTGCTCGTGTTCTCACTAAAATCAGACAGATAGAGCACATCACCCCAGTTCTAAAGTTCTTCCGCTGGCTTCCTGTAGCTCAGAGAATAGACTTTAAAATACTTCTGTTAGTTTATAAATCACCAAATGGCTTAGCACCAAAAGACATGAAAGACCGGCTGTCATTGTATCAACCTTCCAGACCACTCAGGTCTTCTGATTCTGGTCTACTTTGCATTCCCAGAACCAAACATGGAGAAGCAGCTTTCAGTTTTTATACACCACAAATCTGGAACAAACTTCCTGAAAACTGCAAAACAGCCGAAACACTGAGTTCCTTTAAATCAAGGCTGAAAACCCACCTGTTTAGAGCTGCCTTTGATAAGTAATAAGTTGAACGTTGAACTACATTTTCAAACTGTATTTATTTGATGATATTTGGTTGATGATCTTATGATTTTGATGCATTATTTGCTCAATGATTTTGATAATTTTCATGTATACTTGATTGATGTTTATATGATGTGAAGCACTTTGAACTGCCTTACTGCTGAAATGTGCTACACAAATAAACTTGACTTAAAATTTCCTCATCTCTGCTTTTGGAGTTTAGCCAATCACCACCAAGCAAAATAAATGATGCTCCTGGTTTGACTGCTTTGCAAAAACTAGTCAATAGCATATCAGGTAGTGTTGCGACTAGGTATTTCAGTTTCTTTAGCTGCATTTTTTCCCCTGACCATCATAGATATGCTCCATGAAAAAAATCTGTGAATAGGCAAATTTTTCG
This sequence comes from Anableps anableps, assembly GCA_014839685.1. Taxonomy (NCBI): domain Eukaryota; kingdom Metazoa; phylum Chordata; class Actinopteri; order Cyprinodontiformes; family Anablepidae; genus Anableps; species Anableps anableps. The sequence goes on along the minus strand of CM026073.1, from coordinate 35,093,227 downwards.
CAAATAATTTGGAGATACAGCTCATAGAAAAATTTGCAAATAGGTGTCTACTGTATGGTCATACTCAATAAATTAGAATATTATTAAGTGTTTTAAACTAAATTATGATGATTTTCTGCTTACAGCTAATGAAAACATGTCATTTAAGATAAGAACATTACATCAGACCAATAAAGTTTTTTATTGCAGAAATGTGGACTTAATGAAAAGTATGTTTAATACCTGCTTAAAGGTTATTTTCAAAAGGTTCTTTTTACCTGACAAACGAAACTCATCGTAATCCATACACTAATTTACTGAAAATGATATGTAGTGGTGTATAGAATAAGAAACGATATGTGTGAAAGAAAACATGATGCTTTTTATCTTGAATTGTAACGGTTTTTTTTGTTTTGTTTTGTTTTTTTTAAGTGAATTGAAACATGACTGAGACACAAGGATGATCATCTGTGTGTTGACTGGAAGCTATCTGACTTGTCTTTGCTAGACTGCTATTATGATAAGAAATAATACATTGTTTGTGTGTGTGTGTGTGTGTGTGAGAGAGAGAGAGAGAGATGTGTGCTCACCAGCGGCAGATATGGTCTGTTTCCAGGTTGGTGCCATAGCCCAGCCTGAGTCCCATTACCGCCCTGTCACACCAGCTCACATCTGCCACAGGACAAACACAGATGCAACAACATGTCCAGGAGCTGACAGACAAAAGAAAAGGGAGCGAAATGGAACGGGCTCGTTGGCTTTTCCTCCGTGTGTGTGCTCGATCTCGCTCTGATTTGCTGGTGCGGATTAGACACAACGCTTCATCAGTTAGTGCTTAGCACCACACCCACACTCTTACAGCTGCAATCGGTTAGACTCCCCGAGGTTCATTTGGAGCTGGCTCATTCTTTCAAAGGTCATTAACCACTCTTTACACACACACACACACACACACACACACACACACACACACACACACACACAGCATAGATTAAAACCAGCAAATACACTCACACAGACTCTCAAACTTCCACACCATTAGGCACTTGAACCAGGCGAAGGACGTGTCAACTGTTAATGCCAGAAATTAATTCTAGACAAAACACTCGTCAGTTTGCTGTGACTCCGTGATATTGGTGTGCGATCAGATAGGTATTCAAATGTTTAATTTAAATTCTAATGTATTATGTTCAGGTGTTAAATTAAAGGACTCTTCATCGTTTCTTTGCAAGAGCTAGACCAAAGCTAAGGAAGAAAAGGCCCTCAAGATGACTGCAGCAAAGACATGATATCCTCGAGGGACACGTTTGCTTTTTTTGTTCTCAGCTGTGCGCTTTTGAGAAACAGTAATACAGTAAGTTCTATAAAAACTGAATAAACCCAGATTTTCTGCTTGGTTGCAAATTGATTTTACACCTGCCAACATGTCCCTGCCCAATATGTCAGGGCTGAGAAATGTTTCTGTTGCCATGGCGAGATCAGACTTGGCTGGAGAAAGGACACCTCGCCATTCACTGCAAGCTCCAACAAAGCCCGGATGCTCTGCAGAAGAGAAAGTCAAGTGATGCAATATGATGCATCAAAAATCCAACATATCTATAAACTATAGTCTTTTACCCCTTCATGCATTTCTTTTGGGATTTTGACTCTTGTTAAAATTGATAACCTCATTCCAGTCTTGAGATTTCCTTATGTTTTGTGATGTATGTCAGAGTATTTTAAAAGTTTCTTGAGTACACTTTTCTATCTACAGCTGAAACCAGATGTTTACATACATCGAATAAAAAGACACATTTCTTCTCACTGGCTTAAGTTAAATCAGACCAAACTTCTCTTGTTTTACGTCAGTTGGAATAACTAAAGTTATTTTTATTTTCCAAATGCCAGAAAACATAGCAAGAGCATTTTTAGATTTTTTTTTTTTTTTTCTTTTGTAGCTTTCTAGAAATTCAGAAGTTTATACGTTTGGTCAGTATCAGGGATAATTGTTTTTTTTTTTTTTTTAAACTGTATGTCTTGTGTCAAACCCTTTGGGTTTCCTTCCACAAACCTCTGATAGGTTAACCGACATGTTTACGTTAGCTGGAGGCTCACCTGTGGATGGATTTTAGAGCTACACCTGGAACTCACTGCTTTCTGGTTTGACATGATGTGAAAGTAAAAATAAAATCAGCCAAGACGTCAGGGAGATAACTGTGGAGCTGCTCCAGTCTGGTTCATCCTTGGGAACAATTTCCAGATGCTTGAAGGTGCCGCGCTCATCTGTTTAAACCATTATATGCATTATAGACATCATGGGGATGTCCAGCCATCATATCGCTCAGGAAGGAGACGGATTCTGGTCTGAATGTGCAGATTGACCCCAGAACGAAAAGCCAGAGACCTTGTGAAGATTCTGGCTGGAGATGGTAAGACAGAGTCGTTGTGTCCTGTACCGACATGGGCTGAAAGGCCACTCAGCGAGGAAGCCATTACTTCAAAATTAACATAAAGAGCCAGATTTCAGTTTGCAAACATCCACAGGGACAAAGAGCTTCATTTTTGGAGACATGTCCAGTGGTCTGATGAAACTAGAGCTGAACTGTTCGGTCATAATGACCATCGTTACATCTGGAGGAAAAAGAGGGATGCTCGTACCATCTCAACTGTGAAGCATGGTGGTGGCAGCATCATGTTGTGGGGCTGTTTCACTGCAGGAGGAACTGGTGCGTTTCATAAAATAGATGGCATCATGAGGAAAGAACATTAGGTAGAAATATTGAACCAAATGGACAATGACAATCAGCAGCCAAAGTGGTCATAACGTAGCTTCAGGACAACAACGTCAATGTTCTGGCGGCCGTCACAAAGCCCTGATCTCCATCCTGTGGAGAGGTTGTGGGCAGATCTGAAAAGGCATGTGTGATTGAGGCGGCCTACAAACCTGACCCAATTACCTCGGTTCTGTCAGGAGGAATGGGCCAGAACTCCAGAAAACTTGTCGTGAGAAGCTTGAGGAAGGAAACCCAAAAGGTTTGACCGAAGTCATAGAGTTCAAAGGGCAGTTATCCCTGATACTGACCAAATGGATGTGAACTGCTGAATTTGAAGGAAGTTACAAAAAAAATCTCTAAAAAATGTTCTTGCTAAGTTTTCTGGCATTAAGCAAATAGGAATCATTTTGGTGATTCTGACCTGAAACAAGAGGAGTTTGGTCTGATTTAACTTCAGTAAGAAAAAATATGCATATGTGTTTTATTCGGCGTATGTAAATATCTGGTTTCAGCTGTATATTGCTTGTTGTAAAGTTCTGTTAATTTTCTGCTTTGCTAGAGCTGTTATAAAGTTTAAAGAGCTGTGTTACTGGATTTATGCCAATGTATCTGAAAAAATAAGGTTTTACTTATTCAGTTTTCAGTTTTATATCTATATTCAGGTTACACACTCATCAGTGTGAGCTCAAACGTCTTTTAGTGATGGACTCGACCTTTTCATAGTTTGCTCTTCTCTGCAGTGAAAAAACATCCTTGGATTCAGCTCTAAAAGAGAAAAAAACCTTCACCAGGTTGAGCTCAGAAATTTATAGGAATAAAGTCTTACAAAGTGAAAACGTGAAAACCTACAAGGGCAAATTCCACCTACTGACGAATTCAAAGCTGAAAGTGTGTGCAAGGTTTCCTGACAAAGGTCTTTAATGTGTCACACAGCACATAAATGTCCAGAGGAGGAAAATTAGAGTGACATGTGTTTATGCAAAGTGTCTGAAAGAAGTCCTCTAACTCGTACTTATTAAAACAGAGAAAAAAGATCAGAGCGGGAGGAAAAAAAAGTTACATTTATCCTGATCGAGTGTGTATCTGCAGTTAGATGAAGATTCAGAAAAGGACGAAGAATGTGGAGCAAGAAGACAGAGAGACAAAGGCATTACCTCCCATTTTCCTCAGCAGATGACAAGGGTAAAATAATTATTATCACACAAACAATAATCCGTCTTTCCTGCATCGTCTCCCTGTAGTCGCATCCATAGCTCCAGGCAGATAATATACTGGACTGCCTGAGATGCATTTGAATATTTCTTTGGCAGGAAATCACATTACTGGCTATTAAAAAGTAATTATTTGTACATAAATTCCCTGCAAGTTTGAGCCTAGACTTGGCAGATGCCTGTGTATTTCGTTATGTGCGCGCGCTGGTGTGTGTCTGTGTTTGAGTTCAATGCTAAGGCAGTTAGCGTGTGAGGCGTTGTGGTGGTGTGTTTATTAAAAACGCAGACAGCCTCTCCATCATCAGCGGTGACACACACACACACACACACACAGTGTCAACGAAACTATATTTCATAGGCCGCATGATAATGTAATTACCGATACTTAGCATAAACACAGAGGAAGAGGAAGAATGGAAAGAATAGTTACGAGGAGGAAGTAGAGTAAAAAGTTTGAAATGAGACGCTCTGTTACAGAATATGAAGAAAATGCTGCAGAAACTATTTGGAGTAAGAAATTTTAAAAAAAAATTCCTAATTAAATAGGTGTCTTTTTTATAATTATACATCAAGCATCTGAAGCAAAAGAAATGCTCAACATGTACGCTCCGAGTAGCGGTCTTCACTGTTGAATTTTAAATAATCGCTGTTTCTGAGCACCCAATAATGTGTCAAGGTTAGCATTAGCATGCTAAATTTATCATCACTATAGAAGGATTATCATTCGACGTCACGCTGCATCAGCACCCACTGTACAATGCATGTCCCCTGCAGAAAAAGCGCAAGAATACATTCCAAACATTTAATCTATTTAGAACAAGGCGAATAAAATGATCTACAACTCGCATCCAGTGCAGACCCAGTGCAGCTCCTGCATACAGCTGCTGCAGACGTCAGAGGTTTTATTTTTACCAGTGTCTCCGCACCTGGCACCGCCTCCTGTTCAGCCTGCTGCACTTTTGATTTCTGATGGCTTAGTTTACCACCTGCCTTGATGGCTGCAGCCACATGTTCATTTTCCATGTGGTACGTGGTTTTCACAAATGATTTTCAGATGTCAAATTCGTGGGATTTTTCTGTAAAGGTGACCAAACACTGTTTGAAAACTAGAATCTATTTTTATCTTGCCTGGTCAGAAAAAGCTACATATACACCAGCCTTATAATTTATTTTGGATTTCGATAGCAAAAGCAAAAATCAAATACTGTGGAATTTTAATGACTTCCATTTTACATTTTTACATTTAGGAAGGGAAAAACAACATGGCTATTTTAGTTTTGCGATTTTTGTCAGGGCGAGACGATGCTAAGGGCTTGAGTAGAAGGCAGCTGGTGGTCTCCTCTGAAGGCTTCCTCAGATCTGTTTACAGGTGAAACATCTTAAGGAGAACAAGTCCAGTTACTTCTACTTAAGCCCTTCGGATGGTTCAGCAACACTGCTGCTTAGAGTTACATTACCTACACAGTTGAATCAATTATAACTTCCACTTGTTAATTAGTGACATTAGGTAGTGCTTTACTTATGCATTAATCCTTCATGCTCAGTTTACAATGCACTGATTTATTCTAACTTTTTCTGACCAACAGAATCTCTCCAGTGATTTAAGCATGGCTGTTAGCCCTAACTGTTGTCTTAAATTAATGAATACGCTAAACGGAGTCTCACAACGTTGGGTATATAAATATTACGCCTTTTTGTTGTCAGTAGTTAGCGATGCTGTGAACTTAGATCACTCTGATCTAGAGAGATACCATTTTCCACTTGGTTTAGGTGGAAAACCCCTTCCTTGTTGCTCAGCATCTGGTGCGCTCTACAGTGCAGGAACAGCCACAGTTTGAACATAAACATCTGTGGTTATCTCTGATGCAAGAACAAGCCACTTTAGAAGATTGAACTTAATGATAATGGGATCCACTTTCTGACTGTATTATTTGCGGCATAGATTCAGTAGGGTGTCAGGATAATTCCTTGGAGACTGTGGTCCATACTGGTATGATGGCATCACACATTTGCTGCAGATTTGTTGGTAGAACATTTATGAAGCGAATCTCCGTTTCTCCGAAACTACCATCAGCAGTGCTGTCAGTTTCCTGGTCTTGTAATCTGCTGTTGTCGCTCATCTGCTTTAAGCTTCAACATGTTTCATGTTCAGAGGTTTTCTGATTGTATCAGCCATAAAAAGTGTTTATTTAAGCTACTGTTGCCTTTCTGTCGACTCAACCAGTCTGCTCTCTTGGTATTTTCTGCTTTCAGACCATTCCCTTCAAACCTGAGAGTGTCCAAAGTGCAGCGCCCCCTGGCTGCAAAATATTTTCTAAATAAATTCGAGAATGGAGCAAATCTGGCATGCAAGCATAGGTGGTTGATGTACATGAGCTCAAACCATCAAACAGTCACAATTAATAACTAATAATCTAATGTTTAAAGAAAAGGTAATGAAACGTGTCCATCTCCCCGTGTTTTTGTGTGTTTCTTGACTGCAACTCAATGTCACTGATCCGTGTTAACATTTCCCCCTGCACACTCTGTTCCTCCTCCCCTGTAGATAAGGTTAGTATTAGCGGCTGATAAATACAGTTCTTTCTTCTTGTTGCAAACCTTCCTGACCTACAGAAGTCGAGTCATCCACGTTCAGTCTCAGAGGAGCTGTTTTTCTCATTAAAATCTGTTTGTTGCTCTCTGGTGGGAGGTTATTGCAGACAGATTGTGCACAGCCTGCTTTTTCTTTGCCTTCTTTGTTATTAGGTGTTCCTCCATCTGGACCTCCCACATTAATAGCCTTTATTAATGTTTAATAGCGGGATTACTCTGGCTATCTTTATTTGGCTTGGTTTGGGCTCAAAATGAAACTGGACTGCGTTTTGTTTGCTTGTTTATAGTGAACTTTGTTGTCCTGAAATGTCCTTTAAACCTGCTGGTTCTGAAACGATTTCGGCGCTGAATGTAGCTGGGAAGATGCTGCTGGAGGAGGGACGAGAAGAGACCAAAAAATAGTCTCCAGAAACAAATCAGAAGGAACCTTAACATGCAAATTTGACCATCTCTGTTTTACTCGTGCATTTCCATGTCCCAAGTCAAGAAATATGAGAAAAAGCGTAATAAATAAATAAATAAAATAATTAATTCACAAGGCAGCCTAAAGTGTTGCATAAGGCACCCAAGAGGAAAGTAAACTGGGTTAAGTCTCCAGCTCTAATGTTAATGCACACAATAAAGATCTATATGGTGATTTGTGCAGTGAGAAAGAGAAAGTCAGGAGAAATGCTGTCTAAGAGGCTTGGAGTAGCTTGGAGACCTAGCAGCCCGACACCCTGCCCAGGGATTCTGTGGCTGAGTTCATCCGTATTTTCTCACAGTGACCAATGAGGACTTCTTAGAACAAGTTATTTCTGCTCTGGTTCTGATGAGTTTGGTCACTCTGATGCATCAGTACCTCCTTTTTATCCAGCATCTGTGTTATCAGGATGGTTCAAATCAATGAGCTGAGCAGCGGCTTTGTGTAAAATAAAGTAGTTGTTAATGGAAGCAGCTATTAGTCTCATTTTTATTCAAATAGATAGCCCATGTTGTGGATTTAGATTCCTATAGTTATAATAACACAGACATTATTAATTGTAATCTTAGCTGCTAAAATGGTATTCTAAGGAGACAAAACAAACTACTAGTAGATGCTCTATAGCATTCAAAGTGTTACACACATATGAACTTGAGTGGCATCCCATGTTTTGTTTTTTTGTTTTTTTAATCCATTTATTTTGTACATCAGCCAAAACTTTTTTGACCATTATTTCAGGATAGAAATTGTGAGGTCAGACACTGATGTTGGATGAAAAGTTCTATCTTACAGCTCCCGCTGCGTTTCCATTACAAAGGTGCACAAATCTGTCGATTTTCTGCTAATGTAAAAAAAAAAAACAATTTTGCAGTAGTGGTGTTTCCATTAAATAAGAAATGAAATTAAAATCACACGTGAATAAGCTTGTTCATGCGATAAGTCATTAAAAAACATGCCGCACCATGATCCTCCAGCTACTTCCTGTTGTCATCTTCTTCGTGGTTTGCGCTAGTGGCAACATCCAGTTCTTGATCATGTGACTCATGTGATGCAAAAAAGTGTTTCCATTGCAGTTTTGTAAAATAAACCAATTTTGATACGGCCGAAAAACCACCTCATCCTAGCAGCAAAACCTTTTCTGGAGCAAATTTATTTTCATTATTTCAATTTGTGCAATTTCAAAGTTAATGGAAATGCAGCAACTCATTTTAAAGATGTTTTATCAGGTTGAGGTTAGGACTTTGTGCTGGCCTGTCAAGTTCTTAGATGCCACTTTCACTCACCCATGTTTTAATGACCCTTGTAAGACTGAAACAATTAATTGTGATGAATCGATTATTGAAATAATTGTCAACTAACTGAGTAATCGATTAATCCTTAACTGGAGCATACAGACTCAAAAACATGCCAAATTGCTTTGGGTTTATTTCAAGTGCAATGGACACAGAGACTGAAAAGACAGGGAAAAAGAGACAAAAAAGAAACTGGGAGAGGAAAGTTTAAAGGGAAAGAAGGAGATAAGAATAGAGGAGGGAAAGATAGATTGTATAGCATGTTGTGTAAGCCGAGACCAGTCATACTCGCATGTTTATTTTCCCAATGGTTAACTCAAGAAAACGAGTTATTTCTGTCATTATCACGACATAACGAACACAGTTTTCTCAAGATAACGAGATAATTGTTGTTATCACAAAATAACAATGGCCGTTTTCTCGAGATAACGAGATAATTTCCTGATGGTTTAATCATACGACCAATAACATGGTGTCATTATGGTCTATGGTAAAACTTATTCACAGAATTATTCAGAGAATCACACTTTTGTTTTCTTGAAATTAACTCGTTATCTTGAGAAAACCATCAGAATAAATGTATGCATAACACGTCCGCTCTCAGTTTCCGTGATCTGAAATATCATTAAGAAAACTGTTAAATGATACCAATATCATGGTTTCAACAGCTTTTAAAAGGTCAAATTCTACAGTAATTTATATCCTTTCCATGAAAACCTGTGAAAAGTTCTGACCCAAAAGAATTGCAAAATTTCAAAAAAGAAAATAAAAGATCTTTGAAGTTTCTTCCTTTTTGGTGGTAACAGCTACTACTGCCATAAGATCGTACTTTTCTTTAACATAGAAAGTACACCTGGATCAATGCTTCTTTTACTTTTTTGTATATCTGCTGTGTCAGGTTCTGGTTCTGCTAGAGGTTTCTTCCTGTTAAAGGGGAATTTTTCCTCAACTGTCGCCACATGCATGCTCAGTATGAGGGATTGCTGTAAAGTCAACGACGCAACGCCAGTGATTGTTGCTAAGTCCAGGGGGAGAGGATTGTTCAAGTCAATGACTCGATGCAGTCGCAGTCTTTAGATAGAAACTTTTGAACAATAACTTAATGCACTGTTTGATAACTAGGATCAATTGGAATGTATGTGTGATTGAGCTGAAATAACTTTTTTTTTTTTTTTTTTTTTTTTTTAAGTTTTGGTGCTAGACCAGGGGTGCTCATTACGTCGATCGCGATCTACTGGTTGATCGCAGCATGACGTTAAAAAAAATATATTTGTCAGCCTATCAAACATCGCGTTACTTAATTGACATCCAGCGCAACCAATCAGATGACAACTGAATTTTGACCTTTAGGTCACCGCTCATGCGTAAGCGACGGCGCGAGCGCAGCAAAACTTACAAGCTAGCTAGCGAATTACCTCAGATTTTAAGCCCTTGCTAAAACATATGGTGATCAAAATGAGTGAGAAAGCTGGACCAAGTAAGAAGGCAAAAACATATCACTTTCACACGGAATGGGAGGTGGACTTTTTTTTCACGATGTCATTTTCGAAGTGTGTTTGCCTCATCTGCCAGTCTACCGTCGCAATAACAAAGAAGGGAAACTTGAAATGCATCCCTGGCTGATTCAATTCAGTGCAAGTCATCAAAGTAAACTCAGGCAACTACAAAAAATGTAAATAATTATTTATTATGTGTGTTGTGCAATATTGGCTTATTCAGTTATGCAAGGTACATCAACATACATTGTACATACAAATAATCTTTAATAAATTTGAAAACAGTTATATGTTTTGCATTTTTGTAGTGGGTAGGTAGGTCATTTTGACTTGGTGGTTTTATAAGTAGCTTGCATGCTGAAAAAGTGTGAGCACCCCTGTGCTAGACAAATAAACTGAATTGAATAAGAATAAATGTCAGGAAATTTACTTCCAATAGCCCATTTGTTCAGCCAAATGGACACAATAACTGTAGAATTTGATGTTTTTACTGTTAAAAACAGAAACAGGATATTGCGATTTGAAACACCTTGCATTATTTTTCAAATGAAACTTTGTATTTGCACACCTCTAAAAACCTCATTTCTTTTCACCCTAACACTCCCATATCACACTAAAAAAAACAATCAAGATCAAGCGATAAATCATTTGCAAATCCTTGGCTAATGAAGCACAAACTCCTGTTGAGTATTATGTGAGAAAAGATCACAAAACCACTTCTCTCCGTTGCATATTTGAGAACTCACCCAAGGTCTCGCCCCCTGTTCAGCTCACTATGCATGCTAATGCTCCATTCCATTTAACTGGAAAGTCATAACTTGGAGCTGGGTTTGACGTCAGACCCGAGGAAACAGCGTTCCAGTTAAGAAGTCGGAATTTCAAAATGGCGACGGCCACATAAGCAAACACCACTTTTAATTTTTTCAGTTTAGAGTTGCAGGCGCTACATGTGACATTGATTTTAGACACACTCTTTCATGTGTCTTGTAAAATGAACATATTTCCCACCCCATATTACTATTGTTGATGTGTGGAGCGGCCATATTGAAACACAACTGTCACAACATGGTGACAGTTTTAACAAATATGCTAAAAACATATTTTTGTAAAAGTTACATACTGCAGCTTTAACATATTTTTTTCTTTTCAACAGGTTCCATATAATTCTGTTTTGTTAAATGAAAGCCAAAAAAATTATGGTAATCTGTTATCTTTACTAGAATAAATCAATTTAATCCAACAAACACCTTTTTTATGTGTTAACTGTTAATTGATGTAATATAACGTGGAACTCTGCCCCGGTTCACTTCTTTGAGTGCAGCTCAGCTGATTTTGGGTACTTGAATCGTTGAAACTGCATAGTAAAATAAGATAATTGGCTGCTTTTATGTCAGCATGTTAAAGTTGGTTGACGTTAAATATAGTAAGTTTACGTTTCCTACCTAGGGTTCATAGATTTAAGTTGTATCTGTGTGGGGAAAAAACCCTGCAAAAAGATGCAGAAGACGCAATAGCAAGGGGTTTTGGAGACACCATTATCAACATGAATGAAATGACAGACTAAAGGGCAGTAAATAATGAAAGTGGGGCAGTGAACAGTAAATGAGTGAAAGCAGAAGAAGATGGAGGCAGACAGAGAAGAGAGGCTGGCAGTGTTTATCATCAGGGGTCCTGTTGGATATCATTCAGTTTGGAGCCATAAGGCTGAGCTGGCACGGTGCTGGATATGCTGTCACACAGCTCTGGTTATGAGCTTACTGCTGCATGAGAGATGAACTCATGGTAAACTGTATTTGCTGGGATAATTACTTGTTTCTTTTATTTATCTGGAAATAAAATATTGTGTGTTGCTGCTGTTCATGAGAAAATTGATCTTTTTTGTGTTTTCTAAACAGACTTAAAATTGTTTTAGAAAAAAATATGTTCAGTGGTAAATGCCCGGTTAAAGACCAACCCTTAAAGACCAATCTCCAGTGTGTTTATACTACAGTCACTTGAGACACACTCACTGCACTTAGGTGAGCTCCATTCCACTCATTGAGACTACTAGAACCAACTGGTTGGACCTCTGTTGAATTAGGAATTAGGTCAGTCTCGTTTTTGTCTGAAACATCGTCTATCAGCTAACAAATAAAATAATCACTGTTCTAATTTCAATAATCCTGTGGTTATCCTGGGTAAAAACACATTCAAACTCTGGCCCACTACATAGATGGACAACAGAAATAATAAAAGGAAATGGGGATCCAGCACATGATGCTCCAACTGACCAGATCATGTGAGCTGATTGGACGCAGGGGATGCTGGGTTATAGAGGCATGTGCATAGGGACAGACAGACAGATGGATGGATGGACATTGGACGTGGACAGATGTACTGAGACCTCTGCAGACCCTCTGAGGATAATGAGAAGGACCCGAAAGCTGGCTTTGTTCCGTAGTTCAGCAGGTGGGAGATGGATTGGCTCTCCACATGTGGCACAAACTGTTATTTATCACAGAAGCCCTGCAAAAACAAAAGCTTGTTATTTGCGTTGATAAAGGAGATGTTACTTAGCATCTTTTTTCCAAGGTTCACAGTGGTTTGTTCAGTTTGCCACATAGGAACAATCAGTTAAGTAAAGTTAATTTGGATAGGACATTTCAGCAACAAAGGTTGGAAGGAAGGAAGGTTGATACAGTGACAGCAGGTCTTTAATGTATCTTGGTGCTAAGCCGTTCACTAATTTATAAACTAACAAGTATTTTAAAGTCTATTCTCTGAGCTAAAGGGATCCAGTGTAAGGCCTGTAAGGACTTTAGAACTGGGGTGATGTGCTCTATCTTCCTGGTTTTAGTAAGAACTGGAGATCTGGTTGATTTTTAAGTAGACCTGTGAAGACACTGTTGCAGTAATCAGTGCGACTAAAGACAAATGCATGGATGAGTTTGTGTTGATCTTGTTGAGACATTAGTCCTTTTGATCCTGGAAATGTTCTTCAGGTGATAGAAGGCTGACTTTGTAAATGTGTTTGTGTCTCTGAAGGTTCAGGTCCGAGTCCATCACTACACCCAGATTTCAGGCCTGATCACTAGTTTCTAGCTGTAATAACTGAAGCTGTTCGCTGACTCTAGATCGTTCCTCTGTGGGTACAAAGATAACTTCAGTTTTGTTTCTGTTCAGCTGGAGAAAGTTTTGGCACCTCCACGCATTGATTTGTTCTAAGCATCTGTTCATTGCTCAGATGGGTTCAAAGTCACCTGGTGACATGGTGATGTAAAGCTGTGTATCATCTGCATAGTTATGGTAACTAATCTTATTACTAGTTATAATCTGAGTTAGTGGGAGCAAATAGATATTAAATAGGAGAGTCCCAGGATTGAATTGGGGTACCCCACATGTGACTTTTGTCTGCTCTGATGAGAAATTACCTATTGATGGGGAAAAAAAAAAAAAAAGAAAAAAAAAAAAAAAAAAAAAAAAAATAATGTTCTTTAGGTAGGATTTGAACCAATTAAGTTCTGTATCAGAGAGTCCGGCCCAGCTCTCCAGTCACTTGAATAATAAATCATGATCCACAGTGCCAAACGCTGCGTTGAGGTTCAACAGTAACAATGCCTCCAATGGAGGTCAGGTATCTTGGTATCATGATCACAGATCCAGATCAGAGCTTAGTCTTCAGTAATGAGGACGTGACTTTGATCATGGATGATGAGGATGCATCCTGGATGAGGATGAGGTCTTCCATTCAAGTTCCACATGGAGAGACCCAGCACTTGCTGGTAACATTATATATTCCTTTCTGGCCTGGAAAGACTTTAGGATCTCACAGGATGATTTGGACAGGATGGACATTTGGGTCTCTTTCCTGAACACTTTATGTCCCAGATCCTACAAAATGGATGGAAGAAAATCCCTCGCACCCTCTGGATCCTCAGACTCACCTCAAACCTCCATACTCATCTCTTGACCACAAATCATCTTCCTTGCTGCACACCAGAACCTGATCCACTCAGGTTCTGGTGTGAGTTAATTTCATTTTTATTCAATCTGCACAAACCCTAAATTACTTGCCTGTCCTCCTCCAAACGTGACCGCATCATGTATCTGAAAAGGAAAAGGACCTTCTCATTGGACTTTCTTCTTTCTGCGTTGAACATTGTAATTAATTCATTACCTTTTACAACTCGTGTGATTCTGCATGTGGGTCAGGAAACTAAACTCAGACATGTCAAATGGTCATGTTTTTGGACTTTGGGAGGAAGTTAGAATACTCGGAGAGAATCCATGCATGTATGCAGAGAATGGGGATTTCAAACCTGGACCTTGTTGCTGCAGGGTAACAGTGCTAACAGCTATGCAGCCGATGACCCTTAATTAAATTCTCCAGTGACTAATCCAGGCCAAACCTTATGAATAAGTTGCCGCTGATGTTATTATGCGGCACCCAGACATACTGCCACCACCATAATGAACCATAATGGGGAGTCCGGCGTTCCTAATGGATCCCAGAACACGTCAATGTCCTGGATCATTTTTAATTTCATTGTGTGCTCTTAATGTTTTGATGTAAGATAAAACTGGATCTTCAAACCACACTAACATTTGTTTTATTGCAGAGAATGAAATACATTTATTACATAAAACCAACTCCTGTTTCAAGGTAACATTTCTCAGTTTAGCTGCTGTTTCTTTGGGCAAAACAAGGCAACACATCATGTCCTTTCTACCACCGAACTGTCCTGGTGGTGAAATATAAATACCAGCCAGAACTTTTGCTTTTTATTCTTTTAAACGAGCGCAAGGAAAAATAGAAGCAGAGATGTATGTGTCGCTCACAACTTTGATCTTCAGTTGTTATCAGCTCTCTTACATTTTCACTAAAATAACTTTTGGACACCACGACTGAGAAGATGTGGACTCAGAAGGTCTGAAACCTTTTTCTTTTGAGGTTTTTGGAAAGCATAAGACACTGCCCAGATTCATCAGTCTGGGCTGGTTTCCTCCTGTTGGCATCATTAGGAAAGCGAGAGACAATCATTCATGTCTTCCTGACAAGTCTTGGATGGCTGTCAGAATCCGCCGGAGGTACACTGCACAAAGAGGCAGAGATTGGAGCTCAGTCTGGAGGTTTTTTCATCTAAAAAGTATCTCAGAAAACTGCTTAATGGTTGTATGACCAGAATAGACCAGAGACACGGTGACCCTGTCGTCACGTCCCAAAACAGATCCGTGTGGCTGCTTGAGACTTACAAAAACTTGCAGATATTCTTGCCGATAACTTAGATCTCTGCTGTAAACGGGAAGAAACAGCATTTATTCCGCCAGTGTTGTGCATACTTTCACAATATGTCTGGCTTCTACAAATATGGAGTAATTATTGTAGTTTCTGTTGTATTTCCAGCTTCAGTTTTCAGGTTGCTCCTCCTGCAGAAATCCTGCTGTCGTCTGTTGAGAGTTTGTGTGCAAACATGTCGTATTGGCAGCCAATCAGACGGACTACTTCAGACGAAACGTGGCAGGAAACCCAGCAGTCTGTCTCTGAGATCACACCGAAGGCTTGTCGTTTTCAAACCCTGACTGAGCGACTGAAAGTCCATTCAGCAGGATTTATCTTTGTACTTGACACAGACATTTTGTTTATGTGGCAGGATCGTTCATTCTGATCAGCAGTACGGTCGGAGTGTCGGATTACCTTTCCTCAGTCCTTGAGCTGACGTTTTCTAAGAATAAATGTAATAAAATTTTCACTTTTCCACACTCAGCAACGAGCCTAATTATTTAGATTCCTTGTCATAACACCTATCTGACACGTCTTGGTGTCAGCTCTGCCAGTTATGTGTCAGATTTGCAGCCTAACCTTGGCTGACTTGATGCGTTTATTAAACACACTCTCAGCAGACTGTTTATGAAATGCCCCGTCATTCAGTCTAAATATTGCAACATAGCAGTTCCTGTGTTCAGTTGGGACATTTGATGTTTTGTCCCATGCTGCTGCGAAACATTCATCCTAAAATAAGTGAATGTTTTATTGCAGCAGCAGGATCTTGGAGTGAAAATTTTAGAAAACAAACTTTATTTGTGCACATTTGTTAAAAAAAAAAAAAAAAAAAAAAAAAAAAAAAAAAAATTTGCAGTTAGTGAAATATTTGTTTTAGTATAACAATAACTGGCACGCTTTCTATTAATGCTTTGTATTAACAGAAGGCCAATATCCAGTCTCCTTTATTTCCATTTTTTCAGAGCAGTTGGAGTATCCAGAGAGGGGGATTATTTCTGTTTCCACAATCTCTTTAGATCCTGCAGAGTTCTGGGCGATATGCAACATTTTCCCAGCCGATATTCGTCAGTTCAACAACGATGGGCGATATATTCGCGCAGGAGATGATTGGACTTTTTTTGTGGACGGAACAATGTAAACATGCACACAAAAGTCCAAAAATTGAGGAATTAGTTGCCAAGAAAATACAAAGTCGCCGATTTGGGATTACTTTGGCTTTAAAAGGGGTGAGAGAGGTAAACCACAGGATGTGACCGAAGCAGTTTTCTGCTTGTGGTGTTTCAGCAAAGGACTCAAACATGACAAACTTGCATGAGCATCACATGTTCACCATCCGGCTGATTACGCTATGCAGTCACAATAGGCAGTGCACCCTGGCCGTAAATATCTCTCAAGGGAAAATGCGAGACAAACGTTTCCCATTGATGTCACAAAAAAATATACATACTGACCGTAAACCTTGGGAACTCGTCTTCGGCACCACTGGTAATATTAACCACCTGCGCACACTGCTAAATCCAAATAGATTTTGGATGTTTCCGTCATTTATTTATTTTAAATCCGCCAAATCGCTCAAAAAGACTTCAAAGTAGGGCAGAGATTGTTTTTTTTTTTTTTTCTTAATGGAAGCTCACACATTTGCTGGAGACTATTTATATTTTAGTTTTTGTTTAATTTTATATTTGTTGTTTCATACTCGAATTAGTAAAACACAGTTAAACTGGGAGGAAAGCCAGTCTCTGTTTGTTTGTCCACCCCACCATTGTGGTTATTATTTAAATAAATGCATTTTCTGAACATGGGATTCTGCCTTACTGTTCGCCACTGAGATGCACTCTGGGGAAATAAAAGCTTTGCTTGCAGCTGGAAGGGTTTGTGTGGATCATTAAAAACAGCATTATATTTTTTCTGTGGGCGGCGTCTGTTGGTTCAATCAAGCATTGTTATTACCGTAATTAAAAGAGTAACTCATAAACTAATTTAAAAAACGCTCCTACAAAAACAACCGGTGAAAGGTTTAGCCTGTCGGCGATGGTCGATAAATTCGTCCAATCGCCCAACCTTATTTCTGATGATTTCTTTACCCCAGAGACCTTCAACAGGATTTAGGTCTGGGGACTTGGATGACCAGTGAAGAAAGTTGAACCATTTCTGTGTTGACTGACGTTCTGGATCAACATACTCCGACCAGTTTTCAGTTTTGAGCCAAGAGATTTTTATTTTAAATTTTTCCACATATTCAGCTTTTTTCACAGCAAACCCAAAATCGCAGGCTACACTCACACAGCAGGAAAATACAACCCAAATTGGATTTTTTTACAAGGTAGCCCAAACGGTCAAATTTCGATCTTTTCACTCCTCCCCCCCCAAATATCTAATTTGTGCGACTATGTGGAACTAAATCGGCTGCATATCTGATCATTTTCAAAGTGTCTGCAGTCAAAACGGTCATGCCGCATCTTATCCGTCTTTTACGTCATTGACGTGAAACGTGCGTCATATTTTTGTACCAGAGAAATCCAGACATAATGTCCGAAAATTATAATTATGAACTTATGAAGGAAGTCTGTGTCACAATCACACCACTCCCGGTTCCGACGACACATCCAAACTGACTTCTCTAAAGAAGTTGCAGTCGATGCTCCACAAAAGGCCATTTCCAGCAGTTGTGCTTTCTTTTTATTAGCTTCTTTGGTCTCATTATGATCTTGTGACGATACTGTCGGCTCCCGGTGCTCAACAGTTTTATAATCAGTTCATAGATGGTGGCATCCATTATTGCTTCTCTAAATTATCTGTATCCATGGTATGATTGTCTGACACTAAATATGATATTCTAACAAATATTTTGCACAATCAGTCCTTCATGTTTTCAATATTATAAATATTTAAGTACGTTCTGGACTCGAAACAGAAACCATGACCCAGTAAAGAGTTAAAACATTTATTTTAAGAATGAGCGAGCAGGAATTGGGCTGCATCTTTTAGGTCAGACTCTACCAAAGAGACAGAGGTGGTTTCCCAGGATTTCCTCTTCGGAGATTGGAGCTTGACTGACTGGAATCCTTGATGTATAGACAGAGCGGAGAGTGTCCGTTTACCGGGGATTGTTTCACTCGCGGGACCACAGACAGAAGGGAACTCTATATGGTGGAAGGTAGGCTCGTTCACACACAGTGCTACAATGATCTGGCTTCACCTTGAGCGGTCGGGTAAACAGTCCAAGTTGGCAACAGGGAGGGGTAGTGAATAGAGGAGCAGCAGGGATCATAGCAGAAAACACAGGAAATGGGGAAATTATTACAAATATTGCATACAATGATATTGTGATTAAGATTTGATATATTGTGCAGCTCTACAACCAATATTTAATGTCAGCTAGTGTATAGTTAGGTGGCTTAACTCCTTGAACAGGGAAGCCTGCAGTGGGGTGTTCATGTTACAGGTAGAGGTGGGAACTCTTTAGTCTTATGTTGCAGTGTTTTTAGTTTTGGGTCGCTGAGGAGGACTTCCCTAATGTTTTTGTGCTGGGTGAAGGTTTGGGGCTGAATCTCCCTTTAATCGGACTGTTTCAGCTGTGTAAAGCTGGCTGTTTGCTGTAAACTAGATTTACTGGTATTTACATGACTGTGGTTTTTAACAGCTTTAGCAGTAATTTGGGAAGTGTGTGAATCTTTTGGGGAAAAACAAAACAAGCTTGTTTATCTGTCAGAAGTGATAATAGCAGACAAATTTACCTGTGTGCCTCACCCACTGTCTGTTTCTCGGTTGTTGTTTTTTAACATCACCTCTGATCCATCTGTTCGCCCAGCTGATCTGAAGATGTTGGATAAAATGATCTCGAAAGGTTTCAGGTTGACTCATCTTTGCTTCCTGCTTTCACTTTGTAAAACAAACAGAATCCTGGTTTAAACTGTACTCTTTCCAGTTTCTCAGGCCCTGCTTACACGACGACGTTTGGTGGTGAAAATGGAAACATTTTGTAGCGTTTGTACTGTTCATTTACATGACAACGGCGAATATTTTCTGTGACAACAGCACAATTTGAGAACGGATTTCCGAGTGCAATGGTTCGAAAACGTCCCGGTCTCCGTTGTGTAAACAGAAAAAAAAACCAGGGAATCCCCGGCTCATACACAGTCTGGCAGAAGGCAGGAGATGCACACCCACACAACAAAATGGCGGCCTACAGTTTTAAAAACCACAGAAGAAGAAATGATCAACAGTGGCAAATGGGTTGAAATTTGGTGGTTTTATAATTCAAAGTCACCGTAAGCAACAGTTGAACCTCATCATCTGTCCATAGAAGCACTTTATCTGCCATCTCAAACTTTTATTAATTGTGCCGGCTTTTAGGCACAGTTTTTAAAGAACGTAGCGATAGCTTGTGGCGTGGCGAGAGAATCATACCATTTTCATGTCTCTGCTATTTGTAATTAGAATGTTGGAATGTAAATGTCTTAACAGAAACAGGAAAAAAATGTCATATTCAGTGGATCATTGTCGTGTGAACAGGAACTCAGTCACTGAGGACATGGTGACCACAAGTCAGGGGTCTCCACTGTGTGGCCCGGGGGCCACATAAGGGCCCTACGCTGATTTTGCTCGGCCCCCATAGTGGTTGAAGCAGATGGAGACTTTATATTTTCAGCTCGGGAAAAATTATTTCCGAGAAGTAAAATCTAATAATAACTTGAACAAATGTTTGGTGCGAGACGAAGTATTTGACTTTTAATTTCCATGCTTTTTGCCTTCTTTTTAGTTTTATAGTAGAAATGACCTCATCTATCAAGTGACTTTAACTCAAAAGCATATTTTCTTGCACCCAAATTTTGTTTTAATTAATGTAATAAAACTTAGCTAACTACGAGTTTCATTTTTTTTATATTTAGGTATTTATTTATATTTAGATATTTGTATTTATTTATTTATTTTTACTTTATTTTTTTCTTTAGCTTATTTTACATACAGCAATACAATTTTCAATTTATAACATTTTGTTTTTATTGATGTGACTAGATTACATTTCTTTTATTTTTTAATCGGAGCCAAGAAGAACTTGCAAACTGGATGCTTTTCTTTTAATAAAACAAACATCCAAAACTGTTTCCGGGTTTTGGATCTACATTGATTCACTCATCGCCTTCACCTTCGAAATCTGACTACTTTATTTGTTTGATTAAAATATTGCAAGCTTTGCTTATTGTTATAGCAGGTTTAAAATTCAGATTAAAATTGTTTTGTGATTTTAATTCAAATGATTATTTGTTTTTTGTCCCTGGAATACTTTTCACTGGATGATTTTGGCCCACATGACACGCCTGCCCTAAGTGCTCAGAGTGGGGACTTCAGATAAACTGTTTGCCTCTATCAATATTTCTTATGTTTTGCTTTTCCTTCTTATGCTTAAATGTTTGAGATCACTAAAGCAACAATATATCAAACAAAAAATTACCCGAATTAGTGTAAAATGTACTTTTCAAAGATCACTGCATTTTTAAAGAAATGAGATATGCGAAGAGGTGAAACACCCCCGATTGTTAAAAAAATGAAATACCTGTGATTAGACAGTTTATGCATTTAGACAGTTTCACCTCTACATCAAAACATGGGTGTTTTTGTCGACTTTCACCCAGTGAGTCTCTTACTGTTGTGGGATTTACAGTTTTCTGTCAGATCAGAGAGCACACACCCACACTCTCATTCATTCCCATTATATTTCAGCTCTAAGTGTTTCTCACCAAACTGGAACTGAAGGCTCCCTTTAACATCCCATTTATCCTTCATAAAACACAGGGTACACATAAAAATGTGCATGTGTGACCATCAGAAGGTTCTGACGCTGACGGGACGAGAATCTTTCTGTTTGCACAGCAACCTTGCGATTGAGACTTGTGTGTGTTTCCATCTGATGAAAAAAGGGGTGCTCCATGCCCCCCTGTCACTCCAGCTCCCTGAGAAAAGGTGGGAATTACCACAGCAACCAGCGACTCAGCAACTTTCTGATATTAATTAGCATACCATAGACCCCTGTTATTCGCGGAGGGTTAGGGACCACAACCGTCCACAAATAATTGTGACCCTTTCCAAAAAACACATCTAATTGCCTATTTTAATAGTTCATGCACCAAATACACCTTAATATGCATTAGGGTTGCGTGATATGGCTTAAAAATAAAATCTGATTTATTTATTTATTTTTATTTATTTATTTATTTTTTTATACCTGATCTGATTTCTGATTTGAATATATAATAAAATCAGATATATAATATATATATAAAAAAAAAAAAAAAATTCCCTTCTCACCCTCCACGGGTGGTCTTTCTCAACCTCTGAGCTCGGGTCCTCTACCAGAGGCCTGGGAGCTTGAGGGTTCTGCGTAGTATCTTGGCTGTGCCGAGAACTGCGCATTTCTGGACTGAGATGTCTGATGTTGTTCCTGGGATCTGTTTTAGCCACTGCTCCAGTTTGGGGGTGACTGCCCCGAGGGCCCCGATGACCACAGGCACCACTGTGGTCTTCACCTTCCAGGCCTTCTCCAGTTCCTCTCTGAGGCCCTGGTATTTCTCCAGTTTCTCGTGTTCCTTTTCCTGATGTTGCAATCGCTTGGTATTGCTACATCCACCACAACGGCTTTCCTCTGTTGTTTATCCACCACCACGATGTCCGGTTGGTTCGCCATTACCATTTTGTCTGTCTGGATCTGGAAGTCCCACAGGATCTTAGCTCGGTCATTCTCCACCACCTTTGGGGGTGTGCCCCACTTTGATCTCGGGGCTTCCAGTCCATATCCTGCACAGATGTTTCTGTACACTATGCCCGCCACTTGGTTATGACGTTCCATGTACGCTTTCCCTGCCAGCATCTTGCACCCTGCTGTTATGTGTTGGACTGTCTCAGGGGCCTCCTTGCACAATCTACACCTTGGATCTTGTCTGGTGTGGTAGATCTGAGCCTCTATCGCTCTGGTGTTTAGGGCCTGTTCCTGTGCAGCCAGGATGAGTGCCTCTGTGCTGTCCTTGAGTCCAGCTTTTTCCAGCCATTGGTAGGATTTCCTGATATCAGCCACTTCAGTTATTTGTCGGTGGTACATCCCATGTAGGGGCTTATCCTCCCATGATGGTTCCTCCAGCACCTCATCCTCTGGTCCCCATTGTTTGAGACATTCGCTGAGCACATCGTCGGTTGAGGCTTTGACCTTGATGTATTTATGGATCTTGGATGTTTCATCCTGGACAGTGGCTCGCACACTCGCTAGTCCTCTGCCTCCGTCCTTACGGCTCGCGTATAGTCTCAGGATGCTGGATTTAGGGTGGAACCCTCCATGCATGGTTAGTAGTTTCCGAGTTTTAACATCCATGGTCTTTATGGCGAGAGGTGAAAACTTGGATCTGTTGGAATGCTACTACTCAAGTAACCCTAGTCAGAGGGGTTACATGCAAAGAATGCGGGAGGAATGGTTACGTCGACATCCCCATTCAACACTAACTGCCAAACAACTAGTAGCTCAGTGTTCCAACATCCGCAAACGGCAAATGCAAATGCAAATGCTGTTATATATGGTCTATATATAATATATAATATATATATAATATTATATATATATATATATATATATATATATATATATATATATATATATATATATATATATATATTATCTCACTTTCTTTTCTAATGACAAATGACAGAAAATATTTTCAAAAAGTGGCTTTTATTTTAATCATCCCTTCTGTGAGTCTTACAATGGAGTATTAGGGCAAGGCTACAAGAAACTTTATTCTCATAATTGTTAAATTATGAGAATAAAGTTATAATATTAGCAGAATAAAGACGCAATTTTCTAAGAAGAATGTCTTTAAAATTGTGGAAAAAAGGTAATTTTAATGAAAAAAGCTTCTAGAGTTATTGAGATCTGACGTGAGAAGCTCAGTCCATGTGGTCTTTCTTCAAAATAGACTGTCGTTTGCATCCAAATAAATAGAAATGGTAAAACATGCTTATCAAACAAGCGCTGACATCACTCTGAACTGTGGAAACACAAGGAGTGCATTGGTGGGGGGAAAAAAATCCAGATTTTCCAATAATTAAATCTTTAAAAACCCAGAAGTCGATTAATTGATCAAATCAATTTATCGCCCAGTCCTGATGTGCATTAATATGCACGGTCATGGCACTACCGCAGAAGCTAACATCCATGGTCTTCCTTATCTCCTCTCTTTGGGGCACAGCCAATCAGCGGTAAGGACAATGAATGCCGCTCCTGGATTGGCTACCTTGCAAACGCCAGCGTGTTAGCTAGCGTTGTGCCTTGGTATTTTAGCTTTCAAGCTGCGTTTTCTTTCAAACTTTTTAGATCTGCTCTATGAAAATATACGTGAATAGGCGGGTGTTCCAATAATAACTTGGATGAAGTTTCACAGAAAGATCAGTGAATACTGAACCAGGAATAGATGGGGGTCTAAAGGATTATTGATCGGTGCTGAATAGTTTCGACAGCCTTAAATATGCACCATGAGATGAAATGTTATACTTTTATTTGTACATATTAGTCTCCTGTAGATGGTAGTTCATTTTAATAAACAAAAACTGCTGGTAAATAAACTCACTTTGGAAAGTGAGAAGTAAAAACGCAGCATGTTTTTGCGAAATATTGATGATATTGACAGCAAAACTAAAACCGTAGGTAGTTGTTAAATAGAACAAGGTAGAGCCACTGTCATCCATGGAGATTCTGACCGGAGCTGTAAGAAATTATTCCTTAATCGTTTATTAATAAAAACTGATTTAATGGTTGTTTTGTTCAACTGTGATGCTGAAGATTTTGATTTTGCTCTTTCAGTTGGGCTCCAGTTTAATTCTGTGGGTTTTAATTCCTCTTTTCTGATTCATACCTCAGTGATTCAGCCTGTTTGATCTCGATCAGTTCCCTCCTCTGGTGCTGACTTTTTGAGGTTTATTGTTGACTCTCGGTGGATTCGCTTGGATTAAGTTTATTTCTTCGCCTCCTTGCAGCATTTTTTGATTATTACAGTTCTCTGGCTTGTTGAACCTGCCTCATTCACAGCTCTGCATTTGGGTCCACAAAAGTTCCAGTTTGAACTTTTGTGTTCAAAGTTTTCATCTTTTCTACCAATTAAAATCAAACGCAGAGATTACAATTGGAGCATAATTAAAATACCAAATCCTGGTTTGGGTTCTTTTACTTACTGTAAAGCAATTATAACCTGTGACAACAATCACTTAGAGCAGTAACTACCTGACAGACGGACATATTTTGGCCAACACGTTCGATATGCCAGATGAGAAAAACTGCAGATTTGACCCTGAAAATTGAAATCAGGAATTATTTTAATCCTAACTGACCAAAACCAGGATAGTGTCCCACAGTGACGTGGTTGGTCTGAAGGAACCAGAATTGAGCTTTTCCCAAACATAACCGTCTCAAAGAAATGGCTGGCACCAAACCAGCTCTGTGCATCACTAAAAGAGAATACCTGCAGCAAAATATGACTGTGGTAAAATATGAAGAGCTCCAAATATCTTTCAGTTTAGACCAAAATCCTTCAGGTGTGGAAAACTTCAGGTGTGGAAAGGAGGATGAAAAGAAAACAGGAAAACTTAAACCGTCACTTCCTCAAACATTTCAGACAGATCTTATTTTACTCATAATTAGACATGGAAACCTGCTTGTATTATATTGAAGCAATTCAGTCAAATCCTCTTTTCTGTACAGTATATTCAGAGATCATCTTACAATCAAACTCCTTCAGTCCGGCGTCTTTCCTAAGAGGCATCTGGAAACGGTTCGATCTTGATTAAATGTGGCTCTTTGTGGAATATCAGAGGTTGAACAGCCGAACGGTCCATCAGAGCCGAGGCTGAGCTACACAGATAAAACAATATTGAAAGCAGAGCCGGAGAGAATGGTGACGTTAGTGGAGGGAGGGAAAACTTAAAGGCTTACCTGAAGCTTCGGTCCAATATGAAAACACGGCGTCAGGAAGGATCTCATCATGGCCTCGCTAAATCCAACTTAATTGACTACAAATCTTGGCCCAACAATCCCCGGCTTTCCATCAGTTTACCTCCTTTCTCCCTCCTCTGAATTATCCTGATCTCTCTCCTGATGCGCCGGGTTTTGAAGACATTTATTAGATTGGAACCAAACTCTGTTTGTTTTTATGAAATTTCTCGTATTTATGATTTTCTATAAAGTTATTCTTTTATTGGCGCCTTTTAAGCTTCAGTACAGAGGTTTTGGTGCATCTATGGAGTTTGCGTGCACACGCGTGTTCTGTGTGTTTGAGTGTGTGAGACAGCAACTTCACACTGGCCTCTGTATAAATGAGGACTGCTCGTGTTTTGATGGAGAGAGCAGCTCATTAATATTCATGAACAGAGGAAAACATCAACCCAACACTTGAGTCGGCCCTCACAGGAGTGTGTGTGTGTGTGTGTGTGTGTGAAATGGTCTACTCGTCAGCCACAGCCATGCTTGAACTTTTGAGCTTGTTTCTGCCAAGGTGCTGCTGGTTTCAGTTGTCTTTCGAGGCTTTTGGTCGGAAGTTATTGCCTACAGATGGAAAAATAGGACAAATACACTATTGAAGGAGCCCAGTTTGATATAGGATTGTGACAGAATAATACTATAGAGCAATAACTCAGTAGTTTAAACAGAAAATGTAAGTCAAATAAATAATATTCCATAATATTCCAATTTTTTATTTTGTTTTATTTCGCGACAAGCACAATCTTTGTGCTTCACTGGGATTCCACACAACTGACACGCAAATAGGGATGGGAATTGATAAGAATTTATCGAGTCCATTATCGATCTCACTTATCGATTCAATTCCTTATCGATTTTCATTGAGTTAGGAAATAAACTCTTTAATTCAAAATATGCAGCTATGTTGTATTCAGTTCAAACTAAATTAAAATCTGGTTTAAAAAACAAGAATCCCTCTGTCGAATTAACATTTTAACGTGAAATGCAACTTTTTGCACATCAACAGTTTCAGTGCAGACAAGTCTGCATGTTTCCCTTTTCAGGAAGGATCTTTCAAGACTTAAAGGTTGTTTTCAAAAGGTGCTTTTAATCTGACAAATGGGCCTCATTGGAATCCATATTCTAATGTATTGAACATCATGTTATCATGAGATGGAGATTATTCATACAGTATGGCGCTAACATTAATACAATAACCAGGACGTGGAGGAGTTTAATGTTACCTGGGACATTCATGGCAGGAGTCACTGCTGGAAGCTCCGCCCCCCTCGAGTCACCGCCGTCGCTAAGCAACGTATCAAACACTTTCCCTTGGTGTCAATCAGTTTCATGCTTTGTGGTCAGCTGTTTGAGGATGCTGGAGGTATTTCATGCTGCAACCGGCCCTGGTATCGTCTTATTTTGTGAAACGCAACCAGACTTTGGAGCGCTTCTGCCGCGACGCCATCTTGGATATTTTCTAAATCAAAATACGGAGCGTGTACAAGACGTCATCACGCAAACACGTCACACGTTACAGCAACTGACAAGCGGAACCGTTAAGCAGGCAGGTTAACGATTCCAAGGAACTGAACCACTGAGAAGCGGTTCTCGATTCCCATCCCTACACACAAAGTAGCACATAACGCTTTCAGTCTGATACTCTTGATAAAACCTCAAGCAACCAGTTGCCTTCAGCGGTCCCCTGATTACCAGAATGTGGCTATGTGTGGCTTAATCTGAGTATGGATGTCTCAGAGGTTCTTCAGTGAACAAACAGCATGAAGACCAAGGAACAGGTCAGGGAGGAAGCTGTGGAGAGGTTTAAAGAAGATTTAGGTTCTACAAGAATATCCCACACATTGATGTTCATCTGAACATGGAGAGAGGATGGACCCCCTGCAGGCCTACCAAGACATAGCATACCCACCTGAACCAGGAGTCGGCAACCACTCCAGTGCAAAGAATCACGTGACGTCGCTTCTCATAGCAAATACTTCTCTCCAGAGAAGTAAAAGCCTTTGAAGGTTTATAAGTTAAAAAAATGATTTTCTTAGTTTATAAGTCACTGAATGGTTTTGCACCAAAATACATTATTTGGGGGGGGATGCATGCAAAGAGCAGGATGGAACACAGTAAACCTGCAATGAAGACCAGAGAGCTTCAGTGGAGGTAGGATTAGTAGCATGGAAACCAGGTGAGTCTAATCAAGGGAATATCGAACAGCTGAGGGAGAGCAAAGAGCAGGGGAACCGGAGGAAGGAGACCAAGGCTACGTTCACACAGCAGGAGAATCGACCCAAATCCATCTAAGTCTCAACGACCCATTTCTGATCTTTTCACCCCTCCGCCTCCCCCAAAAAACCCAAACAAAATAAAAAACAGACGGTGATACTAAATCAGATGCGTATCAGATAGCTTTCAAAGCGTCTGCAGTCTGAACAGTCGTGTCGCAGTAAAACGGGACGTAAACAATGGCTGAAAATCACGATGAAAATGACTAAATTACCACAATCCCACCACTTCCAGTTCCAACTACGCATCCAAACAGACCTCTCCCCAGAAGCTGCAGTCAGTGGTCCACAAAAGGCTGTTGCTTTCTTTTTCTCTGTTTCGGGGGAAGTGAACGAAGCCGTTCAGTCCATGTTGGGCCCGCTTCCAAATATTGAATTAACATCAGCAGCCGTCTCGTTCGGCTTGGCACTGCTGTCTTCGCAGTTGAAGATGGTTGTTTACAGCGCAGGCAATTCCTGGTAAGGTTCACGGCGTTAAACTGGCGCATTACAGACGTCACGGCCAAACGTAAAACCTCAACAGGGTCCACGGCTCCAGGAAGCAATCGTTTCTCTCTGATCGAGTGGCCAGACCCTCTGTAGAACAACGGGTTGGTTTTTCCCAGGCTAAGACCTGCTGTGTCTTACATTTAAACAAGATAATAACCCAAATACACAAACAGAACACAAGAAATAAGTAAGAAGCTAAATATGAAGGAATTAACTAATAAAACAATACCTAAACAACAGTAATGAATGGAGAAATGATCTGGGTATGGAAAGGCATGAATAAAAAATACTGAAAACCCAAAAATGATCAAATAACAAACATGAAACCCAAACACCCATGGATGCTGACAGACTATCAATATCATGAAAAATAATTATAGTTCTTTAGCATCTAAGCAAACTTTTATGAAAAACATGTCAAACATTCTAAAATATAAATTCAAGCTTGTCCTGAAAACTACAGTGTTGGAACTAAAAGATGATTTTACAGTTGAACAGTTTAGGGTTAATCCCTCCGCTCTGGCCAGCGGCCTCTCTTCCTCTGCCATGCTCCGTTTTAACCTGGTTCGCTACCTTCTCCTCCATCATCTCTACGTGTGAGAGTTTGTAGGACGTTTGGAGGAGAACCTGTGCACAGCTGCACAGTTTGAACTGTCCAGAGGGAAGAACAGGAGATCAGCAGTGCACAGCTGTCCGCACACCGGCGCTGTGGAGGACAGATCAATCGTGAGCATAAAGAGATGGAAAACAGCCGCCTGCAAAGAGGACAAAAAAACTGGAGGAGTGTTGGTGGGTTTAAATGTAGGGCCATGTATTTCTCTACACTTGATTTACATTTTCAGTCATTTTCAATTAGTCATCCTTTTGTCAGTCTCTGGGAAATGAACTGAAGTCGGTGTGTGAAGTCTGAAGCGATGGAAACATGACTGTGCGTGCGTTTATTAGTGATGCAGACGGGATGGAGCAGCTGTCAGTGAGTTCTGACTCCCCACTGTCAGAGAGCAGTGATGGAGAAGCTGAAGCACACCAACCACAGCAGACATCAGCGAGGGCAGTGGTGCAGCATGTAGAGCCTCTTGTTTGAAACAAAGAGCTGTGGAATGTCGTGGGACAGAGGAGGACGCCTTCCTGCAACACACATCTTAATGTCTCTGTCCTCATAGATGTCCACTTGTCACAGAGAGCAGTAATCTCTGAAACACCGGCAGTAACAGGTTCTGTTGCTTTATTTAACATCTATTGCACAGTGCAACTTGTTAAATGGTGCAATTAAAGTAGTTCGCAGAAGATGTGGATCAGAATGGATCAATCAATCAGTTTGCAGGACACTTTACATGTAAAGAAAGGTAAACCAGGCTATTTCAGGTGTATTTACACCAGGAAAGTCCTTTGGTCTGGACCAATGTGGGGGGGGGGCATGGCCCCCTTTTGAAAAATGCTGGCCACCCCACCCAGAGAATTAAGAATATATATATATATATATATATATATATATATATATATATATATATATATATATATATATATATATAATTTTTATGTTGTTGCTGTCCCTCCCCCCAAATTTTTACTGGCCTGCTCGGGCCACCCTTATGAAAATTTTCTGGGGACGCCACTGCTTTCACATTCTGCTATTTTCTTTTCCTTCTGGTGTTTTTTGGTGGTTGGCAAGAAAGCTGAATGTGTGCATTACCACCACCTACTGGTATGGAGTGTGGTTCATCATTGTGCTATTTTGCAAGCGGACTGTAATTTGTTATTGTTATTTGTTATTTGTGTAATAACACAGCCATGCGGGTGACGATCATTGCTCCCATTCAACAGAAACAATGGGGGCAGGGCAGAGCACAGACCCGGAAAGTGAACAAACATGAAAAAACTGCTTGCTGCGTTTTTGTTGTGCACTTTTGTGCTGTTATTACAACTGAAATACCATCTTTAATGGCAAAAACGGCAGATCAGGTATGATTTCCGTACATACAGCAGTGGCATTAGCAACACTGAAGGGCTTATGTTTACCATAATTCCCAACAGCAGTGGCTCCTGAAGTCCAAAAAGGCGAATATTTCCTGTAGTTGGTTCGGGTCGAGGCCGGTCTGTGTTCACACCAGAAGTGAACCGCACCAAAGTTCGTTTGGAAGCGGCTCGAGATCACCTCAAAAAGTTGTTGATTCTGATAGCACACTTACATTTGGCTTTTGTCCAATTTAGTCACTTGTAGTCGACGAAAACACTTGATTTTAATTGACTGTCAATCCAGTTTGAAAAATTTAAATATGAACTCATCAGGACATGGTTTTAGTGCTTCTTACTTTTTAAACCACTTGTCCGGTCAAACTAAAAAGCCAAAGTGGCGTATGGCCACCACTAATGCCTCTTGATGCTGCCATCTAGTGGTTGGAATTATGAATCACTTGGCTAATTTGCATATTTCAGTTTAATTTAGAATTTAACAGAAAAAATATTTTTAAAAAAAAATATGTTTAATTGTAAATAAGGTAGTAAGGAGGTAAGGAAAATTATTTTTTTACGTGCTACGGTGAAATATTTATAGATATTGATAAATAATAGATATTTTTTGCAATGCACAGAGGCAATGATCTGTTGTTATTTAAAAGGAAAACTTTATTTGAATCCAATTTTTTTTTAGTTTTATGAGTCAAAAAACATTAAATAGGATGTATATTTTATATAATACTCATGACAATTGTCATTAAGCTAAAAATGAAAAGACACCACCTGTCGTGCAACTACTTTTTTGGCAAGTACCATGTTGTTGCTAAATTTATCATTTCATTCACCCCCATTGCTCAGGACTAAGTCTCTTTGGCTACTTTTGACACCTTCCCCCTTCCACTCAACTAAAGTTAGCTTTCCTCTACCTCCAGCATTTTCATCATAGTAGTAGTCTTGGAGTCTTCAAACCCAGACCATCTGTATGGAGTGGAGAATCAGCTCTTCTCAGTCTGGGATAGGGTGGATGTCTTCCTTCTGGTCAGGTGTTGAAGGATCTTGGAGCCCAGAATAGAGCCACTGATCCTCTGCACCAAAAATAATCAGCTGAAGTGGTACATCTGATGAGGATGCCTCCTGTTGGAGGTTTTCCAAGAACTTCCTCTTGAGGTTAAAACCCAGGGGAGACCAAGAACTCACCGGAACGCTGCAAAAACACAAAATCCTATCCAGTATTTTTGGTCTAGTTTCGAGTGCAAATATCTTGAATACACTTAAAAATAAGTGTATTTTTAAATTATAAGTGAAATATTCTGCCACTGGAACAAGATATGTTAACTTATAATAGTGGAAAAATATCTTGTTCTTCTCGTAGATTACCTCACTTATAACTAGAATTTTTTTAATCAATTTTAAGGAATTATTGACTTAAAACATATATATCTGCTGAAAAGTTACTTGTAAATTAGTTTTGTTTTACTTCAAGTCTAATCCAGATATGTGCACTAGAAACTAGACCAATAATACTTGGTAAGATGTTGCGTTTTTGCAGTGAAGTACTATAGGGTTATGTCCTGGAACCCCCGCGAAAGGAGCAGGGGGGGCGGATCTCAGCGTATCAGCAGATTAAAATGAATGATTTGTGATACAGTGAGTTGCTGAGTGATCATTCAAATGGCTTTTTAGGAGGAGATGTTTTATATCTAGGAGGAATAAAATCCAAACAAGAAAGCTCTTGTGAAGGGCTGGTCTTTGTTACTGAAAATAAAACTGTGGAGCGTTTTTGTGGATGCTTTTCCTGAAACAGGCCAAAAAATGACCTGATGGGTCTGTGTGTAATTATCTGAACATCTCCCCAGTGATGAAAATATAAATATGGATCTGCAGTTTCATTAAAGTCCTGCAAGCAAAGGAGAAGCTGCAAGGTACTCCATCAGAAGTTTTTTTTAATGATTTTATGTTGAGGTTTATAAAATGAAAAGCATTAAATATCAAAAGAATGACCATACTCACTTGTAACGTTGATGTCATAGTTATGGATCTGAACCAGCTTTGTTTTGCTTCTTAAATAAAACTATACTATTGTAGCTTCTTTTGTTATTTTGTATGAGTTATATTTCTATCTGTTCACAATCGGTTTGTATCAGGATGTGAGAAGCTGACAAAAGAGCCTGAAGGTGAGAAAACCTGGTGGGTGAAACTGGCTCCAGTCTTCGTCTTGTTGCCAAGTCGCACGTTCTTCTTCTCCTTCATCATCTTTCTGCCTTCTTTCTTTACCTCGTGATCCATCTCCACCTTCCCACTGAATCCAACCCATCCATCCCTTCTGCACTCTGACATCATCCTTTCATTCATTTATCCTCCTCCTTCCTTCTCTTCAGCTCGAAATTCGACTCATCTTTTACTTGATTTCTTTTTTCTCTCATCCAAAGCTGCCTTTGTTTCTTATTTTGTGTCTCACACTCTTTTGCTCCAGAATATCTGAATACATCCTGCAAGGCCAAAAAGTACAGTCTGTTATAACCGGTTCAGGAATTCAAAAGATCAGGAAAATCTGAACTGAATCATACGCTGCACATTGCTGGACTCTCTCCATGCAAACTATCTCTTCGAATAGTTTTTAAATCCTTAAACATCAGTTGAATGATTAACCGTGGACCTGCCAGAACCTCGAACAACAGAAAACCCTGAAAAATCCAGAAAAAATGTTTTTATTTGGCTGCTAATTGGCTCTTCTATTGGTGCCCTGACTGGATTACCTGTTATCTTTTTAAGAAATGCATGTGCATCCCAGTGTCCATATGCAAATAAAGTAAGAGGTAGTAAAACTGCTTTTTAAAAAGGTTCCCAAGGTGCAGATCTTTAAAAATCCGAAAAATCTTCTTCAGCATCGGCTTTCCATGATGATTCTACTAGTTAAGGCACCGTAGCACCGTCTCCTGACCAGTAGACGGGATGACTTTCTCGAACTACGTCATGATGCGTTAGCAGAACACACGATGCTCGCAGGCTCCACATCACAAACACCACCACAGCTTTAAGCCTTCATGAGCTTGCTGTGCTAGCTTGTAGTAGACATATCTTGCTTTTAAATCCTTCCTTTTCCCATCTAAATCAATTAGTTGGGCCGAGGTTTGCTGGGATGAAATGTAAAAGTACAACACTCGTAATTCCTTTGGGAAGAAGCAAGTACAAGTAAAATTAATTTCCCAGCTGAAATCTGTTGTAAATTGCTTGGCAATGCATCCCATAGGACAGTAGAAACAGTCCTATGTGCAACGATCTTTGATGCAACTCAGTTTTCAAGTGTTATTTGGTACATGTGCAAACAGTAACTTTACTAAACTGTGTACAGATTTAGGGTGATATTTCACACCCAATGTTTTAATTTGCATTTTAGGTGCAAAACACGTTCAGCTTCTGATTTGCAAACACAGATGGGTTATGATTTTTTTTTTTTTTTTAAATCCAAACCTAAAACCAGTTTCATTTTATACATTTCTTCAATTTTGTCTCCTTTACCGTTACTGGCATTCAGAGTTGCTTCAAAACTCAGATCGAATTAAATCAAATATAAGCTTGACTTGCAACTTTTTGAGTTCTGAAACTTTTCTTTGAAGAATAACTGGAAACACAGACTCCACATCTGCCAAAATAATGTCTTCTTTTTGCTGGGGTCAGCACAGAAAGTCCAGCTCAGCTCGGTTCAAGGTTGAAGGGTTGGAGAAGAAAAGGCAGCTCATTATACAGACTCCACATCCTGCTGCATTATGTTACACCTATCCTGTTATCTGAGGACTTGCTGACATGAACACATGCAATAAAAGCCCCCATGTGAACACTTTGACATATAGACGCAAGGACACCAAACACAAGCATGGAAACATTTAAATGGTCTGGAAACCCGCCTCTCTGTCAGGTCAGGCTTTAATGATGCAGAAGGAGGAGAAAATAAGACAGAAGCATGAGCAAGCGTGAAAAACTGCGGCAACAAATGAAGCTGAGGTCATTCGTTTCTAGGTGGGGATGGATGGGTGGAGGACAAGATGGAGAGATAGAAATGCAGTTTGTTTTTTAAAAAGAAATCTGCATAATTTCTGGCAGATGATTGGCAGGATGGGATGTGGAGGGAGAAGGAGAGAGCAAACGCAAACGAAGCTCGGGTCTTTAAACATTCATTCTAGTCTCTATAAACAGGAAAACTGCAAATCGGAAGAAACACAGTCAGAAAAGGAAAGTGTTATCTTTGATGTTGGCTGCAACACTCTCCTTTATCATTATATGTTCTGGCAAATATGTTTAAGTTGCCTTAAAATAAGAGAAATCCAACTTGTAATCAATGGGGAAATAAACCCCTCAATATTAAAAAAAATTCCCCAAATTACAGGTGAATCAATTATTGTGCCTAAAACATCTATCCATCTATCCATCGTCTAAAACCACTGATCCTCGCAGGGTGTTTGGTGCCTATCAGGACAGGACATGCAGGAAAACCATGCACATTCTTGTCCAGTGCTGGGCACATTTAGCGGATTAGTGAATTAGCGGAAAAGTGGAGCTAATTTTTCTTTTTGCGCTTTTGCTAACTTTGAAAACATTTAACACACTTAGCTTCCCCTAAATTAATTTTCCAGATAAATTTAAAGCGCTAATTTACTTAGTCTGTTTTTAAACTTTCAGTTGAATAAATTTTGACATCTGTGTTGAAGTTTTGGTTATCGACTGTTAAGAAACCTTCAAGTACAGTGGTTAGACATTTATATTCGTGCTCCTATTTTGAAGTGGGTGAAGACTGTTTACGCAGCAGCTCCAATTCCTCTCCTCACATTCTTGCTCTTTTTCCCCCTAATAACTTTGTTTTAAACAAGAAACACAGGAACAAAGTAAAAAAGATAAAAACATAAATACAATATCTGAGGGCATTATAGAACATGTAAATTATCATGTCAGAAATAAACTGGTCCTTGAGGGTTGTAGTCTTTCAAGGGGAGATCTAATTTCAGTTTAAGTTAGCACTTTAGCATTTGTCAAGTCAAGTTTATTTGTATAGCACCTTTCAGCAGCAAGGCAGTTCAAAGTGCTTCACATCAGAAAAAACAATCGTATACAGCAAATCATCAAAATCATCAAGCAAATACACATGAAAATTATCGCGCAAATATCAGTGCATCAAAATCATTAGGATCATCAGGTAAATATAGTTCAATGTTCTGCTTACTACTAATCAAAGGCAACGCTAAAGGAACTCAGTGTTTCAGCTGTTTTGCAGTTTTCTGGAAGTTTGTTCTGGATTTGAAAGCTGCTTCTCCATGTTTGGTTCTGGTTCTGGGAATGCAGAGCAGACCAGAACCAGAAGACCTCAGTCGTCTGGAAGGTTGATACAATGAACCTTCCAGGTCTTTAATATATTTTGTTTCTAAGCCGTTCAGTGATTTATAAACTAGCAGAAGTATTTTAAAGTCTATTCTCTGAGCTCCAGGGAGCCAGTGGAAGGACTTTAGAACTGGGGTGATGTGCTCTATTTTCTGGGTCTTAGTGAGAACACTAGCAGCAGCGTTCTGAATCAGCTGCAGCTGTCTGACTTTTTAGGCAGAGATGTTACTTAGCATCTTTTTTCCAAGGTTCACAGTGGTTTGTTCAGTTTGCCACATAGGAACAATCAGTTAAGTAAAGTTAATTTGGATAGGACATTTCAGCAACAAAGGTTGGAAGGAAGGAAGGTTGATACAGTGACAGCAGGTCTTTAATGTATCTTGGTGCTAAGCCGTTCACTAATTTATAAACTAACAAGTATTTTAAAGTCTATTCTCTGAGCTAAAGGGATCCAGTGTAAGGCCTGTAAGGACTTTAGAACTGGGGTGATGTGCTCTATCTTCCTGGTTTTAGTAAGAACTGGAGATCTGGTTGATTTTTAAGTAGACCTGTGAAGACACTGTTGCAGTAATCAGTGCGACTAAAGACAAATGCATGGATGAGTTTGTGTTGATCTTGTTGAGACATTAGTCCTTTAATCCTGGAAATGTTCTTCAGGTGATAGAAGGCTGACTTTGTGATTGTCTTTGTGTTTCTGAAGGTTCAGGTCCAAGTCCATCACTACACCCACATTTTGGGCCTAATCACTCGTTTCTAGCTGTAATAACTGAAGCTGCGCGCGACTCTAGATTGTTCCTCTTTGGGTCCAAAGATAATAACTTCAGTTTTATTTCTGTTCAGCTGGAGAAAGTTTTGGCACATCCACGCATTGATTTGTTCCAAGCATCTGTTCAGTGCTTGGATGGGTTCAGAGTCACCTGGTGACATCGTGATATAGAGCTGTGTATCATCTGCGTAGTTATGGTAGCTAATCTTATTACTAGTTATAATCTGAGCTAGTGGGAGCATGTAGATATTAAATAGGAGGTGTCCCAAGATTGAACCTTGGGGTACTCCACATGTGACTTTTGTCCACTCCGATTAGAAGTTGCCTATTGACACAAAGAAATCCCTGTTCTTTAAGCAGGATTCGAACAAACTGAGTACTGTACCAGAGAGTCCGACCCGGCTCTCCAGTCACTTCAATAATATATCATGGTCAACTATGTCAAATGCTGGGGTCCAACAGAACCAAAACTGTGGTTCTTCCACAGTCTGCATTTGTGTGGATATCTGTGATGAGGGCGGTCTCAGTACTGTGGTGAGCACGGAGACTGGACTGAAAGACGTCAAAGTGGTTTGTCATTGTTAAGCTGTTTAACTGTTGAACCACAGCTTTTTCAATAATTTTGCTGATGAATGGAAGGTTGGATTTTGGCCTGTAATTCTGCAATAGTGATTTATCTAAACTGTTCTTTTTTTTAACAGTGGTTTGATAACTGTTGTTTTTAGAGCCTGGGGGAAAAAAAACATGATGAGAGGGATGAGTTTACCATTTGAATCAGGTCAGATGCAATGACAGGCAGAACTTTCTTAAGGAAGGTTGTAGGTAGGACATCAAGATAGCAGGAGGAGGAGTTTAATCGATTTATAATTTCCTCTAAGCTTTTATAGTTGAGTAGTTGAAATGTGGCCATTTTGTCTGCATTTGTTATGATTGGGCATAGCATCGTTACTGGCTTTGGTGTGGATGTGCAGATTAACCCTCTAATTTTTTTTAATTTTCTCTGAATTAGCTTGTGCTAAGCACAGTGCATTAGCAGAACTAGTGTTTATGATTAGTGCTTTGTTAGCGCATCTAGCATTTTAGCCAGCGATACCCCCCACTCCTCCTATGTAAGGGCAATCTAGAGAGACCCGTTAACCTAACAGTCATGTTTTTGAACTGTGGGAGGAAGCCAGAGAACTTCCATGCCTTCTCAGCTTCCATGGGTATAAACATGACAGTGAATATAACCTCTTTGCTGTTAGAGGAAAATTTCACTTGATTGAGATTTCAGAAATTTTAAGAATTCACTCAGGAAGAAACTCAGAGGTCCAAATGACTCAAACTCAAAAGATAAAGCTTAGCAGAGCTAAATTTAATGCGAATAAGAGGGTTTATTCTGCCACATGTGACAGCCAGAACTCAATGAGCTCCTCTGGAGAAACGTAACAGGGTCCAGACCCTCTAGCAAGGTTCTCAGGACCTTTAAAGGAACATATGTATCATGAAATAACAGCATAATCTGCTGTCCTTTACTACAGTCTCAAAATGAGTCATCTTTTAGCAGGATAATGATCCAAAATACATGGCCAAACCAACACAGAAACAGTTCAGCAGACAATAATCAAGCTTCTTCTGAGCCCATGTCAGGCCCAGAACCTAAATCCCACAGAAAACCAAAGCTGAAGAGCATAAAAGATGACCCAGATGTGGTCTAGTTGGTCTGCATTGAGTCCATTCAACTGTTCAACTGGGAAGCTTTAAATTTTTCTTCTCGTTGTTCCAGAAATAAAATTGGTAACTTCATTGACAAAGATCTGCAGATTATCCCTTAAATTCAGTCTCTGTCTGATGAGATTTCTCGGAGATGGAGTCCTCAGGTGAAACCAGACCAGGACAGGATCTCCGGTTCTCTGCTCAGCGACCTCGGCTCACCTTCCACATTTTCTCCGAGGGACTAAATTACCTCGCTGGACATTACTAAAAGGCTAATGTATGTCACCACTCTATTAACCTTCCCACTCAGTTCCATTTTTCCCACAGGATCATTAACGAATTCCTTACAGGGACACTTACTTCCAACACATATTTCAGCCTGATAGTAGTTAAACACAATAAATATCTCGTATATTTAAGGTTAATATTGAAGCTGCAAATAAAAATATGTATAAAAGAGGAGATAGAGGAAAACAAGGCCGAGTTGCCACGGCTCAGTTTTTTTGTGTGTGTTGCAGCGAGAGCAAGGAAAACTGTATTTCCACTTCCGTTCCAAGGTTCCAGTCTCCTACAAACTTATAAAGTGGACTTTCAGTGAAGGAATCTCAGTTGTCGTTTGCACTTTAGCTGCCAGTTTCACCCATATATCAGTTAAGCCATGTAACTCAGAAATGTCAACCATTCAGGCATAAAAAGGCTCTAAAACTCAAGGGATGAACCAGTGCCCTGTCGCTACTTGACAGGTAACTTTGCAAAGAACCAAATTTAAATTGGATCTTTAAGCTATTTGTTCTTTAGGTAACTGTCCCTGGATGCACTGGTGTCTTGCAGTGCATCCAGCTTCAACACATCTGACCGACTAATGACATTAAACACCACTGTGGTCGTGAGAGGAGCAAAAGGGAGTATTTCAGTGATTTTTGTGTCAGGACCACCTTAGATTTCGGCCGTTTACACACCTGATTATCTGGTAGACTCGGTTCGATTGGGGACCAAAATTGTACCATTTGTTACATTTTCAGCTGCTGCGGTTCTCTCAATTTTGGTGTATATCGTGTATATCATTTGATGTCAAACGGACCAAACCCTTTGAGCAACCTGTGGTGGCGCTGCACCAAGAATCATAGAAAGAAACAACACGAAAACCTCTGAACAAGACACTGATCATAATCTGCTTCTTCATGAAATGTAAACAAAAATGGAGTGGCATCAGATTTTAGTGGTTGTAGGATTTCTCTTATGTCTTTGGCAAATGTGGCAAACAAGCACTCGTCACGCCACGTCTGACCATGAGTCATTTTTACCGGTAGGGCAAGACACACGAGTTTATTTTGGTTGTATTTACCCAGAATGTCCTGCGCTGTGGTCCACTTCCTGCTTTTGGAACGGTCTCCGGTCCGCTTGGCGTTCACATTATGCATTCGAACTGCACCAGAGCTCACTTCAACCAAGCCGTAACCTAGGTTTGTAGGCGGACCAGAGTTCGCTTTTTTTGGTCAGCATCAGAGTTCGATTACACTTTCACCCCTCCCCAAACTAACCGGACTTTCCAGACAAACAAACTAGAGTTTGATTAAAGCGGACTAAACAGGGCTGGTGTGACGCACCCTTTGACAAACAAACATTGCAAAAAATGCAGTATCTGGACTATTCCTGATTCTTGATTTTCCCGAAAATATTCCAAACGTTTTCAATTCGAAAAACACAGTTGGATCCAATTAAACAGGATTTTGTGGAACATCGAGCCCTCTCA
This sequence comes from Anableps anableps, assembly GCA_014839685.1. NCBI lineage: Eukaryota > Metazoa > Chordata > Actinopteri > Cyprinodontiformes > Anablepidae > Anableps > Anableps anableps. Next base: position 35,053,864 of record CM026073.1, on the reverse strand, counting down.
CATCTTTAGCGTGTATATCATTTGATGTGCTCCCGCCATGAATACTTCATGTGTATTTGGGATAAAGGGTGTGGAATTCACAGTGTTCGGCTTCATTAGGACATGGTACATTACTTCTGCAATCACATCATCAACTTGTTTTATTTTCTTCCATATTTAACAACCAACTATCTGATGATGACACTGAAATGCTTTATGAATGTGCCCGAGTGGTCAGATAATTATTACGCAAATTAATCAAAAAATATGAAATGCCATCATTTTCACTTTTTGTTTCACACATCCAGCATGCTGAGGTGAGTGAAGCTGGGTGAAATTCATGGCAGCCTGCCTTAGCTGGCGATCAGAGTATGCGATTGCGAAAAATGCTGCCGCATTATTTTCAAGCGGCATTGTGTCTTCTTATTCCATTTATTTCAAAAGCAGAGTGACAGGGTAAAGGATCATCTCAATTCCTCTTTAATCAAATATCGTTGGTGAATGCAAATCAGTTTGTGGATTCACCTACTTGCAGATTTTTTTGTGTGTAACAACTCCAAATTGTTGCAGAAATTCACCTATTTGTGGAATTTTTAAAGAGCATATTAAATATTTGAAATAAAATGCAGCTCAGGAAGCTGAAATACCTAAGTGCAATGTTACAGTGCAATGTTACATGATGGTAGTACTGCAGAAGCTAACGTCTTCTGCTGAGCGTATTAAAGCTGTAGTATGTAACTTTTACTATTACCGTCTAAAGAAATGCTCCGCTCCCAACCAAAAAACAACCAATCAGAGCCAGGAGGAAGATCTTAGTGCTGTCAGTTACTCTCATATACACACTACTAAATGTGCTAATGGTGGAGAAAAAACTTACCCTTCAAGGAAAACTGTTTATCTGCTGTCATCGGTGGCCATGCTAATGAGCCTTAGCATTCATGGCAGGCTATGTTGCTCTCTGGCATAGCAGAGAGCAAGTGGGAGTGTTTGAGCAGTGGGAACTTGAGGGTGATTGACAGCGCTAATACCCTCCTCCTGGCTCTGATTGGTTGTTTCTGACTGAGCTGTGTATTTTTCCAGTTAGTACTGGAAGCACTGGAAGAAGGCAGAGGAGCTTGTGTTTTTTCACAGATTACCTGTCTTATGTTATAGTGTCACAACAATGATAATTGTACATGAAATATTCTTCCTTTATTCTCCAAACCATGTTCACTGTGATTGCTGTTTATTGCAGGAAAGACACTGACAGCTCAGTAGGACTAAAACAAAACAATACAAAGACCAAAAGAAGGAGGTCAAATGGGATTTTTTTTTTTTTTTATTTTTTATTTTTACAAGTTTTTCAGTTAAATATCCTCAGTCCTAAATTAATAAATTGTAATATTAACAATGACAAGGAGATAACATGGGAGCGAGAGGAGGATAAACACAGGCAAACAGAGCAGTTTTCAGTCTCCTCCCAGCTGGTAATGGGCTTCAGAAACACACTGAGAGGGTTGTGTTCTGCTAAGTGGTGATTGATCACTGGGTGAGTGTGTGTGAGTGTGTGGGGAGAAAACATGGTGATGGTTTAACTGATCCCGTCAGACACACACAGCCGTCTCACTTTCGTCTCGTCTTCACCGTTATCTCTCTCCCGTTCTTCATCGCCCCCCACCCTCCTCTCCACTTCTGGGTGAAGAGTGAATGTGCTCTGCGTCGCCCTTCTCCAATCTGCCTCCTCAGTGTGTGTCCACCGCTGCCATGGACACAGCACAGATACACCAACATGCACACACACACACACACACACACACCCTCATCTTCTCCTCCTACAACTTCCTTCCTCCCTCCTTCCTTTTCATCCTCTGCACCTTATCTGTCTCTTCATTAAACCTCAGCCATCTCCTCATCGCCTCCTGCTTAGTGCTCACTTATCAAAGGCGCTTTCAAAGCACAGGGGGGGATCTGAGGAGAGAGGGGTCAGATAAGACCTATGAGACAGGACTGTGTGTGAATCAAAATCTAATCTTTGTTTATGAGAGGTTTGGTGTGGGCCGTCTGTGTGGGTTTGAGTGTAAAAGTGTGTTTTCGGTCTGCCTGACGTTGGAGCTGGTTTGACCCTCGGCAACAAAACGATTACATGGAAACAGGATGAACATGACTGATGGGATGAATGTATAGGGCATCCACCCTTCTGTCCATCCATCCATCATCCATCCATCCTTCTATCCATCCATCCATGCATGCATCAAACCATCCATCCATCCTTCTGTCCATCCATCTATCCATCCACCCAAACAACCATCCATCCACACATCGAACCAACCATCCGTTCGTCTATCCATCTGTCCGTCTATCCAGCCACCTGGTTGTTAAGAAAGAAATATGCCTAAACATTTTCCTGTATGATAAGGGAACCTTATCATACATCCATAAGGTTCCTAAGCGGGATCTTTTTATGGTCCTTAAGCTAGGCGAGGTTTATAGTTGACACATTGAACTGGGTCCATGCCCCAAGGCGTTGGCTTCGCGTGCTGTCACAGCACCTGACTGTATGTGTCCAAATTTTTGTAATTTGGCGCAGATTGCACAGGCCACATTTCACTCAAACTATACGATTTCGAAATTGTTCTTGCAGAGCAGGTTCACCTGTACAAGCATTTACATGATCCCTCCATGAGGGTTCGTTTTCGGAGAATGCTTTACTAACCAATGTGTCAAGTATAAAAGCCACACCGCTTGCTCAGCTTGTGCATGCTCTTAAAGCACGACTATAACTCAGCCTCTAGTCTTCCACGCAGTTTTAACCAAGTCTGCCTAGGATGGTATAACCCATGCTTACCAGCTGCCCCGTCCACATCAGCTGGCTCCACCTGCCTCAGTCTTCTGGGTATTACCCAGTACTCTTCAACACAGGTGAGGGTTTATTTGCAGGCTGACTGGTAGATTCAAAGCTTCATATTTAAGTTGACCCTTCTTTTAACCCTGACAGACAAATACAGAGCCTGCAGTCGCTATAGTCGTTGCTACAATGAAAACCACTCCTCTTCAGGCATTGTAAAACTTCAAACCTGGAAGTGACAATCCATCCTGTTGTTGCTGGAATTTCCACTTTATGATGGTTGAGGGTTTTGAGGGTCTTAAAGATCCTAGACCTGGGGTCTGCAACTCCAGTCTTCAAGGGCCAATTTTCTGCAACTTTTAGATGTATCTCTGCTTCAACACAACTGAGTCAAATAATCAGGTAAATAGCAGGACTCTGGAGAACTACACTGCACACTGAGGAGGTAATTCAACCACTTGATTCAGGTGTGTTGGACGAGGGAGACATCAAGACGTTGCAGGACACCCTGGGACACACTGCCCAAGACACTGTGTTCCTGTAAGGTTTTTGTCTATTGTAGGATCTCTTATGAGTGAGAGTGAGAGTCCAGACTAAGTGAGACTCAACAACTCTCAACAATGTGTCAGGACACCAAGCCACCTTCTGCAGATTAGTCGCACCTAATACTCCAAAACAATTAAACTCCCTGACATGGGTCATGGCAAAGTAACCTATGCCAAACCTGAAGGTACCTTATTATTGTGAAGGGGTTTGACCAACATATTCGACCAGAAAGTGTATGTGAGGTTTTATCCTTGGTAGGACCCTCCACAGCAAATTGGTTGCTTGGTTAAGACTGAAGTAGGTCTTATTGACCCTTTCAGTGTTGTCAGTATCACGAAATATAACTTAACTTTGCAGAGACTGGTCCAAAACACCTACATACCCTCCACTCCATTTCTCCAGTTGAGTCAGTCAACCATTCTAAACCTGAAGGTGTTAAGAGCTGCTGCTTTTGCTGCTGAGAACCTTTGCATCGACACTGAGGTGCCAGTTTTGATGCCAGATTGATCATATTCTATAGTCTATGAATTCTAAAGTCATCACCTGATTTGTTTACAATTTTCTCCTAAGAAGACAAATGTCTTCCAGAGTTTTTCTCTTGATCAGTAGGTCTTCAGGCTTTCTGAAGGTCTTCCAAAGATTTTCTTCAGACTCTTTTTCACTTCAGTACCCGACCTGTAAAAGAGGAATCATTCATGCTGTAACATGCTTCTGAAATCAATGGGTGAACCAGTTTTGACACAGAATAAATGTTAAGTGGGATCTTTAGATACCATTAAGGTGTCTTTAGTCAAATCTGAAAACACCAAACATAGTCAGAAAGAAGGGGGACAGTTTGGCCTCAGCAAAGTGGTTCCCAGTGAGCTGTTGACTGAGAGCTTGGGACTGAGTGGAGACATCTCTCAGGTCCTATCAGGTCTTTGCTGGATGATGACTGTTCAATCGTTGATTATGTTTTTAATTTTTTCTTTTGTCCTCCATTTTTCAAATTTCCCAAACCATTTGAATGACAGTCTGGATAATTTACGGTTATCGGCACAAGGACTGGACTGAAAATGAGTTAAAAAAAAAACACCAGCAAAGGTTAAAGAAAGCTCTGGAATATCTATATTAGGACCTATCCATCAAGATCACTTGACAAGATTAAAAGCAATTTTGAACTGTGGGAAGTAACATACAAAACAATTAAGGGATTCGTATAAGGCTTTTGGACAGCTCTTGCTCAAAATCCAAACAGAAAGACAGAAAGTGAGTTTAAAGCTTACTGTGCTGCTGCAGAATAACAACAGGATGGAAAAACAAGAGAGGAGAAATCTGGTAGGGGAGAGAGTGGCGATATGGAGAAGAGGCGTAGGAAGACGTGCACGTGTTTGCAAGTTTTCTATTCAGTCCCGCTGGCCTTGGTCTGCTCTCATGTTCGCCGAAGGCTGAGCCTTGGGACACAATGAAAGGGCCCCATCGGCAAGCATGAGTGCTGTGATTCTGTGTGTGTGCGGAGAATATAACCACACACACACACACAGGCACGTCTCCTGGTAGCCTTGGGTGGCTGGACCCACATGCACCAAAAACACACTCTCCTTTTGTCCATTTCAAACAGCTTCATAGAAAAGTAATAAAGATAGCTGAGCTCTGACAGCCAATTCCACAGTTTCTGCAGCGTATTTTATTTTTTCCATTTTTCTGATTCGCACTGATCCTCAGCTTGGCTCCCTCAGAAACCCCCGCACCAACCCCCACACCCTGGTTCAGGGTCTATATGCCATCACAGCTTTCTGCTTCTGAATGGATGTACGGAAAACCCAGTTTACTCAAAATAAAATCTGTGTGGCAGTGGGGAGGAATGAGTGTTCCATCTGTCCATTAATCCAACCATCCAATCATTTATCCATCCATCTATGCATCCAACCATCCATCCATGCAGCCATCATTCTGTTCATCCACCCATCCGTCCGTCTTACACATTTTGAGGTTGTGTTCGAGCCACTTTGCTTCCTGACCTAGAGATGTTTGGGATTAAATGAACCTAACCAAACACTAATGAGAGATTGGGGGAAATGTGAAACTCTGGTTGCTAGTCCTTCTTTCTGTTTCTCTCTGCTGTTCACGCTGAGTTTGCCTCCAGCTCTCGGTCCTTGTTTCTCTGTCCCTCTCAGCCTATTTTTTTCTCTTCTCTGTCTTTCGATCTGTTTTTATTCTTGTTTTTATAGTCTTACTGTGATGCCACCTTCTTCTGTTTTACCTCCAATCTTTTCTCCCACCTCCATCTTCTGTCTCAGTTGCCCAATTAGATTTTTTTATTTGAAACCAGCTTTTACATTTACAGTGGGCATTTGCTAAACCACCGGAAACTTGCAAAAAGTGTGTTTAACGTGAATTTCTAATTTACATTTAACTAAATATTAGTTGGGGTGTATGAATATTCGAGCCTGAATGTGTAATTCTGACCTCTGTGGATAGAAAATAGATTCAAAGTTGTTTGACAAGAGTTCTTGTCAAAAATCATTAAAGCGTAGTGTTGTAAAATCCTACAACCCTGGAAAAAGAAAAGCTTTAAGCCCAGAATGATTTGGATGGAAACTTCTGTGAAGGTGTGAAAAACATGCTGGATAGATCTTGAACTATTTCAGTCAATACTGTTGTTAAAATTCAAAGAACTGAAAAGTCAGCACCTGAAGCAGCTTGTCAGATTTAGAGCCAGGTGTGTTTCATTAACTGCCACACAGACTCTGACACCTTCAGGTGAGAAGACCTGAAGATGACAGTTTACCACTCCACTCCAGGTACGAACCCAGCCTGAACACATCTAATCTGTTCCCACAGACAAACACCTTTCCCTTTTACTTTTTTTCTGTCCCAGTTAAAAACCATCCATGCAGTCGCTCCCTCCTCAGCTGGATAGTGTTTCAGCTGTAGCTCTATTTCTACCATCCTGTCAGCCAATAAGAAAGAAGGGGTGATGAGTGTGTTTCATTTAAAGTCTTATTGATCAGTGCAGGTAATTATGCCCATTCGTTAACCTGCCTCTGTCTATTTGTGGCTTAGAAGCTGGAGAGCAACATTGGTGTGGTGCTATTAAAGACTATTTGTGACCTAAACAGCAGAAGGATGAGTTTCTGTTCATGGTTTCAGTCCTGCACGGAAACATCTAATTCAGGCTGAAAGATGGTGATCCTAATTCTTTAAAATACATCACTCTTTCAAAACAGGGGCGGAGCAAGGGATTGGCTGGGGGTGGCCAAGACCCACTTATTAAAGTTTATGATGTAAGTTACTTCAAAGCTGGACCTTTTAGAGGTTTAAAAAAAAAACATAACAAATGAAAGAAAAGATTGCAGGAGGAGCAGAGATGTTTAGTCATGAAACAGTAAAGAGCAGGACCCAACTGCAGGCAGGAGGCAGGCGGGCAAGAACATACTTACTTAAAAAAAGAAAATCCAAAAACTTACAATAACCCCCCCCTGAAATCACAAGAACCACAAGGAGACAGACTGGCAACAACAGAAAGGAGGATCTGACCAAATGAAAGACTTTTAAGCTGGAGAGTTGATTATAACCAGGGTGCAACTGTGAAGGACGCCAAGCTAATTGACGTTGAACTAAGGAAATGAGAAAAATGGCTGACAAACAGAAGACACAAACCAATATCTTCTTATCATTTTTTTTATTACATTATTCCCCACTTAGCCTTCATGTTATTTCTGTTTTACTCAACAGTGGGGAGGGGCCCCATATCATGTTATAATGCTATTTCCTCTTCAAAAACATTCCTGGTGTGTTGCTTTGATTTTTTTTGATGCAGCCGAGCTTCCGCCCCACAGAGCACCCCCCGCCTTACTTCAACGGTTGGAAATGGCTTAATGGAGAAGCGTTTCTGTAATGACGTGCTGAAGGCAGAGCGTTAGAAAGAGCAGGAGCTTCTTAAAGTGTAACTAACCTGCCATGTGAAAGCAAAACTCTGCCCCTGGCAAATTATGACTGATTCTGCCAAAGTGGGCGGAGCCAAAAGAGACAGCCAAGTGTGGGGATGAACGGAGGAGGTAAGACGGTAAGAGGGGCTGTGGTCAGGACGAAAGAAGCACTGTTGTCAACTTTTCCACTTTGTCGCTTTATTTATCGATTGCTCAGACCCTCTAGTGACGTTTCAAAAAGCCAACTAGTGATAAATCAAGCGATATTTTTATTTTTCTGTGTTGTTGGAGACTTATAGTGACAGCTCAGCTGCAGCCTGTCTGTCCTGCCTGAGCAGCGACAGCTGCCTTGAGCCTCTCCATTTTCCAAAGCACTGCAGTCAGTCTGACACAGTCGTCCGTTCAACACCGTACCGTCACCAGCAGTCAGAGCAGAGGAGACCCACTCCACTCTGTCTCCACATTGCAAATGAATCACACATTTGCAAAGCTGAGTAACTCTATCGATCAGTGCACTCCCGGCTCGCTGTTCCGCCTCCTGACTCGCCACCGGGTGGGCGGGGCTGTGTGTCCGAGTGAGACGGTTTTATACCCAAATGTGGGGCTGTGATGTTGTGTACCGGCTGTACCGCTGCAACCAATACAAAAATTCAACTGCTTAAGTACCGTTTGACCGAAGGAGGCCAGCACTGAGACGGTTTTCGGCAAAACATTGCTGAACTAAACAAATTAACACGAATATGTAAAAATTCACTCAGAAACATAAAGATAGAACCCTAAATAACCTATTTAGACAGTTTATCAGCAAAAAAGTTGTTTTGAGTTAGTTACACTTTAAAGAGACAGAGGCCAATGTCAAGGTGTTAAATTGTGAAGTCAAATTTGTTTTAAGCTTTGTTTGATACATAAAGAATTTTTTTGACAACTGAAGGAAACATAGTTACTTGATTGTGCCTGGAAAATCCATAACACTAACATAACACCACACTAACTTGTTTTTATATGCCCTATACTTCTCTTTAGCCTCTTTTGGTCTTCATTTTAAGAAGCAGTATAGGTAATTTTCCTTCCTGCAGGTGTTTCTTAATCCTGTTATTCAAAGATGGATAGATACACTTTACTAATCTCGTAATGGGGAAATTCATGAGTCACAGCAGCAAAAAAAAAAAAAAAAAGCAAAAAACAAAATTGCAAATTGCAGTAAACAACTCACAATGACAAACAATCGAATCACAATAAAGTTTTTCAGGAGCATTTTTTTAGCGAAAAACACAAGTTGCAGTTTTTAGTCTTTGAAAGAGTCATATGCCTTGTTTACACCATGTACATGTCTTGTATCCCAATTCTGTTTTCTCAAAGGCCTTTTTTGATCTGTTTCTTGTTATTTTCACAGTGGTAATATCCTCTTTACTGCATAATAAAACAAGTAGCTGGTCGCTCATATCTGCTGTTAAGATCCCACTCATCAATTTTCCATCCATGACATTACTGAACTTATCAGTAATAGCTGCACTCTAATGTAATTCTAGTTAGGTTATGAATAAGTGGAAATGGACTCAAAGCTACTCCATGAATTGATGAAATCACTGTTTGCATTTGGTTATTTCAAATTTCCTATGTCAATCGTAGAATCTCCACAAAGGAATATTTGCTTATTGCTACTTCTGTCAAATAACGTCAACATTTTATCAATAAATACTTTCACACTGGAACCCAGTGATCAGTACAAAACGCTAATTTTGACATTTTAAGTTTTTTAGTTATAGCTTCTGCTGTTAAAGTCTTTGATTCAGGCAGGTTTTGCCATGGATGCATCCAAAAATTGCAGGATAGTGGCACTCGAGGACTGGAGTTGCAGTAAATCCCTACAAACCCTGAGACAGAACCAAACACAAAAAATAATCAAGATTCAAACCAAAAATGTGACAAAGGACAAGGAAGCAGGAGGACCAGGAAGACATGAAATAAAGTAATAACTGAATAACAAGAATGCCTCAGTCTGCTTGGAGAAACGCAGACAGCTTCTCTATTTGATTCAAGGTAACATCCATGTGTTGCCATGGTGTTGGAATAGCACATCCACCTCTTTTTAACGTCTCATTTCTCTTTCATTCCTCTGTTTTACCACTAGATGAATATGGCTGACCCACGTGGTTCAGAAAAAAAGCGGAAATGAAGTAAGGAGACGGTATGAAGGGGAAAAAAGTGAAATTTGTCCCGTAAACTGAAAGCTCTGGACCTTTTTCAACCATTCGAGTTGATACGTGGTCCAAATCTGTAAAGAAATTGAAAGTGTGTTCTTTGAAGAACACACTTGCAAATGAATAGTTGGAGATTATACTCCTCAGCTACCTCTGGACTGTTCATTTCAGGCTTTTTGAGAGATTCTTCCTACCAATTTTTCCAGACCTTAGCCCAGATAAGGTCAAGGGAAAGTCCATATCTCTTTTCTGGACCTGGATCTTGTGACCATGTACCCTGAGGTATTTTGTGTTGATGGGTTGTGGAGAGCAAAACCTGGTCTTTGTAGGCATCTACATAAAGTGACAAAAATGCCTGGCCTGTTCTCACTGCAGGTTGGGATTAGGGCTGCGACTAACAATTACTTTAGTAAATCGATTGTTTTGATTATTGTGACGATTAATCGGATAAAAAATTGCCACATTCTGCAGATTTTTCATTGAACCACTTAAGTCCTTTTTATACAATATTAGAAATAAATTAAAAGATGCAAATAAACAAATATTTAAATTTCTTTTTTTTTAAAATAAGAAAATTAACATTTTATTGCCTAAAAGGCAATAATGGCATTCTTTTACTGAATGCTTGATCATTTGTTGTACAGGATGCATCTGCAGCTAAAACAATTCTTCGAACATCAACATGTGAAAAGCTCAACCCTTCTGCTTGACTTAACAACAATACAGTGTAGGGCTGAGAGTTCTGGGTAGAAAATATTTACGGACAAAGGTTTTTTTATTTTATATGCAAAATGTATGTATTTTTTGTCAAGTTTTGGCTTAATTACTGCTTTGACGGTGTTGTTCTTTCAGCAAATGGCCTTTTTTGTGTCTGTGTACTCCAGTTAACCATGATTAGATTACTAAATTAGTTGACAATCATTTCAAAAGTAAATTCATCACGATTAATTAATCCAATTAATCATTTCAGCCCTAGTTGGAATCAAAGTCACTGTCATTGATGCTTCTTGTGGCGTTTAGGGATCGGACCTCAGGGTGTAGCCAAGGGGATCGTCTGGTGCCTTCAAGCCATGAGTTGTGGTGTTCACTGGAGAGGTTCAGAGGCAGGTTGGTAGCAGCCAGAATGGGTGTCAGCTAGTCCAGGTCTGGGGACACAGTTCTGGATCGGAAAAAGGTGTAACACTCCATCAAAGTCTAGCGTAAGTGTTTGAAAAATTCTAGGATGATGATGTCTTCCTTCTAAGTTGTAAATCGATGGATCTTCGTATCATTTAACATTGTGTGTTGTCGTGAGGAAGAGGAGGATATGAGGTATTGATCATGACCGACAGAATGAGGTGCTTGATACAAGCAGGTGAACAATGAGCTTCTTCTATAGGATCAACAAGTTCTGGCTTATAGAGTAGGTGATTAACTTGGAGAGCTGCTGATCTTCCATATGAAAAGGAGACAGCTGATGTTGTTCAGCCATCCAACCAGGATACCTCCTGGGCACCTGTCTTTAGAGAGTTTTCATGCCCATCCAAGTGGGAGGAGATTTCACAGGAGGTATTTCATATCCCTTCTGGCCTGAGAAAGTTTCTGGATCCCCCATTTGGAAGTTGGGGAGATGGATGACTGTCTGTCCTCCAGCTTTTATCTCCTTGACTTGATCTCTAGTAACATGTTTTTATATAGTTTGTTGTTTGAAATCCTGTGTAAACAAATAATTTTTGTCACTATCGCTCCTTCAAAGATTAACAGCTGTCCTAAATGTTTTCACATAATTTGGAAATGCCCAGTGGTGGACACACTTCCACTAATCCTCTCATGCGCTAATAGCGGGGGTAATTTTTTGTTTTTGCGTTGTTGCTAGCTTTGAAAATATTTAGCATGCTTAGCTTCCTCTAAATTAATTTTTCCAGATAAATCCTAAAGCACTGATTTACTCGGCTATTTTGCAAACTTTTAGTTGAACAAAATTGGACATCTGTTTTGAAGTTTTGGTTATCGACTTAAGAATTCTTCAAGTAGTTACACGTCTATATTCATGCTCTTATTTTGAAATGAGTGAAGACTGTTTACGCAGCTGTTCTGTTTCCTCTCATCACGTTCTCCACCCGAGATGCGATGCAATAAGGGAGGAAATCTATGAATGTCCTGCATGCTTTCTGACCCAAGCTCTACTCTGGTAAATTATGCAAAACTCCCCACTTAGCCTTCATGTTATTGCTGTTTTACTCAGTGGGCGGGGGGGAGCTATTTCCTCATCAAAAACATTCCATACATAGTTAGCAAAAGTCAAGAACAATAAAACTAAACCAACTAGCGATATTCTATTTTGTGAAACGTGTCATTGACTCATGGAGGGCATATCAACACGGTTGAAGTTAACACTTTAGCATTAGCCTGCACTAAAGACCATGTTGATGTAGCCCTTTAGCGTTAGTGGAACCAGTATTTTTGATTAGTGATTTAGGATTAGTGTAACAAAATTTTTAATTAGCGGTGCCCACCACTGGTTGGAATATATCATGACTGTATTTACTATTTTCATCCAAATCACTGATTGCTGCTCTGTAACAGCAAGGTCTCAAGGTTAATATCTTGATTTCACACTTTCTCAGTAATGGACACTAATTGCTTTTTTCACCTCGTAAATGCTTGTGGAGTCAGGCCTCTTCAACATCACTTACAGTTTGGATTTTGTTATACCTCAGCGGAGGAGAAATGTCACTTTCCTGAAGAGGCTGACCTTATCAAAATTTACAGTCACATCAGGAATGCTATATTATTATGCTGATGTTCTCCATCCTGTGGAACATGAGCTTTCTGAACCCGATAATGCTTCATGTGGCTCCGTGGTCAGGCATAACTGCCAACTCCGCATCATCAGTAGAACACCGTTATCATCTGCTGAACGTATGCAGTTGTTAATTAATCCAAGAGGTCATTCTGCTCTGATTAACTCGTAGTACTGAGGGTTATTTGGTTTCTATTTGAACCTATTTCACAGAAAATATGTCCTCTCTTTCTCGAACAGATGGTATGTTTAGGTGGATCCAGGTAAACTAACCCAAACAATGCAGATCAAGTTTAAAGCAGATCACTATATTAAATACAGTTATGGAGATATAAAAATTTAAGCCTAGTATTTCAGAGCTCATCCAGGTCGGTTAAAATACTAATTTGACTAAATATGGAGCAAAGATGAAGACGGAAATCAGGAAAAAGAAGATCCCAGGCCTGAGGGACGATGAGACAATGCTAGTCCTGCCACAACAATGACAGGTAGCTCTAAAGTTTTGAGGTTTCATATGTAAGAAAATGTGTAGTTTTACTTTATATGTGTTTTTCTGTTAGCAAACACGCTCAGCTGATGTCTGTCAATTGCATAGTTGAATGAAATCCATAACCACCACACTTCCCATGTAGGATGGAACAGGAGATGGACAGACGGATTGAGACTGTGGTTGAGACCGTTCCAAAAGCAGGAAATGGATTACAGCACAGGGCTTTCTGGGTAAATACAACCAACACAAACCCGTGAGTCGAGCGTTAATCTGAGAAATCCTACAGCCACTAAAATCTGGCACCACTCCATTTTTGCTTACATTTCATGAAGAAGGAAGTCGTGCTAAGTGTCTTCTTCAGAGGTTTTAGTGTCATTTCCTTCAATGGTTCTTGGTGCAACACCCACCCAGGCAAAGGGAAGGAAACAGCGTGCTCAAAGGGTTTGGGTCATTTGACAGTGCAGTGTGAAAACAAACTGCACCTGCTGAAAATGTAACAAATGTTGCAATTTTGGACCCCAATTGAACCGTGTCGAGGAGAGTATTAGGTGTGAAAACACCATAATACACATCTAAAAGAGTCAGTTGCAGTAGTTTCGGCATCTGATTAGGATGCTATCTAGGCACCTCCCTTTGAAGGTTTTTCAGACTCGTCCCACTGGGAGAAGACACTGAAAGACCCAGAACTCACTCGAGGGAGTATATATCCTGTCAGGCTTGGGAACACCTTGGGATCCTTCTGAATGGGATGGAGGATGTCACTGGGGTGAGGGATATCTGGGGTTCCCTCTCAGACCTGTTGCTCCCATGACAGGAACACGGATAAGCAGAAGACAGTGGATGGATGGATGGATGGATCACACTCTCCAAATGTTCATCTTCCATGCTTAACCACTTTGATTACCTGCAGCAAAGACATTTATTTTCTCTGTGTCTGAGCTAAAGGAATGACAAATTTCTTAGCAGTTTTTTTTTTTTAACTCCTGTTCCATCCACCATATGTGTAGCATTAGTTTAAAGGAACTTCTTAGGACTAAATAAAGTGTTGTGAGGAAACTAACAGGAAACCTACCTATTTGAGTGGCATTACAGACAGTGTCCTCACAATGACTTTTTGATTGCTGCATTATTGCTGTGCAGTTAGAATTTCACAGGTAAAATTTGGATGGACGGAGACTTTCAGCTGCTTCCATTCACCTCCACGATAGCACCTAATGGCTCGCTAAAATAAAGCATCCTGAGGACATAAAAAGAAATGCTGATGCATCCGAGTAAAAATGCTGGTCAGAACAGGAGCAGAAACTACAACTATAAATCTTCACCGAATGAACTTGCAATAGAGTTGTTACTACTTTCATATTAGTTGGTGTTATGTTCTGATCCTGACATTGAGATTTCATATAGTGCACAACTTTCACCTGGATGCTCAGCTGCCCTGGGCTCACTTTTTTTCTTTCATGCATTTTAGATATTTCTCACCCTTGGACAACAGTTATGACATCCATTCTGATTCTCTGCCACAGAATTATTAACAGACATTGTGTTCAAATAACAGCAACATGGAGTTCAGCCACTGAAGTCCTTCATTCGGTGAACAAACAGGTGTCAAACTGGTGACCTTTACTTTAGGACGAGACAGTTGAACATGCTGGTTATTGTGCATTTCTCTGAAAATATGAGTAAAGTGAGTCGTTCCAGAAATTGTTCTGAAGAAAAGCATCCTTCCATTAAAAATTGACAGGTGAGATGAAAACATATAAAGAAGTGCAGAAAATTATAGGCTGCTCTGGTAAAATGATATCAAACCCTTTAAAATGCTTTAAAATGGAAACCAAACCAGAAAGATTTGGATAATGGAACATAGTAGTTCAAATGGCTCAAAGGATGGCCAAGATATCAATGACTCATCCAATGATCTGCTCCAGGGTGATCAGCAAAGGTCTACAGTTACCTGTAAATACTTGAACAAGTAGAAACCAAGTTATTGACACTTTATAGGCTGATGACATCAAGATTGTTCCTTCTGGGTCCAGGTGCCTGCAGACTCCCAATCCCTTGGAGAATGGCTAACCCATTCCCCTGACCTTAATCGAACAGAAAACATCATTTTTGAGTCAAAACCAAGAAATACAGAAGAATTGTGGAAAACAGTCCAACAAGAAGTTGGCCGACTCAGATGTGAGACAGTTCTCAGAGACGGTGGTTATTAGGGATGTCCCGATCAGGTTTTTTTTTGACCCCCAAGTCCGAATCCAAGTCCTTTGCTTTTGAGCCTCAGCCGATACCAAGTCTCGATCTGATTCTTCAAAAATACATTTAAAAAATGAAGAGCAAAGAAACAGATCCAGGATGTCCTTTATTTTTTATTTTATCCACTTTATTTATCATTTAACAGAATACTGAAGCTGTGCGAATAAAGTGCAGGTATTTGTTATGGTGAGACAGTTGAAGTAAAAAAAAAAAATTAAAAAACATTAGGCAGCATGACTAACTATATTTAACTAACAGTATATTTACCGTAATGCAGAGCGGGATCACTGGCAGCTTTGAGCATGTGATTCCATAGCAATGTGCTCACTGGAACCATTTTGTCGCCAAAGTCTCCGATAAACCAGAGTAAGTTGCTAGATTTGTCTCTAGATGCTTTTTTGAAAGAAAAAGCCACTAGGTGTGTCTGAAAAGTTGCTAAACACAGCGACAACGTTACTAAGTTGGCAACAGTGCTCCCACTTCAAGCTGTTGCCATGTTCTGCTTTGTTTACGGCAGTACTGCTGCAAAGTGCCGCGCACTTTCGAGAGAAATCTGACTCTGTACCACCACATAACGGTTGATACTGTTATTATTCCTATTTGGGTTTAGAATAAATATACATATATATCCAATCCCTGATCGAGTCTGAAACCACGTGATTGGGCCCGATTTCCGGTCACGTGATCAGATCGGGACAACCCTAGTGGTTACACAGTCAAGTATTAGCTATTAGCTCAGTGATTCACAGGAAAGTAAAATCATCAAACATCTTTGACAGTAAATGTCTCAGCTTGCATAGAAAGATACGGAAGCGTATTACTGTCATGGAGGAAAATAAGTTTTTGAACACAATCGCATTACAACATAACTATGTTGAACAAATGTGATAATTTCATCCAGATGGTGGCGGTGGTGTGCTTTTAGTCCATGCATAACGAAGGCTAACGCAATGTCTAACAGGAGTTGCTCAAGTTTTACTTCATTCTTGGTCTATGAATAGAGAGATACTGATGCTGCTGCGCATTGCAGATGAAGTCTTTATTGGTAGAAGGATCCTTAACAGAATAGGACAGCAGAGAAGAAGAAATAAGTCGTGGCGGCCTTCCTCTTTATCTTGTTTCCATTCAAATATCATGCGAATTTTAAGCAAACTTTTCAGATGTTGCAAAAAAAAAAAAAAAAAAAAAAAAAAAAAGGAAAATGCAAATTAGGCGTGTTTCCATCTGCTGGTTTGGAGCGACTCAACCAGGCTACGCTAAACGTGATTTTGTCAGATGTTGATGCTATGCATTGTAATAAACAGGAAGTAGAGGTTGCAAACTAGCATGGACCACACATCTCAGTTAAATAAAGAGTCCTCCCCTCTGAACTGGTGGGTTGGACTTTGAAATTTTCAGAGTTTCGCTACATCAGAACTTATTCAGGGAATGTGTTCCCATCTCCCCTTGAACGCATCAACTCTTTTTCGGAAAGCCAAAAACCACCTCAAGCAAGCATAAAAACTTTTTTGTGAAATTGAGGAAGTTATTTTGAATTTGGCAGTTGCCATCAACCTTTTCTAAAGCGCTACTTCCAAATGCACATAAACGTTGATGGAAACACAATTATTGACCAGCTGGAGAGTTGTTGGAGGCATCAGTTTCACTACCTTAGATGTGCTCATCATGGATATGTTGTGACTCAGGGTACAATAAGACATTTGTTAAAATCTCTTGACCCTGTGGTCAAAGAGGCGGCTGATGCGATGCGTTTATGTAAATCCTGGACCTAATTTCATGTGGGATGTAGATTCCTACGACGTGGTTTCCATAGGAATAGCAACAAAGGGCTATCCATATTTTAGGCATTCACTCATCATCACCTGCATCCCAATTTAACCTACTATGCCAACTTCTTCCTTCTGTTGAGTCTCGTGTCAGTGCAACCTGAAAGCACACAACTCCATCATCTGGAAGATATCATCATGTTTGTCCGATATAATTAATTCAGTTCAGTTTATTTATATAGCGCCAATTCACAACAAATGTCGTCTCGAGGCACTTTACAAGAAAAAAAAAAAATCAGTTCAATCATACATTCATTCCAATTGATCCTAGTTATCAAACAGTACAGTAAGCTCAGTTATTTATTCAAAGTAATTCAAAAAGTTTCTAAGGAACCCCAGCAGAGCATCGAGTCATTGACTTGCAACATTCACTCCTCCTGGACGAGCATGTAGCGACCGCATGGTGTTGTCATTGATTTTACAGCAATCCCTCATACCGAGCATGCATGCATGCTGAGCTAGATATCTTCCCAACCAAACTTTCAATATTAGGTGCTGTTTTCTATGTTTAGAGAGAAAGAAATGACAGAAAAATATTGCATAAATTTGAAGATACAAAACCAAAACATACGTTTTAATCAGAGGTCTCCAACTCCAGTCCTTGAGAGCTGCTGTGCTTCAGCTTCTAGATCAGGGGTCAGCAACCTGGACAAACGCGTAGTGACTGCATGGCGTTGTCATTGGCTTTACAGCAATCCCTCATACCGAGCATGCATGTGGCGACAGTGGAGAGGAAAAATTCCCCTTTAACAGGAAGAACCTGGCTCAGTACAAGCGGCCATCTGCCACAACCGACTGGGGGTTTGAGAAGACGGAGCAAAGTGCACAAGAAAAACAGATGAACGGATGTAGAATTATTTTTGATGTTCATGAAAGTAAAAAGTTTACAGCAGGAGAAGGAGAACGATTAGTTGATTACAGCATTGTCTCAACTGAAGCCCTCCTCCAGGAAGGCATCACACCCAAACAAAACACCAGACCAGGTGTACCTTCTATGGAGAGAAAATAACAGAGAAAACAAAAAGGTAACATTTGAAATAACAACAAATAATGCAAATTGGAAAGTAGCAGAAGAAGAAAGTGAGAAAAAGTTTTAAGGCTGGTCTTAAAAGTCTGCCTCATGGACTAAAACTGGTTCCCAGTAATGAAATGAAACATGATAATGAAATTATCATTTTGTAACAACGTAGTGTCCAAAAACGTATTTTCCTCTGTGACAGCAATACGCTTCTGTAGAAAGATGCCATCTTTTCTGCACCTTAATATTTTTTTTTCCCATCACTTTCTGTGGAGTTAGAAAAAAATATGGAAATACAAGTTCTTGGCTCTACTTTTAAAACACATTGTTATAAGACTGAAGAAACAATGATGTCCTTTAAAGTAAACCCAGATAATGAAGCACGCTCAGATGAACAGGTGATTGAGACCAGATTGATCAGCAGCTCTGCAGAGGAGGTGGCTGCTGCGGTGATGATGTTGGCATGAACAACAGAGCTGCAGAGATGTTCCATTCAAACAGTAAGAGGCTAGAGATACAGCTGGTTTTAATGAGGAGAGTCCATCTGTTGTATCTAAACATGGAGAAGAAAAGAACAAACAGTAACCTTGCATCGGATCAGTGCAAAGATTTCCCACAACAAGAACTCCTTAAAGAAACAGTGCAGATTTAACAGGAGACGTTATGTACAGCAATCATGGTTTTTTTTAAATGATCATGTAATTACAATTTCAAAGGAACTTTATATAAAAGCTTAGAGTGAAATCAAGCATTTCTTCCAGGAAGCCATCATCAGTGTGTGCCAACAACTTTATTCGCATAAAATTATCCTATAAAACTTAAGATAAAAAACATGGATTCCTCTGCAGCTGAACACCTTCCTGTATTTTCTGTTTCACGGCTTCAGTCTGACGCACTGATGCACTCCTACTCTTCCCCTAAAGGTCAAGGTTCATGAAGGGTGGAACAACTTGTCTCATCAGAGCCGCATCTCTTTGTTTCGTAGCCAGCAGGATGTTTAGCTCCTGGTCGTTTTATTTTCCAGCACAGTTTTGATTCTTCCACAGAAACATTCATCGGTGAAGGAGGTGAGCACACCCTGACCTTGAAGGATAAACTCTGCAACACACCTCTGGCTGCTTCTGTTTGGAGGAAAATTCAATTTATTTCATTTCTGGGTTCATCTGCAGTCAAATTCAAGGTTCTTTCTCTGGTTCTGGTGATGATTGAAACCACAGAAACAGTGAGATCACAAACAACCGTTCCTCAGCTCTGACTGTTTGCAGACATCCTTTAACGTTCAGTAAAACAATGTTCTAAAAATACAGATCTTGAGCATTTTTACGTTTTGCAGGCTTCAGTGGGGTTTTTTTGTGATGGATCAACACAAAATGGTGCATAATTATGAAGTATTGAGCTCCTTTAACGTTAATAACCCAAACTAAATTTAGTCCAAAATTTGCCTAAAGAAGTCACCCAAGTAGTAGAGTCTACCTGTATGTGATTTAATCTCAGTATGAATGCAGTTGCTCTGCGAAGCCCTCAGAGGTTCGCCAGAGAACATTGGAGAACAAACAGCTTGAGGACCAAGGAAGCCTAACGGAAGATGGATGGAGCTAAATCCAGCACAATGCTGGAAGGAAACCCGTTAGAGGCATCAGAAGTTCTGGGACTGGGTTGGAGGGTCACCTTCCTGCAGGACAACCACCCTAAACATGCAGCCAGAGATGCAATCAAAGCAGATTCATGCGTTAGAATGGTCTAGTCAAAGTCCAGCTTAAATCCAAAAATGTGCAAAAGTTCCAAAGCTGTAAATACTTTTCCAAGGCACTGATTCCATCTGAGCTAGATATCTTCCCAACCAAACTTTCAATATTAGGTGCCGTTTTCTATGTTTAGAGAAAAAAAAAATGACAGAAAAATGTTGCATAAATTTTAAGATTCAAAACCAAAACATACGTCTTAATTAGGGGTCTCCAACTCCGGTCCTTGAGAGCCACTGTGCTTCTCGATCAGGGGTCAGCAACCTTTACAACCCCAGGAGCCAATACTGCCTTCAGTCCAGCTCAACAAAATTTGTTTCGAGGCATAAAAGCAACATGACTCTTAGAAACAAACTCGCTCGTCTTTATTATACAGTCGACTCTGGGAATTGCTAGCAGCAGGTTCTGGCGAATTGCTAAAGCTGCCCATTTTAATAGGCGGTTATAAGTGAATAAAAATTTGGATTAGAGACAGAATAACTTGGAGTCACGTTCCACAGAAACATCTGTAAATACTGAACAATACAATGGGGATCCACTGTACCCATTACAGGAAAGCCAATTTTTAAGAACAAAAATTCTTTTAATAAATCTTTCTTCAATGAGATATTTAACTATTACAGAAAATAAAGTAAAATGGACAAAAAAGCATGCCATTTGTAACTGTTGTGGAAATGTTATGCGTATTTTGCATGAAAATGCATAGGAAAATCTGCTACAGCTAGATTAAAAGACCCCTGTTTTAGATGCCTCCCTGCTCCGACACACCTGAATCAAACGTATGGCTTCCTACCAGGCCTTTGCCAAACTTGGTGGCATGGAGAAGAGTTAATTCAGTGATTCAGCTGTGTTGGTGCAGGGATGCAACCTAAAGCTGCAGGACAGTCGATCTCCAGGACTGGAGTTGCAGACCCCTGGTCGAAATAATTTAGCTCTTCGTATTTATCCTGTAAGACAATTAACTTTCAAAAAATGACACAAAAAACAATCCAAAAGCACCAAAAGGCATCTGTTGATTATATAATACTTTTTAATTGCTGGCTTGAATTATATTTTAGTTAATAGTTAATGTTTTTGGTGGAACATTTTCAGGTTTTCAGAGTCAGTTCATCAATATTATGCAGATTTTACATTTGGTATTTCATCCATCCATCCATCCATCCGTCCATCCGTCTTGTTTTGGAGACTGGTCTGCTGGAGCTGCATGATGTAAGAATCTGGGCACCAGGGACTCATTCACAGCCATCTGCAGTAATCTGGCTGCAGCTTTAGTAAAAATATCTGCCAAAAAATGTTTGGTAGATACGAAACAACGCAGAAAATATGTTCCAAATATATTTTAAAAGTTTTTAGACCTGCACAAAATACCGGTTTAGCACATTATGTTCTGAGGAACTTATATGCCAACATATGAAAAGTCAGAAACTTGGATGATTTAAGATGGGAAGACTGCAATCAGGATCTATGTTGCTGCTGTTTCCTCCCCCTCCTCCTTTCTTCGCTGAGCCTCTCCTCCCTCTGCCCGCCTGGCCTTTCCATCGTATCGATCAGCGTCTCCGACAGCAAAACACAGACGAGACAACGCTTTGTGGTATTTTGGCAGGTGAGAAGGATGGAGGCAGAGAAAAGAAGACCAAAGAAAGGGAGACAAGGTGGGAAATGAGGTGATGGGAAAGGCAGGGAGGAGGGGCTGGTCTGTTTGAATTTTCCATTAAAAGAATCATCTGCTGCAGCCCGGAAGAATGGAGACGGATGAAGAGATAAAGAAAGGTGGAGATGAGTTAACATATCTCTATCAAAGTCTGACGCACTTTACAAACTTCATTCAGAATCGATAAAAGCTCCTGGAATGGCTGAAATTATTCCCTTAAATCCGAACACCTGGGCAGCTGAGGCCGCCGTGAGTAAAGGAGGACAGAAAGCTACCTGAGAAGGTTGCTGTTTTATTTCACTTCAAATCGGAGCATCAAACGCCAGAATGCTTGGAAACAGTTGGCAAATATATGCTAATATAAATGGAGTGGGTGGAAAACTGAAGGAAAAAATATCTTTTTTTATTTCATATCCAGGACATAGAAAAATGCAACATATATGGAATACAATCACCTGTTTGTTTTTTTTGTTTGTTTTTTTGTTTTGTTTTGTTTTTTTTTCCATTTCAGGGCTTAATTCACACAGTAAACAGCAGTAAATAGATATTCTGGCACAAACATGTATAGAATGCAGAACAGGGAGCAACTGTGATCTAAAATCTGAAAACATGAGCATCTTCAGCTCTGCTGACTGTGTTCCTGTTTGTAAGCTGAACTTAAATAGTGTTTTTGTAGCCAAACTAAGTTTACTGTCTTTATGGGCCCCAACATAATTCATTTGAAGCCGAACAGTCGACGCGCAGTCGCGTGGTTGCAAACCGGGGACACCCCTCCTGCTTCAGTATACCTCACACCCTTCTCGCCGGGGTTCCCCTCCGTTTTGCTTTTGCGAATCATACCCAGAGACACTTTTGTGTCCTTCGTGGACAACGACGCTTCAGTTTTCATCCAGGTTAGTTTAGGAGTTAGTAACCGTTTGCCAGTGTTATCATTATTATTATTATTATAGTAGCTATTTAGTGAAGAACCATACAAATGTATGCAATTCTTCACCGCGTCAGATAGAAGTTCCTCAAAAGTATTCATGTCTCCTGCAGAGACACAAACCGGATAGTGGAAGCGGACTAGTTGAAGAAAAACAACACTGCTGTCCGAGCGCATTTCTGCTTAAAACACGACAACAAACTTCTGACCAGTCAGACAACGCTGCGCACAGAGCTCTGTCGAAGTACTTCGACCCGGGCCTGGTGTGGAGTTCGGTAGGCGGGTGGCTCCCTGCAAACAAAATGACGCAGTTTTCGTTCCGCGTCTTCGTCAACGAGAACTGATTTCAGCCCTTTGGATGAAGTATGTGGGAGCTTTAACAGTCTCAGTACAACTTGTGGTTTGTTGAGCCAAACGACCATTCACTGAAAACATCTGTTGGAGGAAGATGGAATAATTTCTGCCTCTTATGTGCCTCCATTTCCGTGCATCATAGTCGGTCTCGCTACCAAGACTCGGGAGAAGACAAGACAGAAAATGGTCTGAAGTTGTATTAAGTCCGTTTAAAACAAACTCTGGTCTCCCCCCCATCTTGAGGGGTTTCTTTGTGTAGATACAAACACAAACACAGTTGCACAAGGGAGCGGTCCAGAGCAACCGGATCGAGATCACAGCTCGTTTAACAAGAGGGGCAATCCGGGAAGATTGTATTGTTCCTCTCGGGAGAAGTGTTTTTAGTCAGAGTGCGTTTTTGGTTGCAGCAGCGCGGGAGTGGAACTCCGTCCCTCAGACAATCAGAGCTTCTGTTGCTTATTATCAGTTTAAAAAAACAACTAAAGGTCTGGTTCATAACACATCCGATCTGCCAACATTTTGAATCATAAGCACCTTCTCCTGATCCCACCATGGGACCACCTTTGTTTTGCTATCGATATGAATGATTCATTTAGTTTTAATTACTTCTTGTACCTTTTATGATAGTTGTGTTGTAGCTTCCTTGTTATGTAATGATTGTATATTTTGTATTTATTGACAGATTTGTGTAGTTTAGTCATTTTAACCTTGTTTGAATAACCTTTGTCTGTTTTTAGTAAGACAATTTGAGCATTGTCCAGGGACAACAGATGAAAAATAGCTTTTTGGCTAATTCTGGTGCATTTACAAAATGTTAATTAGTGTGCATTGTCCCTACCAAATAAATAAAAAAAAAAAAAAAATTAAAATCACCTACTCCAAACAGTCTTGGTACAATTCTAAACAGACTCTAGAGCGGTTCACCTAAGGTGTGAATGTTATCCAACCTTGATCCGACAGTTCCCATAGCCAGGTCAGAGTTGCACTGTGGGAGGCGGCAGAGCAGGGGTGCCCAAGCCCAGACCCTTGAGGACTACCATCCTGCTCCTTCTGATTCAGGTGTGTAGGAGCAGGGATGCACCTAAAAGTTGCAAGATAGTAGCTGTTGAGGACTGGACTTGAGCACCCTTGCGGTAGAGTAAACAAACTAATGGTGGCATGTTTGTCTCTCAAAGCATAGGGAGGAAGTTTTCTGCCTCAAACTACCCCCACTTTGTCCAGTCCTGAGGGAAATATAGAGGTGATTCACAGGTACAAATACCTTGGTGTCTTTAAGCCCCGTATTGATAATCTTAAGAAACTCAAACTGAAGCTTTTGTTTCGAAATTCATTGTATTTTTCTTTTGAGGTGAAAAAGCAGCATGCCACAACATTTTGATCTATTTTAGATTAAGGAGACCTGTTTTATATGAACGTCTCAGCTCAATGTCTTCAAAAGACTGACACTGCTCCTCATACTTCTGAGGTTTGTCACCTCAGCCTTGACCCGTTATGGCCTTCTTTGTCTGGTTCTTTGTCCAGCAGGAGGTTGGGATGTTGATACACTTATTTATAAAGGCCAAGCTTGGGCCGTTGCCCTCCTATGACTGATTTAATCACACGGAGAAGCGTTGATCCTTACTTTTTGTGTTCAAAAGATCATTTCATGCTCCTCGTTCCATTTCCCTGCACAGAATCGGGGAAAAGAGCTTTTGTTTACTCGGCTCGTCTACATGGAACATGTTGCAAAAAGACTGGAAATTAACAGAATTTTTTTCATTGATCACTTTTAGGTCCAGAATGAGAGCACCAGAGATGACCCCTTGTTTTTCATCATTTCGTTTTGCATGGCATTTTGATCATGTTATCCTGTAGTAATTGTGCAACTCTTGCTACTTCTTGGCCAGGACTCATTTGAAAAAGAGGTTCTGAGTCTCACTGGGAATTTTCTGGTTAAATAAAAATAAAAAACTCTGTGCAGCTTTCAGAACATCAGCTTGAAATCATTCGGTTTACTTCTCAGATCATTTTACCTGAACTAAAACCCAGAAACACACTAATGATGTGATTAAACTCTCCATGTTTTCTCAGAACGCAGCATCTGCTTCCTGTATTTACATCTGGTTCTCCCGCCTCGGATTCATCTGACCAAAAAAAAGGACTAAACGTTTTCGCCGGGTTCAAACAGGCTCTGGTTCGCTTGGAGTTTTCTCTGTGAAAATAAACTGAACCGCCGGAAAAAGTTACAAATTAAACTTTTCAACTGATTTGCACCAAAGAAAACGAACTACAGATGTGAAAACTCCCGAAGAAATGAGGCGAGATTTGTGGCAGTTTTGGAGGGAAACTCTGAATCCCACTTTCTTTCTCTTTTAAAAAAATAGTCTTTACACATCAAACTTTTTAAAGAATCTCTGATCAATGTAAAATGTTTCAGTCCAGGTGTTGCTTTGATATGGTTGCCTTATTTTAAGGTGGTCCTGGTGCCAAAAAAAAAAAGCCTTTAAAAAGTCTCCTTTATGTGTTTTCAATCATCTCAAACTGTTTTCAAGGTTTTTTTTTTTTTTTTTTATTAGTCACTTAAGTTTTGATCAGTATTTTGATGTGGATGTTGATCTCAAGATGTTCTATTTCAGAAAAACAAAAAAACAAAAAAAACTTTTTTTTTAAAAGCACTTGGGCATTTTGGACCTTGGCCTCATTTGGTCCCATCTGAGCAGATCACCTTCTTGGGTACAGGGGTCTGAATTCAAATACTGAATTTTACTGGTAAAAATGATGAAAACCACATAATTTTCCATCAAATCTGAAATTATGCACTGCTCTATGTTGCTCCATCGCATAAAATCCCAATAAAACAAATGGAAATTTGTGCTTGTAAGCTGACAAAATGTGTAAAAGTTCAAGAGGGTGTGAATACTTTTAGATTTCTCTCCAATCTCTGATGCATGGATGAATCTGTAACGTAAACAGAAAAGGACAAAGTACAAGTTGAACCAGTGACTCATGGAGCCTGCTGGGGTTTTCTGATAAGCATCAAAATGACCTGATCGACCAATCAGCTCACTGACATTAATGCAGCGACTAACCAGCAGCTGGGTTCCCGGCTGCACCAGCAGCTCTGCAGGCGCTCACGTGTGTTTGTGTTCAAGAGCTGGACGCTCGTCATCGCAGTTTATAGTGAGAAATTATAAATATTCTGTTTGCATGTTGAAAAAAAAAAAAAACCCTACGTTTTTACAATAAACTGACGAGATAAACGTTGCAACTGACTGTGAAAACCTAAAATGTCAAGTTGATGGGGATCTGGTCCCCTTGACCTTTTTGATAATGCTGGATTACTGCGGCATGCATCTGCAAACAGCATCGGGTTAATCCACAATGAGTTCCATTTTATCATAAAAAATCATGCTTGATGCTGAAGTGATAAGGAGTTAATGCACATTTAATTGTTATTAATGCAAAAACCAGAAATAAAAATATCCATGACAGACTTTAAATATAAACCTTTGCAACTGGAATATGTTTAAGCTTCATTCATTTCCAAGAATTCTGTTTTAATTGACTGCCTTGCAGTAACATTATCTTTTTCACCTATAAAATGACTAAAATACTAGATGAATAAGATTTATGCAAATTGATAGGGGAAAAGTGATTAATATAAAAACATTTCAACAGCTTGGACATAAATATTTTACATCAACAGAAACTTTAAAAGGTTATGGGGAAAAAAAAAAGCAAAAACAACAACCAGCAAGTCCTTTACAATTTAAAAGAAAAACACTCAGCTGTTTTCACACATGCACATAAACGGAGTATTTAAATCAAGAACAAGGGGAACCTACGGGGGGGATCTGCAGGAAAACGGGTCCAGAAACATCGGCAGGGTAACTGAGGAATCCAGTAACAAACATTGAAAATCCAAGAGTTTAAATATTGAGGGGTGTGATTACAGACTAGATGCTGGTGGTTGATGACGAAACAGGGTGAATCTGGGGAGAGAAGGCAAACAGGTAAAATGAAAACTAAATCACAGAACACGCTGAACAGGGACTGAGAGGATCTGGAACCAAAAAGGAAAAAGCCTCAAATAATCTAGGAGAAATACAAATATGCCAGAAACAGAACACAAGAATAAACTAGGGCTGCAGCTAACAATTATTTTAGTTATCGATTAATCTGTCGATTATTCTGACAATTAATTGATTCATCAGATAAAAAACTTGGCACTTTCTGCAGATTTTTCATTCAGATTTTTTTTAATACATTAGAAATACAATATGCAAATAAATAATTCTGTTTCTTTTTTTAAATAAGAAAATAAACACTGTAATGTGTAAAATGCAATAACGTTTGATCATTTGTAGCAAAGGATGCATCTGCAGCGAAGATAAAAGTGTTTCTAACATCAACATGTGACGAGCTGGGACCTTCCTGCTTGACTCAACATAATACAGTGAAGGGCTGATCTGTTCACTGTTATTTGGATTAACTGATTAATAAATGGATAGCAAAGGGTGCTTAATAGGAAATTTTTATTTTTACAGAATTTCACTTTGCAAACACACCCTGCTTCAATTTCTGTGCAGTCACAGTGATGACAAATGTCAATTTAAAATTGTATGTACACCTTTTAAAAATCCTCAGTGAAAACATGTTTATACATCCTTAACTCGTCGGTGCACAAACTGGATGGAAATCGATTTATTAACTGCATT
This sequence comes from Anableps anableps, assembly GCA_014839685.1. Lineage (NCBI taxonomy): Eukaryota > Metazoa > Chordata > Actinopteri > Cyprinodontiformes > Anablepidae > Anableps > Anableps anableps. The sequence goes on along the minus strand of CM026073.1, from coordinate 35,026,668 downwards.
TTCATGTTTATTTGTGTCTTTCGGTGGAGATGGGATTGTACATGAAAACGGCCCTTTATTAACCATTCAGACTCCCAACACGAAAAAGACACAATCAAAACTCAGATGACTTTATTACCCTGTGAATAAAAATAGTCCACATAGTTTGGATTTATTTTCCCATCCTTGTTACAGAAAGTTTCTGTTAATGTCTTAGAAGCGATGGAAAGCTCATGTTTGAACTGTTTTGCTTTTGCATTTTGCACGTTTGTGGTGCATTTGTATCCTAAAGAAAAAGATATACATTTTCAGATATCTCACAGACGAGGTATCAACATACATGTAAAAGCCTTACAAAAACGTTATGTTGAAGCAGAAAGACTTTCAGCATTCAAGCTGGTGCATGAACTGACTTGTACATTAAGGTGAGAGAACGCAAAAGTATTGCGAGGTCGCGCAACAAAAAATCCCCATGTCCCCTCGGGGGATCCGTCATTTTTTGCACAGTTTTGGCTTAATTACTGCTGAGAGTGTTGTTCTTTCAGCAAATAGCCTTTTTTGAGTCTGTTTGCTCCAGTTAACGATGAATCAAATGCTAAATTAGTTGATTATTTCAATAATCGATTCAACACGATTAATACGATTAATAATTTCAGCCCTAGAATAAACAAAGAAACTAAGCATAAAAGGTTGAACATGAATGGCAACACCTTATAACCAATAATAATACACTAAATATGGCAAGACCTGTTAGTATCAAGAAGTGTGTTTTTTGCAGTTGGACCCAAGTGCAGATAACCAGAGGCAGCAAAGTTAAGTGCGGAGGTTCATTAGCTGAATCTAAAACTATACATGGAGAAAAAGACTTACAGTGGGGCACAGGGGACCAGCAGGGAGACAACTGGGGAACTCTGAGCTACAGGAAGAGCCAGTGGAGCTCAAATATACCGAGGAAAAGGAGGAAATAACAAAAAGACCAGAAGAGCTAATCAAAGGTGAGTAGATGCAGCTGGGAAGGGAGGAGAAGCAAAGAAAATGAAAAAGAAACCTGAACCTAATCTAAACAGAAAGAAACACAAATCTAAAGAAACAAATCCAAAGACAAACAGCGAGAATAGCTGAACTAACACGACGGATAAACTAAAATGGCAAGAAATCAGATAATAGACAACAAGGAAATGATCAAACTGAAACATGAATGAAACTGAAAGTCCAGAAAAAACCCAAGGATGGTGACATTTTCAGATTTTCCTGTAGAAACTTCATCCTGGAGTGATGCTACGCTCTACATTCGGACCCTGTGAGATATAAACCTTTACATTTCAGCTCTCGTCACGCTCAGTTTCATCTCCACATGTACAGTTTACACATCAAAAACGTTGGTATTCGTATCTACTTTCACTCAGTGTCTCTCGAGCTTGTAGGACTTTCAGCTTTTTGTTCAATCAGCCCAGAGTGCTGAGAACATCCCTCTCCTGCATAAAACACTGTAGGCGTGAAAGAGCGTCCATGTGTGGCCAGCAGGAGGTTCAACAACTTTTCAGCATAGCCGGTAGTCTTCATCCAGTGCCTGTTTGTTTGAGGCGTACGTTTTTGATACTGTCAGAAAGAGTGGTTCTGTGTGAAACTACGTCTGAATTTCGGCGCGAACAGGTGCTGAGGTGTGTTATGTTGTCAGGAAGTAGATTTCTTCTGCATATCTTCAACGTACCAAGTGTGAATGCATCATCTCCTCATTGGAACTTTGAAAAATGACTCAAAAGGGTTTTTGCATATTTGCCTTATTAAACGAACAGCAATAAAAACAGGATTTGGGTCACTCCTTACTTAAAGACACTTGCTGTATGTACAGTGATGGTTCTAGGCCAGAGGGGGGCCCGAGCGGGGCAAATATTTCTTCACGGGGGCACAAAACAAAGCAATGAAACAACAAAAAAGTCAATATCTCACTGTTAACTAAATGTTACCTATTATGCTTCCTTGAGCAGGTTAGGATGGGTCTATGGGCTACAAACATTATTACATGTTTTGCACAAAATCATTCTTAGATAATGAGATTTCAGTCTGGTCAGTTCTGTTTACTTTGAGCTCCTTTTAGAACGAGCTGTTTCGGGCAGACTGCTTGGTTATTAAAAGACCAACAGTAAGATTTTAATTTGTGGGTAATGATTTTGTCCTATTTAAAACTTAAAAGTCTCCACATGCAATCAGTCACCTGTGCTGGAGGGGCAAATATGCTTCGTTCTTTAATTGCAGTCGGAGGGCCGCACAAAATCAGTCCAGGGACCGCAAATGGCCCCCGGACTACACTTTTCACACCTCTGATTTAAAGGGGAGTAGTCTGGTACTCAAAAATGGCTGATTAGAGTTGCAGTTGCATGAACCGGACTGAACGTGGATCAGAAATGGACCCGTTTGCTTTTATTTGCAAAGTTACCAGAGATGACTGGTTTTAATCTGGTTCTATATAAATGAACGTTAGAATGAACTAAACCGACAATTTAAAAAAAAAAAAAAAAAAAAAAAAAAAAAAACCCAGACAGCTTGAAATGGAAAGTAAAACTGTATTTAAAAAGAAGGTCGTGTTTGGTGCTGATGTGGAAACCTTTCTCAGTAATTTGTCTTTGGCTAAGAGGGACTTTCTCCTCATCTATCCCACTTTCAACAGCAGGAGAGTCTGAACCGGATCAAAACGAGGAGTTATTAAAGATTCTGTCATCTTCCTCCTCCTCCTCCACCGGACGGCCAGAAGGGTCCTGAAATGTCATGTCCTGCTACTAATGAGGTGGGAGCTTGTGTGTGTCTGCAGGGGTAAGAGGAGTTTAGGGCTTGCATGTCTGCGGTTAGAGGAACGATTTAATGCGCGCGCGCACACACACACACACACACACACACACACACACACACACACACTGACATTTAGCTGCACCATAGACTCTAATTTTGTTTCAGCATCTGGCCTTCAGACCGGCCACTTCTGTCGCTCTTTCCTCTCCCTCATGCACTCATCTGAGCCTCTGTACGTGCGCTCTCCATTAAAAACACTCTTATTCTGTTATTGCATCCTCTTTATTGTTACATTGGTTTTATTATTCTTCATTTCTATTAATAAACACTCCCTTTTCATCCTCTCTGAGCACTCTGTTCCCTTTTTGTTGAACTCCACCATCCCATCGATTGTAGAAATATAGAGTCTAGAAGAACCTGGTCTAGTTCAACATGTTGCTTGTTTGTCTTATTTTCTGTTGCTGCCTCCTTCTTAAAAAGGTCTCAGTCATAACAATCAGCATCACTGTGCTTCAGTATAAACATGAATTATACATTTAATTTGTTTCATTTTATGCAAACTGAATGCATCCTTTGGCCTAAACTTTGTTTTTCTCATCTATGATTGCACCCTGGTAGAGATTCAAGTTTACCAAGTTTTTTTTTTCATTCTGTAATTTTATTTTATGAATGTATCATTTTTTGCGGGAGACGGTTATCCTTTAAAATGCTTGAGTTTTAATACAATTGACAGATCTGTTTTATTTTCCCTCAAATTTAAACGATACAAAGGATGCATTTTTATGTAAAGATTTCTTTATACTCAGTTTGTTTCTTTTAAATTAAATTTATTCACAGGCACTTTAAAAGTCAAGTCAAATTTTTTTTTGTAGAGCACATTTCAGCAGCAAGGGAGTTCAAAGTGCTTCACATTGTAAAACCATCAATCAAGTATGCATCAAAATCATAAAGATCAAGAAAATATCATCAAGCAAATATAATTCAAAAATACTAATCAATGTTCCACTTACTACTAATCAAAGGCAGCTCCAAACAGGTGGGTTTTTAGCTTTGATTTAAAGGAACTCAGTGTTTCGGCTGTTTTGCAGTTTTCTGGAAGTTTGTTCCAGATTAGTGGAGCATAAAAACTGAAAGCTGCTTCTCCATGTTTGGTTCTGGTTCTGGGGATGCAGAGTAGACCAGAACCAGAAGACCTGAGTGGTCTGGAAGGTTGATACAATGACAGCAGGTCTTTCATGTCTTTTGGTGCTAAGCCATTCAGTGATTTATAAACTAACAGAAGTATTTTAAAGTCTATTCTCTGAGCTCCAGGGAGCCAGTGGAAGGACTTTAGAACTGGGGTGATGTGCTCTATTTTCTGGGTCTGAGTGAGAACACTAGCAGCAGCGTTTTGGATCAGCTGCTGCTGTCTGGTTGATTTTTTTTTTTTTTTTTTTTTTTTATGCAGACCTGTGAAGACACTGTTGCAGTAATCAATGCGACTAAAGATAAACGCATGGATGAGTTTCTCTAGATCTTGTTGAGACATTAGTCCTTTAACCCTGGAAATGTTCTTCAAGTGATAGAAGGCTGACTTTGTAACTGTGTTTATGTGTCTCTGAAGGTTCAGGTCTGAGTCCATCACTATACCCAGATTTCGGGCCTGAACTCGTTTCTAGCTGTAATAACTGAAGCTGCGCGCTGACTCTAGATCGTTCCTCTTTGGGTCCAAAGATAATAACTTCAGTTTTGTTTCTGTTCAGCTGGAGAAAGTTTTGGCACCTCCATGCATTGATTTGTTCTAAGCATCTATTCAGAGCTTGGATGGGTTCAGAGTCACCTGGTGACATCATGATATAGAGCTGTGTATCATCTGCGTAGTTATGGTTTCTAATCTTGTTACATGTTCTAATCTGAGCTAGTGGTAGCATGTAGATAATAAATAGAAGGTGCCCCTGGATTGAACCTTGGGGTACTCCACATGTGAGTTTTGTCTGCTCTGATGTGAAGTTGCCTAAAAAACAAATAGATCCAGTTTATATACAGTGGCTTGCAAAAGTATTCATACCACATCTTTTGTCACATTACAACCACAAACAAATATATTTCATTGGAATTTTATGTCAAAACGTTTTTTACAAGTAAAAAACTGACAAGTTCAGTTTGCAAAAGTATTTAGTCCCTTTTTCTCTGAGTGCAACCAATTGCCTTCAGAAGTTGCCTGATGATTGCTGATGACTAAATAAAGTTCACCTTTGTGTAATCTAATCTCAGTACAAATGCAGCTGCTCTGTGACGCCTCAGAGGTTGGTTAAGGGAATACTGGGGAGCAAACAGCATCATGAAGTCCAAGGAACACAGCAGACAGGTCAGGGAGAAAGCTGTGGCTATAAAAAGATTTCCCAAGCTTTGAACATCTTTCGAAGCGCTGTTCAATCCATCATTCAGAAATGAAAAGAGTATGGCACAACTGTAAACCTACCAAGAAAAGGCCGTCCACCTAAACTTACAGGCTGAACAAGGAGAGCACTGATCAGAGATGTAGTCAAGGGGCCCATGGTGACTCTGGACCACATACAGGGATCCACAGCTCAGGTGTGGGAATCTGTTCACAGGAAAATCATAAGAAGTCCATTTGCAGTTTTCCAGAAGCCATGTTGGGGACACAGCAAACCTGGGGAAGAAGGTGCTTTGGCCAAAATGCTGTGTGTGGCAGAGAACTAACACTATACATCACTCTAAACACACCATCCCCACTGTCAAATATGGTGGTGGCAGCATCATGCTCTGGGGGTGCTTCTCTTCAGCAGAGACAGGGAAGATGGTCAGAGTTGATGGGAAGATGGATGGAGCCAAATACAGGGCAATCTTGGAGGAAAACCTGTTGGAGTCTGGAAAAGACTTGAGAATAGGGCGGAGCTTCACCTTCCAGCAGGACGACCACCCTAAACATAAAGCCAGGGTGGCAATGGAATGTTTTAAAACAAACATATTCATGTGTTAGAATGGCCTAGTCAAAGTCAAAACCTAAACACAATCAAGAATCTGTGGCAAGATCTGAAAACTGCTGTTCACAAACACTCTCCATCTAATCTGACTGAGCTTGAGCTGTTTTGCAAAGAAGAATGAGCAAAAATTTTAGCCACTAGATGTGCAAAGCTGGTGGAGACAGGCCCCGAAAGAGTTGCAGCTGGAATTACAGTAAAAGGTGGTTCCACAAAGTATTGACTCAGGGGGACTGAATACTACTCAATAATATAAAAGATAAAAGGTTTCTCCACGTCGTTGCTGGTAGAAAACTGATGTACTGAGTGCTTGCTCAGTTCTGACACTGATTGTGTGCATAGATGACTTTCCATACATCAGTGAACGCTCCTCGTGGACCGTTACTGTAAATAATGCTGCAAATTGATGAGAACAGAAGTTTGAGCTTCACTGTTATGAAATGCTTGACTTTACCCATCTGTCTTTTTGATCTCCATCTCTTTCTCTCTCTCTCTCTCTCTCACACACACACACACACACACACACACACACACACACACACACACACACACACACAGATTCCTTCATTGCTATTGTTCCACCCATATGCAAGCCAGCACTTGCACTGAAAAAAGGAAAATAAAAGGCTGTGGAAAACTGCTCTTCCTCCCTGCTTCTCTCCATATGCCTCGCCTGCCCTCATTAAAAGTGATGGGTGCACGTCACACGTACATGCATACACACACACGCATCAAATCACATCATCTCCAACTGTCATATTAGTAAAATATTAATGCTGAGCTCCTCTGTGTGTGCATGTGTTTCCTCTCGAGGGGGGGTGTGCTTTGTGCCTGGGTGGGGATTAGTGACAAAGATCTGAGACCTGGATGGTCATCTTACATGGATTCAGAGTAATTGGCAAAAAGGGAATAGTGAAGAATGATTTAGGATGAGGTGCAGGAAAAGGTGACTTCTGAGAAGAAATTTCAAAATGATGAAAGAGAAAGGACGTCGTGAGAGAAACAAGCCGATGTTTGGTTTAAAATCAGAATCCTGTATGATTACGCTTCCATTGTTCTCTGCAGACACGACACGATGAAAGCATTTAGATATAGACGGGACGAACTGCAGCCTGAAGTGGATTCAACCGTTCCACAGTCAATCAACCTGAAAGATTCAAAACAACATGAAAGGTGGTCAAAACTGCGTTTTTCACTTAAAGCTGCAGTATGTAACTTTTATTTAAAAATATATTTGTTAAAATTATCATTATGTCATGACAGTATAATATAAGACAGATAATCTGTGGGGGGGTAAGCAAGCTCTTCTATCATTCCCAGTGCTCCCAGTACAAACTGCAGAAATACACCGCTCAGTCAGAAACAACCAATCAGAGTCAGGAGGAGGGTCTTAGCGCTGCCAATCACACTCATGTAGGCGCTGCTCACACACTCCCCCTGCTCTCTGCTACGCTGCAGCTGGTTCACCACAACATAGCCTAATGCTAATGCTAATGCTAGTTAGCATAGCCACCGATGACAGCAAGATAAACAGTTTTGCTGGAATGGTGAGTTGTTTCTCCACCATCAGCACATTTAGCAGCGCATAGATGAGGGTGACTGACAGCGCTAAGCCCCTCCTCCTGGGATGTTTCAGGTCAGGAGAGGCGCATTTCTTTGGACAGCAATAGCAGCTCAGGGAGGAGATGGAGGAGCTTGACCTTTTCACAGATTATCTGTCTCAGACCAAACTGTCACGACCTGGTGACAGTTTTAACAAATATGCAAAAAGCATATTTTTGTAAAAGTTACATACTGCAGCTTTAGCTGGTTCCACTGATAGAACTGGGCCGGAGCACTAACTGGGTGTTTACATCACAATATATTAAGGAGATCTGCAGGATTATGGTTTGTGTTTTCACTGTGAAACAGTTGCTAAACAGGTTGCTTTTATGTGACTTCACGTAGCTGTAGTGCGAGAGCACGGAATACAGATGGAGGGCAGGCAGTAAAGTAGCTGAGGCAATGCCGTTTGAAAGATCGTGTTTTGTGCAGTTTACAGCTGAGCTAATTGTTCTAATAATGAAAAGGGAAGAGGGGAAAGGGTTATTGACCAGTGGTCATTCATAAATGTGAAACGTGTAAAAAGATCAGAACAACTCCCTAAAAAGTGGATTTAACATCTACATCCGCGGTCCGGAGGAGCGGTGTCTTCTAACGCCAGTGTCTGCAGCATTCACTTCGTCAGCTGGTGAATAGCTTTCCAACTTGGGAGTAAGCGTTACTGTTAATCTCGTGATTGGGACAGTACAGAAAAAAAAGTTAACGGGAGCAGACAGGAGCGGGAACCAGCCAATAGACAAAATCACGATGACGACAAATGAAACATAGGACAGGCGCCGCCATTTTGTAGTTTTAAGATGAGATGATAATATAAGATGAACTTTATTGTCCTGAAGAGGATTTGTCTTGGGTACAGACTCTGGTTGCTGCATAATCCAAAACTGTGACTGTCACATTACATTCACACATAAATCTACTTCTGTAATAAATCCATTAAGAGAAATAAATACATAAAAGAAGCATGTCAGTACAGTTTAAAATCTTAGACACCATTGCTTATAGTCACAGTTTGTTTGTTCCCCTTTATGGCTTTGATAGAAAGTGGAGCAAATGAGTTTTTATAGCAGTTCAGTCAGGTTTTCTTTTAATAAGCCTAGACTTTAATGAAAGTCAAAAGAACTACATGACCCAGAAGCCCACAGTGCTTCTAGTGGCTGCACTCTGTTGGAATTCAAAGAAGAGCAGCAATGGAGGGATGAAACACCAGTGGAGACACCAATTTACCACAATACTTGCTTGACTAGGTCTCTTCTCGACTTCTGGGGGGTGAGAGGTCAGGTGGGCTGGTGCCAGCTGCCCAGAGGCTGCTAGTAACAAGTACTGCTACTTGTTGCTAGCAACTTCTGAGCGAAGTTTCAGTTTTGCTGGGAGACGACATGGTTGAGGAGAGGCGATCCATCCTCAATCCAGAAAATGTAGATTAACTTTGGTTCCTACATAGCAACATATAACTTTTCCTAATGTTCCTGGACTTATTATGTGAGAACATGTTAGATATTAGATGAAGTGATGTTTCTGATCGTTAGCTGTAACTAGTTGAAGAGTGGGAAAGTCGACTGATTTGGCAGTAGTATGATCAGATCAAATTTAGTGTATTACCTAAAGACTAAATGAAGAAGAAAAATGGGAGTGAGAGGAGTGGGAGTGATTTTACTGGGAGTGGGATGGGACAGGAGTGAAAAGCCATTCCCGCGTCACCCTGTAATACACACAAACTCACACCAGGATCATGACAGTTTCAGCTTTGAAAGCTTTTCTGGATCTCCATAAAGGCTTTAGAGTTTGTCTCTATAATCTGATTGTAGTTTTGGGGACATTTTTGCTTGCAAGCATTTTACAGTTGAATATTAGCAAAAGTTTTAGCAGTTTATGCCCCAGTGGAGCAACATAATTCAATTCATTTTTTTGTACAAGTTGTTTGCAACATTGTGAGAGGAGCTGCAAACAGAAGAAAAAAATACATCAAATAGTAATAAGAGTGCGCAAACGATGTGAAACAGAACTCTAGAAAGATCCTGCCTGCACAGTCGGATCATTTCTTTAACAGATATTTTTGAGAAGAAATTATAGTTATAACCCTAAACCGTATTTGACAAGTGACCTCTGGGATACAAGGTGGAAACAACACCGCATCAATGGTTGCCATGCAACACAGATGGCACCACAAGTAATAACAAGCAACCTTTCAAACAAACCAGCTCACTGGGAAGCGCTAACCCCAAGGGCTGCTGATTGCAACCAGCTGTAGGTGAACATGGAGACAGCACATTTTTCTGAAACCTAATAAAGTCCTGAAGTAACACGAAGAGTAAGACAGATCAAGGGAAGCGAAACAGAAAGGGAAAGAGTTGGAGAGAACCGCAGAAGAAGGATGAGGGATACCTTGAAGGAGAAGCTCGGTTAAAGAAGACAAAGTGTTATTGCTGTTTGGTTCCACAGACTTGAGCAGGGGGGCCTCGTTCTTTTCCCTTCCTCTCAAGCACACAAATACACACTGGGGGGCAGGCGGGGGGACGCCTCTTTGGGCACCAAGGTCTTTCCTCTCACTAAATTAAAACCATTAATAACCAACTGGGAGAAGAGGAAGAAAGGAGGCATGAGGGAGATGGATGGACGGTGGAAAAACAGATGTAAGAAGAATGGTGCGATTAGAGGATCGAAAGACTGCTGCAAGTGAGGTAAACTGATGGGAAAGCTGAGGAATAAAGCAAGAAGTGTGTGCTGAAGAGGGGTTTAAAGTTTCAGGAACAACATGATGTTCCCAGCACCAGTAAGGGCAAGATGGCAGCAAAAATAGACTACGTTTCATGGAATCTCAACAAAGAAGGCAAATCAGGAAAACGGAAGAAGGAAAACATGGATGGAGGTTAAAAGCAAAGGTTTTCAGACAGAGTCTACTTATTATCTTCTGTCCAGGGTGGACCCTGCCTCTCGCCCAGTGACACCTGCAGATAGACACCTGTCCCTCACGACCTGGCAAGGATAATTAGACAATGGAGGGATGTTAGCAGTGCTTAATTTATAAATCAAACAATGCCGGAACTAATAGCGGTGTAAAACAAGGGTTAACTGAGACAAGCACGGTTCCTGGAATGCAACACAACGCTTGGGCGGTCAAAAGTCAAAATACTAAGCCAATTCATATTTATATATTACTTTTAAATGCTTTGTGTGTGATTTATAAGTGTATCAAGTGCAGGATCGTGTCTTACCTAGCTAGTTTTTTAGCGTAGCCTCCACTGTGGCCAGGTGTGTCCCCTCATCCTCCACCCTGCTTAGCATTTTGCGCCGTGGGACATCAAGCGCTGCTCTAACTTTTTGGCCACACTTAGAAAATAAGTGTTCAGGCTGTTCATCACGACTGGCTGTGAGCTCCTGCTCCGGTCCGACAAACCAGTTAGCTTGGCGCTCACCCACACCATTCGCACGTGCTCCAGTATCTGCATTGCGACTGCCTTCATGTGCTTCAATTCTCCGTCGTTTAATTATACAGTGAGAGGCTTTTTTGTAAAATAAATAGATACATTTTAAAGTAAATTGGACTGTCCTTTGGACATTTTAAATGCTGTTATTTTAATAAACTGGTGCCATTGACTTGATGCGTTACGCACTACGTAATGTGATTACCCATCAAACATTTCTGCTTTAGGTGTAATTTTGATAAATGTATACTGAAAATTCTATTAATGACCCACATAACTTTAAAACAGATTTGCAATTTAATTGTGTTTTATTATATTTGTGGTTTTTAATCAAAATGCTCTTGACTGTGGACTTTTTAGGGCAGATGTTTAAGGGTAGAAGCAGAAATGCTTACTTGAAGAGACAGATCTTATGTGATATTAAGAAGCTCGTAAGTGGCTGTCATGTTTAAAGTTAATTTCTATGTAGTTTTTTTTTTTTTTTTTTTTTTTTTTTTTTTTTTTTTTTTGGAGATTACATGTCCAATATAGGTGTTGTTGCTTGAAAGCAGTCAAATTTGTTAATAACTTTATTATTAGTAGCCTTGACACTTAGCGGATCCAAGCAGACAATTATTGGACCGCACCCTGTCAAAATAAGAACAGGATCCAGCTCAAACTGAGCCCTGGATGGTAGTAAAGGATGATCCCCCCCCCTTGAGTGACAGACATTAGGTAAACCTTAACCATCTTCTCACAAAGCCTTGAAGAACCTCCAAGACCTTAAACCCAGCAGAACAACCCTTCAAAATGCATTAAACATGAAAGTTATCATTTTAGCCATTTCAGTGCTGTCAACATAAAATTCAAAATGCTAGAACGCTCTCTGCCTATCACACCACACTTTTCATCAGACACCGAATGAAAAACAAAAACCATATCGTTAACCACAGGAGAAGAAAGAAATATTAAAATATCACATCCAGAAGGTCACAGGCCCTTCGAAGGTAACAATGCTGATCACAACAGGAGCAAATATTATGTCTGCCTGAATTTTAGAGTTACTATTTCTAGTTTTTGCACCAAGCAGTCATTTTCTATGGCCACAGGCAGATTCATCTTACCAAGGAGAGCTTTTAAATCTGTCTGTCGGGTACCAGTTTGGTACATCTCCAAGTCAGGCTTTCATACAAAATCACTCCCTTCTGATCGTGAAAATGAATGTAACTGTTATACAAGCCTGAACTTCTAAATTTGATCATACCGTGTCACTGAAAAGTTTACGCGCCCCTATAACAATGTTTTGTGATGTAAAAAATGAAACTGATCAATGTTTTTCCACACTTTTTTATTGGAAACTTAAAAAACAAACCATTAGAGGAAAAAAAATGAAAAGGTACAGTAACATGTTTCCATAAATGTCCTCAATCTTAAGTATGTTTTTGCATGTTTTGATTTGGTTTCAGCCCTCAGTCAAAATCCTTTTTCATTAATTATTGTAATAATCTAATTTTCTAAAAAACAAACAAACAAAAAAAAGCATAATGTTCGGTTTTCATGAGCAGAAATAAATACTTGAAATACATCTCTCCCTATATCTATATGAATATATCAGGTTTCATCTTTTGAATTGAATTACCTCTTCAATGATATTCCAACTGAGATGCACCTAAATAATTTCAGCAGAGGAGCTTTTAAATCCAATCATTCTGTTTTGTTCAGCATGTTGGGTTATAGAAAAACCACAAACCCAAATAATATATTTCTCTGATAAAACAGAAAGCAACATTTTGCTAATTTGCAACAGGTTAAAACAGATTCTAACCCCATTAGTGCAAAAAAATACTTGCTTTTTTATAACAATCTGGATATCAAATAGCTGGTCCTGGTATATATTAAAGAAAACTGATACAGTGTGTACTTAGCAATTAGTGAGGCTGATATAATAAAGCTCAGCAGGGTGTAAAAACACCTTTGCTTTCTTGTAGTAAAAGCTAGATGCACAGATCAAGGTTGCTGATATTGCCTAGCAACCGCTAGCCCTCCACATCACTTTTTTCCCTCTCTCTGTTGTTCACATGTTCATTTATGTTCATTGAAATCTGCCAGATAGTTCACCAGTTTCATAAGCAACAGCAACCTTGAGTCAGCTCACTGAGTTTTTCATCAACACACAAACGCACCAATACAAGCCTATTCACACACACACACACACACACACACACACACACACACACACACACCATCCTCTGAGTGTGTTTGCTGCCCACAAAAAGATGTTACAGAGTGTCAAACCAATATCTGTCTCTTCATTGCTGCCTACCTCTCCATTTTCAGCTCAAGGACAGAAAAAAAGGAAGCAGGAAGAGGGAAAATAATAATAAAAAAAAAGTTAGAAAGTGATGGAGAGGGCAACCGACAGGAAGAAACTAATGAAAAGATGAGGTTTTCATGCGAAGGCAAGCAAGATGGTCAATAAGTGATGGAGACGATTCACACGTTCCACAGAGATATAAACGTAGGGCTTAAACCCTGCAGCATGTTTTAAAGGATTTAAAAACTAAATATCTTTTATAATGAATAATAAAAGATATTTAGTAATAATAATAAAGCATGACTTTATGTTAAAGGATGCAGATTTGGCTTCTCTTGTTAGGCATTTTTGCGCAGGAATGAGAAAATAAAGGAATCAGTTTAAGTTTAAATTCCAGAAATCAGAGAAACTTGTGCCCATATTTGTTTTATTGGGGGGGACTCATCTTTTTGCACAATTACTAAGAAAATTACCATGATTACTGTGCATCAACAATGTCCACAAAATCTGACATTTCCCCACATCGAGACCCACTTTTTTTCTAAAACTCCGGCCTTCATTGCAGAAAGGGAAGCAGTAGCAGCAGCTTAGAGGCAACATGGATTTAAAACCGGAAGATTAATCAATAATTAAGCACAAATTAGATAAATATAACACTATGTAAGTGTACAATGACAATGTCTCCCAGCATGCATGAAGCTGTTGCAGAACTGGAGCTCCTTCTGTGACACACTGTTGCATCCTAGGTGCACAAAGAAGCATTATCACAGATCCTTCCTCCCAGCAGCTGTTGGACTCTATAACCATCACTGCTCCCAACAAGATCAATAAGTGTTTACATCGCTGCTGGTATTGCACATCTGTTTTTCTGCACTGTTTTATCATATATTGTAAATTGTCTGTTGTTTTATTAATTCACAAATACACATGCACATTATGTACATAAAGCCATCCTACTCAGTTGCACATCCCATGGACTGCAATATCATATTTCTTATAACTGCACAGTATTATGTTATAATCTTGACCTTACTGTACAGTATATTATTATTATTATTATTATTATTATTATTATTATTATCTAACACTTTTTGATCTTTATGTAAACCTACATGCCTCAATGTTGCTGTTACACATGAATGTGACAATAAAGAATATTTATTTTCTATTCTATTTCTATTCTCTATAAATTATGGAAAAACGTTGCTAATTATGTTGCTCGTCTAAACTTGCGTGCCCTCGCAGGGCTGTGGGGGGAGTGAGAGGCCCCAGTAGTCATTCCAGAGTTTCTGCAGGTTTCAACAACTCATATTTAAGACTTTTTAGGACCTTTACGAATGAAATTGGAGACCTATATCACAACAGAAATGTACAGAAGAAATACAATTCTTTTTAATCTTTTTCCCTGTTTGTCTTCATAGCTTGATCTGTGGCCCTCTATTCTCTTTTGGTTCCATGATCTACTCTTTTCCTTTTGTTGTCCCCAGCTGTGTTTCCCTTCATAGTAAAATAAAATTCGTCAAGAAGTAAGACTGGTGTTTGACCACCAACGCTGCTCTTAGATCAGTGCTAGTAGTAGCAGCGGGGACAGTTTTCTTGGGAGCTTTGGCCACGCCAAAACTGCGATAATTCTGGGATCCGTTTGTGGTTCGTGGCAGCTTTGTGCTTCCCACTCTGCATGTGACTCTTTACAACCTTAACTCCTATAGTGTCAAGCTTTTTTTCACAGAATGCACATATGCATCATATTGGTTGACAACAGATGTGAGCCACTGGTCGCCCAGCCAACCAGCAACAAACATGCACTGACCTACGATGATAAAAACACAAGATAGCTAGCTAGCAAGGGTATATTAGCTTGTTACCGATAGCCACAACCACTTCAACTCAAACTTTTGCCTGATAGAAAAGTCCCGCAGAAAAAAAAACCTTCATAAAATATACAAGATTAAATAGTCCTGCCACTACAAAATCTAAGACCTGGGATTAACATATTTAAGGCCACCTTACATTTTAAGGCCTTAATTTTAGATACATGAATTTAAGACTTTCTCAAGGATCCCGACATAATTCATCCGAAGCTGAACAGTCGACGTGCAGTCACATGGTTGCGAACCATTCATATTCTGACCAATCGGGCAACATTTCACGGCAGGCAGATGGCTTTCTGCGAACAAAATGACGAGTCTACGTAAATGAGAACCGGTTTCGGCCCTTTGGATGAAGCATGTCGGGGCCTTAAGAATGTGCAAACACCCTGCATTGGGAAAGAGGGTCCACCCTGGACAGGTTGTCAGTCCATCATAGAGCAACACAGAAACACACCGGAAAAATAAAATCCGGCAGAAACACGCGCAAATCTGAGGCACTTTAGAGTAACCAGTAAACCTGAGGGTCATGATTTTGGACTGTGGGAGGAATACCCAGAGAGAAACTATGCATTCACAGGGAGACAAACTCCGTGCAGAAGGACCCCAGACCAGGATTTGACCCCAGGACCTGCTAATGACTGCACTGCAAAAGATAAAAATAATGTAACTAAAAGCTAAAATCATCCAGTGTTTACCACTGATTACATTACATCCTAAATAAAGTACTACAAGTTCAACGTAATTTAAACTCATTATCTGCTTTGAATTTCCTCGTAATTTCATTTGTTTTACTTCATTTTCTGGTTAATTTGTGGGAACAGATGAGCAGTTTAATAAGTGCTGTGTTGTTTACGCTGTAATTAAAACAAAGTCTGCGAGTTATGGTTCTTTATATGCGAGCTCTGGTTGTTGTCATCAGTCTTAAACAGAAACTAGAGAGGAGGGGGGGGCAGCGATGGAGGAAGACAATTAAACCAGCACAAATGTCCATTAGCATTCTGCCCGCATTGTTTAGCAGTGACGAGACGAGCTGTTGTGTGTGTAATTATGTTATTAGCCATTTTAAGAAACACATGCGCGTGCAGTCGTTTCATTCTGCCAGTGATGTGTCGCTGATTGCTGCACTCAGCCGTTTTATTAGGCCTAATTAAATTACCGGTATATCAGGGGGCCGCCGTCAGCCAGAGCAGAGGCAGTGCCACGAGGAGCACAAGGCGGCTGTATTTACAAGCATGTATGTGGAGCCTGCTTCAGTCGCTGCTTCTCCCAGAATGAAGGGAACGGTGTGGGAAATTTCCCTACAAGAGGGGGAAGGAGATCTTTAAACAATTAGATTTACCAGAACAGCAGTTCGGGTATAATTAGGAACAGAGAGATACACAGTTTTATCCTCCTCGCGTCATCCATCATGATGACTTTGTGCAGCATCAATAGAAAGTGAGACCGTGAGCTGATCGACGCGTGCACACGTCTGTTTGTTATTAGCGTTGGGCCACAGTTGTTTCGCTGTGTGAGCGCTGCAGGGACTCCCCATCATTACTCACCACCTCCCTGCTTCTTCTCTGGAAATGCTCCATCCCTTCTTCTCAGGCTCTCCTTCCACATTCCTCTGCTTCTTGTTTCCCACCTGCTGGCTTCATTTTCCCCCCACATGGCTCTGCTTCTTCTTCTTTGTTCCAGTCTTTGTACTTCTGCTTGTCTGCCCCACACCAGGAGGGCCACAGTGAGGTAAATTGGGAAATTAATAGAAAGCCCTTTAAGATTTATTTATACAAACTCACTGACTGCAATATTAAATATATACCTCCTCAATTACATGATAATAAGTGACTGGTTATGCTCTAACATTTAGGACAACGCTTAGTTTATGCTTCCTTGGATATTTACATGTTTAATGAGCATTTTTAAAGAGTTTATAGTTAGGTTAGGGTAGGAAATTGTCACCATCATCCTGTCTCTATTAAAAAGAGCTTCATATGTGTTTGTTCCCATATTGCTGCTGCAGATTGGTAGGTTTGTTAAAGGGGAGTATTATGTAAAATTGACTTTTTTTAACTTCATATATTATAATTGGGCTGAAACAATTAATCATTTAATCGATTATTGAAGTAATCGTTAACTAATTTAGTCATCAATTAATCGTTATTTGGCGTATACCAACTCAAAAAAAGGCCATTTACTGAAAGAACACCATAGTCAGAGCAGTAATTAAGCCAAAACTGTACAAAATATATGTAGATTTTACATTTAAGGTTAAAAACACCTTTGTCTGTAAATATGTTTCACCCAAAACTCCTCAAGTGGCAGTTTTAGCTTCACCCGACTCAAATTCACCAAAGGAATGCTGTGGTATTGCACTTTAGGCAATAAAACTTTTATTTTGTCATTTAAAAAAAGGAATTGAATTTTTTGTTAATTTGCATCTTTTAATGCATTTCTAATATTGTGTGATCAAACGCTTAAGAGGTGAAATGAAACATTTTTAGAATTTGCTAAATTTTTTTTTCTCCGATTAATCAGCACAATAACTGATAGAATAAATCGATTACTAAAATAATCGTGAGTTGCAGCACTATGTTCTAATGTTATTCCCTCATAAAAAACATACCTGGAGTGTTGCATAGGCTCATTCATACATGCTTGAAGAATCCTTGAATCTCCCCTGGGAGCTATTTAGGGTGCCTAAACACTTGCTCTCACAAAGCTCCGCCTTGGAGCTGCGGTCTCCAGTCGAACACCCGCCTCACACAGCACCCCTCCCCCACTCAGCTCCTCCAGACTAGCGGCAACAGCAATTAGCAAACACCTGGTGGAGCTGGGAGTCTGCTGAGCTTTCATAGGAACTACTTCTCAGTCCAACGCTCCCAAGAACAGTTGTAAACAGAATGACAGAGGAGCATTGTTGTGATGACATCCTGAAGGCGAAGTGTCGAAAAGAGCAGGAGGTTCTTAAAGAGACAGAGGCCCAATTTCAAGGCGTCAAATTGCAAAGTCAGATTTCTTTGAAGTTATGTCTGATATATAAAGCATTTTTTAAAACCACTGAAGGCAACATACACTGCAAAAACACAAAATCTCACCAAGTATTTCTGGTCTAGTTTCTAGTGCAAATATCTTGAATACACTTGAAATAAGACAAAACCAACTTACAAGTAACTTTTCAGCAAGAAACAGGAGCTTGTTTTCAGTCAGTAACTCCTTAATATTGATGAAAAAGTGCTAGTTATAAGTGAAATAATCTGCCAGTGGAACAAGACATTTTAACTTATGGGAAAAATATCTTGTTCCACTCGCAGATTATTTCACTTATAACTAGAACACTGCACAACCAAACCTGTTACAGCTAAGATTTTTTTTTTTTTTTTTTTTTTTTTTTTTTTTTTTTTTTTTTTTTAATCATTATGTGTGGGGTCTCAGGTTTTGAAAATCCTGCTGTGTGAGCCAGGCGTAAGAAGTCCCATAGAGGTATTACTGTTTTCCAGTCATTAATTTATTTATATAGAGTCAATTCACAATGAATAATTTCTCAAAGTACTTTACAAAAGAATTAATTCATCAAATCATATAGACAGATTCAAAGTCAAGTAAATTAATTCCATAGGGAGCAAGCATGTAGTGACAGTGGAGAGGAAAACTCCCCTTTAACAGGAAGAAACCTCCAACAAAGGTGCTGCTGGAGCCGATCGCAGCCACTCAATAACTGAACAACCTATGACTTTATTAAATCTTCTTCTTTTGCTAGTCTGCTGACGTTTTCTGAAGGATTTTCCAGTAGGCATGCTTACAATACATTCAGTAAAGCCTGACATGTCAAACCTTGAACGTAAGTAGATGGATAAATGTCAGAGGAGTTCACAGCGCTGCTGAGGTGAGCTGTGCCAGTCGCTGCTCGGAGACAAATCTCACATTCAGCACACAGACGCACACTTGTGACCCAGGGTATGCCAATGAAACGTAGACGGAAGGTAATTAAACAGGGATCAGGCTGCTCTTTATCAAGGGCTCTTCACTGCTGGGCTAAATTAACCTCTGCCCACACACACACACACACACACACACACACACACACACACACACACACACCGCTTACACACTCAAACACATATACTGAGAGACCAGTGTTGAGGTGTACCAACACATGGACCACGATCGTGCGCTTTCTCCCAAGGAGCTCTTATTTAATCATGCGATGAATAATCGTGTTTACTTTTTTAATTGTCTGAGACTGAGGAAGGGAAGAGATTTACAGAGATAAAACCTACTTGTTGGATCAGGAACTGGTCGCTGCATTCGGGAATTTTTCTTGATTCAGTGCTGTGAGTTGCTTACAGCACAATGTAAGAAGCATCCAGACAAAATGTATATTCATCGCTTACTTTTGACTTCTTACATTGAGCTTTTATGAGCTATGCAAGACATTTTTACCTTATAAATAGGCTGTGCAGTTCCTGCTGTATTCTGGTAGAAGGTTTTCTTCTTAAAGTGCACAGAAATTTGATTTTATGTATTTATATGGGTCTTCTGTCTTGTGATGTATTTTAGGTCCTTAAAGAGATCCACGATTAGTCATAATAGACTTTATTTGAGAAAAATTTGTTTCAGATGTAAAAATGATACAGTAAAAATGCTGTTGGCTGTGTAGTTTTTATAAAATTACATAAACTATTATCATACGGATGTCACCATGTTGTTTATGCTGCAGTGCATTCTGGGTAGATGACGTATGCCAGGACCTACAGCACTAGCTCCGCCTAGCCGGAACAGTAATTACTGCACAATAAGTAACTTTCAGTCATTTAAATTTGAACGGGAGCACGTTGAAATAGAAGGGAATGCAGAACTGATGAGAGGAAATGAAGATGAGGAGGACCAAGAGGAGAGATTTGGCTGAAAAAGCTGGTGTTTGTGCTGCTGCTGCTGCTTGGAAATACCAATCCGAGAGTATGCTGCAAATATCTCAACTTTCTAACTCAAGCTGTTTACAGTAAGCATCAGGATCAACACATTTTCTCAAATATATTAGAATGTTGTGTTACAAAGACTTGAAAATGCTTCATTGTCACTTTAAACATCCATTCATTATCTTCCAATTTGTTTCGATTTCGTGTTAGCTCCAGCTAATAGTGTTAGCTCTAGCTAACGGTATTAGCTCTGGCTAATATAGTGAACAGTAGATTACAAGCCGATCACACCTATTAGTTTCAACATATATCTCGTGTATAATGGTAAATAAAAACTTTGAGGCAGTTCGCGTCCATCCAGACATTTTGTGGGCTGCCCAAGTCAGCCTCCAACACCTCGACTTGTTGTGTTTTGTTTAGACTCGACTCCACTTGGCCCTACTGGCGTCATTGGCTCGGCATGCATTCCATAGGTAAAAAAAATGGTAACCACCATAGGTGAAAAATATAGTGAAGATATACAATTTTTGAAGTAATTATGAGTTTTTACAAACAACAATGTTTAGTTTAATGGGAAAATTACATATTTAGGCCAACAAAGTCAACTAGTCATGCATCCCTTTAACAAGACAGACTGTATACAGGAACATGGGTTAAAGACAATATATTTGTTTTTTCTCTACTTTTGGTAGCCTACCATGCTTTTAAAAAGGCCTTGCCTTCGAAATCATAAAAATTTTACTTCATACCGTCTGATGGTTTTAAATAAAGATAAAGCCACTAAAGGAACTGCTACTGCCAGTAACTTATTTTTCTTTAACACAGAAAGTACTCCTGGATCAGTTCTTCTGTGTTTTTTGTTTGTATCTACTCTGCCTTCTCAAGTCGGTTATGGCAGATGGCCGCTCGTACTGAGCCAGGTTCTGGTTCTGCTGGAGGTTTCTTCCTGTTAAAGAGCGGTTTTCCTTCACAAGGTGTCCAACTCATTTTCATTTTGGGCCATATCAAGAGCGTGAATGTTTTCAATGGCCGGTTGTGCCAGAATTTATTGATAAAACCCAATAACGAACGGTTAAAATATTAATAAATAGCTGTCTCTGCATTTGACAAGTTCTTCTTAAAATGAAATAATACTGAACATCTTCTCACATTGATCAGCCCCTCCAGGATATTGCGATTGTTTTTGTGATTTTGGGCAATCAAAATCGCGAAAAAACTTGAGGGACTGATCGATGTAATTTAGCAGTATACGTGTAAAAAAAAACTGCTTTGATTTGATTGATAAAATAATATTTAAGCACACAGCTGTTATCTTGAAGCTGTTATTTATGTGTCCCTCTGGAGTCTAGAGAGCAACATAAAAAGCTATGGCGGGCCCCCGGGCCTTGAGTTTAACAAATGTGCTTCACAATGTCGATACACACTGGTCAAGGAGCAGTGAATGCTGCAAGTCAATGGCTCGATGCAATCAGCTGGATTTCCTTCGCTCAATTTAATTTTGACATAATATTTGACATGTTCTACGACGCCCTTAGATATATTTGTTTATATCTTGTTCTCTACTGTCTGTGTCTTAATTTATTCTTGTATGTCTCTTGGTTGAAATAAAATTGTTGGTAAAAAAAAAAAAAAAAAAAAAAAAAACATACCGTGAGGGGAGGAAACGGAACTGCTGCGTAAACAGCCTTCATCCCCTTCAAAATAAGAGCATGAATATAGACGTCCACTTGTAGAATCCTTAACAGTCGGTAACCAAAACTTCAAAGATGTCGAACTTTATTCAGCTGAAAGTTTTCAAAACAGCCAAATAAATTACCACTTTAGATTTTATCCAGAAAAATGAATTTAGGGAAAGCTAGGTGCGCTAAACTTTTTCAAAGTTAGCAAAAGCTATAAAGTGCTAAATGAAACATTAGGTCTGCAATTAGCGAATTAGTGGAAATGTGCCCACCACTACCCAAACATCAAGATGTTTCTTAGTAAATGTAGTAAATGTGTTTTTGTTTTTCTGTTTGGTTAACAGTGGTGTTCATGTTCAAACTCTCCCATTGATCCCAGAACCTCATCTGCTTTTTCATTTATTTAGACTGGGCCATAATGTGTGGATTTTAAAGATTTGTAGGCCTACTTCGTGTTGTCATACAGGTCCTATTTCAGTTATTTTTTTTTTTTTTTTTTTTTTTTTTTTTTTTTTTTTTATTTTTTATTTTTAATTTTTATTTATTTATTTATTTATTTTTTATTCTGGTCATATTCAGTTCTGGGTGTGGCTAAAAAAATATTTTTAACTAACTTATACAGGAATAGATTCAAGGTAGAGCATGAAAGTAATAATTCTTTTACATTTGAAATGTCCTCCACCCGTTTTCTACCTAACAGCACAGCAGTCACCTTTCCTTTCCCAGCTGTGGTTTGTCTCGTCTGGTCCGGGTATCAGTTCGCGCCGGAGAACTTTGCTGCTCTCCACAGCTGTTCGACCACCTGTGGAGGTGAGACAAAAGGGAAACATGAAGGTGAGGCAGGAACAGAGGAGGAGCAACAAGGGGTGGGGGGGACAACAGCAAGCTGAGGTGGAGAAGAAAGAAAAAGGGCAACAGCTGAGAGGAGAAGGTGAATTTTATCTTTTCGTTTATACCACGTTTAACTAAACCATATTTGATCTCCAAGACAATAAGTTTTGTTACTTGCTGGAAAGAAACCGCTGAAAACAAATAAGCATCCAGGATAGAGCGGACTCCTCCAGAGGACGACGCTAGGCTTCAGCATCAGTTGCCATGACAACAGACCCAAGTGAAGAAGTGAAGCAGCTTTTGTGATGCTGAAAACACTAAATGCAACCTGGAGCTACAGGGATGAGCCACACTGCTCCGAGTCTGTACAGGTCCCAGGCTTAAACGTTGCTACGTCTCAGTGACCAGATGTGTTCTGACCAGCTCACAGAGGTGGGTAGTAAGAGTAGCGCTGCTTCGGTTTATTTTTACGCAATTAGTAGTAAAAAGTTAAAAAAAAAAAAAAAAAAAAAAAAAACTCAAGAATATTAAAAAATGTTTGCTCAAAAAAGGCTGCTAAAGTACTGAGCAACTGAGGTTCTGTTTGATTATAAGATCTGATTGATCTGGAGACAATCAGACGATAAAAATAGGAACTTCTGAGGAAAATCTGATATTTTAAAGAATAAAAATAAAGTGACATCCTGTACCTCGTCTCTGTACGCAAATAAGTGAGTAAATCACATGAATGCATGCATAAAATAACAAATTCAGGCAGAAGAAACCCACCTATGGACAAACAAGAAGTCTCACTTGAACATAAACTATAAGAGTCTGTCTGCTGCATTCTTGGTTAAACCATGCTTGTTTTTCACTGAGTTGTTATTGTTGCCATTAGAGTTTTTCCATACCAGTTCATTCCTTTGTGTTTAGTTTCTTAGTTCTTTCTTGTGTTCTGTTCTTTGTGGGTTTGGATTTCCAGTCATATTCAATAAATTAGAAATTACGTCCCAATGAGTCTTGTTTGTTAGATTACCTAAGTACCTTTTGAAAACAACCTTTAAACAGGTTTAAACTGTTTTTAAAACATTTTTTATTGTGACACTATATTCTAATTTTAAAAAAGTGTTTTCATTAGCTGTTAGCAGACAATCGTAGTGATTAAGAGAAACAAAGGTTTTAAAACATCAGTCTTTGTCTAAATAATCTGTATAATGTGTTTCACTTGGTGATGGAGTCGCTGAAATAAACGGACTTTTCAGTAATATTCTAATTTATTAAATGGGTCTGTAGATCACTGTTCTTTTCGATTGTAGTTTCTCTGAATCTTTGTTCAGCTCCCTTTGTATTAATTAGTCTCTCTCCCTCAGTTTCCCTGCTCACAGCTGTTCCTCATCGCCTCTGATTAGTTCATCTGGTTGGTTTGTCATTTTCTACCCCTGCCTCAGAACATAAGCTCACTGGTTCTCTTTGTTTATTGCTGGATTCTTTCATGAGCTACTGGCTTTCCATCTCCTTCTCCCAGTTTTCTTTGCATTTGGATCCTTTCCAACTTCTATCATGACAGTATTAGTAAAAGCATGTCGCAGTAAAACTACTCCTAGAAGTAGTTTTTTCTCAAGTAAATTAAACTAGTTACTACCCGCCTCTGTCAGGGAAGCGTCTAAATCAGGAGTCTCCATTTCAGTTCCTCCAGACTTCCTGCTCCAAGACCTGAAGTCTGTTAAATGATTCAGGTCTGTTGTACCAGGGATGTATCAGAAAGTCCTTCATCTCCATTACAAAAGCCACTCCTGAAATAATACCTCTACTTCCCTGGGGGCCAGACCGGTCACCTACCTTTGCACCTTTACATTTATGTAATGTTCTAGAATTGTGCCGCTCAGGGTGCCAGCACGTTGAAGTAGCTCTTAACATTTTGCTGCAAACCTTGAAGCTAAGATCCTTCAAGGTTTGCAGCAAGATGTTGCAGATCTTCTATAAGTCTGTTGCTGAGAGCGTCATCTCCTCTGCCATCTTCTGCTGGGGCAGCAGAATCAGAACCAGGGACCTAAAAAGGCTCAACAACCTGATAAAGAAGCTGGTTCTGTTCTGGGGACGACTGCAGAACCTCTGGAGATGATGATGCAAAGAAGGATTTTGCATAAAAAAAAAGAAAATTATGGACAATCCTGACCATCCTCTTCATGAGAAAGTCATTGGAAAACAGAGTCTCTTCAGTCAGAGGCTTCTTCAGACTGGTTGTTAAACGGACTGCTACAGGAGATCTTTCCTGCCCACAGCCATCACCATCTATAATAACTCCTCAACTAAATGAGTTACATCAACATTTAATTTCCCTTTGGGATGAATAAAGCATTTTTGAACTGAATTTTGTATTACCAACAAAAGGTCATTTTCATTGCTTTTCCAATGTGTTCTTCATCACTGCACCCAACTTGCAGATTTCCATACTTCACCAACTTTATCTCTGCTAATTTTTGTAAGTTTCTTTACCCCATCCTCACCTTCAACCTGCTCTTTTGTCCTCTTCCTCACCCTCTGTTCTGTTTCTCCTACACTAGGATCTGCCTTCTTCTTTCTCTTGCACTGGTTTGGTTTTTTCCTAACTTCTGTTCTTGCATTTCCTCTTCTTTCCCCACTTAAACCACTTTCCTCCCTGCTCTCGCCATACTATCACTGTCCTCGCCTCTCCATGCCATCCCGATCAGGAAATAAGATTAGTTGTAACATCAACAGCAGCTGTTTGTCCAGTTTCTGTGCAGCCAATCATTCATTTCCCTTTGCTTTGACTGCCACCAAAAAGGATGAGCTGACTGACTAAGAGATTCTTAAGCTGGAGAGTTGATAACTGAACATCGATTAGAAACTGGATCCAGCTGTGAGGGACGGCTGCATCTGTTGAACTGCAGAAACGAGAGAAATACCTGATGATACACAAAGGGAACAAGGGAGCAGAATATAGATACATATGAAATAGCAAAATAAAGAAAAACAACAAACCAAAGTCCCAAAGATCATACATCCCAGATGTTGGAGCAGTTTCAAAGTCCATCCACCCTAAGGTAGAAACTCATTCAGTTCATTTACAGAGCGCCAGTCTCGAGGCACTTAACAAAGAAATGATTTCAGTTCAGCCATACATACATTCCAATTTATCCTAGTAATTAATCAGTCCATTAAGCTCAGTTTATTATTCAAATTAGTTTAAAAAGTTTCTGTCTAAGGAAACCCCACAGATTGCATCGAGTCATTGACTTGCAGCAATCGCTCCTCCTGGAGGAGATTTGCATCACAGCAATCCCTCATACCAAGCATGCATGTAGTGACAGTGGAGATGAAAAACTCCCCTTTAACAGGAAGAAACCTCCTGCAGAACCAGAACCTGGCTCAGTACAAGCGGCCATCTGCCGTGACTGACCAGAGGTTGGAGAAGACAGAACATGACCTAGAACCCGTTGAAGGGACTGTAATTTCCTTCTGGTCAGGGAACACCTTGATATCCTCCAGAGTGATGCTAGAGAGGGAGGTCTGTGTTTCCCTACGCCTTTGGCTGGATGGATGGTATTCCCCAAACCCTTTGGGAACCCTCATACATATGAGGAAGAAAATGAAGATGTGGAAATGCCAATTAAATAAGAAAAATAATCATAAAAAAACTGCAAAACCAGTTCCCAAAATGCAGATATAGTCCAGAGAATGATTCTTAAAGCATTTTCTTCTTTATAGAAAATGATAAATATGTCTGTACCCTGAGTGTTTAAATAAGGACAAGTGAATGTAACATTTAACCTCCTCCAGACTCCATAAAAGTCCATTCATTAAATATGTTTTTGATAACTGTTTAATCTTGTTCAGAGCGTTGGTTCTTATCTCCATGATTGAACTGGGACTGAATGCCTGCCCAGATACATTTCACTGCAAAGACACATCTTCCCAAGTATTTTGGTCTAGTTTCTAGTGAAACATCTTGAATACGCTTGAAATAAGACAAAACTAACTTACAAATAACTTTTCAGCGCAATATAGGAGCTTGTTTTAAGTCAATAATTCCTTAATATTGATGAAAAAGTTCCAGTTATCAGTGAAATAATCTGCCAGTGGAACAAGATATTTCAATTTATAATATGGGAAAAATATCTATTTCCACTGGCAGATTATTTCACTGATAACTAGAACCTTTTCATCAATATTAAGGAATTATTGACTTAAAACAAGCTCCTATGTTGTCTTATTTCAAGTGCATTCAAGATATTTGCTCTAGAAACTAGACCAACAATACTTGGTAAGATTTTGCGGTGTACAGACTCCTTAATTTGAGGGTTGGATGATTGTCTGAAGAGCAAAGACAGAAAGAGTGAGGCTGGCAAAGTCCCAAGATGCTGCAGCAGCAGCATTGAGATTTCATCTCCAGTTCCTTCCTCTGACAGAGATGTGCAGCTAAATTTAAATAAGTTTGAGTAAAAATCCATTGAAAGCTAATGAAATTAATCACACAGGAAGACGTTTATGACCTAACATGAAACGTCGTAATGGAAAGCACATGTGCTCCTGCAGCAAGGGAGGATTTTTGGAAATACTCTGCAGATGTAGACCTCTTTGATGTGAATAACTGACATGTTACAGAATATCATGTTGTTCCCCTAATGACGATCTAAACTAGGACAAATCTGATTATTTACAAATTCATGAAGCAGCAGCCGCTCTGGATGTTGGATTTCACTCCAGGAAATTCACAAATGTTGCAGCCTTTGATGTTACAAATCTAGCTTGAGCTGCAGAGGTGACAACACGAGTTCTGTTCGCCGACACCGGCAGGTAAACCAGCCCAAAGTGAAGCAAAGGGCGTCCTTCAGAACAATCCAGATGGCACCGAGGCTCAAGACAGAGTTAAAGTAGTGTGTGTGTTTTTAGGGCTGTTGGAGTTTCTTCACAAAAACAGTTTGGATTTATCCACATCTTACAAATAAAAGGGCTGACAGTTCGGATAGCGTTTGATCCAGATCCAGTTTTTACAGAGAAAGATAAGGATAAATAGCTCCTTCCACATTTATTTAACCAAGTTTTCTGTATAAAAGCCTTAAAAGAAATTAATCTTTTATAGCAGCAGCATATTCTCACACTGAAAAATTCAGAAAAATCCAACCTTTATGCTCCCTTGAACAGGTTAGGATAGGTCTATGGGCTGCAAAACATGTTTATTACATTTTTTGCACAAAATCATTCTTAGATGATGAGATTTCAGTCTGGTCATTTCCCCCCAACTCAACATTTACACTCGCACATGAAAATGGCTGCAATTATACAGCCAGACATCTTTGGCCAAGCTAACTTAGAAATGGTTCACAAATCCCAAATTAAACCTTTGGACTGAGCTAAAGAGAAGAGAAACACAGAGAGGACCAAGGATGGTGGAGAATCTGGAGAGGCTGTGCAAAGATCCCTCTTTCTGTATGCACCAAGCTTGTAAAATATTACAGGGGAAGGAAGACACATTGCCTGGTTTGAAGATTTACAGTATTTTGTTTTAGTTTATTTGTTTAAAAATATCTTATATTCAGTGTTCTACATGATGTGCATGAGGAAAGCTTTCATTTGATGAGGCTGTTTTTACTAAAACCTGGTTGGGAACTGGACCAGCTGAGTTTTGCAGCTCTGAACCAAGCTTCCATCTGCCAGAAGAATCCTAATTCACGCCAGGTCCTTACAAGCATATTAAATTTCAGTAAAGCTTTACAATCTGGTTGTCTTAGAGCAGCAAACAGCACAGCTGCATGAAGTGAGAGAACAATATGGCAGTCAGCAGATCAGCTGACAATGGAGAAGCTTCTGTTGAGGCACGACAGAAACACAGAAACACAGTTAGTCCTGCATTAAAACGCACGGCTGAGTGTCTCTGCGGCCTGCTGAAGGAGTCCGACCCACGCTGAGCCGTTCTGCTGAATCGGTTATTGGTTACAGCTCCTTGGACAGTGAAAACCGCAAACATACAGAGGAACGACTCTAAAGTGATCTAGGAGCACAGCACATTTAATATTTAATAGCAAAAGTCAGGCAACGTTATAGTTTTACATGTTCAATATGCTATTGAGCTAATGATGTCACAGTCTCGATTATTTGAGTAAATTTGCTTTTTTCAGTGTTTCCTTTTTCCTCAAATAATCTTTCCAACAAATTTTAATATTGGACAAAGCAGTTTTCAGATCATTATTTCATTTATCAAGAATAAAAAGCTATTCAAGCCAACCTGGCCCCATGGGAAAAAGTTACTGCTCTCGATTTTGGTTTAACCGCTTTAACTTCCTGCAGTTTTTACCCCAAAAGCTTTAAAAATAAAAAAAAGAGCATGCTAATGGAAGTTACGATGAAAACTTAGTGAGAAATAGACACTGTTTTATTGGAGTAGCTTAATTGGACTCTTGGATGTAAAAAAAAAAAAAATGTCAATGATATGAGGCTTCGGACAGTGAGTTGGACATTTTTTTGCATTTTTGAGTGGTTTCACAGAAGCGTTAGGTACTACTAACCCAGGCGTTAGTGGCACTAACCCTAAAGCACTAATCAAAGACATTAGTTCTGTTAATACTAAAGCATTATGCCAATATGATATTTGGCAGAAGCTAATGCTAAAGCACTAAGCTCAACCATGTTGTTACCCAACATGTGTCAGTGACATAATGCACTATATCACTCTCCACAGGGTTACATTTGTTTTTGCACACCTGCCTGTGCAGTTGTGCTTCAGGAAGTGATTCTTTGGAACAAACTTTTCACTCATGGTTTCAGTTTTATAGTTGAGTAATGCTAACTCTGTTGCTGATTTTTGCCTAAATGACCATGGTAGGACTTCAGTCAGAAAGCCCGCAGGACATCAGCAGATTTTAAATTGTTTAGAACTACAGCAATGCATTCTGGGTACAGAATAAATGTTATTTGCTGCACCGCTACATGGGTAGAGAACGTGAAAAGTACCAACAAACAGACTGTCAAAACAATTCACATATTTGAATTTTTGCATGCATTTGTTTAATAAATATGGAGTACTGAATCTGACATAATTAAAAATAAAAGCAGAAATGTTTATATATTTTGTTTTTCTTTCCTTATACATGCGTTTTCATCAAGAAAATAAAGAAATGCTTCAGTTGCTAAACTGAAGCCAAAGACACGGGCATGCACAATCGATCTGCACATGGATCCTGCTTCTTCCTGTTTATTGACCAATAGTAGAGGAGCTGCACCAAGAAGGCCGCCCTCCTCATTTGCATAATGAGGCAGAAATGCATATGGTAAAGTAAAAAGAGGAGACGAGGAAACGTAGAAAGAACAAAAGCTTGTATAAGGAAAACACAAAACAAAATATATGTATTTCTGCTTTTATTTTTACTTATCAGTTTCAGTCCTCCATAAATTAACACCCCTGGTTCTTTGTTCAAAGAAGTGTTGTATTTTTCTGTAGGCTACACGCCGTTTGTTCATTTGTTGTGTATTTGCCACTTGCTCAATAAAGTTTCTTTTAAAAAGAAGAGATAATGTGAGGAGAGAAAATGCGTAAGCAGTCTTCAGCCACTTCAAAGTAAGAGCATGAATATGAATGTCTAACTACTTGAAGAATTATTAACAGTCGATAACCAAAATTTCAGCACACTTGTTGAACTTTTTTCAACTGAAAGTTGCGCTTAATGTTTTCAAAGTTAGCAGAAACGCTAACACATGAATGAAAAATTAACTCCGTTATTAGTGCATTAGCGGAAGTGTGATGTTTAATGTCTGCAGGTATGATTGCATCCTTGATTGGCATA
Source organism: Anableps anableps (assembly GCA_014839685.1). NCBI lineage: Eukaryota > Metazoa > Chordata > Actinopteri > Cyprinodontiformes > Anablepidae > Anableps > Anableps anableps. Next base: position 34,996,538 of record CM026073.1, on the reverse strand, counting down.
CTTCATTAGAATCTCAAGAATCTTAGCTTTCCAATAATGTATGATATGTACATAGAACGAGCGTCGCCAAAAACAAAAATGCAAAACATTTTGAACGCCAACGGGTTAATTTCATTTGCCACACCTATGCCTGATAGAATCCAGACATATAGAATCAAGAAATCTCAGAAAACAACACTTCATCCCTCCATTTGAAGAAATTCAAGAATATATAAGACCAAGTCACTGACATCAGTCTGTAAACGATTAGAAATCCAAAGTTACTGCAAAAAAGCATCAACGACTCATCCAGGAGGTTACACAAGGACACAGAACAGCATTTAAAGCTCTGCAGGGCCTCACTTTTCTCAGTTAGGATCACCACAATAAGAAAGAATGATGATGAGGTGTTCAGGCCGAAGGCGATTTGAGCGTCAGGGGCATCTGGTTTACAAGCAAAATCTATGGTGGACGCGCGTCTAGGGGCGTTGAGAAGTCTCGTGGTGTTTCGTGTGTCTAATGCTGCGTGTTTTGAAATGTTTCGAGCGTTCAACAAGGGTCCAGCGTGGCAGACGCTGGAGCTGGAAAATCTGAACTTTTGCTACTGGACGTGGAGCGTCAACCAATCAGAGAGACTCCACTATATGACTATGTGGCACATTTTCCGATGAGACGGACGGACCAAGAGCCCACCTACGACCAGTCGAACTATCACTACAGGGACAGGAATAGAAAGAACCTTACCTGGAGGAGTATCACAGGTCAAAACATTGTTACCACGGTAAATATTTCCCCCGATTTGAGCTAGCCAAATCTGTCCAGCACAACGTTGAGCTACTAATAGTTTTACACTGAAGAATCAATGCATTTATTCAGAGGAAATGTGCAGGAGACAGTGGAAGAGTCTATGCGAAGGAGTCTAGTCAAGAGGCTCCTCCTGACGCATGTCTTTTCACACTTTGGTCAGACGCGATTTGGCGTTCGATTCAAGTGCCTGACTTTAAAGTGCACAAGCGTCCAACTTGAGGCGTTGGGCGCCTTTTTGGAGCGTGAAACGCATTCAGTCTGAACGCAGCATGACTGGGCAAAAATGGCCTCCATGGAAGAGTTCAAAGTCCAAAACCACTGCTGAGCCAAAACAAGAAAAAGACCCGCAGTTGTTTACCAAAAAAAGACAAAACAAAACAACATCTTGATGATCCTCAGGACTTTTGGGGAAATATTCTGTGGTCTGATGAGACAAAGATTGGGCTTTTTGGAAGGTGTGTGTCCCGTAGTTTGAAATCAATACGACAATTCAGATACTGACGTTCATCTCCACAGTCACACATGGTGATAATGTGATGGTCCGGTGATACTTTGCTGCTTCAGCACCTGGAAGACTTGATGACCATGAATTCCCTGAAGGAGAATTACATAGCCATCAGTTTGACCATAAGCTCAAGCCCATTTTGGGTATACAGCAGGACATCGATACACAAAGCACACCAGCAAGGCCACCTCTCAGGTTTTGGATTGGTCTAGTCAAAGTCTGGACTTAAATCTCATTGAGATGCTGTGGAATGACCTGAAAAAGACAGTTAATGCTGGAAAACCCTCCAATGTGGCAGAATTAAATAATTCTAGATCAATTCTGCAAAGGAGAGTGGGTTAAATTCACAAGAAATTTTGCATCTAGAGAGGTAGTGAATATTGTAGGAATCCTGTCTTCCATCTTTGTTAGCTTTTAGCCTCAGAGAACCACTCTACATGTCTTATTATATGATGAAAAAGAAGAGAGAGGATGCAGCACTGCCTGAATCTGAAGTATTTTTGGTAAAGGAGACACAGTGGACTGATGTTTTACTGCATCTTTCACCCAGAGCAGGGCTACGGCTACATGTTTGCATTACTGGGTACGCACATTGCATAGGTGCTAAAATGTGCAGCAGAAGCATTTTTACTCACAGTGCACCTTGATGGCATCATGAAACGTTGTCTGTCAACCAGATCCACAAACAGCTGAGTGAAAACAGAAAAATTAGGCCTTGTTTCTGTTGCAGGAACACAATCAGACAACCATCACTGTTCCCTCTGTTTGCTCCATTAAGCTTCCTTTCTTCTCCTCGGCTGAGTCACAGCTTCACGTGTCCAGCTTACTACTAATTGGGAGGCAGTGACCTGGTGTATCAGAGCTGATAAAGGCCATATTTAGGAAATTAATGAGATCTGACAGACACCAGTGTTAATCATTTAGAGCTTAATCACCGTGTCACGCCGACCCACAGGCACAGAGCCTGGGCAAAAACAAGCCTTCACGCTCATGCTCAAATACGTCACTCACTGATGGACAAAAATTTTAAGTTTACAATCAGAAATCCAGAAATCCGCATCTGAGAGTATTAAATCCTAACGTACTGTTGAACCTTTTGTTTTTGCAGAGTTGAAGACTAAAGGTGTATCTGGACTTCAGAACAAAAGAGGATGACTGGATGATGTGATTTTCATATTTTCAGTTTCCAATGACAACTTCAACAAGAACAATATGGACGACTGAAACTAATGTAATTAAAAATAAAAGCATATATATATATATATATATATATATATATACATATACATATTTTTTTTTTATTTTTTTTTTTTTTATTTTCCTTTTCCTTATACAAGTGTTTGTTCTTTTTACATTTCCTCGTCTCCTCTTTTCACTTTACCGTCTGCATTTCTGCCTCATTATGCAAATGAGGAGGGCGGCCATCTTGATCCAGCTCCTCTACTATTGGTCAATAAACAGGAAGGAGCAGGAACCATGTGCAGATCAATTGTGCATGCCTGCACCTTTGGCTTCAGTTTAGCAACCAAAGCATTTCTTTGTTTTTTTTTGACGAAAACGCTTGTATAAGGAAAACAAAAAACAAAATATATACATTTCTTGATGAAAACCGGATGTATAAGAAAAAGGAAAAACAAAATATATATATTTCTGCTTTTATTTTTAATTATGTCAGTTTCGGTCCTCCGTAGAACAAAGGTGTTTTCAGAAATCTGGCCCAGATAAATGCGCTAGTGGCATAAAGATGCTGTAGCTGTAGCCATGATTCAAGGGCTACACAGACGGCTCATTTTCTCCAGGAAGTGTATGTTTTGTTTTGTTTTTTGGTTTTGGTTTTTTTTGTTTGTTTTTTTTGTCTGTGCAATATGATATGATGCAGGGAGCTCACTGGTTTTTACTGACAATAAGGGCAACCTCCGAGGGTGAATGAAAGATAACGGTTCAATACTTAATAAGAACTAGTTCTAAATTCAGTGATTAGTTCATCACCTAAACTAAGTTCAAAGCTCCAACATGAACAAGTTTCTTTTGTCATAATCTTTTCTGAAAAGAGGCTTAGAAACATATGCAGTTATATCTCAAAAAATGTGAATATCATGAGAAAGTTCAGTACTTTTTGTCGCTCATTTCAGAAAGTAAAACTCAAATTCTTCACATGACTGAATATTACATAAGATCAATAAGAAACTGATATTTTAAACAGAAATGACATGCTTCTGAAAAAAGCATGTGTACTCAATGCTTGGTTGAATTTGAACCAGGTGAAGCTAAAATTATGCTACTTGAGGAGTTTTGGGTGGAACATAATTGCAGACGAAGGTTTTTTTTTTTTTTTTTGTCTTAAATGCATATGTAGATATTTTTTGTACAGTTTTGGCTTAATTACTGCTCTGAGTATGTTCTTCTTTCAGAAAATGGCCTTTTTGAGTCTGTATACTTGACGATTATTTCAATAATCGAGTCAACACGGTTAATCATTTCAGCCCTAAAACATTCACAGACAAAGATGTCTGAACCTAGAAGAACAGAGCTGATTTGGATGTAATCTGGTCCACATGTCGACCACTGACAAGGATACGGGTAGTTTTCAGAGTTTTATAGGGATTACATTTGGGTTCGTGAGGTCCAGTGGTTATATCATATCATCAGGTTTACTGATGGAAGAACCGCTGGGTACGGGTCCACCCCACATTACAGGATGACAAGATTACACCCGGCCTCATGCAATCCCAAAATGTGTCAAAAAGGTGTCCATTTAAAGACGTGACGAGACCGAAGTCCTCCGACATTGGTCCAATTTAAACCTGAAATGGACCACTTCTGGGTGGTTAACTTGGTGATTCAGTGAGCACACTTCCAAACTCTTGCTCATTGTAACCTTGCATGTCATGTGATTCATGATTCTCTGCTTTTCTTTTCACCCACAGATCCAGCAAGTTCACCCACTCACTTCCTTTCATACGAGCAAGGACACTGAAACGCTTCTCAACACAAACGCACCGGAGAATAAACTGAATCAAAGGCTTACGTTGGATTCTCCTCCTGCTGTTTACACTGCAGTATGAAAAGAACTCAGTCATCTTCTACACGCCAGAAAGTTGTGAGAAATACTTTCCCGGGAGCTGGAAGACGCGCTCCTTTGTTTGTACACAAATACAGTGTTAAAACAATTACAAAATTATTAAGCCCTTTTCATAAAGAATTCATGCTTTTGGTTTATTATTGAGCCCACTTTTCCTTTCTTTTTGGATGGTTCCACCCTCAGTCTTCAACCGGAAGGAGTGGAGCGATCTTCAGGGTTCTGTCCGGTATCTTAGGACAGAACCCTGACAGGGCTGCGCTCCTCTTGACAGAAATCTCAGAGCTTGGTCCTGAACATCTCACGGTTTGGGGATCACAGTCCTGAGCGCTCTCCTGGACCCCGCCACCACTGAAGTCTTGACTTTCTAAAACATCTCTGGTTCTTGGAGACTTTGGTGCTTCTCAAGCTTCTTCTGCTTGTTTTTCTTGGCATTGCTCTTGCTTTGGGCTGATTTTCCTATGACTACTGTTCTCATGTCTACTTTATCTACAACCACATTTTTGGCACCTGTTTTTCCATCTGTACCGGAAAGACCCAAAGGTTCCTATATGTGTCCAAAATCGACTTACCCGTACTTGGCACTGATGTTTCTGTACACCAGGGTTGGGCTTCTAATTCTTCATGTCATGAGGAACTATGAATATTTGGGAGTTGGGTCATTACTGAACTTATTTTTTCCAAAAATAGGTTTGATAATAAACTGTAACAGTAAACAATAAAAGGTGACATGTCACACTGCCAACTGAAACTATATTGTCTTACTGTAAAAATGTGCAAGTTCTTGTATCTGTATGTTTAGGCAGATAATGTAACTTCCAGCTGAAATACCTGAGAACATAACTCTGTTCTCCATAAACAGCCATTTTACCGTTGACTTTAGAAGATAAACACTTCAGAATAAGGCCACAGGAAATAAGGAAACTGGATTGCCGTAACTTTGGGGTTCCATATTGCCTGCCTGTGTCTTTGCATGGAGGTTTGAGTCTGCTACATCAGACAGATCCCAAGATGCAGATGATACCACACCTGGTCTATCCCTGGAACAGCTTTGATAGAAAAATAATAAAATATTCCCACATGCCTACTAAGTCATCTATCTATCTATCTGCTTTTACTTTTTCTGAAAAAAATAGGCTGAAACTTTTATTAAATTTACATACATCGATGCTTTGTTGCATATTCCAAGCATGAAGCTGTTGCAGAACTGGAAAGCTCCTTCGGTGGCGAACTGCTGCATCCTAAGTGCACAAAGAAGCGTTATCAGAGATCCTTCCTCCCCGCAGCTGTTAGACTGTGTTAACATCCCTGCTGATATTTGCAAAGTTTCGTTCCAAATCTTGTAAATAGTCTGTTATTTTTTTATGCAAACTGTACCAGCACATTTTTTAAATTATCCTACTCAGTTGCACATTTCTTTTTTCATAGCTGCACAGTATTTTTTTTCTTATGCTGTAAATTTGCTCTTACTGTATACGCTCTTATTCTTACTGTCTGTTTTTATATTTTATCTTTGTGTGAATCTTCATGCTTCAACTTGCCTGCCACTTTGCTGCTGGTACACTTGCATTTTTCCACTGAGGGACAATGAAAGTTATTTCAGTTTTATTCTATTCTTCTGTGTTGAGTTTATCATCTCTGTTCCATTTTCATGACAGCATTTTGTCACAGTTTGACCCTTTAAGGTTTTATCCATGCAGTGCTGTGGTGGACTGGAGGTATAGAAAAGGCTGATATAAGCCACACTAAACCGATCCTCTAACAGAACCTCTTTCTTTCTCAGGTGAGGCGTGATATTATCCTTGAGTTGAGCATGAAAATGAAGCTCTGAGGCTTTTAATGTTCAGCCTTGGTCACTATGACAACTACCCAAGTCCTACAAAGAAATCTAAAAAAGAATTAGACATTACAGCTGAAAGGCTCATGCAGTTTTTCCAAGTGGATTAAAACTACTTTGCTCTTTCTGTCCAGAAGCTCCATACATTCTAATCTAGGATAAAATAATATAGAACTTGAATATTTTCAGTTCCATCTTCATTAAAACAACCTTAAAGAATGACTTCCACAAAGTGAATAAAGCTTTTTAGCTGCACACATGACTCTCTTTGTGTGAAAAAGTGACTAGAGGGTAAACCTTGAAGATCTGCCGGGCCTTTGAGTTAAAAAAACTGCAGCGATCTTCAATGCAGAAGCTTTCTCCTGCTTCTACATAACAAAATGTTTGCTCACCAGAAGATTTATAAGTCAAAGTTAATGTCAGAGACACGTACGTGTCCCCTGGTCTTTAATTTTCATTCTGTATTTATTAGCAACATATTTTATATGAGCTTGGATTTTGTTTTTCAGAAGAAGCTCAACAGACAAGGAAATCGATTATCCGGTTGTAGCAATCACTGTGATCCTTGAATCAGTCAGGTTTTATTTATAGAGCTGTTTCATGCAGTCAAATGCATTAAAAAATGTTGAAAGCAGGAAATGAGCAAATAAATAAATAACACACTAAAAATGCAAAACTAAATGAAATAAAACTTATTGAACAAATAGAATAAATTATAGTCATAAATTGTAGAACTGAGAAAACACCAGGGACTTAATGAATAATGTAAAAAGATGCACATTCTGTTATTTTAACCATAAGAAAATTACATTTTCTGTGTGATGGAATCCAAAATATTGGTAAAAACTAGATTAAAAATATCAATAATACTGAAACATCTAGGATAAATAAAAGCAATTGAACCAAACATAACATAAATAGAATAAAATGAAACACGGATAATAACAATTAAGACAAAATTCCTGAAGTTTCAAGATGAGCGCTGTAGCAAATGGATGTGTAACCAGTTAAAGCTCCTTAAAATCCACCCATAAATGCAGAGACATTAAAATCAGATTTTCCAGTCCTCATTCCTGCAGCTTAGTTCTGAAACAACTGCGGAGCATTACAGTAATCAGTTTGGAATATTATAAACACGTGTTAGAAACTCTGTACTGGACTGAGAGCAAAAAAAAATTAAAATCAGTGAGTCCAGTGAGTTCACAGTTGCTAATCTTTAGGGGCTGAAGTCTTTGTCTCCTTGCACCGGTGGTTACCTCCAAAGAAAAGCTGCAGCCACCATCGCTTTGCATCAAAACAGCCTCAACTGGAGCTGAAAATAACGCAGCAGAAAGAACCGTTTTCTGGATCATCAGGAACGTCAAGGACTTGGACAAGAAAACCATCGAGGTCAGACTGAAACTCAACAGAAATGCCAAGTTTGGACTGCAGAGGACTGAAGCAAAGGGATTTTCTCCTCCTGATTGTTGATTTGTCAGATTATTTATTTTCATATTTTCCTTTTTAGTCTCAGATCAAAAATGCAGAAGGCTGCAGGGTCAGAGTTTGATTTGAACATTTCATTGCTCGAGTTTACGTGACCCGGAAATTGTTCTACATGTAAAAGTGCGAGTTACGTTCAACGTAAAAGAGTGCAAAGATGAGGCACTTTGGCTCTTACAGCATTGAAACACAAGTAAAAAATGAAAGCAACCTACCACACATCCTTCACAAAAATATTTTAAAAGTGCTTTGAAGGCATGACTGCGGAAGCAGAGAGCGGTTATACTCGTGTGGTTTTTTCCTGATGGTTGTCTCGAGATGAGTTAATTTCCCGATGGAAATAATTTTTCAATTCAGAAACCAATATAAAAACCCATCACTTTTTAATTTCTAATTTTTGGTTGTCAGTTGAAAATGGAAAGAATGAATGATACACAGATTCAACTTCTTCCCTTCTTATGCTGTCGCATAGAAATTTAGAAATTTCCCCATCGTGGGACAATAAAGGATATTTCTATTCCATTCTAAAAATGTTTTCAAATATCAGGAAATTGAAATTTTGAAGTCAGTTTTCAAAACAGCAGATGGGGAAAGAGACGCCAACAACCTGTGATCAACGGCAACACGAAGAATGTTGCCGTTGGAGAATGAGTCTCCATCAGTCGGGATTTGGACCGGACGTTGGTATCTCGTACGTCTCAGATCAGAAACCTGATGGATTTGATCATAAAGGCCTTGAGCAACAGGCGTGAAAATGTTGAAACTGAACTGACATTTGTGAATCCTTCGTCATCACTGTACACCTGTTTCTCATGAAGCTCCAGCATGTCTCGAAATGTTACTTATTTGTATGTATTTGATCAGATTTCTGAGTAACATTTGATATTCATAGTTATTCAATATCAATAATCACCATAAATTTTTGCTTCGTTCACCTTCGCTATTGCCTTTGCAGATATTGTTTTTCTCCATTCTTGCTCACCTCTTATCCTAATCTGCAGTTTGTTGTTGTTCTTCCTCTTTTCCATGTTTTCTTTACCTCTCGTCCCTTTTCATCTTTGTCCTTCTCTCGCTCGCCTCTCCGTCTCTACTCTCTGTTTTCCAGCTGTTCACTGAGCTGTGTGTTTATCTGACATATTGAACCGCTTTGAAGCCAACAACCTTTCAGCATTTTCCTGAACAGTCAGTTCTGCTCTGCTCACACGGCCACAGACATACAAACTATTACGTGCCAAAATAAGATGCGTTTTTAAAATAACGCCACATAAACCCTCGTACTGACACCGCATTAAAGTTAAAAATTAACCCCTCACTGCTTTTGAAAGTGCTCCTTTTCTTGCAAAAACACTTGAAAATAAAAGATTAAAATAATGCCACCATTTGTAAAAACAATTTGTCATAAAAATTATTTAAATGGACACTCAAAAATAAAACTATATAAAAGAAAAAAAAACTTGTCAGAGTTCAGAGCCCTGTGGTCCGCCAACGGTTCCAGGCTGTGGTCAGGTGCATTAAAAACAGATTCAGTTGAGTTTAGTTTATTTTCACAGCATCCACAGATATTGGTCCTCAATCAGACAAACAGGTTAATTTCACATCCTGTCTGACAGAATCATAATCAATTCAAATCAACCCAGTTAACAGCCATTTCAGTCCAGTCCAGTTCAGTTCAGGGTAATCACAACAGTACAGGGAGGAAGCACTTAGCAAGAAGGTCCTGACTTTGATTCCCAGCCTGGATTTCTTTCTGCATGGAGAGGGCATCTTCTCCCTGTGCATGCGTGGGTTCTCTCCGGGTACTCCAGCTTCCTCCCACAGGCCAGAAACAACTTGCTCTCTCTAAACTGTCCTTAAAGTGTGTGTGATTGGTTGTTTGTCCTCTACACTGGTGTGTGATGGACTGGTATCCTGTCCAGTGCGTACACCTCCTCTTGTCCCATTTCCCCCGGAGACAGGCACCACCCCCCTGCAAGCATGCAAGGACATGGATGGATGGATGAATGATGAATGAATGAAATGATGGATGAATGAATGAATCAATGAATGAATGAATCAATGAATGAATGAAATGATGGATGAATGAATGAATGAATCAATGAATGAATAGATGGATGAATGAATGGATGGATGGATGGATGGGTGGATGAATGAATTGAAAAATGGATGGATGGATGAATGAAATGATGAATGATGGATGGATGAATATATGGATGGATGGATGAATGAGTATATGGATGGATGAATGGATGAATGAATGAATGAATAGATGGATGAATGAATGAATGAATGAATAGATGGATGAATGGATGGATGGATGAATGGGTGGATGAATGAATTGAATAATGGATGGATGGATGGATGGATGAATGAAATGATGAATGATGGATGAATGAATATATGGATGGATGGATGAATGAATGAGTATATGAATGGATGAATGAATGAATGACTAGATGGACGGATGAATGAATGAATAGATGGACGGACAGTCTGATTCAGATAAATTAAAAAAACGTCAATTCCTAAAAAGTTGTCAGCCTCCTCCCTCCCTACGTATCAGGCGGCTCATACTAGAAGGTAAACACAGGAGGATAATAAAAACAAACCATTAAAACACATCACAGTGAGAATCCGAGGAATCTGGCTTCTCAGGGTGAGAAACACCTCCAGAAAGAGTGTCATGGCCCCCTGCACTAAAGAGATAATACATTTCTTATTATGATATGCGCTGGCACGGAAACCGTAACTAATCGGTCCCTTGGACCAATTTAATTTTTTCCTTCACAGTTTTACTTTAAAAATGAATTAAAAATTAAGGTGTTGCACTTTTAACTTCAGCCGGATTGAGATGAGAGTTTTTGTTGCTGCATCAGGGGTCTGCAACCTGCAGCTCCAGAGACACAAGAGGCTCACTTGATGCACCAAATGTTGCCCTGTGTCTCTCGTTTGTCGTGTGCCCCCATGAAAACACACGAGACATGTCGAAAACATCCCTTACATGAGCGCCGCAGCTCTCACGCACCATGTAAGCTGCACGTGTGCGCCACCGCTACAGAGTCAGCGCAACTGCAACTCAAATACTCCAGCAGTGATGAAGCTCATCCGACGCTATGAAGACACCGTGAACGGAAACGTACAGCACTGTCCGATTGATGTCTGTCATAAAGATTATAAAGTTTCATTTCCAGGTGGTCCGTTTCTGTTAAGAAACATAGAAATGAAATGAGATGTTGAAAAAAAAAAGTCATGAGTCAGCAGAACAAAATAATTTAGACTAAAATTTTTATTCAAATTTTCGAGGTTCTGACTTAGATCTGACAGAAAATCTGTGGAGGGAGCTAAAGATTAGGGCTATGGCAATTAGGCCTTCCAGCCTCAAAGACCTGTTTTTTAACGCTTGTTTTTGAGATATGCTTTTCGTCTTCTAGAACCTTTTAATTTTCCATGTTTGTGCTTTGCAATTTTTATCTGTTAAGCTTTCAATCAGTCAATCAGTCAGTCAGTCAATCATCTTAATTATCCCCAAGGGGCAATTAGTATGCAGTATCATTCTGTCATAACCCCGTACCGTACGTACCGTACATGACACAGAAAAACATCTGAGATCATTAAGAAGCTTTAAAACTGCAGGGACAAATGATATTTTGAACCTGTTTGTTCTAAACCTTGGAAAAAGATACTGATTGATTCTGTAATTCATCACTGAGAGAGTGATCCCCTGTTGCTCCAAAGATTTGTTTTGCTTTTAGAACCGACTTAGTTTTGTGCAGATGAGTAAGGTCCCTCAAATTCACTCTTGCAATTTTAGAACATAATTTGATGATATTGAGAAGTTTATTCCTGTCTCTTAACAGTTAATAGTCCGAACCGACAGACAATGTTAAAAGTAAGAACAGACTCAATAAAACAAAAATAAAACATATGCATAAAAGTGGAATCCATATTAAATCCTCAAAGCTTAGGATAAAAAAACATCCTCTGGTGAGCCTTTTTGCATACAGACTCCACATGGAGTTCAAAGGTCAGGTTCAAATGTGTTTTTTTTTTTATAAATAAAATGTGTGTATTTACTTGGAGCTCACCACCCAGCAGAAATGGTCAGATTACCAGTGGAAGCACACAAAAAGCTGATCAGTAATTTTGGAACGGTCTAATTGCTATAATTTTCACAAATAATGGTTGAAATGGACCAACGTGTGGAGTAGATGGCAGTTTAATGTTGAAGAGGACTGTTTATTTGAAAAGGATTTACAAAAACCAAGCAGGCGTGTGAGAAACTGAAGAACCTCAGACATACAACAATGAAGCAACTGGAGCAGGAAATGGACAACATTACGGACAAAAATCAGCAACCCAAAACACAATAATTATCACAATAATACCAAGAAAGATTTTATTTAAATATCTCGTATTTAAGTGCAACAACATCCATAAAACTTTCTAATCTCTAAGAAGCACACTGGAAGAGCCATGTGGCATAGATATCCACTCGTAAACTTTGCGTCCAAATGCTGAATATATGAACTCTGCTGCAGATGTGAGTCTTCCCAGTCCGTCCTGTGTTTCAGTCGGAGTGTCTCTGAGCTCTGGCAGCAGATATATTAGTGTTCCTCGCTGTGCCGGCTGTATATCATTACTGTTAGCATCTGCATAAATCTAAATAAAGCTCTAATTTCAGAGTGGATTCAGCACTGACCTCCCTTCCTCCCTCAAGCCTGCTTTCCGATTTGCATAAATGAGTGATGATTGTGAGTTTGTGGGTAATATGCAAATGAGCCAATTATGATTGATCAGCTGATTGATGGCTGCTGTCTGTGCAAAGCATCCCAACCTGCGTGCACGTGTTGCTTTTCGCTTAAAGTCATTTTGCAAATGGAGGCTCTGATGGTGGAGGAGTGGCTGGGAGAGGGAGGTAATGTAGAGCAGCAGGTAAGGTGTTTACAGAGCCTTGCAGAAGTAATCCTAATCCTTCAACACGCACACATTTTGTCTCATTAGATGTTACAGATCTACACAGAATAGAGCTTAATGATGCCGAGTTCTCAGTTATTATTTTACCAGTTTTACTCTGATATTCCAAAATATCCTCATCGATTAGAAGTCATTTAATTATCAGAGTCCGTCTGTGTATCATTTCTTTTCTGTGAAGGCCTCAGAGGTTTGTTAGAGGAGATCAGAGAGCAAACAGCATCATGAAGACCAAGGAACACAGCAGGGAGGACGTTCTGGAGAACGTTAAGGCCGTTTTCACTCCTGATAGTCCGGAAGACTCCGTTCGATTTGGGACCAAAATTGCAACATTTGTTAGGTTTTCAGCTGCTGCGGTTCTCTTTCAGGCTGCAAAGATTCAAACGAATCAAACCCTTTGATAAACCAGCTCCCCTCCTCGCCTGTGGCGGCGCTGCACCAAGAACCACCAAGAACAACACGAAAACCTCTGAAGAAGATACTGAGCACAACTTCCTTCTTCACGAAATGTAAACAAAAATGGAGTAGCGTCAGATTTTTGCGGTTGGAGGATTTCTCTTTGTTTTCAGAAAAAGTCCACAAGAACATTTCTCCTGCTAGCGCAAGACACAAGTTGGTTTTGGTTGTGTTTACCCAGAATGCCTTGCACTGTAGTCCGCTTCCTGCTTTTGGAGCGGTCTCCGGTCGGCTTTGTGTTCACATCTGCATTCAAACCGCACCAGTGTTCACTTCAGCCAAACCGAGACCGAGGTTTGTCGGCGAACCAGAGTTGCTTTTTTGGTCCACATCAGAGTTCGATGACGCGTTCACACCTCCGCAAACGAACCGGACTTTCTCAGCAAACGGACTGGAGTCGGATTGACGCGGATTAAACAGAACTGGTGCGAATGCACCCTAAAGCAGGGTTAGCCTCTCCTTTCTTAAAGAGACAGAGGCCCAATTTCAAGATGTTAAATTATGAAGTCAAATTTCTTTTAGGTCATATTTGATACATACAGCGTTTTTCTAACAACTGAAGGTAGAATAGTTCCTTGACTGAGCTATGAAACGATTCTATGTGCCTTGAAAACACATAATACTGCCCTTTTAAAGGATGCAAATAATTTTGCATGTTTCTGTACCTTGTAAGCTTGTCTATTATACTTGCAGACAATGGCTGCAGCTGTTTTTAATTTCTTCTGTGCCTTTGATCATTTGGCGTGAACTAAACCTGGGTTTCCCCTTCTTAATATGCCTTTAGGCTCTAACATCACAATCTAATATTATTAGACGAATAATATGGAACTTTTGTAATTCTGACCTGTTATGTCATTGCTATAGGAAATATACATATTTTTTATGTTGCATCTCTAATAAATTGCTGCTTAACATCTATTAGACGCCTTGAACATTCCCTGAATCACTACAGTAGTTGTAACACTGTAATGTGCCGGTTTAAAGGTTTAAAGAGAGACCACACTGAAGCTCCTGACAATAGTCCCAGTTCCATCACTGCCGAAGCCTTCAATGGATCTCCTGGCATTCTGGATGAAAGGCCGCTGCTCCTTTTTTCTTTGTGGATCAGTTCAGAGGAGCTCAGTGAGTTGTCTGGGTTTTAATCTTGGCAGTAAGACACGAAGAGCTGCATGTCCCTGCACAAAAAGCTGCCGTTCACTTCAGCAAGCTAAACTTCAGCCTCTCATTCTAATGCATTCAATCTGCAGAAGCTTTGATTTCTTCAAGGGCACCGGGCGCGCTCAGACACACCGCTGCTGCATACACACCACACAGACCTCCTCTCGCTCTCTCTCTCTTCCTGCTTGATGCGCGGTGAAGCTCTCTCGGCCTCGGTCTCTGTCTCTCTGAGGCCAGAGGAGGAGCCTGGTCGGAGTCGACTCCTGGCCTGACGCTGTAACGAGGGCCTCAGAGGTGAGTGGGAGTTGATTGAGTTTGCTCAGCTACAGCCCATGGGACTGCAGACAATATTACAGGACTCACACACAGACACACACACACACACCTGAGGAGCAGCCAGCGACTACACACTCAATTTAATCAGAGCTTATGTCTATGGAAGTGAGCATATGTGACCTCCTCTGTTTCTGCACCTTCCTTTCTGTCTGTCGGCGTATCTGTCTGGCTTCCTGCTTCTCTTTCTGTTTGACTGTATTTGATACTGTATGTTAAAGAAAAACAAAAATACATGTTTCCAAGCATTGCATTATGGGAGCGTACTGATTTGAATACGAAAAGTGGTTTTGTTTTTTTGTTTTTTTTTAAAGGATTTTTGTGGCCATTATTTGATAGTGGAGTGATAGGAGAGTGGTTTATGAGAGGGGGAAAAGTCAACAGACCGGGACTCGAACCTGTGACAGCCAGTATATGGGTTGCATGCTCTATCCCTGCACCACCCATTATTAAAATTGTTAGGGCGATGAAGTCTGATTTCTAGAAGTAGAAATTACGAAAACATTCCAAACCGAAACAAAAAAATGTTTGCAACATCTTTGTTTTTATTTCAGCTTTAAAAATGTGTGTTTTTGTCTCCTCCTTGTGGTACTGTTCAGTAACTACACAACAACAAATGGTGTTCATTATAATAATAAAAATACTCCGCTAAAAATATGTATGTATTTTCACAATTCTCCTTTACCTTTTCATTGAGGAATGGGAACTAATTCAGGTAGTGGTTGAAAGTATTCCAGTATGAAATAAAGTGCTAAGCTAAGTTTGTAGTTGTCGCCTTAAACCAGGTGCGAGGAGGCTCCTGGTCGTGCACCTCTGAATTTTTGTAACTGGACTGGATGATTTGGAAGATGCTCTTGCAGAGCAGGTTCTCCTGCAGCGGCATTAATACGATCCCTTCATGAGGGCACGTTTTTGGAGAACAGTATACCAGCGCTTGTTCTGCTCGTGCACGCTTAGGCTGGTCGCCCACTGACTGGCAGCGGTGACGAAGGAAGTCTGGAGGCCACCCAGGAGTCATGGAGAACCCATGAAGAGGCCCTGGGAGTCGGCCGTGAGGCTGGAGGAACCCACGGTGCGACTCTGGGAGAAGATGAGGTCGCTGGAACCCTGGATGTAAAGGGTAAATGAACTGAATTCATATCATGGCTTTTTTTGTTTGTTTGTTTGTTTTACCTGTCAAAGCTCTGTACACTAGAACCACATTCCCCCATTCGCACTCACAAATTTACACACACATTTTACACAGAACGGTAGGCAGTTTGGGATTAAATACCTTTTTTTTTTTTTTATATGAGATTATTCTCGCCTTTATTATCTTGTCTGCAAACTGGAGCAGTAAGAAAAACCATCATGACTGATAAAAACAGATAGCAACAAGATAATTATAATTATTATTATTATTACTTTATTTTTTAATATTATTTTTTAACATGTCCTGTCCGGCAGCGTGGCTCTCAGAATTGTCGTCTGAATGTCACGGTAAGACCCAACAGATTTGCTTTCACAAGTGGAGCATTACGGCTTTTGCCAGGATGCTCCTCTTGGTATGTGTATGAAACTTTATTAAAAATTTGTTTGGGTTTGTTTCAAATGTAATGGACACAAAGACGAAAAGAAACAAAAGGGGGAAAAGGAAACAGAGAAAGATGGAGGAGAGGTTTAAAGAGAAAAGAGATAGAAGTAGAGGAGAGAAAAAAAGCGTAGAGATAGAGTCAACACCCTTGAAGTCTGCCTCTAGACCTGCAGAAAGAGAAAACAAAACCAAGAATCCAACAACATATCTAATCCAGACAGGGGGGCACATCGACATGTGACAGGAGGAAGCTGGAATCAAACCTATAACCTTCCGACTGCAAGACCGCTACTCCAGAGTAGCTTGAGGAACACGTCCTTCAGCAGGGAAACGTAGATGCTGGAGAAACTCTCTACGAAGAATGGTGACAGGTGAGCCCTCCTGGCGCCTCTTGTCAGAGAACTTTGGATCAGGAACACGAGGCGGGTCTTCCTGAACACCCTCATCATGGATCTCTGGAAAACGAACAGGAAGCCGGTTGTTCCCTCAGAGGACAGAGGAACGAGAGCTGCAGCTGCTGCTGTGATCGTGGGGGCCGCGTCTGCTGGAGATGCACCAGTGCCTGTTGCTGCATACACCAGCCTGGATCCTCTGCAGGTCTGGGCTCAGCTTTCTCATGGCCTCCTCCCTCTTCCGCTGCTGGAGCCACCGTTCAGGCTCCGCTGGATCTCTGGGAGAACCGCCTGCTTGGCTTCTTTGCTCGGAGACGAGCCCAGAGACAACAAAATCCTGCAAAAAACACCCAGGAACTGCTGGTGGACACGGAGGGAGGAGAAAACAACGAACATGGCGACCTGAACACGGAGACTGAAGGATCCGTCAACAAACAATGAAAGATCAGGAGCTTATATGCCAAATGAAGCAGGCGAAACATTCTAAGCAGCATCCCTACCAGGGCGTTTATCTAATTTTCCAAAAACCAAATTCTTTAAAAATTTCACATAAATAACTCAAAAACTCAGTGACAAACTGCAACTCCTGCAAAATAAACAATTTCCACCGTGTGAAATTTATTCTGCAGTTTTCATCCAGCGAGGAGAAGCTACTGATTTTTTTATTTTTTATTTTTTACCCTGCTGGAAACCAAATGCTAAAAATGAAACAGGTCTGAAGAAGACCTGGAAAGGTTTCGGAAAGTTTCTCACTTCTGCTCGTTTCGACAGAAAATGTTCAGGACTCCATGTTGTTGTTGTTATCATTAATAAGAGAAATCTTCACGAGACAAAAAAAAAAAAAAAGTGCGACCAAGACAACATGTTTGTGTGGGCGTGTGAAGGTGTTATGTTACTACATCAGCTTTGGATGGTGTTTGGGTGATTAAAATATCTCTGAGGAATAAAAATCAGGTGTTAAGCCTCCAAATGACCAGAATCCTGTCTTCATTCTCCTCTTCTTTCACTTCTTCCCTCATCTCTTCATTTCTCCACCATTCTTAAATCCTCGTCATCCATCTCTTCCCATCTGTGTGCAGCTTCCTTTAAGAATCAGTTTTAATGACTGAACAAAGAAAAGGAGATCAGAAGAATTCAGTTCATTTATGATCTGCAAGTAGAGCACATACATTTAGTATATTGTGAAACAGTTCGATATTTTCCGTCACTTGTTTCAGGAAGAGAAACTCATACATCGCACGGATCCACTGAACATGAGTGAAATATTGCAAACATTTAATTTTTTAATCGTGATGATTATACCGCACAGATTATGGAAACCCGACATTCAGGGTCTCAGGAAATTAGAATATTGTGAAAAAGGTGAGTAGTGTATTAATGGAAAATTCAGTGGAAGGAAAAAGTGTGTTTGAAAAAGGTGCAACAAGGATAACCGAAACCTTGAGAGGATTTTCAAACAAAATCCATTGAAGAATTTGGGGGAGTTTCAGGAGGAGTGGACTGAGACTTGAGTCAGAGCATGAAGACGGATCCAACACATGGGCTACAAGCGTCTAACCTGTAGACGAACCAGAACCAGAGCTGGACTGTTGCTCAGTGGTCCAAAGTCCTCTTTTCGGACGAAAGTAAAGTTTGCATTTCATTTAGAAATCAAGGTCCTGGAGTCTGGAGGAAGAGTGGAGAGGAACTGATGCTGCTTGAAGTCCAGTAATGATCTGGGTTGCCATGTCATCTGCTGGTTCTGGTCCACTGGGTTTAATGGAGTCCATAGTCAACGCAGCCGTCTACCAGGATGTTTTAGAGCACTTCATGCTTTATTCTGTTGACAAGCTTTATGGAGATGCTGATTTCATTCTCCAGCAGGACTTGGTACTGGCACCACCCTGCCAAAGGTACCAAAACCTGGTCCAATATCATGGTGTTACTGTGACCTTTAACCCCACAGACAGTCTATGGGTTATTACTCAGAGGAGGATGAGAGACACCAGAACCAACAATGCAGATGCAATCAAAGCAACCTGGGCTTCCTGAACACCTCAGCAGAACCACAGGCTGAGCTCCTCCACGCCACGATGCAGAAATTCATGCAAAAGGAGCCCCAACCGAGAACAGAGTGAACAGAAATGATGTGGGGAGCAGAAAGGAGCAGCTTTCAAATTCTGAACACACAGAATAACACGAGCCTCAAACAGTCACTGTGTAAAAGCTAAAAACCGTATGGATTAACAAAAATACAAAATCGTGAGTGAAATAATGTTTGGGCCACACATGACGCTCTCTGTCTGTTGTGTGTGATATTTAAGATTTGGCTGTTTGGAGACTCCTCTAAACTGTTTAAACTTTGCTGAAACGATGTTTCTACGGTTGTCGTTTCGTCATGAGTGTCCATGTATCTGGAAACAAGTCTTACATGGATTTAGACATTTGTAAAACATCCCCAATAAAGAATAAAGCAGCGCTGTTCATTTACAGTTTGCAGTGAGGGAAAATATATTTCTGTTAAATGGTTGAACTTCATTCCCCAACTGACTTGAGGGTTCTTAAAATATTTTATTTTCCTTTTGTTACTTTTATTTTTGTTGTTTCATCAAAGTGTCAGTTCCTCCCTGATTCTGCAAACCGAGACCTAACTGAAGGTAGACACTGACGGCTCAGAGCTACTCCGCTCATCCGTTTATATCTCGAGTTTTCTCTTTTTTTTGCTCACTTCCTCTGAAGTTAGGCTCTTCTCGCCTCCCAGTCCCCCTCAGGAACGTCGTCGGCATTCACCTTCATCGCAAACCCCCCGACTAGCGACAAAAATGTGCAGTAAGAGTCACCTTTTCTCTCACCCTCTCTTTGCCTCTCTCGACATGCCAACCTCGACTTGGCTTCCTCTCCGCTCCTTTCTCTCCATCGAAAGGTGAACGGTAGCGGTCACTGTCGGCAGATTTGCCCAGAAAATTGAATCAGCCAGCAGGTCGGGGGGCCAGGAAGGCACAAGTGCCAAGCGCTACGCTGATTTAATTTTGTGCGTATGTGTGTGTGCTTCCACATATGTGTCTATGCGTGTTTACTGCATATGCAGCACTGTGTACATATGTTTCCACCCTGCAGAGAACTGCTGCGGGAGGTCAGCTCTGGTTAACTGCTTCACGGCCGCTGCAGCCTGGTTTTATTTCTGTCTGAATGCGAGGAAACATTTTGTCAGGCAGAAAAAGAGGCACAAAAACATTTTCCGCACCCTGCTTGTGTTGATCACCGCTCTGATATAATAAAACCTCCAAAACAGATGATTATGTTTTCTGACTACAGAGAATTATTTTGGCTTTGTGAGAAATTTTCCACACCCATTCAGTTTCTGGAGGCACTTTTCTCTTCATTTCTGTCGATATCTGTGTTGAAATCTCAGCTTTTCAGCACCAACCAGGTCTGCTCTCCAATGCGCCATTGTCTAGTCATCGCTTAGCAACCCTCGAAAAGAGATTTGTCAAGGTTTGGACCCCTCAACAAAGCACCGAGCGAGATTCTGCAGTTAGAATCTGCATTTCAAGCCTCCTAAATGGCGTTTTCTTGTTCAATTGAAGGAGCTTCTTGCAGATTTCGCTGATATTTTCAGTTTGTCTCTGATGATAAGCTCCAAGTCTTTGAGGTTGGAAGGCCTCCATCGCATGACCCTAATGTTTAGCTCCCTCCACCGAGTCTCTTTCAGAACTCTGAAACTTTCATATTACTACGGTTCTCAACAAACATGTTGGTAAAATTAAAAGATGGGTCATTTTGAACTTAACTATATTTTGTTTTTGAGTTGTTTGAACATATGAAGATCAAGGCAAATCTGATTTACTTTAATGTTCTCTTGTCTTTCCGATTTTGCAGCTCCTATAGATCTTACTTCCATTTCTTAAGGTCTTTCTGTGTTTTCTAAATGCAGACAATATTTTCTACATCTTTAAATGTCTTTTGTTTATTTTTATAGTTCAGCTAGCTACTTTATCCTAATTTGAATTATACTGGATGCACTGAATTGTGTTTCTCGTGAACGGACTGAGCTCAAGGAGAAAATCTGAGATGCAGAAACACAAAGCAGAGCCAGCAGTGCAGCAAATGTTTGAGTTGGAAATACAAAAAGGTCATCGACATAAAAATAACATCACTAAGGTTGGAATAATTACTTGTCATGTTGTCAAAAGGCGCTTTCTGGGCTGGAGTTGAAAATATCAAATGACTAGGACATAAAACTACTATAATTAAAATTAATTACATGTCATGCAGTTAGAAATGCAAAAAAAAAAAAAAAAAACCTCTAACAGGTTTTATTTGTATTTTCTTGTCAACTTTGCTGGTGGAACCATGGAAAGAAACATATTTTAGTTCAGTTCAGCTAAAAATACTTTATTAAACACAGAGGAAAAATTAAATGTTACTGTAACTCACATTATCCAATTTTCTTCAGAGTTGTTGTAGCTGCTGATGGCTGTGGGAAGGACGGATCTCCCGTGGAGGTCCATATAACAGTTAATCACATTGTTCAGTTTGTCACTGGAAACCTGTGAGCAGTGATGGTAAAAAAATGCAGAAAGTAAATAGTCTACAACGGATTTTTTTGGTTGGTTGATCAAAATTTTGAGAGACAAAAGAACCAAAATTCAGAAAAATGTAATGCATTCAAGTTTAAGCTTGACTCACATATTAATGAGTGAATTATTTGATGACGCCGTAAAACCTGACTTAGATCTGATCACAGGACTGCGGCGTCCAATGAGTTCCAGAAGTCGTGAACCTTCTGCGCGCGCACGTTAAACATTGAGCGCGTAAACATGATATGAGCGAGCAAACCGTATCTGCAAGCGCACAAGCATCTGTGCAAGTGGCTGTGCATCAAACCGCCTGCGCACACTGCAGAGACGAACCCTGATTTAACTAAACAATCTGAAATGTATTTTCTGAACATGTACCTGTTCTGCCATGTTGATTCAGGAAAGGAGACATTCTTTTTTTCATTTCTGTACATTTCCGTTTTCTTCTTCTATTTATTGCGACTAACTTAAAGGTGCATCAACGCTCTTCGCGGCGTTCTCCCAGTAGTGAATATTTTTTCTGTGTAACGAAGAAAAAAAAAGTTAAAGCTTTCACGCTTTAGTGCAGATTTTTAAACACAATTGTTTGAAAGAATATTGTTTTTGAGTGGCAACCTGTTCCACTCTCCATCCCAGTTGGTGGTATGGAGAGACCTGCAGCTAGAACGGCAGGGGTGGTGAACATAAATACATGACACACATTTCTTATATTTATTTGCAAAAAAATGTTGAAATCATTTTCATTCCACTTCACAATTATGCATTACTCTGTGTTGCATAAAATCTTCAAAAGACACATTTAAGTTTGTGCTTGCACAGAGTCAAACTCGAGTTTCTTTTGTCTCGAAAGTCCAGATTGTTTGGGGAGGTGACCAAAAAACGGAGCTCTGGTCCGCCTCCAAACCTCGGCCTCGGCTCAGTCGAAGTGAACTCTGGTGCAGTTCGAGTGCATATGTAAACGCAAAGCGGACCAGCAGGATGCAGACTACAGCACAGGGCATTCTGGGTAAACACAACCAAAACAAACGTGCGTGTCTGCGCTAGCGGGAGAAATGGTTCGCGGTCTTTTACCAAGGACAAAAGAGAAATCCTGCAACCGCTAAAATCTGACGCTACTCCATTTTCATTTACGTTTCGTGAAGAAGGAAGTTGCGCTCTGTGTCTTCTGCAGAGGTTTTTGTGTGGTTTCCTTCAGTGGTTCTTGGTGCAGCGACCCAACAGGCGAGGAGGGTAACCAGGTTTTTTTAAAGGGTTTGCTTCGTTTGACTCAGTGCTGTGTGAAAGTGAACCACAGCAGCTGAAAATGTAACAAATGTTGCAACTTTGGTCCCCAATCGAATCGAGTCTACAGGATTATCAGGTGGGAAAACACCCTAAGAAGCACTTGAGGATTTTTAACATTAGATCTAAACTCATATATCTTCGTAAAATTTGTGCATTCTCGCTCAGCTCAGCAGATTTCAAAGTCGCAGCAGGAGGAGATGGAGTTGGTGAAGAAATTACTTCCTTTTGTTGTGAAGATAGAGAGCAACATGTGAAGCTGAGACAGAAACACGCCGTGAACGAGACAGAGAGACAGGTGTCCCCGGCAGAGAGAAGCAACCAACATCCAGACAAAAAGGCGGTGAGGAAGGGAGATAAAGAGAGGCGCCTCAGGCTGTCAGGAGGACCAAAACAAACACCGGGTTCCATGTCGCTGAAGGGCCCGCTTCAGCCTGACTGACACCAAATTAGACCTTCCTCTGCTCAAATCAGAGCTACAAAACTGTCACAACATCAGCTTTGAACTCGACTGCTTCCCTAGCCTCTGATTTTTCCTCTATTGTCTCACTCCTCTTTCCACCTCACATTCATCCTTTTTATCCTGTCTCTGCACCACCTTTACATCCACCCCTACAAGCCCCCCTCTTCATTGATTGTGCTGCCCTCTTCACCCCTTCTCTCTCATTCATAATTGAACAGCATTAACTGCAGCGGAGGCCGAGCGGTGGTTTAATTAGCCGCCTGGCCTGCAGAGACTCGGCCTGGACTTTCACTGCTGCAAAACATACATTTAACTGCAGCCCAGAATTCAGAATACAGAGAACTGGTCCTGGGAGTCGGAGGGAGGCTGTAATTTATTGGAGTTATTGGGCAAAAGTTCCATAATGACCTTTCAGCATAATGTAATTGAAGTGGTCTGAGTTGTCCAGCTTTGCTTGGCTCTTTTTACAGGCTTAGAGAGAAATCTGAGCCCTGATGACAGATGATATGTGGGAAATATGGCCGTTTGAGATCTAAAACTTCACTAAAAACCTGTTTTGATTCCTTTGGTACTCCAATACAATATCAGTGCCAAGTATTGCATCGTCTGATTGTCTTTTCAATCAGTGTTTTAACAGGAAAATGATCCCCAATCAATATTCAAACTCTTTTTAGGCTGCAACAAGTCGACTGGAATGGCTTCCAAAGCTTCAGCCTCAAACCTGGTGTAATTGCAATGTAATGTTTAATAACCCTGTTTTTTAGTGTTTATCCTATCTCTCTCCTATGTAAAGCTTTTGGGTGAACTTTTGCTGCAACTCTTCCATCCTGTAGTCTTGAAAACTGACTCAGACCTTTTCTGTTTTATCTCCCAGATGAAGCCACTAAAGGAGCTACTGCTGCCATTAAGTTTTTACTTTTCTTTAACGTAGAAAGTACTCCTGGATCAGTGCTTCTGTTTCTTTTTTGTGTATCTGTCTTCTCAAACCCAGACAGTAGTGGCAGGTGGCCAGTCATACTTAGCCTGGTTCTGGTTCTGCTGGAGGTTTCTTCCTGTTAAAGGGGAGTTTTTCCTCTCCACTGTCGCTACATTCATGCCTGATATGAGAGATTGCTGTAAAGTCAATGACTCAATGCAATCTGCAGGGTTTCCGTAGACAGAAAACTTTTTAAACCGACTTGGATGATAAACTGAACTTGATGCACTGTTTGATTACTGGAATCAACTGGAATGTATGTATGACTGGCCTGAATTGACTTTCATGAAGAAGGAAGTTGCGCTCGGTGTCTTCTTCAGAGGTTTTCAAGTCGTTTCCTTCAGTGGTTCTTGGTGCAGCGCCCCCACAGGCAAGGGGAGGAACAGGTTGGATAAAGAGTTTGGTTCGTTTGACTCAGTGTCGTGTGAAAGCGAATCGCAGCAGCTGAAAATGTAACAAATGTTGCCATTTTTGTCCCGAATCGAGCCGAGTCTACTGGACCATCAGGTGTTAAAACACCCTAAAGCTCCAGATCTCAACCTTGCACCGGCTTCTCTTACTTGCTCATTAGTCATAATGTCCGCCCTCCCAATCTTTCAACCAGGATGAAGAAAGGTTTGATCCATAAAAACGAATCTATTGAGGTTTTCCTTCATTCTCACTTATTAATTGGACCATTTAGGATTTTCTTATTTGATGTAAGGAAAGTTTTAAAGCCAGAGCCCCTAACATATGAAGCAGACATGACAGTGTGACGATCATACATGGACAGGTAGTTTTTCATGGCACTGGCTCATAAACATTCGAAAAGCTTCCCTAGTTTGTCCAAAACGAAAAGTGACACACCAGGTTGTGCAACTAATGAAAGACAAGAGAGCTTGAGAGGAAAAGGGGAGAATCTTCCTCATTTTTCTTAGAAGATGTCAGCTGAGACACCCACAAGCAGCCAGTCTGTTACTTCTCAGACGGATGACAGAATCAAATGAAGACAAAAAATAGCACTGACACCTTCAGTTCACAGAGATGGAAAAAATGAAATCAGTGACAGTATGCCCTCAGAGCACGGCGGCAATATTTTGATGGGTGATAGACCCCAGAAAATGCCTAAGTTAAATAAAAATCTTAAGCTCTATACAGATCTTTTATCAGATTATATATTATATATCTCAAATATTATATTTACCCACTCGAAACACTCCAAATCTTCCATTCTCAGCTTTATTTGTCATATTTGTGGACACAAGTAATTTGACTTCAGCTCCAGTTTACTCTCAATCAAGACATTTAAATAGGTTGAAGAAAGAAATGTTTTCTTTCTTATAAATATGTACCGTATTTTCCAGACGATAAATCACACTTTTTTTCATAGTTTGGTCGGTCCTGCGACATAGTCCAAAACGACTTATATATGGGTTTTTTTCCCTCTTCATGAGGGAACATTTAACGCATCAATTTTTGACTGATGCGTTAAATGTTCATTTATACTGACATGAACCAAGCAGTAAACATGACCGTCTTCAGCCGCGAGAGGGCCCTGTAGGCTTTTGACAACCATGTTGTTCCTCTACTGCTAACATTCTCTCACAGAAAACTGAGAAAGACTTAACACAAATAAAATGCCGCCAAAAAGAAAATCATATTCTGCAGATTACAAACTGCAGGTAATGAAATATGCAGGCCAAAACGGTAATCGAGCTGCAGAAAGAAAGTTTGGAGTGAGTGAGAAACTTGTGAGGGACTGGTGAAAAGCAGAGATTAAGTTAAATGCAATGAAGAAAACGAAGAAAGCTAACCGCGGGCTGAAAGCAAGATGGCCAGAGCTGGAGGAACGAGTACACAGATGGGTGCTGGAAGAACGCGCTGCTGGGAGAGGCTTGTCAACGGTCCAGTTATGCCTCCACGCCATGAAGATGAATATTAATGATTTTTCTGGCGGACCTTCTTGGTTTTACTGCTTCATGCAACGGAACCGCCTCTCTATCAGAGCACGGACCTCTGTGTGTCAGAAATTGCCACCAGACTCTCAAGCCAAGGTTGACAGTTTCTATGAGTTCGCTAAAAAGCAGGTAACGGCACACAACGTGTCACCGGATCACATTATCAACATGGACGAGGTCCCCCTCACGTTTGACATCCCCATGGGCCAAAGAATTGCAGAGAAAGGGCAGAACAGTGTGAAAGTAGTGACAACTGGTCATGAGAGATTGCACTTCACAGTGGTGCTAGCATGTCGTGGAGATGGATCGAAATTGCGACGTATGGACCAGAAAATACGGTATATATACAGTAGGAAGACAAGGTTGAATCAGTGCAGATATGTATGGTATCAAGCTGGGTGCTGTGACTGTTAAGTGTTCAATAGAGAGACATGGTTGAAGCCAGAAATTGTCTCTGTGGTGGCTAGTTTTTTCAAATAGTGCTCTGTAGTGCCGAGTCGAAGGTAAAAGTCTAAACCATTTGTGTCCAGGATGTGTGGTATCTGCAGAATCTGTTATCTGCCTTTTTCCTGACCCAAGACCTGTACAGCTTGTAGAACTTGGTGATCTGATTGGGATGCAACCCCAAGGTTCTATCCTGGGAACCTTTCTAGTTAATATCTACATGTTCCCACTAGCTCAGATTATAACATGTAACAAGATTAGAAACCATAACTACGCAGATGATACACAGCTCTATATCATGATGTCACCAGGTGACTCTGAACCCATCCAAGCTCTGAATAGATGCTTAGAACAAATCAATGCATGGAGGTGCCAAAACTTTCTCCAGCTGAACAGAAACAAAACTGAAGTTATTATCTTTGTACCCAAAGAGGAACGATCTAGAGTCAGTGCGCAGCTTCAGTTATTACAACTAGAAACTAGTGATCAGCCCTGAAATCTGGGTGTAGTGATGGACTTGGACCTGAACCTTCAGAAACACATAGACAGTTACAGTTACAGTTCTTCTATCACCTGAAGAACATTTCCAGGATTAAAGAACTAATGTCTCAACAAGATCTAGAGAAACTCATCCATTCATTTATCTTTAGTCGCATTGATTAGTGGAAGTGTCTTCACAGGTCTGCCTAAAAAAATCAACCAGACAGCTGCAGCTGATCCAGAACGCTGCTGCTCGCGTTCCCACTAAAACCAGGAAGACAGAGCACATCACCCCAGTTCTAAAGTCCTCCCACTGGCTCCCTGGAGCTCAGAGAATAGACTTTAAAATACTTCTGTTAGTTTATAAATCACTAAACGACTTAGCACCAAAAGACATGAAAGACCTGCTGTCATTGTATCAACCTTCCAGACCACTCAGGTCTTCTGGTTCTAGTCTGCTCTGCATCCCCAGAACCAGAACCAAACATGGAGAAGCAGCTTTCAGTTTTTATGCTCCACTAATCTGGAACAAACTTCCAGAAAACTGCAAAACAGCCAAAACACTAAATTCCTTTCAATCGAGGCTAAAAACCCACCTGTTTGGAGCTGCCTTTGATTAGTAGTAAGTGGAACATTGATATATATTTTATGTATATTTGCTTAATGATTTTGATGATGGCATTTGACAAAATGTAAAGTTTGTTGCTTGTTTCATAATTGGTTGTTATGCTGTGTTTTTATCATGTAAAGCACTTTGAACTGCCTTGTTGCTGAAATGTGCTTTACAAATAAATTTGACTTGATTTAACAACCTGGATCATCCTATTTGGAGAGTTTCCAGGCACGTCTCCGTGGAAGGATAACCCAGGGCCGGCCCAGAATCCGCCGGAGGGCCTACATATGTGACCTGAGAATGTCAGGATGAGGGTGTTTAGGGTTCCCTACTTGATCTGTTAACCCTGTGCCCTGATCTCAGACAAGTGAAAGCAGTCATGGATGAATAGATGATCCTGATACAGAAAGAGTTGTAAAATAGTGTTTGCTTTTTTGTTTTAGCAAAGGTGTACATCTGTTTTGAGCTGTGAGCAAATTCACATCACTGCCAATGCCAGCACTCCTGAATTTTGTTTGACATTTAAAGAAAGATGTCTCACCAGGAATGAGTCCTTGTCTTTTAAAAGTGTTTCATATCTGGAAAATGTAATTCCTCAAATTACGTTGCAGTGCTTCATGCCGTCAGAACAAAGTTTGTAGCTGCTAATATTAGTTTAGTCTCAGCATGCGAATTCACCACAGGGCTGAGACTGTGCTTCACATTTATCTTTATAACCGGAGGCTGTGCAGCATATGCAGACCACCGACTGTGTGCACACTGTAAATGTGTGTGTGTGTGTGTGATCAGATGGAGGGTGTGGGCAGATGTGTGGAAGAGGTGTGTGTTTATTGGGGCTTGATTATGTGAAGTTAGATGGTGTGTATTCTCTAAACATCAATGAATAGTTTGTCCTTCGTGTGCGGCAGTCGGAGACAAAATTGAATCTTTCCTTTTCATTCCTGCTGGATGTCTGAATAGAGTAATATGGTTCACTCTTTCTTTCTCCCTCCCCTCAACAGAACACCAAACAAAAGGTGGCTTTCAGCTTTTAATTGAAATACTGCAATACGCACACACTCATACAGAAGTATTCCAACACAGAAAAAAAAAACACATAGACATCCAGTCAACGCTTTCAGACCTGACATATGAATCTGTTCCCACTCCAAGGACATCAAATGCTGCTGTTTGCTCATGAACTCTGGGTCTGTTGTGTTTTATAAAAGCTTTTCTGGACCACAAAGCTGGTTCACTTCTCATTTTTTAAAATCTGTGCTGGAAAATGGTCTGTACCAGACTCCTGTTCAGTTTCCACTGCTGGGCCGAAAGCAGTTAAAGTGTAATTAACCCTTCCATGAGAGCAAAACTCCACCCTTGGCAAATTTTGAAAAATTTCACCAAAGTAGGCGGAGCCAAGAGACAAGCGTGGGGGTGAGCGTAGGAAGTAAGTGGAGCCGTGGTCAGGATGAACGAAGCAATGTTGTCAACTTACCCACTTTCTTGCTATATTTAATGACTTTTCAGACCCTCTAGCAACGTTTTATCAATAAACCAACGAGTGATAAATCTAGCAACTTTTTTCTGTGTCGTTGGAGACTTTTATGGTGACAACGCTCTGCAGCAGCGCTGCTGTGTGTCTGAGTGAGATGGTTTTATACCCTGACGTAGTGTACCGGCTGCACCCAGTTGGAAAATTCAACTGCCGAAGTACCTTTGGTACCAGTGGTGTGAAAAGGTATTTGTCCCCGCATGATTTTTCTGGTTTTGGTTTGTTATAATAGTTGAATGTTTCAGATCATCAAACACAAAAAACATTACCTAACTAGACACAAGAAGTTGTTTTCAAATGATGATTTAATTAAAAGGTGGGTGATGGGGGAGGGGGGAGTGTTATGTAAAATTGACTTTTTGAGCTTTATATCATGTTATAATGTTATTCCCTCATCAAAAACATACCTGGGTTGTTACCTTGATTCTTTCATGGATGTTTGAGGAATCCTTGAATCTCCCGTGGCAACCATCCAGGGGTGCCTAAACGCTCACTCTCACAAAGCGCCTCCTATTTACCCAAAGCTCCTCCTCAGAGCTGCAGTCCTCATCCGAGCTCCTGTCTCACAGAGCACCCCTCCCCCTGCCTTTCCTACCCAGCTCCTCCAGACTAGTGGCAGCAGCAATTAGCAAACACCTTGTGGAACTGTGAGTCTGCTGAGCTCATCATACCAACTACTTCTCAGTCCAATGCTCTTAAGAACGGTTGTAAACAGCATAATGGAGGAGCTTTGTTATGATGATATGCTGAAAGCGGAGTGTCAGAAAGAGTAGGAGCTTCTTAAAGAGACAGAGGCTTTAAATTGAACTCAAATTTCTTTTATGTTTGATATATACTGAATTTTCATAACGACTGAATGTAACTCTCATTTGATTGTGTTATGAAATGGCACTATGTGTCTGGAAAATACACAATGCTGCCTTTTTAATTAAAGGAGAAAAAATGATCAAAACCAGCTTTGCCCTGCATGAAAAAGTAACTGACCCCTAAGGTTGAACCACCCTTGGTGGCAGCAGCTGTTTGTTATACGTCGTTCAGATCATTAGCTGTGATTCCATTAACCCTGAAATTGTGCAAACTGAAATTACGAAAATAAATTCCTTCATGCAAACACACCATTTTCGAGAAAAACTTTTGGCACTATGGTGAAGTGCTTTTTGCCCGTATCAAAATTGGTTTATTTTGCTAAACTGCAATGGAAACAGTTTTTTTGCATCACACGAGTCACATGATCAACAACTGCATGTTGCCACTGGTGCAAACCACGAAGAAGATAACAGGAAGTAGTTGGAGGATCACGGCACGGCATGTTTTTTAATGACTTATTGCGTGACGAAACTTATTCAGATGTGATTTTAATTTAATTTCTTATTTAATGGAAACACAGCAATTGCGAAATTGCATTTTTTCGTCATTAGCAGAAAATGGACAAAGATTTACGCACCTTTGTATTGGAAATGCAGCCAGTGTGGAAGAATTTTAACCTGTTCTTCTTTGCTTTATGGAAGGACCCGCAGAGGGAGGGCGGCCAAAGAGATCTTTAATGGATAGCCGGTAAAGACCTGAGGCTTGAACCTGGCTGCAACTCCTTCCTGAGCAAGAAAAAAACTTTACAATCCTTTACAGCTTCACCAATGGACACTTTTACTTAATCTTTAACAATCTTCTAACCCTAACCCTCGAACAGACGCGAACAAATGGTTGTTAAAGATTGTGACTCCCTCCAGTGTTGTAGTCATGACTTTGGGTCTTTTTTTGTCAAAGTTTTCTCAAAGTCTTTAAACATCAATGGGAATCCATCAATACAATAAAAGGAACTGGTAAATTTCTTTCTGGATTCATAATACAGCCAAAGTTTTCACAGAAACTGTGCCTCATTTTATCTTTTCTTCCATTTTTAGCTTCTCTCCATCTCATGCCTCCTGACCTCTTTCCTCATTATCCTCTTGAACCAGTAAAATAAAAAAAGAAACACTGACCCTCGTCTTCTGTCTTCCTTCCCCATTCCCTTTTTTATCAGCAGCTTTTCTTTTTCAGGATTTAAGAGATCACTTACGATCGCCCTTTGGTTTCAAACTGGCATTCTGCTGATGCTAACGAGCCATATTTATAGAAACTGAAGTTTTTCCTCCTGTGCAATGTGACAAGGAAGTGCTGAGGAGAAATAACTAAAATTTAAAATGCCAAAGTGCAGCTTTAAGATGACAAGGCTAAATTGGCTATTATTTTTCCTTCCTGTCTTTGCTGTCCTATCCTATCTGTCTCCATTCGCAACCCCACCTTTTTCCAGTCTTTTACTTCATTAAGGAAGCCACACACATCTGTTGCTTGTGTGCATTTGTGTTGAACACTTTGAATTATAATCACTGAGAATTTAGAGGCAGTCTGACAATAAGTTGTAAGTGCTTAGTTAAACGGTAGCTGGACTAATTCTCTTGTGGGAATATTTGTTTGGGAGTCAAGGTTACAGTGCAGGTGTTAGAAAGATGAAACCATGGCCCACCTCCTTGGTTTAGTGTTGGATCTTCATGGCTTCTTTCACTCTGCTGAAGAGATCGATCAAGGTGCTGAGATCTGTTCCCACATTCTCCATTTTCTCCAGGCCTGGCTCCATGATGTCATCCTGTTTTTTCTCTTCTGGGTGAGATACTGAGGCATCAGACTGGATGGACGGGTCAGACTTTCCTCTAAAGGAAGGAGCTCAGCTGGAAGGTGAAGCACTTTGGATATACTCTTTCCAACCCTCAATTATGCTCAAACGATTTGCATCAGAACTGCAAGGACAAGATGTTGGATGCAAGAAGCTAAAAATGAGCTTCATCTTAATGTCTGCTTCACACAGCAAGATTTTAAAGATGTCAGTTGATTTTCAAAACCTGAGAGACCCCACACACAACAGTAAAAAATCATAGATATAACATGTGTGGTCCTGTACGGCCACACGACAAAGACAACACACCACGCATGAACAGATTTCATTCACGAACATTCGGATGTCAGAAGGAGATCTTGCAAAAACCTCTCGAGATCAAACATCAGTTCAGAGTAAACAAACATGGCCGATGAGGAAGAAGCAACGGCGACAGTTTAACAGAGAAAAAAAACAAAACAAAAAAACATTGCCGATGTCCATCAGACTTTCTGGTGTGCCATGGCAGTTGTTTTCTCTTCTGTCTTTTGGATTCCTCTCCGTGTTTCCGTCACCTCACTTTCTGATTGGTTACACGTCACATTCAACAGGTTGAGTGCTCGTTTGTCCTCAGGAAACGCCACATGCTGGGATATCGAGCCAAGACAACCCGACATGTTGAATATCCCAGATTTGAAATTGGAGTGGTCCCGACGTCCTTCCGAGCAGACCAGAAAACTCTTAGCACTCCACACACAGTAGGAATATCTCTTAAGATTATCTTTAGAGCCATCAAGATAATCAGAGCCTCCTTAAGATTGTCGGAGGGGGGAAAAAAGGTCAAAAATCAGATGATTATCTTGTTGTGTGAACAAGGCTGTGGGGGGATCATCCAGGTGGGACCTGGATGCTTTGGAGCTATTTTCTGATCTGAGAAGACCTTGAGATAACTTGGATGAGCTATGAAGAGGTTTGCCTGCTTTTCTCTTCTTTACCTGTTACCTGTTATAAGAAAAGCAAAAAAAAAAAATGGTAAAAATATGATTTAAATTAACTTTATGATATGTACTTTAGGTTCCATAAGAGATTCTAAGAAATTACTTTGCAATAAACTTCTTTTTAAACTAGTTAAAGCTGCAGTATGTAACTTTTACGAAAAAATATATTTGTTAAAATTATCATTATGTTGTGATAATATAAGACAGATAATCTGTGAAAGAAATCAAGCTCCTCTGCCTTCTCCCAGTGCTCCCAGTACTAACTGCAGAAATACACCACTCTACAGCTGGTTCACCACAACATAGCCTGCTGCTAATGCTAAGGCTAGTTAGCATGGCCACTGATGGTGGCGGATAAACAGTTTTCCTGGAACGGTGAGTTGTTTCTCCACCGTCAGCACATTTAGCAGCGCGTACACGAGGGTGACTGGCAGCGCTAAGCCCCTCCTCCTGGCTCTGATTGGTGGTTTTAGGTTGGGAGCGGCGCATTTCTTCAGACGGCAATAGCAGCTCAGGGAGGAGGTGGAGGAGCTCCATCTTTTCACAGATTATCTGTCTCAGACCAAACTGTCACGACTTGGAGACAGTTTTAACAAATATGCAAAAATCATATTTTTGTAAAAGTTACATACTGCAGCTTTAAGTGATTGAAATTGAATAAATGGTGCTTCAATTCCTTGATATTTCTTCCAGTTTTTCCTTCAAAGCGTCACCGATCTGTCCATGACTGTGAGTAAATGTAAACAAGTGCGTCAAGGGAGAATATCTCAATGCTGACCCCGACATCTTCAACCCCTGACCCGTTGATATTTGACCTCAGTTGTGCTGCATCAGTTTTAAAAGTCAGAGAGAGCAAACAGACAGAAGACAGCAAACCCTCGAAGGATGGCAAAGAAACGTCCATCAGAAAACTGCTGTATGAAGGCAGAAAAAAGGAGAGGAACAACATTTTCCAAGATCACATTGATTATGTTGTCAGAAATACATCAAATATCGAAACTGAGTTGCCTTTTGCTGAGGATTTTGCAGCCTGCTGGCTTGTTTCTCATCTCATTTTGCCTCCAAAATCTGAATAATGGTTGGTATTTTACCTCCTTGTCTGTCTACACGTGTAAAACTTAGGCTTTATGAGTTGGAGAAGCTCAGCTTCTTCCAAGCATCACAAATCATTCTTAATTATTATCTTCTGGATCCACAACAAAGAGAAAATATTGTAATGAGGCTCTTCACTACTTCCCTCTGCACATTGCCACTGAGGTGAACACTCATTTTTCAGCCTAGCATTTGCATAAAATTCTCTTCTTTTTTTAAGTTGGTGCTGCCAAAAGTGATGAAGTGCATGCAGGACCACAGAGTGGAAGAAAGAAGGGATAGAGCTATGGATAGAGGAAAAGAAAGACTGTTTAAATGAATGGAGAATACTGAACATGTCTAAGTAACATCTGCAAAAATAGGTGGTCGAGAAAACGGGCCTTCAGGGGAAGCATCGGTGACGGTAAAAGCCAAAGATGAAGAGATGGAGAAAGAATGTCAGATCTGATTTTAGCACGATAATGAAGAGAGAGAGGAGAGGTGGAGATAATGTGAGTGGTACAGATAACAAACCGAGGAGGCTGCAGGCAGGAGGCTGTAATGGACTTCTGAGTGGAGTAAAGAGAGATAGATTTACGCCAAGAAAGGGACGAGTGCGGGGGAAAAACAGCCATGGCGTGATAGAGTGTTAAGTGGAGGGCTAAATTGTGGCCTCGCCTGTGCTGGTTTTTATAAAGCAGTCAAGAAAAAGGTGTTTAAATTTAATAGGCAGATGTAGTACCGTGCACTCACAGAAAACACTCAGGTTTAAGGCGGAGCGGCTGGAGCGTTTCAGCCAGTTGTTCCGCAGAGGAAAACTCAGCCAGCTGGGAAGTGTGAGGATGTCAAACACAAACAACCACTCAGATGGTTCGGGCCATTTAGCTTTGGATCAAGTTTGTTTTGCCTCATCTTCAAAAAATAAAATGAATGTAAAAACAAACTGGCTTATGCAGTTGTTACTTCTAGACTCGTCAGTTTAATATTTATCTGCAAGATATTGCAAAATTGTGTAAAAACTCATAGATGCCCTGTCTACTTTTAGGACGAGGCTTGAAGTTTTCATTTTGGAAAAGCCATTTAGTTAGTGTGGTTTGGGTTTTGGGCCTGTTTCTATAGTTATGCTGCATCTCTCATGATCCCTGGGTCTTTGTGTTTTAATAGTGACGTTGGTTTTGTCTTTGGGTCGTTTTGTCTTGTCATTTTTTGTTTTTGTCACTTACGCCGTTCCATACTTGATACACACTCAGCTCTTTCTTGCGTTCGCCCTGTAGGGCTCCTTTGCTGGATTCGGCAACATCTGGGTCACCTGCCAGAACTCTGTTTAATTTATTAATTTGCTTATGGTCCTCCTTCCGAGACACCCCCACCCCCCTCTCGCCTATTTTTTTGTTTGTTTGGTTGGTTTTTTTGTGTTAGCATTCCTGGTTGGTTGTGGGTGGATCTTTGTCAGAATCCATGTGTCTTTGTTTCTTGTTAGTCACCTTGGTTTTGTATGTGGATCATTTTAGGTTGCGGTGGTTTGGTTTTGTCAATTCATGGTTTTGTTTTCATATTTTTAGATCTGTCTTTTGTTCTGTTCTGTCCTGTTGTCTTTGTATCAGCCTTCCAGACCACTCAGGTCTTCTGGTTCTGGTCTGCTCTGCATCCCCAGAACCAGACCCAGACATGGAGAAGCAGCCTTAAGTTTTTATGCACCACAAATCTGAAACAAACTTCCAGAAAACTGCAAAACAGCCGAAACACTAAATTCCTTTAAATCAAGGCTGAAAACCCACCTGTTCAGAGCTGCCTTTGATCAGTAGTCTGGACCATAAATCTGCAAACAGATCCAGGTGAGATAAGCTTGGTTTTCCAAAGGGTAGAGGTTTGAGTGTAAATCAGTTAAATAAAGTAAGTGGATCATTGATCAATGTTTTTGCCGATGATTTTGCTGAATACTTGATTGATGTTTTTATAATGTGAAGCACTTTGAACTGCCTTGCTGCTGAAATGTGCTGCACAAATAAACTTGACTTGTTCGTTTATGTACTGGTCTAGATTCTTACTTTTGTGTTATTCTCAGGTTTTGGTTAGGTGACAACTTTTTGTTTTGCTCTCCTCATTCAGCTGCACTGCATTCAGTTTATTGTACTCACCTGATTCCTGTCACTGATCTCCTTTCCAGAAGTTAAAAGCCAGTAAGTTTTTTTCAATCACCTTCAGATCCTTCTGTTTCCTACCATGTCCTTTTGCCTATCATCTTGCTGCCTCACTTCCTAGTTATTCAGCCTTCCTGTTGTCATCCCCGGTTTGTATCTTCTTCTTTAAATTTTCACCTTCAACATCAAACACCTGTTCTCCTGTCTGCGTTTCGGTCCAACTCCACCACAACACATGACAGCTATACACTGGGGCTGCAAAGACACACTGAAGACATTGACATCTTTTATCCCTGTCTTTGCTGTACTTGTTCTACACTTGCAGCTTTTCCTGAGAATTACTTTTTGTTCTTTGTTTTTCTTTACTCATAGAGAGTACTGCTGGCCCAGTGCATTTGTGTTTACCTGTCTCTTTTTCTTGAATAGACAAATTGACGTAACCAGTGCTCCTGTTAAATTTGCATTCTCTCTGCTCATTTTTCAATAGAAAATATACTTAATACAGAGCATCTATTTACCTGTTTCCTGACAACAGAGCTATTGCTGCCATTGAGTTTGTGTACTTTCATAGAAAGTAGCTCTGGCCCAATGCTCCTGTGCTAAGCTGTTTCTTTTCTGTACAGACTGATTGACAGAAGCATTGCTGCCGTTAACTTTGTGTGCTCTTTTTCAGTCAATAGAAGGTACTCCCGACCCAGTGCTTCAGTATATAACTGTCTGTTTCTGTATTGAGTCACTAACAGCTATTGACTGTTTATTTTTCTTTTTGTTTGGGAAGTACCTCAGACCAAGTGCTTCTGTGTTTAACCTTGTCTCTTTTGCAAATGAGATAATTCAGATATTCCTGCCATTAAGTTTGTACTCTCTTGTTTTTGTTTCAAATGAATTTTTATGATCTTTCCAGACAATTTGTCACAGGTCTTCTTTCATCTGTTTGTCAGCCCGTCACACTAAATGACCACAGTGGAGAGATTCCAGATTTTGTTGTGATTCTAAGTGACAAAAGACAATATTAGGAAATAGGGCTGGGAGATAAAACAATAACTATATCTATCACGATAAACACGTGATCAGTATCAATTTAAAAAAAAAAAAAAAACGTCTGATAAGATGTTCAATAATTTCACTGAACTCCGATCCAGAACCGCACAGCATTCTGGGGCATGTAGGCAGAGGAAAGGCTTTAGTCGCTCAGCCTCTCAGGGCCCAGCTAAGCTAGGTTGGGGGCATCGACTAACTCGCTCTATGTTACCTAGCAACAACCTCTTGAGTACTCAGGCCTACTTCATTCCTCGGAGGTCCGCGTTGGAGGCGAACTCAAGTAGACATTCGCCGGACATGTCCACACAGAGGTAATGTTTTTACGACAACAGATTCGGCATATTCAGCGATGAACAGGAAACTCTCGGCAGGAAACTCTGTTCACATCGAACTGTTTTGTATGCGACACCGAGCTGATAATGTTGGAAGTCGGTACGACCAGTTGCAAGAATGCATGGTGTGACTGCTGCTGCTGCTGTCCGTGCAGAATTGACAGGTGTGCAGCGGCTGCCCTGGCGGAGAAAAAACGGGGCTAGGCGCCCAACTAGCTCATCAAACTTGCTAGAATCCATTAGGATTGTAGGAATTGAAAGAATTTGTAATGAGAAATGTAGGCCATCAATAGCCTCCAGTATGAAATCTCCACCGTCCACAGATAGCGCGCACGGTGTCTGCGCGGTCCCCAGAATACACACAGCATGCCTCAGTATGTGGTTGCAGTTTCATGTTTTGCCACCATGCCTCATAACTGCTTAACAATAGAAAAAATTGGGGTGGAGTGAAAGGAGAAAATTAGTACAGCGGCTCGAGAGGAAGCTGTGGATAAAACGTCACTAGTTTGGCCATATTTTGGATATTTAAGCCAAAAAAAATCAGTAATTGTCAGTATCGACTGATGTGAAATGCTTATATCATGATACATTTTTCAGCCATATCACCCAGCCCTACTAGAAAATGTATGTC
Organism: Anableps anableps; assembly: GCA_014839685.1. Lineage (NCBI taxonomy): Eukaryota > Metazoa > Chordata > Actinopteri > Cyprinodontiformes > Anablepidae > Anableps > Anableps anableps. The sequence continues at coordinate 34,958,842 of CM026073.1, read as the reverse complement.
GGGTCAGAAGTCATATGTGGAGTACCCCAAGGTTCAAATCGGGGACCCCTCCTATTTAATATCTACATGCTCCCACGAGCTCAGATTATAACAAGTAATAAGATTAGTTACCACAACTATGCATATGATACACAGCTCTAAATTACAATGTCACCAGGTGACTTTGAACCCATCCAAGCACTGAACAGATGCTTAGAACAAATCAATGCATGGAGGTGCCAAAACTTCTTCCAGCTGAATAGAAACAAAACTTATGTTATTATCTTTGGACCCAAAGAGGAACGATCAAGAGTCAGCGCGCAGCTTCAGTTATTATAGCTAGAAAGTCAATCAGACAGCTGCAGCTGGTCCAGAACGCTGCTGCTAGTGTTCCCACTAAAACCAGGAAGATAGAGCACATCACCCCAGTTCTGAAGTCCTTCCACTGGCTCCCTGTAGCTCAGAGAACAGACTTTAAAACACTTCTGTTAGATTATAAATCACTGAACAGCTTCGCACCACAATACATTAAAGACCTGTTGTCGTCGTATCAGCCTTCCAGACCACTCAGGTCTTCTGGTTCTGGTCTGCTCTGCATCCCCAGAACCAGACCCAGACATGGAGAAGCAGCCTTAAGTTTTTATGCACCACAAATCTGAAACAAACTTCCAGAAAACTGCAAAACAGCCGAAACACTAAATTCCTTTAAATCAAGGCTGAAAACCCACCTGTTCAGAGCTGCCTTTGATTAATAATAAGTGGAACATTGATCAATATTTTCAAATTATATTTGCTTGATGATTTTTGATGATTTGTTGTATACTTGATTGATGTTTTTATGATATGAAGCACTTTGAACTGCCTTGCTGCTAAAATGTGCTATACAAATAAACTTGACTTGACTTACAGCACAAATTGAATAAATACAGAGAACACATGCAAAGTGTCCACACTAAGAAAGAGTTCATCTTTGAAATAAAAATATGTTTTCCTGTGAAAGTGTTTAAAAGCAGAATTTACAAACAGCTTGTGCAGCTTAAATCAGACTTCCTAAACACTGATACCAACACACTCTCACCACACCAGGCAGTAGCAAATCTCTCAAGTTTAAATCTCATGAGTGATTTTCCCCAAAGCTGGGAGGCAGTAAACACACTCATCCCATCCATTCTCATAAACATTAACATGAAGCACGCTTCGACTCACATTTATGAGAACACAAACACACCCGGAGCGCGGCCTTGCTGCTGCAGCGGTGGCTGGCTGTGGTCTAACGGAGATATATGAGAGACGCAAGGTGTGTGGAGAACAACATTTATCTGCAACGCTTTCGTATTATTGGGCAAGGACAGCAGCCCACAGAAACGCTGTCTCTGTCAGCTCAGCTCATGGGGTGGTATTGTCAGTAAAAGTGCAAGTCAGCCTATACTGGTGTTTGTAGACCTTTGTTTTTCATATTAAAATAATAAGAGGTCTGTTTTACTCTCCACAGCTAACTAAGTGGTCAGTTTGAATAATTTATAATACTGTTAAATGTTCCCGCTGCTTAGAAATGCCTCAGTGATGACAATGAAGTGAACTGTCCTTGATAAGAGAGGAAGAAAATCAGAGTGAGTGCTTCGTGACTTTACAAACATCATCTTTTATCTAAAAATCAAAAAGGAACTACAGTCATGGTAAAAAATAAACTAAAAAAACCCACCACTTTAAATCACAAGTATCGGGACATAATAAAAGAGATCTGCTCTTTACCTTGTTCTGAAATTATTTAAATCAATTTCAGCCCCAGTTTCAGTCTTCTCTGTTTTTTTGGGGTTTTTTTTTTTTTTTGTTTAAAAGCAACAGCAGAAATAAAAATCGACAGAGATTAACACTTTATGAGTGTGTGAAGAACAGGCAAGAACAAATAAATGTAAATAAACAGGCAAAAACCAGATATTGATGTAAATAACTTGCTGTCTGACAGCGTCATCTACAAGGAATGTTTTTGCACTGTAGCTCAGTAAAAATGATAAATGAAAGTGAACTGGTTCAGGTTTTGAGGACGAATTTATTCAAGGATGCGGCCACACTGGATGAAGAAATGACTAGGGCGTAAAATAAACCCAGCCAGAACCTTGATAGTCTCCGTAGGGTCCAGGTGAGACCTTCAAGGGTGTACTAGGAACAGAGTGATCCCTACTAATAGCTGTAAGGGTGTTTTCACACCTGATAGTCCGGTAGACTCGGCTTGATTGGGGGCCAAAATTACTACATTTGTTACATTTTCAGCTGATGTGGTTCTCTTTCACATTGCACTGTGTGAAATGAACCAAACCCTTTGAGCAACCTGTTCAACCCCTCACCTGTGGGGTGCTGTACCAAGAACCACTGAAGGAAACGACACAAAACGTTTGAAGAAGACACCGAGCACAACTTCCCTCTTAACAAAATGTAAACAAAAACGGAGTTGGGTCAGATTTTAACTGTTGTAGGAGTTCTCTTGTTTTTGGCAAAAGACCACGAGCCATTTCTCCCACTAGCGCTAGACCCGCACGTTTGTTTTGGGTGCATTTACCCAGAAAGCCCTGCGCTGCAGTCCGCTTCCTGCTTTTGAACTGGTCTCCGGTTCGCTTGGCATTCACATATGCATTTGAATCGCACCAGAGTTCACGTCAACCAAGCCGTGACCTAGGATTTTTAGACGGACCAGAGCTTGCTTTTATTTGGTCCACATCAGAGTTCAATTGCAAATTCACAGCTCTCCAAAAGAACCAGACTTTCTAGGCAAACTAGAGTTCGATTAAAGTGGACTAAACGATTAAAGTGGACCCTACACATCCCTCAGCAAGTTCCCTCTTGACCATTGTTCTGACTGGATACTTCTTGACAGAATTGGTAGATTTCATTTGATTTTGGTTGGTTTCCTGAAACAGATTAATATGCTTCCAATGGGGCTGAGGCTGAGACTTTGGGAAGCTTACAAATTAACATCTGCCTGCTGTTGCCCTTTCAAATCCAGTCTACATGTGTATTCGGGATCATTGTTTTCCTGGATAAATCCCTGGTTTCAGCCTGCTGATTTCCGCTGATGGGGAAGTTCAAGAAGCTGGAGGTAGTCCTAATTCTTCATTACCCATTCATGTTGTCCACCAGTGCCACAAACAGTGAAAGTTCCCTCAGCATGATGCTACTGTCACAGGATGGTATGTGAGAAATAGTTTCTCGTTATGTTCAAAACTGAAATATCTGGAGCCTATTGACCATTGGGAATTGGGCTGTCAACCTTTTCACAGCCACTTGGCTACCAGCTGATTCAAGCCAACACAGATGGACTTGATTTGACCTCAAAGATTTAAAGGGGATTGCAGGTAGGAGGAAAGCAGCAGGTAAGCTGTGAGGGGTTGTCCATGCAGGACTGGCTGATGAGGGATGCACCTGCTCCAAAGATTATACACTGTGGATGATGGCAGCATAATGCTTGCAGAGGAGTGTGATTTTAGTATTACGATACTGTCCCCCCCTTCTCCGTCTCTTTGCCCTAAAGTAATGGGCTCGACACAAGGGGAGTGACGAATGACAGCAAAAGGCGAAAGTTCCCGTCACTCAGGGTGAACCCAACATATGGGACGCGATAGCAACGGCGACAAAAAGTTGAACATTTTTTAACTGTCTTGTGTGTCACTAGCCCACGTGTGCAGGTCTATGTGTACGAGCTTGAAATTTCACATGCACGAATATTGCCGGTTGCTTGGCTGGAGGAGGGCAAGGGACTGTTGTCTCATCTTGCAATTTCCATAGGAAATAAATGAAGAGGGAGCAACGTCACCTTCCGTGTGTTGAGCCCTTAAGCATCAATGCCAGAGAAGTTGAGTAAGTCCAAGGCTTTGGTGCACGCTGTATGGTCTTTGCTAGCCAGAATTGTGACACCAAGAACATATCTTAGAAGTCCCAACTCTTCGTTGAGGCACACAGCGCTCGCTGCAGGATGGTTAAACTGCATCTCGCAATATAAAGATGTCGCAGTGAACATGTCTCCTGACTGACTGCACCATCTGGCTAATGACTTCATTTAGGAGAATAACACCCCTCTTTTGCACATTCTTGTTCATCTGATCTAAATCCCATAGAATTTAGGGAGGGTTACATAAACAGATGTCAGTTCCAGACCATGCATTGAGCAACATTGAAACCAGCAGTGGTGGGCACACTTCCGCTAATCCACTACTTCACCAATAGCAGAGCTACTTTTTCATTTAGCGCTTTAGCTAACTTTGAAAACATTTAGCACACTTAGCTTCCCCTAAATTAATTTTTTGTGATAATTCTAAAGCGCTAATTTAGTTGACTTTTCTGTAAACTTTCAGTTGAGTAAAGTTTGATGTCTGTGTTGAAATTTTGGTTATTGACTGTTAAGAATTCTGCAGGTAGTTAGACATTTCTATTTATGCTCTTATTTTTAGTGGTGAAGACTGATTCCGCAGCATTTCCATTTCCTCACTTCACGTTCTCTCTCTTTTCTTTTAATTAAGCATTTTCAATGAACAATGTACACTTCAGTATATAAGGCTGTAAAAAAGAAGAAAGAAAGAACAAAAAAACATATCACATAGAATCAGTAAAGAGAACAAGAGGGGTACATATCAGATATTTCAAACAAAAAAGAACTCTCCTTACATTCTCCACCTGTGATGCGGTGCAGCAAATAACATTTACTCTGTACCCAGAATGGATTTCTCTGGAACTACATAGTTCGACAGTAAACATTTTAAAACCTGCAAATATCCTGCGTGCTTTCTGACCGAAGCCCTACCATGGTCAACTAGGCAAAATCAGCAACAGAGTAAGGAAAACTCAACAGCTATAAAACTGAAACCATGAGTGAAAAGTCTGTTCCAAAGAATCAGTGCCTGAAGTGCAACTGTATGGGTAAATTTGATCCTGTTGTGAGTGATATACTATGTTATAAAACATGTTGTGTGACACATGGTGGTTTTCAACATGGTTGAATTTAATGCTTTGGCATTGGCTTCTGCTAAATCCCAAGTTAGTCTAGCACTAATGTTTATGAAAAGTGCTGTGGGGTTAGCACAACTAACTTTGTACTTAGCGGTTCATACCACTGGACACCAGCCTACTGGAAACACTCATGATTAAATACATGTTTGACTCGATCAACAAGAGCAGTAGAGCGGCTTACTGTTTGAGTCCTTTTCCTTTACATTTTTAGTTGCATCTGAGTTTGTTTTTAGCTAACCCTTTTGATCAACTGATTGAATTTTTATGTTGCTTTATAATTAATTTCTCACCTCTTTCTCTTGTTTTCTTTGCACTTTGACGTTCCGACACCCTGATTACGATCTAGCAGTGAAAGGTGTGGATGTTTTCAGCCTATATATTTTTAAAGGGGAAAAGACTCACTTTGAACTCTCTGTTCTTTGGGTCCTGATTAGTTTGCTCGCCCTTTGTATACAAACTTGAGTCCTTTAACTACTCCTTCACACCACCTGATCTTCGGTTCCTCAAAATACTTGTTATAATGGCTAAATAGACAAATCTTTGTCTCATCTGAAGGTAAAACTTCACTCTAGAAGCCATCTGGCTAATCATTTCAGTCAAACTTGAAAAGGAAATTCAAACTCCTTTGTATAACTGGACTTCACCAATCATGACTTCTAATCCTGATTGCATGGACAAGAGTGTGCTTGCCCCAGCTTATATCGGAGTGTTTAACTAAAACACTGCAACACCTTCATTTGAACCCCCTGCTGTGAAACTGTCAGACACACACTCACACACAAATGAACTCACAGTGGTGGGCTTTCGGTGTGAGAGTGACCCAGACATTTGGCATCTTTCACATCAGGGTGCAACACCTTTCTTTCCGCAATTTCTCCTCATCAAATAGAGAAAAGAGAGGGAAGGATGGAGGGGAAGCAAGAAAGCAGAAGGTCAGTGGAGGGGGAAGAGATGGATGGGGTCTAATGATGATCCAAATACCAAAATAACAAAGACAGAGGATGACTACTGAGTGTATTGGAGCAAGGTAGGGTGAATGGAGAAGGATGGGAGAGAAGGGACCAGAAGTTTAGTGCCGCAAGATGACATAGTTTAAAAAAGGATTAAAAAGGCAAATAGAAAAAGTCAGAAACAAAATTTCCATGGAAAATGAAGGAAAGTCTTCTCTCCGATTAAGCTCATGTTTCAAATTAGGACACAATTCTACCTTCAGCTCTTCGTTCCTTTCAGTGTTGGTTCATGCTTTTCTGCACTTCATTTATGCTAAAATGAAAGTTGCCATGAACCAAACCAAAAACTTGCTAGACACTGTATTAAACTGACCCATGCAGTTATATTTCTTCTCTAATCGACCATTAAACACCAATTACAATGAAGATGAGATGAAAACAAGCTGTGGACAATCTTTCTGAATCAAGGATGGTGAGAGTTGTTGAGGTAGTTGAGGTCCATCTTCTAATTATTTACAGAACTCTCACCAAAAGCTGTTTCAGATCACACATGCTAGAGTTTCTATGATTTATTGAGAACACCCTCCATAATAATGTCTGTTTTGATGCTCAAATTACTGAGAGGGACGTGTGTTGTCAGTTCATCCTTAACAAGAACTAGTTTTAAATGCAGTTCAACCAGGTTAAAATGAATTTATTCATGTTCTTAGTTCACCTGCTACGCATTCTGAACTATGCTCACAGCTCCAACGTGAACAAGTTATCGTTTATTTATAATATTTTGTCTGAAACTTAATTTAAAAATTGTGTAACCTGAATAAATAGGCTCTGAATAGATAGTATATTTATCTGCCTGGTCAACTTCACTGGTATGGACAAAGAACAGATGTAAAAACACTTTCATTCAGTTTTGACCTGTTGTGTGTTTTAAATTGCTGAAAACACATTAGTTACGCCTTTGATTATGTTCATGTAATCTTTTTCTGTTGTAGGTTGAGAATGTGTTCGGAAATTGATCATAGAGCTGCTAATCCTTGCTATGAGTTTTACTTTTAGTTTTGAGAATTCAGCATGCCGGTGTGAGTGATGCATCTGCATAGCATAGTGTGAGATCAAGTTATTCAGTCGTTGCAACAATATTTGAGTCGTAGTTGCACTAATCCTGCAGAAGTGCACATGTCCATGAGTAGATAACTGAAACAGATATTTATTGTGTTTCTTTTTGTATGGAAGGGCTTAAATGTGGCTCTCTAAAGAGAAAAGACAAAAATATCCAATGTTACTGAGAGTTTTTTAGTTTAGAGTAAATCGAAGTGGCAGATCATTTGGTTATATGAGTGTCTTCACTCTTTCAGATTAAATTTGGATATTTGCTCAGGCTGCTTGAAAGATTTTCTTCTTTAGAGTCCTACATACATGTCCAATACCTCGGCATTCGATTATAGTACCGTGTAGATGCAGACAGTCCTGTGACGAGAGTCAGCGCTGAGATGATGCAGATTCTGAGTTACTGTATCTGACAGTAGGTGAAGCAACAAAAACCTTTGCTTTTGATTGTGAAATGTCTGCTTCATTCTGTGCCTTTAAAGGTTGTACAAATGCATCAAACACCTGTTTTATGTATGTGTAGCCACTGTATTTGTTGACTCGCACATACAAAACCTGGGCAGGGTAATATGTTGACTAAACCTCAGCTTGCTTTCGGCCACATTTTGATTATGACACACACCCCTAGCTTTGTAAAGCTCTCACACACCCCAAACCCACACACACAGCTCCAGGTGACAGAGATTAATAGCCTCGCTGACTGACAGAGTAACTTCCACTTCCTTTGTGTCACTGTCGGCCCCTGGCTGCATGTATGTGTTGATGTGTGTGTGTGGGGGAGAGTAAAGCCATTATTAGAAGTATAATTGCAGAGACATTTAAAGTGTTTCCCCTCAAGGACTCTGCCGGCATCCAATAAAGTTTTCATACCCCAGGAGAGATGCTGGGAGTGGAGACAGTGTGACAGAGAGGACAGGAGGAGGCAAGCGGAATAATCAAGCAGCTGCTGGTACCATGGCAAGGTGCATCAGTTTGCATGAAACATCTTATCCTCACTGCACTGAAGTCTTTTATTTATTTAGTGCTTCAACACGTGGTATTTCTTATTTAAATGTTAACCTCCACAGAACATGAAACTTACCTGAAACCAGTTGCTCTTTAGACCCAGAAAATCAAAATACTGTACTAAAGCGTGGTAATTATCAGTGTTGCTAAACTACAAGCACAAGATTTCAAAGTCCTAACTTAAAACCCCCTGTTATGACTGACGTTCTTTAATCACCATTAAATCTGATCTTATGTGAGGATAAAATTATCTCGTCGTCTTATGGTGTCTAGAAAAGTTTGGGAATTTAGTTAATTTCCAGATAAGTGGAAAAATAGATCCAATAAATCCATCCATCCATCTATCTTAGTCTAATGTGTTTGCAGGTTTCATGTTGAAAATATGATACTTTTCAAAAATATCTCTATATTCTACTCGTATTTCAGTCAATAATTCAATAATTTCAAAGCATTTTGAGATATATTAGCCTACTTCATGTGGTCAGACAGGTTCTATTTTAGTGATTTCTTGGTAGGGCAGTGATCAGGCCTTAGCATAGCTACTGAATTTAAATTTGAAAATGTGGTTAATCCCAATTAATTAATGACTTTATTCATGCATTTTGATCTTTTTTTCACACAAGACTTTTATTTTTATTTATTTATTTTTTTTTTTTTTAGATTTCTTTTTTTAATAATTAAAATTATTTTTTAAAAAACTTTTTTTTTTTTACTCCTGTTACATTTTCTGGTGTTTGATGATCTGAAACAATAAAATGTAACAAAAAAACAAAAATGCGAGGATGATACTTTTTCACAGCACTGTGTAATGCTGAGGTATTTTAGATTAAATAATGAGAAAATTATTTAATTATTTTCCCAGTAAATTGTCAACATTTATTTTTAAAGGCCTTTTTTCTGTCTGCTATGTATTCTTTTTTTCATCTTCCTGAATTATTCTTTACAAGATGTCTGCCACATCAAAATTGCCTTAGTTGTTCTGTGTTTGACAACAAGTGTAGGATTTATGCATGTTGTAGGATCCTTACAACACACATCTACAGGCAAATCTCATTTTAACATTTGATGGGAAATCTATGCTTTAGTTCAGAGGCAGCAAGTATTGGGTCAGTATATCATTTCTGCTGTTAGGATCATTTAAAGGGAAATAATGCATATTTTTTAAGGCCATATACAGCCCAGAGGACTATTTTGAGCAAGCGTTGATATGCATTTATAGCATTTAGTTACATATAAAGTCACAGTACATCATCACAAGAATAATGGAGAGGAAAAGTGAAGGAAGGCAAAGGAGAAAGATTATTGGAGCAGTGAATCTCTGAGGAAGAGGAGTTATTATTAAAAACAGATGAGGAGCTTGCATGACAACTCTCCTTCTCATTGCCTCTCAGTCTGCCACCTACCTCTGGGACTAACATGTCACACAGAGATAATACTGAGATCATACCTGAGAAGTTTGCTTAACTAAACATCTCAAAGCTCAGATCATCATTTAGATACAGACTGAGAGTACAAAAAAAATGGATTTTCCTAATCTCTCCGCTTTTTAAGAGCTTTTCAGGTTTACGGGGACAACAGAATCATTGCGTTCTGAAAGTCATTAGTTTCAGTAGCCTTCTGAGACACATATCCCCTTAGTCTATGAGTATGTGCCAGGAACAGAAGGCAAAAATAGAGGAGAATTGATAGAGCTTGTGGCCGAATTCTCTAAATGGTAAGCAGAAGGGATATGATGAAATCAGTCGGGTAGATGTGGACTATAATGTCTGAAAAAATCAGAGACTTTCCAGGATTTTCACAAAGAGGAAGGTGTACAACTGAGTTTTGAAGTCAGGTGAGCTCCCCATATCATACCTCTGACCTAGAAGGACCAATGTCTGTTACAAACAGAGAACAGTTAGTTGTGTTGTGTCCATGGATCTCATTGGACATGAGGGAACCTATCATGGCATTAACCATCTGAAGAAAAGACCATTTCAGGGTAAAAGTAAGATTCTAAAATCATTACTGAAACAAACGAGCCATTGCAAGTTAGGCGTCCAGATGCTTCTTTAGAGGCAATAAAGAGGGCCTTGATTATTACTTCCAAAAAATGGATGATAGTAGGGGACAAAAAGTATGGATAAATTACGCAAGCTGATTTTAGACTTGCATGATGGACAGACAACTCAATCTGGTTACCCTGAGCATAAATAGAGGTCAGAACCAAATAAGACCGGGTACGATTAAGTGGCCTTTACAATTTAGTGCTAAGAGACTAAGTTACATCACTCAGGCTAAGGTACATCAAGACCTAGCTAAGAGGCTGGTCTGCAGCTGCCTTTGCTCATTGGTTTTAGGCCCGATTCTGACCCAATGGAGCCACTCTCCTGTAAACAAGCCCCTTACAGGAGGCAAAGTAAGCAACTGGTCCACAATGTAGAAAGGGAACGGTAGTTTCACATTTTCATTTTAAACTTGTGTTTTTTACTTATTCTTTATCTGGGTCATTTCTGCATATGTTTAGGTACTTAAATGGGACAATGGTGGTGACGGTGGTAGGAGTCAGTGGATTGCTGGTTTGATCGCCGCTGTCTGCCTCTGTTGTTGAGTCCTTGGGCAAGACACTTCACCAACTTGCCTGCTGGTGGTGGTCAGAGGGCCTGTTGGCATCAGTGATGGCAGCTGGTGAATGACCTTTGGGTCCTCTGGACTTGATAAAGCGCTATACAAGTACAGGCCATTCAAATGACACAGTTGGACTTTAGCTTTCAAAACAAATGGATTGGATTTGCAAAACAATAATATCTCCATCACAATAAATCCTGCTGTATTATTTACTGCATGCTGTAAATGTTGTCTTTTTAATGGATAATGAGTTATCTACACACAAAACAGACAGTTCAAACCTTCCACTCAAGCACATGCATAAAATGAGCGGAGTGTCATAAACAAACACATTTTGTGTGGATGTCCACAGATAGCTGTTTTCAGTCTGTTTTACCACCTCATTAGGATCATAATACCATCATGAGACATTTAGTTTGTTGGCAGAAATAAGACCAAAATATCACCCTAACCCAAAGCAGGACTTTCATTGCCTGGATGCTCATTTGTTCTTTATCCACAGAGGACGAGATGTAATTACAGGAAGACTTGAAGAAACTGGAAATCTAAATTAATAAATCAAGCTACTGGCAGAAGACATCAGGAAGTTCAGGTGTTTTTATAACTGTAAACTCCTCAGTGGAGTCCAGAATGTCACTACAAACATTAAAAGCTCATTTGCATTTTTTTTCCTCTTTCCATTGATGAGATTTCTCATTTGGACTCCCTCGATTACCTGTCATTTGTGGCCTTGTTGACTCACCACAAAACATCCTTGTCTCAATCATTAAATATCGGTTTTCCAGTGTAAAGTTCAGATCTACAAACTATTAAAGCACCAAGTATATTTTCCATTCTGTCACTTTTTTTGTAGGCTAGTTATTTATATCAAGATTATTGTTTGACCCTGATATAGTTTGTAATTACAACATACCATTTCTAAATCCCCCATCACAGTGCAGTTAGATTGATTTATGGTAAATAAAACTGATGTTTTGCAGGTAAGCCAAGTTTATTGTATTCAAGCTGATACAACCGTCAGAGACAGAGGTCATCTCGTAGATCTCTTTTGCCTCGTTTTCACTGAGCGATATGACATGGGTCTGTGCCGATGTGGTCTGCTTTTTTATGGTCAGGGATTTACACGAAAGTGCTTTCACCATGAGTTGGACTCTCACTAGTACGACAACAAATGTGATGTACTAGTATGTCATGTACTCCACACAAGCAGTGACATTTTTCTGTCCCCCAATCAATGGCCTGTGTTGTGTGACACGAGTAGCTCCACCCTAACCGCACCATTGTCCTATGGACCTACAACTGAAGGGATCCAGGAATGGTGTGGTACGGGTTCGTTTTATGGGCCTCTTTTACAATGGAAACAGACAAAATAGTGTACTGTACTGCACCAACCCATGTGGTACCATACCACTGACTGGAAATGAGTCACTAGACATTAAGAACCTCTAAGAGATCTATAAGACGGTGTTTGTCATCGTATCAGCACTTGGCTGTGCCTCCAGTGATACTCCAGTCTTCCAAGTCTTTTGAGCTGTTCATTATATTTGCAGTCGTTACCTTTTCTTGCCAGATTTTCATGAGACCTGGAATTGATATGTCAAAGGTCCTGCTTTCGCATGCCACCCTTTCTAGAAGAAAGCTCGAGAAGAATACCTGGCCATGAGTTACTTGCTAGTGAGCTCCTTTCTAAGCCTGCCTTCATTGGCCTGGTCATTTCTACCTTATCCTGGCAAAGTTTGCAGGTTCCTGTGGTCACCTACTGTGGAGATCCTCAAATTACTAACTATTTAACTCCTCCTCTGAGACCAGTCTGTCATGGGGAACCCTACTGGGGAGGATCACTGGGGTACTCAAACCTTTTTTAAACCTCAGGGTGGATCCAGAACTCACTGTGTATCTCTTCTGGCCTTGGATTAAATGAACAAGTCACTTAGGATTCCCCAAAATGACCTGTTCAGTATTGCTGAAGAGATGGATGTCTGGGTTTACCTCCTGGATCTGGTATCTTGGTGACCAAATCTTAAATGTGATTCTTGATCCAGATTGTGTGACCTATAAACACAACTTAATACCATGCAATGAAATGCTTACCTACTAGCCTTCTAGCTTCCCTTCACAATGATCAACCATCATTAGCTGATTCATCACTAAAGAGAAAATTATAAACAAGTTAAGTTATACATAAATTATCCAGTTTTTAAATTGAGAATTGTTAGTCTCATCCCAAAAGTTTTAGAGTTCTCCTATACTTCATCTGAAGCATCGACTCTCTGACGTAGTAATGAAAAATTGTATCATCTTGTTCAGAGGGAGGCATCCTCCTCCCTATCGTGACACTAGACACAAGTCGAACTATTTCACACAGGGTTCTGTGCGATGTGTTGTGTGATTGATCAGAAGTTTGTGGACGTGTGTTTTGCAGAAATGCGCTTCAACTGGTCTTCTTTCACTATCTGGGTTTTGTATCCACAGGCGGCATGAATACTTTTAAGGAAAGTTTGTGGTGAGGAATTACGTACAATTTTGTATGATTCTTCACAAAAACCTACAAAGATTTTCAAATGGCTAAAAACTCCTGGATGGAAATTGCAAAGTTGTCCACGGAGGAGGCTGTCTGCAGAAAGGTCTGGTGCTCTCTCCATGACTGTTTGATTAAAGCAAAATGGAGGATGCAGGGACAGAGTTGAGACCCCAGCATGACATATGCTGAAGCAGGAGGGCTGTCCCCAGGTGGTCTGAGCCATTTGTGAAAGGTGTGTATGAATATGACCATCCCACAACCTTGTGACACTGTGATAGTGTGGCAAAGTTGGCATGCCAACTTTCTTCAACTTTCTCAGAAAGTACAGTACTTTGTCTGCTCCAATGATGACTTGTTTGGCGTTAAGAGATGAGATGAAATCCAAGAAATATCAAGGTTTTCACACTCTAAACCTCAGCCTATCCAATGTTTAAAGAGATGTGCTGTATCTTCCTCTTTCTCAGATCAGTAATCTCCTCCTTGGTCTTCTTTGTGTTCAGTGACAGATAATTCATCTAACACCAGGCAACGAGTCCAGCGACTTCCCTCCTGTAGTCCACCTCCACCCCTTCAACAAATGGTGATTGTTTTTCTAATAAATCTACCTCAGGGAGTACCAGTGCTGATTATATATGTGCCTAATCCTGAATTCCCAGCTCTGACTAACTGGTGTCCGTCTTTTAAGAAGTTTTCCCCAACGTTTTCCAATTAAGAGAAGTAACCTATATAACGTCAGATCAGACAAGGCTCTAATCTGGTCTAATATATTTCGTCATTACTTCCAATATAAAATATATGCAAGCTACTGGATATTAATCTATCGTCAATATCTGCTTTTCCTTGCAGGGTTTCAGGGGAGCTGGTGCCCATCTCTGGCGATCACTGGGGTAGAGGCGGTGTACAGGTGTACATCCTGGACAGGTCACAAGTCCATCAAAGGACAACACAGAGACAGATAGGACAGACAACCATACACACACTGATATCTAAGGGCAGGTTAGAGAGACCAATAACCTAACAGAACCTGTAAAGAACCAACACATGCACAGGGAGAACATGCAAACTCCAAGCAGAAAGACCCAAGGCTGGGGTGGTACCAACTGGACCACCATGCAGCCTGTCATCTGATATCTCAGGTTGAACATTGATGTTTTATTTCTTGAACCAATAATCTTTCATTTTAAACATTATGTTACGCTGAAATATTTCTTAAAGTTTATAAGCTACAGATCAACGACTGATCAACAACACATGGGCAATGGTATGTTGGTTATGATGTAACTGACCGCAATCGGGACTCCACAGAAAACTGCAGAGGGAACAAAACAGTTCTTGTTGTTGAACGATGGATGTTTTCTCTCTTTGTGTTTCCGTATTTGATCTGTTTTGATTCCTTGACAGCAGGATTGAGTGTGATGACAGCTTGAGGCTCACAATGCTCTGTGTGTGTCATCTGTAATTGGTAATGCCTGATTTTTGTGTTTCAGATGAAGAAAATCAGAGCAGCAATCTGTCTGCGCTCAGGCAAATAGTCAAAGCATCAAGGGAAGTTTTTTTTCTTCACAAGAAGTAAGAGGAGGGAACATTGCAGCTAACAGATCAAACCTCGTCTCAATGAATCAGCGTGAGACAGGATTTCTCCCCTTTACTCTGTAACACACACACACAGGCAGATTGGCTAATTAAAGGGAAGATAGACTGGAAGGAAATCAGACAGGCAGGAATGCCGATGGGATGAAAAAGGCTTTAAACTTCATAAAGAAAAGAGAGCAAATTGACCCCCTGAATGAGGGAAGTGTTTCATTACATGTCCCCTGGGTCTGCAGGGTAATAAGGTTAACGCTTGGGGCACTTACTACAAGATTAAAAGACAGAGTGAGGACAGAGAAAATTAGAGATAAAAACCTTGTAGCACTGCAGTATCAGTGCTTAAACACCCTCAAACTGCCTCTAGTCTGAGTTCAGCTTGTACAAATAACTTCAAGACATTTTCCAAAAAAACTCAGCTACGTCTGTGAAATGCTGGATTGTTTATCGATCAATTTTAGAAATATTATTCTTCCTGAAAGCAGCAGAGAGAAGTCCTCACTCGAATCCATATGCTAAACATGAAATCATCTTCAATCAGAGTTTTTCCAAAGTCTCAAAAGAACTCAATTGCCCAGGGCTCAGATATGCTAAAGAGACCATAAAATACTCATAGCGTGGATTTTATTTTTCACCGTTGAAGCTGCAGTATGTAACTTTTACTATTGCCGTCTAAAGAAAAGCACCGCTCCTGCCCAAAAAACAATCAATCAGAGCCAGGAGGAAGGTATTAGCGCTGTCAATCAACCTAATGTACGCGCTGCTAAATGTGCTAATGGTGAAGAAACAACTCACCGTTCCAGGAAAACCTTTTATCCGCCGTCATCGGTGGCCATGCTAACTAGCATTAGCATTAGCATCAGACTATGTTGTGGTGAACCAGCTGTAGCGTAGCAGAGAGCAGGGGGAGTGTGTGAGCGGTGCGTACATGAGGGTGATTGACAGCGCTAAGACCCTCCTCCTGGCTCTGATTGGTTGTTTCTGACTGACTGATGTATTTCTGCAGTTAGTACTGGGAGCACTGGGAGAAGGCAGAAGAGCTTCATTTTTTCACAGATTGTCTGTCTTATACTGTCACGACATAATGATAATTTTAACAAATATGTAAAAAACATTTTTCATCAAAGTTACACGCTGCAGCTTTAAATACAGACAGCTGCAGGACAGACCTGGTAAGACCAAGCACACGATGAGGGTGGTGAAGTGAGAACGTCTGGTGTAGGACGACATTTAGGAGACATTTAACTCCAGGAAAGTTTCTGACATGTACAGATTAAGCCTCCGGGAAATGTGGTTTGAAGGTAAATGGAAGTGAGGAATGTTGGTGGACACCAAATATGATGGAAGCCACCGGTTTTTCAAGATAAAACAAGATGCTGTTGCAGAAACTCTAACATTGTTTTTTTTATCCCTGTTTTTGCCAGTAATAATATCTATTCATGATCAACATTTAAAGTGTCTTAAAAGTATTTTTACAAGAATAGATAACCACATTAGGCAAGTTTAGATCCTTCATCATGGAGGACATGGTTAACTACTTAAATAGAAGGACAAACATGTTCAGCAAAGTACAGAACAAATAAAGAAAAACACAAAATACCAGCGAGCGTCATACCTGAGTGGTCATGAAAGACATTAATTGATAATCCATAATGCAGCAGCTTTGGGTTCTTATTGAGATTTTTGGATCCAGCTAAAGCTACACAGAAATGGTTTGAAGACAACAAGGTGGATGTCCTGGAGTGGTCTAGTGAAAGCCCAGACCTCACTCTGATAGAGAATCTGTGACTAGTCCTAAAAAGGGCTGTTCACAGCTGATCCCCACCAACCTGCCAGAGCTGGAACAGTTTAGCAGGAAGAATGGAGGGAAACTGCAGCCTGACTGAGACCGGTCCACACAGCCTCGCTGCTGGAATGGCAGCCAGAGGTGCAAATACTAAACACTGACTTGAAGGGGGTGAATATTTCTGCAGTCACTAATTTTATGTTACATATTTTTAGAAATCATTTTTCACTTTGACATTAAAGGTTTTATTTATAAATGTTCTTTTTGTCAAAAAAGACAAATTTTGTTGATTGATTTGTAAAAACAAATCAGTCAAAGGATAAAACATCCAAGGTGTGAATACTTTTTATAGGCCTCACATTTGACTCTAGAATACTAATAGTATTGAACAAGTCATTAACCTGGGGCTGTTTGTGACCCTTGGAATGATTTTGTGTGCCCCCCCCCCAAAAAAAAGACCTAAATTCATAAAAGGAAAAAGTTTTGCCCTCCAGCACAGACATTTGAAGCAGACAAAGTTTGTAATTTTTTTAGAGGGAGAATTTTACAGAAATTTTTTAATCTATCCAAAATGAAAAATATTAGGTACAGCTTAAGTTTTTTTTCTTATTTTGCAACATTTACTAAGATACAGTCATTCATTAAAGTTGACAGAAGAAACGATGTTTTTTGAAGACAGAGACACTTACTAATCCTTTCTAGAGAGATCATGAGAAGACAAAATATTTATTTTAAGGCTTTTTCTAAAGGCATGCTTTTCTTAAAAAAAAAAAAAAAACAAACAAACAAAAAAACAGTAAATCTGTGACACTGCTTTTATGTTTCAAGTTAAGTTAATTGGCATTTGTTTGTATAGCACATTTTAGCAGCAAGACAGTTCAAAGTGCTTCACATCATGAAAACATCAATCAGTTAATGTTACAGTTTGACAAATACCATCAAAATCATCAAGAAAATACACATCAAAAATATTGATCAATGTTCCACTTATTACTAATGAAAGGCAGCTCTGAACATGTGGGTTTTCAGCCTTGATTTAAAGGAACTCAGTGTTTCAGCTGTTTTGCAGTTTTCTGGAAGTTTGTTCCGGATTAGTGGAGCATAAAAACTGAAAGCTGCTTCTCCATGTTTGGTTCTGGTTCTGGGGACGCAGAGTAGACCAGAACCAGAAGACCTGAGTGGTCTGGAAGGTTGATACGACGACAACAGGTCTTTAATGTATTTTGGTGCTAAGCTGTTCAGTGATTTATAAACTAACAGAAGTATTTTAAAGTCTATTCTCTGAGCTACAAGGAGCCAGTGGACTGAGGTGATGTGCTCCATCTTTCTGGTTTTAGTGAGAACGCCAGCAGATTGTCCATTGTCCAGACTGACAATGATTTACAGATCCCTTTTCGACAAAAATCTGAACAGGTTGTTGGTTTCATTAAAATGCTGCATGTGTAACATGTTTAACTTACTATCGTATTAGTTTATTTATTTATATATATATATATATATATATATATATATATATATATATATATATATATATATATATATATATATATATATATATATATGAGTGGCTGGGTAGCTCAATGGGTAAGTCACCCGACCTTCACCCGGGAGACTGGGGTTCAAATCCAGGCCGGGTCGCTTGGTTGAGATATCCAGTGTGGGTCCTTAGGCAAGATCCTTCGCGCTACTGCCTACCTCATGATGAGTGACAAAGGAATACACGCCATGCCGGCTCAGACGTCGCCCGGCCAAACAAGGTCTGCGTCAGGTGCTGGCGAACCAGGGCACCTTCACGAAAAATGGGTTACTGGAACAAGACGGAATTGGGCGAGAGGTGAAAACTTGGTTCTGTTGGAATGCTACTACTCAAGTAACCCTAGTCAGAGGGGTTACATGCAAAGAATGCGGGAGGAATGGTTACGTCGACATCCCCATTCAACACTAACTGCCAAACAACTAGTAGCTCAGTGTTCCAATATCCGCAAACGGCAAATGCTGTCACAACTTGAGATAGACGAGGTACAACACAAATGCTACGGCAAGGGGGAGCCAGGACGCCAGGTCAGAGGGGAGTTAGCTTCAACTCCCCACCCGCAGATTGGGTATGCAGCCCCAATAATGAACGAACCATCACAGCTGAACGAGGCAGCAACTGACCTGAGAGGTAGGATCGTGGCCCGAATGAACACCAGGCAATCCCGATGCCAATTACAACGGCTGAGTGAAGTACCATCAGAAAGTCTCATTGAAGATGTGAATGCAGCATTGAGAACGATCCCTACCAACACCATAACGGAAACCAATGAGCTGGTGTACAACTCAGCATCAGTGATCCTTGAGATGCTCGGCTATAGGAGCAACCATGAGATTCAATACCCACCATGGAAAAGACGGTTAGAGGCTAAAATCAAGGTAACAAGGAGGGAAGTGAGCCAATTGTCAGAGCTCCAAAGAGGTGCAATCAAAAGACCGGTACCCAAGCGGTACAGCCAGATGCCCATACCTGAAGCGCTCGAAACTGCCAAACAAAGGCTCCAAGCCTTGGCCAGTCGCCTAAAGAGGTACACGAGAGAAAATGAAGCCAGGAGGATTAACCGGCTCTTCTCCACCCAACCAGCTAAAGTGTACTCTCAATGGCAGGGTAATAACAACAGAGCAGACCCACCAAGGCTGGAGACCCAACAGTACTGGAAAGGCATATGGGAAAGGGAGGCGACCCACAACAGCAATGCACAGTGGCTAATCTCTCTACGAGATTACCACAGCAACCTCCCTGAGCAAGCCCCAGTAACTATCACAGTGGCAGATGTCCAAGAAAGAGTCTCAGGTATGAAAAACTGGACAGCACCAGGTCCTGACATGATCCATGCCTACTGGCTAAAGAAACTCACTGCCCTCCATGAGCGACTGGCAGCTCAAATGAACCAGCTGCTACAAAGTGGGACTCACCCTGAATGGTTAACTGAAGGGCGCACAATCCTGATCCAGAAGGATCCCTCAAAGGGTTCGGTCCCATCCAACTATCGGCCAATAACCTGTCTCTCTACAACATGGAAGCTCATGTCAGGCATCATAGCAGCTAAGATAAGTGGGCACATGGATAAATATATGAGTACAGCACAGAAGGGCATCGGCATAAATACCAGAGGAGCCAAACACCAACTCCTGGTAGACCAAACAGTCGCCTGAGACTGCAAAACCCGACACACCAACCTGTGCACGGCTTGGATTGATTACAAGAAAGCCTATGACTCAATGCCACACACTTGGATCATTGAATGCTTAGAGATGTACAACATCAACAGGACTCTAAGAGCCTTCATTGCAGCCTCGATGGGGATGTGGAAAACCACCCTTGAAGCCAACTACAAGCCAATTGCACAAGTGTCCATCAAATGTGGCATATACCAAGGAGACGCTCTGTCCCCACTGCTGTTCTGCATAGGTCTGAACCCCCTCAGCCAAGTCATCAACAAGACTGGCTACGGATACCGACTCAAGAACGGAGCCACCATCAGTCACCTCCTCTACATGGATGACATCAAGCTGTACGCTAAGAGCAAACGAGACATCGACTCACTGATCCACACCACCAGGATCTACAGCACTGACATTGGGATGTCATTCGGACTAGAGAAGTGTGGTCGGATGGTTGCACAGAGAGGGAAGGTCATCCACACAGAAGGGGTCTCACTCCCAGAGGGAACAATAGCAGACATTGAGGACAGTTACAAGTACCTGGGAATACCACAAGCAAATGGCAGCCTCGATGAGGTCACAAGGAAAGGAGCCACGGCCAAATACCTCCAACGAGTAAGGCAAGTCCTGAGAAGCCAGCTCAACGGCAAGAACAAGATCCGTGCGATAAACAGCTATGCCTTGCCAGTAATCAGATACCCTGCAGGAATAATAAGCTGGCCAAAGGAAGAGATAAAGACCATGGATGTTAAAACTCGGAAACTACTAACCATGCATGGAGGGTTCCACCCTAAATCCAGCATCCTGAGACTATACGCGAGCCGTAAGGATGGAGGCAGAGGACTAGTGAGTGTGAGAGCCACTGTCCAGGATGAAACATCCAAGATCCATAAATACATCAAGGTCAAAGCCTCAACCGACGATGTGCTCAGCGAATGTCTCAAACAATGGGGACCAGAGGATGAGGTGCTGGAGGAACCACCATGGGAGGATAAGCCCCTACATGGGATGTACCACCGACAAATAACTGAAGTGGCTGATATCAGGAAATCCTACCAATGGCTGGAAAAAGCTGGACTCAAGGACAGCACAGAGGCACTCATCCTGGCTGCACAGGAACAGGCCCTAAACACCAGAGCAATAGAGGCTCAGATCTACCACACCAGACAAGATCCAAGGTGTAGATTGTGCAAGGAGGCCCCTGAGACAGTCCAACACATAACAGCAGGGTGCAAGATGCTGGCAGGGAAAGCGTACATGGAACGTCATAACCAAGTGGCGGGCATAGTGTACAGAAACATCTGTGCAGGATATGGACTGGAAGCCCCGAGATCTAAGTGGGGCACACCCCCAAAGGTGGTGGAGAATGACCGAGCTAAGATCCTGTGGGACTTCCAGATCCAGACAGACAAAATGGTAATGGCGAACCAACCGGACATCGTGGTGGTGGATAAACAACAGAGGAAAGCCGTTGTGCTGGATGTAGCAATACCAAGCGATTGCAACATCAGGAAAAAGGAACACGAGAAACTGGAGAAATACCAGGGCCTCAGAGAGGAACTGGAGAAGGCCTGGAAGGTGAAGACCACAGTGGTGCCTGTGGTCATCGGGGCCCTCGGGGCAGTCACCCCCAAACTGGAGCAGTGGCTAAAACAGATCCCAGGAACAACATCAGACCAGAAATGCGCAGTTCTCGGCACAGCCAAGATACTACGCAGAACCCTCAAGCTCCCAGGCCTCTGGTAGAGGACCCGAGCTCAGAGGTTGAGAAAGACCACCCGTGGAGGGTGAGAAGGGAATTTATATATATATATATATATATATATATATATATATATATATATATATATATATATATATATATATATATATATATATGAAATTATTTTTGCATTTTTAATTGGAAAACAAATTGGCTTGCAAGTACTTTGAGTTTTGCACCAGTTTGGGCACCACATCTTCCAGTATACCAGAATCATCAGCTCTTCTGCACCCACCCCTGTCTTCTTGAGTTTCATTTATAATTTTAAAACATCCATATAAAAATGTAACACCCTTACAATAACGTCTCCATTTGTAATTTTAGGGTTGTAATTTTCTGAAACCAACTTGAAAATCAGGATTGTTAGCAATGAATTCATGTTTTCCTTTAGTGTACTGAGGGTTTGCCTTCATGGAGAAGGTGCAGCAATGAAAGAGAATTTCTGATGTGTTTTCTTTGCCAAAGAAAAGGTTAAATAAAAAAAAAGTCTCAGAAAGAAGTGAGTTTGTTTTTTTGTTTTTTTTTAGTTGACCGAGGTCATCAGTCAGGCTTGAATCTTTTATAGCACAGCTGAATGACCTCCTGCTCTCAGAGATGGAAGAGATGGACAGTCAAAAACACACATACACACACACACTCGCTGCAGATGGGCACTCGGTAACGATGGGTACACGGCGGACCGACTGGCTGGGCACAAGAGTTCACCGTGCACACATCCAGTGAGCACCCGGAGCGAATTGTGCTGGTTTGAAGGGCGGAGGGTCGGGGTTGGGAGGTGACCGGCGTCCAGGTGTGCCTCTCCAATTATCGGCTGCAGAGCACACACACACAAGCAGCTCACCGATCCGACTCCAGCTCCCTTCACATCCCTCCTCCCCGCACAATTAAAGCACCTCCCTGCTCCGACACCTGGTCTCCTGCTGCAGAGGAGCAAAGGAAGCCAGGTACAGGTGGAGAATCATCTTTTTGATAACCTGTTTGGATATTACCTCTGATTCCTGTCAGCATCTCATCCTGTGTCTCTTGTTTCCTCTCTGTTTTCTTCAAGTGAGATATCAACCTGAGAGAGACGGCCTGACTCCCATCTGCCATCTGGCAACAGATGTTTGACTTTGAAAACATAAAATGGGATGAGGGTTATAGAAGAAGAAGAAAAGAGATTGAGAGGGAGGGATCTGAAAACAGTGGAGACTAGAAAGTGATTGAAAAAGACGTAGAGGCGGGAGGTGCGGAGGTGAAGGTGAGTGGAGGAAAACTGCAAAGCAAACAGGAGCTGAATGAAAGCACGATGTGTGGGATGAAAAGAAACACGTGGATGGATGCAGATCAAAGCGTGAGCGGGGCGAGGAGTAAAATGTTGAAACAGCAAACTGAGAAAAGACTCCGGACAGGCGGCAGCGTCCAGGGTCGAGAGGCCATCTTCTGCAGCAGGGGAAAGGTTACGGTTGCGGTCCTGGAGGACATTAAGACGTGCTCCTTGTTTGGCAAGAGCAAGACTCGGAGTCCAGAGGGGGCTGATCCCCAGAGGCATTCACTGACCTCCTGTAAAAGCCTGTACTTTGTCATTTACTGTAAAAGCTCAGTCAAGCAAAATAAAACCATTTACAATGTTCACCGACTGAGAAGCGCATCAAGATTTGACAAATTACAGAAAATTAATAGTGGATTTTAAAAAAGCCGAGATGCTTTTGAAGCCAAATGTGTTAACCTCAACTAAATGTGACCTCTGTTGGTCATGAACACAATCTAACTGCTCATAAAACAAATCAAGGCGGCCTGGCGTGACCTTAGATGCCATTACAAGTACATCCACCACAGGAAAAATACCCAACGATGGGGAAAAGCTGCTCCAGGCACGTCATTCTGTGCAATAATTTCAACATTTCTCAGCGAACACAGTCGAAATCTGAAAGCTATTTGTTTTTCATTGGTCACCATTAGTCAGTCACATAAAAAGTCTAAGGCTGCATTCACTCCAGCTCTTTTAAGTCCGCTTTAACGAACTCTGGTTCGTTTACCTAGAAAGGCCGGTTTGTTTCGAACTCTGATGCGGCCCAAAGAAGCGAGCTCTGGTCCAGCTAAAAACCATGGTCTTTTGCCAAAAACAAAAGAGAACTCCTACAAACTCTAAAATCTGACACTGCTCCACTGTAGTTTATATTTCGTGAAGAAGGAAGTTATGCCCAGTGTCTTCTTCAGATATTTTTGTGTCATTTTGATGATTTTTTTCTGTACACTTGATTGATGTTTTTATGATGTGAAGCACTTTGAACTGCCTTGCTGCTGGAATATGATATACAAATAAACTTGACTTGATTTATAGTGCAGGGCTTTCTGGGTAAATACAACCAAAACAAAGTGCGTGTCAAGCGCTAGCGGGAGAAATGGTTCACAGTATTTTACCAAAGACAAAAGACAAATCCTTCAACTGCTAAAATCTGACCCAACTTCATTTTAGTTTACATTTCATGAAGAAGGAAGTTGCGCTCATTTTCATGTTGTTTTCTATGGTGGGTCTTGGTGCAGCGCCCCCACAGGCGAGGAGGTAAACAGGTTGCCCAAAGGGTTTGGCTTGATTGATTCAGTGCAGTGTGAAAGCGAATGGCCGCAGCTGAAAATGGAACAAATGTAGCAATGTTGGTCCCTAATCAAACCGAGTCCACCGTTCTATCAGTTATGAAAACACCCTAAAGCTGGAAGATGATCTTTATGAATTTTTCTAAAAACGCAAACATGCATCTGTGCATGCTGTGTCTTTCTCCTTGGTAAATATGACAGCCAGACAGATACATTTTGCATATAAAATACATGCAGAAAATCTCACAGCTCCCCTGAATCCCCATCTGTGGGTGCAATTTGGAGGTGTGTGCGCTTCTTGACAGCCCTGTCTCAACCAGAAACCTAGCTAAACATACTTCCTATGAGCAAGGTGCCAGAGTTAGGCCTGACAGATTTTGGCATGGAGAACATGGATTGTGTGTTGAAGCTCCTGGAGAAGATCATGGTGCAATTACAAAAACTGGCTTGGAGCATTACGAGCACAGTGGATGGCTAGGCTAGCTTCAAATTCTCTGTTCCTGTTTGTGCAGCAGCAAAACAATGGGCTGTTTGCTTTTTGTGAGAAGAGTGCTAGTTCTACTGTCTGAAAAGGTTAAAGTGTGAAGAGGTCAGACTTGTTAGACAAACATCCACAGATTCTCTTGTTCTGCAGATAAAATTAAGTTAAGGGTTGTTTTCACCACCCCTTGTCTCTGCTTGGCGCACTATACCTAAAAGTGTTGGTACTATTAACATCAAACTCATCTGTGTTTCCGTAGAAGGCTCCTTGCATGCTATAAAGATATTAACAACCTGCTGCAGAGGTGCATGCAGAGGTAGCAGGTGCAGATTGTTGGTGAGTGTAACTCCTGCGCAAATCAGCCTTTCTGAAGTGGAGCGATCCTTGTCGCTTTAAGTTATTAATAACAGCCCATAATCTCAGTACCATATGTGTGCACACAGTTTTTTTGTTTGCCATCTGCAGCGTCGCCGAGCGTGTGCCGTGGGTGTTTCTGCGTGTGAGCGTGACGGGGGCCCGACGGATGCTCATAACGGCATTAACGGAAGGAAACGTCGGCTCAGGTAAGTGAGGTGGTCCATCTCTGTCAGCTTAGCTCCTCACCTGCTGCCAGACACGTGCGCAACACAAACGTGCACACACGCTGGTGGACAAACAGCAAGAGCTTTCAATGCAGAACACAGGATAAATGAAATGAGGTGTGACCGGACAGCGGATGATGTGCTGCATCGCTTTCTGACTGCTTTAGCTGCAGCTATTGAAGGGTTCTGCAGTAGCAGTTTGGACATTAAACACACAAAGCTTTGGTGAGTGATCGAGGTGCAGCTTGCAGAGACATTTAACCAAATATGGCTTCTGTGTGGATTGAACCACAATAAATTCAAATTCTGCGCACTATTTCCTAGTTGTGTTGGTTCAATATTACTTATTAAAGCGGGCAGTATTATGTAAAATCAACTTTTTTGAGTTTTACATCATGTTATAATGTTATCCCCTCATCAAAAACATACCTGGAGTGTTGCTTTGAGTCTTTCATGCAATGTTTGAGAAATCCTTTCATCTCCTGTGCAACCATTAAGTTGTGGGAAACGCTTCGGCGTGGACCAAGGCACAGTTCTCTTCCTCGGAGCTGCAGTTTCCAAGCTTCCACCTCCCCACTCAGCTCCTCCAGACTAGCCAGCAGCAATTAGCAAACACCTGGTGGAACTGCGCATCTGCTGAGCTCATTATAGGAGCTACTTCTCAGTGCAACGCTGATAAAACGCTGTTAAAGGGTTAATAGAGGAGCGATGTGATGACTTTCTGAGGGTGCAGTGTTGGAAAGAGCAGGACTTTCTTAAAGAGACAGAGGCCCGATTTCAAGGCGTTAAATTACAAAGTCAAATTTCTTTTAAGTCATATTTGATATAAACAGCATTTTTACAACAACTGAAGGTAACATAGTTACTTGATTGTGCTATAAAATGATTCTATGTGCCTGGAAAATACATAATACTGCCCCTTTAAGACTTGAAGACCACTTTTCAGTCCTCTGACGCAAACGTCTCACGGAGTCTAACAGCAACAAAAATTGCAACAAATCTCTCAGGACATATGGCCTGGTTCAGACATTAGACAAGATTACAGAAATGTTCTGATCCTTAATGAAGTAAACAAATCTATCAGTCCGAAAGCTGCTCTAAAATAAAAATCTGCTGTGTTTTTCTCCCACAACAGTTGCGGTTTTATGTTGTTTATTCATTAATCAAATATTCATACAGTTTATCTCCTTTTCTACCACAGATGGTATTTATTTTCATGTCCATTGGCAGCTCTATATCTGATCCTACATGTCATAAATTGTTCATCTGAAGGAGAACCAGACACTTTGAGCTCACACTGAGGCACCATGACGCTCTGTAGGCCTTTGCTTAATGAGCCTCAGATGGTGCTCCTTCCCGCCGCGATGGCGAGGAAAATGGACAAATCAGAGAGGAGAGAACAAGCAAGAGAAGAAGATGGGTAGATAGGAAGGTAGGTGGAAATGAGAGGTTAAAGGTAAACTGAGAGAAGGAGGTAGGGAGATTATATATGATGGTCTTCATGTTGTGAGATGCTAAAATAAAAGCTTGATTTTCTGGATTTTAATCTTGGTGCATTAATATGTACCTGAGCGAGAGGAATGACATTATTGTTGCGCCGATAAATCAAATTATTCATGATGAATCGATGATTGAAATAATTGTCAATCAATTTAGCAATCAATTAATCATTAACTGGAGTATACGGAGTCAAAAAAATGCCATTTCCTGAAAAAGTAACACTTTCAGAGGAGTACTTAAGCCAAAACTGTACAAATTATACCTAAATTTTGTATTTAAGATTAAAAAAAAAACCTTTGTCAGTAAATATGTTCTACCCAAAACTCCTCAAGTGGCAGTTTTAGCTTCACCTGGTTCGAATTCACTTAAGGGAAGCTATAATATTGCATTTTAGGCAATAAAATCTTTACTTTCATATTTTAAAAGGAATTGAATGATTTGTTTATTTGCCTCTTTTAATGTATTTCTAATAGTGTATAAAAAAGCCTAAGAGGTTAAATTAAAAATCTGCAGAAGGTTCCAGTGTTTTTATCCGATTGTCAGAATAATCAATTGGATAATAGATGACTAAAATAATCGCTGATAGCAGCCCTAAATGACATTCACTGTCACTGAAAATATTTGTGTCTGTGTGACCAAAGCTTTGGGAAGAGAAAAGGTCAAACTTAAAGCTGCAGTGTTTGAACAGGCTTAGGCTGCTGCAGGACATAATGACCACTTTTCCTCACTCTGCTACTTTCTCCTACTACTCTCCAATTTTGCATTCTTTGCTGGTATGTCTGTTTTTAACCATGTGCTCGCTCTTTTTTGGTGTTCTGTTTAGTTGTGACACCTTTGATCGACTGAGCTTCTACTGTCTACATCTGTCTACTTTTTTTAAAGGGGCAGTATCATGTATTTTCCAGGCACATACTGCCATTTTATAGCACAATCAACAAACTATGTTACCTTCAGTTGTTATGAAAATTCTGTATATATCAAACATGACTGAAATTTATAGAAATTTGACTTATTTTTTTTAAATAAAATTTAAAAAATAATAAACATAAATAAAAAAATTTTACTTCACATCACAGCCGTATCTGATGCCCTGAAATTGTCCTCCATCTCTTTAAGATGCTCCTATCCCCTTCAGCACGTCATCACAACAGTGCTCCTCCAGGATGCCGTTTACAACCTTTCTTATGAGCGCTAAAGTTTGTATGATGCAACAATTCAGACCCAACCAAATACTGAATGCCTAAAAATAAACTTTTTAGAAACCTGACATTTCTGCTTAAAATATCCTTTTTTGAATGATTTTATGTAATATTCCGATTTTCTGCGACCCTGCAATTTGTGTTTTCATCATCTGTAATCCAGAATCATCAAAATTACAATCAAAAACATTTCAATCTATGCCTTCTCGCCACTACTTGTTTCAGCCTCAGCATCCATGATGGTTCATGGACAATAAGAGGCTTTTCTGGCTGCAACATGTGCTTGAAAGGCTTAACTGCCTGAACATTCCCTCTGGATTCGATGGGAAAAAAGCTCATCTGACGGCTCTGTATCTGTAGTTATGCTGCAATAGGCTTAGGCTGCTGGAGCACAAACTGACCACTTTTCCTCACTTTTTTCTTCTACTGCTCTCCAGTTTGCATTATTTACTGTTTTTTTCAACTGTTAACTTTATATTTTCTCTAAGTTTTTTTTCTCTCCATAGAAGGTACACCTGGTCTGGCATTCTGACTAGCTGTGGTCCCTTCCTGGAGGAGGGCATCGGCTGAGATATTGCTGCTAACAACTAAACGTTCTCCGTCTCCTGCTATTAACTTTTTACTTTTCATTAACATGGAAAGTACTCCTGGATCAGTTCATCTGTTTCTTTTTTGTGTCTCTGCTCTGTCTTCTCAAACCTCCAATCGGTCGTGGCAGATGGCCATTTGTACTGAGCCAGGTTCTGGTTCTGCTGGAGGTTTCTTCCTGTTAAAGGGGAGTTTTTCCTCTCCACTGTCGCTACATGCACGCTCGGTATGAGGGATTGCTGTAAAGTTAACAACACAACGGCAGCAATTGTCTACTGTCACTACGTCCAGGAGGAGTGAACGCTGGAAGTCAATGACTCTATGCTCTGCTGGGTTTCCTTAGATAAAAAACTTTTTTAACTAATCTGAATAATAAACCGAGCTTAATGCAGAGTTTGATAACTAGGTTCAGTTGGAATGGATGTGTGATTTAATTGAAATGGCTTTTTTGGAAAGTGTTGTGAATTTGTGCTACATAAATAAGCTGAATTAAATTAACTGGGTGGAAATACTTCAGAACTCATGTCCAAGTCTTTCCAAATAGTCGTTTACCAACAAATCACCCTGAATCAGGTTACTTAGATGTTCACTGTGCAGAAAATGTGTTTAATTTTTTTTTTTTTTTTTTTTTTTACTTTGTTTTTGGCATTGAAAATGTATAATTTTGATATCCTGCAGTTTTTATTTTAAATGAATGGACAGTTGTTGAAAAGAAAATCCACTTATGGATTTTTACTTGAAGGTTTTCCACCTTTTATTACATTCTGAATCTGAGACCTAAAACTTTTTTGTGTCAAATCAGGCAGCATAAACATATAAACACAGATCCTGGTTAATCTCGAAGAGGAATTTGTAGGAACTGATGAAAAAAAATGTTCCTTTGTGATGCTGCTGACGTGTCACTGGGAACTCATTAAATGTGAATCCTTCTCAGACATTTCAGTGGCGTTTGTGCTGCATTCTCCTCGTTTTAATTTCCTCCTGAACCCTGCTGCAGTTGTTGCAGCCTTGAGATGTTCCAGTTTAACACTCGACTCTGCTGTGCGTCTTTTCCTCCTGTCTTCTGCCTTGTGTTTCATTCTTGTCCGCTAAGAAACAGACAAACACGCAGAGACACACCTAAGACCCCCCCTCGTCCCATGTGCCGGCCCCGACTACAGCTCCAATTACCTGACGGCTGCAGCAGAGAGGCCCTAAATGGGCTGCAGCACCGGACAGGCATGTCTGCAAAGGATTGTCAGTGGGAGGGAAGGAGGAAGAAGAGGAGGAGGAGAGGAAGAGGGAGGAGAGAGGATGCAAGGGGGGGAGGCTTCAGTAGAGGAGGGATGGATGAAGAGTGGGAATAAAGAGTGGAAATGAGCCTCCTGCTGCTGGCCTGTAGAAAACACAGCCACACAAGGAGAAAACAGAGCAATATTTCCATTTTTCCTGGCATTTGATAAGATTTGAAAGCCTTAACCTGGGTGTAATATTGCTGTCTTACATGCAGGTTACATGTGCTGTATGCTACTACTAATTCCTCTTTTCTCCTGCTGTCGTTCTTCAGCTTGTGAGGAGGAGAAGGATAAGAGATAAGATGAGAGGAGGAGGAGACGGAGGAAAAGGCAAGCCAGCAGAATGAAGGGGCTGTGAGTGGGCGAAAAATGAAAGGAGGCTGTCATTTCTTACAGCACTTAAGAAATGATCTCACTCAGCGTAATGCCAAATACAATCCACGTGCTGTTTGTGTTTTATGACACAGAATTAAAGGTAAAATTGTTTTATTTTTGTATCTAAAAAAAACCAAACAACAAAGCAGACGAACAGTGCTACAAAAACCCCAAAAACCTGCATCTAATCTAAGTTACGACTTTAGAGGTGAAACTGGCTCCAAGAAGATGGTTTTTTTGTTTTTAAGGCCAGAACCAGAACATAGTCCACTCAAACATTCACAGAGATGGAGAATTGACTGAGTGAAAATCTCACCCTCCTGGCTCCATGTTTGGTGCTGTTTTTATTTTTATTCCTGCATAATTTAGGTTGTGGTTGTGTAAAATACAGAAAGTTTGGCGAGGATGTTTATTTCAGGGGGATTTCTTCCTATTTCCATTATTCATTTTTCTAAGATATTCCTTTTAAGCTAAACAGAGGTGTATTTAGCATTTTTTGTGCCATTGACTCGCATTCAGAATGCGTTTCTTGAAAACGCCACCACTCTTTCTAACATCTTTCATTCTCTGGCGGTGAAATCCCTTCACAGTTTCATGTTTCAATTTGCATTTCCATGCACAGTAAATCTACCAATTTGCACTTAACAGGATGCAAAACAACAAAAACATAAACCTTTTGATTAATTTTCTAATGACTTCGTATAAATGCTGCTGCCATTATTTATTACTACTCGTATTTGTTACTAGTCTTAGTAACAGTTGTTATCTCGTTATGGAGAGTGAAAGAAAGCTGGTATGTGAGCTACAGACTGCAGCCGTTGTGGATATTTTACTGGGAAAGGATGCACTTGATTATTAGCAACTGATGTTGCTGGATTATTATGGGATGCTAATGGCTCATAACCTGTTCATGTTGGCTCTAGCTTCATAATACTGACTACAGGAATGTCTCCCTAACTGAACGCTATATTAGGTGACTTTGAATCATTTCAGAACAAAATAAACACATCTTACTTTCGAGATTCTCACTATGCTAAGCTACATTGCAAAGACACTTCCTGCTGGAAATATCAAAATAAAAGCATTTCCTGTTTCAATCATTCAGAAGTTTAACACTCATTTATTTACTTGCTCCTGGGATGGAGGGCTTGAGACCGGTCCTAAGCCCAATACTGGTTGTTTTTTCTGGTCTCTGAAGAACCAGCCTTGACTCCATGCCTGATATTACAAATCTTTATTACTATCTTGCATTTTTTAAAATTTATCATAACTATCGTGCAATGTAAGCTGATTAATTCAGTTTAGAGATTGTATATTGATGTGTGGCTGCATTTAATAACTTCAATATCAGTTTATTATGACTATTAGTTTATTACCAAAAAGTAGTTTTGCTTGAGTAATTATTCGTTTTACCATTAATTTTTGCATTTTGTGGCGTTCAGAGGTTTTCATGTTGTTTCCTTCAGTGGTTCTTGGTGCAGCGCCCCCACAGGCGAGGAGGGGAACTGGTTGCTGAAAGGGGTTGGTTGGTTTGACACGGTGCAGCGTGAAAGAGAACCGCTCCAGGTGAAAATGTAACAAATGCTGCAATTTTGGTCCCCAAATTGAACCGCGTCTACCGGACTGTCAGGTGTGAAAACACTAGAAGTAGCTCTCAAGAACAGGAGTTCGGTGCCGCTGTTTAAAGCATTCAGTCCAAAGCTTCAGCATCTTCATCGGACCGTTTTGGGTTCATCAACCGGAATGCATTCTTAGGAGGTTTCTGTGCTGTTAATGGTTATTTCAATTCAGTTCAGTCCAAAAATACTTTATTTATCCCAAAGGAAAATTAAATGTTGATGTAACTTGTTTAATCAAGGAGTTATTATAGATTGTGATGGCTGTGGGCAGGAAAGATCTCCTTTTTTGGGGTCAAACAGAACGAAGTGGATGAGGAAAAGCTACTACTAGATCCAGAGCGAGTGTGTTTCTTT
This sequence comes from Anableps anableps, assembly GCA_014839685.1. NCBI lineage: Eukaryota > Metazoa > Chordata > Actinopteri > Cyprinodontiformes > Anablepidae > Anableps > Anableps anableps. The sequence continues at coordinate 34,926,794 of CM026073.1, read as the reverse complement.
TCCAGCAGATCCATATTTTGAGCCCGGATCGTCTTTTAGCACATGTGGGTGTGTGTGAGTGACTGCTTGGGGTGTGTGTCCAGCGCCAGTCCCACTTTAGGCATCACCATTCGTCTCAATTTAACGGCGCTCGATGCGCGACTCCCCGCCCGCCCCTGAGTGCGAGTGTGTCCGACCATCAGATGTATAAATCATCGGTGGAGATTACGGCTGTTTTATTATTCATGATGCAGGCCTTTTATTGCCTGCGATATTTATCTCCTCGATATCTCCCATGACCTGCAAGGGAAAGAGGGATGATGGAGGGAGGAAGAGAAGAAAGATGGGGAGAAAGAGGGAGGGAGGGAAAAGTCAGCGTGATTGGAGGAGGTGGGAGGCTGGAGCTGAGCTCTACATAAATAAATTTGTTAAGTGGGCGGGTGTGTGAGTGTGTGTGTGTGTGTTTGCTGAAAGTGTTATCTTCGATTCTCCCTCCATGAGGCCCACGAAGCACACAGAGCAGTCCCACACAGCACTTTTCCCTCCGTTTTCCTCACATCCTCTTCATCCCTCCGGCTCACCGACAGCCCCTGGTGAAGATAACAATCTCACAAAGACAAATTTGGAAAAATAAAACCTTTAATTTGAACAAATTAATAAGGTGTCTAAAAATGCCCACATTAAGAAATAATTTTGATCAAATTAGTGGTGGCACAACTAAATGTACAACTGAGCAATTTCTTAAGTGAATCAGAGTTTTAAGGAACTTTTAATTATATTAGTCACTGAATGATGATAAATTTAGATATTCAAACTTCTTGAAGAGGAAAATAATAATAATTATGGAATTTTTTAGAATGCTGTGGAAAAGTATTTGCCCACTAAAAGATTGCTTCTATTTTTCCTTTTTTACCACACTTACATTTTTCAGATATTTGAATTAATTCTTATATCTCACAAAAATAACTCAGTTTTCAAATTATGATTCTATTTATTAAATGGAACGGAAAAACTATTCAAACCAATCTGGCCCTATGTGTAAAAGTAATTGCACCCCTTGTTAAATCATGAATTAACTGTTATCAAGTAAATTTTTTTGAAAACTGATTTGAGTTCACTGGTTACATCCAGGCCTGATTACTGCCATATCTGTAGCATCACAAAATCACTGAAACCGTACCTTTCTGACAACATGAAGTAGGCTAAAAGATCTGAAAATTAAGACTCACAAGGTCAACAGATTTCAAGTGGGATTAAAATGAAGAAACATAAAGTATAATGAATTAAATGTAACAATGGGGAGTTTAATACAGAACTAGTAATCATCTGTAAATTGTTGTTAGAATAAGACTTGCTGTTTTCACAACCTGTACTTGTTTAATTCAAACCGCTTAAAAAAATAAATCAAGAAGGTCTGACTTTCCTAAGGCAGCTGACGCATATAATCCTGACAGGTTTTGTTTTCCTGGGGAAGATTTGTTATGATGAGCTTCTTAAAACCACAAAATCCTCAAAGTCTGCAAAACATCTTCACATTAAGTTAAATAATTCTTTTAGAGTAACAGACTGCAACACTGCTGTTCAAAGTAAATCATTTTGGAAGCAGGACAGATGTTAACAGGCTGAACATGGGATCATTTCTCATGTCTTTATCATTTTTCATGTTTGTCATTTGTTCAAAGCAGTATAGTGTTGCTTCAGTAGTGAATAACTGCATGTAAAATGATGCTTTGCTACATTTTTTTCTGTTTACAACAGTAAAATAATGTCAGTGATTCATCAAACACAGGTGTATGCCAAATTTCAGTTTGAAGCACAATAGAACGAACCACTGGGAGGTGGGTTCCCAGTCTCCCCCATGGAATTACCATGGAGGAGACTGGGGTAGATTGTTCTTTTCTGGGGCAAATTTGTTATTTTTGTTTTGCTTTGCCCAGCGGTCTGCAACCTGTGGCTTCATGGCAGCAAGTGGCTCTTTGGACCTTCTACAATGGCTCTTTATAACTTTGGCAAAAAAATTGTAAAGAACAAACTAATGTTTTTAGATATAGATGTAGTAAGAAATGCAGGTTTTTACCAGTGTTTTGTTTTTGTTTTTTTTTTTTCAGTTTTTTTCCTGCAATATTTGTATTGAATTTCTACAGCGAAAGACACTTTTAGATCTGTTGGAAATTATGTAGAATCTTGTGCTTTTTTTTTAAAATTATTATTATTATTTTCCATCCCACAGGGAAAAAAAAACCCTCCTCTTTTTACTAAATTTACGTTTATGTTAAATCTGAGACAAAATGTTGTTACTTAAAAAATGAAAAAACAAATAAACAAATTAAAAAACAAATTTCCAAGAGTAGATATTTATCTAAAATTATAAGTGTTGTTCTTTCAAAAAGTACTGTGACATTTGTGGCTCTAAACAAGTTTTATTTGGCTGGCATGGGGGCAGAAATGGCTCTTTAGGTTGTAGACCATTGGTTTAGCCTACATCTGTTACAACCTTTCACACATTTTTATTAAAACATGTTGTTGTAATGATTAATTATAAGGATTTTTTGCAAGCCTGATTTTTTTTTTTTTTTTTTTTTTTTTTTTTTTGCCCGACGTGCATGGGTGGAGCGATGGCACTGTGGCCAACCTACAATAATAATGGTCAATGACTCATTGAGAAGGTCACAAAAGCTCTGCAGGCCTCACTTGGCTCAGTTATGGTCAAAGTTCGTGATTCACCAATAAGGAGACCGGACAAAAGTAGCCTCCAATGGAGAGTTTTAAGGCCAGAACCACTGCTGACCCAAAAGAGCACAAAGACCTGTCTGACATTTGCAGTTTTGGTCAAACACAGTGGTGGCAGCATGATGGTCTGGATCTGGTTTGCTGCTTCTGGACCTGGATGTCTACATATAGTTGATGAAGGCATGACGTCTGCTCTTTACCAGAAACCCGTTAAGGAAAATGTCCGCCCACCAGCTTTTGACCTTAAGTTCAAATTTATTTCCTAGGTGTTGCAGCGGGACGATGATCCGAAGCGTGCCAACATCTGCAGCAGAGGGACAGCAGATGGGATTAAAGCTGCAGTATGTAACTTTAATGAAAATTATCATCATGTTGTGACAGTATAAGACAGATAATCTGTGAAAAAACAAGTTCCTCTGCCTTCTCCCAGTGCTCCCAGTACTAACTGCAGAAATACACCACTCAGTCAGAATCAACCAATCAGAGCCAGGAGGTGGGTCTTAGCGCTGTCAATCACCCTCATGTAGGCGCTGCTCACACACTCCCCCTGCTCTCTGCTACGCTACAGCTGGTTCACCACAACATAGCCTGCTGCTAATGCTAATGCTAGTTAGCATGGCCACCGATGATGGTGGATAAACAGTTTTCCTGGAATGGAAAGTTGTTTCTTCACCATCAGCACATTGAGCAGCACATACACAAGGATGATTGACAACACTAAGCCCCTCCTCCTGGCTCTGATTGGTTGTTTAAGGTCAGGGGCGGAGCATTTATTTAGATGACAATAGCAGCTCAGGGAGGAGGTGGAAGAGCTCCATCTTTTCACAGATTATCTGTCTCAGACCAAACTGTCCTGATATAATGATCATTTTAACAAATAAGCAAAAAACATATTATTGCAAAAGTTACATACTGCAGCTTTAACTAAAAGCTGTAATCCGGTGCAACACATCAAATGGTGACATTTATATTTATACATTGTCTATTTTTAGATAAAATCAAAGTTCAAAGCAAGATCACCTCTGAATGAGTCAAAAAACAGAAGAAAGGTTTTAAAGCGGTCTAGTTAAAGTGCAAACTGGGATTCAACTGAAATGCCATGAGATGAGTTTAAACAGGCAATTTATGCTTGAAAAACCTTCCTTTGTCGCTGAATTAAAATAATTCAGCAAAAACATTTAAAAAAACAGAGGTCTCCACAGTAATAACAAGGTCTCGCAACTGTTGTTGCCAACGGTGGCAAACCAGTTATTAGCTTTAGGGGGTAATTACTATTTTCACAGGTTGGTTTGTATAGCTTCTTTCCCTTAATAAATATTATCATCTCTGGAATCTGCATGTTGTGTTTAATCAGCTTTGTGTGGCGTTAAAATGATCTGAAACATTTAAGTGTGACATAAAAACTGTAAGATGTGACGTTCCTTTCAACAGAACCACGTTGAAGCCACATCTCACGGCCATGCTGCTGCGTTTTTATTCATCGGCTGCTCTTTAATCTTCCTCTCTCGGGTCATATTTGCTTTTTGATTCATATTGAAGTGGAACCACTTTTAAGTAATTAAAATCTTAGCCTGGATTCTGGCTGCCTCCTCGTCTGGATATCCTCTGGAAAATTCAGCCGGCCGGGGTTCTTCCATTTAATGTGTGAGAAACTCGGACGCAGCGCTTCCTTCCATGTTTTTGTTTCACCGTTTTTGTCGACACTCGTCATGTCGTGTGGAACTAAAGAGGAGCATGTGTCGCAGGTCAGCCTCCTTTTCACCTCGCAGGTGGCAGTCACAGCTGTTCAAGCTCAAACACACACACACACACACACACACACACACAGGACTCTACGTCTCACTGACATGTGGAGCCTCCTGCTGGAGACATGCTTTCCTCTTCAGATGTTTTCCTATTAAATTTTCAATCTACTTTATTAAAGCTGTAAAATGTTTTTCAATCCTTTTGGGAATATTTAGTTAAAAATACTCTGATATCGTCTGAACAGGCTTCCTCCAGTTTCTGGAAAAGTCTTTGGAGAAGTAGCCTTCCTTCCTTCACTCCTTACTTTCTTCACTTCTTCTTTCCTTGTATGTGTCTTGCTTTTCTCTTTTTACTGCCTTTCCTTGGTCCTCCTACCTTCCTTTCTTATGCCCCTCCTTCGTTCCTGCCATGTTTCTCACATTTCTTTTTCACTCCTTCCTTCCTTCCTTCTTTCCTTCCTACCTTAATTCCTTGCATGTGTCTTGTCTTTCTCTTTCCTTCCTCTCTTCCATTCTTCCTTCCGTTCTTCTGTCCTTCCTTGTGACCTGTTTTCCTTCCTTCCTTCTGATCTCTCTTCCTAAATTTCTGACCTATCTCACCTAAATTCAAGAAAACACTCAGACCCACAGATCATGACATCTGTCCTTCCTTGTGTCTTCACTTCCTTTCTTGTTCCCTTCCTTCTTTCCTTACTTCCTTTTTTCTTGTGTGTCCTCCCTTTCACCCTTCCTTTTTTCCATCCCATCTTCCACCGTTCTTTGATTCATTGTTTAATTTTTTCCTTAATGTTGTTGTGTTCACTATTTCTCCTTTTCTTGTGTCCTTCCTTCCTGCTTAACCACCTTCCTTCCTTCCTGTCATCTTGTCTCCTTGTTTACTTCCTTCTGTTTTTCCTCCACCCTTTCTTTCTTGTCCTCCTTTCCCACTTTCCTCCTATTGTTCCTTGTATTCTTTCTTCCTTCCAAATGCCTGCTTTCTGCCTTCCTCACTTTTTTATCGTCTTTTTCTTCATGTCCAGCTACCAATCTCTGCTTTTTGCAGGTTCCATATTTAAAGCTTTCCCACTATATAAAAAAAAAATAAAATAAAAAAAAAAAAGGATTTCCCATAAATTCAAAAAGAGCTTTCAATTATATTTTAAAACATATGGAAATGATTGTGAATTCTGGATTTTTGAGTTTTCAAATGTTTGTAATTTTTACATGAAAGTTGTGTGGAAACCCTGCTTTTACAATTTTAAACATCTGTAATATTATTATTGGATGATATTTAGCATATTGTCTTGCAGAACAACTGACCAACAGCATCAGATTGAGACAGAGGTAGAACAGAGAGACAGCAGCCTGTCTGTTTCTCTGCGGCTAAAATAACACTGTGAACTTTAATAAAGACAATATTCCTTTGCCGTGAGTGTGTGGACCTCAAATAATGAAAAATATTGATTTGAGGCATCCTTAAGTCGATATTACACTCTGTCAGCTGGGAGGAGCGAGAATGAGAACCTTGCTGCCATAATGGAGCTTACACCGCCATCTAGTGGTAGGCTTGAGATCATCTCTGAGATTGTCATTTGAAGAAGTCAAGTCAACTTTATTTGTATAGCACATTTCAGCAGCAAGCCAGTTCAAAGTGTTTCACATCATAAAAACATCAATCAAGTATACAGCAATCATCAAAAACATCAAAATCTTCAAGCAAATACATATGAAAATGATCAAAATCATTGAGCAAATATTAATGCATCAAAATCATAAGGATCATCAAGCAAATATCATCAAGCAAATATAGTTCAGTGTTCTGCTGACTACTAATCAACGGCAACTCTAAACAGGTTGGTTTTCAGCCTGATTTAAAGGAACTCGGTGTTTCAGCAGTTCTGGAGCATAAAAACTAAAAGCTGCTTCTCAATGTTTGGTTCTGGTTCTGGAGAGTAGACCAGAACCAGAAGACCTGAGTGGTCTGGAAGGTTGATACGACAACAGGTCTTAAATGTATTTTGGTGCCAAGGAATGTAGTGATCTATTAACTAACAAAAGTATTTTAAAGTCTATTCTCTGAGTTACAGGGAGCCAGTGGAAGGACTTTAGAACTGGGGTGATGTGCTCTATCTTTCTGGTTATAGTGAGAATGCGAGCAGCAGCGTTCTGAGTCAGCTGCAGTTGTCTGATTGATTTTTTTAGGCAGACCTGTGAAGACACTGTTGCAGTAATCAATGCGACTCAAGATAAACGCATGGATGAGTTTCTCTAGATCTTGTTGAGAGATTTGTCCTTTAATTCTGGAAATGTTCTTCAGGTGATAGAAGGCCGACTTTGTAACTGTTTCTAGCTGTAATAACTGAAGCTGCGCACTGACTCTAGATAGTTCCTCTTTAGGTCAAAGATAATAACTTCAGTTTTTTTCTGTCACCTGGTGACATCGTAATATAGAGCTGTGTATCATCTGCATAGTTGTGGTAATTGATCTTATTACATGTTATAATCTGAGCTAGTGGGAGCATATAGACATTAAATAGGAGGGGTCCCAGGATTGAACCTTGGGGTACTCCACATGTGACTTCTTTTCCGCGCCAATGAGAAGTTGCCTATTGACACAATGACATCCCTGTTTTTTAGGTTCTAACCAACTGAGTACTGTACCAGAGAGTCCGACTCAGCTCTCTAGTCGCTTTAGTAATATATCATTGCCAACTGTGTCAAATGCTGCACTGAGGTCCAACAGAACCGTTATTTAAAATCCATTTTTTTATATCTACAGTAATGTTCAACTCACTAATGTAGCCGTGAACAGTCAGTCTGACTGTTTCCCAACAGTAAAAGCAGAGCAACAGCCTTTGCTGCTGTTTTATTTATTTATTTATTAAATATGAGCTTTTTTATCATCAAAAACTGTGTTTTTAGTGGAAAAAGTTGAAAGTAATATCAGTTTTTGTGTCATCCAGGGTTTGAGTGTTCCTGCAACTGACAGAACAGACTGACGAGAGAAGAGCAACAGTCAAAAGGGCTCCCTCTGGTGGAGGGAAGAGGTTTAACACCAAAATAAAATAGCATTCATTTTGTAGGTTCAACTGTTACAAACAAAAATAACATTAAAAGACAATAAAATAAAGGTTTAATATTTAAGTTTATATATATATATATATATATATATATATATATATATATATATATATATATATATATATATATATATATAAGCAAATTACCACAAGCAAATGGCAGCCTCGATGAGGTCACAAGGAAAGGAGCCACAGCCAAATACCTCCAACGAGTAAGGCAAGTCCTGAGAAGCCAGCTCAATGGCAAGAACAAGATCCGTGCGATAAACAGCTATGCCTTGCCAGTAATCAGATACCCTGCAGGCATAATAAGCTGGCCAAAGGAAGAGATAAAGACCATGGATGTTAAAACTCGGAAACTACTAACCATGCATGGAGGGTTCCACCCTAAATCCAGCATCCTGAGACTATACGCGAGCCGTAAGGACGGAGGCAGAGGACTAGCGAGTGTGAGAGCCACTGTCCAGGATGAAACATCCAAGATCCATAAATACATCAAGGTCAAAGCCTCAACCGACGATGTGCTCAGCGAATGTCTCAAACAATGGGGACCAGAGGATGAGGTGCTGGAGGAACCATCATGGGAGGATAAGCCCCTACATGGGATGTACCACCGACAAATAACTGAAGTGGCTGATATCAGGAAATCCTACCAATGGCTGGAAAAAGCTGGACTCAAGGACAGCACAGAGGCACTCATCCTGGCTGCACAGGAACAGGCCCTAAACACCAGAGCAATAGAGGCTCAGATCTACTACACCAGACAAGATCCAAGGTGTAGACTGTGCAAGGAGGCCCCTGAGACAGTCCAACACATAACAGCAGGGTGCAAGATGCTGGCAGGGAAAGCGTACATGGAACGTCATAACCAAGTGGCGGGCATAGTGTACAGAAACATCTGTGCAGGATATGGACTGGAAGCCCCGAGATCAAAGTGGGGCACACCCCCAAAGGTGGTGGAGAATGACCGAGCTAAGATCCTGTGGGACTTCCAGATCCAGACAGACAAAATGGTAATGGCGAACCAACTGGACATCGTGGTGGTGGATGAACAACAGAGGAAAGCCGTTGTGGTGGATGTAGCAATACCAAGCGATTGCAACATCAGGAAAAAGGAACACGAGAAACTGGAGAAATACCAGGGCCTCAGAGAGGAACTGGAGAAGGCCTGGAAGGTGAAGACCACAGTGGTGCCTGTGGTCATCGGGGCCCTCGGGGCAGTCACCCCCAAGCTGGAGCAGTGGCTAAAACAGATCCCAGGAACAACGTCAGACATCTCAGTCCAGAAATGCGCAGTTCTCGGCACAGCCAAGATACTACGCAGAACCCTCAAGCTCCCAGGCCTCTGGTAGAGGACCCGAGCTCAGAGGTTGAGAAAGACCACCCGTGGAGGGTGAGAAGGGAATTTTTTTTATTTTTTTTTATAAAAATATATATTTTTTTTAAATAAAAAACTCAAAATTGTAAAATGAATAAATAAAATACATCTTACCTTTTTTTCTAAATACAACAAACAAAACAAAAAATATTTGTATTAAATAAATAACCAAAAAAGTAAAATAATAAAGAAAAGGAAATGTAATCAAACAATTTAAAATATTTTAGTTTACTAAAATATATTAAAACAAAAATAAGCAAAATTAAAGATATGATTTCTTTATTAAATAAAACATCAATGTAGTAAAAATAAATAAATAAAAAATAAAATCCATTTCTTGTCACTCTTTTGGAGAATAATTCAAACAACAATATATTTGTTTCTTTTTTTATTTCTTTATATAAACACTTTTTTGTAATATTTTTTCATTTAACTAAAACACCAAAATAGTGAAAAATAAAACATATTTTAAAAAATATATCAATCTGATTTTTCAGACACTTTCATAAGAAGACCTGGGGTTTAGAAAGAGGAGCTTTCAAGTCATCAAACATTTGAAGGAGTCTGAATGTTAACACTGAATCGTCTATTTTTAACAAGAAGTGAATATAAAGACATAAGAAAAAAAATTTTTTCTGCAGGTTGTCTATGTTCACGTGCAAGAATTTACCTTTGGAAAGATGATGGTAGCCAGAAGATATTATCTGACCCTGAACACACACAATGAAACTATCCTAACTGTTATGTTGCAACAAAAATCAAAATTTTCTATTGTGCAGTCGGCTGTAGTTTCACTCCACCTCCAATCTCCTGTCAGCTGAGACTACGGCGAAACTTTAAAGGAAACTTGTGCAACATTCCTGTGAGAAATGAGAAGTTTGATTTCTTGGCAGCAAAACGCACTTCCTGACTTCAACACATGAGAAGGTCCTGCTGGTAAAGCTCTGAGGTTACCAGGAACTTCAGGGGGTGAAAAAAGAGAAATTAAACAACAGCTCCTGAATGAGAGTGGAAACCATGATTTCACATTAACAGAACATTAAAAACAACACAAAATGTGGTGAAATGTTTATGTATTAGAAAAATCTTCTGCAAAACCATGTATAAAAACCCCTTTTGTTTATGTCTCCATTTTGTTCAAGTCAGTTCCAGGGGACAGATATTAATTTGCTAAAATACGATGCCATGAAAAAGTGTTTTGTGGCATCCTTAAAGACTTATTCTGGCTTTTCTTTCTATAATATTTTATCACATTTAAATGTTTCAGATCATTGAACTTATTTTAATATCAAAAAAGATCAGTGGGATAAATAGAAAGAGCAGTTTTTAATTGATGATTTTATTTGTTACGGTGAAGGCGAAAAAAAGCTCCATGTCGGTTTGGCATACATCATCAGAATAGCACCCTGAAAGTCAACTAGGCTACTTTATCAAAACAGCATACCGATGTTTGTGTGTTTGTTGTGTTATTAATGAGTGATATAACACACAAAAACTCATAGTCGGAGGTATACTGAAGTGATAGTTAAACTGTTTTAAAACACAAAAAACCTCGCTTTCTCAGTTCGCTACTTCACTCAAGCTAGCCAACAGCTAGCGAGCAGAATGTGTAAAGCGGTAACCTTCAAAATAAAAACTTTTTCGTCAATGTATTTTCAAGCGTGTACTTTAAATTGGGGGTTTTATTTAGCAAGTGTAAGTTATTAGATACAGGACTTGACGTCTGTGCCTTTTCTCTACGCACTCCTCACTCAGACTAGCCCAAACTGACTGGCCCCAGTATCCAACCATTCTGTAAACAATAATAATTATCATTACACCAACAACAATAATAATTATTGTTATTATTATCATTATTGTTGCTGTTGTTGTAATATATTATTATTATTATTATTATTATTATTATTATTATTATTTAACAAATAATAATAAAAACTATAATAATATTTTGTTTCAGTGAGATACACTGCACGCTGTTTCAGTTTAACAACCATCAAAACAGCAAGCCCTTTCACAAACATCGGTATGCTGTGTTGATAAAGTAGCCCAGTAGTCTTCTGTATGCTGTATGCCAAACTGACAGAACACCGACCCTTTGTGAAACTATAACTGCCCTCCTTAAGTGAATTACCTTAAACCCCATATCTGGTTCAGTTTCACTAGCCATGCTCTTGCCTAATTACTGCCAAGCCCGTTAAAAACAAGAAACCACTTAAATAGAACCTGTGTGACAGCACGGAACAGGCTGAAAGATCTCCAAAAGCAACACGCCATGCCCACCGATGTAAAGAAACTAGAGAACAAATATGAAACCAAGTCTGGAAAGTGAAACATAAGCATTTCTAAGGCTTTGGGGCTCCAGGGACCACAGTGAGAGTCATTACAGACGGGATAAAACCACTGCAGACCAAAAAGAACTCAAAGGCCCATCTCAGATTTATCAAAAACATGTCAAAAACCCTCTGTGGACCGATGAGACAAGCTTGGAACCTTTCAAACCTGGCGTAGTGGTGGTTCCATGGTAGAGGTAGTGTGGTCTGGAGCTGCTCTGCTACTGTGAACCATGAACTCTGATCTCTGACAGAAAATACTGAATGAGAATATCCAGTCATCAGTTTATAACTTCAAAATCAAGTAGATTTGGGGTGGACAAGATGACAATGGTCAGCTTCTTACAAACACTTCTGAATGCCTCAAATTAAGATTTTAAAGTGGCCTAGTCAAAGTCTGTACTTAAATCCCCAACTATAAATTGGCTGTTCATGTCAGAAAACCCTCCAACTTTGCTGAATTGGTCAAGCCTAGAAAGAAAACTGGACCAAAATTAATCCACATCAAAACAAGAGTCATCACAAATGTTTTATGTCAGTTATTGCCACCAAGAATTGGAACAACGATATGTATTAGGTTTAGGGGGTTAGATTTAACTTTTTTACACAGAAACAGAACAGCCCAAGAGAAAACCTTTGGGATGGATCAGAGCAGGACTTGCTGTCCAGCATCAGTGTCTGACCTTACAAATGCACATTTGGAAAAAATGCTCAAAAACTCCCAAGTACTCACCCACTAAACCTTCTTTCAAGAAGAGCTGAAGCACCTATTGCTTCAAAGGATGGGCTGATATCATCTTAAACTGGATGGATTAAGAATGGGATGTCATATGTGGATCAGGACTGTTGAGTGAATACTTTCTTTAAAGCTGCAGTATGTAACTTTTACAAAAATATGTTTTTTTGTATATTTGTTAAAACTGTCACCATGTTGTGACAGTTTGGTCTGAGACAGAGAATCTGTGTAAAGACGGAGCTCCTCCACCTCCTCCCTGAGCTGCTATTGCTGTCTAAAGAAATGCTCCGCTCCTGACCTAAAACGACCAATCAGAGCCAGGAGGAGGGGCTTAGCGCTGTCAATCACCCTCGTGTATGCGCTGCTAAATGTGCTGATGGTGGAGAAACAATTTATCGTTCCAGGAAAGCTGTTTATCCACCATCATCAGTGGCCATGCTAACCTAGCCTTAGCATTAGCATCAGGGAGTGTGTGACAGCGCAAAGACCCTCCTCCTGGCTCTGATTGGTCGCTTCTGTTTCTGTTTCGCAGAATATCTGTCTTATATTATACTGTCATGACATGATAATTTTAACAAATATTTAAAAAAAATATTTTTTATAAAAGTTACATACTGCAGCTTTAATACTTTCTTTAAAATCAAATTTTTACTTCATGACAGTAATCTTTATCCAAAATATAGACTCTAAACTTCAAACTGTTATTCTGAGGACATTAGTGAAAGCGTTCCTCGCTCCTTTATCCCACTCATACAGAGTAATATAAGGTTTATATGTTATGTTTGGTATAAATTAAGCTGTGTCTGTGTTCTCATTTTCACCACTTCCTCTGTCAGCTCTCTCCCTTCTGTCGTCACCAGCGTTCAGCTTCCATAACATTTGTTTCAGTGTTTGTGTGCGTCTCTTATGGGGTTTGTGTTCCTCTGTTTCAATATTTCTCTCTAAATGGCTCCGTTTTAATCTCCATTCCAGCAGCGAGGTGCTGCACTGAGGTAATATCAGGTGATCAGGGGAGAACATTTGTTTCCTGAAGCTCGCTATCGACTGTGGTCAGTAAAGTACAACAATCAGGGCTCTAAAGGGACTCTTTGGGCTGTTCTCAACTCACACCAATGCACTTTTACAAAGAGTAGATTAATCTGCTTTGAGTGGCCTCATAGGATTCTAAACAACTCAGCAATTTAGTTTAAAAGCCCATTTCTACCTTGCAGGAAGGTCAGTTTTAAATGCAGTAAACTGCTCCTGCACATTTCGTTAATTTAAGATTTCGCAGGAAAATATCTGCCTATCTGGGGCATGCTGTTGTGCAACAATTGGTCTGGTTCAGCTGTGAATAATTATTTATTAAATGCTGAAGGCAGTTATTAACAAAATAAGTAATTTATATTAAAATTAAAAGTCGAGGCACCACCTGATTATTAGGAAATCACAGCCAAGCAATTCTCAGTCTCAGTTATTGTTTATAAATACCGACCTGGTAACGCTTCGGTTTTAAAATACAAATAGATGAAGGGATAAGTCTAGCTCTGACGTTCTCGAACAGCAAGACACATGGAATAAACACAGACAACTTCACTACAATTTACAAGAGTTTATTTACAAAAAGAATTCAATACTGCAGTTAAAATACTTCAATTAACAAACTCGCTAAGCTAATAACTCCCAACTAAACTACGAAGTAAAAATGAAAGAATAATAGAAACTAATACCAAAAGTAAAACAATAAAAATATGCAAATAAAAACTGAACAATAACCAGTAAACATGATGCAATAAGGTCACAGTTCAGTATGAACTGTGAATTTTGGGAAACCAGGTTTATTTAAGAGGTACTTGGAAATGAGGCCAAATTAGTTTTAAACTAATTCCGATTTGGTTTCACCAAAATATGCTGTGGATTACTCACACAGCAGCACCAAAAATGCCTAAGAATAAAACATGAAATAACCCATAGAATGATATATAGTAATATCTCAGTCCAGGATGAAGATGTATGCTTAAAATCCAAGGTTTGTATTGAAACGTTTTAGAAATGAGGCCAAATTAGCTCTAAACTAATTAGGATTAGTTCAAGACTAAATTAAGAATTAATGTGTTCAAACAAGCAGCTCACAATGCAAAGCAGAAATGGAGACAAAACATTACCTTGAGAAAGTAATGTTACATTAAATAATTAGACAACTGATTCTTAATCTATTGATCTGTCTAATGCCCTGAGCGATGGATCTAATTTAGTATTTTGGGATACCAAGATGGCGGATTTAGAGCATGTTGCCTCTCACAAGATGGCAGCTTAAACGGGTCTACAGAAGTTAGTGTTTTGCTGTTTTAAACAATCTCTTTTTAGTCCAGCATGTACTTCAAAGTGTAACTAACCCCCCCTCCCCTAACCCCACCCCCGTGAAAGCAAAACCCCACCAAAAATTTCAACAAAGTAGGTGGAGCCAAGATACACAGAAGGGCACAGCGAAGTGCAAATAAATCACACGTGCAAAGCTGAGAAACGCTATGATGAATGACCGCAGTTCCAACTCCTGACTCGTCAGGAGCGTATCTGAGGGATGGTTTTATACCTGAACGTGGGGTTGTGAGACGTAAACGCTAACCAAGCTGTACCGTTGTAACCAATAAGAAAATTCAGCTGCAGTAGCCACCATGCAACCTTAGGAGGGCAGCACTGAGACGGGTTTTCCACAAATATATATAGTAATTACACAAATTTACATGAAAATGTCCAAATTTGCACAGAAATATAAAGATAGCACCCTTAAGAACCTATTTAGACAATTTGTCTGCAAAAAAAAGTTGATTTGGGGATTAGTTACACTTTAGGCACTGCAAATACCAGTTCATGAGCGCCAGCGGTTTGCTAAAGCTGACTGTGGTACGAACAGAGAGAAGCTGTTTTCAGCTGAATCAATAATAGCTACCTTAGCTTGGCTAGCGTCTAACTTTTGAGAAAATTGACATTTAGTATGTCTTACGGACGATTTTATACAGAAGTGAGAAGAGAGAAAAGGAAAACTCTGATAAAAATGGAGTAAGCTCACATTGGACGATTAAAATTATTCTTTATCAGTCAATAACCTTTATCTAACTGTTTATGCCACAGGCCTATCAGTCTGATTGTACCCAAGCAGTTTGAAGGATTAACTCCAGCAAAACAGTCAGAGGCTTCTCCAGAGGAGATCCTTCTGCCCACAGCCATTAGCATCGACAAAAACTCTTTGCAGAACCTTGGATAACATGAGTTACAACAACATTTAATTTCCGTTTGGGATTAATAAAGTATTTCTGAATTGAATTTGAATTGAATCAGTCTTTTTTATTATTGCGGAGCATTTTTTTCCACATATAGAAACGAAAAACGAGGAACAGAACAGAATATGAAATAACATATGCCAGAGATATAGGCTTCTACAATAAATACAATGGTATAAAAACAAAAAACAGAAAGCAGACATTACAGACATTATGATAAATTAAAAATATTCAATGACCTACAGCATTCATATGTGTTTACAGCCTTTTTGTTTCTACTCGTGGAAATAGTGAATACATTTAGTTTGATTTCCTTCAACAATGTTGTATTTTTACAATGTGAAGCACTTTGAATTGCCTTGCTGCTGAAGGTTGCTGTACAAATAAACTTGACTTGACTAAACAAAACTGTAAAAAAGGGTGAAGATGAAGAAAATTTACATTTGTGGATATGAAATTTGCCAGATATAATAATTAGATTAAATGCCAGTCTTCTGCCTGCATTTGTATTCTCTCCATGAAAACCAAAAATAATATGCTAATACCTTTGTGAAAATTTAGTATCAACATTACAAATTATAAAGTTATTACATAATTTCCCAAAAAATTTTGTGATATGACAATCCCAGAATAAACGAATGGTTGTTTCTGTATGCTCTTTGCAGAACTTACAGTTGGGGTCTGTTGTTTTAATATATTTTATCATGTATTGATTAGTTGGATAAATTCTGTGTAACAGTTTAAAGGAGACATCTCTCATTTTGTTGTTTATCAAGAGTTTCTGATGAAATGTCCAGATCTTTTTCCACAGTGAATCAGGGACAGCGTTTTTTTTTTTTTCCAATAGAAAACAGCTGAAGTTACACAAATAATATCTTGTTGAAACAAGGCATGGATAATGTTGTTATTCTTGCAGTAGAAGAAAAACAAACTTTACCAACGGTGGTGTCAGTTACAGTTAACAAGGACTTATCTTCATCAACATTTACTATTATTTCTAAAGAGTTCATATATTTTAGTAGTGACGGCATTAAACACAATATACTCTTTAGGAGTTACAGCAAGGTTATACCTGAGGTTGAACTACCACTGCGTTGAGCTAGTAACACCTGCTGACCACTAGAGGGCATAGCGGTGGATTTACCCTGATGTAAAATCCATTTTAGATTGTTTGATCCTCACATTTTAAATAATCTGTGGTCTCATTTCATGGTCTGGATGTCGTCAGAAATTTGGTTACTTTGAGCGGAGTTTTTATTTTCATAACTTTCGTGAAGATAATCATCTCAGCACACAACACTTGACTGGGCTGTCGTGCTCTGATGAGGCCATCACTGGGACTTTCCGGATACGTCAGACCGAGCTTCCGACTTGTTAACGCTAGCTGCCGCCGCCGCGTTCATGTCGTTAGAGGCGGTTAACGTTACGTCTCAGCTCCGTAACAAACGCAGACAAGAGGCTATGAAAACTCCCAGAAGCCGCCAGCAGCGCCAGGAGGTCTGAATATAGAGGCGCGGTGGTGAGAAGCGACAGGGCGGGATGTCAACAACTCGGCCTCTGCTCGGAATGAGACGAGTCACCGAGCTCGCGTGCCCGGAGCAACCGGGCAGCAGGCTCCCCGCGTCGGGCGGCAGGCAGCAAGCAGAGCCCCCCACAGTGGACGAGTTTACGGTCCTGGAGGACAAAGAAGAGGAGCTGAAATGTGCCAGGCCCCGAGTGGAGCAGGTTTTTAAAGTGACGTTTACTATTATCGGTCTGTTGGACCACACAGGACAGCCGCACGGCAGCAAAACATCCCGGCAGATATGGCTGCAGCTCCGGGGCAACAGAGACGACGTGTCCAAGGCGAAGGTGGGTTTAACCGACCTTTCTGTTCGCACACCAACGATGTCACGTCAGTTTCATAAGACTAATCAACAATTAACTGTGACATGTTGCCGTTTTTAATCAGAAATAAGGAAACCTAAAATCCATGTCGACTGTACCACTCCCCGGTGAACAGGTGTGTCAGTGGCATAACCCTCAACTTTACTGACCAACATCATCTCTGCCTCACTGTAGTGGCTTAAAAACCTTAAATCAAACATTTATCTTCTATACTGTTGGGTTTAAAATCTTAATTCAACCGTAATTTCTTTGTGTTTTCCTCTTCTGTCTCACTTTTGTGTTTAAAAGTCTGAAACGAAGTTAATTTTCCTACCAAGCTGCGACACTTTCTTGTTATCTCCTAAGTTGTCGACCAGCAGTTTTCAAAGTGTTTCTCAGGGCTTTTCAGTGTTGATGCAGTGAGAAGAGAATGATGTCATCTTCCAGTTTTCAGGAGATAAAGAAAGCTCTGAAAAGTCAGACCCCCCACCCACCCCAGCAAAGTAGCAAATAAAAACTGAAAATAAGTCTATATCTGTATGGTTTCCACATCAATGGACCAAAAAGGGCCTTTCCAGAGCAAACGGTCTCGTTTCAGTTGCACAAACAATAAGAAAACTTTAAAAGCAGATTTTGGACATTTTTTCTCAATGTAAAACTCTGATTTTTTTTTTTTTTTTTTTTTTTTTTTTAATCTGAGCAAAATGGTTTCAGAACGGAATAATGTCAAAACTAGTTGTTCCAAATGCTTAAGATGACCTCTCAGATAACGCAAACTGTTATGTTTTTTTTAAAATTTCAAAACATCTTGATGTAAAACCGAAACCGGTCCAACCGTAAGAGCTTTAAATGTTGCTGACTAGTTGTATGTAAATAGGTTAAGAGAGTCCTGATAGTCCCTCAGTTTACATTGCGATCTAGGAAAAGTGACAGAAAAACACAAGTAATAAAACAAAACAAAACAAAAAATCACAATGAAACAATCAACCAACGATCTTTGGTGAATGTTATACCTTTTTAGTAATCAGAATAAATTTCATTTGAATTTGAATTTCATTCAGAGGACAAAAAAAGTAAGTTTATTGCTGTTGAATGAGATTTCCTGACTAAAAAAAAAATTGACGGTGCATATTCTCTTTAATTGTTTTCAAAGTAAAATATTTGATGGAAAATCAGTTAACAACTGCTTAGTTGTTATCAGAAAGGGTCGATATTCTGGGTATTTTTGTGCTGTAACTACAAAGTCATGAAACTACAACCTGGCCTAGGAAATAAAGTGTTTTTGAGATAACTGAGCTAGAAGCTGAATTACAAATCAACTAGTTGGAGCAAAAAGACAGCCCCATACTCTGTGATAGTACCAGACCGCCTACTGGGATTATTTATACCGTTTACAGATTCGTAGTGTTACAGGACTTTAATATCGTAGACACAAAATTGTGTTTTGGTGGGAAAAAAGTTGTTTTTGGGTATAAAACTACTAAAAAATGTGAACTAACAGATTCAAACATAAATTTTGGAGGTTAGCAATAGCAACATACCTGCTGCTGCTTAATTTCTGTCCTAATCTGGAAAGCAAGCTTTGATTGGAAAGGCTATGTAGCTCCAGCTACACTACTTTGAATATTATGGCTAGCCTGCATTATTTTCCCCTTGATTTTTGGAGCATTTTTCCCCTTCGAGGGCTCTGAGATTCCACCAAAATTAGCATAATACCAGTGGTTTGGCAGGAGGTGGTAACAATGGTGACATTACCGACATCCAAAATTAAAAGAAGTGCACCCTGAGCATGGCAACATGATTGTAGCTCATGTTTTCTTTGGCATTGTTTACAATTTCCTCTTAGTCATCAACTTCTTCCAGCTAGGATTGTTTAATTAAAACAAAGAACAAAGTGAGACAGATGTGGAAACCCCCATTAAAGCAGATCTGCTGTTAATGGCACAGAAAGCAAGAGTGGACATTGATGATGTAGACCATTGTTTCTAGAAGTTTCTGCATCTCCAGTCGACACATAAAACAACATGTAAACGCTTTACTTTGGGGAAAAAAAGAAGCTCAGTTAAAAAAAAAAAAAATTATGAAATATTTAGCAGAAAAGCATCAATGTACAAGATTGTAGTCTGCATTTTTTGTCCCTGGGACAAGTTGGTTTTCCCAAATGAGCAAGAACAAGCAAAAAGGAAAAATGAAAAAATAACCGTAATTATGATTATTAAATGTCTAGTTTCAAGTATGAGATTCTGGAAATGAGATTTTGTTTTACCTAAAAGCCCTTTTCATGAATTGAATAGTATAATCTCCTCTCTAGTCTGCGTATTTTACTTGTTTATGTTTTCTGTAATGGACCCCAACAACGGGGGAGGTGTTTTATTTGTGAGAGTAAAAGCTGTCTCATGTTAACACTCCACATTTCTTTAAATGAGTGTTCTGACTAAGACCTTTAGAGCTTGTTTGATTGGCTTCAGAGTGATCTTACACACTGCTGCTCAGCTTGTGATGCAGCAGATTATATTTTTTATTCAACCTTTTCTCAGCTTTGCAGGACACGTTATGAACAATTTCTCATAACAGAGACCTTGAAGGAGAAGGGAACACGTCACCAAAAATGATAGCAAACATGATAGCAAATGATTCATGCAGTTATGTTACGAGGACAGCACAAAACAATGAATTATGTTCAAGTTTTAAAATGATATTTTTAAAAAGATTTTTCATCAAGTCTAATCGCCTGTCATTTTTAATGCTGAGTAAACATGGAGATAATTAACAGAAGGACTTTGTAGTTTATGGGTCTTTCTTTTGTGTCTTTACAAAACCGACTTCTGGGTGGTTTAATTCAGAAACCAGTTAATAAAACATGAATTTTGGATCACTTTAAACCAGGGGTGGACCGATAAATTGGTCGGCCAGTAAATCCGTTATGATTTGCTTAACTTTTTTGCTCCATAAAGGTCTGAAAATCAACCACAGTCTTCCTTTGCTCTGCCATGAGAGAGGGCTGGCCGACAGACCCGCCCAACACGTCACATCTGCACGTACTTTCTCACGATATTTAGCAACTATTCAGACAATAAAAACTTGGTATTGGCCAAAATCGGAATCGGCAGGTCAGGCTGATCAGAAAATTGAAATTGGTGCACCTTTACCTGAAACTAGAGATGAGTATTTCAAATAAAAATACTGTTCAAAAACAAAATGTCTTTTTCCTTTTTTCACCTTCAGTAAAGCATTTCCAACCAGTTGCGCAAATTGTTAAAAAAAAAAAAAAACATAATCAGACAAAAACAGGCATGACATACATCTACATAAGTCCATTTGGTTTGAAAGAAATGTTTCACAGTGACATTGTTTATAAAGCCTGCTTCCAGTTCTGTGTTAAGATTATTTTGGATAGATCTGAAGGAAGAAAGCTTGTTTGTGTTGTAAAGATATTTTGCTGATTTTATAAAATATCTTTTTACAAGAGAGTTTTTGATTTGAACCTACTGATTCAGTTTGTCAACATATTTTCCACAGCATCAAACGCTAAATAAACATTTCTGACCGTAGACGCTGCAGTTTCAGAGTGTATTTAACCCAGGGGATCTCCATGTAGGAAGTCTGGGTTTTTTTTATCTGGCGTTTACATGTACACAACTGAGGTAAAAATCCGGTCAGATGGATTCAGAATTGGTCTCTGTTCCTCCTCAGGTCTGGACTTGTGGGACAGGAAGGTGACAGCACCTTTTGTTTATGAATGTATCATTTTGATCAGATAAAAGTGTCGACTCAGAGCAGAATTTAAAAAGTCATGTGAGCTGCAGCTGTGTTCAGACATAATACTGCAGGCTTACCGAAAAAAAAGCACTCAGATCAAAAGTTAACCAGACAGTATGGGTGTAATTTCCCACTGAAGAGCCTCTTTTCACACTTCTGCATCCTGTGTCATGAGTCTTGGCTGTGTTTTAGCAGCTGCTTTGAGCTCTGCCAGTCAAGCAAAACCATAACGTGTCAGTGGACATTTCATCAGCAGCCTGTCCCTCCAATGATGAGTAGTCAGAGATCGCTTCCTGCTAACAGAGGCTTGAAAAGCATGGAGCTTATTTTTAGTCTTTCTGTTTATCCAGACTCTTCAAATTCAGTTTTTATTTTCTGAAATTTTGAAACGGCTTCAGGTGTAGCTAGAAAACTTTGACCGTCCATCAGTGTTTTGGCCCCGAAGTCCTTCTCAAGATCAGCGTCCTGGACTCTGAACGACTGATCTGGGTCTGAGTTCTTCATATAATTACATGAAGATTTTCTGTCAGGATTATTGTGTGAAAATTAGGGAAGCAACAACGTGAAAATCTGGGCCGATATTGATATCCGATGTTAATGTTGCTGTTAGGACCGATAACCAACTGATATTTACTAATATTACATATACCTCCCTTCTTATTTGACAAAAAATGACCACAACACTGACATTCCTTCATTGCTGCAGTTAAATACCCACAAACCTGCGCTGCATCGCGATCACTGTCACATGACCAACCCCCTAACGCTCCTGAAACATGAACACCAACAAGATTAGTTGTTGTTGGCCCCATTCTGCTTATCGAACCAATACGATGTGTCAAAAAGTGACTAAAATCAGCCAATAACGATTGTAAAGCAGAAATATCGGACATCCGTTGTACAGACTCATCATATGGAGATGCACTGATATGAAAATTTTGGCCAATATTGATATCTGATATTAATTTTGCTGTTCTGGCTGATAACCGATATCTACCTTTATTACATATATTTCCCTACTCTTTCAACAAAACGTTGACATCGCTTCAGTTAAATACCCACCGTCCTGCGGTGCATCATGATCACTGTCACATGACCTAACAAATACCACATTTGTTTCCCCTCCAGAAACAAAAACGACAACAAGATGGAAATAAACATCGGTTGTTGATGTCGGCCCACTTTTACTTTTCGAACTGATACAATATGTTAAAAAAAATGACAAATATTGGCCGATACCGACGTTAAAGCCGATATATCGGGGATCCCTTTTATCATAGTTTTGTTTGTGTTTCTCAAAAATTGGAAAAGTATTTGTATGCAGACTGGAGGTAATTTTCTAAGAGTGAAGCCAGCAGCAAAAATTTCTTTTTAAACATCATTATTATTAATATTATTATTAATAAGGTCACCAGTCCATCACAGAGTAGCACAGAGACAAACAGGAAAAACAACAATGCGCGCGCACACCCAAGGACAATTTAGAGAGACCATTTACAATTCCTGTTTTTCTGGTGTGGGAGGAAGCTAAAGTTCCCCAAGGGAACCTGCAGAGAACCTGCAAACTCCAAGCAGAAAGACCCCTGGCTGGGAGTCGCTACCGAGATGGATGAAATTCCAGTGGATCCAACATATATCCTCTTTTCCTGAAGTCTGTTAAGAGCATTTGGTTGATTAACTCGATTAACTACGAGGCACCACAAGACATTCGTGCCTGCAGCAGTCAGACTGTCCAGTAACAGACCGAGTAGCTCTGTTGCACTTTAACTCACCCCGCTGCACAATAATGCAACCTCTCTTAGGTTTAGGTGTCTTTTATCTTAGCTATTTATCTTCTCTTTTTTTCCCCATTGTTATGATGTATTTCTGTTTTGTTTTTTTTTGTTTTTTTAAGTCCATATTGCGGTAGGTCTACCGTCTATCCTGTGATCACCAGGTTCTCTCAGATGTGTGATGTTGGGCTACCTGAACTTCCCCTGGCGGGATAATAAAGTTTGTGTTGAACCTTGAGCCACTGTACAGCCTTAGCAGTAGCACCCAGCATTCACTGTTAGCTTTATGAGTGGAAGAGGAACTTTAACTGGCCTCAATATATGGTTTTTTTTGAAGCTCAGGTGAGCTAAATATAAGGAAAGCTGACCTGAGAATGACTAAGTTGGAAAGCTACAACTTATTTGTGGCTGAAATTTATCGCTAACAATCCACCTAGGTAGCTATCTAGCTAGATTGTTATCTTCAATAAAAGCTATGTTCTGTTATTTATTTATTTTGTAGTTTATAATCTTTGTTTATTTTTTAACAGGATGTTTTTTTATTTGCAACTTTCATAAAAACAATTTGTTTGTTTTTTATAACTTGAAAACTGTTTTTTTGTTCAGTTTTAGATTTTTAGTATAAGCTATTTGTTTTATTTATCCTTTATTTTCTCATGAACTTGATGAATTTTTTAAAATTATTTTCAGCTTTTATAAAAACTTTTTTTTTTTTTTATTGTAAAACGTTTCCTTTTTTTCAGTTTTATATTTTCTGTGAAAGCAAGCATCCACATCTTGTTCCTTTAAGGTAATTAAAGCAAACCTGAGTTTCTCTCCTGGGGTCATTATTGAGTCATTTCACCCGTGCAGAGTGTTTCATTAATGCTAAACCGGTGTGTCACAGTATCAGTCAGAAAGCTGCTGATTCATCCAAACAGCTGCCTCACCCAGGAGAGTCCCTGAATCACGTGACATAAATTAATACAAAGAAACACCAGCCTAAGTTTGATGGAGTTTTTTTGTCATCTTTCTCTGTTTGCATCTGCATAAACATGATGATTTTTGCTATTTCGTGCTTCAGAAATCCAACTTTTTTTCTTTCCTGCAGGAGTACGTTCGAGGACTCTGCGACCCGGAGCTGCAGAAAGAAGAGCACTATCCCACGGACATGCACTGCATCTTCGCCGGAGCCCGGGGCCTCTTCCTGGACAGGCTCATACGGGACACCAGTGCCGAGGTTCTGGTTCCAGAGCCGGGCCGTCTGTGGCTGGTGGGCCGAGCTGAGCCTGTTGTGATGGCTCAAAGCAGAGTTCAACAGTTTGTCGCTCTCTTCCAAGTAAGCCTGGTGATATGACGTTAATTTAAGATGAAGGGTCGTTTAATTTGTCATCAATTATTCGTGGCTTTTCTTCATTGGGGACAGCTGCTCGACCTTATCTGTCTGTATTTCCTGTGCAGGAGAAGAAGAGTCTGCCAAGTGACAGAGAGTCGGCGGTGAAGCGAGCTTTCAAGTCCTTCGTGGAGGAACGAGATGATAAATACACCATGGAGCTCCTGCTGCTACCCAGTGCCCTGAAGGAGGAGTTACTGGGACTGGTTCACAGCCCCACCAGCACAAATACATCTGCCCTGGTTGGTCTATTCCACATGATCTTCAGCTCTTGTTTGCTGATAATAGCTTAAAAAAAAGGTTCGATTATTTCTGCAGACCAGTTCAAAAAGTAAATATGCTATTAGGTCTGCAACTAACGATTATTTTAGTAATTGGTTATTCTATCGAATGTTCTGATGATTAATCAATTAAAAAAAATTGCCACATTCTGGAGACTTTTCATTTAACCACTAAAGCCTTTTTATACAATATTAGAAATGATTATTAGAAAGATGCAAATAAACAAATAATTCAATTCCTCTTTTGAATGCAATAATGTATTCCCTTTGTGTATGCTTGATCAGGTAAAAAAATAAATGCTTCTAACATCAACATGTGAACAGCTCAGCCCTTTCTGCTTGACTTAACATCAATACAGTGTAGGGCTGTTGATTATTTTTTGGATTAACTGATTAATAATTGGATAGAAAAAGGTGTTTAATAGGAGATTTTCTTTACAGGATTTTGAACCAGGTGAACATACTTTCAAAGGGTTTTTTTTTTTTTCTCTTAAATACAAAATGTATATATATTTTTACAGTTTCAGCTTAATTACTGCCCTGACTGTGTTCTTTCAGCAGATGGCTTTTTTTCTGAGTCTGTATACTCCACTTAACGATTAATCCGCTGACATTGAAATTAGTTCATGATTATTTCAATAATCGATTCATAACGATTAATCGTTTCAGCCCTATACGCTATATAGAGTCATGTTTTTGCGCCGTAGCTCAATTGATCAGCATTTAAACTCAAAAAATTTCTATTAAAATCCCCGAAGTTTGAGTCCTGACTTTGAAAGTTATTCGTTTCTCACCTGTTGACGTGAATAAAAAGTGATTTCGCCACCAGAAGTAGAAGGACAGTCTTTGTTTCTGCCCGACATGATTCTTATCATTTTCATTTCCACACTTAGGTCAACCAGGCGCTGCTTCCCACCATGGCAGAGGTTGACCAGGACCGCTCCCAGAGCAGCACGCCGGTGACGGAGCTCTCCAACCGCATCCTGGACACCAGCTTTGAGGAGAAAGGGGCGTCGGGGCCCGTCTGTGGAGGCGGGAAAGCGGGTTTGGGTCCAGAGGCGGTCCTGCTCAACGGCACCCGACCCTCACACAAGCGGCGCTCGTCCGAGAGCGAGACTCGAGACACAAAGAGACAATACTCCCTGGAGCGGAAGGAGGAGTCACCCGAGAGAACGGCGAGGGAGCGTCCTCGGGACAGGGAGGTCCGGGGGGCCGGCAGCAGCTGTAGGTCCAAAACCCCATCTGCCTCCTCGACGCTCTCCTCCTCTTACTCAGGGAAAGCGAACACAGTGGCCGGTCCGATCACACAGGAGTCCGGTGAGGGGATACCGGACGACGGAGAGGCCGTCAGCCCGGAAACCAACCTCCGCTGCTTGGTGAATTTTTTCAGGTAAGCGTTTAATCACCTTTAAGCCACGTTTACTATGTTCTGGTACCCTTTAAATGTTGTAGTTACATTGTGAGATCTACTTTTCTTTTCCAGAACCATGGGCTACCAGCAGGAAGTGGTGGAGCGTGTTGTCAAGGCGACAGGACAGACGGAGGATACCTTTCTAATCCTGGAGAAAATAGTTGAAGAAACCAAACGTTGTGAGCAGGACTCCAAAGGAGGGGACAGAGAGAGACGAATGAACTCTGCGCATCCTGCCGACACCCTTTGCTCCTCCTCCTCGTCTTCGTTGGCCTCGTCAACGGTGTCCCGTTTCAGGGAAAAGGAGCGGGAGCTGGTAGACTCTGGGAGGTCTAAGGAGAACATAAAGCCGAGCCAGCGAGGAGGAAGCAGCAACGGGTTGGGACACAGACGGAAGTGCAGCGGCAGTGAGACGAGCACTCAGCAGGTATTCCACGTCTCTGTTTCTGGCCATTATAGCACAATCCATACATTTTAAAGCTAAGGAAGACGTGTGCTTCCATTGACCTGTCAATTTGCTGTTGATGCCAATAAATTTTGTTTTTTAATGGATAAATGAAGGATCATTCTAGACTTAAATAGATTGTGTGTCAAACCAAACATGGATCTGGAACATATGAAACATATTGTTTACAATGTAAACAAGGAGCTGGTGCATGGAGATGTATTCAGCAGCAGCCCTGTACAGTTTCTGTTTTTCTGGTATAATAATTTCTATAGTTATCACAAGGTTTCTGCGCTTCCTTAAAAATGTTCCTACTTTAATCTGCTATGATTCTCAGCTTCTCTCTGGCTCCACCATAAACTCTGATAATTAGCAGCATTAGCCTCCAATGCTTCTACAATCAAACGGAGGATAAATGGTAGGGTGCCGACTGACAGATAGCGATAGCTTATGTCATTTGCGAGGTTTACTACTTTACTGCTGCAGATACAGGAGCTTTGTTGACCTTTTTAAGTTGCTTTCAAACATCAGTGTTGCAGTGTTAGTGCAGCTAGCATGTGGCATCCCAACATTTCCTTGTTTTCTGTCCCTCTGCCTCATAGGCATGACAAGTTCACTTGTATAGCACAGTTCAGCAACAAGACAATTCAAACATTGCATTGCAGTGGGAAATTAAATGAATGTAATGAAAAATTGGAATACAGACTAAAATTAATCAATGTTCCAGTTGTTATTAATCAAAGGCAGCTCTAAACAAATGGGTTTTTAGTCTTGATTTAAAAGAAGTGTTTCAGCAGCTTTGCAGTTTTCTTGAAGTTTGTTCCAGATTAGAGGAGCATAAAAACTGAATGCTGCTTCCAGATATGAAGGTTCATACTTTAATCTTGACACCTCAAATCGGGTTTTTTATGTATTTATTGCTGTATATCATATCATCGCCTCTCATTTTAGGCCATCACGATCAAGAGAAGCTCCAGTGCTCAGGGTGGAGCGGGGAACTATGAGGTAATTACGATCGATGACGACGATGACATCATCCCAACTAACGCCAAAACAGCAGACGGTAGAATGTCTCGGATAATGACGATGCCACACCCTGACGCCACGCAGTCTGGATCCCGAACGGACTACCTGGCGCGAGGAGGGGGTGGAGTCACGCAGCGGGACTACCTGTCTCGATGTGGGACTCAGACTTTGGGTGGACCAGTGAAAGTTGAGAACGTGACAGCTCTGCGCAGCACGCCCCAGTGGCTGAGTAACACCTCTCTGGCTTCAACTCCCAGCGTGAGTGTTTGTTTTTGTTACGTTGTAATTTCTCCATCAAATTCTGGCTCACCAAGGTCTTTCTTTCAAGAGACTAAACTCGTAGTTAATGACTGATGCTGTTTATTGCCATAACCCAGCCAACTGCTGCCCTCTTTGTCCACTTATAGCAAATCGGCCATTGACTCATGCTCCAGTTTTGCTAAATACAATGAAAGGTGATTAAAACTGTTCCTAGTGAACAAAAAGTTTAATGCACGGCAAATCAAACGAAGCAAATCTGCTAAAGTGCCTCATACCATGTGGAGGCAGGGTTTCCCCCAGAAAACTTGTTAAGCCTGGTGGTTGGAGTGCTTGGGCAGCTCACCAGTGGTCCCCCATGTTTTTATGTTAAAAAATGTTGAAAGTTGGCACGAAATTTTAATAAAATATGGCTAGATGTTATTGGACGACATTATTGACAGTAATTAAACACCAGCTATAGAGTTTTAAAAAAGGCAAACAGACAATCAATCATGTTTTGATTTGCAGGTTGTTGGTTTTTATTTATTGAAGTGAATGCTGTATTTACAAGAAATACTTTGAATGAAAAAGGCCTGTCTGTGTCTGCAAGAGCACCTTCCAAATCATCCGGTTTGAGTGAAAAGGCGGCGCGAACTATCTCTGCCGAGTTACAAGAATTCTGAGGTGCACGTCCAGGCGCCGCGTCAGCATTGGAGATCAACATCTGGGGCGGGGGTGGCGTGATTGGTGTGCGTCCCCTCATGCCTACTTTAATGCGTCAACTATAAACCTGGCTTAACCCGTCTTTGCTATAAATGTTTCTGGTTTATTAAAAAAATCTATGTATAATAAATAAACATGTGACGCTTAGCCTGGTGGGGGGGCAAGTAAAGCCTGGTGGGCCACCAGGCTTATAATACCCTGGGGGGGCTGATGATGTGATTTTATTTTACCACCACAAGACAAACCAGATGATTTAAAACTATCTCCTGATAGGTACATTATGAGAGGGTGTTCTTCTTTTTACCCAATTTCTTTTTAATTTTATTTCATTAAAAAAAATGTTTTTCAGTTTTTTGCTCTTTTATCTGTGTATTTAGGGCAGCAGCTAACGATTATTTTAGTAATTGATTCATCCATCGATTATTCTGACGATTAGTTGGATAAAAAAAACTGTCACATTCTGCAGATTTTTCATTTAAGCCTCCTTTTATACAACATTAGAAATGCAATAAAAATGCAAGTAAACAAATAATTTAATTCCTTTTTTAAATAAGGAAAATGCTTCAAACATCAACATGTGAAAAGCTCGGCCCTTTCTGCTTGACTTAACATCAATACAGTGTAGGACTGATCTGTTGATTATTTTTTGATTAACCATTTAATAAACTGGATAGCAAAAGGTGTTAATAGGAGATTTCTTTTACAAAATTTGAACCAGGTGAAGCTAAAACTATACTACTCGAGTTCTGGGTAGAACATATCAAGGTTTTTTTTGTTTTGTTTTGTTTTTATCTTAAATGCAAAATGTATATATTTTTGCCCAGTTTTGGCTTAATTATTGCTCTGAGTATGTTGTTCTTTCAGCAAATGGCCTTTTTTGAGTCTGTATCCTCCAGTTAACGATTATTCTATGACTAAATTAGTTGCCGATTATTTCAATAATCAATTAATGATGATTAATCGCTGTGCTTCATATTTTATTAATTTCTGTAATTTGGGGAGTTGGTGGGTGATTAATTTTAGTTAGGTTTTTTTTTGTTGTTTTTTTTTTTTTTGTCTCAAATTTTACTTGAGTTTGTTGGTCACCTTCAGCCCTTGTGAGATTGTTTCTAGGCAGAAAATGTAAATAAAGGGGTTGGAAGGAAAATAGTTATTGAGGTTTTTTTTAAACTTCTGGGTGAATTAACGTAATGTTTAAAAAATTAGACCAGGAATAATGACCCTTAATCCCATATTATTTACACATTGTATTAAATCGAACAAAATTAATGGATGAATCTGGACTAGTTGTGTTTTTGTTCTTTGTTCTTTGCTATTTGTATTGTCCTTTCATTAGTTTTTCTGTGTTTTGCCCACACTCAGTTACACAGCATGAATCACAACACTGTGTTTCTGCTTCCTTTGACCTCCTTAGTCGGCTCAGCCAATCAACCGAACAACAGCCTCTGCCTACCAGACCATCGGCCACGCGAACTTTCAGGGGAGCGTGGCCCAGACCCCTCCTACAAACGACCCCCCGGCCCCACCGGTGACCGGTCTGGCTCGGTTCCACCAGTCGTTGCGGACCCAGTTCACCTTGAACCTGCCGAACGAGCGGGGGAACCCAGATCTGAGGCACATCATCATAGACGGCAGTAACGTGGCAATGGCGTGAGTCTGCACACAAACATCAGCTGTACACAGAGTCGCCACAAAGCTCTTGAGATGATGAACTGGAAGTGTTTGAAAGAGTAGGAGGAGAAGTGTAGGCTCCTTTTCTTGCCAGATAGATTCTCATATGATTCATAATAAACAAAGAACCTTGCCATGTGTGTGTTGAAACTAAACTGTGACAGTTTATAGTAGTTTGACTTTTGCTTGTTCCCATGTACTAGTAGCTTGTAAATGTGAAGATGGCCAGAATCTGGAACTTCTGTTCGCTGAAGTGACGTGGTAAACTTTTGGTGATAGAACTGCGCCTAGACAGCTCTTATAACGTTTCACAAGCCTTAGAGAATCTCTGTAGAAGGTCCAAAGTCCTGTGCCTTCACTTCAAGTTCTCAAGTTTTTGTATGGCACATTTCAGCAACAGGGCAGCTCAAAATGCTTTACATCATAAACACAGGAACCGATTACATTTTGTCAAATTTTGCTGTCATCAAAACCATCAAGCAAATATACATCAAATATATTGATCAATTTTCCAGTTATTATGAATAAAAGCCAGCTCTAAACAGGTGGGTTTTTAGCCTTGATTTAAAGGAACTCAATGTTTCAGCAGTTTTGCAGTTTTCTGGAAGTTTGTTCCAGATTAGTGGAGCATATAAACTGAATGCTGCTTGTCCATGTTTGGTTCTGGTTCTGGGGATGCAGAGTAGACCAGAACCAGAAGATCTGAGTGGTCTGGAAGGTTGATACAACAGCAGGTCTTTAAAATATTTTGGTGCTAAGCCGTTCAGTGATTTATAAACTAACAGAAGTATTTTAAAGTCTATTCTCTGAGCTACAGGGAGCCAGTGTATGGACTTTAGAACTGGGGTGATGTGCTCTGTCTTCCTGGTTATAGCGAGAATGCGAGCAGCAGCGTTCTGGATCAGCTGCAGCTGTCTGGTTGATTTTTTTAGGCAGACCTGTGAAGACACTGTTCCACTAATCAATGCAGCTAAATATAAATGCATGGATGAGTTTCTCTAGATCTTGTTGAGACATTAGTCTTTTAATCCTGGAAATGTTCCTCAGGTGATAAAAGGCTGACTTTGTAACTGTCTTTATGTGTTTCTGAAGGTTCAGGTCAGAGTCAATCACTACGCCCAGATTTTGGGCCTGATCACTAGTTTTTAGCTGTAATAACTGAAGCTGCGCGCTGACTTAAGTGGCATAGTTTTAGCTTCACCCGGTTGAAATTCTGTAAAAATAAAATCTCTGATTAAGCACCTTTTTCTACCCAGTTATTAATCAATTAATACAAAAAAAATAGTAAATAATCAGCCCTACATTGTATTGATGATGATACTGCAGATGCCTCCTTTGCTACAAATGATCAAGCGTACACTAAAAGAATGGTGTTATTGCATTTCAGGCAAAAATATGTTTTTCTATTTTAAAAAAGGAATTGAATCTTTTAATGTATTTCTAATATTGTATGAAAAAGGCTTAAGTGGTTAAATAAAAAAAATGTGCAAAATGTGCCAATTTTTTTTATCCAATCATCAGAATAATCAATTACTAAAGTAATCATTAGGTTCAGCTCTGTGTTTAACAGCAAAAATAAGCATTTTGTGACAGAATCATGATCTGACTTCACATTAAGAAAAATCCCGAATAACCTTTTTGACAAGAATCGTTCATTTCTTTGGTTACTCACCTTTGGGGTGATAAATGTGATACTGACCGTGGTTCAGGTGTAAACAGGAGTTACTGGCATATTGTAAGCATTCAGTCTTTTTTTTAGGTTGTGTGTTTTTTTTTTTGTTTTTGTTTTTTTGTTTGTTTGTTTTTTTTGTTTTTGTTTTTTTTTTTTATATTTAAGAAGCTGCAACTCATCCGATGACAAATCGAATCTGTGTTAAGTTGGTGTCGCGTCCCACACCCGTACTACATGTTCTCCTTTTGACTCGTGAAGCCACCACCTTTCCCATCAGCACCATCACCAGTTCATGCACGCGCCATACAAAACCATCCGTGTTGGTCTGTGCTACAACCCTGGTTGCGTGGGCGCACCAGGACGGTGCCCACGCCTTTACATGTTGTTGTGACTCATCATCTTTGCGTATGACTGTAAGCTGACCTCAAAGTAGCTGTAACACCATGTCGATGCGAGGGCGGGTCGCACGGAGGTGTTTCTCAGAACAAAATATCTTTTCTAGTAAGAAAAAGAAAATCAGCGATTTCAGTCTGATTGATCCAGAAATCATGTGTGAAGGACTTTATGTGCAGATGAAGATAAAAGGAGTTTTTTCTTTCGCTTTGATTTGTGGGTTCAGCCTTCATCCTGCATGACCTTAACCTGACTCGTCACTTGTGCAACTGCTTCCTTTCACGTTCTCATTTCTTCCTTCCTTCCTCCTCGTCCTCCTTTTACCCGAACTGTGCCCATCGTGCACCTCTGACTCAGCTCGATGACCAGCAGTTCGGTTCAGTCTGTTTTTCTTACAACACTGAAGTGTTTCATTTGGATTTGGGCTGCAACTAATGATTATTTTATTTATCGATTATTGTGATGATCAATTGGTTAAAAAAAAATTGGCCAACACTGCAGATTTTTCATTTAAGCTTTCTTTACACAGTATTTGAAATACATTAAAATATGCAAATAAACAAATTAAACTCTTTTTAAATAAAAAATTTTAACATTTTATTGCCTAAAATGCAATAACATGACATTCTTTAAGTGTAGGTTTTATCATTTGTAGCAAAGGATGCATCTGCAGCTAAAAAATCGTTATAACAATACTTCTAAGCTCAGCCATTTCTGCTCAGTTTCTCAATACAGTGGAGGGCTGATCTGTTGATTTATTTTTTGGATTAACCAATTAATTGGATAGCAAGATGCTTAATAGATTTTTTTTTTTTTTTTGGGGGGGGGGTGAGAATTTGAACCAGATGAAGCTAAACCTGGGAAGAACATATTTACAGACTAAGGTTTTTTATCTTAAACGCAAAATGTATGTGTTTTCATACAATTTTGGCTTAATTACTGCTCAGAGTATGTTGTTCTTTTAGCAAATGGCTTTTTAAAGTCTGTATGCTCTAGTTAACAATTAATCGATTACTAAATTAGTCGATTATTTAAATATTCGATTAATCACGATTGATACAACTAATCATTTTTGCCCTAATTTGGATCTTATGTGACAAATGCATAATATAAAGTATAACATCCATTTGTTTTTCACTTACTCTAACCCTCATTAAAGTCCAGCATTTAGAAGTCTAATTCCTTTTTATTGACCTTCATTATTTTTCCTTTATAAACACAAACAACAACAAAAAAAAAGGGGGAAAAAAAGAAAAAATGCATATTAAAAACCCCAAAATATATCAGCCATATGGGGAGTAAAATGTGGTTATTGTTACAGAGTAAATCATTTTTGAAATAGCCAGAAAGTTCAGATGTGATTTTATGTAAACCAGTTTTTCCAGCATAGAATAAAAAGAACCTTCTTGATGTTTAATTCTACAGTTTAAATCAAACTTGGCTCGATCATTTTAATTCTGATGATTAATATTTTTATGAAGGGCAATTTTGTTTACGGAGTCTTCATAATCTATTTTATTTATGGTTTGGGTTGTTGTGTTTTGTTTTGGATATTTAAAATATCTTCCAGTTCCAGTGTTAAGTGTTTTTTAGAAAATTACAGTTTATTGGTCTTAGAGCGAGCAGGTTTGCATTGTTATGCCATTAATCAATATTTTTAATTATTTGAAAATGGTTTCCAAACAACAATATTCTCGTTTATCACAATAATTAATAATAATTACTAATAATAATTAAAATGTATGGTGACAGGCCTACTTCAGGCATGAGTCCAAACAACACCTTGCTTTCCAGAGGCAGTTGACTTACAAAAATATCTTATATTGCAATTTGTGTATCCTTCCAGAAAGTTTGAATTACCTGACTGCCCCAAAACGCATGATAATGATTTGAATTTATAGCTGGAGAGTTGATTTTATAGTGGGATTTTTGGTGAGGTGCTACATTTCCACTGATATTCCCAGATTATTCTCCACTTTCCTTCTTCTCCCTTAATTTCCCATTGTTTTCTTTCCATAATAAGTTGAATGTGTTTTCATGTTTATTAGTCCTTTATATAGACCTAAAATAATACCTCTCTGTCTGAGTCATATACTCCTTTATACATGTTCAATAGCCGTTAACTGGCTTCTGATGTTGTATCTTTTGCTAATTGTAGTAAGAGTCTAGTGTAATCCTGGGTCTTTTACCTTGCCTTATATATCCAGAAGGAATTTTATGAAGTCTAATGATTTAATCGTCTGCTTGTGTGTGATTGTATAAATCCAGCTGTTCTCTGAAGACCTCAGAGGTTTGTTTGTCGGTCCCTCCAGGTTTTCACGATTCTGTGATCGCGGAAATTCATGCAAAATCAACAGATCCCCACAATTTTTTTTTTTATTTATTTTTTTTTTTTTTTTGCGCTAATGCATAAATTGTAAGTGTTTTAAATTAGAATTCATAGGGTTTTTATTTTATTCAAAAAATTTCCATGAAGTTCCTGAAAGTACAGAGTCCCAGTGAAGGCTTACAGACCAGGACACGCCCTGATCCTGGAAAAAAAAAAAAAGAAGTCTATTTAAAGTTATTCAAATGAACTCGGAGCCATTTTCCCTCCTCGGGTTGCGGTTCCGCAGAAAGTTTGGTGATTATTATACGATTTACCCCCGCTTTCATGTCATTCATCACTTTCTCTTTCAGCAGCTGTGGGAACTTCCCTGGTCTTTGCATATATTGACCCTTGGCTGAAAATGAGCCGCCTCTGAATGCACCGTGTTTACGCTCTCAGATGTTTGTATAGAGTTACAAATACCAGGGAAAGTGAAACGGGCCTGTAATATTTCCCCCAGATCAGAGACCCGAGTCTCGGCAGCGGTTTCATCAGATTTCAAGTTGGAAATTTTTTTTTTTCTCGTTAGTTTATGATTACAAAACCTCCAGTGTTTTAGCACCTGTTCCTGCTGCAGCTCATTGCTTCACCGTTCGCCCCAACAAGCCCCAGTAATCTTCCTTTGGTTGTTGTTTTGGCCGCGTAACGTCAGCTTGGAGGGAAATCTGCTAAATATCCTGTGTGGCATCACTGTGCTGTAAGCGCCAACCTGTTCAGGCAGCTTGCATGCGTCTTTGTCAAACCACAGCTCACGTGAGTCCAGATCTCTAAGCCTGATACTTACCCCGGCAGAAAGGGAAAGAACCAGCTCAGACGGGAGAGAGATTCTCGTGACGAGGAGGAATTTATTTTAAAAACGGGTATTTTTCCCTAATAACCACAGAGGAGTCTGGTTTAAAATGTTAATTTTACTTTTAAAAAATTCAAGTATAAAGATTGTGTGTAACTGATATGATCTGAACCTGTTTATCGTAGAAAGAAGTGCTTTGAGTTGACTTTTATCGTTGTTTAAAAAACCCCATCTTTTTCTGTAAATATTTTCTACCCAGAACTCCTCAAGTGGCATTTTTAGCTTCAACTGGTTCAAATTCTGTAAAAAAAAAAAAAAAAAAAAAAAAAAAAAAAAATCTCTTGAGCACATTTTAAATCCAATTATTAATCATTTAACCCAAAAAGTAGTCAACAGATCAGTTCTACACTGTACTGATGTTAAGTCAAGCAGAAAGGCCTGAACTTTTCACATGTTCCTGTTAGAAGTAGCTGTTTTGCTGCAGATGCATCGTTTGTTGCAAATAATCAAGCATACATTGAAGGAATGTGATGTTATTGCATTTTAGGCAATAAAATGTTTATTTTACTTAAGAAAGGAATTGAATTATTTCATTATTTGCATCGTTTAATGTTTTCTAAGAGATAAAAAAGGCTTTAAGTGGTTAAATGAAAAATCTGCAGAATTTGACTTTTTTTTTTTTTTTTTTTATCCGATTAATCGTCAGAATAATCGATAACTAAAATAATCCTTAGTTGCAGACCAAACTCTAAGGGTGTTTTCACACCTGATGGTCCGATAGACTCGGTTTGATTGGGAACCAAAATTGCAACATTTCTTACATTTTCAGCTGCTGCAGTTCGCTTTCACACCACACTGTGTCAAACCAACCAAACCCTTTGCAACCTGTTCCCCCCCTCGCCTGCAGGGGCGCTGTACCGAGAACTACTGAAGGAAATGACACGAAAACCTCTGAAGAAGACACCGAGCACAACTTCCTTCTTCACAAAATGTAAACAAAGCAGCGTCAGATTTTAGCGATCGTAGGATTTCTCTTTCGTCTTTGGCAAAAGACCATGAGACATTTCTCCTGCTAGCACTAGACACGCGGGTTTGTTTTGGTTGGATTTACCCAGAATGCCCTGCACTATAGTCCGCTTCCTGCTTTTGGAGCGGTCTCCCGTCCGCTTGACGTTCACGCATTCAAACCACCAGAGTTCACTTTTTTGGTCCACATCGGAGTTTGATTACGATTTCACACCTCCCCAAACGAACCAGAGTTTGATTAAAGCGGACCAAACAGGGCTGGTGTAAATGCACCCTAAGTACCTCATTTAAGTCAAGATGGAAGCATAGCAACAATTAAATGGTTTCATCTCATGCCATCAATATGTTGCTGTGCCTTTGTCTTTATTTGACACACTTGCATTAAGTGCCACATAGTTGTTTTTTTGACACACTGTTAGCCCTGCCAGCTAGCTACTGTGATTAGCTGGTACTTGTAACGTTAGCCAAAATGTACCGTCTTGTACATCTGTAACATGACAGATTATCAAACATTTAGGTAAACGTATTTTGCAAAGTGAACATAAAGAAGACCTGTTGGAAACTGCGGATGAGTTCGACGCTTGCAGCGGGTATTTTCTGTTCGGTCGCTGCAACATCGAGGACGTGACACTGAGGAAAGCCCATTCTGCCAATTCGTTTTTTTTCCCATTTAGTTTAAAATGTTTCCACCCTTTTGACCGTTTCAGTCAGACGTAATTTTTCTTGTTTTTGTAAGGTACATTGTCACTGTTTTATCTACATTTAGTGTGAGTGAGGCCAAAGTTAACCAGTCTGAGATGTTTTCCATAACACTGGTCACATCATCTCCATGCACATAAACAACAGTGTCATCCACATATATCTGCATGTCCACCTCACCGCATACTGACGGGAGATCGTTTATGTCAGGTGCAAATAGCAGTGGCCCAGAACTGAGCCTTGTGGGACACCCATGTCACTAGTCTTAGATGTTGATTACTTGGTTTTAACCCGTACACTCTGGACACGGTCACAGAGATCGGATTCCACCCGCTGCATTGCTCTGCGAGCCAGAGTATAATTACTCAGTTTCTTCATCAGAGCAGAATGGTTGATCGTGTCAAACGCCTTGCGTAGGTCCAAAAACACGGCTCCGACGACCCCACCTTTGTCCAGCTTTGCTTTTACAACCTCAATAAAAACTTTCTGTGGAATTTTTTTTTTTTTTTTTTTTTCCATAGCCAAACTGCATTGGATGTAACAAATTATTTTTATCAAGATGTTCTTTTAATTGCTCAGCAGTTACTTTTTCAGGAACCTTTGAGACAACAGGAAGTATGCTGATAGGCCTGTAATTGCATACTTCATGTTTGTTCCCAGATTTAAATACAGAAATGATTACTGCAGTGTACTGAATAGCTTAACAGTACAGCATATTTAACGAACCTTTGAGAAATCTCATTTGCCTCAAGGATTTTTAGTAATAAAGGTACCCGAATTATCTGAGGAGTCATTCAGCCTGATGAGTGACGACAGGAACTTTGTGCTTTTGCTATTTTTAACCGTCAAACATTGCTTCTCAAGCAGCAAAAAAAAAAAAAAAAAAAAAAAAAAAAAAAAAGTCCCTGACACATATTGGTTTGGTGGTTTGGACGCAGACCTGATGAACAACGCCAGAGATCTGCTAACTTTAATAACGGTTCTAGTTGTGAGATCTTTTTGCAGCTTCCTGCTCTAAGGGAGTTTCTAATCTCTGCTGCTGCTTGTTTAGGTTGTGGTTTTTGTTGCCCTACCTACCAACATGTCAAATTGGAGCTGTCTGACGTGCGCTTGCAGTTTGTGCACGTCACCGGCAACATTGTGTGTCAGCTGATGTTTTGCATTGTGTCTCCTGGAAGTTTTCTTGAGACAAGTATAACCCTGTTTTCTTTGAAGTTGTTGCTAATCTTTAAATGTTCTGGCTTGTTGTTTCTGATTGCATCATAGAGACAGGTGGTTGTGCATTCAGTTTCAGGGGTGAATTTCTGCACAAAGCTAGACTCGTATATTCCACAGCTAATTTAAATAGATTTGCTCATTTTGAGCTGTCGGTTTCCCTGACTCAGGGTTTTCTTTCACATTTGTATGAACAAATTCACATCTTAAGTCCCTCTTTTGAACTCAAAAATGACTTCTGCAAAATGTGCAGTTGCAGTTTTGCAGAACTATATTATTCATGTTTACGATGTTTTGTAGTTTAAACCTTCAGATTCCTCAACTCACCGCGCCCTTTTTTCTTCCTCGACTCTCTAGACATGGCCTTCATCGGTTCTTTTCGTGCCGTGGCATTGCTCTGGCCGTGGAGATGTTCTGGAGGAGAGGCCACAGGGAGATCACGGTGTTCGTTCCACAGTGGCGTCAGAAGAGAGACCGACTCGCTACAGGTAAACCTGCTATATGACCAAGTCCATTCTTGCTGCTCATCATAGGTTAATATCGAAGGGGGAGCAAACACAGCATATCGGCTCAAACCCCTCATATAAACTATCAAGCACATTGTTGGAGAAGTGATAATCTGGGCAACTTGCAGCCATTGCGTTGATCATAAACTCGTCTGTTTACCAAAGTCTACTAGATAAAAACATCTGTTGGAAAAATAGGCAAGCTTATTTTGTTCCAAACTGGGTCATCAACAGAACAACGATCCCAGCCCAGCAGAAAATCTAGCAAACAGAAGGACGAAAGCTGCTTTTCGGCTTCGTTTTCACACATTCTGGAGGTTCTACAGGTTCCTCCTGGGTTGTGCAATTTATTTTATTTTTTTTTTATTCCAGCAATGAAAGAATCTAAACTGAGTTTCATTTGACAAAAGTAAAAGATTTGTGCCGTTACATATCGTTGCCTCCTCTTGGATTCAGTCTGGATTTGTTGGGGTGGGATGTGCCAAGACTCAAAAGCTTCTTAAAACTATTTGTTGTTGTCTTGGAATTTATTTTAAAATTTATATTTTTAGAAAACTAAATGAAATTATAAAATTACTGATTAAAATGATTAAATGTTTTTTTTTTTGTTGTTGTTTTTTTATTCCAGAGCAACACTTTCTAAACCAGTTGGAAGACCTGCGTCTGCTGTCCTTCACGCCCTCCAGAGAAGTCTGCGGCCAGAGAATATCGTCACATGACGACAGGTAACAACGGTCTTTCACCTCCCATTTCACCACACAGGTGACTTAAAGAAGCTAAAGGATTCACACCCACATAGTTAAACCTACTAAAAAGACTCCAAAGCTGGTGGTTTACCTCCTTTTGTTGATTTTTTTTTTTTTTGTTTGTTTGGTTTTTTTTTTGGTTTCATCATGAAACCCACCCACTTCAAAGTGTCTCAAATTGTAAGTTTAACTAAGGTGAGCTACTCTAAGATCAGACAGACTGAGCAAAACTAAGTAAAAGTAAATTTAGGTGGCTAACCTGAGCTGAGGATGAGCAAGATTTACTAAAATCACCTAAATCAGTTAAGATAAACTAAAGTAATCTTAGGTGGGCTAAGGTCAGATAAACTATAGGATAAACTGAGCTAAACTAGGTTAAAAGAGCCTAATCTAAAATAAAGCTAATGTAAATTTAGGTGGATTATGCTAAACTAATCTTTGTAAACAGGGCGCAATTCAGATAAATTAAGATTTAAATAAAATTAAGACAAACCATACTAATCTAAACTAGATTAATGTAAAATAGCCTGGTTTAAATTTGATTTAAATAAATTCTGATCATTTTAACTAATGTAAGATAAACTGAAACCAGCCATGCAAAAAAAAAAAAAAAAAAAAAAAATAGGGTAAGAAGAGCATGAACCTTGTTTATCTTCTTTAGCAAACCTAAGTTGAAGTAAAATTTTGTGGACTTAGCTAAACTAGCATAATCTAAACTAAACTATATCAGTACTGTTTGGTTACATTAGTGAAGCTATGAATAAGAAAAGGGTAAACTTAAGATAAAATAATGTAAGATGACTAGTGTTATAGTAAACTAAACTGAGGTAAGGTTAGCTACATTAAGAGAAGATTAAGTAGGCTAAACTGAACTGATGTAAATTTTGTAAATCTTAGTTAAACTGAGCTAATTCATGATGGAGTGAGTTAAGGTGCATTAAGATCAGCTAACCTTAACTTAGCTGATGTAAATTTAGGTTGGCTACACTAAACAAAGTCAAATTACCGAAATAACCTAGCATCATCTGAGCTAAAATATGTCAAGATAAAATAACCGTAGTTAAATTAGCTAAACTAAGAATAACAACGGATAAACTTAGAAAAAAAGTGAAGATATTGAAATCTATGGTGAGCTAAGTTAAGGATAGCGATTCTAGAAGAAGATAAAGTAATCTAAACTTAGCTGATGTAAATTTTTGCAGTTAAGCTATGCTAAACTGAACTAATTCATGATAGACTTAGTTAGGGTACGTTAAAATAAGTTAAGATAATCTAAATTTAAAAAAAAAAAAGGTGAAATAAGCTAAAATAATTGGAGCTATAGTAAGGTAAGCTATAGGAAGGTTAGCTACAGTAAGAGAAGACAAAGTAATCTTAATTAAATTGATGTAAATTGTGGTGGCCTAGTTAAATCAAGCTAAATTTTTGAGATAACGTAACATAATCTAAACTAAG
Organism: Anableps anableps; assembly: GCA_014839685.1. Classification (NCBI taxonomy): domain Eukaryota; kingdom Metazoa; phylum Chordata; class Actinopteri; order Cyprinodontiformes; family Anablepidae; genus Anableps; species Anableps anableps. Next base: position 34,886,141 of record CM026073.1, on the reverse strand, counting down.
ATATATCAAGATAAACTACGTTTAGTTAAATTTGCTAAACTAAGAATAATGATCGACTAAGCTTGGAAAAGGAAAACTAAGAACATGTAGAGACAAAAAAGAGTGAAAAAGCTAATAGAATGTAAGATAATTGGAGCTATGGTAAGCTAAGCTAATGTCAGGTTAGCTACACTAAAAGAAGAAAAAAATAAGCTAAGCTAAACTGATGTAAATTTTTGTGGGCTAAGCTACATTGAACTGAGCTAAATTTTAATAGACTTGGGCTACGTTAAAATAAATTAAGCTAATCTAAATTAATGTACATTTAGGCTGGCTACACTAAACAACGCTATATTACCGAGATAACCTAGCATAATCTGAACTAAGCTATATCAAGATAAACTAAGCTAAATTAGCTAAACAAAGAATAAAGATGGGCTAAACCTAGAAAAGGTAAACTAAGAACATGAAGTGCAGTGAAGTGTAGCTCAACCAAGATGACGTAAGATGCTCATGTCTTTCTCCGTAAATAAGAAAATCTGGTGGAAGAAAGCTGAAATGAAAACTTGTATTCCAGTTTTTCAGCTGGTCTTCAAATGAAAGAGAGAAGCATCATCCTTTTGTCAAATATCCGTTGAATCCCAGCTTTTAAATTTTAAGAGATTCAAGGAAATTCTGTGCTACGCAAAGGATGGAAAAAGTTCTGAAAGTTCCTTGGTTCCACGTGAAGTCAGATTGTGTCATGAATGCCTCCAAACTGAAAAAGGGATCCTGGCTGAGCTCTTCAGGTTTTCCTCTCTGTGCTGGAAATGTCTGACCTTTGAACGCCGGGAAAATCCTGAGTGTCTAATCCAAACATGCCCTCTCTCTCTCTCTCTCTCTCTCTCTCTCTCTCTCTCTCTCTCTCTCTCTCTCTCTCTCGTTTTTTTTTTTTTTCTTTCCCCCTGCCGCCAGGTTCCTGCTCCACCTTGCAGAGAAAACAGACGGGATAATCGTCACCAACGACAACCTTCGGGACTTTGTCGACACCTCGGACACATGGCGTCAGATCATTCAAGAGAGGTGATTGTTCACGATGTATACGGAGCTCGGTTTGTCAGGCGCTGATGTGATTCATCACCCAGCGAGAAACTGGAAAGTCCAACGACGCAGCTGACTAATAAAGATTTATAGTTTGTTTAGCTTTACTAAAATTTGCTATAAGAAACAGGACATAGAATCAACACAGGAACATGTCCTAATGAGTAAAATAGATGAAGATCTTCTGGAAATTAGCCTCATTTTATATTCTTTTTCTTTCAAATCAAAAGATGGATTATAATGTTTTTAATATACTTAAATATATATTTGGAGACAGTTTGTTTTTTTGTTTGTTTTGTTTTTTTGTTTTGTTTTTTTCAGATGCATTTACAGACGAGAAGATAAAATAATTTTTACTCAAAATAAGTCTTAAATGTCAAAATTATTCCTAGTTGTTCTTTGGTTTCTGCATAAAGCTAAACAAACTATAAATCTTTATTAGTCAGCTGCGTTGCGCGAGATGTTTAGAATACACACACAGACAATAAAAATAGAAACATTTATAGCCTGAAACATCACCAGAAACAATACTTACAGTTTAACACTATTCTGTTAAACCATGTAAGTGTTTACAGCTATTATTAGGAGTTATTTATTTAAAATTAAGACCTTAAACTCAGCTGTAGCCAGTTAGAACAGGAAAAATATTTTAGTTTCTGTGTGACTTTCTCGCCATCTAGTGGTTGGTTTGTGTATTACATCGAGATGAGTGCAACATTTTACCTGAAACCAGTATGAGCTGTGCTCCACCAGTGTCCCTCTCCATGTCAGAGACATGGAGAGGGACACTGGTTTCTCTCCATGCTCAGGTTTAACCTGAGCCAACGATAAGATCTGATTTTATTTTTTTTTTTTTATTTTATTTTCTCACCCTGAAATTTAGCTTATACTCAAACTGTTTAATAACTGTAAAATGTTAAAAAGGACACAAAGAAAAATTATCATATTTTCACATTTAGCCATCAGTGGTTATTTAGCCAATGAAACACAAAAATGATAACGATACTGAGAATTGCCCAAACTCCAAAGAGTCTCTCTCTGTTTTCTATTAATTTAAAACTGAATTTCACTTGTCAGATTTACGTGACAATTTCAAATACTTTGAGGTGTTCCTGTACGCTAATATCGACTGTTTTTCCATTTCAACTTGTGTTTTCTCTGAACTTTTCGTAGGAAATTCTGCTTTCTGAAATTCTTACAATAAAGAAATGCTGTTATTGCATTTAAGGCAATAAAATGTTTATTTTCTTATTAAAGAAAGGAATTAAATTACTTGTTTATTTGTATCTTTTAATATGTTTCTATTATTGTATAAAAAAAAGCTTAAGAGGTTAAATTAAAAATCTGCAGAATGTCCCAAATTTTTTATCCGATTAATCATCAGAATAATCGATAACTAAAATAATTGTTAGTTGCAGCCCTATTGTAATATTTATATTTTTTAAAACATAAGTGTGTATTCACACCCAACACTTTAGGTCCAACTTAAACGGACCAGAGTTCGTTTCCCCTGTTGGTCTGGACCTTCTGTGCAGGTGTGAATCCACTCCAGCGAACCCTGGTGCGGGCCAAACAACCGGAATGCATCTGGAAAAAAAAAAAAAAAACCGGCCCACTTTTCAAGGTGATCTCGGTCCGCTTTCAAGCGAACTCTGGTTCGGTTCGCTTCTGGTGTGAACACAGACCGGCCTCCATCCAAACCAACTATAAGAAATATTTGTCTTTTTGGACTTCATGAGCCGCCGTTGCTCAGCATCAAGGTGTAAATGAGCCCTTCAGCGTTGCTGACGCTGCAGGTACTGATCGGACTGAAGTCGTACCTGATCTGCTATTTTCTGCACAGCGATGCTTCTGGCAGCATGTTGTGGGTCAGAACACGCAGAGCACCTCGTCTCATTCGGCTTGCGGCAGCCTTTGCTGACGGCGTTTAAAAATTAGAAATATCATGTCGCAAAACTTGCGTTGAATGAGCTGCTCCCGACTTTCAAAACGGCGTTTCAGTTGTGATAACGGCACAAATGTGCAGCACGCAGGACTTTGTGTTTGTTTTCTTTCCGGGCCTGTGCTCCATCCCGCCCTCCGTCATTTCTGTCCAGTGGGAGCAACAATCGTCACCCGCGTGGGTTTGTTTACAAATTACAGTCCGCTTGCAAAAAAGCACGATGTGAAAGCAAACCGCAGAAAACGAACAAAAAAAAAAAAAAAATCCACTTTTGGACCAAAGGACTTTCCAGCCTAAAAGTTAGAAACTGTCGGTTTTTCAGAATTTTCCCACTTCAACAATAAATTTTTTAAACGAAGAAATCCGTTTGTGTGAACGCTCCGCTTTGTGTTTCCCGTCAGGCTTCTCCAGTTCACTTTTGTCGAAGACCACTTCATGATTCCTGACGACCCGCTCGGAAAAGACGGCCCCCACCTGGACGACTTCCTGCGGAAAGGCAACAGGTGAGTTATCGGGACGGGTACCTGTGCCTTTGGTTGTTTGGGATTTCACTGCAGCCTGTTTCTTCTTCTTCTCCTCCTCCCCCCCCACCCAGGAGAGCCCCAGCTTCCCCCCCACCTCTCCAGCCTCCAGACCTCCGAGCCTCATCCCAGCAGCAGCCCGTTACGGTCCAGACTCTGCGGAACCCCGCCTCCCTGACGGCCCACCCCACTGCACACTGGCCCCACTCCGGGCCGCCCGAATGGCACCCGCCCCGCCGCTCTCCCTCCCCCTCGCCCTCCCCTCCACCCCAGCGGTCGCCGGGGGAGACGTCGGAGCTTAAGAGGAAGCTGTACGACATCTTTCCCGACCAGAAGCAGCGAATCGACCGAATCCTCAGCGACAACCCGTACATGAGAGACCTGAACGCGCTGTCGGGGCTGCTGCTGGGGTGAAGAAACTCTGAGACAGCATCCGTCTGTCTGCGAAAGGATAATTTATTCAACCATCTTCTCCTCGTCGGACGGCACAGAAACAGTTTTATTATTTTCCTGAAAGACCAATCGTTAAAATTAGCTGCTATCTGCAATGAATATTTTCTGGGATTTTTTTTTTTTTTTTTTTTTTTTTTTTTTTTTTTTTTTTTTTTTTGCTTTCTGATCCAACGAGGTGAGCGGCACCGGTGTCTGCAGAACACAAGAACAGATTTCTGTATTTCATCGAGAAAATTTCTGTTTGTCTGGGAATAAAATCTCTGCAAGCGATCAACGGGACTTTCAACTGTCACCTCCTCACCAACTCCGAAGGTTTGAAGAGTTTTGACGGGATCAGTCATGTTGCAGAAGGTTAGCTTTATTTATAAGTGTTTGTGTTTACCGTTGGAAATCGTACTTTCAGTCAACTGGTCGCCCTCCTCGCCTCCCCCCACCCTCCCCATTTTACTACTGAGGCACAGAAACCAGTCTGCTTTATGCGGCAACTTTTTCCTGAAATGATCAAACCTGACCACTAGGTGGCGATGGCTTTGTCCAACAACAACATGTAAAGATAAAACAAGTCATTTTCTTCACGCAACAGGACAAATGATAATTGTTTTTACCACCACACTGGTTCTAGAGCGAAACCAGAATCAGAACCAGCTCTTAACTGGTTCTCAGTTGATGTTTGATCCTTGGTCTGGTGGAGTTTGAATTTTGGGGAAGATCATAGAGCAGTGAGACCATTTTTGTTCACAGATCACTAGATTAGTGTGGCTGTTTATCACCAATCTGATTTCTAAACTGCTTAAAGCGGTTGCAAGCAGCCATTCAGTCAGGGGTTGCACACACTGTTCCAAGTCGCACTTATAAACACCAGCTTTTGATATGAAACAGTGTTTTTAAACAAACAAGCTCTGTAATGTTGAAAATATGGCCGCTGCAGCTGCTCTTCAGACAGGAGGCACATGCATTGTTTAAAGCTGGATTTATAAACACAGCCTGGTTGATATTAAGCAAACCGAGTGTTTATAACAGCTCCAAACAGAGCTGCAGCTTATATAAATGCAAGCTTCTTGAACTGGTGCTTTAATGGTCTCAAATGGTGGGAATTTGCAGACTCAGCAGGAAGTTGGTGGAGAAGGAAATAACTTGTTTATTTTTGCGATTCTTCATCCAGTAAGATTTTGTTTCCAGCTGATTGATGAGCTCTGAGAAGGTTTTGCAAGAAAATTTACGATTGATTATGCTAGGCACACAGAGGATTTATAAAACGCAATAATTTAAAGTTCTTGAAACTTTACGTTTTCATAAAAGGCTCAGTTTTCCCTCCCAAAACACAGTTTGCATGTGAATAAAAGATGCAGACACGTGGAAAAGTTTGTTTCGAAGAATGGGGTTGTCTCACAACTAGGCTTTCTCAATACAGAGGCAGAACATACAGCTGTTTTCAGAGGTTGGTGGTGCAGGATGTAGTGACACCTGGTGGCACAAACTGCAAATTACAGCCGCTGTGGAGCTCGTGTGGCGACATGGTGGATGACTGGGGAGGACGACCTGCAGTCATTGTTAAAAACATCCTTATTTTCCTTCAAAATACGTGGCATGTGTGGGAATGTGTAACAACCTGACCCAGGTCTACTTATGAACTGTTGACTGAGGATCCTGAGCTTAAATTCCCACAGCGAACCAGAATTTGCTGCTTTGACGATCTCTTAAAACCATCAGATTTGGAGGAGCGCCCCGTCTTTCTCCCTGCGTTCGGTTCTGAGATATTCGGCGAGTTATGAACCTTGGTTTGGAAGCGACACATGATGGAAACACTACAATATTTATCCTCTGAATACACCTCAGACAACTGAGGTTTTCTTATTTTCAGTTCTGAGTTACATTTGGAACTAAACTGAAATGCACTGAACAGAAACACTGAGCGAACAGATAAACGTTTGATGTTTATCTCTTAAAAGCAGCTTTCAGATCCAACGTCCGTCTGATTTTTGCTAAATTTAAACCCTTCATGTGTTTAAAGGAAAAGATTCAAACTTCTGTTTATGCTGTAAGGTTACTGAAGGATTTTCTTCCCCTTGTATTATAATTCTTCTGTGTATATTGATTCTTTTGTTTGTTTTGTAAATATTCACATTTTTGCTTACACTGCACATATGGTTTCATGTATATGGAAAATCCAGAATAAATGCAGCCTTCCCCATCAAAGATCAGCTGTCATGTTTTTCTGTAACATTTTAAACAGGGTCTGATTTTTAATAAAGGGTGCCACTGCAAAAGCATTGAAGCACAATTACTATTTACCACAATTTTTTTGTTATAAAAGTCGTACTTTTTGCATTTTAACCGTTGAAAATATTGGAATTTTGGTGAAAGCAGAGAAAATGCAACCTTATTTGAAGCTCCGCCACGCTTCCAGCAGAAACACTGTTCACATTTTAACTTTCACTGACTGAAAAATAATTTTAAGTTTTATAGTTTATGTTTACAGTTAAAGGGGGAGTATTATGTGTTTTCCAGGCACATAGTGTCGTTTTATAATGGAATCAACTATGTTACCTTGAGTTGTTACAAAAATGCTGTATGTATCAAATCTGACTGAGAAATTTGACTTCATAATTCAGTGCCTTGAAATTGGGTCTCAGCGCTCCTCTATTAACCCTTTAACAACGTTTTTACCAGCGTTTCACTGAAGTAGCTCGTATAATGAACTCAGCAGATGCGCAGTTCCACCAGGTGTTTGCTAAATGCTGCTGGTGAGTCTGAGGGAGCTGAGTGGGGAGGTGGAAGCTTGGAAACTGCAGCTCCGAGGAAGAGCTGCACCTCTAAGGCAGAGCTCGGTCCATCCAGGCGTTTTGCAGAGCTGAATGGTTGCCACGGGAGACTACAGGATTTCTCAAACATGCATGAAAGAATCAAAGCAACACTCCAGGTACGTTTGTGATGACGAAATAACATAACATGACGTAAAGCTCAAAAAGTTGATTTCACATAATACTGCCCCTTTAAGGGTTCCTAATAACGTCCACCGCAGCTTATCATCTTGAGGCACTTCAGTCATTTCAGTTCAATCACATACATTCCAATTAATCCTAGTTATCAGTGCATTAATTTCAGTTTATTATTTAAATTAGTTTAAACAGTTTAAGGAAACCCAGCAGATTTCATCGAGTCATTGACTTGCAGCGTTCACTCTTCCTGGATGAGCATGTAGCAAGATTAGACAATCGCATGACAGCAATCCCTCATACCGAGCATGCATGTAGCGACAGTGGAGAGGAAAAACTCCCGTTTTTACAGGAAGAAACCTCCAGCAGAACCAGAACTGGCTCGGTATGAGTACCAGGACTACTTTCTATCATAAAAGTAAAGAGTTAATAGCAGGAAAGAGAGACGGTTTAGTTGATGGGAGCATTCTCTTAGCCGATGCCCTCCTCCAGGAAGGTACCACAGCTAAACAGAATGCCAGACCAGGTGTACCTTCTATGTAGAGTAAAAAACTGAGAGAAAACACAAAGTTAACAGTTGGAAAAACAAAATAATGCTATTTGGATAGTAGCAGAAGAAAGTGAAGAAAAAAGGTTCTGTGTCCTCCAGCAGCATAAATACAGAGATAATCTAACCCCTTAGAATGAGGCATGAGAGAGACAGTCGGGGGGGGGGGGGATGACCTTTTCATTATGGTAGAAAGCACTCCATCAGTTCGGTTTCTTGTGTGCATCCTGCTGTCTTCTCAAACCCCCCCCAGTCAGTCGTGACAGATGGCCACTCGTCTTGAACCAGGTTTTGGTTCTGCTGGAGGATTCTTCCTGTTACAGGGGAGTATTTCCTCTCCACTGTCATTACATGTATGCTCCATATGAGGGATTGCTGTAAAGTCAACAACACAACGCCAGCAACTGTCGCTGCGTCCAGGAGTGAACGCTGCAAGTCAATGACTCAATGCAATCTGCTGGGTTTCCTCAGAAAACTTTGTAAACTAATTTAAATAAACGGAGCCTAATGCTCTGTTTCATAACTCGGGTTCATTTGAATGCAAGTGATTTAATCGAAATGACTTGTGAGGTGGCTCCAGATGACATTTGTGAAATGGCGCTATATAAACCGAATTGAAAGCGTCCTGCCCGATTCCAGCCCAAGACTACATTTGCAAGACGAGCAGCACATTTTTTTCGAGCCATGCTCAGAAAAAAAAAAAAAAACCCTCAGCCACCTAGGGGCAGCCCCTTGATTCAGTTTACAATCCAGTCATAGTGCAACAAGCTTGTCTGCTCAGCCACAGAGTCCATGACAATGTGTCAAACTGTTGTAGCAGTTCGACAACACGCCTCCACTACTGGCGTTTACACATCAACTGTTGCCAAGATGAGGCTTGTTGCTCTGTGGCGAGTGTCACCCGAACCTAGTGGTCGTCCATAGGTGGGGCTATGTTGTGACCGCATCTTCCTAATTAAAGGTGACCTATTATGCTTCCATGAACAGGTTGGGCGAGGCCTTTACAAAACATGCCCATAGCATTTTTTTTTTTTTTTGCACAAAATCATTCTTAGATGATGAGATTTTAGGCTGGTCAGTTCTGCTTATGTTGAGTTTCTTTCAGAATGAGCTGCTTCAGGGCCTCTTGTCACTTTAAATCCAAACAAGCTGCTGCTGGCCACACCCCGCCCCCCCCACTCCTCAGCGTTTCCACTCGCACATGAAAATGGCTGCAAACAGATGCTCAGTTGTACAACAGGACATCTTTGACCCTGAATCAGACCCAAAAGCAGAAGTAGAGCCTCCTGCACAAACAACAAGAGTGCAGCAAGTGGTTTCTGGATGGTAAGTCAACAACACTTGTCTTTTTCAGAAGCCGTTGTACAGCTGTAAAACCATCTGACCAATCATGCTTTAGCTCCGGTGAGGTTGCTAGGTAACTGCACAATCCCCGTGGGTTGTGATGTAACAGGTTTTTGAAACCGCTCGTTGTCCAGACACCAAAAAACAAACTTATTGCCAAAAGACAGCTCGGTGTTTTTAAAAATACAATTGAGACCCAAATGGAAGTATAAAAATGTGAATTTTGTGCATAAGGTTCCCTTTAAAACAACAAAAACAAACAAAAACACCCCTTTTGTTGGCTTGGCCATTGCCTTCCTGTGCAATTCCACTCTCACAGCTCAGTCTCTGCTTTCTCCCACTGACTTGGATTCCTCCAGTAGAATTTCAACTGGGCCGATCAGCGAACAGATCAACCACAAAGGTAAACAATGTTTAAAGAAATCTGGTAATATAGTATAACTCCAGGAGATGTTAAATAAGTTACGCTAGAGAATCTAACGTAATCAATAATATAAAATTAGAAATATATAATAAGGTATGATAGGAAGAAATGTCTAAACTATGGAATAAAATAACTGAAATATTCAAATATTTTGAATATTTACACTAAGTTACTGGAGAAAATGAAAAGGACACAATAAAAACCATCCAGCACAGAAAAGACTCAAACCCTAAGAAGAAGAAAAGGAAACGGGATATTTTGGATGGATCTTAAGAAGGAATGGACAACATGATAACGGGTCCCACAGCAGCATTTCTAATACACCACGACAAACATTTCATCAATAAACCAGTGACTTTTATTTCTTAAACCAAAGGTGAAGAGTAGAGGAAAGGAAAGTCTTCCTCTAGTCTATGTTAAATGTCTCTGCCCAGACACAAAGCCTTTTTCAGATTCAAAGTCTTTTACCAGTTCTTTGGTTCTCAGACTGTGCAGTCAAGCTTCTGAGGTTACATGCAGGCCTTTGTTTTCACATGCTCGATTCCCAGCAGAAGGGAGGGAGATGAAGGTGCAGAATTGAGGAATAAAAGAAATATAACAGCAAAGGCAGATATTTAAAGCTGATCACTGAAAATCAGTGGGTTGTGGCACAAGAATTGAGGCCATTGTTTTAAAGTGCTGTTTGATATTTTAGGGAAAACTGGGATCATTGAGAGAACTCATTCATCCTCAAGATGAAGCTCAGGCTTTAAAAAGGAGCTTTGATACAACAGGTGATATTTGTGCATGATTAGTCTTGCGTGTACAAACTTTTGACACGAAATGTGTTAGCTCTCTGCAGGTTGGACTGCAGCGAATAGATTTTCACTGTTAAGAGGTTAACATGATTTGTAACACATGCTCGACTCCATCATTGCAGTGTTTTAAGAAAAAGTTTGAAAAACAAAGATTGTGTGCTAACAAAAAGTCTCACTTCAGCATAAACTCTAGGTGTGTGTGGTGCATTTTTGGTTAGTTTGCTCTTCAGCGAAGCTTCTGACAGTGGGTTGAGTATCAACAAATTTTACTCAAGTAGCAATGCTTCATTATAATATTTCTCAAGTAAAAGTAAAATTCACTGTGTCGTTTTTGATAAAGTTACCTCAGTAAATCTGAGTAAATGTAACTCGTTACTACCCACCTCTGAACACAATATTCAAACCATGCTCCTTCAGACTGTTAAATTGGACGCAGCACAGGACTCATCACCCTACAAATTTCAACTTTTTCAGCTGCACAGTGAATGCACCGCAGTGTCAGCCAATCATTTCCCCGTCAGATCCGCGCTGCGTGATGACGTCAGACAACCGCGTCCTTACGGCGTGTGTTTTTAGCCGAAGTAGCGTGTAGCCTGATGTCGGGGGTTTATATCGGAAAGAAACACCAGCTGTGAGTCGTTGTGAGAGCGGTGATGAAAGCCGGCAGTTTGAGATGACCTCCGAGATCCTCTCTGCGATAAATATCCTCACCAAACCTCTGGGCGGTGAGTCTAAGCTGCGATAAACTCTCACCAATCTGTTTCCGCTTGATTCTAAAGCCATTCTGTTGTAGATTTGCTTCTGTGTTTGGGACCATTGGTCTGTTGACGACCCAGTTTGGACCGAGCTTCAGCTGTTGGTCAGATGAAATGTCATTGGACTCCAGAATGCGTTGGTATAGGTTTAGGGGGGTCCAATGTGTGGCCCGGTGGCCATTTTCGGCCCTCTTGATGATTTTATGTGGCACCCGATCACAATTCTGGAGTAAATCTAGCCGATTGATGTTTTTGTTGTTGTTTTGTTTTTACAGAAAGAAACCCAATGAAATAATAAAAAAAAGGTACAGTGTTAGTGGTACAATAAACATAGTTTCTCATAAATTGACTAGGTTTCTGTGTTTATCTTATTTTTGTAGTAAATAGCATCACAAACATCCAACAGCTTTTACTCAAAAGCAGATTTGGGCGCTCTGCTAGATTAATACAACAAGAACGACTTCCTGTTCTTGTTTAAAAAAAAAAAACCGCACAAAAAAACCCTAAAACAATCAACCCAAAAAACAGTGTATGCCTGTTTATAATAATTTGTGTTTTAGATCTACAATCATTTATGGATCACTTTCTGACAAATCTGACAATTTTGTTTGTTTCAATAAATTTTTAGTTTATTTTTGAGCTGAAAACATGAAAAAGGTCCAATAGATTTATTTTAAAATTCAAAAAATACATTTTTGTGGCCCTCCAAGGGATTTTAGCTTCATAATTTTGGCCCTCATGAGAAAAAGATTGGACACCCCTGGTATAGATGGTGGACTCTACTAAATAACCTGGGTGTTCACCAACACTGGTGAGAGCAGACTCCCTGTGTTTGTGTCTGCAGAGGCGTCTGCGCAGACCTCGCAGCAGGAGGCCCTTCATGCTGCTCTGAGGGCCAACAGGGCCCTTCTTCTGGAGCGGCTTCAGAGCGACAGCAGCCTGCAGCAGGCGGCGAGGCTGAGGGACGAGGCGAAGGCAGCAGCCGACTGGTTCCGCAACGAGACCGAAGACGTCGCGTGGAGCTTCGTTCAGGAGTGTCTCCTCCTCCTCCTCACCTTAACCCGACACCTGACGGATGAACTGCAGCGCTTCCAGGAGGCCCCGCCTCCTCCTTCTGGAAATCTCCGCATGCCTGAGATGGCCCCGCCGTTGCCCCCCGACGTCCTGAGCGTCTCCCAGCAGAAGACGCTCGGCGCCGCCCTGCAGTTTGTGGTTTCTCTGGGGCTCTGTCCCTACCTGACCACGGGGGTCGGCGTCCCACTGGGCCGCAGGTCGGCGTTCGGTGCTGTGGTGGAGAAACTGATCCAGAGGGAGGCGTGGCCCCCACCAGGACGCCGTTTGCTGAGCACGACGAGGGTCCTGCTGCAGGTGGCGGAGCTGGCGTCTCTGGCAGCGCTGGTGTTCACCAGACATCTGGGGGACGTGATGGCAGCGCTGTGTCAGCTGGGCTACGAGCCGCACCGAGAGGGCGACAGGGTGGGTTTACTTCTCCTTCCACATGTCGTTCTAGGACGTTTCAGTTCTGTTGATTTCGTTTCTGCTCTCCCCTCCCCGGTGCAGCCACTCAGCACCGAAGAGTGTCGGTCGTGCAGAGAGGCGCTGAGGAACCTCCTTGGAAAAGTCTACCAGCCGATCGTCATCAAGGAGCTGCTGATCCTTCAGGGAGGACCCAAACAGGTGCCGCTTCCTGAACTGTTCTCACCCAGAGAAACTCAGCAGAGTCTGTTCACCAGGCAGAGAGCTCATGAAGCTGAGAAATTTACCCTTTTTTTTTACTGTATTTGTTTACCTACTAGGGCTATTTAGTAATCGATTAATCGTTAACTGGAGTATACAGACTCAAAAATGGCCATTTGCATTGTCAGGGCAGTAATTAATCCAAAACTGGACAAAAAATATTTACATTTTGCTTTTAAGATAAAAAATCTTCTTTGTTTGTAGATATGTTTTCCACAAAACTCCTCCGGTGACAGTTTTAGCTTCACCTGGGTCAAATTCTGTTAAAAAATCTTTTATTAAGCACCTTTTTCTCTCCAATTAGTAATCAAAACATAATCAACAGATCAGTCCTACACTGTATTGTTGTTAAATCAAGCAGAAAGGTCCGAGATTTAAACATGTTGATGTTAGATGGATTTTATTTTAGCTGCAGATGCATCTTTTGCTACAAATGATCAAGTGTTCACTAAAGTAACGCTGTGTTATTGCATTTTAGGCAATAAAATGTTTATTTTCTTATTTAAAAAAGGAGTTTTAATTATTTTAATGTATTTTTAATATTGCGCAAAATAAGCTTAAGTGGTTAAATAAAAAAATTTGCAGAATGTGCCTTCTTTCTCCAATTCATCGTCAGAATAATCAATTAATAAAATATTCCTTAGCTGCAGCCCTGTTATGTACATATAGCATCATGTCGACATATTTCTGCAGAAGAATCCAGCTGGAATCAATCTAATCATCAGGAATCCTATGAAGAAAAGCTGCAGCCATCTCCATTTTGCATCAGCATGCAGGAAGCTGTAGATGAAACAACAGTTTTTCTGGATTTCAAGAACCTAAAGCTCAGACAGTCATAGAAAAAGCTGTTGTAGTCCCACCAGTGCAGAGCTTACTCAGCATTGGCAGCAGCAGGGTTTGAGCTTTGAGGAAGTCTCATGAATTCATTTGGAGTCGGGCAGCTACGAGCTACCATGAGTCCTGTGTGGTCCAAACAGGGACAGCATGCTAGTCTAAACCATCCATGGCGTTGCAAATCTGAAAATTATCATATCTGAATTTCCCTTTTAAGTTTTGAAGGTTTCCATTACATTTTTTTTCTACTGATCTAAAAGTATCCTGTCTGTCAGATCTCAAATTACGGCTGCAGTGATCTATTTTGTCCACATGATGGCAGCAAAAATCCGGAAAAATTTATTTTTAATTTTTAGCCAAAAGATTTTTTAACTTTATTCTAATGCAGGAAATAAGCTCCTGTTTAAATAAGAATAAAACACAATAATAGCATTAGTGACGCTAATAAAAAAAAAAAAAAGCAAGCAAAAACAGCAACTTGTTAGCAGCCAGCTCTTGTGTCCTGGTGGGTTGCGGGAGCAGAGTTCATTGAGCTTTGATGAAGCTTGAGTTGGTTCAGGTAAAACTACGGGGGTCATTATGTTGCTCCGCACTGGATTTGGTTTCACCTCTCCCTCCTCTCCTCTTCCTTCCAGTCGGGTCCAGCTGGGAGCTCCAGAGCCGCTCTGGGATCAGCTCCGGCCTGGTTGAGGCGTCTCTGCGGTCAGCTGCTGTCCGAGCGTCTGATGCAGCCGAACGGTGTGCAGGCGGTCGTCAGAGCCATCCTGGAGGGAGGAACGGGTGAGGAGGAGGAGGGATGATGCAGAGGCTGAACAGTATTAGACCTTGGTTAATTTAGCCTAGCAGACTGGTTCTGTTTATGATTTGTTCCTACAGTTCAACTTGTTTAGGGCCCAAGAGCAAAGTTTGATGACAAAAACCATTAAACGACTCGAAGGGGTTCCCATCAGGGGGCGCTAGGGGGTGCTATAGCTCCCCCTGGATAAGACATAGCATCCCTGACAAATAAATACTTCAAAACTGTATAAATTCTGTTGTATTTGTCCAACTAGAAGCAATAATCTCACTGTTAATCTGAGGCGCAGTGCCACAAATTTTAGATTAACCTAAAGTCACAACATATTTAATAACTGCCACAGACAAGCTTTGTATCAGGGTCTGTTTGATCTGACATATGCAGAAATGAGTTACAAAATAATACTCATTGGCCATTTTATTAGGTACACCCAGCGACACAAAAAGTAGGTAGGTATGCACTATAGGGGCGCCATGCTAGAGGGGGCGCCAGAATGATGGCGGAATAGGTATTTCGAGTCATTTTCTGTATTTAACAGCTGTTTGTGCATTGAAAACCCTCGTAGGGGGGCCTATAATGTGTCTACATACACCTCAGAAAGTACTTAGCTGTGCCCCCGTGTATACCTTGCTATTACTAGGAGCTGCCTTAATTATTTGTGGCAGAGATTGAACAAGTTGTTCAATTTTGATGTATCCATATGTCCTGTTAAATTACATCCCAAATGTTCTCTTTGGGATCGAAATCTTGTGACTCTGGAGGTAGCTGGAGTGACGTGAACTCATTGCTGTGTTCAAGAAACCAGTGTGATGATGGGAAGTTGCATTATCCTGCGGGAGGGATGTCAGAACAAGGGTGAACTCTGGTCAAAAAGGGATTGATGTCAGCAGCGGTACCCAGATGGGCTATGGCATTTAAACAATGGTCAGTTGGTACTAAAAGGGTCAAGAAAATATCCCCCACAACATTACACTAGAAGTACCCTAACCCATTGACACGAGATGGGATAGATCCACGTTTTCACGTTGTTTGCTCCAAATTCTGACCCCCCTGTCTGGAAATCCCAGCTCAACTCAAGACTCGGTGAACTGGGCAAAATGAACCATCAGAATTCTCCAGTTTTGGCACCGAGTGTGGTTTTCTGCTGCTGTAACCCATCTGTTTCAAGTTTCAACGTGTTACGCATTCAGAGAAGATGTTTTACATACCTTGGTTATAACAAGTGGTTATTTGAGCTACTGTTACCTTTTTCAGTCTAAAACCAGTCTGCTTATTCTCCTCTGATCTCTAACTTGAACAAGGCATTTTGGTCCAAACTGCTGCTCACTGGTTTCCTTCCCCCCCCCCTCTTCTTTGGCCCATTCCCAGTAAACCTGAATGATGGTTGTACATGAAAACCCCAGTTTATCAGCAGTTTCTGAAATAATCACACATCACACCCATAAAAACCAACAACCACTGAAAGTTGCTTAAATCTCCTTTCTTCTCCACTCCAAAGCTTGGTTTGATCTTGGGTGACGTCTCTGGAGCTGCCTCTGGTTCCCATTTGTCTCCCTTTGCAGAGCAGAATATCATGAAACCACTCAGGGAGCGAGTCGAAGCTGAACATTCGTGATTTCTTCGACGGTCAAGAACCGAACAGCTCGTAGAACCTCATGGACCAGGGAATAGTTTGGGAAACCTTGTCCATCTCTGTCAGAGGAGCCAGTGGCTCACCTGTAATCCTGACAAGTAAAATAGGTACATGAGAAGTAAAATAGATGCTAACAATGATGAGAGAAAATCAGTTTTTCCTCCTAGCTTTTCTATAAATTAAGTTTTGTTTTTTGTATTGGTAATATCAACATTTTTATGGAAAAAAAAAAAATCGCTGAATTTGCGCGTTGGCTGTTGAAATACATGGAAGAAGTCCAGGGTGAGGCAGTGCTGTGCCTCGCCTCTGGGGGCGCTGTGTCACATAAGCGGGCAGTTGGTGCATGCCCGTTGCTGTTCTCTTTATATCGCCAATATACTTGCTTAACTAGACATGTTCTACATATGTTGACGTTGCACAGTGCGTCTAATATATTTAATGAATGTGAGTGACATATTTAGTGCTTTTAATCGGCCATAAATGTGCAGGGTGAGGAAGAAGGTACCGTGTCTCACTGATAGGGGGCAGTGCTGAGCCCCATGGGCACAGCAGGACACGGGTGCTCTTCTTCTACGCAGTGAAAAGACTGAAAACAATCGGAAAACTTTAAAAAATCTAGTCAGAAAAGAACCATTTTAGGCCATCCCAATTAAAGCTGCCAGATTTTAAAAATAAAAGGAAAATGAGAGAGAAACCAGGACATTTTTTTTTTTTTTTACAACAGTGACAGGGATTCGTGGAGAAGGATGGACTTCATATAATCAGAAAAGAGAGGCTAGCCAAAGAAAACATTAACATTTAAAAAAATCTAATTTGACCTTTATATTCAATACGCTTTGATTTTTCTTGCTGTCATATTACTGATTTGTATGGAATTGATTAAAGCAGAATTAAAAGCTTTAATCAGAAACGTCAAAATCGGAACATAAGCTTCTGTATTGGATACTGGATTTGTAAATCGGACTCTGGTGGAGTCAGCAGTCATGAACCTCACCGCGCCTCACTGATCTCTGCAATACAGAGCGACATTCACAAGGCAGAAAAGTGGCCTTATGCCTTGTCCAGAGGCTCGGAGACGTCTGAGTTGGACCGTTGCACCGTGGAAATGCAGCTCGTGTTCCGATGGCTCAGTAGTTCAGGTTTTTGTTGGAAGAAGTGCTGCAATGGGGAGAAGGAGCGTGTTTGGTTTGGATCGGTGCGCTTTTCAAAGCCCAGTTCCTCTCCTGTGGGGTGGCTACAACCTTCTCTGCTCTCCCCACCAGAGAAGGTTGGAGAATTTAGTAGCTGGAACTCTTTAAGTGCTGGGAGAACATCGCAACTTGAGGGGGGGGGGGGGGGGACTGAAACGAGAATAGAAACCGTTGCTGCCTCAGTAAACTGCTGATTGGTTCTCCAGACTGAAGTTCTGTTTGCCTCCTGCAGGGGGCGACTCGGACTGGAGGAAATGTGACGCCGTGGCCCGGATCCTGGCGGCCTGCCCCCAGCAGTCGGCCTCGGCGGACGGGTACTTCAGACTGGTCTGTCCTCAGGTCAGCTTCGTGTTGCCGCTGCAGGGTTACAGAGGGAGCTGCTGCGGTGGAGGCAGCAGGAGGCTCGGTGTTGCTGCTGAGCTCTTCCTTCCTTCCTTCCTTCCTTCCTTCCTTCCTTCTTTGATTGAACCTTCCTTTCTTAGGCCATCCCTCCTTCCTTTCTTCCTTCCTTGGGTCATCCTTCCTTTCTTCTTTCCTTGGGTCATCCTTCCTTTCTTCCTTCCTTAGGTCATCCTTCCTTCCTATCTTTCCTTCCTTCCTTGGGTCATTTTTCCTTCCTATCCTTCCTTCTTTCCTTGGGTCATCCTTCCTTCCTATCTTTCCTTCTTTCCTTGGGTCATCCTTCCTTCCTATCTTTCCTTCCTTCCTTGGGTCATCCTTCCTTTCTTAGGCCATCCCTCCTTCCTTCTTCCATTCCTTGGGTCATCCTTCCTTCCTTCCCTGCCTGGGTCATCCTTCCTCCCTTACTTGGGTCATCCCTCCCTTCTTCTTTCCTTCCTTCCTTAGGTCATCCTTCCTTCCCATCTTCCTTCCTTCCTTGATTGAACCTTCCTTTCTTAGGCCATCCCTCCTTCCTTCCTCCATTCCTTGGATCATCCTTCCTCCATTCCTTGGGTCATCCCTCCTCCTTCTTTCCTTCCTTCCTTAGGTCATCCTTCCTTCCTTGATTGAACCTTCCTTCCTTCTTTCCCTGCCTGGGTCATCCTTCCTCCCTTCCTTGGGTCATCCCTCTTTCCTTTCTTCTTTCCTTGGGTGAACCTTCCTTTCTTATTCCTTCCTTCCTTGGGCCATCCCTCCTTCCTTCCTTGACTCATCCTTCCTCAGGTCAGCTTCATATGAGCCTGATGTTCCTTCCTTCCTTTTTGTTTCTCATTCCATCTCCCTTCTTTGTCTCCTTCCTTCCCCACTTTATTTCTTGTCCGTCCTTCCTTGTGTCTGTATTTCTTTCCGTTTGTCCTTCCTGTTAGTCTCTGGTTTTTGTAGTCTCAATTAGAAATCCTTCCTACAGTAAAATATCCATCTATCCATCATTCTGGGGGGGTGGTAACTACCTCCAGCGGCATGTCGACATATCTGCCAATATTTGTTGAGTTTTTGCATTTATATTTGCAAATTTCACATGAAGAATGTTTTCTGTTTATTACACTGAAGACCTGTGTAATCTTTATTTGTCTCAATTTGTACTCCTCTGGCCCGATTAATGTGGTTTTGTAAATATACGTGTGGCTAAAACAAGTCGATATTTCTCAGATCCTTGACCTCCTGCACTTCCGAGACAAACTGACGGCCCTGCAGTTCCAGCGAGTTGCCACCAGAGCGGCGCTCTCGATGGTGCAGGAAAGGCCCGGCTTCGCTCAGCGCTACCTGCTTGCCCCGCTGCTCGCCCCGCTGCGCCGGTGCATCTACGCCTCTGGTCAGTAGCATGTCTGCATATGGGCTTGATGTTCAAATAGTTAACAAGGTAACTAAGTGGTAATCAGTAGTTTAAAAGACAAATCACAAATATTCAGAAGGGTCTTTTGAAGGGGGCCAGTGCAGCTCCTGCTGAAAAATCCAGCATACATCACGCAAAAAAGAAAGAAGAAGCTACCGAGCAACGTAGCAGCTGCACTGAGAATATGCTGAGTCACCTGTTGCCATGGTGATTCCCTGATTCCCTCCTTTTCTGAGGGAGACACACCTCTCTTAATCGGAAGAATGTAGGCCTCAAACAAACAGTCGCTGTATGAAAACTACAAGTCTTATTTTGATATTTTTTTAAACCGTGAGTGTCAGAAGGTTCTGGTGATGCTTCAGGTGAACTTTCATGTGTCTACGTTGTTTTTTTGAAGGAGATATGAGAGGTTAAAGACAACCTTCAGTTCTGGTTTTGAAAGACAAAAATTCACGCTGAAATATAAAGGGAGTGAATGAGAGTCTGGGAGTGTGATCTGCGTACTCTGGGTTGATTTCACCGAAAACTGAGAGCCCTCCAGCAGTGGGAGACACACAGGGTGAAAGCAGACAAAAATGCCTACGTTTGGGTGTATAAACGCTACACGAAGATATGAAAGTTGGGGCATAAAAGTAGTTTAAATCAAAACATTTTGGTAGAAAATTTAGAGCATGTGACGTCAGATTCTAAGCTGAAAATTTAGTGGGAAAATCAGAAAAAAAATCATCAAATTTATACTGATTTTTGTGAAAACCGTACAATGTATCAGAATGCCAATTCAGTCGAGTAAAGCTGAACTTTCTGTGTCATTTAAACTTTGAACAGTCTTTCTGCTGTTTTAATCTGGCTGAGCTGTGGAGCTCCAAACAGGGCTGGGTTTTCTTATTTCAACCACATAATTACTATTATTGTCTAATTGGAAATTTTTCCTTTGCAGTTTCTTGCAGCCGTATGATAACGTTGCAAAAACTGCTCGCATAGTGTTCTTGATTGTGCCACACACATTTTTTAAAATCCCGTGGAAAGAGCTGCAAACCAAAGATCTTGACTGAAATGGAAAAAGAAACTAATTTAATAATGGATTAATCATTAACTGGATAATACAGACTCAAAAAACGCCATTTACTGAATTAACAACACACTCAGAGCAGTAAATAAGCCAAAACTGTACAAAAAATGAATACATTTTGCATTTAAGATAAAAACAAAACCTTCGTCTGTAAATCTGTTCTCCCCAGTAGAATAATTTTAGCTTCACTTGGTTCAAATTCTGTAAAAAAAAAAAAAAAAAAAAAAAGAAAGAAAAATCTCCTATTAAGCATCTTTTGCTATCCAGTTATTAATTTGTTAATCCAAAAAATAATCACCAGATCAGCCCTACGCTGTATTGATGTAAAGTCAATCAGAAAGAGCTGAGCTTTTCACATGTTGATGTTAGAAGTAATTTTTTAGCTGCAGATGCATCCTTTGCTGCAAACTATAAAGCGTTCACTAAAGGAATGCTGTTATTGGATTTTAGACATTATAGTTTTTATTTTATTATTTAAAAAAAAAAAAGAATTAAAGTATTTGTTTATTTTCATTTTAATGTATTTCTATTTTGTATAAAAAAGGTTTAAATGAAAAATTTGCAGAACATGCCTTTTTTTTTTTTTACCCAATTAATCGTTAGTTGCGGCCCTAATATGAAGTCTATTTAGCGCTAGCAAATAGTTCAAAGCCACAAGGAACAAAATTACACTTAGAATTACCAAAAATGTAAATAAAATGTCAAGACATGTTCTCACAACAAGATTTAGGTCTACAAAAAAACAATCTCTGCAAAATATGTTGAGAATTTGGTTATTTTTGCCCTGAAAATTAATGATGAAAACCAAGTTTTTCCCCAGTGACCTGAATAGTTACTATTTAAAAACCCTGTAATCATCGTTGGATATATAGTAATATTGGATAAATTAGAATAAACGTCCCGATGAGTCTCGTTTATCAGATTTAAAGCACCTTTTGAAAACAGCATATTTGAAGCAGGTGCTAAACCTGCTTTTCATTAAGACCACATCTGTTTTTTTTTTTTTTAAAGGTTTGATGTGATATTCTAATTTTTAATGTCGTGTTGTCATTAGCTGTAAGTGGAAAAATCATCGCAGTTAACAGAAATAAAAGCTTTCAAACATCCATCTGTGTGTAGTTAATCAGTGTAATGTGTTTAACTTAGTGATGAAGTTCCTGAAATAAATGGGCTTTTCAATAATATTCTAATTATTGAATGACTCTGTAAATGTACAGTCTCTACATCTTTGGGGCTCACATGAACCCCTAACCTCCATCGCCGTCTCTTGTGTTTGTTTTGTAGTTGAAGAGCATCCACGGGTCGCTGTGGAGGAGGCGGAGCTCACTCGCTGTTTGGAAGACGTCTACAAGGTGACCTGAAACAATCTGAGAGCATGTGGTTAGAGCTGGACAATATGGCTGACAAACGGGCATCGCTGATTAGGTTTTCGTTTTAAATATCTGAAATACCGCCAAACCGGTAACGTGACCTTTCCTCTTTTTATCCACAGTTTTCGCTCCACGCCGTTGTTTATTTTTAAGCAGTTATGAGGCACGGTGGCAAAACCTTAAACTGCTGCTGCGCACTTTACGCAACCAGTTGTTGCTAGGCAACCAAAGAGCGAGCGGGTTCGTCGATGCCGCTCACCTTGCTTAGTCTTTCCTCTGCCTACATCCCCCAGAATGCTGTGCGGCTCTGGATCGGAGTTCAGCGAATACTGAGTATTTTATCAGACGAATTATCTATTGATATTGATCTCCTGTCTATCGCGATATATATATATATTGTTATTGATTTATTGTCCAGCCCTAGTTGTGGTTTTCCTGCTTTAGGATTTTTCTGAAAGAAAGAGAACTGAAAACCAGAGATCCATAAGATCCACTTCAAACGTCTTAGCAAAGTTATCCGTTGCGTCAACATGACACTCGTTCGTCCCTTGACTTTGGGAGCCTTTTTTCTCCCTGAATCATTCAGTTTGGTGGCTTTAAAAAAAAAAAAATCCTCTGGTTATGGTCAGGAATAAGACGTGGGCTGAAAACTGAGTGAAAAAGCAGCTGAAGTTCAAAGAAAAACTCTGACAGCTCCTGATCGAGATCACTTTAAAAGATTAGGAGAAAATCTGGATCTCGGGAATAAAAATGGTAGCAAAAGAAGTATAAAATAAACGCATTTGAAGAAGCCACACATCAGAGTCAGAAGGATTTGAACATATAAACTTTATTTAAAACTACAAAAAGTTATGAAAAACTTTTGAAATTCAGCTTCCCTTTGCTCTGTTGGGACGCTATAGCTCACTAGATGATGGCTAAATTTGATCAAGAAAGGAGCTGCTGAGTAATAAAAGAGCCAGAAACTCAGAAAATCCTGGGTTCGTGGTTGCCATAGCGATCCCATCCTTTTTCAGAGAGCAGCCTTCACAATAGTAAGTCTCAGAAAGTTGGGTTGTATCATAAAAGAAAAGAACATATCTGAAATATAACAGGAGTATTTCACAGGCCAGCATCTGGAGGAAGATGAACATTCGTGTGAATAAATTCACCAAACCTAAAGTGATTGTGTAAAAACTGTGGAAGGAATCAAAGTGTTTGACTGTTTGTTGCTAATATAAACGTTATATGGCGTTAGAAACGATTATTGCTGCATCAGGTTGAGGCTGGATTGATTCTCGTTAACATCTTTTTGTTTTTGGGTGTCCCGCGGCCGTCAGGTCTGGGTGGTCGGAAACAGTCCATCTGCAACTCTCCTCACGGCGCTCCAAGAAGTTCTTCCTGTCATCTTCACGCTCTTCTGTTTTACCAAGCAGAGCGCGTCCCATCTGCGGTAGGTTACAATGCTGTGTTTTTCTGCTTAATCTTCGCACCGAACACAAGAACTAAACGTGCGTCTTCTCCGTGCGCCACAGCGCCCCCTGTCAGGAAACTCTGCTTTGGTTTCTGGGCCACTCGGAGACGTCTGCAGCTCTGTCGTCGCTGAGGCAGCTGTCTGGCCTGAGGGAGCGTAAGAACGACGTGGCGGCGGAGTTCCGCTTCACGGCGGGCGGCGATGGGGGCGCCGGACTCGTCTGCAGACGGACCTGCAGGTGGCGACGCAGAGCTAACTCACGGTCGTCTGAGCGGTCTCCAACTGTCATCTTAACTCAGACTTTCTGCTGTAACCCCAGGGATGAGGATGAGGAGCTGTACGAGAAGCTGTCCGGGGAGCAGTGGAGGCTGGAGTGTCTGATGCAGCTGCTGGCTCAGCTCAAGGACTCCGACCTGCCCGGGGATTTCTTCCTGGACCTGCTGCAGGTACAACTTCCTACGTTGGTCGTGAGTCTGAACTCTGCAAGAGTGCGTAGCAAAAGACCCCTCCCCCCACATAATGAAAAAACATGCAAGTTGCAGAATAAAAACAAAAATAAAGCGAAGGAACTGTCCAACATAAGGAAGAGGATTAAGGCCACTGACAAAAGCACAGATTTCCGACTTTAATATCAGAGTTGTGACTTTTTTTTTTCTCAGAATATTAACTGTAATCCCAGATTACTGACTTTAATCCCAGATTACTTACTTTAATCTCAGATTTCTGACTTTAATCTCAGATTTCTGACTTTTTTCTCAGAATTCTTACCTTTTTTTTTCTCAGAATTTTAATTTTAATCCCAGATTTCTGACTTTAATCCCAGATTTCTGACTTTAATCCCATATTACTGACTTTAATCCCAGATTTCTGACTTTTTTTTCTCAGAACCTTAACTTTAATTCTAGATTACTGACTTTAATCCCATATTAGTGATTTTAATCCCAGATTAGTGATTTTAATCCCAGATTACTGACTTTAATCCCAGATTACTGACTTTAATCCCAGATTTCTGACTTTTTTTTCTCAGAACCTTAACTTTAATTCTAGATTACTGACTTTAATTTCACTTTAATCTGTCGTCTAAGAATTCTGACAGTTTTTTTTCCTCAGATTTCTGAGATTAAACTCAGAATTCTGATAAGTAGGTCTCATTAACACAACCAAACTAAAACTTTGCACAACGAGAAGTGATGAGGGTGCAACTCTGAGGCAGAGATGTTGTGCTGACGTCGGATCTCTTGCAGGAGCTGACCAGTTGGGCAGCGGCTTTAGATGAGGAGATGAAGGATGAAGAGAAGGTGGATGTGGCAGCCATGACGCTGCTGGAGGTGGAGCAGCAGCTGCTGGGTGGAGCTGAGAGACAAGCTGAGAAGCTAGCTCTGCTTCAGGTGTTGGCTGTGATGGTGGAGTGTCTGGAGCATGAGCAGCTGCTGAGGAAAACCTCACAGGTCAGTGCGGAGATGGATAGATGGATGGATTTAGACCACTCATTGTATGGAAAGCCAAAAGTGCCACAATTCAGTCAATTAAAAATTATTTATTAATGTGAAAATTTGTAAAATAACTGGATCTGTATGTGTCAAATAAATTATTCTATCTTTATCTTCATTAAATAAATTTAGAAATTCTTTTTTAAATTCATACATTTTTCCATCAAAATCACTCAGCGCGCCAGGGCATCTTGCGGTGTTTGAGTGGATTATGATCTCCTGTGAGTAACAAAATGTTCTAGAGTCAAATTTTAGTCCAAGAACTGGAGCTCGGTTCAAACTGGGTCACCAACAGGACAATAACCCCAACTACAGCCTCTAGGGGCTGCAATTGTCTAGTCAAAGCCCATACCTCAACTTCATCTAAAGACAGCTGTGCAGAAGCAACACTAGAAAGAAGAGTGGCTCAGTGCACTGCAAAAACCCAAAATCTTACCAAGTGTTTCTGGCCTAGTTTCTAGTGGAAATATCTTGAACACACTTAAAATAAGACAAAACTAACTTACAAGTAACTTTCCAGCAGATGTAGGAGCTGGTTTTAAGTCAATAATTCCTTAAAATTGATGAAAAAGTTCTAATTATCAGTGAAATAATCTGCCAGTGGAACAAGATATTTCAATTTATAATATGTGAAAAATTGTCTTGCCAGTGGAACAAGATATTTCAATTTATAATATGTGAAAAATTGTCTTGTTCCACTGGCAGATTATTTCACTGATAATTAGAACTTTTTCATCAATTTTAAGGAATTATTGACTTAAAACCAGCTCCTACATCTGCTGGAAAGTTACTTGTAAGTTAGTTTTGTCTTATTTTAAGTGTGTTCAAGATATTTCCACTAGAAACTAGGCCAGAAACACTTGGTAAGATTTTGGGTTTTTGCAGTGTGATCAACAGAAAACCATTTCTAAGATGTTTTGCTGTTTTTTGCGGTGTTGTTTTTTCACACACTGCTTCTGAATTTAGTTTACTTCTATCAAGATTCATCTGTTCTTGTTGCAGGTTGTGGACTTCATGGTGTCCCTGCTCCAGAGGGCCTGCGTCGGGCTGGGTGGGGCCTCAGCGGCAAGCGTCGGGACCCCAGTGGAGAGCCAGACGCTGAGCATGGGGATGGGCCTGGTGGCGACGCTCCTCTCTGCACCGCAGGTACTCATCCCTCAAACTGCTTGTGGCTCCTTCAGCTGCACCAACTCTGCAAGCGATTGATTTTCTGGTTATCGCTTCCTAACTTTGACCCAGCAGCTCAGCACCGAGGACTACTCCTGTATGTGGAGGCTGCTCCCGCCTCTGGAGGTGCTGACTCAGCAGCATCCCGATGTGGCCATCCAGGAGCTGGCGTCCAACCTCAGAGCCGTCATCGCAACTCACGGCGCCTACCGGCCTGAAAACCTCGCTGACGCTGTGACAAACAGCAAAATGAAGAGTGAAGGAAGAAACCAGCAGACGCCGGTCGGCAGGTTCCCCCAGTCCTCACAGCATCCGAGTCCAACGGGTGGGGGAGGGGCATCCGGCTCAGATGACCCTGAACCGAACAACAAACCGCTCTCTGACTGGCTGCTGGAGGCGTGTGACCCAGATGTGCCCACCCGAGCGGTCGCCCTGAGGGTCCTGACCCGGATGGTGCGACGCAGAGACCCAGAGGGCGTCCAGGCCCAGGGGAAGGTCCTCACGGTTTGTCGTTTTCGTGCGGATTCTTTTGTGAAGCTAATATGATGTTTACGATGGCATCTTTAAGGTTTTCAGTGCGATTCTTGTTCTTTGGTTTACGTCACATTTTTGGGTTTCATATTTCTCCTGCGGTGTTGGAAAGACCCAAACGATCGGCAAAATCTATAATTCAACAGAGAGTGGGGTTGGATTTGCAAAGAGAGGGCTTAAGGTTTTTATCCCGATAAATGGGATTCTAGTGAGAGGAGCGAGAAAACTTCTCCCCAGTTGGAGCTCCGTATCTCAGCCAGACTTCCCAGCAGAAACACTGTTCAAAGTTTAAACAGCTCACAGGAAGTTAGACTTCACCTCACTGAACCGGCATTTTGATCCCTTTTACAACTTTTACACAGTCAGTTTAATGCTCAGTTTTATCTCCACATGTGATGTTTATACATCAAAATGTAGGTATTTCTGTCTGCTTTCATCCAGTGTGTCTGTCACAGCTGTAGGAGTTACATGTTTCTGTCAAATCAACAGAGAGCACACCTCAAGCTCTTGATTAGGGCTGCACCGATTAATCGCATTGATTGTGACAAATCGATTATTGAAACAATCGTAAACTAATGTAGTCACTGATTAATCGTTAACGGGAGTATACAGACTGTAAAAAAAAATAAAAAAGCCCGTTTGCTGAAAAAAACGACACACCCAGAGCAGTAATTAAACCAAAACTGTACAAAATATGTCTACATTTTGCATTTAGGATAGAAAAAAACCTGTCTGTAAATATTTTCTACCCAGAACTCCTCAAGTTGAAGTTTTAGCTTCACCTGGTTCAAATTCACTAAAGGAAAGCTGTATTATTGCATTTTAGGCAATAAAATGTTTATTTTCCTATTTAAAAAAAGGAATTTAATTATTTGTTGCCTCTTTTAGTGTATTTCTAATATTGTATAAAAACGCCTAAGAGGTTATATTAAAAATCTGCAGAAGGTTCCAATTTTTTATTTATTTATTTTTTTTTATTTTATGCAATTAACCGATAACTAAAATAATCGTAACAGCCCTCAGCTTCTTCTTTCTTAGATAAATCCACGTTTGAGCCTCTCTAAGGACCTAACAGAAGGAAGCTGAAGTACACCAACCTCTTTATTTTCCTTCTAAAATGTCCGAGATTGTTTTAAGAATTCACCTGGTTGGCAAATGTTAGAAATGTCGCACCCAGTCAATATCGAGAAGGCCAGAACTGATGGTGAAATGATGATTTAATAAAACCATCAGTATCATCAACCAGCGTAAGAGCTAGACAAGAACAAATAACAGTAGTTACAATCATTTTCACCATCCGTTGTTGTGCACATTACATTGGTACAATTCTTTTCATTAAAACAAGCAATCACAGATTTTTCCATAAACATTTCAAGTTACTCAATATACTTCAATCCTAGTTACTAATCTTGTTCTCTTATCAACTAGAGCTAAAACAGAGTTGCTTTTAATCCTTTTTTCTGTTTTGTTGCTAACCTTTTCATGTGTGTTCGGTTACCATAGCTACGCTCATAAGTAAGTTACCAAAATAAAAGCATATAACCTCAACAGTAGTCACAATAAACACAGCTGGGCTTTACAATAAATAGAAAGCAAAGAGGACTGATAAAAGGATTTGGTTAAATCCTAAAATTGTTACAAAAGGGAAGGTTATATTCTAACAGCTGCAGTAAAAACATCAGTTTATGTATCAAAACAATTTTAAAAATTAGTTTCTCAGCAGTTCCCTCTGCAAAGCTGCACAATCAAGTCGAAATGCTCAGTATCATGATTACAAAGGCCTGCTGGGATGCATTATTGGGTTACTGCATGGCAATAACGCGTCTTTCCAGTTGCATGGCTTCATGAAATTACCTGAAACGATTCATTGTTGAGTTTTGGAGGCAAATCCAGGAATTTTCCAGGATATAATTCCTGGATTCAGGAGTTCTTGTTTGCTCTGCAGTCTGAACGGGAGCAGCAGGTTTCTGGTTTCATCTTCGTCCCCTGGGGCGTTCATAATTGATGAGCCAGTCGGACCTCTTCCTCAGTGGGACACCGCTGCTCTCCTGGGGGCTTGTTAAGGTGGTATTGTCGGGAAGCGATGCCCCTTATTTAGGGATTCCCTTTAGTTGGAAGCCCCTGCTGATGCTGCAGAAACCCCCAGTATTGATTTCTCTCTCTGGTTTCGTTCTTGGATTCTCCTCAGATCTATCATCTGTATTATTCTCTCTGATGTTTGCTTCTAACATCTGTTGACTGGCCGATCCTCGGGTCCGGCCGTGCGTAATTCCCCGTCTCGCTGTGTTCTGTCCAGCTCTTCCTGGAGAACCTGGAACACGAAGACTCGTTCGTCTACCTGTCCGCCATCCAAGGTAACGCCTCAGCTCTGCTGCTGCTGCTGCTCGCAGCGCCAACAGTGACCGAGTCCAAACTGTTTTCAGGTCTGGCTGTTCTGGCTGATTCCTACCCGGGTCAGATCCTCGATAGGCTCCTCAAAGATTTCCAACACGGTCCGTCGCTCCCTCCGTCCAAGAAGGAGCGCTCCCTGGAGACCCGGCTGAAGGCGGGAGAGGTCCTGATGCGGGCGAGCAGAGCGATGGGTGAGCATCAGACACTGCCGGGGTTGCTCTCATGTCACAGTCCATAAGTCAGACATCCTTGTCCAAACTTCAGACAACTCAGACGCCGTAAATGACAGCAAATCTGCAATCAGGGGAAATCAGTAAAAACTGGAAATGTACTAAGAACTCATCCCCAGTCCCTCTCTGAGCAGTGAATGCACCACACCTCAACGCCAGGTCACGCTTCGGGTTCGATGCTGCTACTGAGGAAAGAAACCTGATGTTGGCAGAGTGATACTTTTTTTTTCACTCCTTCGAAGTACATATGAAGTATGTGAGAGCCCTAATAGTGTTTCACAAACTTTCCAGCTTCTCACCCTCAAAGTAAAAACCTTAGCGGCTCGTGACCCCGACTCTTGGTTGAGCACACAAGGCGTTTTTACTCAGTTCGTTTTAACGCGGTACCATGGCAACACCCTCAGCATCAAGAGCTACTATATAAACCAGTATGTTGCTTTTTATTTATTCAAGTCCTGTTCTTTTAATCTTTCACACTGTTTATGAAATGCATATGCTTTCTCATTGCTATTTTTGGTTATTTTCTCAAGTTAAATCTCAGAACCCCAAGCTTTGGGAAGCATCTGCATTGTAAAACGTGGTGGAGGCAGCATCATGCTGTGTGTGTGTGTTTTATGTTCAGGGTGAGCTGCAAGGTTAGTTTGTGTTTGTAACGTAACAAAATTGTGGAAACACTTAAGCAGTGTGAATGTCTTTGCATCTGGCCATCACCAAATGTCCAAAAAGGTGGATGTTTATTCAGAGGGTGGCGGCCATTTTGAAATGCTGCAGCAATATCAGCCATCTGAAACAGGTTTCATCCTGCTGTTGGCTTTGGAACTAGCTGTGTTTGTGGGCGACACAAAGAACAGAGTGGACTGCAGCTGCTTCTGCCAAGCAGGGTCGGGTCGGTGGCAGTAAGACCCGACTGACCGGCGGAAACACAAACGGAGCACTGAGCCGTCATTCCTGTGTGCATTGATGCCCAAATCTGACCAAATTTACTTAAAAAATCATTTTCAGAGCTGAACTTTTATATACAGAAGAGTCTGCAGGTTTCTCAGCCAGCAACTGGGAACAAACCAGAAAGCAAACTGGGCCAGACATTCATTTAATGAACGTCCAGCCAGTTAAGAAAACCTTCTTATTTAAAAATCACAGCTTGGCCAACAAGACAAATTTTGGCCGGTCGGGACGTTCGAGTCAAACACAGCAGCTGTCCGAGGGGCAAACTGAAGCTCCAGCCAGTCTCCCGGCAGGGATATAAACACCCCGATTGTCCCAGAAAAGTGGCACGATGGGAATCTGGCACTCAGAACCAGAGCTGAGTCAGAAAAATACATAAATGAACGTAGCGAGACAGGAGTGAGACACAGCATCTCCTCTGACTGAAGGGAAATTTAAGCTTGAACTGATGCTTGTGAGCTGATTATTAAGCAGCGCGCACACACACACAAATATGGGCTCAAATCTTAACACGTTCCCGTTCTACACCAGCTTGAAAGTAGATAAGCCATCAGAAATGTTCAAATCTGCAGTTGAAGCTTCTTCTTTTTAAGATTTTGCGTCTCTATGTCAGCCTGACACCTCAGCTCTCTTCTTTTAAGCCTTTTATGGATCCGGAACCTAAAAGGCCACATCATGACGAACTGGTTTCTTATTTTTTAATCAGTTTTATTTTGAAAGTCCAGTTTCTAATCTCTCCTTGTGTTCGTGTTTTGGACTGGAAATCCTGACTTCTGCAGAACATTTCAGTAAATTCTCAATTTAACAACTTCTAACCAGGAACGAAACGCTTGCTACGATTAAAAGATCTGTGGCGGAGGCCGTGATGGATTCAAATAAGAGGAAATAAGCTGCTGCTGAGAAAATACCTCTGGTTACTATGGCGATACAGTTGTTTTTTTTTTTTTGTTTTTTTTTAATCAAAGAAAAGGTCGCAGTTTAAAACCTTTTGGTCATCTGGAAAAGAATGAACAAATGAAACACAAAATCAAAAAATGTAAACAAGTAATGAACAAACATCCCTGTGTTCATGGTTTGTAACGACCTCAGGTAGAGACTCACCTGTCCTGGGTGTGCAGGACAGGCCTCCCGTCCATCAGGACACGTCTTATTTAGACGAAACAAATGAACCAAACTGTCATGTTTTTGTAATGCTGGAGGAAGGGCTGGGTTAGAAATTGATCAAATTTCTGGTTTTTGAAGAGTTGAGTTTTTTTTGAAAATCGTGATTATTTTATTTTATTTTTTTTCCACCAATGCTCTCCTTGGGTTTCCGTAGTTCAGAGTGACGTCAACACGCCCGGGTCCGCCATCTTGTTTGACAAACGTGCTTTACAGCTTCAGTTTATTTGGACTTTGAATTCAGGTCAACTCTACGACGGGATATTAGGGCCAGGCTATGATTTTAATTTTGACAATACAGTAATACATATATACATATAGTAATACGAGAACAAAGTCGTAAGACAATAAAGTCGAAATAATGCAAGAATAAAGCGTTAATATTACAAGAATACAGTCGTAATATTAGGGGAATAAAGTAGTAATTTTATGAGAACTTCGACATGAAAAATGCCAAAAAATGAAAATGAGGAATGTTGAGCATCTTGTGAAGTTATACTCTGGTATAAGTTTTATAGATAAACACACTTCATCTTTTAACACATCAGCATCAAATTATTATCAGTAGGAGGATTTTGAAACGACTGTGCAAACGACTGAATCACACGGATCGAGCTGCTCATGCTAGAGCTCCATAAGTCTTGAATCTTTTTTCTCATTAAAACGACTTTTTCTTGTAATTTCAAGACAAAATTGCATCTTTATTCTGCTAATATTATGATTATATTCTCATAATTAAAAATTCTTGTATCCTGGCTCTGATACTCCGTCGTACAACTCACAGGGACGATTGAAGTGAAAGCCACTTTTTGAAAATATTTTCTGTCATTTGTAATGTCTTTTTTTTTTTTTTAGAAAAGAAAGCGAGAAAAAAGAATCAATCAAAATCGAAACTGGTATTAAAAAATAAAAGATTTTATTTTGAAGCCATATCAGCTCGCCCTCGTGGGAGGAAGCCGGAGTACCCAGAGAGAACCCACAGGGAGAACATGTAGACTCCCTGCACCAGGACCTTCTTGCCGCAGGTCAACGGCGCTACGAACTGCAGACGGCATCCAAAGTTTCTCAGACGCCTAAAGTAAAGGACTTACGGCCGAAATACCACGTTTAATGTGAAAAGGGAGGCTCTTCCATCTTCAGAACCACCTGGAATCACCAGGTTTCAGCTGAAGAACAGCTGGTTGTCGGCTGCAGAACCTCGTTAACAATCGGGTTTATAAACCTTGCGTCTGTTCTTCCTTCAGGGGAACTGGCGCCCCACCTTGGCCGGCCTCTGCTGAGCGCCTTCCTGCAGGGAACCAGAGACCCGGAGCAGAGTGTCCGGGCCAGCAGCCTGTCCAACCTGGGAGAGCTCTGCAAGAGACTGGACTACTCGCTGGGACCGCTGACACAAGAGGTGAGAACTCCAAAGAAAAATAAAACCAGTTTAATGAAGCTATTTAGATGTTTTATCATGGCTTACCAGTATTCTAATAAAAAGCTCTGCTCCATGTTCTCCATTTGGATCAGATTAGCAGATTTTAAGTGTGCAAAGAAGCATATTAGATGCTTAGTCTGAATAAAATTTTACACTGCAAAAACTCAATCTTACCGAGTATTTTAGTCTAGTTTCTAGTAATATCTTCAATACACCTGAAACAAAACATAACTAACTTATAAGTAACTTTTCAGCAAGAAATAGGAGTTTGTTTTAAGTCAATAATAACTAATACTGATGAAAAAGTTCTAGTTATAAGATAAATAATCAGCCAGTGGAACAAGACATTTTAACTTATAATATGGGAAAAATGTCTTGTCCCACTGGCAGATTATTTCACTTATAACTAGAACTTTTTTTTTTTTAATCAATATTAAGGAATTATTGACTTAAATCAAGCTCCTATATTGTGCTGTAAAGTTACTTTTAAGTTAGTTTTGTCTTATTTCAAGTGTATTGAAGATATTTGCACTAGAAACAAGACTACAATACTTGGTAAAGTTTTGTGTTTTTGCAGTGTGCTGTACATGTCAAACTAAAATTCACCTAAAACATTCATTGCTCACAAAGATATAAATAAATAAAAAAATACTGGATTGTAAAAAATAGTTAAGACAAATTAAAGAATAATAACTTGCAAGATTTTTTTTTTTTTTTTTTTGTCCAAGAAAACCGTTTAAATGCAAAAATAACTGCACTGATCCAGTCAAAGTGGCCTGTAAATCATGTGAAATAATAGTAAATCTGGTCTAAATTAAGATTGTCCCTAAAAACCAAACTGTTATATTTTACAGGAACAAAAAACATAGAATAGTTCATGAACTTTTGAAGTTCTCCTGCAAAGATTTTTGACCCAGTAGTCAGAAAAAAATTAAATTAGAAGAACCGCTGATGAAGTTCTGCACAGGGAGAAACACATATTAGCAACCAAGATGGTTCCCAGACTTTTCTGCGCAAGACCCCAAACGTGTTGCGTTGTGACCAAAGTGGGGTCCTCACCCCAACTTTTGGAATCACTGAGCCAACTTCTCACTCTCAGGAAAAACGGCTGCAGATTAGAAGGGATCCAGGTATAAAGAGAGTTTTGCGCAGCTCCAGACCCTGACAATCTGACGCCACAGATCTACCATCGAGGTCTGCGGCTCCGGCGGCGACGCTTCATGTTCGCTGCCTCCATGAATGAGCTTCAGTGTCAGCCGGACGGACAGGATGCTTATTCATAAACCTGTGGTCCTTTTTTCACACTGACAGACGCTGTGTGTGTCTGCTTGATGTCAGACCGACACACCAGTCGATCCAGTTTGGTTCCATTGCCGAGCTCAGCGGTGTCAAACTGCAGCTGACGGAAAATAATCCTGGATTTTTCCTCATGAAAATGACGCAATTTGGTGAAAGGAGTGAAAGAAACTCCATGACTCAGCTGTGTTTTCCAGCAGAAACTCCGTTCAGAGTTTCTGGACTTTTCACAGCTTTTATTCTTTCACGGTTTTAGTTCAGCTTGGACCGCCATGATGTCACTCCAGAAACTCAAAAACCTCTCAGTTTAAACTGCTTTCATGCCCACAAATTCAGTTTATACATCAAAATGCAGGCATTTATGTCAACAAGTACATGTTAAAAAAAATAAAATGTCCTAAATGGAGTTAAATATTTTTTGTTGCTCGTTTCAGAAAGTTAAACTCGACAGCAAGTTTGATGATCATAACTTACAGAAAACGCAAATCCAGGTTTTATTGTCTCAAAATTTCGAATAATGTCTCAAAGATATAGCTAAGCCTGTCATGATGAGCAATAAATCAATTAATTGCATGATAAATTCTAATGAGCTTGATCATTTCCATTTGGACAACGATCATGAAAGAGATGCTCCCCTTCAGAGTCGGTAAAAATCCAGGATTTTGACATTTGACACCCAGGATGAAGTAGCACGTTTGCACCTTTCGCCTGTTTTTCCTGTCGAAGCTGAATGATTAATATTTTTTGAAACACAAATTTGGTTACAGAGACTTCATAATCCATGTTGATTATTGTTGTTCCGGTTGTTTTGTTTTGTTTACTTTGGATATTTAAAATGTTTTCCAGTTTCAGTCTTCAATGTTCTTTAGAAATTAAAGTTTTTGATCTTTTAGAGTGTACTTCATTAATATACCGTTGTTACTATATTAGTTGAAAATGATCTCAAAATGACAATATTATCGTTTTTCGCAATAATTTTTGGGGTGATTTATTGTCTAGTAAAGTTTATCATGACAGGTCTATTTCTAGCGTATTCAGAGAAAGTTGAGTGGAAGGAAAAAGTGTGGTATTAGCAACAAGGATGACCACAGCCTTGAGAGGTTTGTAAACCAAAATCCTTTCTAGAGTTTGAGGGATCTTCATGAGGAGGACTGAGGCTGGAGTCAGACGGATCCTAAACATGGGCTACAAGCGTCTAACCGGGGCTGAGCAGAACCAGAACTGGACTGTTGCTCAGTGGTCCAAAGTCCTCTTTCCAGATGAGAGTAAAGTTTGCATTTCAATTAGAAATCAAGGTCCCAGAGTCTGGAGGAAGAGTGGAGAGGACCCGAATCCACATTGCTTGAAGTTCAGAGTCAGCGATGATCTGGGTCGCCATGTCATCTGCTGGTTCAGCAAACTGGCCTGACCTTTAACCCCATAGAGAATCGATGGAGTCAAGAGGAAGATGAGAGACACCAGAACCAACAATGCAGATGCTATCAAGGCAACCTGGGCTTCCTGAACACCTCAGCAGAACCACAGGCTGATCTCTTCCGTGCCACGCCGCATTAATGCAAAAGGAGCCCCAACCAAGGATAGAGTACATAGAAATGAACATATTTTTCAAAAACCTGATATTTCTGTTTAAAATATCTTTTTTTTTTTTTTTTTTTTTTTTTAGATCATATTCAAGTATTTTGAGACACTGAATTTTGGGATTTCAGCCATAATCATCAAAACTACAAGAAATAAATGCTTGAAATATTTAATTCCATGTGTCATGGATCATATCTCCTACATAAAACACTGCAGACACATAGAAATGCACAAGCTGCTCACTGCTCAAGACTTTTTTTTTTTTTTTTCCCCACCTAACTTATGGTTTTCACGCAGGGACTGTTGGTTTAAAAGAGCGCTGCTGTGGGCTTCTGCGCCCTAGAAAAAGGAGGGAATCACCATGGCAACCAGTTATTAAGAACTGTCGCAGAGATTATGTAGCGAGTCCTCGGTTTTCACGGGTTTAGCGTTCACTGGTACTTTTGCCTGTAACCGCCGTGAGTAAGAAATGGTGCCGTGTTTCTGTTGTGTGTCTTCCGTGCAGCTGAGCTCCTGCCTGACGGCTCTGATCAAAACGGAGAGGGAGGCCGAGGTGAGGAGAGCTGCCGTCCACGTCATCGCTCAGCTGCTCAGGGGCCTCGGCGACAAAACCACCCAGGTGACAAACACACGCTCTGCAGGAGACGGTGCGACGCGCCACGTCGCCCTGAACGCACCGTTCCCACGGTGAAGCATGACAGTGGTAGCAGCATGCTGTGGGGAGGCTCTTCTTGGATGGAGCCAAATCCAGGATTGGAGAGAGCTAGAGACATTCACCTCAAGAGCTGCGACTTGAGTTGCGTTAACAGGTGGTTCTGCAAAGTATCGACTCAGGGAAGGTGAAAACGTGCAACGCTTTCTGGGTTTTTATTCGTAAAAACCGTCTACAGCCTCCAAATGTGTCATTTTCATTCTGCTTCACAACTCTAAACTACTTTGTGTTGCTCTGTCACATAAAATTGAAGCTGTGCCTTGCTGGTCCGATGTTGGGCTTCGTGTGTGGAGGAAACCTCCTGACCTGCAGGTGAAACCGAGCCGGTCGCTGTTTGTTCTGTCTGTCAGGTCCACAAAGCAGCTCCTCGACATAATGGATGTTTCTCGAAGCTCCGCGGCTTGTAATTTTCCACCTGGTGGTCTCTCAGGTGTGTTTGTGTTTTCTTTTATTTTCCTGCCCCGGGGTCAGAAACTGCAGCGTGGCCTCTTCTTGTTTCCTGCGGCTCTTCGGCCCTTCTGACAGCTGAAAGGTTTGATGTTGGTTAGAGTTTGACAGGTCCTGTTATAAATCTGGGAATGGAGGCTAAATGAACAAACTCATTCTGGAACGCAGGTTTCTGGCGTCTAGATTTCTCCCACTTTTAGGTTCCTCTGTCTAAAGACGTCTTAAACCACCTCGGCTGAGTCGCGTTTAAAAAACAAAATCACTGCAACTCTGAAAAAATGTAAATTCTATATGTCAATTTGTTTTTATTAACATTTCATCTTAAATTTGCTTTTAAAACGCTGTTGCTGAAGTTGCGGATTACTTTGTGTTTTTAAGCTTTTAGGATTAAAGGACAAATGAAAAGTGGACGTTGTTAGAAAATGCAAAAACATCGAAGCACAGTTGCTACCATTCAGCAGGCTTCTCATGAGTCAGCGTTTTTTTTTTTTTTTTTTTTAAACCCTCAGTGTTGGAAAAACAACATACAAAAAAATCAGTTAAAGCTTGTGGCTCAATCAGGAATAAAGTGCAGTGACGTTGGTGTATGGAGAGCCGAAAGGAACAAAATTAAATTAAAAATGCATCATTAAATCATGAATTAAATGTACCATGAAATAAATAAATTTTAAACTAGTGGAGTTAAACAGATCAGTGTTAGCCCCGCCACTCAACTTTGATGAGCGAGTTTGATAGATAAAATTATTTCAGACTCCAAAAAATAATTAAATACAAAATTAGATCAATTATCTGCATCGCCTGTTATACGTTTTCATTTTAATGATTTAATGACACATTTAATAAATTGTCTATTAAATAAATTATTTTACTTTGCTATTTTATTTCAGATAAACACTTATTTCATGGTACATTTAATTAATGATTTAATGATGTATGTATTTATTTAATTTTGTCCCATTTGAACCTCGACATTGGTGGTGATATTTTGCTCCATGTTTTCAAAATGAGATGAAATCTGTAATATTTTCCCCAAAGACACTAATGGGATTTTGGTGAAAGGAGTGAGAGAACTCCCGCCATTTTTAAAGCTCCGTATCTCAGCCATCCTTTCCAGTACAAACCTCATTCAAAGTTTAAACGTCTGATAGAAAGTCGGTCTTTACGTGACTGAAGTTGGATTTTGATGCATTTTACAGTTTTCACACAATCACAGTTTAAGTTTTGATGAATTTATATTCAGATTTTCTCAAGGAATATTCAGCTTAGAGTGATGATGTCACACACTCTAGATTCTGACACTGTGAAATATTCAGAATCTTTTTTCATTTAAACTGCTTTCACGCCCACAGTTTCATCCCCACATGTACAGTTCATACATCAAAACGTAGGTATTCTTGTCTACTTTCACCCAGTGCATCTCCCACTGCTGTAGGACTTACAGTTTTCTGTCAAACCAGCCCAGAGTGCCGAGAGCACACACTTAATCGCTCATTCACTCCCGTTATATTTAGGGTCTGAATTTTTCCTTCTAAACTGGAATTGAACCTGTCATATCTGCTCCATAAAGCACTGTAGAGCCATAAAAATGTACATGTTTGGTCACCGGAAGGTTCTGATACTTACGAATCAAGAATTGTTTCAATATAACTTAATTTTTACTCGGTAACTGAGGTTGAAATTCTAGATTAAGACAAAAAGCCTTCAGTCACCATAGCAACGAGTGACTCAGCTTTTTGAGAGTATCGAGAACAGTATGGGGAGAAAATGCTGCCAAGCAGAGGTAGCCATTGTTCCACTGGCAGATTATTTCATGTATAACTAGAGCTTTTTCATCAATATTAAGGGATTGACTTAAAACGAGCTCCTACATCTGCTGAAAACTTACTTGTACATCAGTTTTGTCTTATTTCAAGTGTGTATTCAAGATATTTGCACTAGAAAATAGACCAAAATACTTGGTAAGATTTTGTGTTTTTGCAGTGAACATCTGTGTCATCCATCCTGAAATACAAAAAGTCACTAAAAAACAAAGAGATGATGAACTTTTCAAATCTAAAAGTACAATATTTCCTTGAACTGGCCTCCTTCACCCTGACCTTTGTGCACCTGCTCAGCTGGGGTGTGGCTCCTGTTTTCCAGCTGTGGGTCCTGGTCCAAGTCCTGTCATTACTGCAGAACCAGCTGTACGAGCTAATAACACAGAGGGATGTTGGAGCAGTAAAAAGCGGGATGGACTGTGCAGGGGGCAGAGGTCAAAGCAGGGCAGGATTGAGTGATTGTTGAGAAGATGGGAGCCAAAGTGAGAGAACGAGGCCTCCAAAGATCGATGGATAAAAATCGTTAGAAGTGAAACCTGAGAACCGAATGATTTCTGTAGATTTCCTTTGGTTAGAGAAAGCATAGCGACGTTCTCCTGACCTGTTTAAACCCATGTATCATATGCGCTTTGTGTAACCCATCTCCTTGCCTCCTGCAGGTTCTCAGCGACGTTCTCCTGGACCTGTATCGGGCCCTGAAGTGGGTGGTCCGCTCAGACCCGGATGAGGTGACCGTGCTCCATGCGCAGCTGGCTCTGGAGGAGCTGGATGACGTGATGAAGAGGTTCATCTTTCCAGAGCAGAAGCTGGAGAAGAAGATCGTCGTCCTACCGTAGAACTTTGAAGAGCAGAACTGCCAAGCTGAAGCTGTAAAACTTAAATTTCCGCACTGAGGAACAATAAACAAAACTTTTATTCTTTCCAAGGTGATGGATGTCAATAACTGTCTTTCATTTATTTTATTATTATTAATATTATGATTATTTCCTTATATCCGGACCTATATGTGGTGTGAAAATAAACCATAAATTGGTTAATCCCAGTAAATATCAATATTGATTTAGCGGGAATAAATGTATTTCCACATAGGGCCAAGTTAGTTTTAATATATTTTTTTCTAAATAAATAAAATCATCATACGAAAACTGCTTTTTGTATTGAGGCAGGTGACCTTCGTCTGATATTAAAATGTCTTTGATTTGGAACATTTAAGATTGAGCTGTTTGGGTGGGTCAAAGAGAGGATTTCCAGCCTAAATGCACTTATACCAGTGGTCAAGCATGGTGTCGGTGGCATCATACTCAGGATCGGTTTCTCTTCCAGTGATACTGGTACATTCAGCAAAGTGAATGGTACTATAGAGGAGGGTTTTCTTCAAATGCATCTGACTGGAAACCAGCCAGTTTAGATGAATTCTTACTTTTCTGGGTCAAATATTCAACTAAGACCACGCTGAAAGTCAGGGCCATTTCTAGCTTTGTGGGGGCCCTTAGTTTATCAAACTACAATGATGAGATTCTTAACTCTTTAGATGGTCGACTAAGACACCACATTCTATCACACATTACAAGCAAAACAGGCTACAGTTAAAATTACACATATTGCGGTGAATTAAACCAATAATAAAAAACTATAATATAAACAGCAATCCTCTATATGTTAATAAAAAAGATTTTGAGTGTTTATAAAAAAATTCCCCGCTGGAATCTGAATAAACAGGTCTGACGTCAGTCGTTCCCATGGCAACAGACTGTTCATTCACATGTGACATTTTCATGAAGACGTCACAAAATTCTAGCTAGCTAACAATTAGCCAAGGCTAGCTAGTAGGGCAAAAAAATTGCAATTAAAATAAAAAAGACGTTACACCTCTACTAATCCAACCCTCATCATTAACAAATTCGTCACCTTTATCCTTTGATCGTTTTTCTTCGTCCGTTGTCTTTTCTGCCGTTTTCTGGGTGACTATACTTCTGAACGATATTTGTCTGTTTTAATTTTCTAGCTAACCTGCTACCTGTCGGCGGCCGCTACGTCCAGCGAATATGATCTAAGTATAGGGGAAATAACCCCAGTCAAAGTTAAACTTTGTAGTCTAGTTTATTTATCTCTTTAATTTTTAAGTTTAAGACATTTAATTTTCCAGAGATGAGGCTGAACATGCAGCTTTGGGGCCCCCTGTTGGTTAGGAGGTCTTAAGCAGTCGCCTGGTTTGCCTATCGTAAGAAACGGCCCTGCTGAAAGTGTTTTAAGGGTATAAAAAGTTGTGGTTGAGGTGCTAAGGGACGTTTAAGCAAATATTAGCGAGGTGTATGGGTATATTTGAGCCTTGTGAACAATCAAACTTGTCATTGCAGTCTTATGTTGAACAATCTTTTTAGGCTTTTATACAGTTTAGTGAATTTGAACAACAAAAAAATAAAGATTGCAAGACTCTAAATTGCAAGGAGAAAAATATATAAAAAACAAACAAACAAAAAAAAAAACCAAAGACTAGGTCAGGAGTTGTATACCATGGATCAGGAGAAGGCTTTTAGCAGGAATAGCTGAATAAGACTCCTACTCAAAGGTGTCTCTCTTTTTTTTTTTCTCCCACTGTGTCTCACTGTTTAGAAGCCCAATGCAGTCTGGACTTCATGGTGAGAAGATCTGGGCAGAAATGTTCAATAAAGGCTGCACTGCTTTGTGTAAACGAGTCTATGTGTGGTCGAGAGTCTGAGAGAGAGGAATTCCTTCTTTTGTTGTCGTTTGTTTAGGAAAAGGCTAACAGGGTATAAGGGTTGACCCCCTCGTCTGTCTCTATATGAATATGCAACAGTCAGACCCAACAACGGGCTGAGTTGTTTGCAGTCTCGGAGAGCTCCCCCACAGCGGGACCCCGCCTGTCTCCATCTATCTGCAAAAACCTCGTCTCAGATGTTTTACCAGAAAAACGCCATGCAGTGCCGCTTCATGTGCACAAATGTATAAAACCATTTTGTCTGTCTCAGCAGAGGCTTTTCATACCACTGGAACAGATGGAGACCCCAGCTCTGTGAGCATATTTATCTAAAGTCTGCAGATGTTTTCAGAATGAGGCAACATTCAGTTATTTTGGCTTAGGAGCTCGTAGAGTCTATAAAAGGAGAAATGTCTCAGAGTTTTACAAAGAGGAGAATCTGTGAAATCTCTTCAGTTACTGCTGCTCACTGGTGTGAATAATCAGCTCAAACGTAGATGGTCTTTGCAGCACCTTGATGGGGTCTTAAGGGGTGTATTAACTTACTCCCCATTACATATGAGAGCTGATAAACCACCAAGTTATTGCAATAGACTTGTTCATACAACATCCCACTGCATTGCTCAACGTGATGTAAAAATACTGAGCAGTTGGGAGCTTGCCGCGCTGCGGAATCTGATGGATAGGCTCAGAAACCTCCCTTAAAACACTTCCACAGATTGTGACAAAGACATTGGAACAAGCCAGTGCTAGCATGCTAGCATGGTCTTATTTTGTTGCATGTTGCTGCATCCTGTCAGGCTGTGGACTGGGGCGTGGTGCCATTGTGGGAATGAGCTGCTGATGAGAGAATGTTAGAGACAAGGAAAACAGCTAAAACATTTTGCTGAGTACAAGCAGCATCATGATTACTTCACACCGGTGAAGGTTTTTGTAGCGTTGTTATGATTCAGCCACACTCTAATAGGTGTTCTAGTGGGCGTGGATTAAGTGGTAACAGCTAAAACATGTTATGGGTTTTTGCACAAGCGTTCGTGCTTTCCTTCAGTGGTGGGCACACTTCTGGTAACACGCTAAAAGCGTAGCTAATTTTTTCATTTAGCGCTTTAGCGTTTTTGTTAACTTTGAAAACGTTTAGCACACTTAGCTTCCTCTAAATCAATTTTTCCAGATAAATTCTAAAGCACTGGTTTACTATTTGCTGTTTTGTAAACTTTCAATTGAATAAAGTTCAACATCTGTGTTGAAGTTTTGGTCATCGACTGTTAAGAATTCCTCAAGTAGTTAGAAGTTAAAATTCATGCTCTTACCTGAAAGTACCCTTTTAGTTTCTGGGAAAGCACAGTAGAAGTTCCTGTACGATGAAAGCACCAGGTCACAAATTACCTCAGAAACTTTTGGTACCATAGTAGAACCACATTTAGAATGATCTCATATTACAGCATAAAAAGTACCCTTTTACACTCCAAGAAATTAGCCTGCGAAGTTGGGGATATTTTTCTGAAAGTTTTCTGAAAGTACCATGTAAGATCTAGATAGTAAAGTTGCGGGAATGTAATCTCAACGTTCCAGACAGTACTCTGAAGGTACCCATGTTCCTGAAAAGTAGCCTTTTATTTCTAGAAAAGGAGTCTCTGAATCCTGGAAAAGTACTCTGTATCTTTGGGGACAGTTCCCTTTATGTTTTAGGAGGAAAAAACAACTCTTGAGGTCTGGGAGAGCATCTTCTAAGTTTGAGAAAGTAACCTGTAAGTAAAATCAAAGTTCCAAACAACACCCTTTAAGAACCTGAAGTTTTCCTGGTAAGTAACTTCTAACTTCCAGAAAAGTAACCCCAAAGTTATGATAGATAACCCCTTTAAGTTCATGAGTTGTGAGAAAGTACCCTATAGGTTCCAGAAAGTACCTTGTAAGTAAACTGAAAAAGTAACCTCT
The DNA here is from genome assembly GCA_014839685.1 of Anableps anableps. NCBI lineage: Eukaryota > Metazoa > Chordata > Actinopteri > Cyprinodontiformes > Anablepidae > Anableps > Anableps anableps. The sequence continues at coordinate 34,843,671 of CM026073.1, read as the reverse complement.
AAATTCCAGATAGTAAGTACCCTATAAGTACCCAGTTAGTTCCTGGAAAGTAACATGTAAGTGGCTTCAGGAAAGTACCCTCCATGGGGGGTTCTGGACAGGGGCCAACAGGTGCCAGTGCCCCTGTAGAGCTGGTCATGGCCCCTGTTATGAAACCAATTTTTTATGATGATATGCGCAGGCACAGAAACCGAAACTAAATGATCCCTTGGACAAGTTTTATTTTATCATCGTAATATTACATTAGAGTGTATCTAAACCCCAAATCAACTTTTTTGTTGCTGATAAACTGTCTAAATAGGTTATTTAGGTTTCCATCTTTATCTTTCTGTAAAAATTTTGACATTTTCGTGTAAATTTGTTTAGTTCTGCAATGTTTTGCCTTGACTGTCTCAGCCACCTTAGGTTGAATGGTGCCTAAGTAGTTGAATTTTCCTATTGCTTACAGCAAGACAGCTTGGTGCAACTACATCACAGCGGCATTCGGGTACAAAACCATCTCACTCAGACACACGGCCCCACCCGGTGGTGGGAGTTGGAATAGCAAGCGTGGATGCAGCAAACATTGATCGATCGTGTTACTCAGCTTTGAAAATTTGTGATTTATTTGCAATCTGGACACGGAGTGGAATGGGTCTCCTCTGGTCTGACTACTGGTGACGGTTTGCTGCAGGATGGACGATTGTGTCAAACTGCAGTGCTTAAAAAGTGGGAGGTGCTCACAGCAGCACTGGCTGCTTGTTCAGGACAAGACAGGGTTGCAGCGGTGCTGTGGAGTGTTGTTGCTATGAAAGTCTCCAACAACAGAAAAAAAAGTCGCTCAATTTGTTACAAGTTTTTTTTGTTTGTTTGTTTTGTTTTTTGGAAAAAAGTCTCTAGAGGGTTTGAAAGGTCATTAAATATAGCAAAAATGTAGATCAATTGGCACCATTGCTTCTTTTGTCCTGTCCATAGCCCCGTTTACCCCACCATTCATCCCCAAACTTGGCCACGCCCCTCATCGTATATTGACTCCGCCCATTTTGATGGAATTTTAACAATGAATTAAAAATTAAGATGTTGCACTTTTACACTGCAAAAAACACAATCTACCAAGTATTTTTGGCCGAGTTTCTGATGCCAATAGCTTGAATACACTTGAAATAAGACAAAACTAACTTACAAGTAACTTTTCAGCACGATATTGGAGCTTGTTTTAAGTCAATTATTCCTTAATATTAATGAAAAAGTTCTATCTGCCAGTGAGAAAAGACACTTTTCCCATATTATAAGCTAAAATGTTTTGTTCCACTGGCAGATTATTTCACAATAACTAGTACTTTTTCATCAATATTAAGGAATAAATGACCTAAAACAAGCTCAAGATATTGGCACCAGAAAATAGATCAAAATACTTGGTAAGATTTTGGATTTTTGCAGTGCAGCTTCAGCTGTATTGAGATAAGATCACAGTTTTTATCTGTTAGATCAGCGGTCTGCAGCCTGCAGCTCCGGGGTCGCTACTGGCTCTTCAGTTCGATGGCTCACCTAATAATCTAAACAATGAAATATTCCCCTGCTTTTTTGTTTGTTTGTTTTTATTTTTTTTTTGTATACTGTTTTTCTTTGGCCCCATGAAAGAAAAAATAACAACCCCCACCCTGGTGAATTTGGTGTAGAACTGCCACTGGTTCCCTCTAAGTTGCAGAAAGTACCCTATAATTACAGTATGTACCCAGGAAGTGTCTGTTAAGTACCCCAAAATTACCTCATATTACACCCAAGTTCCTAAAAGTACCCTTTATGTTAAGTTTCAGAACGTTACCTGCATGTTCCAGAGAAATACAGCTTTCCATCCATTACACAATCCCTCAGCTGCAAACATTTCAGAACATTTTAGGAAATTGTTGTTCTTCAGCTTCACATTCATGGACTATTATAAATAAATGTGATGTTTTACATTAATCATTTGGGGTGTATTATTTTTTGGAACAGTTATCTTGTGTGAAAGGTGCTTTATAAACAAACTATTGTATCATTACTCTTAAACCAATCCTTTAACATGATTAAAGCTGCAGTATGCAACTTTTACAAAAATATGTTTTTTTTTTTTCATATTTGTTAAAACTGTCTCCATGTCGTGACAGTTTGGTCTGAATCAGATAATCTGTGAAAAGATGGAGCTCCTCCACTTCCTCCCTGAGCTGCTGTTGCGGTCTAAAGAAATGCCCCGCTCCCGACCTGAAACAACCAATCAGAGCCAGGAGGAGAGGCTTAGCGCTGCCAATCACCCTCGTGTTCGCGCTGCTAAATGTGCTGATGGTGAAGAAACAACTCACCGTTCCAGGAAAACTGTTTATCCGCCATCATTGGTGGCCATGCTAACTAGCATTAGCATTAGCAGCAGGGAGTGTGTGAGCAGGATGTACATGAGGATGATTGGCAGCGCTAAGACCCTCCTCCTGGCTCTGATTGGTTGTTTCTGACTGAGTGGTGTATTTCTGCAGTTAGTACCGGGAGCACTGGGAGAAGGCAGATGAGCTTTATTTTTTTCCACAGATTATCTGCCTCATATTATACTGTCACAACATCATTATAATTTTAACAAATGTGTAAAAAAAAAAAAAAAAAAGTTACATACTGCAGTTTTAAGCCGTTCCTCGTGTGAGGAATGTGGGGGAAACTTATAACTGAGATGACCTTATTGTTTATCTGCCAGTCTGTTACTTGACCTGAATGAAATGTAATTGAGTAGCTTGGACAGTATTGATTCTCAGAGTCGCTGCGGTTCGTCCAACCTGCAGGACGTCAGCAGGGAGGAGAGGAGGAGAAGGTGGAGGGAAGATAAATAAAGCCATAAAGGATGCTTTGAGTCAGCCGGAGAGGTGGAGAGGAGAGGGGGGCTCCGCTCAAACAGTCTCCCCGACTTGGTGGAAGCTGGAGGCTGCATTGCAGAGAGAGAGAGAGAGAGAGAGAGCAGGTTGGGGTGTCCTGTGAAGGGAGGAGGTGTGGAGGAGTCGGCAGCGGAGGGCCAGAAGGGATGAAGTGACAGAGGAGAGAGGAGGACAAGGATTCAGGCTACTGCTGCTGCGAACTGGGGATGCAGAGAGAGAAGCTGATTCTGCAGAGAGGACCTGAAGGAAACCTGCAGGACAAAGACTGAATCAGGCCTGAGGGAGGGGGCCGAGTCCACCGCTTTGACCCCCAGACTTCACCTTCAGGGCCCATGGTTGGGATCAGGAGTCGGGATGGAGAGGAGCGGGGTTCGGAGTAACTGCAGCCCAAAAGCTGCAGAGAAGACTGCAGCGGCATCATCTGCTGGCTGAACAGCTCGGATCAATCCCGGCTGGGGGGGGGGTGGAGGGGCTTCATGCTACGGGACGGGACCAGTCCTGGGAGATAGAGGCAGGAGGGGGGAGGAGGAGGAGGCTGGCCCCCAGGCAGGGAGGAGGGTGGTGGTCTGAGCTGCCGGCTGTATTTTTGGATCTGGGATCTCCTGAATTAAGCGAGCAAGCTGGAATAAAGATTTAGTGTGAGCTGGAGAAGGGAGGGGGGCAGAACAAGAAGAGCGCTGTGCTGAGGCGAGGAGAAGGCTGGACGTCCCGGCTGGACGGACGGACGGAGATCCGGGGGGGGGCAGACGGACACAGAGGGTCCACTGGATCAGGAAGGTAAGTGCTTCTTTAATGAGACGGAGAGAGATGGGCTTAATTAAAGGGAATAAAAGCGCGATCAGACGTCTGTGATGGACCCAGATGAGGTTTGACGTCTGGCAGGTTGATGCAAAGGCTGAATGAATGGCCGTATTCAGAGACACAAACTGGATGGAAAGTTTGGAATAAGTAGCAGCTCGCCCACAGTGGAGGACAGTGTTCAGGTCTGAAAAGTTCATGTTTGCAGAGTGATGCAGGAAGAAGATTTTTCCTAGTTTTATTCTGTGGGACAGTCACTGAAAAACACGGAATAAAGACGTTGCATCAGCGCGTGTTTTACCTTCACTCTGAGCTGCTTTATTACAATAGTGCACTGCAAAAACACACACTTACCAAGTATTTTTGCTCTAGTTTCCAGTGCAAATATCTTAAATACACTTGAAATAAGACAAAACTAACTTACAAGTAACTTTTCAGCAGATATAGGAGCTTGTTTTAAGTCAATAATTCCTTAATTTTGATGAAAAAGTTTTAGTTATAAGTGAAATAATCTGCCAGTGGAGCAAGATATTTTTCCCATAATATAAATTAAACTGTCTTGTTCCTCTGGCAGATTATTTCACTAACTAGAACTTTTTCATCAATATTAAGGAATTATTGACTTAAAACAAGTTCCTAATTTTTTTTCTGTAAAGTTACTTGTAAGTTAGTTTTGTCTTATTTCAAGTGTATTTAAGATATTTGCACTGGAAACTGGACCAAAAATACTTGGTAAGATTTTATGTTTTTGCAGTTTATGAGAAAAAGCAGCTGCCGGTTTGGGTTTCTGTGGCCTCAGCTGTGCTGGACCTGCCTTTTCCCTTCATGTGCAGAAGATTGGGTTCGCTGATTTAGATTATGATGGAAAACATAAAATATAACCCTTATAGTTGAAACTTGTTTGCTCAAGAACTCAGAGGAGGATTTGTAGTCCCCACAAATATTCACCCCCTTTGGATGTTTTATTGTTTTTATTGCCTTTTCAAATCAATCATGATCGACAAAGTCGTTTTTGAGAACAGAAAAAATCTTTAATGTCAAAGTGAAAACTGATTTCTACAAAAATAATGACAGTTAAGTTAAAATATGTAACATAAAACAAGTGATTGTATAAATATTCACCCCCTTCAAGTCAGTGTTTAGTATTTGCACCTCTGGCTGCGATCCCAGCAGCGAGGCTGTGTGGACCGGTCCCAGTCAGGCTGCAGTTTCCCTCCATTCTTCCTGCTAAACTGTTCCAGCTCTGGGCTTTGACTAGGCCACTCCAGAACCCATCTCTGTGCAGCTCCGGCTGGAAGCTTCGGGTCGTCCTGCTGGATAATAAATGCTCTCTGAAGCCTCCAGGGTTTCTCCATATTCTGCTGCATTCGTTTTACCTTCTACCTTTACAAGCCTTCCAGGACCTGCTGCTGAGAAGCATCCCCACAGCACGATGCTGCCGCCACCACGCTTCACAGTGGGGATGGTGTGTTTGTGTTTGGTGTCCTCCAATCGCAGCGTCTTGTCTGATGGATGAAAAGCTCCATTTTGGTCTCATCAGACCAAAGAACCTTCTTCCTCTTCACCATGGAGTCTCTTCCCGCGTGCCTTTTGGCAAACTCGAGTCCAGCCTCGATCCGAGTCTTCTTCAGCGGTGGTTTTCTCATCGCCGCTCTCCCATAAAGCTCTGACTGGTGAAGAACCAACGCTTGTTGTCTGCAGAGCCTCTCCCATCTCAGCTGCTGCAGCTCGCGGCTCCTCCGGCGTCGTCATGGTAACCTGGCGTCCTCTCTCACCAGTCTCCTCCTTCACGGCCTCTCGGGTTGTGAGGACGGCCCGATCCAGGCGGGTTTGGACACGGACCGTGTTCCTTCCGCGTCTCGATGGCGGATTTATCTGAACTCCGGGGATGATCGGCGCCTCAGAGATCTTTTTCTATCCTTCCCCTGACTGATACTTTTCAGCAACCTTCTCTCTGATTGGTTGGAGCGTTCTTTGGTCTTCATGCTGTAATGGTGGCCAGGAGAACCGACGAACCGGTGAGTGGACCTTCCAGACACAGCAGTCTTGATGCTACAATCACCAGAAACACTCTCTGCTCTCAGGTGATCTCCATTCCTCTCACTGTGAGACGACTGGCACCAACTGGCCGGACCTCTGCTGACCCAGTCACTTTAAAGGGGGGGTGAATATTTATGCAGTCACTGATTTTATGTTACATATCTTTATTTCATTGTCATTATTGTGTAGAAAACATTTTTTACTTTGACATTAACGTGTTTTGTTGTGATTTCTTTTTGTCATAAAGCCAAATTTTGTTGATCATGACTGATTTGTAAAAGTAATAAAACGGTAAAACATCCAAGGTGGTGAATACTTTTTATTGGACTGTAGCTGAAGGTCCGTTTGGACAGGTTCTTTGCTTATTGTTGGAGTAATGCCTTATTTTCCATGCAATGCCGTCTTTAGCATGTCCTAATTCAGAAATCGCTTCATGTGTCTCCCTCCTGAGTAAAAAGTGGTGATATGTGCTTTAATAAGCTGTTCTTAGTCCTACTGTCAGTAAATCAGCCAAACAGCTTATATCTGTGGAAAATGCAGTCCTGGCAAGAAAAAAACGCGCAACCTTTTTACATTCTAGGCTTCTATGTATCAGGACATAAAAAAAAGCACTCCAGTCTCTCTGAAAATGATTGAAATCTAACGTCAGGGAAACAAAAACATGCAACAGACCCCGTGTTGTAATTTCTTATTAAAGCAGTATTTCTCTCTCTTCACTGCTCATTCTGCACACCTTCGTTTCTGGACAGCAAGTAGCTGCGTTTCCATTACAAAGCTGCTCAAATTTCTGTCAGTTTTCTGCTAATGTCGAAAAAACACAGTGTCGCAGCAGCGGTGTTTCCATTAAATAAGAAATTAAATTAAAATCACACGAGAATAAGCTTGTTCACGCGGTAAGTCATTAAAAACATGCCGCGCCATCATCCTTCAACTACTTCCTGTTGTCGTCTTCTTCGTGGTTTGCACCAACAGCGACATCCGGTTGTTGATCATGTGACTCGTGTGATGCGAATAAAGTGTTTCCATTGCAGTATGGCGAAATAAACCGATTTCAATGCGGCCAAAAAAAGCCCACCTCAAACCTTTTTCTCGAAAAAGGAGAATTTTTTCTAAAATGTCATGTTTCCATTGAGCGAATTTATTTTCGTTATTTCAAATTGCACAATTTCAAGGTTAATGGAAACACGGCTAATTAGGTTGTGATCTGGACTCTGACTGGACCTTTGCAGCACCTTGGTTGTTTTGTTTGGAGCCATTCTGTTGCACTTTTCCTGCTGTGTTTGGAATCCTTCTCCTGATAGATTCACATATTGTAGATGGTCGACTCACGACTAAATCACCACCTGTTCACCACTGTGCTTAACAGCTTGTAAAGTAAGAGGTGTTTGTGCTGAGATGCCGGGTTTAGTTTCTTGCGTTATACCCAAACATTTCTTCTTTGGTCTCATTTGTCTTTGCAAACCTAAAGTCCTGCTGCTGTGCTCTCTTCAGAGAGAAGATGATTTCTCCTACAGCTCTTCAAAATCTTCATATTTGTTTAGTCTTTTTCTAATTTCCCTCTCAAGACCTTTGACACTTAACCTGCTAACTGAGGCCTGAAGAGTCTGAGATGAGCATTGCATGGTCCAACACTGGGGCGAATCTGCTTGGACATCCACTCTTGGGAAGACAACCAACTATTCTAAATGTTTCCTGCCTGTGAACAAACGTTCTCTCTGTAGGACGATAGACTTCAGACAGTTTGGAAATGGACTTATAACCTTTCCCAGTTGATGAGCACAAACAACTGCTTCTCTACGGCCAATTTTCCATCTTAGCATTATGATTATGATTAAAACACACACCTGTCCGCTTCAGTGCAGCAAACTAAAAAAAACCCTGCATTTGTAGAGGTATTCAAGCACCTGGCTGCTCTTCTAGCTCATGAATCTTGCAGAAGCAGCAATAGCTTTTTCACACACGCTGCTTTTAGAGTCCTGTTTGGTCTCACTGTTCGCACATGTGCAAAGGAAAAACCAGCAGTTCATAAATTAACGTCTTCTAAATGTAGCTTGTGTTTACAGTTAGGACTTGGGGGTTGGTTTGTGGCAGTGAATATTCACCCTGATCCAATGTTAAGACAGGGCAAGAAATCAAACAGGTTCACCTTTTATATTGGTGGATCAGAACCAGGTTGTATGAAAAGCTTTGAAAAGCAAAAAGAAGAAAGAGGAGAAAGAGATAAAGAAAATTATTAAAAACTGCATTTAAGCTCAAGCAGGCTGGTAAAAGTTTAAGACTATTATCAATCAGACAGCTGCAGCTGATCCAAATGCTGCTGCTCGTGTTCCCATTAAGACGCGGAAAATACAGCACACCACCCCAGTTCTGAAGTCCATACACTGGCTCCCTGGAGCTCAGAGAATAGACTTTAAAACACTTCTGTTAGTTTATAAATCACTGAACAGCTTAGCACCAAAATACATTAAAGACCTGTTGTCGTTGTATCAACCATCCAGACCACTCAGGTCTTCTGGTTCTGGTCTACTCTGCATCCCCAGAACCAGAACCAAACATGGAGAAGCAGCTTTCAGTTTCTATGCTCCACTAATCTGGAACAAACTTCCAGAAAACTGCAAAACAGCCGAAACACTGAGTTCCTTTAAATCAAGGCTGAAAACCCACCTGTTTAGAGCTGCCTTTGATCAGTAGTCTGGACCATAAATCTGCAAACAAATCTGGGTAAGATCAGCTCCTTATCTCCAAAGGGTGGGGGTTTGAGTATAAATCAGTTAAATAAAGTAAGTGAATCATTGATCAATGTTTTTTAACGATCTTTGCTTGATGATCCCGGTGATTTTGCTGATGATTGTGATGATTTTCATGTGTATTTGCGAGATAATTTTGACGATTTTGCTTGATGATTTTGATGTTTTTGTTAGTTTTGCTGTGTACTTGATATTTTTATGTTGTGTAGCACTTTGAACTGCCTTACTGCTGAAATGTGCTGTACAAATAAACTTGACTTGACAATTATTCTTAAGACGTGAAAATATGCACATAAATTAGGCTTTCGTGTATATTTCTGTGGGATTTTCACACTCCCATATTCCTCTGATGGCAAAGGCAAAAAGGTTTTTTTGTTGATGAGCGCAAGCACGGCCTATCACAGGATTGTATCGCTGCCAAGTTTTTAGAGTTAGATTTCCTAAATGATCTGAAGGGCTATGGGACAAAAAAAAAAAAAAGCCAAGTGGCAGATCTCAAAAATGTTCCTGGAGGATTTGACTGGCTGTCCGTGACGACACAGGCAGATCCTCACTGATGCTGACTGCAGCCCAAACTTCCTCCATGAGAAAACCATCCCTCTTTTCTCCTGATCTAAACAACATTAGTGCTATTCTGCCTGTAATATAATAGCTTTTTAACAGAGGTGGGCACTGCTAACCAAAAAAGTTAGTTACGCTAACCCTAAATCGCTAATCTTAAACATTAGTTCTGCTAACGCGCTATATCAATATGGCATTTAACAGAAGCTAATGCTAAATGCTAAATTCAGCCGTTTTGATAACCACTAAGTGTAACTGACATGCATGTGTTACAACATAGCGTATTGCCCTCATCAGGATCGAATTTGTTTTTGCATGGTATGGTTGTGATTCAGGAAGTGATTCTTTGGAAAAGACCTTTCAATCATGGTTTCAGTTTCATAGCTGTTGAGAATTGCTAACTCTGTTGCTAATTTTTCCTAGTGGTAGGTCTTCGTTCAGAAAGAACACAGGGCATCAGTAGATTTCATCAGTTAATCCTAAAACACTAATCAATAACATTAGTTCCACAAATGCTAAAATACTAAACCAACATGGTATTTAGCAGAAGCTAATGCTAAGGCATTAAATGTTAAATTTAACCATGTAGATACCCACAATTTATTAGTGACACATGTGTTACAACATGGTATAATGCCTTCAACAGGGTCAAATTTGTTATTGCACTATTGCACACCTATCAGTGTGGTTATGATTCAGGAAGTGATTCTCTGGAACAGACCTTTCACTCATTGTTTCAGTTCTACAGTTCTTGATTCTTGTTAACTCTATATTGCTAACCTCTGCTTCACTCAGAAGATTTTAAACTGTTTACTGTAGAACGACGCAATCTAGGTACAGAGTAAACATCATTTACTGCACCACATCACGGGTGGAAAACGTAAAGAGAGGAAACGGAACAGCTGCGTAAAACAGTCTTCACCCACTTCAAAATAGGAGCATGAAAATTAATAATAATAATAAACGGCTAGCTACTTGAATTATTAACAGTCAATAACCAAAACTTTAAACCAAAAGTTTAAAAAAAACAGCCAAGTAAATTAGCGCTTTAGAATTTATCTGGAAAAATTTATTTAGGGGATTTACAAGCTTTAAACTCTAACGATCATTACCTGAGTCGTTCCTTTCCACTGTCGCCACATGCTAGCCCAGGAGGAGGGATTGCGACAAAGTCAATGACTCGATGCAATCAGCTGGGCTTCCTTAAATAAGCAACTTTTGACCTCTATAATCTGAATTTTGAAGAATTGGAACCTGTCACTATAACTGGATTGTGTTTTATTAGATATTTCTGTAAAGTGCCTTCAACGTGACATTTGTTGTGAATTGGTGATGTATAAAACCACTGAATAAGGTTTCTCAGTAAGTGTAGGAAGTAACCTGATTCTCACCTTTCAGAGTTCGTTTTTAATCATCGAACAACCTTCAAAATTTTGTCCAAACATCTCTTGAGCTGTAAACGCTTAACTCCTCCACAATTATCATCGTTAAGGTCTGTAGGAGAGGACATTGTACTTCAGGCTGCTCTGATTAGATGCCCTCTAGTGGTAACTTTGACCTGATTTACATTACCGCGGTGTATCATATTTCTTCACATCAAGCAGTTTAGTGTTTTCAGGCTTACTCAGCTCTGAATTTTATTGATCTTACACAAGAATCACTGACTCACCTTTTCAAAGGAATCAGGAAAGTGGGGGCTGGTGGGTGACTGGAGTGAATCATAACTCATTCAGGTTCATTCTTGCAGAAGGAATAAACACGTGGTGCCTGACGTTTCTGCAAAGTTTAATCTCTTTCAGCAGAGCACAGCTTGTAGGATAGATAAACACCTTGCACAGTGAAACTGAATCTGATTACAGACATCTCTGTCACATAATTACCTGCTGGCTGATGGGATTCTTCTAGGTATATAATCCCTTCCACACTTACCTTTGCTCCTCCCCACCCTCCCCCAGGTATTACTCCCTCCCTGCCCCTGCTATCTGAGTTCCCAGGAACAGGAACGCTCCTCGTGTAGCATCTTCAGGTCTGGGATCTGGTCTAGATTTCTTTACCTGTCAGCTAATTTGAAGCTTTAGGATTTTTGTCTAAAATATCTTTCAAGGAGATGAAACCCTCACCTGGATTTGGGGGGTAGAGAAATACTTTTTTGTCCAAATTTGTGACTTTTTTTTTTTTTTTTTTTTTGGAGGATTTGATTTGATGCTGAAGACTGCAAGATTTCTATGAATGTCCACAAAGGTGATGCTCTGTTTGCTCCCACTAAACCTTCCCTCTTTCACAATACTGATAATGTGTCACCTTATTGGGTTTGGTTTCTGTGGATTTCAGATGTTAAGTAGAAACTGGTTCTGTGGTGTTGGTTCCCTCAGTTTTCTGCTTTAGAAAGAAACACAAGCCATTAATCTGGGATAATATAGGCATTTTGGTCATTTTTGTTGGTGAAACATTGGGTTGCAGGCGTGCCAATTCCTCTGGTATGATAACGTCAGGGTTAATTTTACTTGGACCTCCTCATTCGTCTTGTCTGACTCCCAGTTCCCAGCCAGATCCTACCTCCTGACCTGCCGGCTGCTCGATAATCAAACCGTCCACGTTCTGTTTCCATGTGATCTGGCCTATGACCCCCAGGGGGTTCAGACGCCTGCTGCTGCTCTGGCCCGTTAAATCATCCAGCTCAATATTTTGATCCAAATGTTGAGCTGCAGCCCCTTTTCCCTTTTCTTCATCCAAAAACTTGATCCAAAAAGAAATCCCAGTAGAACATCAGGGATTGAAACGGTAACATTCTGCAGTTTCAAAGGGAATCAAGAGGAGAAAAATCCAGTCGGACTAATTTGTGTCCTCTCCGTTGTGTCACACACAGGAAACTATTGAACATGAATGCACTGTCTAATCTGTTAATACAGTTGAACCCAGAAGTTTACATACACCAAATAAAAAGATACATCCACATTTTTTTTTCTCACTGTCTGAAGTTAAATCAGACCAAACTTCTCTTCTTGTAGGTCAGTTACAATTACCAAAATTATTTCTATTTGCTAAATGCCGGAAAACATCAGGAAAATCATTTTTAGACATTTTTTTGTAACTGTCTTTGAATTCATAAGTTTACATACATTTGGTCAGTATCAGCCATCTGTTTTGAGAATTGCATCAATCACTCCTGCAGCAAAACATCCTACAAAATAATGCTACCAACTCCGTAGTAACAGATGGTGTTCTGAGACACTTCAGACCACAGTACGTCTCCAAAAATGAAGGTCTTTGAGTAAATTTGCAAACCTTGATCTAGCTGTTTATGTTGCCTTTTGAGTCATGGCTTCTTCCTCGCTGTGTGGCTTTTCAGCTCATGCACAGGAATCGTTTTACCATGAGAAATGACAATCCTTTGCTAGCCTTTATTGCACCAAAACATGTCCATCTCTTGGGACACAGAACCTGTCTGTGAAGCTAATACTTGCGTATAATTTATTGAAAAGATGAACATGGCACCCGCAAGCATGTAAACAGTGGAACCAAAGGATGAACTACGTTTGTGGAGGTCCGTAAATTTCTTCTTGACATCTTGGTGTATTTTCCCATGATGGCACACAGGAAGCAGTGTGTTTGAGGTGTTCCCTTAAAATACTTTCACGAGTCTGTCTCTGTTTAATAGGGCTGCCACTGACGATTATTTCAGTAATTGATTATTCTATTGGTTATTATTAAAGAAATCGGAACATTCTGCAGATTGTTTATTTAACCTCTTAGGCTTTTTTATATATATTAGAAATATATTAAAAGAGGCAAATAAACAAATAATTAAATTCTTTTTTAAATAAGAAAATATACATTTTATTGTCTAAAATGCCACAATATAGCTTTTCTTTAGTGAATTTGAACCAGGTGAAGCTAAAACTGCCACTTGAGGAGTTTTGAGTAGAGGTTTTTTTTTTTATCTTAAATGCAAAATGTTTACATATTTTGTGCAGTTTTGGCTTAATTACTGCCCTGGGTGTGTTGTTTTTTCAGCAAATGGCCTTCTTTAGAGTCTATATACTCCAATTAATGATTAATCGATTTCTAAATTAGTTTATGATTATTTCAGTAATGGATAATCACAATTAATTTGATTAATCAGTGCAACCCTACTATTTAACCTATCAGATGTTCATAAAGCAATGCCATCATCATCATCTGGGCTTTCCCAAAGCAGAGTAATTTTAGCGGATAAATAGTAAACTTCAGATAAATTCTCTCAGTATTCTGATATTTAGTAAATATGAGTAAATTTGGTAATCCTAACTGACCTAAAATAAGAAAAGACTGGTCTGATTTAAATACGGACAGTGAAATAAAAGGTTCTGTGTAAATTTTTGTGTAAATATCGAGTTTAAAGTGTATCTGTGGATGAAATAATATGTTGTCATGGCAAAAAATCAATCCAGGAGAAAATGAACAACATCCTGGCTCCACATCTAAATTACGTTAAGCTGGGTTGGAAAAATTTGGCACAATGTTATTTTTTTAAAGACGACATTCTGTTTCTTTTATCTGGGAAAACCCAAACCTTTTTGTATAAATCATTGTTCAGCAATGTTAGTGCGCGGAATGAGTCGATCATTTAGAGACACCAGGATTTGTACAAAGCTCTGATTTCTGATTAACCTGCCTCTAAATCCCTGTGATGACACATGAGGATAACTATGGAGAAATGTTTGGTTTGTGATCCAAAGCTTCATTCGGCAAAATTCTGCCTTGTTTGTCAGGACTCTCATATATCCCAGATCATCCTGCGTCCACCACAGTGAAAATCTGCCAGCATGTAAATCAGTACGACCACTCAGATTGGGCGATAAACCCCTCCGTCCCACAGAGCTGAATGTAATGTCAGGAAAATCAGTCTGTCTGTGCTGTGAGAGTGGCCAGGTGGGGGCTGGAGGTAATTTCATGAATGAAAGGGCAGAATTGTTCCTGTTTCGACTGGTGCTGAGCTCTGGCCAGACCCTGCCTGGCTTTTAATTAGAGCTATTAACCCAGAGCAGGGCAGACTTGGAGGTGGGGATTGGTTACACTAGCAGAAGTCAGACCTCTGAGTCCATCTGTGATGTCAGTGACGGATGCTGGTGTGTTTTCAGCCGACAGACGTTCATGAAAGCTCAGGAAACGATGCTTCACTTGGCAAGCGTAGGATGAACAAGCTCTCTCTGTCCAGAGACGAGCTTCTCTGTACCTGTGTCTGAAAACCACATTCATTTTCCTCACGTATCTGCAAAATGGAAAGGATATCAAATACCTGCTTGAATTTCTGTTGCAAGCACCAAACTGTGACTTTAAACTAGAATCAGGAAGATGATGATGTTCTCACGGGATCTCAGCATATACAGCTATTTGGTCATACCCTAAAAATGCTTCATATTTGTTAAATAGTTGAAGACAAAGACAATAAAAGTGCTTCTTTAAACATTTGGTTGCAGATCTGAAGCAGAACAGTACCTTTTGTTTGAGTAAACACAGTATTCTTGCTTTTCAAGTAACGAATGCGCTGCAAAAACACAAAATCTTACCAAGGAAATATCTTGAATACACTTGGAATAAGACAAAACTAACTTACAAGTAAATTTTCAGCACCATATAAGAGCTTATTTTAAGTAAATAATTCCTTAATATTGATGAAAAAGTTCTAGTTTGTGAAATAATCTGCCAGTGGAACAAGACACCTTTCTCATATTATAAGTTAAAATATCTTGAAATGAGACCAAAGTATTTGGTAAGATTTTGTGTTTTTGCAGTGTGTTGTGTGAAGATGTCCAACATAAAGAAAAAACTTCCAATAAAAAGACGGACAGTGTTGTGTAGATCACAGTTATCTATGTCAAGTTTCCAAGGTTATTAGCCCAGGGTGTTAGGGGTCCTGTTAATGACTCAGTTTGGGCCAAGTTTCGGCTGTTGGACAGATGGCCTCACATTTGACTCAAGAATGCTTTGGCATACAGAGAAGTATGTGGTCGACCCAAAGACTGGAAGATGTCCAGGTGCTGTGGCTGCACAGCAAGCCCTTTGCAACTTTGCAAACTGCCAAAACCCTTCTCTTTCAAATCTTGCTGTAAAAAAATTTAATATTTAGCATGCTAACTGAGGCCTGCAGAGTCTGACATGGGGGGCAGGGTTCCACTTCTCTGAGCACTTCACGGTTTGATGTTGGGGTGAATTTCCTTGGAAATCCTCTTATAGGAAAATTAGCAGTGGTTAGAAATGTTTTCCTCTAACTAATCTTTCACTTTTATACAGCTCTACATTACGATGTCACCAGGTGACTCTGAACCCATCCAATCACTGAACAGATGCTTAGAACAAATCACTGCTTGGAGGTGCCAAAACTTTCTCCAGCTGAACAGAAACAAAACTGAAGTTCTTATCTTCAGACCTAAAGAGGAACGATCAAGAGATTAGTGATCAGGCCCGAAATCTGGGTGTAGTGACGGAGTCAGACCAGAACTTTCAGAAACACATAAAGACAGTTACAAAGTCAGCCTTCTATCACCTGAAGAACATTTCCAGGATTAAAAAACTAATGACTCAACAAGATCTAGAGAAACTCATCCATGCGTTTATCTTTAGTAGCGTTGATTACTACAACAGTGTCTTAACAGGTCTGACTAAAAACTCAATCAGACAGCTGCAGGTGATCCAGAACGCTGCTGCTCGTGTTCTCACTAAGACCAGGAAGATAGAGCACATCATCCCAGTTTTAAAGTCCTTCCACTGGCTCCCTATAGATCAGATAATATACTTTAAAATACTTCTGTTAGTTTATAAATCACTGAACGGCTTAGCACCAAAATACATTAAAGACCTGCTGTCATTGTATCAACCCTCCAGACCACTCAGGTCTTCTGGTTCTGGTCTGCTCTGCATCCCCAGAACCAAACATGGAGAAGCAGCTTTCAATTTTTATGCACCGATAATCTGGAACAAACTTCCAGAAAACTGCAAAACAGCTGAAACACTGAGTTCCTTTAAATCAAAGCTAAAAACCCACCTGTTTGGTGGGTTTGATTTGATTAGTAGTAAGTAGAACACTGATCAGTTCTAGTCTGGATTACAACTTTTCATTACTTTCTTTATTTTGCCACTGTAATGTCATGTTTTTTTGTTAATTTCTTATTAATGGTGATCAATTAATCATTGCATTTGATCAGCAGCATTTGGCTTAAGCAGCAAGGTTGGACTTTAAAATGGCTGCATCTGGACTGAGATCAGGTTGCTTTTAAAATTTGGTCAAATAGCCTTCATCAAAAGCCAGTTGGATCATTTTTTTATTGTTTAACCAGTTTAGTTTTCTCCAAGGACCTCTGCACTGTATAAATTAACTTATTTTTTTCCTCTTGCTTTTGCCCTTGATCCTTCCCATGGTCCATGTCTTGACTCCCACTGCTCGTCGGGGTTCCGATCCATCGCCTGCTTGGACCCCACCAGATGCCCTCTCGCTGCAGGAATGCGTTGAACATCGTGGTCACCACCCTGTTTGCTGCGGTGGTCCTTTTCACCATCCTACTGGCCTACGTCACAGGTTGTCTTCTCTCACACGTTCACTGTAACGTCTCCATGAGAAGAAAATTTGATGCTCATGTTTGGTTTCTGCTGTGAAGGTTACCAATTCATCCACACGGAGCAGCACCACCTCTCCTTTGGCCTCTATGGTGCCTTCCTCTCCCTCCACCTCTTCCTCCAGAGCCTCTTCGCCTTCCTGGAGCACCGGCGGATGCGGAGCCCGGCCCGGCCTCAGCACCTCCGCCGCTCCGTGGCCCTCTGCATCGCCGCCTATCAGGAAGACCCGGACTATCTGAGGAAATGCCTGCGCAGTGTCAGGCGGATCTCCTTCCCAGGCCTGAAGGTGGTGTTGGTGGTGGATGGGAACCGGCCTGAGGACCGCTACATGATGGACATTTTCCAAGAGGTGATGAGTGGAGCTGAGCAGGCCGGCAGCATGGTGTGGAGGGGGAACTTTCACAGCGATGGTGGGAAAGGAGAAGGTGTTGGGGGTGGGAGGAGGAGTGCAGTACACATGGAGGAAGCGGCCCGGGTGGCTCGGCTGGTTAAAGGGCGTCGCTATTCCTGCATCATGCAGGAATGGGGCGGGAAAAGAGAGGTGATGTACACTGCCTTCAAAGCCCTGGGTGACAGTGTGGATTATGTTCAGGTAAGAATGACACTGTGCAGAAAAACTTCAAAATCTCATCAAGGTTTCTTAAAATTTAATTTTATATTTATAATTGGGGAAAAAATAATCTACTACCACAAAATGAAAGGTTTGATTGCTATTTAATTATTTTGTTAGTTAATATCCATCCGTTTCTGCATCCATATGGTGTTTCAAATTTTAGAAGGTTTGAATAAAGCTTTTCCCACATTTAACTTCCTTTTACAAACTCCTAAATTCTCCAATATTCGGTTTTTAAGATGGGTAAGGTCTACAGGTTGTCCAGTCCAGTATTCCACTGCAAAACCACAAAATCTTATCAAGTATTCTGGTCTAGTTTCCAGTGCAAATATCTTGAATACACTTGAAATAAGACAAAACTAACTTACAAGTAACTTTTCAGTATGATATAGGAGCTTGTTTTAAGTCAATAATTCCTCAATATTGATGAAAAAGTCCTAGTTATAAGTGAAATAATCTGCCAGAGAAGCAAGATATTTGAAGTTATAACATGGGAAAAATGTCTTGTTCCACTGGCAGATTATTTCCCTTATAACTAGAACTTTTTCATCAATATTAAGGGATTATTGATTTCAAAAAAGCGCCCATATCGACATAATACTCTCCCTTTAAGACAGAAAATAATAGTGCTGTAGATTCAAAACCAGCGATCTGAAACCATCATCAAGCCTTCTACAGTCAGCTCTTGTGTTTAACGCCAAAACAGAAACACTTTATTAGACGTCGGTGGGCCTGAGCGGGCCAGCCAGCTGCCTCGTCCCGCTTCAGGTCAGAGGCTGACCTGCTGATGTGAAACCTGAATGATCCAGCTGAGTTCTCTGTCAGCAGTCCCTCATTTCTCTGCAGATTTTTAAGCGTACTCAGCAATCCAGATTCTGCAGCAGCTGCAGCCTGAATTTGACCATCTGAATTATTCAACCCTTTGTTTTCCTTTACAGGTGTGTGACTCCGACACTGTTCTGGACCCAGCTTGTACTATTGAAATGCTGAAGGTTCTTGAGGAAGACCCGATGGTGGGGGGAGTCGGCGGGGATGTGCAGGTAGGGAAGCTGTGTTGAAAGTCAATCTGAAGAATCTTTATGATTAGTTTCCTGCAACAGACAGACAAAGGTCAGAGTGCTCTCAATCTGCAGGAAGTCATCTAAAACAATGACACACTTAAAGGGGACCTATTATGCAAAATTCACATTTTGAATGTTTTTATACTTTCATTTCTAAAAATGGCCCAAGCGCTTAAAAAAAAAACAAAAAACACCAAGCCGTTTCTTGGCAATAAGTTTATGTTTTTTGGCGTCTGGAAAGCGAGCTGTTTCAAAAACCTCCTGATTGTTACATCACAATCCACAGGCACTGTGCCGTTACCTAGCAACCCCAGCAGAGGTCCAGCACGATTGGCCGGCTGGCTTTACTGCTGTGTTCGCTCTGCAATGGCTGCTGGAAGTGTTTTGTTTTTGACTTACCATTCAGAAACCACTTGCTGCATTCTTGTTGGTTGTGCAGGAGGCTCTATGTCTGCTTTTAGGTCTGATTTAGGGTCAAAGATGTACGGTTTTATAATTGTGTATCTGTTTGCAGGGTTTAACTGCTTGGAGATAAATACAGGAGCAGTACCTCATTTTAACGAGAAAACTTTCTCATTATAACAAGATATAAAATGTGCTCCTCCAACAGATTATGACTTCTTAAAAATGCATAAAGGATCTATCTCTGACTCTCTTCCTCCTCACCCTGTTTCTTCTTGACAACACATAAACATCCTGAGAGGTGTTGCTGTTTTACTGTTCAACTTTTCTTTTTTAAATGAGAAGATATTTTGGTTTGAATGAGATGTAATTCTCACTATAATGTTAAAACGAGAAACTTAAAAGAACTTTATCTCATTTTAACAAGTTTTGTATCTTGTTATAACAAGAAAGTTTGTCACTATAATGAAATACTGCTACTGAATTTATGTCCAAGCTCCGGCAGACGCTACCGTACTAATAAGACTAAATGTCCAACATGAACAATAGTAGTTTTGTGCTGTTGCCATGTGTCCTTCAGATTGGGCATAAGTCTCTGCCTCAAGTGAAGGAGATTGAGCACCTTAGTGTCTTGTTCCTGAGTACTGGTTGGGTGGGAATACAGGAGATGGATCAGGGATCCATCTACACGAAGGAGGTAGTTGCTCTGACATGTGGTGGTGGTGAAGGAGGGGAGCTAAAAGGTTAAGCTCTAGATTTACTGGTCCATCTACCTTCCAACCATCATCTATGATCATGAGATGTGGATCATGACTGAAAGGAAGAGATCCTGGATGCAAGGAGCATCTTCTGTAGGGGGACCAGATCTGCCTTTGAGATTAGATGAGGAACCTTGACATTATCAAATATGGTTCACCCTCTCTCAACTCGTCACCCCAATGACAGGACAATTAAATGTTAGACCCAAATTTTCCCAGGGCACAAACCTGTCGGTATTTAAACCGAAACACAAGATCAGACAAGACATACCTAAAAAAGGAGTCAACTGAGAAAGTTTGGGTATCTGCTTTGGATTCTCCTTGACAGCACTCTTTAGAGGTTTTCTGGCCACATCTTTCTAGGAGAAGACCTCAGCAACAACCTAGAAATTGCTGAAGGGGTTGTATAAACCTGCTGTTTATATAAACAGGCCTAGGAACTCCTTGAGATCCCCCCTGAAGGAGCTGGAAAGTACCAGTGGGGAGAGAGGTGTCTCAAATACAACTGAATAAATATAAAATTAAAATCAGGTATGTATATTAAATTGCCTCCCAGGTATTTTTAGAGCACTCACTGAAATATGTTCTGTCTGTTATGGATTATTGGAGTGGTAGAGGTAATGACTGAAAGTTCCAGATTTAGGCAAGCACACGCTTTTATAAATGAAACTTCGATGTACTGCATGTACGAGATGTTTAAAAAGTGCTTTGAGAAACTGTGTTTAAAAGATGCCACAAAGTTCTCTTGGTTGAGAATAGATCACATGAAATAGTTAGGAATCGTTGTTCTGCAAACATGTTACATTGAAAGTCCTTTGTTTTGTTCAAGACATTTTTCTGCACCATGTTATCTTCCAGATCCTCAACAAATATGACTCGTGGATCTCGTTCCTGAGCAGTGTGCGCTACTGGATGGCCTTCAACATCGAGCGAGCCTGTCAGTCCTACTTCGGCTGTGTCCAGTGCATCAGTGGCCCGTTGGGGATGTACAGGAACTCCTTGCTGCAGCGCTTCCTGGAGCCCTGGTACCATCAAACCTTCCTTGGCTCCAAGTGCAGCTTTGGTGATGACCGCCACCTAACCAACCGGGTGCTCAGCTTTGGCTACAAGACCAAATTCACCGCGCGGTCGCAGTGTCAGACTGAGACACCCACACAGTATCTGCGCTGGCTCAACCAGCAAACAAGATGGAGCAAATCTTACTTCCGTGAATGGCTCTACAATGCTCTCTGGTTCCATAAGCACAGTCTGTGGATGACCTATGAATCTGTGGTCACCGGCTTCTTCCCCTTTTTCCTGGTTGCAACAGTCATCCACCTGTTCTACCGTGGGCGGCTCTGGAACATCCTGCTCTTCTTACTGACGGTGCAGCTGGTTGGGATGGTGAAGGCTACCTACGCCTGCTTCCTGCGTGGAAGTCTAGTCATGATCTTCATGTCACTCTACTCTCTGCTCTACATGTCCAGTTTGCTCCCTGCCAAAATGTTTGCCTTGCTCACCATCAACAAGGCTGGATGGGGAACGTCTGGCCGCAGAAAGATAGTGGTCAACCTCATTGGTGCTGTGCCGGTCACAGTTTGGGCTCTGGTGCTGCTCGGAGGCGTGGCGTATACGGTCTACTGTGAAACCCAGGAGCCATTCAGCGAAACAGAGAAGGCCTTGTTGATAGCAGGGACGGTACTGTACGCTTGCTACTGGCTCGTTCTGCTGGTGCTGTACTTAGCAATCGTAGCCAAACGATGCAACAAGAGGGAGGAGCAGTATCACCTGCCATATGCAGAGTCCTGAACCATGGCGACTGGATGGACATTCGTGCCAGGTTTCACTACAGTTTGACTCTAGTAAGGCAGAGCAAAGAGCTGGGATCTTCATCACTGGTGCTACAAAGATGAGAATCTGAATTCTGAGAGATGGTGCTTTCCTTTGTTTTGATTCAGGTCTTAAAAGTGTTCAGATGGACATATAGGTATTGAGCAAAAGTTAGCGGCAGGCCTGTGATTTTTTTTTTTTTCCCTACAAACCAGTTGAGAATAATTACACAGCTGTTTCAAATTAGAGGAGGGAACCTCAAAGTCCCTGATATGTCTGATGCAGAGAAAAATTTAACAGATGTACAACAAGAATGCCCATGTCCAGTCCTAGAGATCTTCCATCCTGCAACTTTAAGATGCAACCCTGCTTCTACACACCTGTATCAAATGAATAGCTCATTACCAGGCCTCTGCAGAGCGAAAACATGCTGACGAGCCATTTGATTCAGGTGCGTCGGAGAAGGGAGGCATCTAAAAGTTGTAGGATGATAGCTCTCAAGGACTGAACTTGGGCACCCGTCATGTACAACCAAGAAGAAAACGTGTAAGTTGCAGAGTGAAAACATGCACCAATCTCAGGGTTGTGCAAGACTATTTTTAGAAAGTACAAAGATGACTGAATTAAAATAGCAGGAAGGAGGGGAGCTCTCAGTTGGTCAAAAATAAAGAAAACTCACCCTGATGGTGCAGGTAATGTCTAAACATTTGGTGCAAGACTGAAAAGTTGGGGTGAAAGGTCTGTAGTTTCTCGCATCTATCATAACACCAGATGGGGGTCAAGAGTTGCTGTATTTATTCTTCTGTCACTTACGCATTGTTCCTCTTTGTGTAACTACCCAAAACCTTGATGAGAGGCAACACAAATCTTAGAGTAAGTGTTTAATTTTCTAGTATATTCAGTTGAAAATGTCAACACCAAGCTTGTGGAAACAAAGCTTCAGTTAACCAGGAACAATCTGAAGGGGGTTGCTGTGATGCTAGCCAAGCATAATGTCAAGAAATCAGTTATTTCTGGTATTTGCTGTTTTGTTTCAAGGTAATCTAAAAGCAAAGAGTGCAGAGAGAGCGCTGAGAAGGGATAAACTTTGGGGGAAGAACATTCATATTGTGTTGTGAGTCCAGAACCTGAATAGTTAGATGAAAAAGAGAAGATTTGCACTCAGGAGACAACTTTTTAAATGTGAAGGCAGTTTTAATGAAGAGTGATAATGATATCTAAACACAGATTCAAGGAAATCCTGATCAGTCCATAGTTTCTTTCTGTTTTTCTTTCTTCCAAGCGCCAAATGATAGATTTTTAAAATGGTCTTGATCAGTATTTGTCCAAGATTTTTGAATGTCTTACAAAGTTTTCTTCAAACTTTGACTGCTTTTCACTCATTTTCTGTTCAGTCCTTGTACCCGACCATTTTCAGATTTTTTTGTTTGTAAAACCACTTAACTCTGACCTTTGAATCAATCAGGCATGAAAAGACTCCTAAACTCAATAGATGAACTAGTGTTGACACCTAATATATCAGTTTTAAAGACATAAAACAGTAAATTTGCTTCAACAAAGTGATTTTCAAATAGCAATTAGCTGAAAACATAAAAACTGTAGATTATCATAGAGGAATAATGCTTCTCTCTTATATTTCAATAGTCTGAAAACCTAAGCAGTAAGAAGAGCCTTAAACAATTTATATATAACTAAATAAATGAAGAATGAAGAAAATGCTCTTAATTAGCTCCGCTTAGCTTGTCTTAGCTTAGCCTACCTTAGTTCTGCTAAGGTAAGCTTAGCTTGACTGAATTTAGCCAAACTTATCATATCTTAGCTTTGTCTACTTAATACTTCCATGAGTTAGATTACGTTATCTTGGGTTATCTTGCCTTTTTGTATCCTACTTAAATCCACTGTAGCTTACCTTAACTTGTCTTTGACTTTAGCTTACTTCACCCCATATTTCCTTAGCTTAGCCTAGCCAAACTTAATGTGTTTTAGTTTAGACTACTCTGGTATATCTGTATCTATATTATCTTATTTTATTACATCTTACATAGCACAAACAGTTAATCTGTCAGCATGAGTATTTCTGAAGATGGCATAATCTACACACAAGTAGATTTAATTGCCTTTTTGTAATTTTTATCTTCATAAATGTTTGAATGGTTTTTGTGTTAAATGTGTTAAATGAGCTCACTAGCTGCTAATATAACATGCCTTGATGAATGTGATATGTGTCAACATTAAATTCTTATTTATAATTATTTCCCAATGGTAATTTGTTGTATGAAAAAGCTTAGCTTAAAAAGTACAAAAAAAAAAAATTGTATTTGGTTTATTTTCTGCTTTGTCGTAAAAATGCTTTTTGGAAAAAACATTTTGACTGTTGGAAAGCCTGTTCATTTTCCTTTCAATGGAGCCACATTTGTAAGGTAAATGTATTTGCAGGTTGCACCCATGATAAACTTGTCCAGTCCTTAACCTCACTGAACACTTGTGGAATCAGCTTAGGTGAGCTGTTTGTGCTCGAATGACCAACACAACAACTCTAGCTATGTTTCTATCCAGTTGTCATATGAATTTTGAGCGAATTTTTAAGATGTATGTAAAAGAAAATGCGAATTAGGCGTGTTTCCATCCTCTGGTTTTGAGCGAATCAACCAGGCTGTGCCAAGCGTAATTTTGTCAGCTGTTGACGTTATGCATGGCTGTAATAAACAGGAAGTAGAGGTTGCAAACTATCATGGACCACACATCTCAGAAAAATTTAGATCATTTTCAGGAATGTGTTGCTATCGGACAAGTTGTTATTGTTCTGTCATGTAAGCTAGTATTGGCGATGTCTGGAGTCGTAGTCATGTGAGTTCAAACTTATTCGACAAGTGTGTTTCCAGCTCCCCTTTAGCGCATTGACTCTTTTTCGGAAAAGCCAAAAACCACCTCAAGCGAACGTAAAAACTTTTTGTGAAATTGAGGGAGTTATTTCGAATTTTGCCCTTTCCATCAACCTTTTCTATTGCAATACTTCAAAATATGCATGAAAAAACACTGATAGAAACACGGTTACTGACCGACTTGTGACAAATGCCTCTTGAAATACTTCCTCTGCACTACTGAGGCCCCTGCTTGGTAAAGGAATAACCTGTTAAATTGCTAATATGTCATGTTTCTTCAAACTTCAATCGTCCAGTAAACAATAAAACAGGAGTAAATAGAAAAGTAAGCTGTCTGACATTGGCAAAGAGGATTTGGCAAGTTTTACATGGGCATTCAATTCCACTGCAGCTCAGTCCTCAAATGCATTTTCTTTACAAAAGTGGCACCATTTAAGGGGAAATAATTGGCTTTCCAGTGGTAGCTTTAGGATTTTTAGAAAAACACTCCACTCAGTATATTGTCATGGTCAGGTGCAAAGATCTGAGCGAAAATAAGCTTAAAGCAGCTTAAGTCCAGATAATTTTTTTTAAAGACCTTTAGAAAGTCTTCAGAAAGCTACTAATCAAGACCACATTAACGGTGACCAGAAAGCCTGGCTGTTTGGAAACGTTAAGCAACTTAAAACTCTCCCAGCAGTTTTGTAACCACTGTATCCAGACAGAAATGAGGGAAAAATTCTGCTCTTTATGACAGAAGCTTTATCAGGAAGCCTTTATGACGCCCCAATATGGTAAATACCCAGCAGCTTTGAATTAGTCCCATTGGTCAAGAACAGCACAATCATCTGCTCCAAGCAGGAATCTGAACATCGATAAGCAGCTGGATTTTTGGTGCTGTCCAGGACTAATTTATTGTTCACGAGGGTCCAAGTCTCCGTTTACAGTCTCAACTATAGTTTCATTCAGAAGTTCAGAGATTTTTTTAAAAAACATTTTTCTAGGGTGCCAGCTTTCATTTGTGTAGCAGTAATGTTTTTCTATTGAACATTGTTCTTTTAACTGTTGATATTTGGGTCATTTTACATCGGATGTGGACTTTGTTCGAAACAGTGTAAAGACTGAACACCAAAGAGATTTAAGTTATAAATCCAGGAGCATGTCTTCAGTGGGATTTTCTCTTCTAATTTATGTTTTTGTTGTTTTATGCAGTTTTAAATGTATAGATTCAAAAAGGACTTGTACATTAAAAGGGAAAAAATGTGTCTTTAAGATGTCACAGGAGTTCTTGTTTCTTGATTTTCCATCTTAGAACGTCACGAGAAGCTAAGTCTTTAAAAAATGCATTTTTTTTTAAGACAATTCAACAGCTGAATCTGATCATCAGTAGTTGTGGTGTCTTATCTCTATATGAGTATCTCCTCCTCTTTTGCATCAGCAGTACTGTGAAAAAGCATTTGCCTGCTTACAGATTTCTTGTTTTGGTTTTTTTCATTTTTCTCACAAATAAATCTTTCAGATCATCGAACAAATTTTAAGCTAATTAATTTTAAATAAGGATTTTATTTATTAAAGGAAAAAGATCTAAACCTTTTAGGTCCTGAGTAAAAAAGGACATGGATTGCCTGTAATTACCCACATTGTTTAAAGCCTAATTAAATTTCACTTGCCACACTTTAGATCTGACCTAAATAGTGCTTACCAGTCAACATGAAGTAGGTTAGAAGATCTCAAAAAGCAATCTCATGCCTCGATCTAAACAAATTCAAGAACAAATGAGAAGCAAAGTTATTGATATCGGTCAGTCTGAGACTGCATCTCCAAGGATGGCTGTAGTTAACAGAAAAAAATTTGTAAGGGGGTGAATACTTTTTTACATAACTGTGTTATGATCTGGGAACTCCTCAGGAGGGCTTAGTCAAGTCAGCTCAAGTTTATTTGTTTAGCACATTTCAGCAATAAGGTGGTTCCAAGTGCTTTACGCCATAAAAACATTTTACAGTAATGAATTATGAAGCAGCAATAAACATTACATTTTGTCAAATGCCATCATCAAAATCATCAAGCAAATATACATAAAATATATTGATCAATGTTCCACTTACTACTAATCAAAGGCAACTCTAAACAGGTGGGTTTTTAGCCTTGCTTTAAAGGAACTCAGTGTTTCAGCTGTTTTACTGTTTTATGGAAGTTTGTTCCAGATTAGAGGAGCATAAAAACTGAAAGCTGCTTCTCCATGTTTGGTTCTGGTTCTGGGGATGCAGAGTAGACCAGAACCAGAAGACCTGAGTGGTCTGGAAGGAGCTGGAGAGTGTATGTTTGATTTTTGTTCTCTTGGACCTGATGTCTACATGGGCAGTTCTAGGCAGCTGCCAACAGGGGCCAGTTCCCCTGTCGCCGGTCACACACTCCCCCTGCTCTCTGCTATGCTAACAACATAGCCTGCCGCTAATGCTAATGCTAGTTAGCATGACCACCGATGACGGCGGATAAACAGTTTTCCTGGAACGGTGAGTTGTTTCGCCACAGTTAGCATATTTCGCAGCGCGTACACGAGGGTGATTAACAGCGCTAAGCCCCGCCTCCTGGCTCTGATTGGTTGTTTTAGGTCGGGGGCGGTGCATTTCTTTAGAATAGCGGCTCAGGGAGGAGGTGGAGGAGCTCCATCTTTTCACAGATTATCTGTCTCAGACCAAACTGTCACGACATGGTGACAGTTTTTCCAAATATGCAAAAAAACATATTTTTGTATAAGTTACATGCTGCATCTTTAAAATAATAAATGTATTACACTGATATAAAATATTGCCCCACTTGTTCTGAGCCCCCATGAAATAACTTTGGCCCTACCCTGGTAAATTTGGTCTAGAACCACCACCGGATACCTCTATGATCTAACCTAGGATCTGTTGAAGATGATAGATGGGTGAGAATAACAAAAATAATAAAAAAGACACTACTAGTAATCATTTTCAAATTCAGTTTAACTCCAAGACCTTCTTCTTGCTGTTTCAGGACCCACTGTTGGGACCCAACCCCAGCTGTGGGAACCGTTGCATTAACTCCATGTTTTTTGACTTTGGAAAAAAAGTTTAGAGGTTTGCAGCGTGTTTGTTGCTGTGCTACCCAATGAATTGGCCCATTCAGTCATGGGGGCCTCTAACAGGAGGCCTTTATTTTTACATGTGAGGGGGCATGCCTTCATCCAACAAACTCAGACATCTATAAGCTATAAGCATTCTGGTAGCATTTTGTTGCTGCAGCAGAGTGGAAAATTCTGTTTCTCACCAAACTTATGTTTCCTGATGATGATATGTGGAGGAAACCTCAACTTTTCATTCATTCAGTCTGTCACCGCTGCCCCCTGCTGGTCAGCTAGTGGTAACGGCTTGAAGGAGGGAAGTTCAAACTTTTTTTTTTTTAACTACTCTGAGCTGAGCAGGTTATGTCAGACGAGGGAGATTATACAGTGTTTGCTAAATTTATAGATGAGTGGTAAAGATTTGTAAAAAAAAACAAAACAAAAAAACAAACAAAAAAAAAAAAATGTTTTATTTTAAAATTTGCTGAACGATCTCTGTGTTGATTTGGCTGACAGAGGCTACCAAAGTTCGTTCCCAGGACCTTTGGAGGAGAAACAGGCCCACAGTATCACAGATCCTCCGCCATCCTTAACAGCGGGCGTCCGTTGTTCCAAAGCAGAGCCAAGAGAAAAGCCAAATCCTAGTTTCATCAGACCAGAGGACACAGATCCAGTTAAATCTGGTGAACTCCTATTTATGCTGTTGATTTTTGGACAGACAAGGCTGTGAAAAAGTACCTTTTTTTTTTTCTCTCTCTCTCTCTTGGCCTTTTTATCACACTTAAATATTTCAGATCATAAAACTAATTATAAAATCAGACAAAGACTACATTTAATTTAGTATTAAATAAGGGAATAAAAATAAACCAACCTGACTTTCTCAATAAAACATAACTGGTTGTTTGTGATAACTGGCAGTGAGTCTTTATATGGAGGAATCTTCTTTGCAGAATTGTTTTAATTAAGCCATTTTGGAAGGTTTTCCAGCATAAATGGCCTGTTTAAGGTCATTCAACAGGTTCTCAATGTGATTTAAGTCCAGAATTTGACTAGGCCACATTTCTGTTGGTGTTGTTTGTTGTTTTTGCCACTTACATAAGGTTGGATCAAGATTATGGCCATGAACTGATGTTTCAACGTTCTCCTTTGGGATTTTTTTCAAGTTGTCCAGGTCGTGGTGCAGCAAAGCAGCCCCACAGCATCACATTACCTCTACCATGTTTGACATTCGTAACGATGTTCTGGTTCTGAAATGCTTTGTCACTTTTAGAGCAGATGTAACAGGATGCACACCTTCCAAAAAGTTCCCCTTTCTTCTTGTTCATCCACATAATATTTCCTCAGACCATCAAGATGTTTCCAGTAAACGTGAGACGGGCCTCTGTGCTCTTTTTGCTTTTATAGTGGTACTTTGGGTTCAGATAGTTTGATGGCCTGATGGTTCTTCAACAGTAAGTTAAGTTTATTTGCAGCACATTTCAGCAGCAAGGCAGTTCAAAATGGTTCACATCATAAAAATATCAATCAAGTATACAGCAAATCATCAATATCATCAAGCACATCAAAATCATCAGGAAAATATCAATGCATCAAAATCATAGGGATCATCAAGCCAATATCTCCAAGCAAATATAGTTAAAAAATATTGATCAATGATCCACTTACTTTGTTTAACTGATTTACACTCAAACGTCCCAAATTAAGGCACATTGAACACAATTAGACCAGAATACATGTCCACTCTTCTTTGCAAAACATCTCAAGCTAAGCCAGACTGGACGTCAGTTGTGACTTTGACTAGGCCACTCTAACACGTGAATATGCTTCGATCTGATTCTGGCTGCATGTTTAGGGTGGTTGTCCTGCTGGAAGGTGAACCTCCACCCCAGTCTCAAGTCTCCTGCAGCCTCTGACAGGTTTTTTTTCCCAGGATTGTTCTGGATTTAGCTCCATCCTCCCTCTTTCTCCTGAAGGACAGTATTCCCATGGCATGATGCTGCCACTGACATTTTTCACAGTGTGAATGCTTATGTGCAGAGTTAAGTTTTCCCCCACACAAAACATTTTACATAAAACCCAAAAAGTGACACTTTGACTGTAGATTTTGTGCTGCTGCTATTTCCTGACTTATGAAGGTAAACACACATTTGGAGGGGGGGGATTATGCAAAATAAACTTTTTTGAGAAATCCTTGAATCTCCCGTAGCAACCATTTGGGGGTGCCTAAACGTTTGCTCCCACAAAGCGCCGCCTGTTTCATCAAAGCTTTTCCTCAGTGCTGCAATCTCCAGCTGAGCATCCACCTCACAGAGCCCCCCTACTCCACTCAGCTCCTCCAGCCTAGCGGCAGCAGCAATAAGCAAACGCCTGGTGGAACTGCGCATCCGCTGAGCTCATCATACAAACTACTTCTCAGCCCAACACTCCTAAGAACAGTTGTAAATGGCTTAATGACGGAGCATTGTTGTGATGACGCGCTGAAGGGAGAGTGTTAGAAAGAGCAGGAGCTTCTTAAAGAGACAGAGGCTAATTTTGAAGATTTATTAAATTGCGAAGTCAAATTTCTTTTGATATATGCAGGATTTTTATGACAACTGAAGGTAACATAGTTACTAGATTGTGCTATAAAATGACACTATGTGCCTGGAAAATACATAACACCGCCCATTTAAATGAAGTCATCTTTTGTCTTTCCCATTCTGAACACGGGCCTACCCAGTATATACCATCATGTATATTGTGTCACCAATGATTTTAACAATTATTTCCCAATATTTACCAGTTGAGTAACTTGAATTAAAAGTTGGACGATTCAAAACATGTCAGATTATAATGCTGAAGTAAAACCTTTGTATATTTGACACATCTTTACCACAGCTGCAAATTAATGTGGCTGATTTAAATAAAATAAATATAAAACTGGATTAATGCAGTAAAAAAAAAAAAAAAAAAAAAAACATCTAACAAGAAAATAACTGAAACACATTATGAGACAACAATCAAAACAGCTGCTCCAGTTTCTGTTGCTGTCAGAAATCATTTAATTACGTTAAGAGTAGGGGAAAAAAAACAAAACAAAAAAAACAGTCAAATCCAAACAACAGAGGAGTAAAACATCACAAAGCAGCACTTCAAACACAGACCAGTTTGGACCGGCCCGACCAGTAAATGGAGACCAGCAAACGTTCTTCTATACCTTCTTGGGCACATTTGTGATGATGGGTTTGGGACGAGTCTTAAAGATCAGTTTCCGTTTGATGAGCGCCGACACAGAGTAGGACGTGGAGGAGGAGGCAGGTCCTTGCTGGTCTGTTTCCATGGTAACGTCACCGACAGCATCAGCGTTACCGTCCTGTGAGTGTCCCGAACGCTTGGTGAGGACGGCGAAGGGCTTCTCCAGTTTGACCAGCTTCCCATAGAGAATGTGATGTCCTACGATCAGCACCGGCACCCCCTGGTGGACAAAAGACAAACCGCACAGGAAGGTGGGAGACTAAAACACTCAATGTGGATGTTTTTCCTTTTCCGTCGAGAGTGAAACTGTTTGGAAATGAACAATCCGAAGGTTTCCGAACATAACAGAACCAAACTAAACTTTTGGAATTCTGTCGTTTCCAAACAGCTGCTGGTTTGCTGGAAGAAGTTTCTCTTGGGAGGACGTTGATCGCACTCAGGGAGGAAGAAGCTCAAACCATTAGAAGGAGGAGCCAAAAGAGGAACAACTTTGCATCAGTCTTCTGTTCATCCTTGTACTTCCTGCAGCAAAACGTCTCTTCTTTCAGCTCCAGTTACCTGTATTTTCATGCAATGTGATGATGGCTGTAGCTTTTCTTTGAAGATAACCATTGCTAACAGAAGAAGATGATGATTTCTAAGGCCATGCTGCAGCTTCATGTCACTATAATGACATGGCGTTTCAGCTAAAATACAATGAGAATCACTTTATGTGAGCAACAAAGTAATAAAAAAACATGCATCTGATCTTGATTTTGACTGAATGGTTTCCTTCAGTGTGAAGGATCTGTACCTCCTTGGTGTAGAGCAGGTCTCCCATCACGTTTCCCCGCCAGGCCAGAGTTATGTCTGGACACCATCTCTCCCTGCAGCTCCACCAACAGCCACTCTGGAGGGCTGCTGCCGTCCACGCTGCCTCTGCAGGAGCAGAAACACGCAGTTAGTCAGGTTAAACAGGAAGTCCTGTGTTTGTTTGTGCAACTAAAACAGAGCTAATTCTTCATATAGAAAAACATGTGAGAGAGGGAATGTTTGCATCTTTATTTCTCATGTAAACCTCATGAGATGTTTTTATCACCACAGTTTAATATAACAAAAGTCCATAAGAACATTATTTACATAATGTATTACCACCCCCCTGACCATTTTTTAAAACATTTTGTCATGTTACCACCAAGGGCCGGGCGCTATGGCTTAAAAATAAATCTCAGATTTTTTCCATACCAGTTTCGACTTCCAATTTTATTTCAATTTTTTCACTTTCTTTTCTAGAAAAGAAATTTAAAATAACAGGAAATATTTTCAAAAAAGTGGCTTTTATTTAATCATCTCTTCTGTGAGTATTAAGGCCAAGCTATGAGAATTTTGTTTAATTATGAGAATATAGTCATAAGATCAGTCAGAATAAAAACACAGTTTTAACAGAGGAATGCATTTAAATTACGAGAAAAAAGTCGTTTATAATGAAAAAAAAAAAAAGCTTGAAGAATTCATTTTTTGTTATTTTCCGTTTTGGAATTCTCATAAAATAACTTCCTTCTTCTAATATTAGAACTTCATTCTGGTAATATTAAGACTTTATTCTTGAATTACTACGACTTTATTTTCATATGATTTTATTCTCATTTTATCTGGAAACCCAAGAAGTGCATTGGATTTTTAAAAAAATTCAGACTTTCCAAAAATTAAATCTTCAAAACCAAAAATTCGATTAATTGATAAATCGATTTATCGTCCAGCTCTATTACCACCACGATGTGATTTGTCGGGATTTTAAGAGACAGACCAACACAAAGTAGTGTGTAATTGTGAAGTAAAAGGGAAAGGGACTCATGCTTTGCAACTTTTTTACAAATAACAATTAAATAATAATAATAATAATAATAATATAATAATAATAATAATCAGAAAAAACATGGTGTGTGTTTGTATTCAGGGTCTGGAGTCAGAGTCTTTTAGTGTATTCTCTACATGCTTTCACATACTTTCACTCTTCTTTGCAAAATTTCAGACTGGATGTCTGTTGTGACTTCGACTAGGCCACTCTAACACGTGAATATACTTCAAGCCACTATTTACTTAATTTCGAAATCCATTTTTATAATATTTTCACATTTTAAAGCTGCTGTGGTTATTCTTAATTTTTGAGCATTATCCGCTAAAAATACGAAAACTTTCGGTCAATAAAATTAAATCGAACGCAGGTTCTTACCGTATGAATATCTGAACCATGCTGCTTGAAAAACCAACCACCCGCAGAGTCTTTAAACCCACATGGAAAAAGTTATTAAAACAGAGCCGAAACGAGCGTTTAAGGATCCAGAACAGCTCTGTTTACATTCAGCTTCCCGCCAACCAGCCGGGGGTGCGTGCAGGGTGCGTCATGACGTATTTCCGGCTCCTCTTCCCTTCTCCGGGTCATCAACGTGGCGTCTGATGTTTTCGAAACGTGCAGCGGTAAATCTAAGGTGAGTTTGGCTAAAAATGAGCGAAGAAGAGAGTTTAAAAAAGTTTTTATTTGTTATAGTTGAGATGGGAGGTATTTTATTGCTTTTAACCGACAGTTCGCTTCAGTTAATGTTAGCATTTGGAGCTAACTGTTGTTTCTTTTCTTCATATTTTTTAAGATTCAAAACAGGTTTTTAGAGCCAGCTGAGACGCTTTGTGAGACGTTTGACCCATAAAAATGACCGATATCTAATAAGAACACATGGTTGAAAAAAATAAATCTAAGTTCAGTAGACTTTTAATCACATCCTTACATAATATAACACAATTCTAACTGGCAGTACTATGAGGGATAATTAGTGTTTCTAATGAGATTATGAAATGTTTTATATGTATACGTCATGGTTCTTCAGATGAGTCATTATTTTAAAGAATTAATGGATTAATTTTATTTAATTTAGGAATTGAAACGTTTAAGAAGTATCCATATTGGGAGCTAAAAAGATGTTATTGAATATTTTCTTAATAGTTTTTGGGTGGTTTAGATGGTTATTTCATAATTAGCTTTTACCCTTTAAAATTATTCAGTATTCAGTCCATCTACGTGCAGACGTGCATTCTATCTCAATGTGTACAGCCCATGTTAAAGTGTCTGGTTTCTATGATGTTTTGTTGTTTTTTTGCACCTTTTAATGTAACATAAACAGTCTTATGAAATTAAAAAATAGGACACGCTATTTAATATTCAGTTCTTTATTTATAAATGTTCAAATGACTGATTAATGACCAGGCCTTTGCAAAACTTACCGACATGTCAAGGAGGGAACTCAGCCTTTTGGTTCAGGTGTGGCCAGAACAAAAATGCATCCAAAAGTTGCAGGAAACGTTGCTTGAGGACTGGAGTTGAAGACCGTTGCTGTAGTTGAATTTATCAGGACGTCTTCTCCATCCGCCTGGTTATTTATTCTCTTCATGTTTTTTTTAATCTGTATCGGTGCCAGATGGGGGAGTTAAGGTGGCACCGTGTCCGCTTCTTTGACTACATGCCCAGCGCCATCCGGTCCATGGCCTTTAACAGCACACGGAGCGCCTGGGCCGTGGCCCGAGCTAATGAGCCGTGGAGATCTTTAACTTTGCCGACAACTACTTCCCAGGAGAAGGTAAAGGATCAAACTTGTGGTTAGTTTGAATACTTTCACCGTCTCCTTCTTCAGCTGAACAGATTCCTGGATCTCTTGATGCTCAGGTGATCCCCGGGCGGGACGGGAGATCCATCGAGGCCCTTGTTGGGTCGGCTGTCGTCTGTTCAGCGCCGGTTTGGACGGAGAGATCACAGAGTACGACCTGGATAACCTGAGGCCCCGATACAGCATCGAAGCCTACGGAGGACCGATTTGGACCATCAGCGGCAACAGCCAGGGGACGCTGCTGGCGGTGTGTAGAAGTCCCAGTTATATTGAAGACGTGCTCTGGGTCTGACTGACCCAGGACTGTTTTCTCTGACAGGCTGGGTGTGAGGACGGGACTGTGAAGATGTTTGAAATCCTGGAGGAGAGGATTCAGTTTCAGAGAAACCTGGACAGACAGAAAGGTAAGCATCCTCCCACTCAGACTGTGAAGTAGGGCTGAAACGATGAATCAAGATGAATCGATTCCTGAAGTAATCGTCAACTAATTTAGTAATCGACTAATCGTTAACTGGAGATTACAGACTAAAAAGGAGGCAATTTCCTGCCCAACATTTTCAGAAGAGTAATTAAGCCAAAACTGTAACAAAATATATCCACGATTTGTATTTAAGATAAAAACACTTTTGTCTGTAAATATGTTTTACCCAAACACAACGGAATGCTATATTATCGCATTTTAGGCAATAAAATGTTTATCTTTTCATTTAAAAAAGGAATTTAATTATTTATTTTCATCTTTAATGTATTCTAATATTGTATAGAAAAGGCTTAAGTGATTACATGAAAACCTGTAGAATGTAACAGTATTTTATCCGATTAATCGTCAGAATAGTGGATAGATTAATCGATTACTAAAATAATCGTTAGTTGCAGCCCTACTGTAAAGTCATAGTAATAATTGACTCAGAGTAAAAAAAGGAAGCTCCTTGTGAACTGGGTTTTGATTCGCCCATTCCAGCACCTCAATTCTTTTATTCATTTATTTTTTTTCAGCCATTCTGGGTATGGTGGTGGTAGTGTGATGGTCATATTATCCCACTGTTTTCTTTTGCACAGTTGTTATGATGCAACAACGTATTAATTTTACAACTGGGAACAGCTGATTAGCATCTCAAAAGCACAAATAACACCTGAACTATGACCCCAAATCCCAGAAGAGTTGAAAAGGAGGCTTCATGGATGCAGAGCAGGCCCAGAGAGCAGAGAGAGAAGGAGGAAGTTCAGAGAGGAGCAGCAGAAGCAAATGAGGTGGATTAGCAGTGCTTGCCAACAACTGATGATGTCATTCAGGACGTTACTGTGGAATATCGTCTCTGCTGCCCGGATACTGAGCTGTTAGCATGTTATGGCAGTCATGAGACTGTCATTCAGCAACAGTCTCGAGTCAGAGGCTTCTTTAGATTAGTTGCAAGACTAAATGCTACTGGAGATCCTTCCTGTCCACAGCATCACCATCCACAATGACTCTTTGAAGATACTTGAATGATATGAGTTATGACAACATTTGGTTTCCCATTGGAATAAATCAGTATTTTTTGAGGTCCAAAGAGTTTAAAGAGGTCCAAAGTTTGTTTCCAAGAATTTAAAAGAATTATTGGAAGCGCTTGATGAGAGTTGCTGCTGCCAAGGGTGGGGACGACCAATTATTAGGTTTGGGGTACAATTATTTTTCACATAGGGCCCCAGTATGTTTGGATCTCTTAATAAATGAAATCATCAGTTGAAAACTGCCTGTTTTTTTTGTTCAGGTTGTCTTTGTGTGATATTAAAAATTGCTTGACAATCTGAAACATTGAGGTGTGACAAAAAAAAAAAAAAAAGCAACAACAGGAGAGCACTGAAGGGAAGCCCCTTAGTTATCCTCTCTAGAGTCGCTGACGGTAATGTTTGATTGTTCAGAAAAATCTGATAATGTGTGATTAATCCTTCAGGTCGGATCGTATCCTTGTCCTGGCATCCGTCTGGTGCACAGATCGCAGCAGGAATGATGGGCATGATCAGAATCTTTGATTCGGAAACGGGTAACCTCATCTTGAAAAGATCCATGCAGAAGCTTCGCACAGTGAAATTATTCCTGATCACTTCAGTGTTTTTGGGTTCTTGATCGGTTATTTCCTTCTCTTTGGTTCTGACTGCAGGCCACGCCACACACAGGCTGCTGGTGGAGCAAGGTGTGGGAGCGTCTAAGAGCAGGGAGGTGGTGGTTTGGAGCGTCGCCTTTCTGTCCGACCGCACCATCATCAGCGGCGATTCTGCAGGAAAGGTTCAGATCTGGGACGGGCTAACCGAACTCTGATCAGAACCCATCTGGTCTCTAAGTGGGATGTCCTGGTTCTGTCCGTTTCACAGGTGAGAAAAGTGAGACAAAGTCCACACTGAAATTGGACGCTGGTGTAGGGCTGGCCGATACATCGATCATTCAAATTTTTTATTTTTTTAAGATTTGATTTATGGAAATCTGGATTTTTTTTTTTTTTTTCTTCCACCAATGCACTCCTTGGGTTTCCGTAGTTCAGAGTGATGTCAGAGCACCCGGGGCGGCCATCTTGTTGAAAAGCGTGTCTTACAGCTTCTCTTTATTTGGACTTGAATTCAAGTCAGCGTTATAACGGAGTATTAGTGCCACGGCTGGCAATTTTTTTTTAATTTTTTACCAAAATAAAGTCATAATGTTACAAGAAGACAGTCGTAGTAATATGAGAATAAAGTCTTATATTAACAGAGTAAAGTCAGAATATTAGAAGAAGGTTGTAGTAATTTTATGATAATTTGAAACATGAAACACGAAAAATAAAAGATTAGTTATCCAAGCTTTTTTCACATTAAAACAATTTTTCTTGTAATTTTAAGACGTTCTGGTAAATTGCATCTTTATTCTGTTAATATTATGACTATATTCTGGTAAATAACAAAAATTCTTGTAACCTGTCCCTGATACTCCGTTGTACAACTTATAGAAGGGATGACTGAAATAAAAGCCCTTTTTGAAAGTATTTCTGTCATTTGTAATTTCTTTTTAGAAAAGAAAGCGAGAAAAAAAAGTAATTAAAATCAGAAGTCCTGGTATGAAAAAATCGGAGATTTTCTTCTGAAGCCTTATGGCCCAGCCGTACGTTGGTGCTGATCGCTGCAAATCGGTAACGTTGTGTGAATATTTGGCAGGACGAGAGCAGCGTGATCGCTGGGACGTCTGAGGGAACCATTGCCCAGTTTTCAGTTCATCTCCTCCACTGTGGGACAGCAGGACAAGCACTGGGTCCGAACCAGAACCTTTAAGAACCACTCGCATGACGTTAGGGGCGCTAGTTCAACACTGACACGGCTGTGGTTTCTGGAGGTAAGAGTTAACTCACTTCTGTTGTCATTGCTCCTTGCAGAAGTCCGATGGAGCTCTCATGTTTCCCCCACCAGCAGCAGAAACTCTAACTTTTATCGAGGTCCCGATTCATGCATTTAACAAGAACCAAGGTTTTAGTGTTTTATTGGCCTTTGAAACGTTTCACTCATTGTCAGTCCAGTTCCTGACTGTTTTCTGTGAAATGTTCTCTTAACTGACCGATAAATTAGTCCTGCATAAGAAGGTTCCTTAACTTAAGTCATGATCCTGGTTTGTCTATACCCACCAGTTAAATGAAAAACCAGACTTCAGCTTAATTTAACTTATTTTAGTCCAACTTACCGTAAGTTAAACTCGTCTTATTGTGCTTAGTTTAAAACCAGCCTAAGATCACTGTTTAGTGTTGTGTATGTCTTATCCTGGCTTAGTTTTACCTTAAATTACCCTATTATCCTTAGTTTGTTTGACCTTAGCATAGTTTGGTTCCGTTGGCCTAGCCACAGTTTAGCATATGCAAGTTTAGGTTAGCTTACGTTAGCTTACCATAGTTTAGCTCCGTCTTGAATAAGCATATATAAGCTTAGCTTAGATTAGTTTAGCTTACCTTACTTATCTTATCTGACCTTACCTTAGCATAACTAAACTTAATTTAACTTGTTTTAATTTAGCTGATTATATGTATATGCCTATCTTAGCTAAGCATATGCAGGCTTGACATGGCTTAGCATCAGTTTAGCTTAGTATAGCTGTACTTTAACCTTAGTAAAGCAGCCTAAATGTTGTCTAGCTTGTTTTAGCTATGTTTAGCCTATCTTAGCTTACCCTACCTTAGCTTAGTTGTAGCCTACCTTTTAGCTTATCTTACCTTAACTTAGGTTTATACTATCTTTGCTAAGTGTTAGTCTGCCTTAGCTTACCTAACCCTAACTTAGATTTTGGCCTACATTTGCTTATTTACCCTAGCTTAGTTTTAGCCTACCTTAGTTTATCTTACCGTAACTTAGTCATACCCTACCTTTGGGCTTACTTTACCTTAGCTTTGTTTAGACCACCTTACCTTATCTTAGCTAACCATGCCATAGCTTAGTTTTAGGCCTACCTTACCTTAGCAAAGTTTTAGCCTGTGTTAGTTTACCTTACCATAACTTAGTCATACCATACCTTTTATCTTATTTTACCTTAGCTTTGTTTAGACCACCTTACCTTAGCTTTTTGAGTTTTAGCCTACCTCAGTTTTAGCCTACCTTAGCTTACATAGCATTATCTTAGTTTAGGTCATCTTAGTTTACCCTTCATTAGAAAAGCAAGCTTAGCCTATCGTAGCTTAGCTTATTTTACTAATGTTTATGTTGTATGGGTTTATCATACCAATTTATTGCTTTGTTTCATTTAGACTAGCATCAAGCCAGCAAACTTTGAATTGATCTATTTTCAACCATTTTTCGAGAATCCATTCAAAAGAACTTCCAATATATCTTTTTGTATCTTTTTTACTTCTACAAACATTTTTAGCTGTTTTTTTAAGCTAAGCGAACCAGCTGTTAAGCTAAGCTAACCAGCTGCCATGTCATATTTACTTTGCATTGATGAATGGAGGATGTGTGACCTTCCTACAAACATTCCAGATGCAAGCAAGGTTTTTATTGCACCTGTTCAGTTATGTCTTCATCTGTTAGAAATGCCAATAAAAATATTTTTAAAGCTTAAAGATGATGAAGATACTGTTTCCTTTCAGGTATGGACACTCAAGTGGTTGTGAGGCCCCTGCTAGACAAAGTGGAGAAGAACACCCAGGAGTCGGCGCTTCGCAAAATTGCTTTCCCACATGTGAGTCCAGAAAGAGAATATCTTGCTGCATATGAACAGAAGTAAGGAAAACACAATCCTTCCCTTCCAGGAGGCTGCATCATCATCATCTGTGATCAAAGGGAGCTCACAGAACTAGTTTGAGGAATATGAATAGATAACAGGATGTTTTGAATGAACAGAAACATGTTTAAGGTCAGGAAGGAAATATTTTGCACGTATGCAGGAACATTTATGCTGTTAGCGCTGGGTTAATAAAAGGAGCATAAATCTATCCTCATGAAAAAAAATTAGAACCGCCTTATTAAATATTTAATAATTAGTTAAGAAATGTCAACATCCACATTCATATCAACAGTAGCAGGAACCTACTGTAGGTCCCGTGAAGATAATTTAGGGTCTTGGAAGACTTCATTTAGCATCTTGCCGTCTGCTTCCTGGCTGAACTTGCTTGGACAGTCAGATTTTGTCATGATTTCAGATTAGACGTCTTTAAATCCCTTACCACACTAATTTGCTGATATAACCCGCTTTCTGAGTG
This sequence comes from Anableps anableps, assembly GCA_014839685.1. Lineage (NCBI taxonomy): Eukaryota > Metazoa > Chordata > Actinopteri > Cyprinodontiformes > Anablepidae > Anableps > Anableps anableps. The sequence continues at coordinate 34,803,914 of CM026073.1, read as the reverse complement.
GGTCTTGCCATGTTGTTTTCTCTTACTTCAACTGACAGTAGCATGCCAAGCTAAACATGCCAAGCTACTTAGAGAAATTAAATTCAGAAAGTGAAACTATAGTGATATAAATGGGACAAATGTGGTTTAAACTCCTGAATAATGATATTCTGATCATGGGCACCTGATGTGATGCACCTGTGTGTGCTATTAGCCATTTTCAATGGGATAAATGTGGGGATCTTCTAATTTACTTCACCAGAAGTTGAATTTTTTTGTTGTTGTTTTTTACAAAAAGTTTTAAAAAGATGTTTTCTGCAGTTTGTGTTATTCATGTAACTTTGTTTCTCAATCATATGTCCAAATATGTAAGAAAACTGACTTTTATATATCATGTCTTTAATATTTTCACGTAACTGTGTATTATAAAGGGCTGCTGTTGCTTGGAAATAACCTGCATCTTCTCCCTTGTAGAGAAGCCTCGTTAGTTGTGCAAAGAAAGCAGGACTTCTGCTCTTCCAGTTCCCAGATCATTTGGAGTTGTGGAGGCTTGGAGAAAGCGACGGAAATGGTGAGAAAAACGGATTAAACCAAATCATAAAGGCTTGAATTGCTGCAGTGCGTCAATATTCACTGAATGGATATGAAATGTTACATTAAAGTGTTTCTAACTAAGTAAGTGGGTCGGAAGCAGGTTCACAGTGGATAAAAATAGCTCCAGAAGTGCAGATATTTATCTTAATTAATGTCAACCCAACTTCTTAAAGTGAAACTAAACCCAATATAAAAGCATAACCCCACCCCGAGACAAGTTTTTACCAAAATATGCGGGGCCAAGAGCCATTAAGGGGCATGGCCACATGTGGGGATGTGTGGAGGGGGTTAAGCAGGGGTGTAGTCAGGACGAGGGAAAGCACTGTTGACAATTCAGCAGCTTTGTTGCCAATTTAGCGACTTTTTAGACCCTTCTAGAGACTTTCTCCCCTTTCAAAAAAGTGACCAATTTAGCGACTTGAGACCTGTTCCACTCTGTCTACATTGCAAATGAATCACGTGCAAAACCAAGAAACATGCTATTCCTCACTTACCACCAGGGGGCGTGTGTCTGAGATGTAAATGTCAACCAAGCTGTTCTGTTGTAACCAATGGGAAAATTCAATTGCAGTAGCTACTGTTCAACCCATGGAGGGCAGCACTGAGATGCTTTTAGGCCAAATAAAGTTTATACGAAATTTGCACAGAAATATAAAGATAGCACTGATGAGGGACAATTTAGACAGTTTATCTGCAAAAAAAAAAAAAAAAAAAAAAAAAAAAAAAGTAAATTTGGTGTTAGTTTTGTTGTGCAGCAGAAAGAACAAACAAACTGAAGGATATTGCTCTTCATCTACCTCCAAACAAAGTCTGTTGTAGTTTGTCTGGAAAAAACAAAAAAAACAAAAAACGAACAAAGCATGAATCTTAAACCTGAACATGCTTGATTTCAAATTCAGGAGCTGGAATATTAATGTCCTTCAGTCACAAGCATCAGATCCACAGTTTCCCAGCAGAGTAAAACCTCATTCCTAATGTTAGTTTATCGGAGTCCATCAGGGCTCCTGCTGATCCTTAGCGATCCGGTTTGTAATGTTCTTGGACAGGATATGGAGGTTTGAAGATAGGAACTTCTATTTACATTTTTTTTTCTTAAATCAGCAACATATAGAGCTTCATATCATGCAACAAATACCAGCATCTGAAGCAAATCTACCTGAAGGGGCAAAATGTTACAATTACTGACATCTAGTGGTCAAGTTGGAGATAACTATTACTATGGCTAGATATTACATTTAGCTGTAAATCGCATCTGTTATAATTAAAGGTGAGCTATTTTGCTTCCTTGAACAGGTTAGGAGCTATACAAAACATGTTGGTTACATTTTTTTTTTTTTTTTTTTTTTTTTTACAAAAAATCATTCTAAGATGATCAAGTTTACACTCGCACATGAAAATGGCTGCAAACAGATGCGCAATTGTGCAGCCATACATCTTTGACCCTGAACCAGACCCAAAAGCAGAAGCAGAGCCTCTTGCACAGCCAACAAGAATTCAGCAAGTGGTTTCTGGACGGTAAGTCAACAACAAAACACTTCCAGTAGCCATTGTACATGGCATATGGCGGTAAAACCAGCTGACCAATCACGCTCCAGCTCCACTTGGGTTGTTAGGTGAGGGGCTGGGCTCAGCTGGGGTTGCTAGGTAACTCAATTGTGACTTAACATTCGGGAGGTTTATGAAACTGCTCGTTTTCCAGACACTAAAAAAAAAAAAAAAAAACTAATTGCTAAAGAACAGCTGGGTGGGTTTTTTCTAGCGCTTGGGCTGTTTGTAGAAGCAGTTGAGACCCAAATGGAAGTATAAAAACATGGAAAATGTGAATTCTGTGAAGTAGGTTCCCTTTAAGCTAAGGGAATTTATTCTCAGCACAGTAAGTGTTGAGAATAAATTACAAAAATCTGAATTTTGTGGTATTTGTTGGTTATTGTGATTATGATGCAGCGCAGGATTGTGGGATATCCATATCGGCCCAATATTTTCATATTGATGTATCCCTAAAATTGGCTCTACTCTGTGGCCTTTGTTGACAGGAAGACCTGGGGAGAGTCTCCCTGTGAAGAGGAGACCAGAGAAACTGATCCAGCTGAAGACGAAGGTGGGTAGAGGACAGTTGGGTCGTTTTTTCCACAGTAACCATCTGGGCTCAACATGTTGAAACGGTTCGACTGGTTCCAGCTTCTCATTTTAAGGATTTTATCCTGAAGGAAGACAGCCTTGATGCATCATCATCATCATTTTAACTAAACATGTTGAGATCAATTCGTTTATTTCATCAGTTTTGATTTCACAGAATTAAAAAGAACCTGAAAGAATTCAGGAAAATGGCTTCCAATTGCATGTTGTTCTCCTGGTACCTGGAGAAACTTTTTTTCGGGTGTTTTCCCAACAAGGGTGTTTAGTCCGTTTTAAAACCAACTCTGGTTCCTCCCCCCCTTGGGCCGGTTTGTTTGTGTGGATGTGAACGCAACAGTCTCACTACAGTGCGGTCCACAACAAGGCCGTTTAGAAGAGGTGGTCTCTGTCCAAAAGAGCAGGTCGTTTATGGCTTGAAGATGATCCGACAGAACTGCCAGGTCTTCCTGTCGCCTGGTTTGCTTTGCATTGTGGGATGCGGTTGAATAAGCAAGCAAATAAGCAACGGTGACGTGTCTTCCTGAAAGCATAAACATCTGTGCGACTTTCAAGAAGTCTTTTCCAGATCATTCAGTTGACTTCTCAGCAGAGGTTGCACGAGACTTCTTCGTTGCGCGTCATTTTGACTCATGGCATCAAAAAAAAAAAAAAAAATCCAGTCATCTGTTTTTACCCGTCAATTTTTAAAATAATAACAACAACATAGTTACTTGCATTTAATTTTCATTCGGTTTAATTAATATTCAACAAGCGGAACAGAAAATCCACATCATCGTTTCTCCACAGTGACTAAAACCACTGACTGTGGCACCAAAATTACGAACGATTCACCTGCTGTGGCCTGAACGCACAGCCTCACAATTTCCTCCTGGTCTGCATGGACCTGAATTGCGCACCCGCTTGTGCAGAATCAAATGTCTCAAGGTTTTGGAATCCGCGCTCTGCAGCTACAATGGAGACTGGAATTACAAATGCCACTTCATCCAAAGTTTTGAAATCAGGGAATATTTCTCCAATAGAAGTGATCAGAAGTCGCCAGCAGGCTGGACGACGTTCGTCTTCGGCACTGCCTCACTTCTGTTGCCAACCTGTACGATGTTACGTGCATTCTGTTTAAAAAAGCTTGACGCTACTAAATAAAATATGCACTTTTCATGTGTACATTTCTGTTATGATACAGGTCTTGAATTTCATTCATGAAAGTCTTAAAAAGCCTTTAATGAGTTGGTGAAACCTGAAGAAAATCTCGTTTAATTTACTGTAATTTCCATTAGCAAAAGATTTTTTTTCTTTAGTGGATGGGGCAGCAAAACGGTTTCAAGCCCAGGGGCCCACATCCTTGTACATCTGGCCATGGTGACAGGATCTGGTTCTGTTGGTGATTTGGATCAGAGCGAACGAGCTACAGGTGGGAAAAACGCCCTAAATCGGTGGAACCAATTTGTGTGTTTGCTGCCCCCTGCAGGGAGAGGATCATATCTGCTGCAGCACACTGTCTCCATGCGGAAGCTGGTTAGCTTACTCCACCGTCTCCAGCGTTCGCCTCTACAGGCTGCAGCTCAGCAGCAACAACGTCGGCATCCAGAAGGTGAGGAACCACACGGGTCACCTGCAGTTTCTGCACGTTTTCAGCAAAAATCTAACTAAAGAGCGCGCTTTTCATTTAAGCGTTAAATTTGGAAATTTATAACGAAGTACAGATTTTAACTAGAAAGTGTTTCAACTGAAAAACTTGTTTTATGATCCTAATAGCATTTATTCTCATATTTAAAGCCCAGTGTACAGAAATATTTAAAAAAAACAATATGTATCTGTCAAAGGGTGTTGGGGGTTTGCCATCAACAACTCGACAGAGATCATGAAGGCGTCTTCTTATTGTCCCCTTCCTCCACCCAGGTGTCCAAACTGCCCAAAGAGCTGCACTCGGTCCATCAGCTCTGCTTCTCCTCGGACTCCTCCAGGCTGTTCGCTTCCTCCAGCCTCTCCTCCGTCATCGTTGTTGCTCTCGACCAGGCGGAGTGTAAATACCTTCACACCCTCAAACACAAGTCTGGTGAGTGTCGCTAGAGGTCCGTTAAGAAGCTGTGATTGTTGCTCCGAGGCAGAGCTCACATCTGGGAGGGCTGAGGGAAAGCCCAGATGATGATGTCATGGCTTTGGAAGCTTCTGATAGGTTAACGGACACATTTGAGCTGACTGGAGGCTCATCTGTGGATGGATTTTAAGGCCACGCCTGGAACATACGACCGATTCCTTTAGACTTCCCAGTCGTGTCAAAACAGAAAGCAAAGACGTCAGGGAGATAACTGTGGAGCTGCTCCAGTCTGGTTCATCCTTGGGAACAATTTCCAGATGCTTGAAGGTGCCGCGCTCATCTGTTTAAACCATTATATGCATTATAGACATCATGGGGATGTCCAGCCATCATATCGCTCAGGAAGGAGACGGATTCTGGTCTGAATGTGCAGATTGACCCCAGAACGAAAAGCCAGAGACCTTGTGAAGATTCTGGCTGGAGATGGTAAGACAGAGTCGTTGTGTCCTGTACTGACATGGGCTGAAAGGCCACTCAGCGAGGAGGAAGCCATCACTCCAACAGAAGCATTAAAAAGCCAGACTGCAGTTTTCCTTCGTTTTTGGAGACATGTCCAGTGGTCTGATGAAACTAGAGCGGAACTGTTCGGTCATAATGACCATCGTTACATCTGGAGGAAAAACAGGGATGCTCGCACCATCCCAACTGTGAAACGTGGTGGTGGCAGCATCATGTTGTGGGGCTGTTTCACTGCAGGAGGAACTGGTGCGTTTCATAAAATAGATGGCATCATGAGGAAAGAGCGTTATGTTGACATATTGAAGCAACATCTGAAGACGTCAACCAGGAAGTTAAAGCTCTTCCAGATGGACGATGAGCCTCAGCAGCCAAAGTGGTTCTAAAGTAGCTTCAGGACAACAAAGCCGTCACAAAGCCCTGATCTCAATCCTAGAGAGTTGTGGGCAGATCTGAAAAGGAGTGTGTGAGCAAGGCGGTGTTTGGCCTGTTTCTAATAATCTCTTTGCTGTCCTAATTAAACATATCTGCCCTACGTAGTTGCTTATCTGCCTCACCGCTACAGCTCACACAAACATAACCGCTGACATCACATAAAACGCAGCACAGAGTCAAGGATAAACTGATACAAGAGGATGACTCCCTTTAGGAGGGTTAAGAGTGAGGCAGAGATAAAAGCAGGGCTCACGAGCCGCTCCTTGCTTCATTTGGTTCATCCTGAAGATGTGCTCAGTGGTCACTCAGCATCCGTTTCATTGCGTACTCTGTACTTTGGTCATTTTGGTATTAAATCTTGATTTTATACTTCACCATTTCTCATTACTTTTATTTTTTTTATCGTGTGTGTGTGTGTGTGTGTTTTCAGGCTCCAGACAGCCGATCCACATCCTGTCTCCCAGTGAAGACGGTCAGTGGCTCGCTGCAGCAAACACAGACTGCGAGATCCACGTCTTCAACCTTCGGAAGATGAAGGTGAGCTCCGATATTTGCTCTTCTTCGGCCGTTATGCGGCAGGACAGCAACGGTAACCAGAATGTTGTGGTTTGCAGCTGCACTGCTCGGTCCCGGCCTACGGCTCCTGCCCCACGGCCGTCTCCATCCACCCGACCAGCTGCAACCTGGTCTCCGTGCACGCCGACCAGCAGGTGGGCGCCGTCGCAGATCGAGTTCTCCGTTCCACCCAGAGGATCGGGCGTGCTGACGTTGTGTCGTCCGTTTGCAGATCTTTGAGTTCTCCCTGAAGCAGAAGGAGTACACGGAGTGGAGCCGGCAGCTGCAGAAACGAGGCCTGCACGTGCTGTGGCTGCAGAGGGACACGCCCATCACCCGCGTCACGTTCAACCCCAAAAACCCGGCGCACATCGTGCTAAACGACACCTTCATGTTCTGCATCATCGACCAGAGTCTGGTACGCAAAATCAGCCCCTCAGGGTTCCTGTGCTTCTGCGTGGCTCCGTCATTCAAAGGCATTTTAATGTTTTGTCTGCGCAGCCTCTTCCCGAAGCCAAGGCGACGTTCTACAATCAGATGCGCCTCCGGAGTCTTCCTCAGCCGCAGAGGCTCCGAGAAAGCCACGCCTTCAAGATCTGCAAGAACTTCCAGGTTCTGATTTATTTATTTATTTTATTTATTTATTTTCTGCGTGCTCCTTCATGCCACTAATTAAACCCGACCGCAATCAGACTTCCGTGTGAACGGTTTACGTCCCCAAAGCGACCCGCATGCACAGAAGAGGAACGTAGACGTCACACAGCAGCGCACCGTTTACGGAAGTAATAATGGACGGGTGGAGCCGTTTGCGGATCGATTTTAAAGTTTATTCAGCAACGGGAGCCGACAGCATCGTAACAAGATCATAAGACCAATGGAAGCTAATACAGCACAGCTAACAGCAACGGCCTTTTGTGGAGTATTTACTGCAATTTCTGCGGAGAGGTCCGTTCGGACGCGTAGTCGGAACCAGAAACGGTGGGATTGTGATCTGAAGCGCCTCAGTGACACAGGCTTCCTTTATAAGTTCGTAATTATAATTTTAAGCCGCTGTTAACGTCCTGATTGACCGCGTCTGGCTTCTTCTGATGCAGAATTATGACGCGTGTCTCACATCAATGACGTAAAAGTCGGATAAAATGCGACGTGACCGTTCAGACCGCAGACGCTTTGAAAACAATCGGATCCGTATCAGATTTAGTTCCACAAACAAAAGTGGCAAAAATCGGATTTTTTGTGGTGGTGGGGGGCGAAAAGATCGAATATGGGCCGTTCAGACTGCGGTGAAAAAGCTGGATATGGGCAAAAGGAGCGGATTTGGGTTGCTGCGTGAACGAAGCCAAGGAGACTTCTGGTCCTCTGTTATGGGAATGCGCTGAGCAGCTTGCCGGAGCTGGAACGATTCATCAACTAATTTAGTAATCAATTAATCGGTAACTGGAGGATACAGGCTCAAAAAAGGCCATTTTCTGAAAGAGCGACACACTCAGAGCAATAATTAAGCCAAAATTGTCCAAAAAAATATGTAAATACATGCATTTTGCATTCAAGATTTAAAAAAAAAAAAAAAAAAAAACTATGTATGCAAATATGTTCTACCCAAAACTCGTCAAGTGGTAGTTTTAGCTTCACCTGGTTCAAATTACTGTAAAAAATCTATTAAGCACCTTTTGCCGTCTGGTTATTAATCGGTAATCCAAAAAATGATCAACAGATCAGCCCTTCACTGTTTTGATTTTAAGTCAAGCAGAAAAGTCTGAGCTTAGAACTGTTTATTTTTCCGCTGCAGATGCATCCTCTGCGGCAAATGATCAAGCGTTCACTAAATGAGTGCTGCTGTTGCATTTTACGCAGTAAAATGTTAATTTTGTTATTTAAAAAGGAATTTAACTATTTGTATATTTGCATCTTTCAGTGTATTTCTAATATTGTATAAAAAGGTTTAAATGAAAAATCTGCAGAAACCGCATTTTTTTTTCTATCTGATTAATCGTCAGACTAATCGATAGAGTCGTTCCAGTGGGATCTCAGCCGGACTCGTTCACAGCTTCACCTGAACTGATCATGCTCGAAGCTCATCAGTTTGGGCTGAAAATAAGGTGAAAATTTGAAGTTCAAGCTTTTTTGCTGCAAATCAACCAGAAAACCACGTGAACTGAAGGTGCAGAGTTTCAAAAACACAACATTTTGTATCGGTGCACAAACCAACATCATTCTTGATTTGTCTGCCGCAGCACCTCCTTTATGTGAACCTGTTGGAGGACCTGTCTCTGGTTGTCGTGGAGCGCCCCCTGATGGACATCATGTCTCAGCTCCCTGCTCCTGTCCGGCAGAAGAAGTTTGCCACCTAAACCGCAATCATGTCCTGTATGGAGGACCGAAACTGACATAAACATAAAAGCAGAGATGTATATATTTTGTTTTTCCTAATACAAGCGTTTGTTCTTTTTACATGTCCTCGTCTCCTCTTTTTAAAATATATATATTTCTGCTTTTATTTTTAATTATGTCAGTTTCGCTCCTCTGTAGTCCTGCAGCTAATGGTTATCACGCTCTGTTAATGTGTCTCCACTTTGGAGGAGATGTTTTGATAAAATAAAAGAAATAAACTGAAAACCCTCCGTCTGTGTGTGGATTCATTTATCTGATTTTTATACGGTGGCCCAGAGGGGTCAACTAAATCCAAAAAACCACAACGGAGTTTATGCTAACATGGAGTTTTTGATAAACTTGCTTGCCGTAAATGCTCCCAGGTTAAGGTGGTGGGGTCGGGTACCCCTGCAGGTCGTCTGGAACGCTGCTGGTGGGTGCATGGTTAGGGGTCCTGCTGGAAGGAGAGCCTCAGCCACAGTCTCAGACAGCATGATGCTGCCAACACCATGTTTCCGCTGTGGGGATGGTAGTAACAGGGTGGAGTGTAGCGTTTTGTATTAGACCAGAGGAATGGAGAACCTGACTAAGAGTTCCCAGGTCAACAGATTTTCCCACTTGAGCTCTGGATCTTTGCAGCTTCCGTTCCAGAACTGCGCCGCTCATGGTGGCAGCGTGTTGGCGCAGCTCTGTAGACTTTTGTTCATCATACTTTTGGGTGAATTGTTGCTTTTTTTGACAATTGTTGACTCGAGTTCTGGATGTTGTGCAGTGGGAAGGATTTTTACAGGTTTTTTTTTTTTTTTTTTTTTTTTTTTTTTTTTTTACTTTCAGACAGTTATGATGCGCAACTGTGGCAACAAGCTGTTTTTTGTTTTTTAACGAGTGGGAGCTGCTGATTAGCATAGGAAAGCTCAACTAATACCTGAGCTACGACCCCAAATCCCAGAGGATTGGAAAATGAGGCTTCATAGATGCAGAGAGAGGAGGAGGAAGTTCACTCCAATGTCTCTCTGCTCGGCTTTCTCACCATATGTCCAAACAGAGATTGAGGCTAAAGCAAAAGAGGTGGATTAGCAGTGCTTGCTAACAACTGATGGAGTCATCCAGGGCATGTTGCTGTGGAATATCATCTCTGCTGCCTGGAAATTGAGCTGTCATACAGCAGCTGTCTTCAGTCAGAGGCCTCTTCAAATTTGCTGCAGGACTGACTGCTACTGGAGAGCCTTGCTGTCCACAGCATCACCATCCATGACTCTTTAGAGTTTTGACAATATTTTGTTTCCCTTTAGGGTAAATTAAGTAATTTTGAATAGAAGTGGCTTCCTGAGCCACACTTTGGACACCCCGATCTACTTTGTGTTGTTTCTGTCACTCAAAATCCCAATAAATTGTTACGTAATAAACTTCAGGTAGTATTACTGTTTTCTGAAGGCAACAGATTTCTGTGCTTTTTGCACATACAGACCAGGTGACCCAGACTCCATGTCTTTATCTGTGAAGTGATTAACGTCCAACTCTACACTGAAGCTGTTTAATTTTAATGTTAGTTTCTTCCCTAAGAAGTCCCCATAGCAACCAGAGATTCAGTGTTTCAGTTCTTCTAAAAGAAAATGAGAAATGTTGAATTTTTGTGCAGTTTTCTTCAAAAAAAAAAAAAAGTTTGAATTTATTAAAAATCCCAATAAGGAAATCCACACATGATTCAGTCAGCTGAAACATATTCACAGACATTTTATTTTTGATTGAAATTTCACATCATAGTTAATTTTCCTGTCAAAGAGCCTTTGTATTTTTATTACAACAGCCACAGAGCAGCAGCAGCAGCAATAATAATAATAATAATAATAATAATAATTTGATAACTGTAATAATAATAACCCAGCAGGAAAAGCAGATCGATGCGACTGAAAAAGAGAGAAACGTGATGGGGGCCACTTTGCCAGCTGCAAAGGATAAAAACCATTCAGTCAGATTTATCAGAATGTGCCGCATCTGGTTACTTTCTTGCTCGTAATCTCCCACGACTTGACACAGACGTGTGTGGAAACTCTACAGATTGCTTACAGTAAAATAAAATGTTAAAAAAAAAAAAAAAAAAAAAAAAAGATGGCACAGGAAAGAGGGAAGAAGCTCCACAGGATACAGAGACAGAACAGGAGAGAGGAGTCTCTATTCAAGCATCATGTTCTACCTTGAAACACTGAAACCTCGACACGCTGGGGGGCTCCTGGGGGGCGCCCTCCAGAGCCCCCCAGGAGCTCTGGAGGGCGCGTTTGTTTGCAGGAACAGTTCTGGAGGATCCAGCAGAGATCCGGCTCTCATGCCTGCATGTTGGGAACCTAAGCCAGGAGCCAGTTAGGTGAGGATGTGCAGCATTAGGCTGGCATATTTCTGTTCTAAAATGTGTTTTTGTTTGTTTTTTTTTTTTAATTGATCTAATGTTATATTCTAGTCTTTAATGAGTTTTCATTAGCTATAAGCATAAAATTATAATTAATAAAAATAAGGCTTAAAAACATAAATTTGTGTGTAATTAGGCTATTTAATGTGTTACACTTAATGATGGAGTTACTGGAATAAATAAATATTCTAATTTATTGAATATGACTGTATATTTTCACCGATTCCCCTCTATTTGTGTTGGACTTTTTGAGCGCTTTTGTTACTGGGGAATCAGCACCCCCTGCTGGACAGATGGCGGTAGTGGCGGGATACCAAGATTTGCATGTTTTCATCTGATATTCCTAAAAATCTGGCTGAAACTTCCTGCTACATTAAGACAGAAAAGGACAGACTCATTTTCACTTTGTCTTAAACCTTCATATTGCATGAACTGTTGCATTTAAAGCTGCTTAAAAGGAGGATTTTGTTGCCTTTTACAGAGATTCATTTCCGATTGTTGTCACGCTTTCAACCTAACCGGCTCCGGGCTGCATCAGCAAAGTAAGTTAAAGGATTAAAAAACTTTTTTTTTTTAAGCCTTTCTTCTTCATCTCCCTCTAAACTGCTCCAATAAAAGCACTCAGAATTTAAAACCCACTAAGGGATGAACTAAAACAGTAAAATCTAAGCTGCTGATGTGGAGCCACCGCTTCAGATGGAGGGTTCCACCTCTGATATGATTATCTGAACAACATTCTTTAAGAAAAAAGAGAAATATGTGCATTATTATTGTTTTATATAAAAAAAAAAAAAATGGCCACATTTAAATGAATAAAGCTCCGCTACGGTCGGATTGGCTTTCATCAGCGCCCCTCCTTGAACTGGCCTTTTGGGGATCAAATCCCGCCGTTTCAGTCGTTCGTTTTCGGGAGATAAGTGATCAAACCCCCCTTTTACCAGATTTTACAAACATTTTTTTTTTTTATAAAATAGAAATTACAAAATAAAAATAGATGATGCAGCAACGCATACGTGCAAAACAAAAACAAAATTAAACTAGAGCAACAACACAAGAAACAAGACTGATTAAAGTGATTAAATCATCAGAAGAGAGTTGGAAACTGTTAAAATAATATGCATTAAAAACATTTCCTTTTTTTATGATTACAGTGCACTTTGTGTGAAAACCCCCCCCCCCAAAAAAAAAAAAAAAAAAAAAACCAAGGAAAACAACCACACACAAACGTTAAGATGAAGGCAACACAAGCCTGCAGCTGAAACCAGGCTGAGAGAAGAAAAAACGGGGATGAAGAGGAGGGAAAGGATTCCAAAAAGACGACTATATACACCGGTATGTACAGGACAGCCGGACCCGATCCCTTCGGACCGGGCCTTTATAGTTACGGGTTCGGAACAGAAAGCCTCGATGGCACCAAATAAATAGGAAACAAAACGTCCTGTCCTATGGGAGCGCTCGGCAGGTTGACACCAATAAATTAACCAGATGGAGGCCGTCCGACGTGTGTTTGAAACCGGGGGGCAAAAACTTCAAAAGCTTGGTTCCGAGGGAATGTAGCAAACAGCTGTCTTCCAATCACGCCGATCTCGTATGTACATGACTGAATCCGTCCCGATCATTTCCTCCCTTCGAGCTCGGAACAGCGTCGACAAAAGTTGGCTGGATATGCAGAAGGTCTTCGTTCTGTTTTCGTTTGTCCCAAAACGGTTCGTTTCCAGATCCAAAGAGAGTCAGAGAGGATATGAAAACCTCCAAGCCTCCTCAACATGGCGTCGCTCGTTGTTTAGTGGTTTTCCTCTTCCATCCGGATACAAACGAGAAAACAAACAAACAAAAAAAAAAAAAAAAAAAAAAAAAAAAACAGCAGCCGCCATGTTTTCCTCCCAAAAACACGCGGAACATGAACGCTTCCACGTCTGGAAAAATATGTTAATTCAAGATCATAAAAAAAACCCCCTCAGTTTTCCTTTTTTCCGTGTGACGGATATTAGGAGGAGTTTTTTTTTTTTTTTTCCCAGTTACAGACCAGGAAAAGCTGAAAGGTCCTGACTCGTTTCGAGTTCGGTCGGTCTGTTCAGGGAGCTACATCATGGATCGGAGACAAACGGCTGTTGTGTCGAGCCAAGTTTCCGCAGCCGGATGAGCTTCTCCACCAGCACCACACCAGTGGCAGTTCTAGACCACATTTATGGGGGGGTGGGGGGAGCAGTATTTTTTTTCATGGGGTTCAGAACAAAAGACTGAAGGAAAAAAAACAGGGTCATATTTTATTGTTTAATATACTAAGCGAGCCACTTGTGGCTCCAGAGCTGCAGGTTGCACATGAAAACTGTGATCTGGTCTCAATACGGCTGAAGCGAAAAGTGCAACACCTTCATTTTTAATTCGTTGTTGAAATAAAAAATTAAATTACTCCAAGGGACAAATTAGTTACAGTTTCTATGCCAGTGCAGCTCACCATAAGAAATCTGGAATTACCCCTTCAATACAGGGGCCAGGACCAGATCTGCAGGGACACTGGCCCCTGTTGGCCCCCATCTAGAACCACCCATGGACCACACAGCCCCTGAATAACGCTACTTCCGGCTCTTTCAAAGTTGTCCGGGCCACAATAATGCATAATTGAAAAACTTATCACTGTGGTTCTGGATCAGGGTGGGGTCAGGCCGTTAAGTAAAGACATTACGACCTGGAAAAGGCTCTTTTACCACCACGGTGCATTCAGGTCCACTCGTAAAAACAGATTACTGCGACTGAAATAATTTTTTTCTGTGAAGGTATATTTGGATCAATGTTTTGGTCTGCATCTTTCCTGAATTATGACTGGAGTTTAAGACAGAAGGCTGCAAAGATTCATTGTGATGTGTTCGTTTCCTTCCTATCAAATCACATCAAACTTTATTTGTAGAGCACTTTTCGTACACTCAAGGGTAACACAAAGTGTTTCCAAGGGTTAAAAATACAAGAAATGATAAAGATAAAAAAAAAAATTATAATTATAAAAAATTTAATAGATTTACTGCTCAAAGAGAACATATTTTAAATCACCTAATAAAACCAATACTTAACATAATAAATATTTAGAAAGTGCTGAATAAGTCTCTGGTGGTATTTCACGACATTAAAGTTTGATTATATGATTTTAGATTAATTTTTAATGTAGATTATGTAGTGTACGAGGTGTATTTGAATGCACCGTGAGGTTACTGGCACTGGTAGAAGCGCAATGACGTGACATCAGGTCAGAACTGGTGGAGGGGGGGGGGACACATCTCAGCGGGGAAACGGCTCCGGACGCAACACCTGAACATCTCCAGCGTTCATCACAGGGAGTCTGAGACCTCAGAGACCGTTCGGGGCGAAGGACGAATGAAGAGGAGCGGTCCCTGTACAGTCTGAATAAAACGGGTCCTTAAAAAAAAAAAAAAAAAAAAAAAAAAGGCGAGGAGAGAGGAGGGATGAAACGTCCGCGGAGAAAAAACGTTGACCTTTCCTTCACGGCTGCACCCCGCAGTGGTCGGAGGATGAAGCTGGAGAGATCGCTCCACAGCCTGCTGGAGGACAGGCGCCGAGGCTCTGGTCTAGAGATGCAGTTGATGGTGGGGTGTGTGTGTGTGTGTGTGTGTGTGTGTGTTTGGTAAGTGTGTGTGTGAGTGATCATGTATGGGAGCAGGAGGCTGTGGGGGGGGATCACCAGGCCTCCGTGTACCGGACATCGACGTCCTTCAGGTTGGGCAGTTTGGCCTGCAGAGAGAAAACAGCCTTAAAATCTGCTGATCGTCATCATTCAGGAACAAAAACAAAAGCTATTCCAATAAAATTCAAGACGCTTAATGGTTTAATACAGGGGTGTCAAACTTTTTTTCATTCTGGGGCATAATCAATGCTCTCAAGGGCCGCTTGTGTCAGAATATATTGATAAAACCCGTTAAACTGTTAAAATGTCAATAAAAAGCTGTCTATGTATTCAATAAATGCTTCTTAGAAATTAAAAATATTGAACATCATTTCATCGATCAGTCCCTCCAGGATTTCGCAGTTGTTTTTATGATTTTTTGCAATCAAAAATCACAGATCTTGTGGAGCTAATTTAGAAATATTTGCAAAGATTTTGTAATATTTGCGCTTATGTATAACATTAATAAGCTTTTATGAAACATGTTTTTTACATATTTGTTAAAATTATCATCATGTCGTGACAGTATAAGACAGATAATCTGCGGAAAAAAAAAAAAAAAAAAAAAAAAAAGAAAAAAAAAAAAAAAATCAAGCTCCTCTGGCTTCTCCCAGTGCTCCCAGTACTAACTGCAGAAATACACCACTCAGTCAGAAACAACAAATGAGAGCCAGGAGGAGGGTCTTAGCGCTGTCAGTCACCCTCATGTGCTCTCTGCTACGCTACAGCTGCTCCACCACAACATAGCCTGCTGCTAATGCTAATGCTAAGGCTAGTTAGCATGGCCACCGATGACGGTGGATAAACAGTTTTCCTGGAACGGTCAGTTGTTTCTTCACCATTAGCACATTTAGCAGCGCGTACACGAGGGTGATTGACAGCGCTAAGCCCCTCCTCCTGGCTCTGATTGGTTGTTTTAGGTCGGGAGCGGAGCATTTCTTTGGACGGAAATAGTAAAAGTTCCATACTGTAGCTTTAAAAGTGACTACTTGTTACTCGCCATATGGATCACGTATTACAACTTGACATCAAGTCAGGCTAAGGCAACAGTGTCGTAAAAGTAACAAGTACTGCCACCTGCAGGTGAGCGTAAGCAGTCACTGAAACCCAACGTTTCCAACAATGTTTGCAGAAAATTTGCAATAAACTCACCATTATGCATTAGCGCAAAAAACTGTGGGGATGTTGATTTTGCGTGAACATTGCCGATTGCGAAATCGTGAAAAACTGGAGGGATTGATTGATGTCATTTGGTGTCTGGAGTCTAGAGGGCCACATAAATAGCTACGTCGGGCCAGATTTGGCCCCCGCGGCTTGAGTTTGACACATGGTTTAGATGGCGATACGTAGCAGCTAATAAATATCGCTGCAGCTGCTAGGAGTTACCTTGAGGTCCTCGTATGTGTCAGCTGTGAGCTTGGTGCTGTTCATGTTCAGGCTGCAGAGGCTCTTCATGGCTGAAACAGAAAAAGCAGCTCCGTCAGCCACAGCTATCATGCAGGAGATGATTGATCAGCGTGTGACCTCTTACAGCTCAGAGCCAGCAGGCCGGCGTCGGTGACCGGAGTCTCACACAGGTTCAGGACCTGAAGGCAGGCCAGATGCTCGGACAACAACCTCAGTCCCGCGTCCCCGAACTGCGAGGCACAAACAAACCACAGGTGAGTCATTTCACAGCTTCGTCCTCCCCGTCGACGTGTTTGCGTCGTCCTGACCGCAGACCTGAGTGGACCAGAGGTTGAGCTGTTTGAGTGACGGCAGCTTGATGAGCTGCTCTGCACAGGCACTGGTGACGTTGGTGAAGGCCAGGCTCAAGTTCTCCAAGTTCCCGAAGGAGCCTGAGCTCAGCAGGCGGGCCAGATCTGCATCCTGCAGTGAGGGGGAGGAGAAAAACCAAAAGTTTTTACCGTCTGTCAGCCAGGAAAGATTATTTAACAGACTTTGGGTGAACTAACCGTGGACTTGGAGGGCAGAGTCAGCCGGGTCGGACCTCCTTTTCTTTGCTGGAGAGAACAAAAAGGGAAAGTTGGAGTTAGAGAACTATTACGCAAAATTCACATTTTGTACATTTTTAAACTTCCATTTGGGTCTCAACTGCTTCTAAAAACAACTCAAGTACTTAAAAAAAAAAAAAAAAAAAAAAACCAAAAAAAAAAAAAAACAAACCACCCAGCCGTTGTTTGGCAATAAGTTTATGATTTTTTTAGTCTCTGGAAAACGAGCAGTCTCAAAAACCTCCTGATTGTTGCATCACGATCCACGGGCACTGCGCTGTTACCTAGCAACCACTGCTCCTCACCTAGCAACCCAAGCGGAGCTCGAGCTCCATTGGTCAGCTGGTTTTACTGCTGCGTGCGCTGTACAATGGCTGCTGGACGTGTTCTGTTGTTGACTTACCATCCAGAAACCACTTATTGGTTGCACAGGAGGCTCCTCTTCGGCTTTTGGGTTTGATTCAGGGTCAAAGATGGACAGTTGTATAATAACAGTTCTGTTTGCCGCCATTTTCATGTGGGAGTGAAAACTGGACAGTGGATTATTTGGATTTAAAGTGACAAGAGGCCCTAAAACAGCTCATTCTCAGCTCAGGAGCTCAAAATAGACGGAACTGACCAGACTAAAATCTCATTATCTAAGAATGATTTTGTGTAAAAAATGTAATGAACATGTTTTGTAGCCCATGGACCAATCCTATCCTGTTCAAGGAAGCATAATAGGTCACATTTAAACCACTGAATGTTCTATAAATGTAAAAACCAGTGCTGGAAATACTACTCCGCTAACCTGCTAATTTTTCATCTAGCGCTTTTGCTAACTTTGAAAAAGATTAGCGCTCTTAGCTTCCCTAATGTTAATTCTAAAGCGCCAATTTACTTGGATGCTTTGTAAACTTTCAGATGAATAAACTTTGACCATCTGTGTTGAAGTTTTGCTTATTGAATGAAGAATTCTTCAAGAACTTAAACGTTTATATTCATGCTCTTATTCTGAAGTGGTGAAGACCGTTTACGCAGCAGTTTCATTTCCTCTCCTCACATTCTCTCTCTTTCTCCCCCCCATAAACTTTATTTCAAACAAGAAAAATACAGGAACAAAAGAAAACACGGACACTACAGAGCGAGCTATAAATATAAAAAACTGAACTGGTGCGTTGTAGCCTTTCAAGAGCAGAAATAGTTCTAACTGAAGTTAGCGCTTTAGCATTAGCTTCTGCTAAATACTGTGTTGGTGTAGCGTTTTGGGTTAGCCAAACAAATGCTTATGATTAGTGCTTTAGGGTTAGCACAACTAACATTTTTGTTAGCGGTACCCACCACTGGCAAAAACATTTCTGCCCAAACATGAGAGCAGAGAAAAATGGCTGCAGTGAGCATGTGGAAAACACCCAAAGATACAGAAGTGTCACTATTTAAAGGAACAGTCACCAATTCTGGTTGAGTCCAGACTGACTGGACTCAACTTTGAGGTTCAGGAGATGTTTCATTTGTCCAAGATCCTGGGG
Source organism: Anableps anableps (assembly GCA_014839685.1). Lineage (NCBI taxonomy): Eukaryota > Metazoa > Chordata > Actinopteri > Cyprinodontiformes > Anablepidae > Anableps > Anableps anableps. The sequence continues at coordinate 34,785,712 of CM026073.1, read as the reverse complement.
CAACCTCAGGATGTAGACAGAAGGATGAACATTTATCTATTCCATCTTTATATAATCCAAACAAAGAAAACATTTTTGAAGCAAAACTTTTAGGAAATTTTGTTCTTATTAATCAGGCTACACTTTTCAATGGTCATCTGGGTCCAGGCAATGTAGATTTATCAATTATTTAGTTGAAAATCAGTTATAAGCACAGCGTTTGATCTGAAAGCCGTGGAGAGTCGGAGCACAAACTCACCAGCTCCTTGAGCTCCCGCTGACGGTCGCAGAGCTGCTCGTACATGCGGAAGCCCACCTGCGTGCTCTGCAGGGTGGAGATGATCTGCAGCTGCGTGTCTTTGTTCTCGATGATGTTGTACTCCAGCATCAGACACAAGATCTGGGAACACAAGCAAAGACTTAACTAACGCTTTTCACCTTGGGCGGTTTTATTGCTTTTATTCGGTTACGATAGGGGGTTCCAAAGCGAGGCCCAGGGGCCGTTTGCGACCCTCGGAACAATTCGAGAATGGCCTAAATTTGGTTAGCCGGCTCTGGCGGTTGAGACAGATGAGGGGCCTTTCAAAAAAAGAAATTTAAATTAAAATCTTCTTAAAATGTAAAATGTAAGCTGCAACAGAACGTGTTCATGTTTTATCAGCCATGTTTGTGTATTTAATTTAAATAGGATCAAACATTCAAAGTCTAAAAAGCAGACTTAGCTTACTAAACTCTGCAAAATAAAGAAAATAACCCATATGCAAAGAAATCTAGAAAAAGATGATCAACCCGAAAAATTTGGGATATCATTTCTTTTTTTTTAACTGCAAGACACTTTCTATGTTTCAAATCTATTATTTATAGATGCCTTTTCCACAGAAGCCAGAGAGCTTGTTTCACTATAAATAATAAATAAAATATAAAATTGTTTTTCCGATTTAAAAAAAGTCAAAAAATGCAACTTTTTGTCGCCAAATTTTGGCCAAATCAACACTGACAGCATTCAACCGACCCCCTGCCATGACCATCAGGGCTTCCTGGTGGGAATGACAGCATTCATCTGCAATTCAGCGTCCAGAAATGTGTTTAAAAATCGTATTCTGACCTCGACCATTGTTTGGTTTCCTCGCAAGGCCAGCAGCATGCAGGGACCCAGCTTGTTCTCAGCCAGAGAGAGGAGGAACTTCTTGGTTTTGTAGCAGGACCCCATCAAGATATGAACCTGGAGGAGAGGAGGAGGTGGCTCGTTACATCAACGGTTCATTTCAATGTGCAAACATAAAAAAAATAGCATGGAAAAAGGACAACAAAACAAGTTATACATCAAGACATTTTAGACATAAAACTACTGTCAGCAGTTCCTCACCACCGAGGGAAGCGTGCAACTTCTGTATGAGTGGAGCGATGATTTTTTTTTTTTAACGGTTAAAAATCACGAAAGTTAATTCTCAGTTTTATCATTTCTAATCAGAGATTATAAACTTTGGGAATGATTTAACAAAGAAAACTCTGCTGAGTAACTGTTGCTATCGTAAATACCACCTTTTCTGGGGAGCAGGGGTGAGGGTGAAGCCCACAGCATCAGTTTTTCTCACTACTGTGATTTTTATTTAGAAGAATGAAGAAGAAAATTAGCTTTCTTTGCCAAGTTAGCACACTCAAACAAGGAATTTCGATTTGGTTCCACTTTGCACTTAATGAAGACATTTCAAATATAAAATATAAGAAAAAGGTAAGATAAAAAAAATATGGAAATATTTATATATACTATGTTTTTACAAAAGAGGAGGAAAAGACTGAACAAACAGTCTCTGTGGCAGCAGGTTTTAGCAAACAGCGCTCTGTAGCGCCGACCTGAAGGTAAAAGTCTGAACAGCTTGTGTCCAGGATGTGTGGGGTCTGCAAAGATGTTAGCAGCTCTTTTCAGCCTTTAGAATAATCTCAATTTGTGACCTCACCATGCTTGCAAACAGCTCGCCGTCGTCGTCACAAGCTACGCCCCCCGGACTGTAGAGCTGGAACCAGCCGTCTTTGCCCGAGCGCACGCTGAGCAGGCAGGAGTGGACCTGAAGGCCACACAGACACAGATGTTGATGTGATCTTCTCCAACGTTCACACTCACACACAGAGAAACACCCACTCACCTCCTGCCTGGGGTCCTCTGCAAACCTCTGGATGACATATTTCAGCTCCCTGTGCAGACGGAGAAACAAAAGTCAGGCCTTGCTGAAGCCACCGTGTCAGTGAGGAGCAGATTGTGACCACCGAGATACTTACTTTGTGAATTTGGCATGAGCCAGAGCTCTGCAGGGAAGAGAACACAGACAGATGTAAGTAAAAATAACGTTTCTGTTTTGTTTTTTGTTTTTTTTGCTTGGTGGTGAAACTTTGTTTCAGCTGCAGTGATGAGACGCTGATGACACAGGTTCACAGGTTTCAGGAGGGCAACAAGCTCATTATATTTTCCGACTGCTGAGAGTTAATTGTCCCCGTGAGGAAATTAGTGAAGGGTTCTGTAGCACTTTGTTATTGCAGTCTGAGCTGCTCACTCGACAGCAGCTCAAAGGTCTTTATAGGTACAAAATGAGAGATTCATCAAAGGTCCCGCCACAGCATTTCAAAGTGATTGAGGTCTGGACTTTGACTAGGCCATTGTAACCTCTTGTTTATGTTATTTTTCAGACACTCTGCAAAAACACAAAATCTTACAAAGTATTTCTGGTCTAGTTTCTAATGTACATATCTTGAATACACTTGAAATAAGACAAAAATAACTTACAAATAACTTTTCAGCAGATATAGCAGCTTGTTTTAAGTCAATAATTCCTTAATATTGATGAAAAAGTTCCAGTTATAAGTGAAATAATCTGCCAGTGGAACAAGATATTTTAACTTAAAATATGGGAAAAATGTCTTGTTCCACTGGCAGATTATTTCACTTATAACTAGAACTTTTTCATCAATATTAAGGAATTATTGACTTAAAACAAGCTGCTATATCTGCTGAAAAGTTACTTGTAAGTTAGTTTTGTCTTATTTCAAGTGTATTCAAAATATGTGCACTAAAACCTGGACCAACAATACTTGGTAAGATTTTGTGTTTTTGCAGTGCATTCTATTGTATGGCTGCAGCTAACGATTACTTTAGTAATTGATTATTCTGACGATTAATTGGACAAAAAAAAAAATTGCCATATTCTGCAGATTTTTCATTTAACCACTTCAGCTTATTTTATACAATATTTAAAATACATAAAACATTGCAATTAATTTCTTTTTAAAATAAGAACATAAACAGTTTATTGCCTAAAATGCAATAACAGCATTCCTTTCGTGAATGCAAACGATGTATCTGCAGCTAAAAAAATACTTCTAACATCTACATGTGAAAAACTCAGCCCTTTCTGCTTGACTTAACATCTGGTCTGTTGAATTTTTTTTGATTAACTGATTAATAATTAGATAGAAATAAAGTTCCTTAACAGGAGATTTTCTTCTGCAGAATTTGAACTGGATGAAGCTAAAACTTTGCTACTTGAAGAGTTCTGGGTAAAAAATATTTACAGACAAGAAAGCTTTTTCATATTAAATGCAAAATGTACATATTTTTTGCACAGTTTTGGCTTAATTACTGCTCTGACTGTGTTGTTCTTTCAGCAAATGGCATGTTCTAGAGTTTGTATACTCCGGTTAATGATTATTTGTTTACTAAATTAGTCGACGATTATTTCAATAATCAATTCATTACAATTAATTGTTTCAGCGCTATTCTGTTGTAGATTTGCTGCTGGATTCATTGTCCTGTGTCAGTGACTGGAAGCTGACCCAACCATGAGCCTTCCTCTACCGTGCCTGAGTTCATATGAGGTGTTTGGTTCTGTGCATCATGGTCAAACATCCCTACTTTGGTCCAACGAACCTTATTCCAGAAGGCGTTTGAGTCCTGCTGCCAAATTCTCTTTGGAGAGAAGAGCTTTTCCAAACAACCCATCCTTGTTCAGTGTTTTTCCATCATGAACCTTTACATTTAACATGCTAACTCTTAGGTTTTTGTTGTTTCAGCGACCCAGTCAGATGAACCACCTGCGTGGTGAAGATGACTCATTTTATTTTCAGCTTGTTGCCTTTCCTAACGACGCCTAAAGCGTCAACGGGGCAGCAGTGGCGCAGGTGAGAAGCAGGTGCGTCCCAGCGTTGGAGAAACAACAAAACGTTCACCAGTCAACCCTAATGAAGCTCTGGGTGGGCCAGCCAACAACAGCTCTGGGCTGCTTCTCTCCAATAACAGCAGGCTCTCTGGGGGCAGGAAGGCTGGGACCTCTGCTTCACATATCTACGTCAGGAAGCCAGGCCCCCACAGGAGCCTCTTAGAGACATGGCTACATCCACAGCGACAGAACCCAAAATGCAGAACATGGGAGATTAGGTCATGGTTGCCCAACTGGTGTCAGAGGGAAGCTAAAGCAGCAGAACAGCATCTCAGTATTTGACACTAAATCTGAAATAAAGATGATTTGGATGTTCAATCAGACAGCTTGAATCTTGAGAAACATAAAATGAAAGTGAAAATCGACAGAAGATCCACAGGCTGCAGGTAATGACTGCAGAAACCAGTCCGACCAAACTGGATTTACAGCAATTCCTTAAGATGCTTTGCTTGAAACTCGTCACCTTTAGACAATGACACTAAACTGGAATGACTGCATTAATCTCTATAGAAAAAAACCCCAAAAACATATATATGAAATGCTACTATCAGTGATGGACGCCACTAACTAAAGAGCTAGTTGCGCTAACCCTAAAGCACCAATCATAAACATTTGTTCCATTAGCGCTAACACCAACACAGAATTTAGCTGAAGCTAATGCTAAAGCGCTAACTTCAATTCAAATTATTTCTTCCCTTGAAAAACTACAACCTTTGAGTACCAATTTAATTTTGACATAATAATTTACATGTTTTATAATGCCCTTAGATATTGTATTTATGTTTACATCTTGTTCGCCACTGTATTGTGTCTACTATTTCTGCTCTTGAAAGGCTACAACCTTCGAGCACCAATTCAGTGTTTTATATTTATATCTTGTTCTCTAGCGTCCGTGTTTTATTTTGTTCCTGTATGTTTATTTGAAATAAAGTTATTGAGAAAAAAAAAAAAAAGAAGAGAGAATGTGAGGAGAGGAAACAGAACTGCTGCGTTAACAGTCTTCACTCACTTCAAAATAAGAGCATGAATATAAATGTCTAACTCGCTGTGGAAGTTCTCCATCAGAAGAGTTAAAAAAAACCATCTAAAAGGCATCATTCAACAGAGAGGAAGATTATTTACAAGTGGAAAACATTTAAAACTCCCTGGAGATTCACCCCAAGGTCAGAGCATGCAATGCTCAGAGAACTGATGAAAAACTCGAGAGCATAGCATCCCAGACTCTAGCTATCTTTAGCTTCATGATAAGACTCAAGAATTAGGCCAAGCTGCATCTGAATGAACCCCAAGACCTCTGGAACGACATCCTCTGGTCAGATGAGAACAAATTCGAGATGTTTGACCATGAAGCACAGCATAAACACCTAATCTGAACTACTAAGTAGAGCAGGGTAGAGTAGAGCTGATGGTTTGCGTGGCCAATCCCAAACGCAGCAACACTTCCACAGCAGAATGGATGAAAAACAAGAGCAAAGCTGTTGCAATGGCCTAATCAAAGTCCAGACCTCAACCTGGTAGAGATGCAGTGATCGGAGCTTCTGAGCTAAAGCAACGTTGGTAAGAAGTGTGAGAGAAATGTGAGAGACTGATGGAGCCAGACAAACCCACGGCGGAGACTTACTGCTGCTAAAAGGTGGTTTTACAAGCTACTGAGAGACGAGATGTTTTAGTTGCTCTTTTAATTCACATCTACTAGTGAAGTGAAAACGTACAGAGGCGTCGCTTTTAACACCGACGGTCAAACCATCTGTCTCCTCGCTTCGATGATATTTTATTCAGTAGTTTTTAACTCCTGAGGTCTGAATCAGTACTTGCTTGTTTGGATGAATGAGCAGGAAGTGAGGATGCGAGCACTCACTCTTTCGGGAAAGGGATGGGCTGCAGCAGACTGGCCAGAGCTGGTCTCCAGTCATCGTAATCCGACCTGAAAAAAAAAAAAAAAAAAAAAAAAAAAAAAAATCACAAAGAAAAGAAAGAAATCCGTGAGGACAAAGCAACGAGGCTCTCAGCATTAACAAAGACAGCAGAAAGTGAAACCCGAGCAGAGCTGCGATGACGCAGACGAACGGCAGCGCTGATGTAACAGAAGCTCTTGCAGCCTCAGATTACACAGATTAAGTAACTCCGACTTTGTCACAAATGCTACAAACCCACAAACAGTGTCACTTTTTAAGCCCGCCAGCTTAGTCGCTGGGTCTACGCCCTGCCCCGGCAACCGCTGCTCCACTTTCCCTCTTTAATCAGCAGCGATCAGTGAATCCAGGCATCTTACACACTCGTCTTTCACAAACTGGGACAAGCTGGTTTGCTGAAAGCCATTATCAGTAAAAGGAAGCCCAAAGTTTCCAGTTAATGTCTGTGGATGACACCTATTTGAACATAAGGCCAATGTAACAGCCCAGTGACCAGTTCACCTCAAATGTTTCCCACTGGGTGAAAGCAGGCGAAGATACCTACGTTTTGATGCATGTTTGAAGTTTGTTCATCCGTGTTTAGTGGTTATTGTAATTAATTCATGCAGTTGTAAAGCAACAACTCTGACCCGATGCAGGTTGGTAAAAATTAAATAATTCCTTAAAGTTTTCCTAGTCTTCTGAAGGGAGAAAATGTTTTCATTTTTACTAGACAAACATGCTTCTAAAAGTAATATGAGATGGTAAACTACAATTACTTAGCAACGCCTTTTATTATCAATAATGAAAACTTTAGCTCTTATCAAATATACATAGATATTTAAGATCTATCATCTTAATATTCTTTTTCTTTTTGTACTATCCATTATGAATATGAAAATAATCCCATTCCCGACTAAAACTGGACAATTTATTGAAACTCAGAGAAAGAGCTGAGTGGCAACATCATCAAATACGCCCTGTTGCATTTCCAGAACTACCGTACTGCTTCCTTGCGTTCTCGGCAAACACGAACTTTCAACTGTACTTGTCAAGTATGTACTTGTCAAGCACACAACAACATACTTGCGTACTTCGGTATTGAGAAAGGCCAATTCTTGCGTCAGACACTCACATACATGAATTCAAAAGCACCAAAGTACAAAGAAAATTATACTTCAGATATAATTTTCTGGGCACTTTAGAGTGCAGAGTTCCAGAAGGTCTAATAACACATGAAAGAGGAAATTGCAGTGTGACGCCACAGTCACTATGAAAACCAGATATTCGGTATCTTCCAAATCTCGTTTCTATGGTGATTGCCGCCTTTCATAGGAGGCAGGGAGAAATTAGTTTAGGCCCTAAACAAACTGTTACTGTGTGAAAAATATGCGCCACACTGAAAAGAAATCTGAACCATGAGTGTTAGAACCTTCTGGTGGCCTCACATGTAAAATTGTAGGAGTGTACAGTGTTTTATGTAGGAGATACGACAGGTTTAAAACAGCCCCCAGTTCTGGTTTGGAAAGACAAAAATCAGCACTGAGATATAATGGGAGTGAATGAGAGCTTGGATCTGTACTCTGTGTACTCTGAGGTGATCTGATGGAAAACTGTACGTCCTACAGCAGCGGGAGACACACTGGGTGAAAGCAGACGAAAATACCTACGTTTTGATGTATAAACCGTACATGCAGAGATGAAACTGTGAGGATGAAGGTAGTTTAAATGAAAAAGTTTCTGTAGGGTCAGAATCAAGATGTGACATCATCACTAAACTGAAGATTCTGTGGGAAAACCAGCAAAAAGTCATCAACCTTAAAATGTGACTGTGTAAAAACTGTGAATGGGATCTAAACATCACTTCAGTGGAGTAAAGTCCCACCGTCTGTGAGCCGCTTGAACCTTGAATGCTCTTTCTGCTGGTATGCATGGCTGGCTTTTCTCACTCATTTCACCGAAATCTCATTCAGGTCTATGGAGGTTTTTAATATTCGCGAATTTTGTACACCACAAATAAGATGTTCACACGCTTGTGAACGGTATGTTTGGTTCTGTCGATTAATATAACCGTGCAGCAGACAAACACTGAGTCGAAAAGACGCCGTTAGCGCTATTTCTACTAGAAACAATCTTTTAATACGATGTTTTATTCATCTAAGAGCTTCTTGTGTGAACTTACAGCATCTTGAGGATGAGGGCGAAGCAGCCGAGCACTCGGTCCGCCTGCGCCGGCAGCTGGATGGACAGGGTGTTAAGAGCCGGGCTGACCAGAAGACAGTCGATGAGGTTCGGCTCGCTGTCGCCCCCTGCAGGCCCGCCCTTCCGCTTGGCGTTGGCGGTGTTGTTGTTCCGCTCCAGCTCCACCAGGATCTCACTGGAGTTGACGATGGAGGGAGGAGGGGAGAGGGGCAAGGAGGGCGTCGGGGAGGAGATGGGGATGGACGGAGGAGCTGCTGGGTTTGTGGGGGCGGGTGGAGACGGCTGGGGGGGGCTGGGGGTGCTGGAGAGTGGGAGGATGGTGGAGGGAGGCGGCGTTGGAGGTTCTGGCCGCAGCAGCCGGAGCGGCATTGGCGGCTTGCGGTCGTTTTGCTGTTGGCAGCCGTTCCTGATCTCCTTCAAGCTGGGAGAGTTGTCCCGGCTGCAGGTGGGAGAAAACATCAGAAACCCTCATGTAAAAACTTTCCAGCACTTGGTAAAAGATGTAAATGAGATAAGAGACAAGAGAGACGTAAACGGAGTCTGGAGAAACGGCTGCCAGGGTGACGGTTCCCGTGGAAACTAAAGCTGTGGGAGAAGGGAAGCTTTGGGGTTGGAGGTAATGAAGGATCTTCAGGAGGATGAGGCATCTTCCTGTATCTTCCTTTCCCAAAAGGAAATACCTAGAACCATCCAGATATAAGTCTCTGGAAAGAGGTCAACCGGAGGGTAAATGAGCTAAATATTTCGTTCGGCGGCGTAATTTCATTTCTGCGCTTCGCAAAAAGTATCCAAACAGCAGCAGGTCTTATGTTTGGCTCATTCTTTGCAAAATAACTCCAGCTCAGTCAGAGCATCTGAGAACATCTATTTTCAATTCCTCCCACAGATTTTCAACTGGATTTAGGTCTGAGCTTTGACTAGGCCATTCTAAAGCGTGCCTGTTGCTGGATCTAAACCTTCCTGCTGTCGCTCTGGGTGGATGTTTACTGGAAGGTGAACCTCCAACCCAGTCTCAAGTCTTCTGCAGCCTCTGTGAGTTTCCTCCAGTATTGTCCTCCATTCATCTTCCATCAACTCTGATCAGCTTCTGTGTCCCTGCTGAAGAAAACCCACACGGCATGATGCTGCCACCACCATGTTCTACTGCACATAGCATAGGCCTAAAACCCTCCTTCGCTGTGCTCTCTGCACGGATTATGAAAAGAGGAAATTTATTTGAAAATACTTTAGAACAGAGAGAATCAAAAGCTTTTTTAATAGGATATCAAATGTTTGTTTCAAATGTCTGACTAACAAACCAAATTTAATAAAGAGCATTATAAAGAGAGTTTGTTGACAAGAAAGCCTAGTAACAGCAGACCACATAAAAAACCTCAGGGTTTTCTCCTCAGTCCAATGATCATGCAATATATTTAATTATTTTCCAGTTATTTGTTTCTCCTATAATTGCTTGTGTATTTCTGTGGCGCTGCGGGATGCTGCAAATTAGCTTAGGGCTATAAATGGCATAATGTGGGTTTGATGGCCGATCCGATTATGGGCTGCCTTCCTGGTAACAACTGCAAATGACTGTTTGTCCCGTTTCCTTCATATTAGAGCTGCAACATGTGGGAAATTACCAGCCAAGGGTTTGTCTAATCAATGGAAACATGGAGGCAAACAACGCCACGGCTCCTCTGGACCAACAGCTTTAACTAAACACTGGGATCATAAAGTATAAGATTACAAACGGGGTTACCCCAAACAGTCCGGCGTACCATTCAGTGCCAGGCAGTGTGCAACTACAGCCTATATGGGTGGTAATTAACAACCTAAAAGTGAAGCAGATTTAGCGTTTCTTGTGGAAAACTAGCATCATATTCAGGAAAGGAGACAAGAAGAAGAGGTTTACAGGACTGACCTGTTGATGAACTCTTCATAACAGGAGTAGATGGCAGCCAGACAGACTGCCACCAGGTTCGGCAGCACACGTGGGTGAGGGCACTGCCCTGTCGGACCGTGCATGCTGCAACACATAAACACGTCAGGGTTTTCTCTTTATCCCACGGCCCGTTGCACGCGCTGAAGTCGCTCAGAGTGACGCGTCTCACCTGTGAATAAACTTCTTAACGACCTCCATCCCGCCGTTCAGCTCGTTCAGAGCCAGAATGTACTCCTGAGTGAAGAGACGAAGCCGAGGGCACTTTCCAAAATCCTGCCCAGGAGAGGGGGGGGAAAGCACAAAGTTTGAGGAATACTCACAGGCCCGCTTTCTGGAAAAGCAGAGACGAGAAACCCAGAAATCCCAAATCATGCATTAACTTCCTTCTGTCGGTGCTGTTCAGAACTCGACTGATGGGGAATAATCTAAGAAAGAAGAAGCTGCTGAGTGATGCAAGGACTACAGACCCTGAGTCCCTGGTTGTTACGGTGATTCCTCGCCATTTCTGGGAAGCAGGAAGACGAGGAACTAAGCCTCAAACAAACAGTCACTGTGTGAAAACCAGAAGTCATACTGAAAAGCTATTGATCTGGAACAGTAAGAACCTTCTGGTGGTCACGCATGTTCATTTATATGTCTCTACGCTGTTTTATGGAGGAGGCATGGCAGATTAAAGAGACCCTTCAGTTCTAGGTTGGAAACAATAACATAAAGCTGAAACATAATGTTAGTGAATGAGAGTTTGGGTGTGGGCTCGCTGCACTCTGGGCTGATTTGACAGAAAGCTATAAGTCCTACAGCAGTGGGAGACACACCGGCTGAAAGTAGACAAAAATACCTACAATTTGATGTATAAATTGTAGATGTAAAGATGAAACTGTGGGCATGAATGTAGCTTAAATAAAAAAAAAATAAATAAAAAAAACTATATATTTCAGGATCAGGATTTAGAATGTGTGACATCTTCACTCCGGCGTTAACATTTTGTGGTAAAATCTGAAAAAAAATCTTCAAATTTAAGCTGTGATTGCATAAAAACTGTAAAGGGAATCAAAAAGCCAGATCAGTCAGAGGAGGTCCAGCTGGCTGTGAGGTGTTTAAACTTTAAACAGTGTTTCTGTTGGAAAGTATAGCTGAGCTATCTGGCTGCAAACAGGGCTGGGTTTTCTCACTTTCACCAAAATCACTTCATTTTACAGCATTTTGCAGCACCTTTACGTCTGCAGAACACCTGAAAACAGCCAAATAAATGCTGCTCTCTTATAGTCAACTGAGCAAAAGTGAAATATTTCTCCTAGGGAAAAAGAAGAATGTTGTAGGTTAAAGCATCAGGCAGCATTTAATGGAAACAAGCCAACTCCAAATCAGCCAGGCCCAAAAAGGAACTGGGCAGGGTGGAACACGCCTGGATAGGAAGTGGTTTTTACTGCTGATCCCCGCTGAGAATCTGCAGCTGATAAAAGGTTTCCAGGTTCACCGATTCAAGAGACAAAAGGGTCCGTTTTAGAGCAGACTCATGGTCTCTCACCATGTTGTGTTTGAGGATTCTCTGGACCACAGGCGTGAACACTTCGATCACAACCATCGACCGCGGCCGCTCCCGACAATGCTGCAACAGACAGCAGAGGTAAAGCTTCTTTTTAAAAAAAACCCCTGAAACCGCAGAGTCCAAATGCCCAGCGGAGCGCCGCTGCTCGCTGCTCAGCTCACCTTACAGAAGAACTCGCACAGGTCGGGCGGTGGGTGGTTGTTTTCCAAAAGAGGAGCGATCGCCTGCAAAAGAGCACACGCAGATAAATATTTCCATATGCTATCTGTTATTTACCTGGGCAGGACGCCAGCCTGCAGGATCAGGTGAGCTGCACAAACAGCACAAGCCCTCTTCATGCGGCGAGAAACACAACAGAGATCGATATCCATGAGGTCAAAGTGCAAAACGGCAGGAAGCTGGGGAGGTTTCACCTGGAAACTCAAGTTTACAGCAAACACTGTGAAGCCCGAACTCACCACGATGATGTTCTCGTGATCCTGAGCGCTCAGGTTCGAGTTCTGCAGACAGGAAGAAACAAACACAGTCAACATAGGAAGCCGCTGTAGCTACATTCTACCTAAAATAAAAGCGTTTCCTTTCAGTTTCAGGTCACATTTGCCACCTAGTCGATGGATTGTTGCATCCATAGCTTTTCTCCCAGCCTCTCCAGACATCATAATTCCTGTGGGTGTCAAACTAAAGGAGACGGTGCGGGAACGTTTCATAGCGACATGAAAAAGTTGGGACTATTTAAGTTTGCTCATGACGGAAGCTGCTGCCACCGTATCAAGACTGTCCAAACACGCGCCCTGGAATCACTCCACCTTGGAGGGAGTGACAGAGGCATCAGAGCAAACACGAGGAAGAGTCTGACGACGGACAGGAATCCAGAGGAGTCAGGTGTTGTGGAAAAGGGCAGTGGTTGAAGAAACTAAGAGTAGATTCTAATCAATGTGAAAACAAGACAGGATCTGCGTCCAAACAGCAGCTTCCTACATGTCTACATTCTAAAACCCATGCACAAATGTTTAAATCGGTGCCGTTTTATGCTAAAAGAAACGATACGAGAACCACCTGCACACAATGCATGCATGAAAGTGCGTGCCTAACTCTTCCTTGCATGCGCCTTCGTGCATGATGTGCATGCACGAGTGAGCGCGCAGCAGCAGACGGCGTACCTCTGCCAGCAGGGTGGAGATGATGTGCAGCGGGGCCTGGTGGATGGATTCGTCCTGCAGAGGGGACGTCAGAGCCATGTCCACCAGCGCTCGGATCTCCTTCAGAACCACGTCCCAGCGACTCGGGTTGTTCAGGACTTTCCGGTATTTGTAGATCTTTTTCTGCAGGAGAAACATCTGATCAGGAATGGGCCTCTGAAGGGGAAAGGGAACATCTGTTGTCTGGTGAAAAATCCTGCTTGTTTCCTTCTTATTTCCCTCCACATAGCTAGACCTTCCTGGGATCTTTCAAAGGGGTCTTGATCAGCAGTTCTCCAAGCTCTCTGAAGGTCTTAAAGTTTTTCTTTAAACTTTGGATCCTTTTTTTCCCCCTCAGTTTCAGTCCAAGTTTCTATGGAAAATGTTTCAGAGCTCTTCGGGAATCTTTTTGTTGGACAAAAACTTCACTTTCTTGCTGTTAAACTGTGTAATCTTTGAGATTTTAATAGCTTTAACTTAAAACAAACATCGGAAAGGTTGGAGAACTATTGATCAGGACCACTTTAATTGTCTAAATCTAAAAAAAAAAAAAAAAAGCTGAAAAGTGAATGGGATTGCATAGTCTGTGTCAGATATTATCTAATATTTAATTTATTTCCCCCATGTTTGAACCTTCGGATTATAAATTCACAGCACAGGAAGCGATGGTGCGGTCAGGCTGAGACTCCTGAGGCCTCAGGTGTCGGCAGGTTTTACAGGTCAGCTCGGTGACGAGCCGAGCAACAACAGCAGAAACCGTTTCCTGAATGAGCCGCGAGCGTCTGGGAGTGAGGAGGCCGCCGTCTGTAATGAAACTAATGAATTAAAAGTTAAAGACAAACAGAAGGCTCACCTTCCACTGCAGGGAGTGAAACCACTGGTCCCTCAGGTAGCTGTTCGCAGCCTGCAGCGACACAGAGACAAAGAGCACGTTCTCACTCAGGTCCAAACAAACAAAAACATTTAGACTGACACTGAAAGTGACAAAATGTCACCTTTAAACCGCTGCCAGGTTATCAGAAAGCTCATCATCAAACCTAATAGATAAGACATTTTATCTGAGTTTGGTTTCAAAGTGACTCAGAAAACTGCAGGGTAACTAAAAATAAGCAGCCGCTGTCAGAAACTAACACGTCAACTTGTTTCTGTTTGAGACGAGGGGAAGTTTGAGTTTACTCACTGAAGGATCAGGAAAAGAAAGAAGAAGTTGCTGCGTTACGGAAGTAAGGACGCTTCCCACCTTTTCTAGGAAGCAGGCAGACGGGGAAGCCCGCAGCATCACTCCTTACATCAAGACATAGGGAAATAAAAAACCTGGCCTTCATACCCTCCGCTCTCGGGGGTACAGTCAAATAAACAATAGAAGACAACGGTCTCCTGTTGTCTCCATGTCCCTCATTTAACTGCGCCGTTCATGGTGGCAGCTCTGTTACGTTAATCCTGATTTGTTCTTTTTCTAGACGTTTGTTCATCGTTTTGGTCGAGGCGTTGCTGTTTGGACAATTATTCCCTCTGGTTCTGGATGCTGCGCAGCTGGAAGGATTTTTGCACTTCCTGTGGTTTTTGTTTTTTACTTTCAGACAGTTGCTATGATGCGCAACCGTGGCAACAGGTTGTTTTTTTTTTTTAACAACTTGGAGCAGCTGATTAGGATGTCAAAAGCTCAAATAACACCTGAACTACGACCCCGAAATCCCAGGGGAGTTGAAAAGGAACAGAGAGAGAAGGAGGAAGTTCAAACAATCTCCTCCAAGGATCAGATCCCCGACTCCAGCGTCTTGCTTGGCTTTCTAACCATACAGTCAGACAGAGGTTTAAAGAGGAGCGGCAAAAGCAAATGAGGTGGATTAGCAGAGCGATCCAACAACTAATCCGACTAATATCATCTCTGCTGCCCAATATCGAGCTGCTAGCATGTCATGAGACTGTCATAGAGCAGCAGTTTTCAGTCAGAGGCCTGTTCAGATTCATTGCGAGACTGCAACTGGAGATTCTCCCTGCCTACAGCATCATCATCCAAAACGACTCTTTGAAGATACTTGGACGAATAAGTAAAGTATGTCTCAACTAAAAGCACAAAAACAGCCTATCAAAAGTACAGAACGAAACACAACTGAGAATCTGTGGGAAGAACTGAAAGTTCACCGCTCCTAATCAGATCATCTTCAGCCATTTTGCATAACTTTCAGTCTCTGCTTATCTTGCAGCTGTAACCGCGGTGAACTCTCTTCTGCAAAGTTTTCACTCAGGGGGTTGAATATATAATGCATGCCACAAAGCTCTACTTTCTGCTGGTCTAACAGATACAATCCCAGCACATCACATTGTTTTGGTCGAGGCGTTGCTGTTTGGACCGTGTGGCAACGTGAACAAATAAGGGGTATGAATGCAAGACAAAGTTCTCTGTGAGCTTCCTGTGTGAAACAAAGCTGCTCGCATCCATAACAGACGAAAACCTGGATGAGCCGAACATTTCATAACCTGCTGCGAGACATAAATCTGCCCGCTTAACGAGGATCCTCCGAGCTTCTCTGCTTCACCTCTGACCGAGACACGCCTGCTTTAACAAGCCAGCGTTTACACAGCCGGCAGGGCCATAAATAACTCATTAGCGTCTCTAAATTACAATCGTCTTCGACACCACGGAAAGCGGAACTGTTGCTGCGACCCAATAAGGAATAATGCCACCCGTTTCCTTCCTGCGTCCAGAGGGTTTGCACTTCTCAACACACCGCAAACAGAGTCATGTTTGGTGACTTTAAACCGACCGATTGCTGTCAAAATAATAATAAAAAAAGGCTCTGGCAGCATGGGTGCGGTGTGTGTTTAGAGGAAGAAATAGTCTATGTTATGGACGGCCGAGCAGGAACAGTGTCCAGCACCCTGTGAGACTGCATAATCTGAGAGCTGCTGCTGAGTTCAGGAGAAGAAAAGTGTCTCAGGACTCTGAAATGTTTCTAGGAGCGATGATTCACTTCAGGCCTGACCTGGAAATACCACAAACAGCTGAAGACCATCTTAAAAACTACTGACAGGGACAAAAAAAAAAAAAAAAAAAAAAAAAAAAAAAAAACTCAGCAGAAAGACAATTACCATGAAGAGAGGTGTGGAATATAAATGACAACAGATAAAAACAAAGAAATCCCAGGTCATCAAGGGTGTTTTCACTCCTGATAGTCCAGCAGACTCTGCTCTATTGGGGACCAAAATTTCAACATGCTGCATCGTGTCAAACCAACCAAACCCTTTAGAAAACCTGTTCCCCTCGTCGCCTGTGGGGGCGCTGCACCAACAACCACTGAAGGAAACAACACGAAAACCTCTGAAGAAGACACTGAGCGCAACTTCCTTCTTCTCCAAATGTAAACAAAAATGGAGTCGCGTCAGATTTTACCGGTTGTCGGATTTCTCTTTCACTGTTGGCAAAAGACCACGAACCATTTCTCCTGCTAGCGCTGGACACGCGCATTTTTTGGTTGTGTTTACCCAGAATGCCCTGCGTTGTAGTCCGCTCCCTGCTTTTGGAGCGGTCTCCGGTCCTCCTGGCATTCAAACCGAACCATAGTTCACTTCAACCCAACCGAGACCGAGGTTTGTCAGTCCACCACAGTTCGCTTTTTTGATCCACATCAGATTTCGACTGCGCATTCACACTTCCCCAAACGAACCGGACTTTCTAGGCAAATGAAACGTTAGCGTTGGTTAAAGTGTCAGTGTTTTGGGTTTTTTTTTTTTTTTTTTTTGTTTTGTTTGGTTGTTTTTTTTTGTGTGTGTGTGTTTGAGGTCGTCCTGTGTCTGTACAAGATTTTCCCCACATCGCTTTGAGGTCATAACTTGTCTCTGGAGTTGACCAGTACGTCATTGAGGTTGTCCTACGTCTCTCTCAGGTTGTCTTCTTGGATATGTTCAGTCACTTTGTGTCCTTGTTCTCATTTTAGGCCTTTGAGGTTGTCTGCTGTCTCTGCAGGAACATAAATTGTCTCGGTTGTCGTCCCCTATCTCTCTCAAGTTGTCATTTCTCTCTGAGGTCAGCCCATGTCTCTTTGAGGTTGTCCAGTAAATCCCAAAGATAGCAGTTTGTCTCGGTACAATTATTCTACGTCTCCGAGGTCCTGACTCGTCTTTGTGGCCGTCCAGCATCTGCTTGGTTTGAGGTGTTGTTTATCTGTTCTTTCGTACCTCACTGAGGTTAACCCCAGGTCTCCTTGAGGTTGCCCCATGTTTCTAATTATTAGTCATGTGTTCTTGGAGTTGTTCAGTGACTCTTTAAGGCCCTAACTTGTGTCAGCAGCCATCTGGCATCACTCTGAGGTCGTCCCACATCTTTTTGACGCTGTTCTGCATCCATTTAAACATCCTGACTTGTCTCGATGTTGATCGAGTCTCAAAATGAGGTCCAGTACCTCACGGAGATTGTTCTGTGTCTCGAAGGTGGTCATTTGTCTCTTCATTTGTCGTTGTGGTCTCCCATTTTTTCAAGGTTGTCCTGGGTTTCTACGAGGTCATAACTTCTCTCTCTGGTTCTCTTGTCCATCTCTGCAGTTGTCCCACATCTCAATGAGGTTGTCCACTGTCTCTTTGAAGTCACCCAGAAGCTCTTAGGTTGTCATTTGGCTCATTCCAGGCCGTTTTACGTGTCCTTTTGGTCATAAAGTGTCCGTTTCAGTTCACCTGGTGTCTTTTCAGAGTCTTCAGTTGTTTCTGTGTTCCTCATTTGTCTTCTTTCTTTTCTTTTTTTTTTTTTTAATCTTTGTGACCACAAGTTTTTTTGATCATCCTAAGTCCCCTAACTGGTGAACAAAATAAAACACGTATCATGTGACTTTCTGAAACCTTAAACACAGTGTAAAAACATTTAATTTTACCTACAAACTCTCATCAGACTGATTGTTGATCATGTCAAAGGTTTTAGCACTGGTGACCTACAGTGGACACCCAGTATTCACGGAGGTCAGGGGTCACAGCCACCCACAGATGGCTAAATACTTGAGAGCCAATCTAAAAACGCTTATAACTGCCTATTTTGATAGTTCAAACACTAAATATACCTCAGTATACATTAATGGAAACCATCTTAGCACTAAAGCAGAAGCTAACATCTACAGTCTAACTCAGCTCTGCTTTTAGGGGTTCAGCCAATCAGCGCAGAGAAAAATGACTGCTGCTCCTGGATTGGCTGCTTTGGAAATGCCAGCCAATAGCGTGTCAAGTAGTGTTGCGTCAAGGTCTTTCAGCTTCCCAAGCTGCATTTTCTGTGAAATGTTTTAGACACGCTCTACGAAAAAAAAAAAAAAAAAAAAAATCCATGAATAGGCAACTTTTCCACAAATAATTTGAAGTTACGCTCCACAGCGAAAACCATGAATGATGAAACCACCAATAAGGCAGGAGTCCAACTTATTGTGAAAAGAAATGACCCTATCACAGCATTTCTAAATGAGCAGGATCTTAGGAGTTTAATGTGTGTGATTATGGCACCCTCCAATGGGAAACGTAACCTGGTTTTTTGAGGTCAGATTTTAGAAATAATAGCATTATTTCATATACCATGCCTCGGAACACTGTATTATAGACCATGTTCATTATTTTTTTGATCTAATGATCTAATCCGGGTTTCCCCCCCCATCAATCTAGGTGTTCTTGCACTGTTACAGAGAGATATTCACAGAGAAAGAGAGACTGTTGGCTGCTGCAGTTTCCTGTCATGTGATCTTCACCAGCTGTTCATGTCGACCACAGATTTCAGAGCATTAAGTTTAAAAAGCAACCAACTTTTTCTGTAGCTTTTTGTTTCACGCTTCGATAGAGCCGCACTGAAATATACGCAACGAGTCAAATTATCAACGAGTCACATCAAAACAGAGAGGAAACATGCTAATGTTAGCCTAGCAGCTATTCAGGACACTACTAAGCATAAAAATGTCATCAGCAAGAGCAAGGTGGGAGTTTAATGTTATTAGATTACAGATTTTTAGCCAATTTAGCCCGGTGGTGGAGCAGCGTGTTGAGGCTGACCTGGACAAACCCCTTCCAGACCATATCGCTGTCTCAGAAAGACAGTGCAGTGCACTTTTTTGATTATTTTCTTATGATCTGTGAAAAGAACTTTTGTATTGTTTCTAAGTTGTTTTTACCAATTTTATATGTTTGTGTGGTTGAGGTTTATATTTTTTTCACATTTTATGTTGTACTTATCTTTTATGTGATTAATCAGGTGTTTTTATTCATATTTTAATTTTGTCTAAGCAATTTAGGGCTGAAACAATTAATCAAATTAATCATGATGAACTGATTACTGAAATAATCCTCAACTAATTTAGTAATTGATTAATCGTTAACTGGAGAATACAGACTAAAAAAAGAGGCAATTTCCTGCAAAAAACACCTAACATTTTCAGAACATTTCAGCCAAAACTGTACAAAAATATATTTACATTTTGCATTTAAGATTAAAAAAAAAAAAACACCTTTGTCTGTTAATATGTTTTACCTAAAACTCCTTAAGTGGCATTTTTTTATATCCACCCAGTTAAAATTCACAAAAGGAATGCTATGTTATTGCATTTTAGGCAATAAAATGTTTATCTTTTTATTTAAAAAAGGAATTTAATTTTTTGTTTCTCTGCATCTTTTAATTTATTTCTAATATTGTATCAAAAAAGCTTAAGTGATTAAATGAAAAACCTGTAGAATGTGCCAATTTTTTTATCTGATTAATCGTCAGAATAATCAATAGATTAATCGGTTACCTAAAGAAATCGCTGCTATTTTTTTTTTTTTTTTTTTTTTTTTTTTTTTTGCAGTAGAGCAGTGGTGCCCCCAGAAAAATTTTTAGGGGGGTACAGCTAAAAAAAGAAATAAATATAATTTTATTTATTTACTCATTTATTTACTTATTGGGTTTAACATTTATGTCTTCTTTGAAGAAGATGACTTTGTATGCCTTTCTATGACATGAACATTATTCTCTGGGGGGGGAGCATTTTGAAAGAGTGGGCCATGGCCCCCTTGCTCCCCCCCATTGGGGACACCCCTGCTGTAGAGATAACTGACGGTCTCTCTAGGTTCATACAACCGATTTCCCTCCTTATGATGTGTGTGACTCACCTGGAGCAGGATGGTGCCTCCAGGGATGCTGAGCTGGACGCAGTACTTTGGAGCGTTGTCCCAGGAGAGGAGCTGCAGGTCCTCTATGGAGCTGTAGGACAAAGTTGTCTCCATGTAACCGGTGGGCTGCAGACAGGGCAGAAATAAGAGAACGTCAGCCTGCATGTTGTTTACAATACATGATGTCTTTAGGAACAGAGCCAGAGCAAAAACAAGGCTTTTGTTTTTCCTGCCAGTCAGCTGGAAAGACAAAAAGAAACATTTCCCGAGCTGAGCCGCCCTGAGCAAACTCACGGTGATGCTGTCTTCACATGCAGAAACCAGGTGGAAAAAACTAGCTGAACTGCAGAGGAGCGAGACACGCAGGCAGCAACGATCCCAGACTCCATCGTCCAACAGATCACAGAAACCCTGACAAATTACCACAAGTTTCCGGACGTAAGAGAATTATGCGTGCTTGTGACC
Source organism: Anableps anableps (assembly GCA_014839685.1). Taxonomy (NCBI): domain Eukaryota; kingdom Metazoa; phylum Chordata; class Actinopteri; order Cyprinodontiformes; family Anablepidae; genus Anableps; species Anableps anableps. The sequence continues at coordinate 34,765,211 of CM026073.1, read as the reverse complement.
CAAAAAGATAAAAATATCAAGAGCAAGTCAAAACCACAAGGACACCAAGCTGGTCCTCCTTAACCATGGGAGGAGTTTCACAGAAATGTTTAAGGCAGCTCTATAATGAGAGCCATAAATGATTCACCGCTGATTCTGCAGACATTAGCGTCATTGCATGATTTAGTTGCAATTATTGTTGATGGGAGATTAACACAAAAAGCCAGAGCGGACGTCATCTGCAGAAGCTTTAACTGCTGCTCTGCTCTTTAACAATTACCTACTTATTACTGGACAACTTTTGCAAGGAGGAAACCAAGAGGCTGTAACGTGCCGACGGATACAGAACGGCCTAAGTTCCCTGGGAACAACTTATAAAATTCTGATGCTGAAGAAGAATTCAAAGAAAAATGACACAAAAACATGTCAAAACCAACAGCAAATGAAGCAGAGCGACATCCGATCGTGTTTTTTAAGGAGTGCTGATGTGAGAAAATTGCTTAACTGTAAATTACATCTGACCAAGTTCCCATAAAACAAGTTATAAAAGGAAGCAGAACAGAGTTTAGTGGTGAGAGGAGCACAGAGGAGAATATTTTCTCTTGCTGCTCTAATGTCGGGACTCAGAGAGAAACTGGGAGAAACTTTCGGGTCTGGAACCACAAGCTGACCCTGCGCATTTTAAAGAGCATGCATTGCTTTTATTTTGAAATTAAACTGCTGTTGTGAGGATTTGCAGCAAGACCGTTTTGGGTTTGAATCCCGGTCTGGGGTCTTTCAGCATGGAGTTTGTATGTTCTCCATGCACGGGTTCTCTCCAGGTACTCCGGCTTCCTCCCACAGCAAAAACATGACTGCTGGGTCAATTGGTATCTATAATAGGGTCGGGAAATATGGATTAAAAATAAAATCTCCGATTTTTTTTTCATACCAGATCCGATTTTAATTATTTTTTTCCCACTTTCTTTTCTAAAAACAGAAATTACAAATGACAAAAAGTATTTTCAAAAAGTGACTTTTATATCAAAATCTCTTCTGTGAATTGTACAACAGAATATCAGGGACAGGATACAAGAATTTTTGTTTATTAACGAGAATATAGTTATAATATTAGCAGAATGAAGACAATTTTACCAGAAGGACGTCTTAAAATTACTAGAAAAGTCGTTTTAATGAGAAAAAAGCGTGGATAATTAATTTTTTTGTTATTTTTCATGTTGGAGTTCTCATAAAAGTGCTACTTCATTCTTCTAATATTATGACTTTATTCTGGTAATATTAAGATTTTATTCTCGTATTACTACGACTGCATTCTTGTAGCATTATGACTTCATTTGGGTAATTAAAAAAAAAAAAAAAAAAAATATATATATATATATATATATATATATATATATATATATATATATATATATATATATATATAGACGGAATTGGGCGAGAGGTGAAAACTTGGATCTGTTGGAATGCTACTACTCAAGTAACCCTAGTCAGAGGGGTTACATGCAAAGAGTGCGGGAGGAATGGTTACGTCGACATCCCCATCAACACTAACTGCCAAACAACTAGTAGCTCAGTGTTCCAACATCCGCAAACGGCAAATGCTATCACAACTTGAGATAGACGAGGTACAACACAAATGCTACGGCAAGGGGGAGCCAGGACGCCAGGTCAGAGGGGAGTTAGCTTCAACTCCCCACCCGGAGATTGGGTATGCAGCCCCAATAATGAACGAACCATCACAGCTGAACGAGGCAGCAACTGACCTGAGAGGTAGGATCGTGGCCCGAATGAACACCAGGCAATCCCGATGCCAATTACAATGGCTGAGTGAAGTACCGTCAGAAAGTCTCATTGAAGATGTGAATGCAGCATTGAGAACGATCCCTACCACCACCATAACGGAAACCAATGAGCTGGTGTACAACTCAGCATCAGTGATCCTTGAGATGCTCGGCTATAGGAGCAACCACGAGATTCAATACCCACCATGGAAAAGACGGTTAGAGGCTAAAATCAAGGTAACAAGGAGGGAAGTGAGCCAATTGTCAGAGCTCCAAAGAGGTGCAATCAAAAGACCGGTACCCAAGCGGTACAGCCAGATGCCCATACCTGAAGCGCTTGAAACTGCCAAACAAAGGCTCCAAGCCTTGGCCAGTCGCCTAAAGAGGTACATGAGAGAAAATGAAGCCAGGAGGATTAACCGGCTCTTCTCCACCCAACCAGCTAAAGTGTACTCTCAATGGCAGGGTAATAACAGAGCAGACCCACCAAGGCTGGAGACCCAACAGTACTGGAAAGGCATATGGGAAAGGGAGGCGACCCACAACAGCAATGCACAGTGGCTAATCTCTCTACGAGATGACCACAGCAACCTCCCTGAGCAAGCCCCAGTAACTATCACAGTGGCAGATGTCCAAGAAAGAGTCTCAGGTATGAAAAACTGGACAGCACCAGGTCCTGACATGATCCATGCCTACTGGCTAAAGAAACTCACTGCCCTCCATGAGCGACTGGCAGCTCAAATGAACCAGCTGCTACAAAGTGGGACTCACCCTGAATGGTTAACTGAAGGGCGCACAATCCTGATCCAGAAGGATCCCTCAAAGGGTTCGGTCCCATCCAACTATCGGCCAATAACCTGTCTCTCTACAACATGGAAGCTCATGTCAGGCATCATAGCAGCTAAGATAGGTGGGCACATGGATAAATACATGAGTACAGCACAGAAGGGCATCGGCATAAATACCAGAGGAGCCAAACACCAACTCCTGGTAGACCAAACAGTCGCCCGAGACTGCAAAACCCGACACACCAACCTGTGCACGGCTTGGATTGATTACAAGAAAGCCTATGACTCAATGCCACACACTTGGATCATTGAATGCTTAGAGATGTACAACATCAACAGGACTCTAAGAGCCTTCATTGCAGCCTCGATGGGGATGTGGAAAACCACCCTTGAAGCCAACTACAAGCCAATTGCACAAGTGTCCATCAAATGTGGCATATACCAAGGAGACGCTCTGTCCCCACTGCTGTTCTGCATAGGTCTGAACCCCCTCAGCCAAGTCATCAACAAGACTGGCTACGGATACCGACTCAAGAACGGAGCCACCATCAGTCACCTCCTCTACATGGATGACATCAAGCTGTACGCTAAGAGCAAACGAGACATCGACTCACTGATCCACACCACCAGGATCTACAGCACTGACATTGGGATGTCATTCGGACTAGAGAAGTGTGGTCGGATGGTTACACAGAGAGGGAAGGTCATCCACACAGAAGGGGTCTCACTCCGAGAGGGAACAATAGCAGACATTGAGGACAGTTACAAGTACCTGGGAATACCACAAGCAAATGGCAGCCTCGATGAGGTCACAAGGAAAGGAGCCACAGCCAAATACCTCCAACGAGTAAGGCAAGTCCTGAGAAGCCAGCTCAATGGCAAGAACAAGATCCGTGCGATAAACAGCTATGCCTTGCCAGTAATCAGATACCCTGCAGGAATAATAAGCTGGCCAAAGGAAGAGATAAAGACCATGGATGTTAAAACTCGGAAACTACTAACCATGCATGGAGGGTTCCACCCTAAATCCAGCATCCTGAGACTATACGCGAGCCGTAAGGACTGAGGCAGAGGACTAGCGAGTGTGAGAGCCACTGTCCAGGATGAAACATCCAAGATCCATCAATACATCAAGGTCAAAGCCTCAACCGACGATGTGCTCAGCGAATGTCTCAAACAATGGGGACCAGAGGATGAGGTGCTGGAGGAACCACCATGGGAGGATAAGCCCCTACATGGGATGTACCACCGACAAATAACTGAAGTGGCTGATATCAGGAAATCCTACCAATGGCTGGAAAAAGCTGGACTCAAGGACAGCACAGAGGCACTCATCCTGGCTGCACAGGAACAGGCCCTAAACACCAGAGCAATAGAGGCTCAGATCTACCACACCAGACAAGATCCAAGGTGTAGATTGTGCAAGGAGGCCCCTGAGACAGTCCAACACATAACAGCAGGGTGCAAGATGCTGGCAGGGAAAGCGTACATGGAACGTCATAACCAAGTGGCGGGCATAGTGTACAGAAACATCTGTGCAGGATATGGACTGGAAGCCCCGAGATCAAAGTGGGGCACACCCCCAAAGGTGGTGGAGAATGACCGAGCTAAGATCCTGTGGGACTTCCAGATCCAGACAGACAAAATGGTAATGGCGAACCAACCGGACATCGTGGTGGTGGATAAACAACAGAGGAAAGCCGTTGTGGTGGATGTAGCAATACCAAGCAATTGCAACATCAGGAAAAAGGAACATGAGAAACTGGAGAAATACCAGGGCCTCAGAGAGGAACTGGAGAAGGCCTGGGAGGTGAAGACCACAGTGGTGCCTGTGGTCATCGGGGCCCTCGGGGCAGTCACCCCCAAACTGGAGCAGTGGCTAAAACAGATCCCAGGAACAACGTCAGACATCTCAGTCCAGAAATGCGCAGTTCTCGGCACAGCCAAGATACTACGCAGAACCCTCAAGCTCCCAGGCCTCTGGTAGAGGACCCGAGCTCAGAGGTTGAGAAAGACCACCCGTGGAGGGTGAGAAGGGAATTTTTATATATATATATATATAATAAATTATATTATAATAATTATATATTATAAATTTTATATATATATATATATATATATATATATATATATATATATATATATATATATATATATATATAGTTAGCCTGGCCCAAATACTCTGTCATAGAGTTGACCTGAATTCAAAGTCTAAATAAATAGAAGCTGTAAAACATGCTTTTCAAACAAGATGGCCACTCTGGGTGCGATGACATCACTCTGAACTATGGAAACCCAAGGAGCGCATTGGTGGAAAAAAATGAAATAAAATCTTGATTTTCCATAAATGAAATCTTAAAAAAAAAAAAAAAAAAAAAAAAAAAAAATGGGTTTAATCGATTAAAAAAAAAAAAAAAAAAAAAAAAAAAAAAAAAAAAAAAAAAAAAAAAAAAAAAAAAAAATCGAATTTATCGCCCATCCCTAATCTATAAATTACCCTCAGGAGAAAGTGTGTGCCACTGGAAATGCTGGGAGTCACCCGCTGCTATGGTAATTCCCGCCTTTTCTGTGGGAGAAGTGGTGAGGAGAGCATCATGTCACAAACAAGAATTATACGCCTCAAACAGTTACTGTGTGGAAAAACTGCAAGATGTATCAAAAATATTCCTGAACACTGAGTGACTGAACCTTTTGGTCGCCACATGTATACATTTTGACGTTAGTACGACGTTTTATGTAGGCGATATGACAAGTTAAAGAGACCCTTCAAGTCCAGTTTAGAAAGAAAAATTTTGAGCAGAAATATAATGGGAGTGAATGAGAGATTAAGTGTGAGCTCTCTGCACTCTGGGCTGATTTGACAGAAAACTTTAAGTCCTACAGCAGTGAAAATATGGAAAAAATACCTATGTTTTGATGTACAAACTGTACATGCGGAGAAAAACTGTGGGCATGAAAGTGGTTTCAATCTACAAGTCTGAATATTTTGCAGTGTTTGGAATCATCATACTATAAGCTGAACATTCTGTGCTAAAATCTGAAAAATTTATAAACTTAAGCTGTAAAGTTGTGTAAAAACTGTAAGAGGTATCAAAATGTCAGTTCAGTAAGATAAAGTCCAACTTCTTTGAGATGCTAAAACTTTAAATGGTGTTTCTGCTGTAAAGTGCCCCCCCTGCTTTTACTAAAATACTGCTATTGTCAAGGGGGAATACTTGTTATTTTTTTCCATTTCCCAAAGCTGCGGTAGGTGTAGCAAATATGCTTTAATGCTTCTGAAATGTCACACTGAACAAGCAATAAATAAAAGCTAAACTAAGGCGTTCACAGCAGCTCTGTTTAGTCCACTTTAATCGAACTCCAGTGTGTTTCCCTAAAAAGTCCAGTTCATTTGGGGAGCAGTGAATGTGTAATCGAACTCTGATGTGGACCAAAAAAGCAAACTCTAGTCCGCCTACAAACCTAGGTCTCGGTTCGATTGAAGTGAATTCTGGTGCGGTTTGAATGCATGTCTGATGCCAAGAGGACTGGTGTTTTTTTTAGTTAGACATACACTGTCAGAATAGCATAAGGAAGACTGCAAGGCTACTTTATCTATATGCTGTTTTGATGGGTGTTACGCTGAACCTGCATACGCAGTGTATCTAGGGCAGGGGTATCAAACTCATTTTTATTTTGGGCCATATCAAGATCATGAATGTCCTGAAAGGGCCGGCCATGCCAGATCGTATTGCTAACCGTTAACAAACTGTTACAATATTAATAAATAGCTGTCTCTGTATTAAATGACTACTTCTTAATATTAAATAATATTCAATATCTTTTCACACTGATGTAATTTGGCAGTATACAGATAAAAGATTTGATTGATGAAATAATATTTTAGCACACAACTATTTTTTTGAAGGTTCTATTTTGACTCTCAAGGGCTATGGCAGGCCAGATTTGGCCTCTGGGCCTTGAGTTTGACACATGTGATCTAGGAGAAACCAAAAAAAAATAACAAATTATTAACAATTTATTGTTCACAGAATGGTTGGTTACCAGGGCCAGTCAGTCTGGGCTAGCTTGAGGAGTGTGTAGACAAAAAAAGACGTCAAGTCCTGTATCTAAACAACTGAACAATAACGTATACTTGCTAAATAAAACCCCCAGTTTTGAAGTACACACTTGAAAGTCCGTTATATTGACGAAAAAGCTTTTATTTTGAAGGTTACCGCTACACACATCCTGCTAGCTGTTCGCTAGCTTGAGTGAAGTAGCGAACCGAGAAATCGAAGCTTTGTTTTTTAAAGCAGTTTAACTGCCTCTTGAAGAGGCGGTTAACGCCGACTACGTATTTTTGTGCGTTATATCACGCATTAATTACACAACAAACACAAACATCGGTATGCTGTTTTGATAAAGTAGCCTGGCTGACTTCCGGTATGCTGTTCTGCCGGTGTATGGCAAACTGACAGAACACCGGAGACCGCTCCAAAAGCAGGAAGCGGACTACAGCGCAGGGGATTCTGGGTAAACACAACAAAAACAAACGCACGAGTCCAGCGCGAGCGGGAGAAATCCTACAACCGCTAAAATCTGACGCCACTCCATTTTTGTTTACATGAAGAATGAAGTTACGCTCAGTGTTGTCTTCGTTTCCTTCTCGTTCTTGGTACAGCGTCCCCACAGTCAGGGGGTGGGGGGAAGGTTGCTCAAAGGGTTTGGTTTGTTTGAAAGTGCAACGTGAAAGAGAACTACGGAGGCCGAGAGCGGTCGAACTGCCATGTTTGTTTTCCAGGCGTTTCTTTTCTTTTGAGATAACGAGGTATTTATGTCGTTATAACAACATAACGAATACCGTTTTCTCGAGATAATGAGTTAATTTCCGGATGGTTTAATCATACGACCAACTACGTGGTGTCATTATGGTTTACCATTCACAGAATTACACGTGCATGCCACGACTTACAAGTCCTCTCCTGATGGTGTGGCATGCATTTGAATGGTGGAATCAAGTTTAACACACACACACAAATCAGAAAACAAAGTTTGTTTTCTCGGAATTAAGTCGTTATCTCGAGAAACTCATCTGAATAAATGTATGCGTAACACGTCCGCTCTCGGCTTCCGTAGAGAACCGCAGCAGCTGAAAATGTACCAAATGCAACTTATGTCCCGAACCGAACCGAGTCTACCGGACTATCAGATGTGAAAACACCGTGTAATTGACTAGACTTTATTTTTTATTTTTATTATTACGTGTCCTTCAGTGATACGTTCAGACCTGCAGGACTCATTTGCATCTCAGAGTAGAACCAAACCAGCTTCACAACACGAAGCACTGACTGAACAACGGATTTCCTCCGTATAAGACCCTTGAATTAACTTTCCAACTAAACCCTGCAGCCGGATGGGGCCCGCGGCTCCTCCAGCTGTCTGCAGACCGATCAACAGCCTCTGCGGCTCCACCAAACACAAACGGCGTCCCTCTGCAGCCCAGTCGAGCAGACAGGTCCTCCTCTACTTTAATTGCATCCACCTCTCGCTCTATAGAGCAAACAGGCAGCTCCCTGCCTCCCTCCTCCTCCACACATGCAGGATTTTCATTACAGACGACGTCCACGGCAAATATTGGTTCAGGAGAGATGTTTCATTTCTGTGGAAGAGTAAACGTCGGCCGCAGCCTTTCCGCCTGCGAGCTGCCAAGTCGTGTTGTGTTTTGTTTCTGCAGCACACGACTGGGTAATGAGATGAAGAGCAGAATATGAAGCGGAGTGCTGAGGGAGGAGAAGGGGGGGGGGAGATAAATGGCACCGTGTCTCTGAAAAGGCAGAGCACAACCAACAGAAGGGACTTCAATTTTCTGATAACCAGGCGAGGTTACCATAGATACAACATCCTGTACAAGAGCTAGCGCCGGCCCCCTCCGTCTCCCCTCCTCATCCTCCCTTCCGCATTTCCTCCTCTTCTATATAACTGTTTTCCTGCTCCCAGCCCTCTTTTTCCCCATACTCTGTCTCTTTTCACTTTGCTGTTCATCATAAAGGAGGGATGAAGGAGCCTTCTGCTCCTCTCAGCTCCTTTGCTTTCCGCTGTGTTGCCATAGAAACAAGAGGATGGAGATGTATGTTATGCTTCCCCCCCCCTGTGAGAAGCAGACGGATGAAGTTAAAAAAAAAAAAAAGTGGGAGGGGGGCAGAAAGGATAAAAGACCTGGGAGATGTTCTGGATTTTACATCCAGGAAATGTTCGGCACGTCCATGACGGTCACGTGGTGTCACCAACAGGAGGTCCACGTTTACACCGGGACGCATAAAACATCATTTAAACAGCTCATCTGGCACAAAAACACCACAGTTGTACGTTAACGCTGCACACAGCAACATAAAATGATCCTAAAATGCCACATTCCCAAAATAAACTCCGGAGTTTTTTCCCGTCAAACTCAATGTTTGAAAAAAAAAAAAAAAAAAAAAAAAAAAGCCCAAACCAGACGACAACCCGGCCATCAGCCAACTGCGCGCCTTACTTCTGCCAGCTTTGTGTCTCTTTTTGGTTGTTTTTGCATCCAGGTTTTGTGAGTCTGGAGTCCAACATCCGCCAGCTGGGCACTTGATTCGGGAATTCGTGTCTAATTTGGTCCAGTCCGCCATCTCACGTCAGCTGACTCTCCACCTCCCTTTCAGGCCCGCTTTGTGCCTCGTTTATTTTAATTCGGTGTCTAATTTTAGTCAGTTCTGCGCCAATTTGGGCCAATTTTGTGCCTCATTTTCGACGATCTCGTGTCAAATTTGTGTTGCATCTCTCTTTGGGCAACATTTGGTCATTCAGATCATATTTTCCGCATCATTTTCTCAGCTGCACTTGTTTTGGTCAACTTTTTGCCTCCTTTCATGCTGTTGAGCCTCATTTATTGGTCTGTGAGAGGGAAAACTTGCGTTACTATGCCATTATCAACATATTATAACAACAACATTACTGTTTATCGCAATAATTTCTGGGACAAGTTATTGTCCAGCAAAATTTGTTATCGTGACAGGAATAGGCGTATTTATTGGTCCAGTTTTTAATTAGCTTAAGACAGAAATAAGACTTGAAAAACTAAAATCTTCAGGACGAGTCAGCACACACACTCTGATGTCATCCTTCTGCTAATGTGTGCAACATTTGCTGAGAGCTGCAGGAAAACTTAGATCCCCCCCTCTTCTCTGGATGACTCACGGGAGGAAACACTTGAGCAGAGAGAAGAAAGAGAAACCGAAGCAGAGAGATGTGAGGAGGAGACAACAGGTGTTCATTTTACAGGTCAGTCGACTGAGGCGCAAACACCTGGACAGAGCTGCAACTAACGATTATTTTAGTTATAGATTATTCTGACGAGTAATCGGATTAAAAAAATTGGCACATTCTGCAGATTTTTCACTTAAGCCTTGTTTATACATTAGAAATACATTAAAAGATGCAAATGAACAAATAATTCAATTAACATTTTATTGCCTAAAATGCAATAACAGCATTCCTGTAGTGAACGCTTGCTCATTTGTAGCAAAGGATGCATCTGCAGCTAAAAAAATACCTCTAACATACTTGTAAGCTTAGCCCTTTCTGCTTGACTTAACGTCAATACAGTGTAGGGCTAATTTGTGGATTATTTTTTGGATAATAATTTAACAGCAAAAGGTGCTTAATGGGAGATTTTACAGAATTTGAAGCAAGTGAAGCTAAAACTGCCAATTGAGGATTTTTGGGTTACAAACAAAGGGATTTTTATTTTTTTAAATGCAAAATGTAAATTTTTTTGTAATAATGTGGCTTAATTACTGCTTTTTAGAGTCTGTATGCTCCAGTCAACGATTCTTCATCGATTCCTAAATCAGTTGACAATTATCTCAATAATCGATTCATCTCGATTAATCCGACGAATTGTTTCAGCCCTGCACCTGGAACAACTGAGGCACCAGGGTTATTAACGCTTCTGCCAGGTTTTTTCACATTCAAGTCACTTTATTAACAGCAACTACAGACTTTATAGATTGTGCTTTCTTTCTTCACTAGAGGAGAACTGAACCCAGGATGAAGCCTGCTTTCTGAAACCTCTGTGGCCTCCTGCAGCTACGGTCCATCACACAAAAAGACAACCACAGCCCCGCAGCTGAGGACAGACGGCCAGAGGACAGGAGGTCATTTCAGAGCAGAACATTTCTTCCGGTTCCTGTCATGGTGACGACAAGATCGTTTCACATCCTGCACAGCAGCAGTTTCACCAATAATTCTTGTTCTTGAACCGAAGGAGATGCATCCCTGTGCCTGCTCAGAGACCCTCTGTGCAAAGCTGCAGCTCTCGTAGCGAGCTGTCGCTTCCTTCCAACCATCGACGGCTCGGCTTCACCATCTGCTGCAGAACGGCTCGGTCGCCGCGGCAGCCTGCAGCCGCTTGGCATGACAACGCAGCCGCGAGGTTCGGCGTCTGCAGTTGCGTGGGCGGGCACAGCTGCAGACTTCTGTGAAGAAAAGACGACTCCAAGAAAGTTTCAGGAAGTAAAAACGTAATCAAGAACTGAAGCTGCGAAGCTGCTGCAGGAAGAGGATGACGCATATAAGAGCGCCACTTCACACGCTGCAGGAGAGCAGCACCGTTTTCCTTCTGTGATCGGTGTAAACACTTTGGTGTACAACATCCAGGAAACGCTCAGTGGGTCTTCTCAGAAATCTAAGAATTTGGCCCCATGCACAAAGTTCAGTGTGGTTTTATGATGATGCGTCGAGTTTCTAAGGCTCCAAATGCAGCTACTAACTGAAAACTAGCACTCAAACTTCCCTCGAGCTGGATAAATCTAAGAAAGAAGAACCGTGTAAGAACCACGGATAGACAAGATGTGTCCCTGGTTGCCAGTGGTGGGCACACTTCTGCTAATCCGCTAATGTGCTAAAAACAGAGCTAATGTCTCATTTAGCGCTTTTGCTAACTTTGAAGACGTTTAGTGCCCTTAACTTCTCCTAAGTAAGTTTTCCTAGATAAAGCGCTAATTTACTCGGCTGTTTTGTTAACTTTCAGGTGAATAAAGGTCCACGTCTGTGTTAAAGTTTTGGTTATTGACTGTTAATTCGTGGAGTAATGAGACAATAAAATTCATGCTCTTATTTTGAAAACTTTACGCAGCAGTTCCGTTTCCTCTCATGTTCTCTCTCTCTTTTTTTTCTCAATAACTTTATTTCAAACAAGAAACATACAGGAACAAAATAAAACAGTCGAGAACAAGATACAAACATAAATATATTTATACATTACATTAAATTATAATGTCAAATTAAATTGGTGTTTGAGGGTTGTAGCCTTTAAGGGCAGATATCATTTGAATTGAAGTTGGTGCTTTAGCATTAGCTTCCGCTAAATACCGTGTTGGTGTGGCGCTTTAGTGTAACTAATGTTTATGATTAGTGCTTCAGGGTTAGCGCAACTAACCTTTGTAGTTAGCGGTGCCCACCGCTACTGGTTGCTATGGCAATTCCCTCCCTTTCTGGAAAGCAAAGAGGAGGAGTTTTCCACAATACTCAGAAACAGAGACAAGTATTTCGGCCTCAAACAAATTGTTACTGTGATAAAAACTACAAGTGAAACTGACGAAGAAAAATTATTGACCTGATTTAGAAGCATCTGCTCGACGTGCATATCTGTTTTTATGTATCTGCAGTGTTTTATGTAGATATTATGGCATGGTATCCCATCGTCATCAGTGGGGGAAAATATTGTATGATGCGTCGCTATGAAGTCGCAGGATATTTATTGTTCTTGATTAACTCACACACGTAAGTGCATGTTATCTATAAAGACATGGGTGTCCAAAGTGTGGCTCGGGGGCCATTTGCGGCCCTCTGAGTGATTTTGCTCGGCCTCAGACCGGAACCGAAGAATGGAGAAAACCACGCCTGCGGCTGATGCAGAGCAACACTTTTTATTTTCTTAAATCTTGCAGAAAACATAAATCTAAAAATAAAAACATATTCAATACAACACAAAGTATGTGGGTTTCTTTCCCGTTTCTGAATCTCAAACATGCCGCGCCCCCCGTCGATTAACTTCTGTTCTTGTTGCTGAACGTAGTCAAATATTTTTCTAGCCCAAAAACAAAAAGACTCAACCCCCAAAAATATTGCTTTTATACAAAAATACCAAAATCTTGCGTGTTTATTTTATTACTGGGCAGATACAAATTTTTTAAAAATGACACGAGGAATGTATTTTCAATTTTTTGTGCTGTCAACTGGCCCATTTTGGCCCTCGCGGCCAAAAAGTTTGGACGATGCTGTTCTAAGAGGAGTAGCAAACCAAAAAACTAACGATGGTGGAAGAGGAAGATGAAGAACCGAGCCAAAAAGCAGTGAGAGTGCATCACGTAACAAGCTGCGTTATGGGCGTGGTGACGGCAAAGAGGTGAAGCGAGCGACCCATGTACGAGGCCTCAGTCCTCGGGTTCGAGTCCCGGCCCGTTGACCTTTGCCTCATGTCTTCCCCCTCTCTCATAACCCGCTTTCCTGTCAAATCACTGTCAATAAAGGCCTCTAGAGCCGAATAAAACTAAAAAAAAACAAAACAAAAATCAAGTTCCGTTATGAGAAAAAAAAAAAAGACAAACACCTTGTTAGCTGCGAATTGCAACCACATAAAACAAAAGTGAAAAAAATAAAATGAATGCGGCGTTTGCTACCAATCTGATGACTGATTACTTCCAAATTTTAAGTCAACAAGTACATTAAAAGTATTTAGTTAATATGGAAACAAAGAATGCAAGTATGCATTTCCCCTTAAAGGATCAGTGCGTTAAAACCGACCCCATCTAGTGGTTAAGAGGCAGATTGCAGCCGAGTAAATATATATTTTGTGTTTTTGTTCCCGCTGCTCCAAATCTCTCTGGTAATTTATTAGTTGAATAAATACAATGAAAAGCCAACTTTATAAACGTCTAATGGAAATCTGCAGTTAATTAACAGAAAGACATTTGTTTATCTATACGCGACTAACTGAGGAGGACGCACATCTGCTCAGTCACACACACGATGTCAGCTGAGTCAGTTTCCCAACGTCTTCGTCATGTTTACAAACGGGGGGAGGGATGTGCTCGCTGCACGTGTCGAGGACCTTCAACCATTACAGGCCAGTGTTCAACAGCTCCTGACGGGGGAGCGGCCCGAGTCGCCGAAGAACACAGAAACAGCATGACTTTAGCGCACGCGACGAAGAGTGAAACAAACGAAAAACAACGAACAGCAGTCAGAAGAGCTCCGACGATCCTGACTCTTCCTGACAGAGAGGCCGACAACTGGAAAAGACTCCCAGCAGCTCCAAGCCCTGACCCAAACACAGCATTATCTAAACAAAACCGTAAATCAGACCCAAGAAGCGCGCAGACGCTGAGCACGTGCAAGGCTGCTGCAAGCGAGGAGGGTTGCTGTGGAAAACCAGCAGAGCTGTGAGGGTTCAGGGGGGGGGGGGGGGGGCGCTGCACGACTCCAGCGGCTGTCCTTGGATAAATGGGACCCTGGACCCTCTTTCTACACAATCACAAACCAAGTCCCCTGATGAAGTCTGAAAGAGCTGTTGAAACATTCAATAACTATTTTACCCGTCTGTACATTTAACAGCTTGTATCTCAGGTGATCCTAATGCCAAGAAAGCATCAAATTACTCTTTTGTCCATGTTTTCATAAATAAAGTTAAAAAAAAAAAAAAAAAGTCTGCCCAAAAGTTCCCTTCCCATTAAACTTGAAATTTCGCAAACTGAAATTACGAAAATAAATCCGCTTAATGGAAACGAGTCATTTTCGGGAAAAAAAAATTCTCCTTTTTCGAGAAAACTTTTTGTGGCTAGGAAGAGGTGGGGCTTTTTTTTTTTTTTTTTTTTTTTTTGACGTATCAAAAATTATTTATTACGTAAAACTGCAATGGAAACACTTTTTTTTCCCACATCACACGAGTCACATGATCAACAACCGGATGTTGCCACCGGCGCAAACCGCGAAGAAGACGACAACAGGAAGTAGTTGGAGGATCACAGCACAGCGTGCTTTTTAATGACTTACCGCGTGAACAAGCTTATTCACGTGTGATTTTAATTTAATTTTTTATTTAATAGAAACACGGCAGTCGTGAAATTGTGTTTTTTCGGCATTAGCAGAAACTCGACATATTTGTGCACCTTTGTAATAGAAACGAAGCTAGAGTAGAATAATCTTGATGAAGTGTGAGCATCTAAACATTCGAGAATTTATGGTCAAATGTCTCTAGACTTCTTTAAAGAAAAAAAAAAAAAACACCAAAAACACTGAAATAACCCTTTAATTTGTGGTGTTCGCCTACACCACAAGGGGGCGCCTAGTTCCATGTATTAGGCTTAAAAATAAGCAAAAGAAAAAGGGACTTTCACTCATTTTATTTCACTTGGCTCATAGCGCCCGCTGTTGAGCGCTGCTTGAATTAAAACCTCAGCTTGATTTTCCTTCGTTTCTAAATAATTTCTTGAACAAAGTATCAACAAAAATACATTTCTTTGACCCTTTAACCGAGCCTTACAAACAAAACTGAATCTTTCACTGTCTGCTACGACAAGGTCTAAAAACTCTAAAAGCCCTCGACACCTGTGTGTGTGGAAAAAAAAAAGAAAGGTCCGTTTGTTTAAAGAGAGTTGAGAAAAGTTGGATTTCTGTCAAGACGCCACATGGAATGAACGAAAAGGACTGCTCACTGCAGGACTCCAGTCCTGGCTCATTTATTGGACTATTATGCTGCATTAACGTAACGTTTCAAGCACTTTGCTCTTTAAATAAAACACAAATTCTCCCCTAAACACCATCTTCGGTCTTTCTCCTTCAACCTTTCTGAACAAGCCAGTTTTTTCTTATTATCCTGTCAGGAATCTTAACATTTAGCATGCTAACTGAGGCCTGTGGAGCCCGAAACGCCTCTCAGAAGAACCTTCTAGATGACTTGTGTAAAGACAAAGTGGGAAGGTACTCTTACACTCAAATGTATTAATATTTACAAGACTGCGCATGATTTTGATGATTTTCACATGTATTTGCTAGATAATTTTGATGATTTTGTATACTTGATTGATGTTTTTATGTTATGAAGCACTTTGAACTGCCTTGCTGCTGAAATATGCTATACAAATAAACTTGACTAGGGAGGCACCGATATGAAAATCTGGGCCGATATCCGATATTAATATTGCTGTTATGGCTGATAACTGAGATTGAGATATATATCACATGACCGACCTCCTCCCCTCTCCCTCCAGAAACAAACTGCAACAACAAGATACAAATAAATATCGGTTGTTAATATCGGCCCAGTTTTATTTATTGGACCAATACCGATATTTTTAAAAAATGAGTAATATCGTCCATACTGCTAACGCCTTGTTTCCACTGAGCAGTACGGCACGAGTCCACGCGGTTCAGCACGCCGTTTTAGGGTCCTTGTAATCTGAAACTTTCATTGGCGATTAGCAATGTTAGCACTATTAGCATCTCCTTCTATTTCCTAGGTTGTGATTTTTCCTGCCTTATCAAAGGCTGCCAAACAGTCAAAGTCCTTTATGCTCAATGAAACAGAGTCTAAAACTGGAAACAATTCAATAAAGCGACTTTCTGTATTCCAGTTAGCCTTCCTGTTATCTGCTATAGACCCTTGTTGCTGATCTCTAGGGCTCTGCCTCAAATGTTGCACCGAACACCCAACAATTGTGATACTATGGCTAAACATTGCAGAGACAATATATATTATGAACCCACATTTTCCAGGCCCTTTCCCCTCTTCACAATCCTCCCCACCACGCTTTGTGAGCTTCAGCATCTTGCAGAAAGCATGACGTGTGAGCATCAGAGGCAGGGAAAGTAAAACCAACTGGACAGATAACCTGTGTTGTTATTATCAACCAGAATTTGCATGCATGGCAATTGAAATATGATATCAAAGCAAATATTCCATCCAAACGATGGATGCCGCAATGGTGATTGTGGTTAGTTTTATTGAGCAGGTCTTCACATAAACAAGCAGCTTGTGTTTTCTCCCTTTTAAACGTCTCATATGAAGATGACAGAGCGCTCACTGCAGCAGCAGGCTGACTGTGGCTCCGCCTCCATGCTTACATTTTAAGGAAGTACACTTGCTGTGTATTTTATGTGAGTGTGCCACCTTTTTTGGGGGGCTGACAGATTCAACTTCTGGGGTAAAATGAGTGAAGATGGGACCTCCATGTCTGGATGATTTGCTTGGATGAGTGTCCTCAGGCTGATTTCGGATCCAGAAGGATGTCAGCGGCGGGTCTGAGCCCAGCTCACACCCAGGAGGCTGCATGTCACACATCGCTTCTGATTCACCAGGGTCTCTCATTTCCAGCTCGACTCCTCCCTCCTCCTCCGGATTAACAAGCTCAACCTCGGAACCGCTCGACCTCTGACCCCCTCTTACTATAATCCGTTCAGTCTTCTCATTTCCCCAAAACAAAGAAGTAACAACTGCTGCTTTCAGATCATTCGTCATCGTCCGCTTTTTAGCTACAGACTAAAACACAGAGCACAAAAATTGCGAGACGCTGAGGATAACAGCGCCTCTGTACGTTATCTTGCCACAGCGGCGTGTAACGTAAAGCACAAAGGCATGCAAACGATCAGGAAAAACGGGAGGCGGCATGACATCATGGAGATGGAGCATGCAAACAGGATTACATGGAATGCAGATTTTAGCAGAGGTAACAGAAAGTTTAACAGCGTAGGCGTCTTCGTGATGTTTCCCATCATTCCAGCGCAGCGGAACAATGGGAACATCTCCCACCCCTCTGCGCCACAGCTGCACTTTTCAAACAGCGAAGGACGGCGCGGGAAAGTGAGCTCGGAGAGGTCTCTTCATTTTAAACGTGACCCAACCGTCTGACGTGAACTTTCATCCCACCTTCCTCCTAGAAATCCATCATTAACAGAAACAAACAGAAATGTGAGGATTTATCTGTGCAGGTCAAGGCTCAGGGTGAGAACACATTATTGCCATTAAAGTCATCACAGTTGTATCTGTGCAGGAAAACAAGCACAACTTTTATCTTTTTCCAGAAGCCTGATAAGATTATGAAGTATAATTCTGAGCAGAGCTTCCTGCCTTTGTGCAGCCTGGAACCAATCAGACTGATATTTAGGTCTCGTTCAGAGATTGCTGAGATTAGGATTAAGGCCAAACTTCGAGTTGAGGCTGAATGACGCATTAAGCAACCGCATGAGGAAGCCTGGTTGAATACTCTTTATATGCAGACAGCTGAGCTGTAACTCAGAAGTGGCAGGCTGAGCTTATTTCTGACCCGGTTCTTTGAACGCAAAAACCTCACAGCATGAAAAAGCAACATAAAGTGACCTTTAAAATGAATTTTAATCTGAAATCTTTGCAAGGTGGAAATGCAGCTGCTAACCTTGAATCCAGACTGCATTAAGTGAAAAAAAAGCTTAAACTGGGGTTGGGTAATACGGCTTAAAAATAAAATCCCCGATTTTTTTAATACCAGATCCGATTTTAATCAGTGTTTTTTGTCTCGCTTTCCTTTCAAAAAAGAAATTGAAAATATTTTCTGTGATTTGTAAACAGTGACTTTTAATTCAAATCGTCCCTTCTGTGAGTTGTGCAACAGAGTATTGGGGCCAGGCTACAAGGATTTTTGTGTATTTACGAGAATATAGTCAGAATAAAGACGCAGAAAAAAAGACACAATTTTACCAGAAGGACGTCTTAAAATTACAAGAAAATCTGTTTTAATGAGGAAAAAAAAACTTGGATGATTAAGCTTTTGTCATTTTTCGTGTTGGAGTTCTCATAAAATTACTACTTCATTCTTCTATTACGATTGTATTCTGGTCATTTTACGACTTTATTCTCGTATTACTACGACTTTATTCTTGAAACATTATGACTTTATTTTGGTAAAAAAAAAAAAAAAAAAAATTGTTAACGTGGCCCTAATACTGCATTGTAGAGTTGAGCTGAAGTCAAAGTCCAAATAAACAGAAGCTGTAAAACATACTTGTCAAACAAGATGGCCGCCCTGGGCGTGCTGACATCTCTGAACTATGGAAACACAAAGTGTACACTGGTGGAAAAAAAAAAAAAAAAATCCAGATTTTCCTAAAATTAAATCTTCAAAAACACAAAAATTCGATTAATCATTAAAAATCAATTTATCGCCCAGGCCTAGCTTAAACTATAAGAAAGCTAGACTTTTACTTTGAGGAGTTCGTTTCACTTTGAAGTTCAAGTTAAAACCTTCTGTTTGCATTTTAAGTGTTTTACATCTTGAAACACTAGATTCTGTCGGGCTTCACTTAATTACTTACAGGTCGAGCAATTAATAGATTACTATAAACAGGAAGAAGCTGCTGAGTCATGAAAGAATCAAAAACTATAACGATGCAGAGTCATTTGTTGCTATGGTGATTTGGGGAGCCCAGGGCAACAACCTTTTCACAAACCAGGCAGACAAGAAGGTCTTAAACAGTCATGGAGCGAAAACCAAAAGTCGTATCGAAAAAGTACTAAAACCATAAATGGGAGAACCTTATGATGGCAATACGTGTAAATTTAGATGTATCTACATAGTTTTATGTAGGAGATATGACAGGTTAAAGAGAACCTCCAGTTCCAGTTTGGAAAGAACAATTTAAAACGGAAAGATAATGGGAGTGAATGACAGCTTCGGTGTCAGTTCTCGAGATTCTGGGCTGATTTAACAGAAAACTGTAAGTCCTACAGCAGTGAAAGGCACACTGGCTGAAAACAGAAGGAAATACCAACATTTTGATGTGTAAACTGTACATGTAGAGATAAAACATGTGTGTCGTTTAAATCAAATGAATCCTGAATATTTCACAGGGTCAGAGTCTCGAGTGTGACATCATCACGCTGAGCCGAACATTTGGCGGGAAAATCATCCAACTTGAACTGCGATTGTTTAAAAACTGTAAAATGTATGAACATGTCAGTTCAGTTAGTTAAAGACCAACTTTCTGTGAGCTGTTTAAACTTCGAATGATGTTCCTGCAGAAAACTATAAAAAGAAAGTTTCATCGTGTCCTCGCTAGACGATTCTTATAAATATAAACCCCGACAAACAAGAACTACTTAAAAGGTGCTCCCTTCCAGAATATATATATATATATATATATATATATATAAAAACAAGATATTTGTGAAACAAGATATTTTAACTTATAATATGGGAAAATATCTTGTTTCACTGGCAGATTATTTCACTTATAACTAGAACTTTTTCATCAATGTTAAGAAATTGACTGAAAACAAGCTGCTATATCTGCTGAAAAGTTACTTGTAAGCTAGTTTTGTCTTATTTCAAGTGTATTCAAGGTATTTGCACTAAAAGGTGGAGATGATTGTGTTGAATGTGCCTTAATTTGGGAAGTTTGAGTGCAAATCAGTTAAATAAAGTAAGTGGATCATTCATCAATATTTTTGAACTATATTTGTGTGATGACCCCAATGATTTTGATGCGTTTATATTTTCCCGATGATTTTCAAGGGGAACTGCTCGATGATTTTGATGTTTTGATGATTTTGCTGTGTACTCGATTGGTGTTTTTATGATGTGAAGCGCTTTGAGCTGCCTTGCTGCTGAAATGTGCTGCACAAATAAACTTAACTTAAAAACTAGTCCAAAAATACTTGGTGAGATTTTGTGGTTTTTTTGTTTTTTTTTTTTTTTTGCAGCGAGGGCCGAGAAAACCTCCTGCTAAATTTCCAAATCAGATAAAAACGCTCCGTTCGCCCTCCCATTGATTATTGGCTCAAATAACTGAGGCTAAACCGACACAGCACATCAAGCTTGACCCAACCAGAGGCAGCGCCGTCGTTGGGAATCACTCTCCGTCGGCTGGCCGACGAGGCAGCCGGTATTTAATCACATGCATCTCAGAGAGTTTGTATTAAAAGATAAATCTGATGAGGAGGAAGATGAGTGGAACTGGTTCAACTGAACTCATGTGAACGCTGCTGGCTCTGACGCTCTTTTTCCCTCCTAATCATCCCAGTTATTCGCAGAGCGTGGGGATGTGGTCGGCCTCTCCCGGCCGCCTCGCTGGGAGTCGTCTCTCTGAACGGCTCGCCATTGTTCTGCAGCCCACATGGGACGGCGAGCAGCACAACGGCTCCACTCAGGAAAGGCACGTTCGCTCTTCGCCCCCCTCCGCTCCTCCCTGAACACGAGCCCTCTTCCTCAGGTTTCCGCCTCTGAGCGGGGCTGGGAATATGTGACGACTCGCAGACACATGATACAGGAATTTCTGGATAAATCACCCGCATGACTCGATTCAAAACAAAAAGAAGGAGCAGCGTCGTCACAGTCTTTGCTTCCTGCCATAAAAACAAAACAGGCTGTGGTTCAGGGAAGGACGTCGGCTGATGGATGACACCGCACCGAGGAGTGTTCGTGTTTTTCTGTTTTGTTAACAAAACGTGCAACAGCAAAGACCGTTGTTACCTTACAGAATACCATTCCCTTTAGTCACTGAAGGACTCGTCCTCTGCAACAGATAATATGAGCATACCAAACCAGAGTTTTACATTAGATCTGTCTTTTTTGGACTTTTTTTTTTTCTGTCTGTCATTAGATCAGACAAAAAAACAAAAAACAAACAAAAAAAAAAGTCCTGTTTTAGGTGCACTGCAAAAACATTAAATCTTACTAAATATCTTGAATTCACTTGAAAAAAGACAAAACTAACTTACAAGTAACTTTTCAGCAGATATAGGAGCTTGTTTTAAGTCAATAATTCCTAAATATTGATGAAAATGTTCCAGTTATAGGTGAAATAATCTGCCAGTGAGAACAGACATTTTTCCCATATATGGCAGATAATATCACTTATAACTACCAATTTTCCATCAATATTAAGGAATTATTGACTTAAAACCTGCTCCTATATCTGCTGAAAAGTTACTTGTAAGTTAGTTTTGTCTTTTTTCAAGTGTATTCAAGAGAAACAGGAAAATAAATCATTTATGGGTTTATAGATTTTTTTTTTCCGCAAAGGAGGACGTTGAGCATTTTCAGCCAATCAATGAGAAGCTTAATGTGGTCAGCAATACTTGGTAAGATTTTGTGTTTTTGCAGTGTAAGAATTATCATGTACTGAATGGCCACTCAGTGAGGAATAAATTAATTATTCCAAAAGCAGCAAAAAAAAAAAAAAAAAAAAAAAAAAAAAAAAAAAAAATCCAGAAAACTGTGCAAATTCACTCTCAAATAAAAAACATAATTTTTGGAGACATGTCCTGCGAGCTAAAGAAAGGAGGAGAACGACCGTCTCAACTGTGAAGCACAGATGTGACAGAATCATGTTTTGGGGGTTTTTTTGCTGCAGGAGGGACTGGTGCACTTCACGACACTTGACAGGGTACTTCCAGGGAACCTATGGGGTACATTATAAAGTACTTAGTTATGCTAGTTGCCAGTCATTAGCACAACTCCATTAGTATTAACCGTTAGCATGTTTATTGTGAATGTGATTAAAAAGGATTCCTTTCTTTTCTAAAAAATGATTAAAAAAAAAAAAATCATATGGTGTTAAAAATGATGTCAAAGGTTAAGTTAGTCTTGGTTTCAGGCATGAAAAGGTAAACAGCAGGAAATATTATTCATATTACTAAACAACAAAGTCTTTTATTTCATATATGCACAGTAATAAAGTAAGAAATGAATCCCAGCTCACAGATACAGAGGACAACGTGGGAAAGAAGTGCTGTTGAAAGCTCGTTCTAATCTGCAAGCTTAAGAGAAACGATGACAAATAAAACGACCACATTAAGCTTCTCATTGATTGGCTGAAAATGTTCAACATCCTCCTTGGGGAAAAAAAAAAAAAAAAAAAATTCTATGAAGCCATAAATGATTTATTTTCCTGTTTCTCCGGTAACATGATGAGGCCTTTCCGGGTTTCTTAGAGTCGTTCAGTCTTTAACTCCACGACTTATTAGTGCAGTGCTAAAAATAAGCTTCCCCTAAAGACAAGCCTCTAAACATGAAGCGTAAGTGCAGAAAATAAAAGCGCCTCTGAAGGAGAAACTCAGATGGGTTTCCCCCATGAGCTGCATGCATTTCCTGCAGCAACAAAAACATTCTCCATGATGCTGAAGAGCTCAGCTCATGCGCTGCTGCAGGGTGACAGGCTCACGTCTCAAAAGCCCTAAACAAGGTGTGTTGATACGACGACGAGTGGAAAATGTCAGGGGTGTTGATGATAACGGGGGAGGAAACTAAAAGGGTTTTATTATTCAGCCAACTTACCGACAATTACATGTGATGACCACACAGAGATGCCATGGGCTGCTGCTGGGGTTAATCATTACCCAGAATCAGATCTTACAGGTGTGGGATTAAAGCAGCAGAGCGACGATCAACAGAGCAAACATCCATCTGTTCCCCCTGACAGGCAGGTTCATGTCTAACCCCCCCATCCCCCCCAAGATAATGGATTATATGCCCAGAAGGTCTGCGTTAATAACTGAGGTAATTCTGCTGTTAATTAAAGCAAACTTTTAAGAAATTTTTTTTTTAATTTTTTTTTTTACATATTTGTTAAAATCATCATTATATTATGACAGTTTAATATAAGACAGATAATCTGTGGAAAAAAAAAAAAAAAAAAAAATCCAGCCTTCTCCCAGCGCTCCCAGTTCTAACCACAGAAATACACCACTCAGTCAGAAACAACCAATCAGAGCCAGGAGGAGGGTCTTAGCGCTGCCAATCACCCTCAAGTACGCGCCGCTCACATACTCCCCCTGCTCTCTGCTATGCTAACAACATAGCCTGCCGCTAATGCTAATGCTAGTTAGCATGGCCACCGATGATGGCAGATTAACAGCTTTCATGGAACGGTGAGTTGTTTCTCCACCATTAGCTCATTTAGCAGCACGAACACGAGGGTGACTGACAGCGCTAAGCCCCTCCTCCTGGCTCTGATTGGCTGTTTCAGGTCGGGAGCGGCGCATCTCTTTAGACAGCAATAGCAGCTCAGGGAGGAGGTGGAGGAGCTCCATCTTTTCACAGATTATCTGTCTCAGACCAAACTGTCACAACATGGAGACAGTTTTAACAAATATGCAAAAAAATAAAATAAATAAATAATACATTGTAAAAGTTACATACTGCACCTTTAAGGCCCCTCACTAACTGATTACAAGTTTAGGGATTTTCAAATATCCAGATGATGCCAAGACAGAAAGACAGCAGCAATGAGCGAAAGGATGCAATTATCGCTGCCGATCAACCTGGGAAGGGTTATAAGGCAATGAAGTCTGTCGATGATTTCAAACAACCCCGACATGGGTCATTTCATCAGCTATGTTTCCATCTAACTGGCATGCGAATTTTGACCAAACTTTTAAAATGTCGCAAAAAAAAAAAAAAAAAAAAAAAAAAAAAAAAAAAAAAAAAAAGAAAAAGAAAATTAGCTGTGTTTTCATCTACAGGTTTGGAGCGAATAAACAGGAAGTAGAGGACACATCTCAGAAAAATGGAGAGCCCTCCCCTCCCAGCTGGAGGTTTGGACTTTAACATTTTCCAGAGTTTTGTGCCTCTGGTACGGCTACGTCAGAACTTATTCTGCAAATGTGTTTCCATCTCCACTTTAGCGCATTCATTTTTAAAATGTTTTTATTTCCGGGAAAAGCCAAACACCACCTCAAGCAAGCGTCAAGACTTTTAGTTATTTTGAGTTTTGCCATTTCTATCAACGTTTTTCTAATGCGATACTTCAACATGCGGGTAAAAAACGTTGATGGAAACAATGTTAAAGTTGAAAGATACTTTTAGGTGTGAAAGGAGGCCGTCCACCTCACAGTGTTTCATACCAGCTACTTACTGTCCTTCCTGCCACGAAAAACAACAGAAAGCTTGAAGTCGACTCAAAGTCTGAGAAAATGTTAAGTTACTTTAATAAATACTATCTACCAGCAGGAAGTTGCTCAGACCTAGGAGGCTCTAATCAGTCAGATATATGTGATATAGGTGTTATAGGGCTTTTTTTTTAACTAAATGTTTACTATATACTTCAAAAATAACATTAAAATTAAAGATAACATTGCTGCCAGATATCACTGTAGCATTTTTTGTGAATTTTCCCAGAAAGTCTCTTTAGATAAACTCTTTTTCTGAGTTGAAGAGGCAGAGCGACGCACAAAATAAAACATATTTAAAAATCACATATAACTAAAACATTATAAAAGTCACAAAAGCAGATAAAAACTTACAAGAATGGAGCATAAAATATTTATGATTCTCCTTTTTTGTTTTAGCTAAAAGCAATTAGATCAACATAAACATTTAAATTTTTGTGTTAATAATCCCGTAATCCTAATTGTGAGCAACTCATTCTGGCCCAAACAGGCATCAGAATCAGAGTTTGATGTAAATGAAACAGTATGAGCAAATTTTTTATGACTATATCTGTAGGGTGGGTTTATTATGTTAAAGGGAAAAAAAAATTACCCACATCAATTGCCACAATAATATTTTTTTAGCTCATTTACTGCCAACCTCAAAAGGCATTAGTGTGATGAAAACTATAACTTTGTGGTTATTTTCTTCCTGTTGAGATGATTGGTAAATGCTGCGTTTATGTAATTATTTTGGAGCGTTCCAAGGAAAAGCTGCTTTGCTGTGAAACAGACGCAGCATCTTAATGATGAGGTGTACATTTTATTTTCAGGGCGGTGTTTGTCTTTGTGAGGCTCTTGACTGGATGCAGAAATAGATTTTAATAACTGGAATAAATACAACATTTTCTCTCAAATGCTGCTTCATTTGAGAGAAAAATAAAAGAATAAAACAGGCTGTATAAAATGGAAATAAAAGGGAGGAAATGACGTGGTGTGGGTAGGAAATTGGAATAAAGTAATTAATGTGTCTGGTGGGTGCCTTTTCTAAATTTGGCCACCCAGGTGAGAGAGAAATTAGCTACGTCCCTGGCCTGAGAGCTGAATGAGTGTCCTCTCCTCACCTGGAGGACCCAGAAGTGTCCACAGGATGGTGTGTGTGTGTGTGTGTGTGTGTGTGTGTGTTTATATCTGTGTGTCTATGACCCGCTTCCTCCTTCTTGCAAAAATGCGTCAAAACCCAGAATGCGCAAAACCAGGCTGCGCGTCCAAACAAGAAAAGCTCCGACGGAGGAACGCGAAGCATCACGCGTGTTTTTTGGGTTTTTTTTTTCACCACTCACCGTGGCCGAGCTGAGGCCGCTGTCCGTCAGCGTCAGGTGGTGCGGCTCCCACCTCCGCAGGTACTTGGAGGTGAGCAGCTTGCTGAGGAAGGTGCGTGGGTGTTTGACCACGCACACCTGGATGTCCCCTTCGTGCAGCAGCTTGTAGCGCATCCCGCTGCTGCTGCAGTGGTGCAGGGACCTCCTGCACGGCCCTGCGCCCAGCTTCGTGTTGTTGTTGCCCTCGGACATCTCCCCCAGTAAGGGCTTGCTCTCCTCGCACTGGTAGAACTGGTTGTTGTGCAGCTCGTTGGGCCCCCCGCCGCTGCTGTTATAATCCATTTTGCCCAGTAATCCCAGTATTTACTGTTCCCAGAGTTTTTACGGAGGCTCGAGGAGGAAAGGGGGTGGGGGGTGGGGGGGTAAATAAAATCAGAAGGTCGTTAGGATGAGGAGGAAGGGGGGTTGGGGGGGGCGGCTACCTACCACCAGAGGAGCAGGACGTCAGACCTCGCAGCAGATCCAGATGTTTCAACCTTTTTATCACTTCCTCACAATAATCCACCATTTTCCTCTCCGTGAACAGTCTTCACGGTGCGCGTCCCCCCACCCCACGGACACAGAGCTGTTCTCAGAGTGTGAGGGCCATGGCCTGATCCAGTGGGTCCACCTTGGAGCCGGACTCGGTAAATCCTCGGGTCGGGTGAGCGGTAAAGACTGTCGTCCAGCGTCTCTGCGGTCCTCAGAAGGTGCTGGAGGCCATTTCTGCCTCTCCGATCGCTTTTATTCTCCGCTTTTCCTGCTGACCGTCTCCGTGTAAAGAGGAGCCAGCACTCTCCGCTCATTGGACCCTGCTCGGTCACGTGGCGCCGGACTGACGTCAATTGGGAGGCGAGCGGATGAGCCGTGCGTCTTTTGTACCCGAGTGTGTCTGCTGGGGGCGCGCACGCGTTCGGCTCTCCCCTCCCTGGGTGCGCGCATAAAGATGGAGTTCAAGTGAACCCTCGTCCTCCTCGTCCTCCTCCTCTTCCTCCTCCACTTTTCTTCTTCCCTGGAAATGATGCATAATACCGGGATTCATGTTTTCCACGGAATCAAGACGAAGTGACAAACGTTTAAGAGAAATTACAATAATAATAGATAAGAAATAATTATATTATATTATAATAATTTTCTTATCTAAGTTCTTCTAAATTAATAATTGAATATATATATATATATATATATATATATATATATATATATATATATATATATATATATATATATATATATATATATATATATATATATATATATATATAGTATTATATTGTAAGTTTATTTTTCTGAATGAAATTGCTTAAAATCCAAAATATTTTCTAAACATTTATGCTTTATTTTTACCACTTAAAAACCACAAAATTTGATATATATTTAATTTCCTTAAACCTTTATATCACCAAGCAAAACATTAAGAAAAAAAATCTTATTTACAATGTTAGCATTAAAAATGTGGCTATTTTAAAGTGTTAATTTGCTTCTCTTTTTAATTTTATAATCACATCTTATTCTGTAAATTTTATTTGTTGCTATTAATAGTTCTTTTTTTCTTTTTAATATTTCTAAATTTTTTTTAGTTTTATTAAATCATTTACATAATACACTACAATTTCTTGCCATGTGAATATGTGTTAGACACTTTATTCTTCAATCTTACTTTTAATTATACTATATTGTATTATGAATTACATTTTCCAATTAAAATTGTATTTCTGATTTCATAAATAATTTAGCTTTACATTCACATATTACATTCAGTTATCAGCGTTCATTTTTTTTAAATTAATTTTCAAATTTCTTATAGATTTTTGATAAATTCTGTATCTTGAGAAATACAAACTAAAGCTCCCTAAAAAGGAAAAGTGTTATCAAGTATTAATTTATGTTATGTTGATATTATTTATATTTTTTCATGCTGTATTTCTACCAGTTACAAGCTATAACATTCATATATTTTTTCATTTGTGAGAGCTATCAGTATTTCCTGTTAATTTTACTATCATTTTTTTAAATTTGTTTTTCCTTTTAAAATTTTTAGAATGACCATTTTTACTGTTAATGTTTCCTTCAACCTTTGTAACAGTATGTCTATTTTGTGTTTTATTTCATTCTTTCAAACTGTTATTATCATAATCTACTCTCATTTCTTGCCATGTCCAATGCTCAATATGTGTGTTAGAGATTTTAATCTGTGTCAGAAAGAATAATTTACAATAAAAACCGAAAATAAATTGTATTTTAGATTAGCCTCTGCTTTCAGTGGTGGTATGCATCATTCTCTGCCGGTGTTGCAGAATTTTTCCATCTGTTTTTCCATCTTTCATGTTATTGTGATTGCAACAATGGTGCATTCAGTAGGTCCAGTAAACTCAAACGTCATGATTCGTGTTATTTTCTAAAACCACCAGTGGGTCATAATGAGCATCTTTGAGCTGCGGCAATCACTCAGTCGTGATTCCCGCTGACATCAGAACCAAAATGTGTCCTTTTGTTTCTTACGCCCCACATGGATGCGGTTTAAAGCATTTTAGAGCTGGAAGGCCACAGGAAAGGGCTCCAGTTTGACCTTAGAGGGACACAAACCCTCAGTCACGTCGGACCAGGTTAGATTTTTAATAAATTTCAAACAACTCAAAGTTTCCATATCTCCTTAAACATATTTGAGTCATCCATCCGCTCTCCCACTCGCTGACTGTACTTTGCTGGAAAGGCGTATTGCTGATAAAATTGCTCCAATGCATGTGGGAAAGCGGCGTCTTCATGACAACAGTCTTTGAGGGGTGGAAGGATGGAGCCTGAGGGAGCAGAGGTGAACCAGACGGGGAATAAAAGCCTCACGCCGGCCCACCTCAGGGCTCCCAGCCCTCAACAACAAACAGCTCACCTGAGATTCCCACAAGGAAATTCAATATCCTTTTTTTTTTTTTCATTCTGTCGTCATTTACGGCATATGGAGGCCTTGCTGATACAGCGCTGATCGTCCTACCTGCAATCCTGTGCTGCAGGTTGAAACAGGCCAGGATATCTGCAGGTTGTGTCAGCACTCAGTGAGTCAGAGAGAAACGCAGAAAGAAGTTTGGAAAGAACCAAGAATGTCAGGCGTCACAGAGCCAGAAGGTATTAGGAAATCATGGAAACGTTGTCTGTGGGTCTGTTTTGTTGTAATTTATCTTTAGATTGCCTTCGTGTTGTTTCTCCAGTCTGTAGCTGTTTTCTCATCTCTTTACAGTCATTTATCATCTGCTAAATGACTCTGAAGTCATCAGTTTTACAGGACTTTTTGGTCTTTATAGAGTCTGTTTTATTCAACATTAATTATTGTTTTCTTTCCTAAACATACACACACACACACACACACACACACATATTTATATATACACCAAATAAAAAGACACAAACGCCTGTTTTTTCTCTCTGTCTGAAGTTAAATCAGACCAAACTTCTCTTGTTTTAGGACAGAATTACCAAAATGATTTCTTTTTGCTTGAAGCCACAATAATGAGAGATGAATATGTTAGAGATTTATTTATTTAAATCTTTAAGATCAGAAATTTACACAAATTTCCTCAGTATTTGGTAGCGTTGCCTTTGAACTCCTTGACCTGGGTCAGATGTTTTGGGTTTCCTTCCTCAAGCTTCTCACAATAGTTTGCTGGAGTTCTGGCCCATTCCTCCTGACTGAACTGGTGTATTTGGGTCAGGTTTGTAGGCCGCCTTGCTCACACACTCCTTTTCAGATCTGCCCACAACTCTCTAGGATTGAGATCAGGGCTTTGTGACGGCTTTGTTGTCCTGAAGCTACTTTAGAACCACTTTGGCTGCTGAGGCTCATCGTCCATCTGGAAGAGCTTTAACTTCCTGGTTGACGTCTTCAGATGTTGCTTCAATATGTCAACATAACGCTCTTTCCTCATGATGCCATCTATTTTATGAAACGCACCAGTTCCTCCTGCAGTGAAACAGCCCCACAACATGATGCTGCCACCACCACGTTTCACAGTTGGGATGGTGCGAGCATCCCTGTTTTTCCTCCAGATGTAACGATGGTCATTATGACCGAACAGTTCAGCTCTAGTTTCATCAGACCACTGGACATGTCTCCAAAAATGAAGATCTTTGTCCCTGTGGATGTTTGCAAACTGAAATCTGGCTCTTTATGTTAATTTTGAAGTAATGGCTTCCTCCTCGCTGAGTGGCCTTTCAGCCCATGTCGGTACAGGACACAACGACTCTGTCTTACCATCTCCAGCCAGAATCTTCACAAGGTCTCTGGCTTTTCGTTCTGGGGTCAATCTGCACATTCAGACCAGAATCCGTCTCCTTCCTGAGCGATATGATGGCTGGACATCCCCATGATGTCTATAATGCATATAATGGTTTAAACAGATGAGCGCGGCACCTTCAAGCATCTGGAAATTGTTCCCAAGGATGAACCAGACTGGAGCAGCTCCACAGTTATCTCCCTGACGTCTTGGCTGATTTTATTTTTACTTTCACATCATGTCAAACCAGAAAGCAGTGAGTTCCAGGTGTAGCTCTAAAATCCATCCACAGGTGAGCCTCCAGCTAACGTAAACGTATCGGTTAACCTATCAGAGGTCTAAAAAGCCATGACATCATCATCTGGGCTAATTTAAGGCATTGATGAGATGATCATCAAACAAAAAAACAAACTCTTAGATGTTGGGGATCGTGGATCTTTACCGTTTGACTTGGCGGGACAAAAACTCATCAAAACACGTTTTTCTTGGTGAAGGTTTTTTTTTTTTTTTTTTTTTTTTTGTAGGAATTTTCAAATATTTTCTATTTAACTTGGGATTTTATCTTTCTGTGTTCTTTTGAAGATCATTCCTCATTGTTTTATGTTTACTGATGACTCGGGGAGAGATTGAACACTAATATTATCCATGAAATTATGACACACACTTAGTTTAGAGGAGATTTTTAAGGAACTTTTCCTGCAGTGCAGTTTGTCTTTTAGGATTTAAGTGATATTTCCACATACTTGATGATAAATGCATTTAAACTAAACGCTAACATTTATTTGATTGGTTCTGGTTGTGGCTAACTTCGGGATTGTTGCAGGGACAGGATCATAAAAGCTTGTTAAACCAGGATGGAGATTTAAGGGTTGTGCTAATATTTTATTTTTATACAAAATCTTTTAAAGTGAAGCTTTTAATACGGCTTCTCTCCAAAAGTCCAGCCAGAGACGCAGAAAATGCCGAGTCACTGGTTGCTATGGTGATTTCCCGCCTTTCCCAGGCAGCAGTGGAGGCCAGATTTAAGCCTCAAACGAACAGCCGATGTACAAAAACTGTAAGTGGTATGAAAATCGTTCGTGACCCGTGAGTTTCAGAACCTTCTGGTGGCTACGCATGCACATTTTTATGCATCTGCAAGGTTTTAGAAAGAAGATATGAAACATTAAAGAGAGAGCAGAAATATAATGGGAGTGAATGAGAGGTTGGATGTGAGCTCTCTGCGCTCTGGGTGGATTTGACAGAAAGCTGTAAGTCCTACAGCAGTGAGAGACGCACTGGATGAAAGTAGACAGAAATACCTACGTTTTGATGTATAAACTGAACACATGGAGACAAAACTGTAGACATGAAAGTGGTTTAAATCCAAAAAGTTTCTGAATGCTTTACAGAGTCAGCAGAGAACTGTTACGTGCTTAAAAGAAATCTGGAAATTTGAGGCACATTCGCAAGAATTGATGGATTGTTAAAATATTTTAACAAAAAAAAAAAAAAAACCCCAAAAAAACAGCAGTGGAGGGTGGTAATACATTTGTTTACAAAGCTGAACAGCAACACTCTTCCAAAGAGCATGTGGCGATCCAGATGTTTTGAATACCCTTTAACTGGTAAGGCAGTCTTGTTTTAGTCTTTTGAACGACATTCAGCTGAGGAAAAACACAATTTAATTTAAAAAAGTAACAAAAATGGATCCTGTTTCTGTGATAAAGCAACAGCCCAGTATAAAGGAGCGGCTTATGGTTCTTTCCACACATTCCAGCATTTACAGTAAATAAGGCACTGGATCACTGTTGTCTAAACAGCGCTTGACTTGTTGGCACCTCGTGACGGTCTGTCTGCAAGGAAACTGTAGAAACCTGAAAAAGGCTGTGGGATTGCTTCAATTTGTTCTGAGGAGGAAGTTTTGTCAGAAGTGGCTTCTGCTGAGTGTTTCATTGACGTCAGAGGATGAAATTCACAATCTGCTGAGAAGGACATCAAGTGTTTTGTTTTTGTTTTGGTTTGAACAGTGAAGTTTTCATGGGAACATCGTCTGCTAAACACACGGCTTTGGTCATCCATATATGCACACACACACGCATCTGCCCATCCATTCTTTGATTCACTTGTTCATCCATTCATCTGTTCATCCTAGTGTCCATCCAGTTCTCCCTCTCCCCACCCATCTGTCTTTCTTTCTGTCCACTTGTCTATCCATCCACTCTTCCGTTTTTCTGTTTATTCCTTCCTCTTTTCAAATATCCACTTATTCCAGGGGTGTCCAAGGTGTGGCCAGGGGGCCATTTGTGGCCCTTGAAATGATTTTGTTCGGCCCCTTACCAGAAGTCAAGAAGGGCAAAACATTTGGCCAATGAAACAGAAAACAATTAATGACCATCAAAAATGTGGAAATTGTTTGTTTTTCATTTTAATAAGGCAACAATCTGAAGCCTTTTCTATGTTTGGGTCTTTAATTATATACAGATTTCATAAGAAATTGTGTTTATTGTTGAGCAGGTAAAACTTTTTTAATTTGATGAATTTTGTGGCCAGCCAGTAGTTTAAATTTTCCCGTTTTGGCCCCCAGGGCAAAAAGTTTGGACACCGTTGTGTTAGTCTGTTCATCTGTTCTGTTTTTCCCTTCCTTCCATCCATCCATCCATCCATCCATCCATCCATCCATCCATCCATCCAGATAGATAGATAGATAGATAGATAGATAGATAGATATTAGTCTTTGTTGTTTGATGAATTTCTTTTGACTTTAAAAAAAATTTCATTATCCTGTATAGTTTTTATGATTTATTTCATCATTATTGTCCATTTCGCATTTATTTCTATTTTATTATATTTATTTAAATAATCGCTACCTTTTCCTTTTCTTTTTTCTTTTATTTTAATTTTCTTCTAATATTTTTTTGGATGTATTTTGATTTTATTTCATGCATATTTCTCATATTTTATGTCCTGATATAATAATATGTGAATATTGTGTCAGTCATAGTAACATTTTGTCCCGACCAGCACTGAGATCTAACAGAACCAATCTATTATCAGAGGACACAACTTTGTTGTAGTCCTATAGTCTCGGTCAGCAGATGGGCTTTCTGGAGGTTTTTCTTTGGATTTTGGTTGCCTTTTCACTGATTTTCTGTCCACTCCGGTCTGAACATAAAAACCATGACGCTCCAGAGCGTTAACCAGCTTTGAATTCCCTCTAAACGTTCGTCAGAAGCTACTCTGACACAAACTACAGTTTTCCAATCACAATTTAGGTGAAAATAATTTAAAACCGTTCACATCTGATCTGAGCAACCAATGAGAGGAGCTCCACGTTAGTGGTTCTGGTTCCTTTGGAGCAGCTGGTCCATCTCAGCTCCAGCTGCTCTGAGGATCATATAAAAGCAGCTCCTGCAGGTTGGAGTCACTATCAGAGGAATCTGAGGTCCATCCTGGACTAACAGCAGCACAATGAGGTGAAGGCCAGCTGACCTGGTCCTTAATGTTGGTAAAATCTTTTATGTTTTTGTGACTTTAATAATCTGAACCTCTCATTCTGCAGGTTTTTGTGGATTTCTTTCCTGCTGATTGGAAGCATCAGCTGTGCTCCTCCAAAACCAGGTAAGCTTCAATCAAACATGAACTCTTAACCAAGCTGGAGATGTTTGCTCTGATGCTGAACTGCTTCCTCAGGTCGTGGAGGTGAACAGCCGATGTGGTGGCATGTCCCTTCACCCCCCTCAACAGCAACCCTCCAAGCCGGTCTACCAGAACCCCAGTGGACAGGTTAGCGGTTCTGGTGTCCACAGCAGTTATCCTGGATACTACACCGGCAGTACTAGAGGTACCGCCAGTGGCTCTACTTATGGGACCCAGCGGGGAGCTCCAGCTGACAGCAGCCCTTTACCAGTTTGCAGAGGAGAGCTGGAGCGCTTCATCTGATCCCAGCGGCGAGGACGAGCCGGTCTTCACTCCTGTAGATGACCAGGATCAAGTCTACGCCTACAACTCCAAGTCACGCTACAACCGTAAGCAGCTGAGGTTCAGCCAGTTCCGCTACACCCCAACAGAACCAATCGTCCTGCAGCCACCAGTGTTTCCCTATCCTGGGAAAAAGCCTCATTATCCAGGCCAAAAGGGCTACTGAAGATCTGTGGGGGGGGGGGGCTCCCTCAATCAGCATGATTACTCTGCTTCTGATCTGTCTTGCAGCTTTCAAAGGAGCTGTTGATGCTGTCATTGGCCTTTTTTTTTTTTTTTTAATAAACTTGCCATTAACATGTCTCCTTGATGAAACTTTGCTTGTAATTTCTGAGCTGCAAAAACTGAACTTTATTTATTATTATTATTTTATTTATTTATTTATTTTATTTTTTTTTGGAAGTTTGACTCTGGGTGATTCCACACCTTCAAAGCTGCAGTATGTAACTTAGGAAAAATGCTTTTCCATATTTGTTCAAATGATTATGTTGTGACAGGACAATATAAGACAAATCTGTGGGGGGGGGGGTGGAAATCAAGCTCATCTGCCTTCAAATTGCAGAAATGCACCACTCAGTCAGAAATCTCCAGCACCAGGAGGCGGGTCTTAGCGCTGCCAATCACCCTCATGAACACGCTGCTCACACACTCCCCCTTGCTAACATAGCCTGCTGCTAAGGCTAGTTAGCATGACCACCGATAACGGCGGATAAACAGTTTTTATTGGACCGATAAGTTGTTTCTCCACCATCAGCACATTTAGCAGCGCGCACAAGAGGGTGATTGACAACACTAAGCCCCTCCTCCTGGCTCTGATTGGTTGGTTTAGGTCGGGGGCGGCGCATTTCTTTAGACGGCAATAGCAGCTCAGGGAGGAGGTGGAGGAGCTCCATCTTTTCACAGATCTGTCTCAGACTAAACCATCGTGACATGGTGACAGTTTTAACAAATACGGAACACATTTTTGTAAAAGTTACACACTTCAGCCTTAACTTGATGCTGGCTCACTCTAGTACAATAAAATATATTTCTTTTTTTTTTTTTTCATTCTATGAATGCACATAGTTGTTGATATTTGGCAGTGAAGTGTGGGATTAAACAGTACTGGCAGCTTCTTCAATCATCTCCTTTAAACCGCCGTCAATCACATGACCTTCAACAAATGGATTCAACCGCTCGCTTTAATAAAACCCCATCCCCTGTAATGTTACTCTGTAATACTGTTTCCTTAATCACCCATCTAGAAGTATACTGACCAACACACGGTGTATCCTGATGCGAGAGGTGATTAAACTGGACATACAGAGCATGTTCCTCATGTGCTGGATTTAAGGAGCCTTGTCGGGTGTCTTAGAAGTAGCATGATCGAACAGAAATAGAGGTGGCTTATCTGATGCCTCACTTTGGAGCAAACTTTAGAACCCACTGCAAATCTCTTGTGGCCAGAAAACTGCAAAAACACAATCTTATTAAGAATTTTTGGCCTAGTTTCTAGAGATATGTTAAATACACTTGAAATAAGATAAAACTAACCTACAAGTAACTTTTCAGCAGATATAGGAGCTTGTTTTAAGTCAAAAATTCCTTAAATTTGATTTAAAAAGTTCTAGTTATAATAATCTGCCAGTGGGAAAAAATGTCTTGTTCCACTAGCAGATTATTTTACTTATAACTGGAACTTTTTAAAAATTTTTTTTATCAATATTAAGGAATTATTGACTTAAAACAAGCTCCTACATCTGCTGAAAAGTTACTTGTAAGTTAGTTTTGTCTTATTTCAGGTGTATTTAAGATATCTGCACCAGAATCTAGAGCAAAAATACTTGGTAAGATTTTTGTGTTTTTGTAGTGGAGTCCCCCCCAACCCCTCCAAGAAGGAGCTGGAGAGTGTTGGTGAAGAGAGAAAAAGTGCAATATTTCTCGCCAGTCATCTCAGAAAGTGAAATGGTCATTTTATAGAGGTTCAATACACATACAGTACAATATTTCAAGGTTTTATTTATTTATTTCAGTTTTAATGATGACAGCTTCCAGGTACAGAAAGTATGCACAGTTCTATGCACTCAATACTTGGTTGCACCTCTTCTTCCATGAATTACTGCATTGATGCACTGTGGCATAGAAGTGATCAGCCTGTGGCGCTGCGTAGGTGTTCAGGAATGCCTTCCCCAGGGGCACTTCGATATGGGACACAACAAGAAGGCTGGAATCAAACCAACAGCCTTCGGATTGCAAGAAGACAACTCCTCCCACTAGACCAAGGGTCTGCAACCTGTGAATGTGGCTCTTTGAACCTTCCACTGTGGCTCTTAAAGGGGCAGTATTATGTGTATTCCAGGCACATAGTGCCATCGTATAGCGCAATCAAGTAACTACTAATAATTAAGTAAACTTTTTGAAACTCCGCCTTCAGGAAGTCATCACAACATCGCTCCTCTATTAACCTTTTAACAATGTTTTTTTTTTTTTTTTAAATCAGCATTTCACTGAGAAGTAGCTCGTATAATGAGCTCAGTAGATGCGTAGTTCCACCAGGTGTTTGCTAATTGCTGGCTAGTCTGAAGGAGTTGAGTGGGGAAGTTGCAGGGGAGTGGTGCTCTGTTAGGCGGAAGCTTGGAAACTGCAGCTCTGAGGAGGAGCTGTATCCACCCAGGCGTTTTGCACAGCTGAATGGGAGATTAAAGGATTTCTCAAACATGCATGAAAGGGGTGGTGACATCCCTGTATAAACTATTTCATGGAGTTGATATTGCTGCATATGTCAATTCTCCGAAGAATTTAATTTAAAAAAAAATAAATAAATAAATAAAATAGTGTCACTTTTTGGTAGGGGGTTGTTTTGGCCGGCCAGATTTCCCTCCTTGGTAAACGAGTTGGGTACAGTAATGATATGTGGCTCTACCTAGCTGACTTCGCTCTGATTGGCTGCACTGCAAAAACACAAAATCTTACAAAGTATTTTTGTTCTAGTTTCTAGTTCAATTATCTTGAATACACTTGAAATAAGACAAAATTAACTTACAAGTAACTTTTAAGCACAATGTGAGCTTGTTTTAAGTCAATAATTTCTTAATATTGATGAAAATGTTCTAGTTATTCATGAAATAATCTGCGAATGGGACAAGGCATTTTGATTTATAATATAGGAAATATATCTTACCCCATTGGCAGATTATTTTACTTATAATTAGAACTTTTCATCAAAATTAACATATTATTGACTTAAAACAAGCTCCTATATCATGCTAAAAATTTACTTGTAAGTTAGTTTTGTCTTATTTTAAGTGTATTAAGATAATAGCACCAGAAACTAGGCCAAAAATACTTGGTAAAATGTTGTGTTTTTGCAGTGTACAACCATATTTGGGAAACTCTTCAGTAAAATGCGCTGAACATCGTTTCAAACTGAGGTTATAATCGTGTGGTACTTCCGCATAAATGAACTTCAACCACTCTTCTATGATTTTCTCATCCTTCGGGAGTAAAGTGGAAACTTCCAGCCGTTTCTGAGCTCCCTCGGACATACCAGCTCCGATTTTTAGTCGCCAGACATGCTAGCGCGACTTAGCCCTTAAATTAGCTCCTGTCTCCGCTGGGAGGAGGGAAGAGGAGGGCTGTTTGCTTGATGGTGCGCTCTGATTGGAGAATATGAATTACGTAGAAAGGTAAATTGTTCTCTGATTCGTCCGTTTCTGAGCAAAGAAACAAAGCTAACCGCCGATGAGCAGGGCTTTTGATACCAACTCTTGACATTCAGACGGCCTCATCAGAGCACAACCGATCATATTACACCCCCAAAACCACAGAAAAATGAAATTTGTTGTCATGACCCCTTTACAGAATCAAGGCAACACTCCAGCTATGTTTTTGATGAGGGAATAACATTATAACATGATGTAAAGCTAAAAAAGGTCGACTTTACATAATACCGCCCATTTAATAACTTCGGCAAAAGTAATAAAGAACCAACTAATGTATTTGAATAAAGACATAA
Source organism: Anableps anableps (assembly GCA_014839685.1). Classification (NCBI taxonomy): domain Eukaryota; kingdom Metazoa; phylum Chordata; class Actinopteri; order Cyprinodontiformes; family Anablepidae; genus Anableps; species Anableps anableps. The sequence goes on along the minus strand of CM026073.1, from coordinate 34,727,170 downwards.
TAAAAAAAACTGCGGGATTTAGCAGTTTTTCATATTTTTTTGGTGGAATAATTGCCCTAAATATCCACAAAAGAATGACTCCAAAACAACCAGCAATACTTTTTTTTTTTTTTAGGTCTTTTTTTGTCATAAGGTTGGAAACTATGTGCTTTTTGAGGATCAGCATCAGCTCTGTAGGCCAAGATTGTGAGCCCAAACAACAATCTGGACTTCGATTTCAGGCACTCACAACATACAAAAGGTATAAATATATAAAGTTATCATTAGTTTAATATTATATCAACCCATAAAAGAAAATGTATCCACCCACTTTGTTGCAAACATTTTGCATCGTTGTTTTAAAACCTAAAAATATAAATAAAATGATGGTTCTTTAAACACAAGAACATATTTCTAAGCTAGATATTTATCAAAAATTATAAGCAAGTCTTTTTTTCAAAACATAATGTAACATTTACTGCCTTAAACAAGTTTTATTTAGCTGGACTTAGGGCAAAATGGCTCTTTTGATTGAAAAGGTTGCAGACCCTTGCAGCGTTGCCTATGTACATATATGAATGGATGAACAGTGTGTTTAGCAGGTGATGTTCTTGTGAAAACATATGTTCAAACCAAAACAAAAACAAAGCGAGCGTTTTTTTCAGCTCTTTGTGAATTTCCTCACAAACAGTCGCAATGTGCCAACAAGTGAAGCGCTGTTTAGACAACAGTGATGCAGTGCACTATTTACTGTAAATGCTGGAATGTGTGGAAAAAACCTTTATACTGGGCTATTATTTCACCACAGAAACAGGATCCATTTCTGCTACTTTTTTAAAATTAAATTTTATTTTTCCTCAGCTGAATGTTGTTCAAAAGACTGAAAACAAGACTGCCTTCCCAGTTGAAGGATATTCCAAACATCTGGATCGCTACGTGCTCTTTGGAAGAGTGTTGTTGTTCTGTTCCGGTTCATTCCCACTAGAAGATGTTTGCGAGACTCTCCGAACTCGTTTTCAGCCTCCAGGAACTGATTTCCTCCAGAGGAACGAGTTCTCGGAGCCTCCAGAGAATCCAGCAGGTTAAACTAACAAAACATGTTCGCGACTCAGCGACTCTGAAAGATCAACAGCGACGACGCAACAAATAAACCCTCATTTAAAGGCGTCACCTTGTGTCTGCACTATAATCAGGTCCACATAATTATCCGGATGTATCATCTGGAAACACAGCGTCCTTTTAGCAGCAGGAAGCATCAACACAGTTTCACATAGCAAAAAGTTCCACATGTGGACAAAACATCAGTTACCTTGTAAACAAATTTATCACGATCCATCAGTTTCTTTCAAGTACGCCTCCAATTTCCAGATTTCTTTTCTCTGCAGAAAAGAATGTAATCCTTTGTTCAAATGTTCTGGTACAATAAAACTTGGTTCAAACCGCAAAAATTGTCCTCAATCAGCAGTTTAACTAAGAAAGAAAACAGATTTGAACCCAAAAAGCTGCATAACCAGTAAATAAAAGGATAAGTTTTTTACCAGTTAAAATCAGGCTTGGCTGAATTCTGACCCTGGAAAATATTCAGAAACTTTTTGGATTTAAACCACTTTCATGTCTACAGTTTTGTCTCCATGTGTTCAGTTTATACATCAAAACGTAGGTATTTCTGTCTACTTTCATCCAGTGCGTCTCTCACTGCTGTAGGACTTACAGCTTTCTGTCAAATCCACCCAGAGCGCAGAGAGCTCACATCCAACCTCTCATTCACTCCCATTATATTTCTGCTCTCTCTTTAATGTTTCATATCTTCTTTCTAAAACCTTGCAGATGCATAAAAATGTGCATGCGTAGCCACCAGAAGGTTCTGAAACTCACGGGTCACGAACGATTTTCATACCACTTACAGTTTTTGTACATCGGCTGTTCGTTTGAGGCTTAAATCTGGCCTCCACTGCTGCCTGGGAAAGGCGGGAAATCACCATAGCAACCAGTGACTCGGCATTTTCTGCGTCTCTGGCTGGACTTTTGGAGAGAAGCCGTATTAAAAGCTTCACTTTAAAAGATTTTGTATAAAAATAAAATATTAGCACAACCCTTAAATCTCCATCCTGGTTTAACAAGCTTTTATGATCCTGTCCCTGCAACAATCCCGAAGTTAGCCACAACCAGAACCAATCAAATAAATGTTAGCGTTTAGTTTAAATGCATTTATCATCAAGTATGTGGAAATATCACTTAAATCCTAAAAGACAAACTGCACTGCAGGAAAAGTTCCTTAAAAATCTCCTCTAAACTAAGTGTGTGTCATAATTTCATGGATAATATTAGTGTTCAATCTCTCCCCGAGTCATCAGTAAACATAAAACAATGAGGAATGATCTTCAAAAGAACACAGAAAGATAAAATCCCAAGTTAAATAGAAAATATTTGAAAATTCCTACAAAAAAAAAAAAAAAAAAAAAAACCTTCACCAAGAAAAACGTGTTTTGATGAGTTTTTGTCCCGCCAAGTCAAACGGTAAAGATCCACGATCCCCAACATCTAAGAGTTTTCTTGTTCGCCCCAAACCTGATGAGGAGGCAGGGGGCAGCAGCGAGCAGAGGATGCCAGGGGGTGTGGGGGGGGGGGATGTGCCGAGACTCACAACCTGATCGGGAACATTCCCTGGGTCAGCTGGAGGCGAAACAGGCGACAGTTGGCGATGCGCAGCGCGGCGCAGGCCGTTTTGGAGAGGTCGGACGGTAACATGGGCTTGGTGCGGTGCCACGTCCCTGTGCTGCGGCGAAACTCTCGGATGTAGTCGAAGCTCGTCCCTGCGCACACAGCAAGCAGCGGGTTAACGGAGCGACCAACCTGGAGGGGCACCCCCGGAGCGACGCGTGCCGTCGTTTTACCGACCCGTGTCCAGGTCTCCCACCACGTAGATGCTCGCCCCGATCGGAACGGCCCCGTAGACGAAGGAGGAGCTGGCCGGGATGCACAGGTTCTGGTCGTCTAGGAACATCCACCTGGACCACAGAACGTTCAGAGAACAAAACCCAGTTAGTAGCGAGCGTCGATGGCGTCTACAGTGACTGACGACACATTAACAAGAGAGCTGAGGGTTGGACTTTGACTGGACCGCTGCGACATCTTGGTTCTGTTTTAGATTCGCTGCTGGGTTCAGGATTGTTCTCCTGCTGAGGACCCAGCTTGGGTCAAACTTCAGCTGTCAGACAAGATGGAGTCACATTTAACCTGTTTAGAGCCCCCTTTGATTAGTAGTCTGGAAAGCTCGGTTCTCCAAAGGGTGGAGGTTTGAATGTAAATCAGTTAAATAAAGTAAGCGAATCGATGATTTTGATGATTTTACTGTATACTTGATTGATGTTTTTCTGATGTTAAGCACTTTGAACTGCCTTGCAGCTGAAACGTCCTCCATCTCATCCAGGGTAGGCCTGTCATGGTAACAAATTTTGCTGGACAATAAATTGTCCCAGAAATTATTGCAATGAACGATAATATTGTTGATTTTACATCATTTTCAAGTAATATACTGATAATGGCATAATAATGCAAGTTCGCCCTCTCAAAGACTAATAAACTTTAACTTTGCAAAGAAGTCTTAACATTATCACTATTATTGAATTTTCCGTTTTATTTCCAGTCTTATTCAAAATTCAAAAACGCTTTATTGATCCCGAAGGGAAATTAAATGTTGATGTAACTCATTTAGTCAAGGAGTTACTATAGATGGTGATGGCTGTGGGCAGGAAATATTTCCTGTAGCAGTCCGTTTTACAACCAGTCTGAAGAAGCCTCTGACTGAAGAGACTCTGTTTTCCAATGACTTTCTCATGAAGAGGATGTCCAGGATTGTCCATAATTTTCTTGATTTTATGCAAAATCCTTCTTTGCATCATCATCTCCAGAGGTTCTGCAGTCGTCCCCAGAACAGAACCAGCCTTCTTTATCAGGTTGTTGAGCCTTTTTAGGTCCCTGGTTCTGATTCTGCTGCCCCAGCAGATGATGGCAGAGGAGATGACGCTCTCAGCAACAGACTTATAGAAGACATGCAACATCTTGCTGCAAACCTTGAAGGATCTTAGCTTCCTCCAGAAGTCCAGTCCGCTGTGTTCCTTCTTCTCCCATGATGGAAACAAGGTTTGATCCGACCCTGTTTCTCCTCAAATCTACAATCATCTCCTTGGTTTTGTTCACATTCAAGATGAGAAGATTGTTTCCACACCATGCCAAGCTTATTTAGGGGTGCACATTAAACATTAGTTGGATTAAACCTTTAAAAGCGGACCTTCTCATCTCGTCGTGGTAGAACTCAGACTTGCAGGTCATCATCTGCCTCTGCTCGGGGTTCTCGCTCTCTTGGCTTCTGACTCCGCCGAACACATAGAGCTCCTGGCCGACGCCGCAGGCCACCGAACCGAACCTGAGCGGGACAAAATGTGTGGAACATCAGCAACAGGAAGAAAAATACCTAACTTGATGTCCTAGTTTTCCTGATACACAACAGAATGCTCAAAAATATCAAAAACAAAAGACATTTTACGTAAATTTAAATTTAAACCTTGCTCGGATTTTTTTTAAACCAAATCTCTCTACAGTTGAAACCAGAAGTTTACATACACCTTTTTTTCCCCTCCGAGGGTTAGTGTCCATTTGGACAAGAGCTTCAACTTCCTGGCGGTCATCTCGGATTGTCCCGATACAACTTTTCACCTCCGATACGATACCGATATTGCAGCTATGATATTGTATCAGTTCGATACCGATATCGAACTGATACAATATCAGCACAAATCAAACATACTTTTATGAATTATTCTGTAGTGTGTACTGTTCGAAAAGACTTGATTAAGTGATATTACTCAAACAGAGAACAATAATCAACAACAATAAGTATGAGAACAACTGACCCATTTGTCATTAAAGGGGCAGTTTAATGTAAAATCGATTTTTTTGAGCTCTACATCATGTCATAACGTTATTCCCTCATTGAAATCATACCTCGAGTGTTGCCTTGATTCTTTCATGCTTGGTTGAGAAACCCTTTAATCTCCGTGGCAACCATTCAGCTGTGCAAAACGCCTGGATGGACCTAGCGCCACCTTTTAGGCGCAGCTCCTCCTCGGAGCTGCAGTTTCTAAGCTTCCGCCTCACAGAGCAACCCTCCCCCGCGACTCCCCCACTCAGCTCCTTCAGACTAGCCAGCAGCAAATAGCAAACACCTGGTGGAACCGCGCATCTGCTGAGCTCATACCAGCTACAGCTCAGTGCAACACTCATAATACGTTGTTAAAGGGTTAATAGAAGAGCGCTGTTGTGGTGACTTCCTGAAGGCGGAGTTTCAGAAAGAGCAGGACTTTTTTTAAAGAGACAGAAACCCAATTTCAAGGTGTTAAATTACGAAGTCAGATTTCTTTTGACTCATATTTGAGATATACAGCATTTTTGTAACAACGGAAGACAACATGGTTACTTGATTATGCTGTAAAATATTTCTGTGTCTGGAAAACACATAAAACTGCCCCTTTAACCAATGTGTCTGCGTGCAGGATACAAACGCTGCTGGATAGAAATGCTGGGGCGGACTAAAAATGCTGGATCAGCATTCGGCGTGCTTATGTCAGAGATTTCAGATGCAGGCCGATAAAGTTCAATACGCATTACCTGGCTGGCCAATTTCCAATATTAATATCAGATTGGGACACCCCCACTGACATCTTCAGAAACAGATCATTTGCAAAAAGCAGAGATCCAGGCATACATATGAGCTCATCCCTGCATTTTTATTTGGCCATTTGATTTTGATTGTGCCCCATTTCTCAAGTACCAATAATGGCTGACAGTACATATCCTATTCACGTGAGGCCTAATTATTGATACATTATCAATATATTAGCAAAAAAATGTCAAAAAATGTGTTTTTTGTCGATATCCAAACACCCGTACTTGTGACATGGCTTATCTTAACCAAACAGTCACACACAGATACCACATCCTGCCCTTTCTGTGCTTCGTTTCTGTTCCTCTCAACTCAAAGAAGTCAACCAAAGCTGAATCTTGCTTGAAATAAAAACTGATAATTGCTTAATATTTTTGAGGGGGATGAATATTTCTGATTGCAACTGTAAGAGAACCTAAACCATATGATGGAGTATTTTTTTTTTTTTTTTTTGTCTGTTTATCTACCCAGAAGACATTAAAACTTCTCCAAACTCGAAACCTGTGTTATTTTTTTGGTTGAAGTGAGGAGTTTCCGATCTGATGAGCGACTAAAAAAAAAAAAAAAAAAAAAAGCAAAACAGAAGACTTTAAAAGTTCAGCCTCACTGATGAAGAGGGCGAACGAAAAGTAATTGAGTGTGTGAATCAGGTTACAGAGGAAACGGCTCAACACCACAGATAGACTGAGCTGGGATGTGGTGATGATTCACATACATAAAAAACAAAAACAAAACAAAACAAAAAAACAAGCTACAACACCCTGAAGAGGTTAGAATCTGAACTGAGGCTGCCGTCTGAAAAAAACCCTGATGATTCAGAACCAAAACTCTGGTTCAGTCGCTGCGTGAACGCCACAGCTGACGAGCCGAAGGCAGCGCTGCTCAACAAGCTCAAGTGTTTTCCAGGTGAAACCTCAATGGGTGCATGAATCTGAGCTCCTGCATGCTAGTGAGCAAGCCTCCCTGCGCTGAAGCCTGACTGCAGCGTGACTCGCATCATGTGTCGGCGTGGATGTGGTGCGGCTCCACTCAAACCCAAACGAACCCATCCAGGATTGCGACAGTCGCCGTGAAGCCTCGTTTTATTTCCTGTTGAGCAACTCGTGCATCCGCCACACGACCAACCTGATGTACATATGGTGACCTGATGGGGTCACGCTTACCGTCTCTCCTTTAGAGGACACAGGCCCGTCCACTGCTGGGTTTTTGGGTCAAAGCTTTCGACGGAGTCAAAGAGTTTCCCGTAGGAGCCGCCGCCGATGGCGTAGATCTTCTTATTCATCGAGGCGTAGCAGCCCACCTGACGGAGACAGATGAAATATGTTTATCTTTTCTTAAAGCTGCAGTGTGTAACTTTTATGAAAAGTTTATTACATATTTGTTAAAATCATCATTATGTCGCGACAGTATAATATAAGACAGATAATCTGTGAAAAAAATCAAGCTCCTCTGCCTTCTCCCAGTGCTCCCAGTACTAACTGCAGAAATACACCACTCAGTCAGAAACAACCAATCAGAGCCAGGAGGAGGGTCTTAGCGCTGCCAATCACCCTCGTGTACGCGCTGCTCACACACTCCCCCTGCTCTCTGCTACGCTACAGCTGGTTCACCACAACGTAGCCTGATGCTAATGCTAAGGCTAGTTAGCATGGCCAGCGATAATGGCGGATAAACAGTTCCTGGAGCAGGAAGTTGTTTCTCCACAATTAACACATTTAACAGTGCGTACATGAGGTTGACTGACAGCGCTAAGCCCCTCCTCCTGGCCCTGATTGGTTGTTTCAGGTCAGGGGCGGAGCATTTCTTCAGACGGCAACAGCAGCTCAGGGAGGAGGTGGAGGAGCTCCATCTTTTCACAGATTATCTGTCTCAGACCAAAATGTCACGAAATGGTGACAGTTTTAACAAATACATACTGCAACTTTAACTGTAGGACATAAAGAAGTACATGCCAAACACCCTCCCCCCCAAAAAAACAAAACAAAAAAAAAAAACAAAAAACAAAACAGCAGTGGTGGACATAAATCTGCTAATGTGCTAATAGCGGAGCTGATTTTTCATTTAGCTCTTTTGCTAACTTTGAAAACGCTTAGCGCAGTTCGCTTTCCCTAAACTAATTTTCACAGAAAATTTCTAAAGCACCAATTTACTCGTCTTTTTTTCTAAACTCTCAGTAAAATAAAGTTCAACATCTGTGTTAAAGTTTTGGTTAAGAATCCTTCAAGCAGTTAGACATTTATATTCATGCTCTTATTTTGAAGTGGGTGAAGAGTGTTGACGCAGCATTTCCATTTCCTCTCCCCACATTCTTCTCTTTTTCCTCAATAACTTTATTTCAAACAAAAAACCTAAAGGAACGAAATAAAACGGACAGAAGAAAATGTACAAAATGTAAATTATAATGTGAAAATTCAATTGGTGATCGAGGATTGTCATTAAAATTTTTATTTTTGATTGATGCAACATAAATCTAAAGCTTGAGGAAAACAGTAAACAATTTGCCATTTTTCACTTCACAATAATAAAATCATCAGTCTCATTTCTGTCCAAATCTAAAGACCAGTTCCCTTCTGAGTGGTTCAGAAATTAACAAACCTACAGGAGATGCCATGTGTTACACCCTCATGTTGGTTACAGTTTTAGTAAGGCTTTAAAACTCAGCAGGGGTTTGCGGTTGCTCTGAGAGCGAATGCAGGTAAACAAAAAAAATGACCTTTTATCCCAAAGAAACAGATAAAAGACGTGACGAAGAGTAGCTTCATCTGAAGCGCAGCTGGAACAAGTTCAGAGAAGAGAAGGAAACAGATATAAAAGCAAAATGCTAATATGATAAGATACCATCACACATATGCTTATTAGGTTCTGCTGCACAACATGCTTCTGCACACTCTGACAGATGAAGGAATGACATTAAGGAATTACACACCAGAAATAACAAAAAAAAATAGTCAATAGGTCACATTTTTAGTGTTGAATGGATCTTTGAGGGATTTTTCCATCAACTGAGGACCATTTCTGTATAATCAGTGTCGTCTATAAATGTGTTTTCTTTACTTAGGAAGTATTAAGAACTTGATTTCCTCAAAAGTAATATATGAAATGTTTCCTTTGCAAAGTAAACTTTCACTTGTTGGTCTCTTCAGGAAATCTCGTGAGGTGGTTCAGTGCATCCTGTTGGTCAGAAGGGTGCACTTTCACTTGCAGTCTGATTGCTCCCAACAACTTTAATCATAATAATAATAATAATAATAATAATAATATATAAAAAGAACTGCACAAATCATCATCAATCAATACTAAGAAACCCAAAGAGTTGATCTATTTTTTACCTCGCAAGATTTTATTTATTTCCTTTAATACATTTTTCATTTATTTTCTTATTTAAGTCTTTATTTTTATTGAGTTCGTCTTTTTATTATTTTGTTTAGAGATGCACCGATGTATCGTGATTTATATCGGTATCGGTCCAATAAATAAAGCTGGTCAGATATTAATAACCGATGCTTCTTTCCACCGTGTCACCGTTTGTGCCTCTAGAGCAGGAAGGGAGGGGGTGGAGGATAAACCACATGAGTTTGTCATGTGGTTTATCTTTGGTCATGTGACAGTGATGCAATGGAGGATTGTGGCTTGTTTAGCAGAAGCAGAGAAGCAATGTCAGCGATGTGGTCGGTTTTTCACAGCATTGAAAGGCTATGGGGAAAAAAACAAACGGAAAAAAAAAAAAAAAAAAAAAAAAAAAAAAAATATATATATATATAGATATATATATATATATATATATATATATATATTATATATATATATATATATATATATATTCCTATAAATGTATTTATAAAAATACTTTGGACCACATAATTCAATGCAATTATGTATATGTATATACATATTACTTTTACATCTAAATAGGGCTGCACTGAAGAATCTAATTAGTCGTGTTGAATCGATTATTGAAATAATTGTCAACTAATTTAATAATCAATTAATCGTTAACTGGAGTGTACAGACTCTAAAAAAGGCCATTTGCTGAAAAAAAAACAAAAAAAAAAACAACCTTTGTCTATAAATATGTTCAACCCAGAACTCCTCAAGTTGCAGTTTTAGCTTCACCTGCTTCAAATTCACTAAAGGAAAGCTCTATTGTTGCATTTTAGGCAATAAAATGTTTATTTTCCAATTTAAAAAAGGAATTTAATTATTTGTTTATTTGCCTCTTTTAATGTTTTTCTAATATTGTACAAAAAAAGTCTCAGAGGTTAAATTGAAAATCCGCAGAATGTTCCAATTTTTTTTTATTCAATTAATCGACTTATCGTCAGAATAATGGATCACTAAAATAGTCGTTAGTAGCAGCCCTACGCCTAAATCAAGTAAAACACAATGTCTAACAACATAACAGAATCAAGGTTTTGCAGTGGCCTAGTCAAAGCCAAGAAGAGAAGGTCTCCCTGGTTCTAACGCTACCTTCCGGATCATCGTCATGCTCGTCTGCATCTTCCAGGTGCTGAAATGTGGGTCGAAAACCTCCACCGTGGTCAGCGCCATGTCTTCGGTCTCCCCTCCCAGCACGTAGATCAGCCCGTTCACCTCCACCACGCCGAAGTTCTGACGAGGCTGTGAACATCAGGCAGGGAACGAAGGAGCCACAAACACTGAAGCACCCGCTTCCAGATTTTATTGAACATATGAAGCCATGAGGGGAGTGAAAACTGGCTGGCCTGAGATCAGGTTCGCTGCTTGAAGGTGGGAAAGTTGAGACTCCCATCATAACCAGATCAGCCAGAAAGAGCCAGCTACTAAAATCAGCTAAAATCCAGAGCTGGGTAGTAACTAGTTACATTCACTTGAGTAACTTTTTTGGGGGAAAAAATTACTTTTAGGAGTATTTTTACTATGCTGTACTGTGATTTTATCATAAAGTATCGCTACTCTTACTGGAGTAAAACTTCTGGATACTCTACCCACTGAGAGTAACTTCACTGAATGAAAAACAGGCTTGAAGTTCACCAGACACAGACAAGCACCTGCAGTTTGTTACAGTTTCACAAGTTTTAAATTGAAAGAAATTTATTTATTTTGTAGTAATGTTATTTATTATGGAGGAGCGAAAATGACATCATTAAAAATAAAAGCAGGAATAAATATATTTGTTTTTCCTTTTCCTTATAGAAGCGTGTTTTTTTTTTTTTTTTTTACATTTCCTTGTCTCCGCTTTTTACTTCACCGTCTGCCTCAATATGCAAATGAGGAGGGCGGCCATCTTGGTCCAGCTCCTCTGCGATTGGTCAAGAAACAGGAAGCAGCAGGATCCATGTGCAGATCGATGGTGCATGCCTGCGCCTTCGGCTTCAGTTTACCGAAGTACAGTTATGGAGGGAGCGGAAAGATGGTCTGTGTCGGAGTCGTTAAGGGAAGCTGCAAATAGACTGGATGAGTTGGAAGGCGGTGAGTTTTCAGCCGACCAATCGCAGAGGAGCTGGACCAAGATGGCCGCCCTCCTCATTTGAATAATGAGGCAGAAATCCAGGGGGTAAAATAAAAAGAGGAGACGAGGAAATGTAAAACGAACAAACGCTTGTAGAAGGAAAAGGAAAAAGGAAATATACATATTTCTGCTTTTATTTTTAATTATGTCAGTTTTGCTCCTCCATAATTTATATGAATTATTTTCATTTTGACTTTAAAAATACAGAAATCTCTGCATAACTTTATAGTTCAGTTCATCTAATGATGTAATTTTTAAATAAATAAATAAATTATGTTTTGATCAGATACTCAGTGGTTGAGTAATTTCTTGGAGGACTACTTTTTACTTTTACTTAAGTAAAAAAAATGTTACAGCAGTGCTACTATTACTTGAGTACTCTGCCCACCTCGGTTAAAATCTGTTTTTGTTTTGTTCAATCAGAGCCTTTTCATAACCATTTGACTTTAAAAGCAACACTGACACCTTGTGGTCGCAAGGTGCAAAAACAAGCCATCTTCACATCTTCACAGAGCTGCCGGCAGACGAGGAATCGGAAGGAGCTGTCGGTACCTGCAGCATCGGGGGGATGGGGCTCCAAGAGTTGGACTCAGGGTCGTATTTCTCCCCGGTGTCCAGGACCGTCTTGTTTTCATCTGCTCCCCCCATCACAAAGAGGAACCCCTCTGGCAGACGGGAGACAGCCTCGTTAATCACCCACCTGCTGCTCTGCTCTTTCTGTTTCAGAGCAGGTTCTGGTGGAAGCTCTGCGGGCCGGGGGAGAGCACTAACCGGCGGCGACCGCCCCGTGGCCGAGGCGGGCCAGGCTCATCGGCTGCAGCTCGATCCACTTCTGCCTGTTGGTGTCGTACAGCGGGCACATGCAGCGGGTCATGTTGGTCGGCTTCCTGGTTCTGCTCGGAGCGAAACAGTCGGATCAGACGGAGGTCTTCCTGGGTCTCTGACCACATTAAGTCTTTAAATGAAACTTTAGACGCGCCTAACTGTCTTAGGTTTTATGAAAAACAGCTCGAAATGTTCTCACTAAACCAAATATCCTGTAAAACTGATGTTATTTCAACAATTCAATTCAAAAAGCGAAAATCAAATGTTATGATATATTTAAACCATTTATTTCAATTAATTTTGATGATTATGGCTCACAGATAACAAAAACTTCAAATACAATTTCCTCAGAACATTAGAAATGATACGCAAAACCAATTAAAAATAGGATATTTAATACAGAAATGTTATGTTATGGCCTTCACGATCCTGGGGAAGACTGCTCACACAGAGTGTTGCATGCAAACATATTACTGGAAAGTTGAGTGGAAGGAAAAAGTGTGGGTTTGCAAAAGAGGTGTAAAGGTAACAGAGTTAACTGAAGGCCTTGAGTTGAGTTACAGCAATAAATAAACTTGTTGATGATATTCTGATTTATCGTGGGGACTCCATAAAGCTCCCAACATGTTATTGTGTAATTCTATGGTAAGTTATGGTCCAACTTTGTAGAGGAAAATAAAGATTCCTACCTTCGATCTTCTCCTCCTACAAGGACGATGCACTCAGAGTAACCCCGGGGTTTGAAGGCGGTCAGCATGGCCTCACCCTGAGGCGGGTCCTCCGTCAGAACCTTCTGGCAGAACTCTCTGATCACTTCCCTCATCAGCGGCTCTGCCATAGTCTGATCAGATGACATGAGCTCAAAGTTGCAAAAAAATAACATCGAAAACACAAAAAACTAATTTAACTTCATCATCCGCTTTGAAAACGACCAGCAGAGAACCAGCAATTCCTGCTGCATCTGGCTGCTGACGGTGATGCAGGAACAAAGTGGGTTTCTGTGAGTTTTTGAAACTTTAAACTGCACTTTCAAATCTCTACAGATGCACAATAAACACTGTTTGTAGTGAGAGTTGGACTCGAATACACGCATACGCAGCACCTGTTCTCTCAGGTAGCTCTGGTCCAAGCCCTGCATCCACACGGCCGACATCACTTCCTTCATGTGGACCTGCGAACGCAGACGGAAATGAAAAACTGTGAAGACAGAGGAGTTTTCTGCAGTTAATGGCAGCTGATATATTTAGGTTTCTCTTCAGAAATTCAGGCAAAATCAACAGATCCCCGCATTTTTTCACGCTAATGCACAGCTGTGAGTTTGTCGCAAATTTTATGTAAAAACTGTCAAAAACATTGGGTTTAAGTGATGCTAACTCCCACCTGCAGGTGGCAGTATATCTTCTACTACACTGCTGCCTCAGCCTGACTTGATGTCAAGTTATAGTCCAGATCGATATGGAGAGTAGGGCTGAAACGATTAATCGTTATGAATCGATTACTGAAACAATCGCCAACTAATTTATTAACCAATTATTAATCGTTAATTGGAGAACCCAGACTTAAAAAAAAAAAAAAAAAAAAGTCAATTTTCAGAGTAATTAAGCCAAAACTGCACAAAATATATCTACATTTTGCATTTAAGATAAAAAATACTTTTGTCTGTAAACACATTTTACCCAAAACTCCTTAAGTGGCATTTTTTTTATATATTCACCCAGTTCACAAATTCAGAAAAGGAATGCTATGTTCTTGCATTTTAGGTAATAAAATGTTTATCTTTTTATTTAAAAAAGGAATTAATTATTTGTTTATTTGCATCTTTTAACATATTTCTAATATTGTATAGAACATGTTTATGGGATTGAATAAAAAATCTGTAGAATGTGTCAATTTTTTATTCGACTAATCGTCATTGTAATCGATGGATTAATCGATTACTAAAATAATTGTTAGCCCTAATGGAGAGTAACACAAGTCGAGCTATTTAAGTTCTTTAAAGAATACAAATGTTTGTGTGTGAAATCTGTCTGCTTGTTACTTTTTTTCTCATCTTTTTCCTTCTATATGTAGATTTTAGGAGGGTTTTAATGAGAAAAACTATTGCAAAATTTGTTGCAAATATTTCTAAAGTAGCACCATAAAATAAGGGATTTTAATTGTAAAAAAAAATATCACAAAACCATCGTGAAATCCTGGAGGGACTGATGATAATAGCATAGGTAAGATATTTAGTGTAAACATGCAGATATATAATAAGATGCTGGAAATCCTATAGCCTTCTACACAGGCCTGTCGTAGTACGCAATTAATCGCATGATAAATTAAAATGAGCTTGAAAATTTCCATTCTGGTGATTAATATTTTTTAAGGGGAATTTTGTACATAGAGACATAATAATTAATTTTATTTATGTTTTCGGTTGTGTGTGGGTTTTATTTCCGTGTTATTTATTGTTTTTGTTTGTCGTGTTTTATTTTGAATATTTAACATAACTTAAACAATTACTAAATAGAGAATATGGAAAAAATAGAAAAAAATACATGTTAAAAAAAGTGACAATAAAATAAATGACTAAATAAATATAGAATATGGAAAAAACTGGGAAAAAAACATCGATGAAAAACGTGGCTATAAATAAAAAAAAAAAGCCCGAAATAAATACAGAACATAGAAAAAAACTGAAAAAAAAAAAACCCACCGGAAAAAATGGAAAGTTTAAAAAATTACTGAATAAATACAGAACATGGAAAAAAACACATAATGAAAAAATGGGAAGATGAATAAAAAAAATAATAAATTACAAAATAAATATAGAATATGGAAAAAATAGAAAAAATAGTGAAAAAAAAGTTACGATAAATAAAAAAAATTACTAAATAAATACAAAAAAATAAATGAAATAAAGGCAACTAAAAAAACAATAAACTTGGAAAATATTAGTAATGTTAAGTGGTCTTTACAAAATTAAAGTTTATTGGTCTTTGAGAGAGCAAACATTATCAAAACAACCACTTTATCGTTTATCGCAATCATTTCTGGACAATTTATCGTCCAGCAAATTTGTTATCATGACAGGCCTACTTCTACAGGAAATAAAGGTTTTTAAGAGTTACTGATGCATATTAGATACTAACTGCTCTCAAATTCTCCACAGAATCCCAAATTTGGCAAACATAGAAAACCAGTTCGCAAACCGGTTCTGTTAGCCTTTTCAGGAGTTCGGCTCTTCCTCGTTGATGAATGAACATAGGAAAACAGGAAGCTGCTGAGTCATGTAAGAGCCAGAGACTTGGAAAATGCTGAGTCACTGGTTGCTATGGTGATTCCTGCCTCAGGCAGCCAGACAGAATCACAGACAAGAATTTAAGCTGGAAACAAACAGCCAAATTATAACTATAAATTATATCACAGTTCTTGAGCACAGAGAGTCAGAGCTTTCTGGTGGTCACATATGGAGATTTTTATCGGTCTACGGCGTTTTTAAATGTTGGAGAACCGACCTTCAAGTCCGGCTCAGAAAGAATAATTCAGAGAGGAAATGTAACAGAAGTCTATCAGGAACTGGGCGTGTGCTCTCCGCTCTCTGAGCTGATCTGACAGAAAACTGTAAGCCCTGCAGCAGTGAGAGACACACCGGGCGAAAGCAGAAAGAAACACCGACGTTTTGATGTATGAAGTGTTAACGTGGAGACGAAGCTGCGGCCATGAAAGCAGTTTTAATTCAAAACAATCGGAGCATTTCACCTGGAGTGACGTCGTCGCTCTCTGACCCGAATACTCTGATGAAAGCAAAAACAGAAAATCGTCAAACCTGAACCGTGTTTGAGTAAAACTGTTAAAGGTGTGCTGATTCAGTCAGGTGTGAAGTCCCAACTTGCTGCGAGGCGTTTAAGCTTTGAATGGTGAGACGATTAATCGTGCTGAATCGACTATCGAAATGATCGTCAACTAATTTAGGAATCGACTCATCGTCAACTGCAGGATACAGACTCAAAAAAAAGGCCATTTGCTGAAAGAACAACATATTCAGAGCAGTAATTCAGCCAAAAATATATACATTTCGCATTTAGGATTAAAAAAAAAAAGTTTGTCTAGAAATATGTTTTACCAAAATTTCTGAAGCGACAGTTTTAGCTTCACCTGATTCAAATTACAGGAAAAAAATCTCCTATTAAGCACCTTTTGCCCTCCAACTATTAATCATTTAATCCAAAAAAAGCAGCGAACAGATGAGCCCGACACTGCACTGATGTTAAATCAAAGAGAAAGGGCCGAGCTTTTCACACGTTGATGCTGGAAGTATCTTTATTTATTTATTTTCTTTCGCTGCAGATGCATCATTTGCTACAAATGGTCAAGCGTTCACGAAAGGAATGCTGCTATTGCATTTTAGGCATTAAAATTTTAATTCTCTTATTTAAAAAAAAAAAAAAAGGAACTGAATTATGTATTTGCATCTTTTAATGTGTCGCTAATATTGCATATAAAAAAAAAAAAAAGCTTAAATGAAAAATCTGCAGAATGTGGCGATTTTTTTCATCCGATCAATCGATTAATCGTCAGAATAATTGACAGATTAGTCGAGAACTAAAATAATCGTCAGCTGCAGCCCTGGGACGGTGCTGAGATACGGATCAGTCCTAAGTTATTTTTGGCGTTTACTCGTTTTCACCACAAACAGCTGCTGATGAGTGAAGCGGGAGATCAGCTACAGAAGAGGCAACGCGTCCTCACCCTGCGGTCGTCCGGGTCGTGGGCAAACCATCGCACCGCCGCCTCCAGCACGTGCCTCTCGTTCCCCACGTTGAGCTTCTCCATGCTCAGCAGCTCGCACAGCCGGCTGTGGGGCAGCTCCCTGAACTCCTCGGTGAGCGCCACGTCGCGGAAATGCGTCTGCAGGAAGTCCGTGGCCACGTAGTGGACGTGCTGGAGGCAGTAATGCAGCGAGAAGAGGCGGATGCCGATGCAGTTCTCCGCCGTGATGCAGCTCTCCAGGAACTGGCAGCAGAGCGACTTCAGGTCGGTCATGAGGAGCAGGTCGGACGCCTGCACCATGTCCTGGATGGTCTCCTCGCTCAGGCTGATCTGGGAAGGAAGAAATGCACCGGCCGTACACTCCACCGCAAAAAACCCACAAAATCTCACCAAGTATTTCTGGTCTAGTTTCCAGAGCAAATGTCTTGAATACACTTGAAATAAGACAAAACTAACTTAACAAATCACTTTTCAGCAGATATAGGAGCTTGTTTTAAATCAAAAATTCCTTAATATTGATGCAAAAGTTCTAGTTATAAGTGAAATAATCTGCCAGTGGAACAAAACATTTTTCCCATATTATAAATTAAAATATTTTGTCCCACTGGCAGATTATTTCACTTATAACTAGAACTTTTTCATCAATATTAAGGAATTATTGACTTAAAACAAGCTCCTATAAGTTTTGTCTTATTTCAAGTGTATTCCAGATATTTGCTCTAGAAACTAGACCAAAAACACTTGGTAAGATTTTGTGTTTTTGCAGTGCATTTAATGATTATGTCTTACAGATAATAAACCCCCCAAAATTCAGCTTCTCAGAAAGTTTACACTGCATATGATCAATAAAAAAGGGATAATTTAAACAGAAATGTTTATTTCTATGCACTCAATACTTGGTTGGGGCTCCTTTTGCATGAATTATTGCATCAATGTGGTGTGGCACATGAAATCAGCATCTCCATAAAGCACTCTAAAATTTCTGTGTTGACTGTGGACTTCAGAGAACTCAGTGGACCAGAACCAGCAGCTGACATGACACCCCAAATCATCCCTGATTGTGGAAACTTTACTCTGGACTTCAAGCAACATAGATTTTGTCCCTCTCCACTCTTCCTCCAGACTCTAAATGAAATGTAAAATGTACTATTTTCGGACTACTGAGCAACGGCCCAGTTCGTGTTCTCTTTTAGTCTAAGTAATACCCAGAAACGTCTGATGTTGTTTCTGGGTATGTCTGTCTGGTTGCAGCTCTTAGCCCTGCAGTCCACATCCTGAGAATCTCAGCCAAACATTTGAATGGGCTTTGCTGTGCACCTTTTCCACCACAGTTTTTCCTTCCACTTAACTTTCCACTAATATGCTTGGATACAGCACTCTTTGACCAGCCGGTTTCTTTAGCAATGACCTTTTAAGGCTAGTAACACTCTGCAGGGCCGTTGCCCAGTCCACAATCTTCCCCATAGTTGAGTAGGCCATAAGAAAACATCTCTGCACATGTCTTTCCCATCTTTCTGACCTTGATCTCCTGTTTTTTTTTTTTTGTTTTTTTTTTTTGACATAATCAAGTGCACACTGGCCAGATAAACGAGTGAAAATAGTGCATTTTAAGAATAAAAAGCTGATAATCACCTCCCCGCTGAAGATGTAGTCCAGGATCTGTTTCATGATGGCCATGGAGACCCCCTGCAGTTCAATTCTGTAGGTTGATCCATCTTCTTTAGGAGGATTGTAGTTCAGTTTGGTTCTGAAAAAAAACAAACAAACAAAACAAAAAAAAACATTAAATGTAGAATGTGTCACAGCATGTACATAAAAGCTGCCAGAAATCACCCACAGCTAATGAAAGTGAACACACCCATCATGCTGCTTCCACAGAAACAACAAATGTCCGATCAGCTGCGTGCAGAAGTGGCTGACCTGATGTAAGGGCTGGCTGCAGCCAGGATGTTCTTCTGGACCGGGAGCTCCTCTCCATCCACCACAAGGAGCGCGTCGTGGAAGCTTTGCTCCTGCCAGAAGGTACGAAGAACTCTCAGGAGCTTCTGGGAGTGCTGCGGATCCGAAACCGTCAAACCGGGATCAGCGGATGCAGAGTTCGGCATGTCGGGACTTGGGACAGGTCTCCTTCTGTCAAGAGAGGCAGACAAACTACATTTCATAAACGTTTGCTGATTAATGCTGTTAGTTTGATTAACCATTACCAAGCCGAATATTTTATAAAAGCATGACTATTAATACTAACCAAGACTTATTTTCTATGAGCGGCGCATACAGCTGCTGCAAGCTGGAGCGTCTTAGAATAACCAGTTTTTTAAATCAGGTTTGGCAGGAAAAGCTACGCTAGCAGCAAAACAACCCACAGTTTAGATTAATGGCTCCGACACGCGCTAAAACAGCATGCTATATTTTTCTGACATATTATTTACTTATTCTAAGACATTACCTGAAGTTTTCTGCGTGTTTGTTGTATTTTTTGGGCACAGGGAGTGCCAAGGACTGCACTCAGAACACCATGAATCACTCCAAAATGTTGGACGTTACAGGCATGTGTTACATGCTGCATTCAGGAGCATAGGACAAAACTGTACGAGCTGGCACTTCAGAATGTATAATTAGAATTAAAAAACGTTCAAAAATATATTTATAAATAAATGTAAACACTTAATGAAACTATTGAATTTAAATAATAATTGGAGGCAAATTTGAAAAAAAGAAATACAGCCTGTTGTAATGTATTTATTATCGTGAACGTCTCATGAACTGGGCGGAAAAGAGTTTAAGTAGCGTCCCAAAGAGCTTAATGCTAACTTTACGTAAAATAAAATACATACGGCAGCCAGAAGTTATTTGTGACTTTTATTAATTGATTCATTATTTAGAGAGGAATTTACAACGTTAAAGAAATTTGCAAAGAACAACAACTGCAAAATGTTCCCCCACAGACGGTATCCGGCATTCTGTTGAATATTGAGAGGAACCCAGTCTTCTTTTGTGCTCCACATCAAGCTCAGTCATGTTTTCCAGCAGAAACGCCATTCAGCGTTTAGGTTTGCAGACTTTCAGAGATTTTCCCCACTTAATTTTCACCGTGGAATGAGATAATGCCATTCACTCTAGATTTAAACCCTCTGAAAATTTCAGAAACGTTTTTATTCAAATGAGGCTACTTTCATGTCCCGTGATTCATTTCAACATCCAAAGTTTATTTTACTTTATTTTTTACTACTAATAATAACTGTCATGTAATAGCTGTATTGACACCCTTTAAAATGTTCAATTAAAATGTTTTTACTTACATTATTATTATTAATATTGTTATTAGTATCTTACTGAAGAGTTTTTTGAATTATTTTCTTCCTTGATTATTCAATGTGATTTTTAAATTTAAAGTATTTAGAAGCAGCTGCATTGACACACTTTAAAATTTCCAACAAAAATGTATTTATTGACCTAATTTTTATCATTCATTATTATTATCTTACTACGCTTTTATTTGGATTTCTATTTACTTCTATTTAATTAATTACTGTACTTATTTACTGTATTTAGTTGTAGCCGCATTGGCTCTCTTGATATTTTAGAATGATTTCTTTATAACGCTTTTAATTTTTTAGACTATTGTGTAACTTTTTTCTTTTTTTTCTTGAGTCATCGTTCACTTAATTGTTTAACGTATTATTATATTTTCTCTGTCTTTGTTTACTCTTTGCCCTCATGTGAACAAGTTATGATGGAGGAACCAGTTTTAAGTACTCAGTTTCCAGTCGGAAGCTAGTTGCAGGCGCACTCCATCAAGATAACAACAACTCCAAAAATGCCCCCCTGGAGCAAGCTGACTCCTTGGATCGAGAGTCTGATCCTGAGCTACGGGAGCCGGGAGGAGGCGGGCAGCAGCGGTAGCCAGCTGAGGGCTCATGTCATCGGGGTGGGTCAGTTGACCCAGTCCCAGGCTCGGGGCTCCGATGGCCCAACAGGGCTGCTCTTCCTGTCCGACGGATCGCTCCAGATTCCCGCCGTGCTCACCGCCTCCGGCTGGGAGCGCCTCCAGGAGAAGGAGGACCGGGAGTGCTTCAGCAGCCTGCTGAACACCACCGTGTGCCTGCAGGACTACCGGCTGCAGTTCCACATGGACCCGGAACAGACCAAGAGCCGGTTCTTCCTGTCCGTGGGGGAGCTGGCCACCACCGCAGCGGGTCCGGTTAAAGACAACACGCCCTGCTGCACCAGCCTGGCCTCCGTCAGGATGAAGATCTGCAGAACCTGGAGGTCCCTGCTGGGTCAGGAGGACTCCCAGCGGAGCCAGGGGGGGCAGGATCTGTCCGAGCTCCTGGGGGAGTGGCAGCACGACTGTCTGCAGACGCTGCTGCGGGACGTCCGGGAGAGGCTGATGGCTCTGAGGAGCCCCCAGGCCTCCACCTCCGCTCACCGCCCACCTCCGAGCTGCCCCACCGCCACCGGCTGGGACCGGGACCGGGTCAGGTACAGAGGAGAGCCGACCTTCAGCGTCCCGGTGAAGCTGCTCCTCATCCCGGAGGGAGACGTTCAGCGGCTGGAGGCGGACGCTGGGGGCCGGGGTCGGACGCGCGGGGGGGCTTTCTCCGCTGAGGATGCGGAGTGGCGGGATGCGGGCGCCGCGGACGAGAGCTCCCCTCCGCTGATGCGGGACGTCGCCCCGCTTCCGGACCCAACCGCCCTGCTTCGCTCCAACCCCTGGGACATGTTCCCCCCTCCGGGCGTCTCGTCCTCAACCTCCGACTCGTCCCCAGAACCCACCCCGGACCTCCCTCGCTCCAAACCCGACTCCGTTGCCGTGGCAACCGGCACCCAGCTTCCCGTGCACAGCTTCCTCCCGCCTTACCAGAACCAGCCGCCCAGCAGCCTCCCGCCGACCTCCTCATCAGAACCTCCTGCCTCGGACGGAACCGACACCCCTGCGGCGCTGCGGGCCCGCCGGGGGGCCGCCGTCCCGGGCAGCTACCGGAAGCCCAAGAGGAAGCGATGTGAGGTCACACCGGAAGCGGCGGAAGCAGCGGAGGAAGTCAGTGGGAGTCCTCCGTCCTGGCTCTTTGACTCCCAGATCGGAGCCTCCGGGAACGAGGACGGTCCGAAAGAGACCCGAACCGCGCCGAGGAAGACCCCGAGCACTCACAGCGACGGCAGAGCCTTCTCGTACACCTACCGGGTGTCGGGCCAGAACCTGCAGGACTTCAGCCGGTTCCGAGTGGCTGCGTCTCTGCTCCACTGGGCTGTGCGGTATCTGCTGACTCCACAGCCAGCAGCGGATCCTCAGAGCGTCGACTAACGGGACCAAAGTACCGAACTCCTCCAGATCGGACCCGCTTTGTCAGGTTCTGGAGCAAAAAGCCCAACATTTCCTCTCAGGAGGTCACTTCCGGTGCCTTTTCTGGCCGCAGAGCTGATGTGAAATTCTCAAAAGGTGTTCCACGTTTTGTTAAAACGCTGCAGAACTTTGATCTCGAACTGGTCGCCTTGAGTATTTGATGGTTCTGTGCGCACGCAGCGTATTTTTTTTTTTTTTTTTTTTTTTTGAAGATAAATGCTTGAGAAGAACCAAAAGGTGCAGGTCTGTGTGGTTTCTCTGCAGCAGAGTTAAAAAAAAAAAAAAAAAAAAAAGTTTATTAAAGAGTAAGAGCAGCTTCTCTTATCCCCCCCAGGGTTTTTGCAGGATGCATCACATTTTAAAGAGTTTCCAGATTATTTTTGCAGCGATCAGAAGCAGATTAAATTGTCACAAAGAGTTTTATTAGCTTCAAAGGTAACAAAAATAATTTTTCTGACAGTATTTCAGCCTGATGCGAGGAGTCCAGACTTTCCAGGCCGTTGCTTTTATTTCAAAATGCAAAAAAAAGGCACAAATTTTTTAGAACTAGAAGGATTTAAATGTGGAATCTGCAAAAAAACGAGAAGAGAAGGGAATACAAGGAAATAAGAAATGGGAGAAGGGAAGGAATGGCGATAGGCCACAAGGAGTGAAGGAAGGAATTGAGTTAGGAAACATGGGTGGAATAGGAAAGGACGCAAAAAAATGCAGGTAGGACACAAGATTGGAAGGAAGGTTAAGGAAAGAAAAAGGACAGGAAATGAAGGTAAGTCACAATGGCCCAGCGAAATTTAGAGAAGGAAGGAAGAAAATACTTAGTGTAAGAAAGGCTGAAGGAAGCAAGGAAAGGACATGAGGGTGGGAAAAAGGACACAGGAAAAAAGGAAAAGTACACATGGAAGCAAGAAGGAAGGGAAAGAGACAGGAAAAAATTGCTGGTAGGACACAAGGAGCAAAAAAAAGGGAAGGAACTGAGTTAGGAAACATGGGTGGAAGGATAAGAAAGGGAAAAACTAAAGACAAGAAAGAGGGGAAGGACATGAAAATGAAGGTAGGACACAAGGATTGAAGGAAAAAAGCAAAAAGGGTTTAACAGAAGGAAAGGAGAGAGGACACGAGTGGATAGAAGGAAGGGCACAAGGAAGGAGGAAAAGATACAGGGAATGAAAGGGAGGAGAAAGGAATGGAGGTAGGAAACAAGGGTGGAAGAACAGGCAAGGAAAGAAGGGCAAGAAATGGAAAAACTCAAAGGATATAAATATAGGACACAAGGATCAAAAGGCAAGGAAGGAAAAAAATCGAGGTAAGACACGAGAGTGGAGGGAAAAACGGGGCCGGGGTGTCCAAAGTGCGGTCTGGGGGCCATTGGTGGCCCCTGGACTGATTTTTTTTTTTTTTTTTTTTTTTGCCCCCAACTGCAATTCAAGAATGGGACGAGTTTGGTACCTCAGCCAAGGCGGCTGAGGAAGATGGTGGTTAATGTATCTTTTAATGACAAAGTTATAAATGACAAGTTAGGTCCAACACAAAATGTTCATTTAAAAACAGCTTATTTTGCATTTTCTTTAATTTTATAGTAAATTTGACCACATTTATCCAGTGACTTTTACCTTAAACAAGGATTTAATGCACCCAAATAATTTATCTTATGTAATTTATTAAACCTGGCTAAATACAGCAGGAGTTATCAGAGAAAGTAGACTCAATTTTGTATATTTTTTTTTTCAGAAAAGAAAAGAACCCAAAGAATTGCAAAACTCGATGCTTTTCTTTTAAAGAGGCAAACATGAAAACTTTCCAGGTTTTGGTTCAACATTGAGCTAAAACCTGAGAGCTCTTTCCTCTCAAAATTAGACTAGTTTGTTTAAAATATCACCTTCCCTAGTTTACTGGTGAGAATGTAAAAAACGTGTTTGTGTGTGTACATACATACACTAACATATTATAGATATAGATATATAGTATATATATATATAGATAGAAATAAAGTGAAGGTATACATTGATTATGTATGGGTATAGTATAGGATATAGATGATGGAGAGAGAGAGAAGAGAGAGAGGAGAGAGAGATAGAGAGAGAGAGAGATACACACACAACGAGAGATAAAAGGAGCAACGGATCAGAAGAGAGAGAGAGAGAGGAGAGATATAAGAGAGAGAGGAGTAGAGATATATATGACACACAAAACAAAAGAGCATACGATAGATGTGCTGTGTATTATATAGATAGAGCGAGATATATATATATATCATATATATATCTATATATATATATATAAATTTGGTATTTATACTTTTTTTTTTTTTTTTGCTGTGTTAGCTCTTAAAAAAGTTATGGGTTTTGGCCCTTAAGTACTTTTGACCTGATGATTTTGGCCCATGTGAAAAGTTTAAACACCCCTGGGTTAGGAGAAGGAATGATGAGAGGACGGAAGGAAAGACCTGTGGGGTAAAGAAGGAGGAAACGACTTGAAGGAGGGAGAAAGGACACAAAGACAGAGTAAAGTGTACAAGAAAGGAAACACAACGTTACTTATCCAGACCTGGAAAATACTGAAATTGAGGAACCCAGAAAACACAAATCATAGTAAAATTGTCCTGTTTTGGTTTTTTTTGACCCAAAGCTGTGCCTGAATCTGTGAAGCAAATAACGACATCTGGCTAAAGACTAAAATCTGAAATAAAGAGGAAAAAACATCCAGGGGAGTCGGTGCGGATCAACAAATCAGTTTATTACAACACAGTACCAGGGAGCGCTGTCGTTCCATCGCACTCTCACAGATCTGCCAGCAAGCACAGAACATTTCAACGTCGGAGACGGAAAGAATAAAAACCAACAATCCAGCATTTTCCTCTGATGATAAAACACGTCGAACATAAAGTCCTGCTTTCTGACCGGGGCCTAAAGCGAGTCCTAAAGCGGCCTCTCTTCTTCGCTCCACAGCTGTCAGTCTCTGTTCCCTCCGCCAACAGCACAGCCTGCAGTCGCTGTGGTTCAGGAGGGAGGGAGGGAGGGAGGGACGGAGGGGGGGGGAGGCCGGCTTAAACTGCGTGAGACGTGATCGAGGGAAGGAGTCACATTTCAGAGCCACGTTAACGAAAACAGAAATGATGCACAGATCAGGCAGAGGCTTAGGGCTGAACTTTGTCTGGAGACAAAGAGAAACAGTTAAACTCACAGCTGGGAGAGGAACAGAGTGAAAACCTCTAGAAGCTGCAGCTGAATGCGTCACTTAGTGTTTCTGTGGGTGGGTGGGTGAGTGGGTGCTGATGTGTGTGTCTATCTGTAGGCCCTGTTGTGCCGCGGGTACGGCGACATGATTGCGTCCACGCTACCTTCGCTGTCCGAGCTGCTGTCGGAGTCGCTGCTGCCGGAGTACGCGCACAGCCCCGGCAGGACGCCGACGCACACGGCCGCCGACGGCAGCCGCAGCGCGCCGTGGCCGGACGGCGGCGTCTTCGCCGCGAGGCCGGGGACGGCTCGGCGCTCCTCAGCTTCCCTGCTGCCTCCTCCCGGGGCTCCTCCGTCCTGCTCTGGACAGGGAAACAGGCAGAATCAGCACCGGATGCGCCCACGCTCCGGCTGCCTTGTTTACTTCAAGAACACGGGTAAAAACGGGAGAAACTTTGGATGTTTTTTTTTTTTTTTTTTAAAGGGGCAGTATTATATATTTTCAAAAAGGCACATAGAATGATTTTATAGCACAGTCAAGTAACCATGTTACCTTCCGTTGCGATAAAAATGCATATATCAAATATGACTTAAAAGAAAACTGACTTTGTAATTTAACGCCTTGAAATCGGGCCTCTGTCTCTTTAAGAAAGTCCTGCTCTTTCTGAAACTTTGCCTTCAGGAAGTCATCACAACACCGCTCCTCTATTAACCCTTTAACAATGTTTTAACCAGCGTTTCACTGAGAAGCAGCTGGTATAATGAGCTCAGCAGAGCCACAGTTCCACCAGGTGTTTGCTAATTGCTGCTGGCTAGTCTGAAGGAGATCAGTGGGGAAGTCGCAGGGAGAGGGGAGCTCTGGATGCTTAGAAACTGCTGCTCCAAGGAGGAGCTGCGCCTCAAAGGCGGAACTTGATCCACCCAGGCGTTTTGCACAGCTGAATGGTTGCCAGGGGAGATCAAAGGATTTCTCAAACATGCATGAAAGAATCAAAGCAACACTCCAGGTATGTTTTAGATGAGGGAATAACATTATAACATGATGTAAAGCTCAAAAAAGTCAATTTTACATCATACTGCCCCTTTAAGAAACAAATATTTTCAGTTTTACTAAAAAAAAAAAAAAAAAAAAAAAAAAAAAAAAATTTGGCTCTTAAGTTCTCTGAACTTAATTTTGTCCCCAATGGCAAAACGTTTGGAGCCCATTGTTTAGATCAGTACTCAAATTCATTGCAGCAGTTGTCTAACGGTCCCCGGGTCGGAAGAGTTTAAGTACCTCGGGAAGGTGGAGCTGTATCCACCCAGGCGTTTTGCACAGCTGAACGGTTGCCACGGGAGATTACAGGATTTCTCAAACATGCATGAAAGAATCAAAGCAACACTCTAGCAGGGCCGGATTTACAAGGATGTGGGCCCCTGGGCTAGAGCGAGTTTTGGTGCCCTATCCAAAATTCCTTCACTAATGCAAATTACCGTACATTAATAGGTAGTCCTATACATCAGCGGGCATCAACTGATGCATGGCAGGTTCAATACGTCCTCAAGCCAATAACTCCATGTTGTTCCCAAACAAATCGACTGCAACTTCATAATGCCTGAATATTGTTTATGTTTATAAAAATTGTAAAATAATACAACTCGCATGATTTGGGCCAATGAGTTTTATATAAAGTACAATGTTTGCAAAACACATTTTCACTTAAAAAAAATAAAAAACATTTTAAAAAATTCTTTGGGCCCCCCACCACCCAAAAAAAAAAAAAAAAAAAAAGAAAACTGACGCCCTGGGCTAGTGCCCCTGTAAGCCCTTTTTAAAGTCTGGCCCAGCACTCCAGGTATGTTTTTGATGAGGGAATAACACTACATCATGAAGTACGGCTCAAAAATGTCGATTTTACATAATACTGCCACTTTAAATAAGTTTGATTAAGACATAAAATATCCACAATATTAAGATAAAAACTACACACTCCTTTCAGTTCTGTGTTTTTGTGAACACTTTCTTGTTTTCACCAGAGGACGACACAGAAACTACTTCGGAGAACCAGCTTTGCTCAACTACAGACTGAGATGATCGAATTATCAAGTCTTGCCACATATTCCCAAACGGATTTAGGTCTGTACTTTGACTAGGCCGCTCGAAAACATGAGTATGCTTTGATCTAAACCAGGGATGCACGATATCAGCTGACATTCTTTTAAACATCTGCATCGATCCAATAAGAAAACCGGGCCATTATTAAAAACCGATTTTTATCGTTTAAATTCTTTAAAGTGTAACTAACCCCAATGTGAAAGCATAATCCCAACCTCCATACAATTTTTGAAAAATGTGCAAATAATCACACACCGTTGTAACCAGCACAAAAATTCAACTGCAGTAGCCACCATTCAACCCAAAGAGGGCAGGACTGAGGCGGCTTTAGGCCAAATATTGCATAATTAAACAAATTTACATTAAAATGTCACAATTTGCACAGTAACATAAAGATAGCACTCTTAAAAACCTATTTATACAGTTTATCTGCAAAAAAAAAGTTGATTTGGAGCTTACTCTTTAAACAGAAAAAAAAAAAAAAAAGATTTGATTCAAGGGTTTCAGGAACTGTGGGAACTGGAAGTGTCTTTAAAACATAATCGGTATTTTGTCTAAAAACACTGCAGAAACTTGTCAACATGTTTTTTTCCACTGGGATTTGTGTCGACATAAGCAGCCCTTATCGCTGAGGCATGTTAACAGAGAACAGCGACAATGTTTCAAAGACATTTCCAGTTCCCACGGTTCCTGAATGCAGCAGCTGGGAACCTTTCGTCCAGCTCCCAGTCCTGATTCCACACCTCTTGTCAACTGAGGCCCCGCCCACAAGCTAAACAGGGCCGGAAGTTTGAAAGTGGAAAAACAAAAAAAACAAAACTTGAACCTGAAAAACAGGTTTGAAATTTATTATTCAGTTTAAAAAATATATTTTTTTTAGTTTAAAAAAAATAAAAAACTCTGAACACACTTTTTTGGCTCCAATTTAGCTCCATAACCCTACACTCCAGTCTCTAGTCATCTGCAGCTTCCAGCAGGTTTTTCTTCCAGGACTGTCCTGGATTTAGCTCCATCCATATTCTCACCAACCTAGATCTGTTTCCCTCCCCCCTCAAACCATGATGCTGCCACCACCGTGTTTCAATGCGGGGATGTTTCCAGCTCTTTTCCACTGTCTTAGCACTACTAGATGCATCCCTGCCCCAACTTTGGCTTCAAAATGATTCCAAATTCTTCAGAATATGGAATTTAAAATTATTCTTCTTCTTCTTACGTCTGTTTTTCCAACGCACTGGGAGGACCAAGGACTTAAAAAAAAAAATAAATAAATAAAATCACACCAGAAACAGAAGAAACAGGCCAAATGGTTCAGAGCTTCTGCATTTTTTGCTCCTGTCTGAAAAACTAACGAGATGAAGTGAAAACATTCTGCCAATTTCCACGGGACCCAAGCTGCAGAACGAATGTGGTGAAAAACAAAACATTCCCCTCTTTATACGTCTGGACCAACAGCACGTCTTCATGTTATTTATACGTCCTCTGCCGCAGCAAAGCGTCGGACTGATGCCCACCTGTGAGTCTGTCTTTAGTTCCTGCTGCTCTCGTGCTGTCCACCCTCTGCTTCTTACCGCCGTCTGACGACTGCGAGGAGCTGGGAGGAAGAACAGAGGAAAGGCTTCAGCCACAGGATTCCTAAACACTCAACGCGGGAAAAACTCCAGAATTCAACGTGATTTTGGAGCATTTCAAAAATATGAACGCAAGAAACAAAGGATACAAGATAGGAAGGAAGGAAACAAGGACAGAAAGAAGGAAGGAAGGAGGGATACAACGAAGGAGCGATGGCAAGAAAGAAGGACTGAATGAAAGGGGGCAATAAGGAATGAATGCAAGGAAGGGAGGACGTAAGGACATAATGAATAAGGTTTGAAAGGAAAGAAGGAAGGACACAAGGAAAAAATGAAAGAACAAAGGATAGGAGGAAAGAAAGAAAAGACACAAGAAAGCACTTAATAAAAGGAGGAAGTAAGGAATGAAGAAAGGAAAAAAGGACAAGAAATAACATTTGAAAGGCAGGATCCAAGGAAGGAACAAAGGATAGAAAGAACAAGGAAGGAAGGAAGGATGCAAGGTAGGAGGGAAGATACAAAGTGGGAAGGAAGGATACAAGGAAAGATACAAGAAAGGAAGAAAGATTACATGGAAGTAAGGAAGGAGTAAAAGGATACAAGGAAGGAAGGATGACCTAAGAAAGGATTTGAAGAAGGAAGGATTGATACAAGATACAAGTAAGGAAAAAAGGTTACATGTAAGGAAGGTTACAAGGAAGGAAGCAATAAAGAAGGAAGGATACAAGGAAGGAAGGAAGGAAGTAAGGATACAGAGAAGGAAGGAGTTATCCAGACCTGGTGAACGTTACAAACATTTCTAGCGTTTTCCAGACTCGGCAGGAGTCTGCTCCAGAATCCTCCCTCCATCATCTCTCTGTACGTTTTAGGCCTATTTCCTATTCAACACATTCTTCCAGAGTCTGCACGGAAAACTGCCCTTTAACCCGGGCTGAAAACAACGCGACAAATATTACTGATCAAGTTTTTATTCGTAACCCAGCTGGAAGAATGTAGGCCCAGAAAACAGAAGCTGAATTAATGACACATGTTTTCCAAATCAATAATAATGTTGCGTTTCCTCAATCTGGAATTTCCAGGAACTAATGATGAAAATCAGCCTTTAGTGAATAAAATAAACAATAATCAGCTTTCAGAGAAATGAAAAGGCTTAGAAAGCTTTATGGGAATCACAAGTCACTGATTTTTTTTTCAGGGAGAAAAGATTGATTTATAACAAACTACAAACAGGACAAATTATGGAAAAAAAAAAACACTGAAAATGATCGCGACTATCCTGGAATTTGAATCGTGAAAAGTCCCACATTTTAAAATGGGAATAATACACAAAAAATGGAAAGCAGGTGAAATCCAGTTCCCTTTTTTCCTCACATGCTCATTTATCTTTAGAAATCCTGATTTTTTTTTATCTGTCAAAACATGAAAAAAAAAAAAAAGAATATCAGGAAACAAAAGCTTTTCCATTCCTAGTTTTCTTTTCCAAACCCACCAGGAGCGATTTTCAGTAAACGTTGAAGCGTGAGCAGACTTCGTACCTGCGTCTCTTCACAGCTCCGACTAACAAGTGAGCCTGAGACAGGTGGCTGGTCTTTGGCTCCGCCCCCGACTGCTTAGGCCCCGCCTTCTTCTCAGATTCTCTTCGACCCTCCGCGGAGGCCGACGCTTGCTTGACCAGAGCGCTGTGATGGTGGAGAGTCAGGGAGATCATACAGGAATGGATCAAGTACATTAAAAGCTTCAGGTTTAACGTATGATGTCACGATCTGTGGAGGCCCAAATGATTTAAAATAAATACAACCGAGGCCTTTTTAAAAATGTATTCTTTACTCATTTATGCTGAAGTTTTGAGGAACATCTATTTATAAATTAGATGTTCCTGTATAATTATGACAGGATTGGCTGCTTGTTGCTGGTGCACTTTTTCCTTCCACTCAACTTTCTATGAGTATTCCTGGATATAGCACTCTGAACAACTGGCTCGTTTAGTAGTGACTTTGTGTGGCTTCCCCTCCCTGTAGGGGGTGTCAGTGATGGTCTTCTGGACATCTGTCCAGCCAGACTGAGACCATTTAGAAGCTCAGGAAACCTTTTAAGGTGTTTTGAGTTGATTAGCTGATGAAGGTGTGACACCATGAGGTCCCAAAACTTAACATTTTCTCAATACTAAAATTTTCTGAGACAGAATTTGAGGTTTTTATGATTTGTAAGCCATAATCATTAAAACGACAAAAAAAATAAAGGCTGGAAATATTTAACTGTTTGTGTGATAGCTCTAAATAATATATGAGCTTCACTTACTGAAATTAAAAAGACATCGAAGTTTTTCATGATACTCTAATATTTTGAGATGTATCTATGCATGCAAACTGGTGGTTTGATATTTATATCAGGAGAAACTGTTGTTTTTGCAACTTTAAAATCACAACATAATGAATAAAAACGGGATTTTATTCCCTCTGCAGGGTCAGAGTTAAACCTATGAAGGATATTCTGTATTCCAACAGCTCCTGCTTCTCCTCGTCTCTCCTTTGCTTCTCAACCAGGACCTGCTGCCGGGAGACCTCGTCCAGGAAACTGGTCTCGTCCTCATCAAGTCCCCGCACCATGTTTCCTGTCAGCGTACAGCAAGACAGACACGGCATTAATCTGAGACAAAACCGAAACGTCATAAAACAAACATCAGCCGAGCTGCGTGAGTCAAAACAAACATAAAGACGTTTGCAAAGCAGAGCTGTGGATGTTTTCTGTTAAACCAGTTGAACAGCATCTCAAAGGGGGATGATCACATAATTTCTTCTGTGTTTTTGGTAAAAAAAAACATACATATTTTGCACCGATGTGGATGATACAAACAGGATTATTGTTTGTAAATCACATGGAAATCTGCCCTCTTTGCTCAGGAAGACTCCAGATTTACTGACCCAGATCCACAAAATTAAAAACAAATAAAAATATGTTCATTTTATAATACATTCATATTACGGCTGGGCGATGTGGCTTAAAAATACAATAACTTTTTTTTAATTACAAGAATTTAGTCACAATATCAGCAGAATAAAGACGCAATTTTACCAGGCCTTAAAATTAGGAGAAAAAGCTTGGATAATTAATTTCTGGTTATTTTTCGTGTTCTTTCGAGTTCTCATAAAATTACTACTTCGTTCTTCTAACATTATTAATATATTTATTCTGGTCAAATTAAGACTTTATTCTCATATTATTTTGACATTTTTGACAAATGGCTTTATTCTGGTATTACTACAACTGTAATCGTATAACATTATGACTTTATTTTTGTGAAAAAATATTGTAGCCTGTTCCTAATACTCCGTCATAGAGGTGACCTGAATTCAAAGTCCAAATAATTAGAAGCTGTAAAACATGTTTGTCAAACAAGATGGCTGCCCTGGCCATGCTGACATCACTCTGAACCTTGGACACCCGAGGAGTGCATTAGTGAAAAAAATCCAGATTTTCCAGAAATTAAATCTTCCAAAACCAAAAATTCGGTGAATCGATAACATCGAGTTATCGCCCAGCTTTAATTCATGTTATAAAAATAAAATAAGTGGTTTTTTGTTTCCCTCATCATGTTTTTAAATGAGGAGAAATCAAAAACCAGACTCTTGAGTTGACGGTTAACGACAACAGTGGGAATAAATGGACCTACGGAACTTAAACTGCTCCTCGAATTCCTGCTGTTTCTTCTCCTTCTGCTCCTGCAGCCGGTCATACAGGCAGCGAGGGTCGTACTCCTCCTCCGGAACCTCTGGTGAAAAACACAAACAGAAAGGTGCGTTGAAACGGGCTGCAGCAGACGCGATGCGGGGCTTTTGGTTGCACCGCTCCCACCTTCCGGATCGTCGGGCTTCCGGACTTTCTCCCATTCCTCCTGTCTCTTCTTCCTCCTCTCGTCGAGCTCCGACTCAGACACGAACTTCCTGCTGAGGTCGACGCCCGCCGTTTCTCCCCCGGCCATCGGAGCGACCCTAAACATACCAGGACATATTTAGCTGTGCGTGTCAAGTTTATTTTTATACCACATTTCAGCAACAAGGCAGTTCAAAGTGCTTTTCACCATGAAAACACGAAAACATCGAACACATCATACACTTGCCAATTGTGAAACTAGTAAAAAACATGACATTTGTCATATATATATATATATATATATATATATATATATATATATATATATATATATATATATATATATATACAGATAGATAGATAAACTTGATAATGAAGGAGTTTTAAAAGGTCAGCATGTCTGAAGACGAAAAAAATATCAACATATGGTATTTTTATTCTACATTTTTGGGGAACTGCACTTATACCATTTTATGTTTGTTGCTTCTTTCTGGGGTGGGATTTTGTTGTTTAAATGTATTTGTAAAAATATATTTTTATTTACTTATTTATTTAAAAAAAAAAAATAAATAAAATGATTTTTTAAAAACAAAATGTGAAAAAAAGACATATCAGAGAAAAACTATGGATCATGTTAATCCATCAGTGGATTAACATGAATTTTCCGGCAGCTGGGAAAATGCATGACTATTCCACCCTGATTAGGAAGCTGCTGCTTTTTCTTCCCTTCTCTATTTCATAATTTGGATGTTCTGTATATTCTGTATCTATTCCAAATAAAGTTTCGCACGAACGGTTCAATCCATACCCGCCTCCCTACGATGTACTCACACTTACAGCAAAGAAATGTAGCCATGTTTATACAATAAATTATATCCACAAGTAGGAGGTTGCTCAGGGTTAATATAGCTTGATCAGAGGTCTAATTGACTGACCCAAACTTCAGCTCAGAAACACAATCAACAAAAAAAGGATGTAATTAATTTTCTGAAAATACTTTTTATTCCAAACACTAAAAAAAAAAAAAAAAAAAAAAAAATGGTACAACGTGCATAAAAGAAAAATTTACAGGAAGCTTTAAAAGTTTTTAATTAAAATCAAGGGAAAGAAATTAAACCAAGAATTTCAGATTTCAAAATGCTGCAACTTTATTCATTTTTAACTGCACACACCATAAATGTATTTTGATATACAACTCTTTGGAAAATTTCACGAACATACTTTTTCTGATCAAATTAGGGTTATAGAACTGAAAATAATTTAAAATGTATTTTTCTGCACTTTACACTAACACCACCTGTTTAGATAGTAACACTTTATTTTCCTACATTGGTAGTCATTTTAAATGGGTCTTCTACCATCAGTAAGTCAGCCGCGGCAGCTCCAGTGTTGCAGATCACACTACTGGTTGAGCCGTTCCTTCAAAAACAGCTTTTTATCTGCTGCTGAAGGGGTCGGCTCCGTGTGTTTATGATGATAACAGCAACCTGCCCTAAACAATCATTCATTTTACATTCAAAAGACACAAATACAAATCAGCTTTTATTTGTACAGAGCCAAATTACATCAGTGTGAAAAGATTTCAAATATTATTTAATCTTCAGAAGTACAAATTGAATAATATATTTTAACAGTTTGTTTAATAGGTAGTTTTATCAATTAGTTCCGCCACAACCGGCCCTTTGAGAACATTCATGATCTTAAATTTAATTTGTATGACAAAATAATCCAGATTTTGGGGGATTTTAGAACACTGCAGCTCTCTTATTTGTTTAACCTAAACGTATATTTTTTATATCATTTGAATGTTATTTTAATAATTGTTTAGATGAAATTGTGTGTTTTGATACAACCCCTCTGTGAATATGGGCTGAGCCATCAGAGCTTGCCTATTCTTGACCGCCCCTGTTTAGACCTGTTCAAGTAAATGCTATTGAAGGATAGTTCGTCAGACCGATTGAAGCTTTCAGAGTGATTCTGATATGCACTAACCTGACAGGGAGTTTAACGGTAATCTGTATTAAGTTTAGATGGAAGGAGACACAAGCTAATGTTAGCTCCGTTAGCTTAATCTCGCTGCTATCAGCGACTCAAAACCCGGCATTAAGTCTGACTTTCTGATGCTAAACACGCTCAACCCAGGATTAGCTGTTCGACTGGTTTATATTTAGCTGAATTAATTATTTTATCTCTAAAACTTACCGAGTTTGCGGCTAGCGATTAACAACCTGCTCTTATTTATCTTATTTATCACCGTTGGGAGTTACGCTGAAAACGGTTCGATCTGACGATTGACTCAACGTCATTAGTTCCGACCCGATCCGTAATTTTATGTTCTAATCAAACACCAGTAATAGGGGGGAAAAATTGCTGTCAAACATAGATGAGTAGACATTTAAATTTGCTTTGAGTTTCTTCTCGTGTTTAAAATAATAAAAACAAAATAACAGGCCAGGACAACCGAAATTAAGTCAATTTTTTTCCAACATATTTCTATACATGCACCTCATTCGGATACCATTCTACGTCCTGTGACAGTAGAAGGCGCTGTTTCTTTCTTAACGACCAAGATATCCTACATATAGATGAACAACATCAAAAACAAACAAATATCTAAAATTCTGATCAGTGTAGACGAAGATAATAAGTATTAAATCATTTTACTGCAGGTGAGACCAATGTTGAAACTGAGAAGGTATTAGCTTGTGTATGGTTGTTCGGCCTGTGTCTGCGTTGCCCTGGTGACCTGTAGCTCAATGAGAGAGAGGCATCAGATTGATGGATGGATGGATGGATGAGTTCATGACACCAACAAATGTGACTAAGGTTGAGCTTTCTGAGTCCTTTTTTATGAACCAAAGGATGAATATAGAAAAACAACCCCCCTGTCCACATATGTATGGTGGAGGATCTGTGATGCTGTGGGCCTGAAAAGTATGTTCATTTCTATGTACGCTATCCTTGGTTGGGGCTCCTTTTGCATGAATTACTGCATCAGTGTGGCATGGGATGGAGGTGATTAGCTTGTGGTTCTGCTGAGGTGTTCAGGAAAGTCATCTGGACTGTTGGTTCTGGTGTCTCCAATCTTCCTCTAAACAGTTCTCCATTCATCCTCCATGGGGTTAAAGGTCAGGCCAGTTTGCTGGCCAATCAAGAACAGGAACACCATGGTCATTGGATGAGCTTTTGGTATATTTTAGCAGTGTGGGTCGGTGGAAAATGAAATCAGCATCTCCGTAAAGTTTCACAACAGAAGAAATCCTGAAGTGCTCTAAAATGTCCTGCTAGACGGCTGCATTGACTGTGGACTTCAGAAAACCCAGTGGACCAGAACCAGCAGATGACCCAGCTCATCACTGGACTTCAAGCAACATTTGTCCCTTTCCAATCCTCCACCAGACTCTGGGAGCTTGATTTCCAAATGAAATGCAAACTTTACTCTCATCTGAAAACAGGACTTTGGACCACTGAGCAACAGTCCAGTTCTGGTTCTGCTCAGCCCAAGTAGGACGCTTGTAGCCCATGTTTAGGTTGTGTCTGTTCGTAGTGGCTCTTGATGTTATAGTCTATTCTTGAATGGAATTTGCTTGACAACCCTCTCAAAGCTGTGGTTATCCCTGTTGCTGGTACTGCACTTTTTCCTTCCACTCAACTTTCTCAGAATTTGCTTGGATACAGCACTCTGTGAACAACCAGCTTCTTTAGCAGTGACCTTTCGTGGCTTACCTTCCTGGAGGAGGGTGTCAGTGACTGTCTTCTGTCCAGTCAGCAGTCGTTACCATGATTGCGTCCTCCCGAGAGACCATTTAGAGGCTCAAGAAAACTTTTGGTGTTTGCAGTTAATTGGCTGATTAAGGTGTAACATCATGCGCTACCAATATATAACTTCTTCTCAATATTCTAAATTTCTAAGACACTGAATTTTGGGTTTTCAGTATCTGTGAGCCATAATCATCAAAATTACAAAAAAATAAAGGTTATGAGTTTCACTCTCTGAAATTAGTGGCAAAAAAACTTTTCAGAAAAAGTTTTCTAGATGTACCTGTATATTTACATGTTTGAAAAAACTATGAATCAATCAAATAATTCAGACACACAGGCCATTTTTTTTTTTTTTTTTTTTTTAATTTAAGGTGCAAAGATTTATTTATTTGTTTCATTTTGCTTCAACGAAGCTGAACTGTGAAGTCCCACTGGGACAAAACATCTACAGGAAAAAAAACCCCACCAGCCTCATCGTGTGATGAAAATTCAGACACATTAAAAATGCAAACAAATAACAGAGATAATTACAAAAAATATTATTATTATTTTTATATAACAGTAGTACATAATAGCTGTTTTTGTTTGATGAAACATCATCAGTTGTAGAATCAGGTATTTAATACCCTCCATTAGCTGCACTATGCAGAGCTTCACACTCGTTGTGTGAGAGACCAACCCATCATAGCTTGGATAGATAAATAAATAGACAATAAATACGTCCGTAAAAGCGGCTGCCATGAGTCCGGCTCAAACCGCGGCTGTAGAACCTTCTGGAGGTGTTGCCGCCATGAGCTCCAAGTCTGCAGGAGTGGCTGGGAGCGGGTCTACGACTGCTTGGTGTCCGGCCTGACGCAGATGCACCCCACGGCTACCTCCACCCTCTCCGGCACCAGGCGGTACTTGCCTTCCTCGCAGCCGTGTCTGTCTCTCTTCAGGAACACCCAGGTGTGCGTCAGGGCCTTGGTGTTGTAGTCGGAGCTGTGCGTCACGGTGCCGTTCTTGTGCACCAGGATGCAGCCGCTGCAGAGGCACTTGGCCTCGGTGTACGTGTGGGGGTAGTAGTCAGGTTTGGTTACCGTCCTGTGAAGGAGCAGGAGGAGTCAGTGAGACTTCTGTGTGCAAATTTGTGCTTAATTTGACCTGTGCAGGTGGTTTTGTTGATAAGAGATTGAATTTTGCTGCCAGTGAAATGTGTTGGATGCTTATTATCAGGGTACTGGAAACACAAGGTGTTAATATTTAATTACAGCACAACTCATGATGATTTATTGCATCAGTTAAAGCACCCTGATGATTCCACAGCTAATCCAACAGTTAGTCTGTCATTTCACCAGTAAACAGTGGAGGTTTTATTCCTCTGGGTGAGGCGGCTCTCCGCCCAGGGTAGCAAGTAGGGCTGCACCGATTAATCGAATGAATCGTGATGAATCGATTATTGAAATAATCGTCAACTAATTTAGTAATCGATTAATTGCCAACTGGAGTATACAGACTCCAAAAAAAAAAAAAAAAACAAAAAAAAACAAACAAACAAAAAAAAAAAAACACACCCAGAGCAGTAATTAAGCCAAAACTGTACAAAACATATTTAAGATTAAAAAAAAATTAAAAAAACACCTTTGTGTGTAAAGATGTTCTACCCAAAACTCCTCAAGTGGCAGTTTTAGCGTCACCTGGTTCCAATTCACCAAAGAAAAGCTCTATTATTGATTTTAGGTAATAAAATGTTTATTTTCCAATTTAAAAAAGGAATTTAATTATTTGTTGGGGGGGGGTTTTTTGCCTCTTTTAATGTATTTCTAATATTGTATAAAAAAAAAACGCTCGAGGTTAGATTAAAAATCTGCAGAATATTCCTATTTTTTTAAAATCAGATTAATCAATTAATAGTCAGAATAATCGATAGAATAATTAATGGTTAAAATAGTCGGTAGTAGCAGCCATAGTAGCAAGCATAAGGGGGCGCTACCCCATGATCTATTGCTTGTTTGTCTAGTCAATAAAAGTGGGAGTGGGCGCCCCCTTGTGGTCAGCAGTTTTTGATTGAACCCACTCTGTCTGTGACGACTTAAAGGGCTACTTCACTGTTTTTGTTTAAAGAACTATGAATCTAATTTAAAATCTAAACTGCATAGACTTAAATGTTATTTATTCCACACCGAACAGGGAACGCTTTTTTATTTTTATTTATTTATTTATTTATTTATTTATTTATTTATTTATTTATTTGCACACCTTTAGATTGAACCAAGCATGAAAACAACACTGTATGTACGAACACGCCTTTAAAAATAGAGCTGGTGACTGGCAGTACTTTTACTCCAGTTTTGAAAATGAAAAGGCGCAGCAGTTGGGGGCTTTAGGGAAGGGCTTGCACAAAGGCACCCCTAATGCAAGAAACGCCCCTGAAGAAGAAATCAATTAAAATTAAACCTGAATGGTGAGAAACATCTTTATTAAGCAGTCAAGAGTCTTCCATAATAACTAATATGATGTGTAAACTAATAAAATATGACAAATATGTATTAATTTTGCTCCTTTAAGACCTAAACGGTTGTTTATTATTGATTTAGTTGTCAGAGCAGTCATGCAATAAATTCCCCTTTAATTGCCTCACCATACCTGAGGTTTTTCACCTGCCACTTCGACTGACAGCAGAGCGAGTCGGGACTTTCCCTTCAGACATCAATCCAAAGTCTGGATTTATGAAAGATAAGCAGTTTTATTGTTTGATCAGCAGTTTTAAGAGATTTAAGTTTTGTTTTGTTTTTTTTTTTTTTTGTTTTGTTTTTTTTATCTACAGACGCTATAATTTGGTGCAGTTATGTGCGTAAAAGCAGTTTTGATTTCTTTTGACCTGAGTGAAACACACAAAAAAAAAAACCGCCTCGAATAGAGAAATTAAAGATCCTATCAGTGTGGAAGTGGGAAATTCACTGAGTTAAAGTCTAACTGGGAAGTCATCTGGAGTTTCCTCCGGGCTTCATCAGTCTGTCAACATCCAGTTTGGATTTTTTGTAATATTTCCACATGCTTCTGTTTTCTTTCCTTCACAGTAATAATAATAATAATAATAATAATAATAATAATAATAATAATAATAATAATAATAATAATAATAATAAAGGGTTATTTGGCATTTTGCACCATGCAGCGTGAAGACTCACAGGTATTTCCAGGGAGACAGGGAGCGATCGTTGATTTCCACGGAAGGCAGTTTCTGGTAGAGATCCACCGGGCAGGAGATGGAGGGGTCCTTTGAGGCTGGCAAGTCCACGGGCCGTGGGGAGTATTTCCTGAGCATCTTATTCGCCTTCTCCTCCAGCTTGGTCTCATTGTAGCACCGGCACTTGACAGCCGCCACGCACAACGCGAGGATGAGGATCTGTGGAGAGGAGAGCGGGGGTGAGGAGGGTGATGATGGAAGAGGAGGAGGAGGAGGCGAGAGGGATCACCAACACTTACTTGATTTAGTTTCATCTTCTGTTCCAAACTTTTATGCAGCCTGAGTTTAATCTTCTCTGTGATAAATCCTGGTTCAAACCTGCGCTCAGATTAAATCTGCTCACTCGCTCATCTCTTTTTAAAGTACCACATTTCTGGAGGGGAGGGGGGGGGAGAGGGTGGATGGAGGGGAAGTACCGACGGCATGAGGAAATGGAAACGCTGCCAGACTTCCTCTTTCCCAAATAAAGCGGGAGGCGGCGGCAGGTAACAAACCAAGGAGCGCTGCTTGAGCTCCACACACGCACAGTTTAACAAATAAAAATAAAAAACCGATCCAGGCAGCCAGAGACTGGCCTCCATCTGACCCGCAGCTCCGATGAGCTCACCTGCTGCAGCTGATCTCAAAACAATCAACCTCTGAAGAGAGCGTGGCTGCAAGGTCTGCCTGCAAGCGTAATAAATCAATTAAAAATGACGCCGCGGTTGGGAGGGAAAGAAATGAATAAAGAGCAGCTGGACGAAGAAGCCTTAGCAGTAAATATGTTCAAGTTTAGCTGTACGGTTGTCGCCTAAAAGCTCGAGTTTCTGCAATTTCATGACCTGTTTTGATTTTGATCGAAGACGTTCATGTTTTCCAGTGATGTTTGATGTGCGGCGATGTTTGCGACCGCTTAGCCCTGGAGTCACAGTGCCGGGGGTCGCAAGGGGGATTAAAATTTCTCATTTATTTACCCAAAACAGAGAAACCTATGTAATACAGAAATTTATCTCACGCAAAGTGATTATGACTTACAAGGCCTAATGCAAACCAAAAGTTTATCTTCTTAGAAAAAAAGGAATATTGCATAATAATTCCTTTTGCAACTTTTTCTCACATGTCTTCCTTCCACTTGACTTTCCACCAATATCCCTTGATACTGCACTATGTAAACAGCCAGCTCCTTCAGCCATGACCTCTTGTCTTCAACTGTCTGAACACAACATTTCTGTTTTAAAATCTATTTTGATTATTAGTCCTAATTTAACCTTCTCATTTTTAAAGGAAACTTAACTTTACGTTTTCATCAGCTGTTAGCCATACCCATCAGAACAAACAGAACTAAATGCGTGTATATAAATAGATTATTGTTATTTGTAAAGAATCTGTATGATATAGGAGTTTCACTTTTTAAATGGGGAATGGGCCCCAATGAGATTTTGCTTCGGACCTCAGATAATCTTGGACCGGCTCTGAGGGTGTTGATGAGAAATTTAAAAAAAAAGTGTAAAGTGGACAGAAAAAAAAAACTTCCAACTGGAATAAATAATCTTAATTTCTAGTTTATAATTCCTCATCCCCCTCTGTTGGTGTTGTTCCGCTGATCAACCCCAACCTCTCTTCAGTTTCTCGACACCTTGTTGTCCTGCATGGCAATAAACTGTACTGTCTCTTAAAATATTTAATTACCTTTCTTGTCTCAACGAGATATGGGGCTTTAATTTGAGATTTTATTTTGCAGCAGGAAGGGATATCTTCTATTCTCCAACTTTTAATTGAACAAATCTTCCCCGACATGTTGAAGTAACCAGACCCACCATGCTGTTTCGACTAGACATGGTGGGGAAAAAAGGAAAATCATGTAAATATGTTGTTTTCAGGAGATAACACTGCAAGAATTAGTAGAAAAATAAAGACTTTTATCTCATATTATATTTTTGTGAGTTTATTTTTTTTTAAAGCTTTTGTTATTTAGGAGTACTTATGTTCTTAATAGAGAATAGCGTTAGGAAGCTTTAATAATCACAAGGACTGGGACTGGGGTGCAACAGATTGAAAAAGCAGCCAAAGTCCAAAGAAAAACTCCTGAAAGAGTTTCAGAAACACTTGATCAGGAAGTTCAGCTCAGCTGGCTGCTTGGGGAAAGAAACAAAAAGAAAGAAGAAATTAAGGCAAAGCTGATAAATGCTGCAGTTCGCTAAAACGAGCAGCAGGGGGCGGTAATAAGACCAGTTAAAAAGAAACAGTGAGGGCTTTTTGACTTGTTAATTAAAACAGAAAAAGTAAAACGTTTTTGAAACCAAAGATCTCCTCCAGTTCTCCTCACAGTTTGACGCCTGAAGGGCGTAAAGCTGCTGCAGGATCTGAGACCTCTCAGGGTTCCTGCAGGACGATGATGAAACCTGAAAACCTGACGCGCACAAACAGAAACCAGACATGGGAGATCCAGGATGCAGGTCTTGCTCAACATGTTCAGACTTTTTTTTTTTTTTTTTTTTTTTTTTTTTTTAAGGGAGTTGCAGGGCAAAGGTCAGCAGAGATCCTGCACAGCATCATGGAAAACAACAAAGCAGGACTGAATGCTGTCGGGATCAAACTTTTATCTGACGCCGCTGGGCACTCATACGGTATCTGAAAGCTGCAGGAGAATTTCCAACCACATGAGTAAGTTTGAGCTAAAGCTCAGCTCTGCACGCCCTCGGCTCCACCTCTGATGATGCAACGCTGCTCATCCCCCCCGAAAATAGCACGATTTGTTATTTTAGACGCGAGCAGAAATTCCAGCACCTCGTCCAGAGCGGCTGCCAGGTGCTCCAGGTCATGCAAGTGTAAAGTGACATCATCTGACTCCGGAAAATCTTGACGGCTCGTTTTGTAATGACGGGGCGGCTGGAGCTGCAACAACACGCCGACACGCCCTGTGTATCATCCCGTGTTTCAAAAGCAGCGCACGAAATCTGACACGGAGTCATTAAAACCACTCAAGAGGTCGGCAGGACAAGGACAAAGAAAAAAAAAAAAAAAAAAAAAAAAAAAAAAATGGATGACCAGACAATTAATGTGGAAATTTCTGGAGCTTTTCACTCTCAGGGCGTCAAGAGGGAAGCTTCACTTTTAACTGTGCAAAAAAAACAAA
The DNA here is from genome assembly GCA_014839685.1 of Anableps anableps. Lineage (NCBI taxonomy): Eukaryota > Metazoa > Chordata > Actinopteri > Cyprinodontiformes > Anablepidae > Anableps > Anableps anableps. The sequence continues at coordinate 34,684,245 of CM026073.1, read as the reverse complement.
AAAAAAAAAACAAACAAAAAAAACAAAACCCGAAAGAGAGTCTAAATATGAAGCAGAACTTATTTATAGGAAGTATAATATGGCCTTCAGCTCAGCAGATGAAACAAAATTATAAAAATGTCAAAATAAATAAATAAAAGCCAATTTTGGAAGGGGTTCGCAACAATTAAGACCGATTTCCACCCACCGTGTGCAGCTAGAAAGTTTGGTGGAAGGAGGATTACTGTATGAAGCTGTTTTAAAGGGCTTCAAGTTAAAGTGCGATGTCTTAAAACCACATTTGAATGAACCCAAGAGGTCACAACTCAAGCAAGAAAGGCTTTAATACGTTTTATTTAAAAAAAATATCGTCTTCTATATCCAAATAACAAAAACAAAATGTTTAAATGAAATAAAGGTCACATGGTGGCACAGTTGTTGCCACTGTTTTCCTGCAGCAATAAGGTCTCGGGTTCAAATCCAGCCTGGCGTCTTTCTGCATGAAGTTCTCTCTTGGTATCTCGACTTCCTGCCACGTTCCAAAAATATGCGGTTGATTAGTCTCTCGCTGTGTAGTAAAAACAAAAAAAACCCCTCCTTGGATCAGGTGCAACTGGATGTTCTGGTTTGTAACTAATAGAGCCTGTCGGGTTAGAAATTTATTGGCCGAAAGCTTCCAAACAAAGATGAGACATTTAAGGCTCGCTTTTTACAAAAATGGATTAAAAGTAGCAGAGGAGCCATTTCCGGTCCCCGAACATCAGACAAAACGTCAAGAACTACTCGGAGGTTTTTCCGTGGAACGAGACTCCAAATTATTTGTGGAAATTTCACCCACTGCGGATGTTTTTGTAGAGGAAATCTAAAATATTGCAAAGAAAATGCAGCCTGGGAAGCTGAAACACTAGTGATGTGCGGATTGATACTGAAATATCGATACCTCCGATACTAAAATTGATTCTCATATCAAAATATTGATACTTTTGATACTTCACTCATTTGAGGTAATGCACACCATTAACAAAAATACAGTGGAAAGAAACTAAACTAGTCAGATTTTGTGTAAATTCTTTGTTTGGTGGGAACTACTTTTCCTTCCGCCTGGGTAAACGCGTCAGTCAGGAGGACACAATGGCGATAAACTGAGCGATGTGTTTGGCTATTTCAGCTCCACAAACCTCACGGTTTGAGATGTTTGTGGTAAAACAAGAAGGCGCCGCAGCAGCACAACAAACCGAACAAAACACTTCGGGTTAAACCACAACGCAGAATATGTTGCGTTCATGAACAGCTGATGACACCGGGAAAATATTTTATCGATAAAATATGTTAGTATTTACAATCAGTCGAACTTGCTTTGACTGTTAAATTAAAAAAAAAAAAAAATGTCAGTACCTACATTTTGATTCAATGTTTTTTTCTGGCAATATCAATTTGAGTCACTTGGTATGATTAAAAAAAAAAGCAACACTTTTTAAAGATTTGCCAGACACATTAGCTGGATTTGCACAAAGTATCAGTGTTGGGGCGCCAAGACGGTTTCCACTGTGCGTAATAACGCATATTAAGGTATATTTGTTGTTTCAACTATTAAAATAGGCAGTTATAAGCATTTTTTTTTTTTTTTTTTTTTTTAAGGAAGCCTCCAGTATTCATGGATTTAGCTACTGGGGGACCACAGCTCAACCAGATAATGCTACCAATCCCGCCTGCTTGAGGAAGCTTGGTCTCCCTGTCTGTCCTGTTTTGAGCATCACAGCAAAAACAGATACCCAGGAGATGTTTATGAAATTAAGTTCTTTGACTTGACTTAGATTGTCTTTAGGAGTGTGTGTGTGTGTGTGTGTGTGTGTGTGTGTGTGTGTGTGTGTGTGTGTGTGTGTGTGTGTGTGCATTGCACTACAAAAACACAAAGTATTACCAAGTATTTTTGGTCTGGTTTCTGGTGCAAATATCTTGAATACACTTGAAATGAGACAAAACTGACTTCCAAGTAACTTTTCGCCAGATATAGGAGCTCGTTTTAGGTCAATAATTCTTTAATACTGATAAGGAATATTATCAATATAATAATATTGTGGAACAAGACAATTTCTCCCATATTATAGGTTAAAATGTCTTGTCCCCTAGCAGATTATTTCACTTATAACGAGCACTTTTTCATCAATATTAAGGAGTTATTGACCTAAAACAAGCCTGCATCATCCTGTCCAGGGTGTCCCCGCTGCTCCCCCACCGTCTGCTGGGCAGATAAACAGACATTTGATGCAATAGAAGAAGAAACCAAAAGTAAAGCAGTGAAAAAAAAAAAAATAATAATAATAATAACAAAAAAAAAGAAAAAAAAAACCTCAAACAACACGGGATCATCGAGCAGCTTCTGCTTTTGTCCCATCAGGTGATGGAGGGAAAAACTGCATCCATCGAACAACAACAGCGGCTATTGAGCAACAGAAACAGATGATCGCCCAACAGACCGAAATGTTCCACAAACAACACAACAACTTTTCATCCAGAGGAAATCAGTCAATAAGACATTTCCACAGACATATTTCAGCAGATATTCTTCCTCCAAGGTAGATTCATTGCCTGTTTTCTGCTTTGTTTCTAAAACTCTAAATTTCCTCCCGTCTTAACTGGATCCTCTTTCAGCACAATGAACATCTTGTTTGTTCACGGCAGTAAATCACGAACACGTGTCACCTCAGACGGGCCTGGTGTGCAGAACTTGGTGGATTCCGCGGTTCCTCAATCTTTCCTCAAACTGAGCTTTCTAGACGCTGCTTTCACTTTTCCAGCCGACATTCCTTTCCTCCAGCACCAGGCTGCAAATTACACATCGATGCCTGGTTGGTTTTCCTTTAACTCGGTCTGTAAATTCTTCTGATAAGACATCATCTCCCATTTTGACTGAACCGTGCAACTGAAGGGCTTTTTCAGAGCTTTGGGGCTTTTTCTCCTCTGGTTTCTGCTCTAAAACTTGGACAGCGCCTGATCAGTGATAGAGTGCCTGTAAAAAGTATTCACCCCCCCCCCTGGATGTTTTACTGTTTTTATTGCTTTTACAAATCAATCAATCAACAAAATGTAGCTTTTTTTTTTTGACAAAAAATAAAAATAAAAATACCAAAAGACCCTTTAATATCAAAGTGAAAACTGAGTTCTATAAAATAATGACAGTTAAATAAAAATATGTAGCATAAAACAAGTGATTGTATAAATATTCACCCCCTTCAAGTCAGTGTTTAGTATTTGCACCTCTGGCTGCGATCCCAGCAGCGAGTCTGTGTGGACCGGTCTAAACTGTTCCAGCTCTGGGCTTTGACTAGGCCACTCCAGAACCCATCTCTGTGCAGCTCCGGCTGGAAGCTTCGGGTCGTCCTGCTGGATAATAAATGCTCTCTGAAGCCTCCAGGGTTTCTCCATATTCTGCTGCATTCGTTTTACCTTCTACCTTTACAAGCCTTCCAGGACCTGCTGCTGAGAAGCATCCCCACAGCACGATGCTGCCGCCACCATGCTTCACAGTGGGGATGGTGTGTTTGTGTTTGGTGTCCTCCAATCGCAGCGTCTTGTCTGATGGATGAAAAGCTCCATTTTGGTCTCATCAGACCAAAGAACCTTCTTCCTCTTCACCATGGAGTCTCTTCCCGCGTGCCTTTTGGCAAACTCGAGTCCAGCCTCGATCCGAGTCTTCTTCAGCGGTGGTTTTCTCATCGCCGCTCTCCCATAAAGCTCTGACTGGTGAAGAACCAACGCTTGTTGTCTGCAGAGCCTCTCCCATCTCAGCTGCTGCAGCTCGCGGCTCCTCCGGCGTCGTCATGGTAACCTGGCGTCCTCTCTCACCAGTCTCCTCCTTCACGGCCTCTCGGGTTGTGAGGACGGCCCGATCCAGGCGGGTTTGGACACGGACCGTGTTCCTTCCGCGTCTCGATGGCGGATTTATCTGAACTCCGGGGATGATCGGCGCCTCAGAGATCTTTTTCTATCCTTCCCCTGACTGATACTTTTCAGCAACCTTCTCTCTGATTGGTTGGAGCGTTCTTTGGTCTTCATGCTGTAATGGTGGCCAGGAGAACCGACGAACCGGTGAGTGGACCTTCCAGACACAGCAGTCTTGATGCTACAATCACCAGAAACACTCTCTGCTCTCAGGTGATCTCCATTCCTCTCACTGTGAGACGACTGGCACCAACTGGCCGGACCTCTGCTGACCCAGTCACTTTAAAGGGGGGGTGAATATTTATGCAGTCACTGATTTTATCTAACATATTTTTATTTAATTGTCATTATTTCGTAGAAATCAGTTTTCACTTTGACATTAAAGTGTTTTTTGGTAAAAATTTTGCTGTCAAAAAAAGACAGATTTTGTTAATCATGACTTATTTGTAAAAGCAATAAAAAGGGTAAAAACATCCAAGGGGGTGAATACTTTTTATACGCACTGCAATAAAGATACTGTGGAAAATGCAAACATGAAATGAAATTGCAAGAATTTCCTGTTTTCTCTCCTCAGCTTCACTTTTTTTTTTTTTTTTTTTTAAATATTTATCCGTTCCTGTATTTCAGGCTGCAACGAACTCCAAAACCAAAAGTGGCTTTTGATTTGATTTGATTTTGATTTTTAATATTCCGGCATTGAGGACACCAAGCCATGCATCATTCCAGGTGTTACTTTATCGCATCATTCATACTAATACGTAATGCTCAAATTTCATTCTTTAACAGTTAATCTGCATCTCACAGGTCAACAAAATGACACTTAATGTATTTCATGCAGCACTCTCTCACGTCTGCATGCGTTTATTTAAAGATATAACACACAATTTTAAATTATTTTTCTAAAATCTTTGTTTTTCCCTCCCTCTGGTTTGTAATTGATGGGAAAATACATCAAATGTAAGTGTTTCCAGGTGGCTGGAAGTGGAAAAATGTTTAAAAGTTATCAGTCAGGAGAAGAGTACGAACAAATGACCAAAGTGTTAAATCAACCGTGGTGCAGCGGAGACACAAGCAAGAACTGGACGTCCCTCAAAAATGGCTGGAAAGACAAAAAGAAAACTGTCTCCCAGAATCATGTTAGAAAATCTTTTTGGACTTTTTTTAAAAAAAACAACAACAAAAAACAAAACAAAACACTGCAAATCATCAAAGAAACACCACTCCAATAGTGAAGCATGGCAGTGGCAGCATCATGGGTGGAGTGAATAATGAACATCCTTAAATACTGATTAAATTTGACGCAAAACCTCCAGACCTCTGCTAGAAAACTGAAGAGGAACTTCATCAGCAACAAAGACAACTCAGTGGAGTGATCTGAAGGAGATGCCTTCACGATCTAACGGATCGGGAGAGAATTTGCAAAGAAGAAAGGGTAAATGTTTTGGTCAAGATGTGCCACGCTGAAGGACTCTTACCCGGGAAGACTGAAATAATAATTAGCTTACATTCATGCAACCACGTTATTCTAGTATTTTAAACTTCTGGGCTGCAGAGGTAAAGAGTCCAGGAGTGAAAGGTCAAAAGTTGATCCGAGGCCAGAAGGTTCGGGGTCTCCTCCGAGTCTGGACGTTACCCTTAAAGGGCCAGTATTTTATGTTTTCCAGCCACATAGAATCATTTTCAAGCAGTCAAGTAACTTTGTTACCTTCAATTATAAAAATGCTGCATATATCAGATAAGACATAAAAGAAATTTGATTTTGTAATTTAACGCCTTGAAATTGGGCCTCTGTCTCTTTAAGAAAGTTCTGCTCCTTCTGAAACTCCGCCTTCAGGAAGTCATCACAACAGCGCTTTTAAAAATGTTTTTTACCAGCGCTTCGCTTGAGGAGTAGCTCGTATAATGAGCTCAGCAGGTGCGCAGCTCCACCTGGTGAGAATTGCTGCTGGCTAGTCTGGAAGGGCAGAATGGGGAAGTCGCAGGGGAGGGGAGCTCTGTGTAGCAGGAAGCTCGGAAGCTTGGAAACTGCAGCTCTGAGGAGGAGCACAGCTGATTGGTTGCCATGGGATATTAAAAGATTTCTCAGCCCAGCGTGAAAGAGTCAAAACAACACTCCAGGTATGTTTTTGATGAAGGAATAACATCAAAACATGAAGCAAAGCTCAAAAAAGTTGATTTTACACAATACTGCCCCTTTATGGCAAAGACTTGAAAAAGCCATTTCAGTTCAGTCACACATACGCTCCAGTTGATCCGAGTTTTCAACCAGTGCATCCAGTTCTGTTCAGCATTCAAAGTAGTTTAAAAAGTTTCTGTCTAAGAAAACCCAGCGGATCGCATCGAGTCGCCGCATTCGCTCCTCCTGGACGTAGCGACAGTAGAAAATCGCTTGCGTTGTGACGATGACGTTACAGCAATCCCTCATACCGAGCATGCATGTAACGACAGTGGAGAGGAAATACTCGCCTATAACAGGAAGAAACCTCCAACAGAACCAGAACCTGGCTCAGTACAAGTGGCCATCTGCCACGACCGACTGGGGGTTTGAGAAGTCAGAGCAGAGACACACAGAGAAACAGAAGAAATGTTTCCATTAACCTTGAAATTGTGCAAATTGAAGTTCCGAAAAATAAATTTGCTTAATGGAAGTGTGTCATTTTTGAAAAAAAAAAATCTCCTTTTTCCAGAAAAAGTTTTGCCGCTAGGATGAGGTGTTTTTTGGCCGTATCGGAATTGGTTTATTTCGCAAAACTGCAACGGAAACGCTTTTTTTTTTGTTTGTTTGTTTTTTTGTTTTTTTTTTGGCATCACACGAGTGACATGATCAACAACCGGATGTCGCCGCTGCCGCAAAGCACGAAGAAGACGACAACAGGAAGTAGTTGGAGGATCATGGCGCGGCGTGTTTTTAATGACCTATCGTGTGAACAAGCTTATTCATCTGTGATTTTAATTAAATTTCTTACTTAATGGAAACACCGCAATTGTGAAATTGTGTTTTCGACATTAGCAGAAAATCGATAAAGATTAGCGCAGCTTTGTAATGGAAACGCAGCTAATATCTCAGCCGGTGCCCTCCTCCAGGGAGGCATCACAGCCAAACAGAACGGCAGACCAGGTGTCGCTTCTATGGAGAGAATAAACCCCCATAAAACAATTAACAGATGAAATAACAGCAAATAATGGAAACTGGAGAGTAGCAGAAGAAGAAAGTGAGAAAAAGTGGTCAGTTTGTCCTCCAGAAGCTTAAGCCTATGGCAGCATAGCTACAGAAACAGCTCAGGATAACCTCAGCCAGTTTAACCATAAGCTTTATCAAAATGGAAAGTTTTAAGGCTGGTCTTAAAAGTAGACGGGGTGTCTGCCTCACGGACTAAAACTGGGAGGTGATAACTAAAGGATCCACGTCCCATTCTACTTCTAGAAAGCTCATTATTTTATTCAAATTGATCTTAAAACAAAAAACAGGAACCAAACAAGGGGAAGCGCTGATGTGAAGCTCCACAGACAACAGCCTGTAAGATGAAGCGGCCACAGGAAAGCTGCCTGGGCTGAAGCAGGTCCAGACTCAGAAACATTTAATAAAAGGGAGAAGCCTGGAAGCTACCTCCGTTCTGCTGCAGGAACCGACAGACTCGACCCTCTGAGCAGCGCTTTCAGTGCAGCATCTGCTATGGCCGAAAAGGTTTTGAAGCGGCATATGCTGCAGAAAGCACGTATGCAAACGTACACATCTGCACAGCCTCACCTGACTGCAATCCAGAGAAACCTTCTGAGACATCTCCTCAGAGCTTCACGCCTGACATCATAGCTGAATCTTTGTTTTCAGGTCAAAAGGAAAGTCCGGAGTGAGCCCTGATCCGGTTACGCCGCGTGACAGCAGGGTGATCTTTTGTCAATACGACACTTCATCCATCACGTAAGGGGAATGTCCTCCTATCAGCAGGAGTATTTCAGGGGCATTCTACTTTTCTCTTTCCACAGGTGCATCCCGTCAAAGGTATTCGTCAGCAAAAGGCCTCTGCAGACATGGAGATCTTTGTCTTTGGTTTTATGGGAAACTGAATCAGAAGCAAAACTACAAAAATAGACTAGAATCAGGAAAAAGAAGGGAAAAACACAAGGAGAAAACCTGATTACTGCTCATACCACAATTTGACTTGTTCAGACTTTGACTAGGACACTCCAAAACACAGCAAAAACACAAAATCTTACCAAGTAATTTTGGTCTAGTTTCTGGTACACTTGAAATAACACAAAACCAGCTTAAAAGTAACTTTTCAGCTAGATATAGGAGCTTGTTTTTGGTCAATAACCCCTTAATATTGATGAAAAAGTATTCGTTCCACTGACACATTTCTTTTCATTTATAACAAAACATTCTTCCCATGTTATAAGTGAAACAATCTGCAAGTGGAACGAGTATGTTTTAATCAGTATTAAGGAGTTATTGAACTAAAAGAAGCTCTTATATCTCACTGAAAAGCAACTTGCAAGCTGGTTTAGTCTCACTTCAAGTGCACTAAGATATTTGGTAAGATATTGTGTTTTTACAGTGTAAACGACATCGTGGAGGAGCACCGTTGTGATGACGTGCTGAAGGAAAAGTGTCGGAGAGGATAAGAGGCTCTTAAAGATCCAGAGGCCAATTTCAAGGCATCAGATACGGCTTTGAGTCAAATTTCTTTTAAGTTATTTTTGATACATACAGCATTTTCATAACAACTGAAGGCAACATAGTTATTTGATTGTGTTATAAAACGATTCTATGTGCCTGGAAAACACTTAGCACCCCCCCCAAGCCCCCTTTAAGCAAATCAGTTTGAAATGACAGTTAAAAGAAGCAGTTCTAAAAATAGAAGACATAAGATTTCGTGTTTATTAATAACTTCACTTGTGATGATTTTCATGTGTATTTGTGAGATAATTTTGATGATTTAATGATTTTCACGTACACCTCATCGATGTTTTTATGATGCGAAGCACTTTGCCCTGCCTTGCTGCTGGAATGTGCTGTACAGATAAACTTGACTTGACTTGTTTCTGCACAGTGAGTCAAGAGCAAATCTTTTATAATGAGTTATTGATAGGGGCATGGCAGGGCGGGGCGGTGCTTGTTGCAGTCTAAACGACTCCAGCCGCTTTCTTTCTTCCCTCAGCAGGGTAAACTACCTGCGCCTATATTTAGACTATAACAAGCAGATCAACACAGCTTTATATCGTGCGTTCCCCTTTAGCGGGACTCGAATTTCGGCTCGGGGTCGGGTTGTAAAGCTAAACTCTAATCTGACCTCTGAACTCCCCCGTGGAAGCCGTATTTGCATAGTTTCGTTACTGAATCATGACCTCTGACCTTTACGGAGGCAAGTGAGGCCTGCAGAGCCTTAGATGCTGTTATGTGGGTTCTTCTGTGACCCTTCTGTGTTGCTTTTTTAATCCTACTTCATGTCGTCACGCAGGTTCTGTTGAAGTGATTTCGAACTTTTCCAGCTTCCGCTCTTTGATTTTTAACAGTTGGACAGTGATGACGTAATTGTTTGATGTTCGTGGTCATAAATGTCTGAGTGTGAATTTAGGAGGTAGGTTTAGGTTTAAGCTGCAGCCATGACATGCTTCGCCTCCGCCAGGGACGGGAGGGTCTCTTGGCCTGCATGAGGTCCGGATGGATCGAGAGATGGAGAAACGGATCAGCGCTTCAGCTGCAGTAAGGAGGGTGTTGCGATTGTCTCTGAAGAAGGTGGTGCTGAAAAGTGAAGTTGCACCTGCAGACCTGAGACATGGATCGCCACCGGAGGAAATTAGCCTCCTGTGTGAAGTAACTAGTCTAGACTAGTCTGGTTCTGGTCTGCTCTGCATCCCCAGAACCAGAACCAAACATGGAGAAGCAGCCTTCAGTTTTTATGCTCCGCTAATCTGGAACAAACTTCCAGAAAACTGCAAAACAGCCGAAACACTGAGTTCCTTTCATTCAAGGCTGAAAACCCACCTGTTCAGAGCTGCCTTTGGTTAGCAGTCTGGACCATAAATCTGCAAACAGATCCGGGTAAGATCAGCTCGGTTCTCCAAAGGGTGGGGGTTTGAGTATAAATCAGTTAAATAAAGTAAGTGGATCATTGATCAATGTTTTTGCCGATGATTTTCACGTGTATTTGCTAGATAATTTTGATAATTTCGACGATTCTGCTGTATATTTAATTGATGTTTTTATGATGTGAAGCACTTTGAACTGCCTTGCTGCTGAAATGTGCTGCACAAATAAACTTGACTTGACGAGATGCTGCCTTAGAGATAATGAGAGGAACTCCATCATCTGGGAGAGCCTGTAAGGCCAGGGGTGTCCAGACTTTTTGTCACATGGGCCAAAATCATCAAATAAAAAGTACTCGCAGGTCAAAACATATAACTTTCTTAAGAGCTTACACTGCAAAAATAAATAAATAATTTTTACCTGCTCAACAAATAAACTAAGCATTCAACATTTTAATATAAACAAACTAGTCAAATTTTGAAGGAACAAGATATTTAGATCAATGTTGAGCCAAAACCTGGAGTTTTGCATGTTTGCATCATTAAAAGAAAGGCATCCAGTTTGCAAATTCAGCACGATACCGGGATTTGGGGCCACCCTTCCTCTGAAAACACCTGCTGTATTTGGTCAAGTTTAATAAATTAATTAAATGCAGATTTGGGTACTTTAAATTCTGCTTTAAAGTAAAAGTCACTGGATAAATGTGGTCAGATTTACTATGAAATGAAAAAGAAAATGCAAAAAGGCTGGTTATTAAAAGATGCATATTCTGTGTTGTACCGAACTTATTTCATCTCATAATTTTGTCCGATTAAAAAGTACAATAATCACCTTCTTGAATTACAATTGGGGGCCAGGGGCTGCATTTGGACACCCCTGCTGTAGGTGGTCTGAGAGTTCATGCCTATCCCTATTTGAGTTGTTTTTTTTTTTTTTTTTTTTTTTTTTTAATCATTTTCACATTGACTTGTCTAAGAGTTGCTGTTCTTGATCTTGATTTCAATCTGAAAAAAGAAAAGCAGAAAGAGGGGAGATGACCCGACAAAGGACCACAGATCTGGACCCCAAACCTTCACTTGCTCGTCTTTATTTGAGAACTTGCAGGTTTTGGCTTAAGAATAAATCATCAAGGTGTAATTTTGGCAGTGATTGGTTGAAACACGAAACCAAACAATCAGTTGATAGAAATTTACCGATCGTTGATTGGATTAAGAAAAGTGTGTCATGATGATGAAACTAAAATTAGATCAATTGCCACACAGCACCAACATGTTTGATCGCGCCTTATTTACATCCTCATCGTTATTGTGATGAGCATGCTGTTCATTTTATTACATCGTCTGCTTCGTAGTAATCAATTATTATTAATGTGGACGTTCAACCGTCACCAGTTTACTACGATTGCCTGCTTGTATAAACTTGTTTTTGTCTGGTGAAATGAGCAACATAAAAAGGGGAAGTAAAGGAAAACCAAGCAGGATCAGAGGAGCAGAGCCTGCTGCTGGCAGAGCTCCATCAATTTTTTGGGAGAATATATCTCTTTTCTGTCGGTCTTTCCACCATCTTCCCTGCTTAACCCTCCTGGAGTCCCAAGAGGGGTCGATGCAACCCCCCGCATGTGCTTTTACGAGTTTTACTTATTTATTTGTGGTGAATCAGGCTGTTTTCATACCTGATAGTCCGGTAGATTTGGTTCAATTTGGGACCAAAATTGCAATATTTGTTACATTTTCAGCTGCTGCGGTTCTCTTTCTCGTTTGATGCAGTTCCCCACCTCACCTGCGGGGGCAGGTGCACCAAGAACCACTGGAGGAAACGACATGAAAACTTCTGAAGAAGACACCGAGCGCAACTTCCTTCTTTAGAAATGTAAACCAAAATGGAGTCGGGTCAAATTTTAGCGATTGTAGGATTCCTCTTTTGTCTTTGGTGAAAGATCACAAGACATTTCTCCCACTTGCGTGTTTGTTTTGGTTCGTTAAGTTTATTTGTACAGCACATTTCAGCAGCAAGGCAGTTCTAAGAGCTTCACTCATAAAAACATCAATCAAGTGAACAGCAAAATCGTCGAGCGAAATGGTTGTGTTTACCCAGAATGCCCTGCGCTGGAGTCCACTTCCTGCTTTTGGAGCGGTCTCCGGTCCGCTTGGAGTTCACATATGCATTCAAACCGCACCAGAGTTCTCTTCAACCAAACCGAGGCCTTTAGCAGTTTTTAGTTTGTTTTTTTTTTTTTTTTTTAGCTAAAAGTTGCTAAAGGCAGTTTTTAGCTCAGAGTTTGATTACAAGTTCACACTTCCCCAAAGGAACCGGACTTTCCACGCAAACGAACTCGAGTTCGATTAAAGCGGACCAAACAGGGCTGGTGTGAACGCAGCTGAACTTTTATCTCGCCAACCATGTTGGTCTCAAGACTTGCTGGCTCAAACCCAGGCTGTTCCAAGTCTCTGGGTGAAGACATGCTTGCCCAAGTTTGGAACACAAAGCAGAACGAGTTGGTTTATACTTGTTAGTCTTGACATGGAATCAGCTGTTTTTAACTTACAGCAGGACCTACTGTTTAGAGTACGATCCAGCCCGGACTAGCTGTGTCTTGGCTTTGGACTATTCTTTCAAATGCTGCAACTCTAACTGGGTCAGATTAGCGTGCCGTATCTTAAAGCTGCAGTATGTAGCTTTTGTTAAAATTATCATGATGTGACAGTATAATATAACACAGATAGTCTGTGAAAAAAATCAAGCTCCTCTGCCTTTTCCCAGTGCTCCCAGTACTGACCGCAGAAATACACCGCTCAGTCAGAAACAACCAATCAGACTCAGGAGGAGGGTCTTAGCGCTGTCAATCACCCTCATGTAGGCGCAGCTAAAAGACTCCCCCTGCTCTCTGCTCCGCTGCAGCTGGTTCACCACAACGTAGCCTGATGCTAATGCTAAGGCTAGTTAGCATGGCCGCCGATAACGGCGGATAAACAGTTTTCCTGGAACGGTGAGTTGTTTCTCCACCATTAGCACATTTAGCAGCGCGTACGCCAGGGTGACTGACAGCGCTAAGCCCCTCCTCCTGGCCCTGATTGGTTGTTTCAGGTCGGGAGCAGAGCATCTCTTTAGACGGCAATAGCAGCTCAGGGAGGAGGTGGAGGAGCTCCATGATGTCATAGTGACAGTTTTAACAAATATACAATAAAGGTATTTTTGTAAAAGTCACATACTGCTGAAATGTCAGCCGTCACAAATTTAAATACAAAATGTGGATGTAAATCGTGCTTGTCAAAGGAGTCAGTGTTGTAAACGGAGTAAATAAAGAGTGACACTTCAGCTATAGGACACATGCAAATGCCAGATAAAAATAGTTAATTTTTAGGACCAGGCTTTCCTTTCAGTTCTGCCCCACATGTTGGAGTGATGCAACAGCGGAGTGCCTCAGGAACCCAGACTTGTTTACTACAGTGTGGGCCTGTCCTTCCTCTTTATGGCTAAGCTCTGACATAGTTCACAAACCAAAATAACAGCACAGCTCTGGTCATGACGTTTGTCCAGAGCATCCTGGATGTCTGGAGGTCTGAGTTTAAGTCATCAATTTGTATGTTTTGGAGATGCTTCATATTAGGACGTGTCTGGAAACATCCAGACAGTAAATGTCGACATGTAGTTTATCTCCATAACCAAAATAAAGCTTTTTTTCTGCACTTTAGTTCAAACAAACAGGCCAAAGATGTTTCAGTAAGAGAAGTTTAAACATGATCTTCGTCTTAAAACCAGACTCCAGCGCCATTTCTACCAAAAAAGTCCGTTTCTGCAGACTCTTATAGATAAAATTTCCTCCTGTACGTCACCACACAGCAGGCAAACAGTAAACTAACAACACCCGCAACTGCGTCTAAATTATTGCTCTAAACCTCACTTCTGGCTGACTTTGAAAGCTGCTTCCTCTGTGTTAGCTCAGTTCTATCAGTCTATATCAAGAACCATAAGTCTAACTTTTACAAGTGTGTGCAAAATAATGGCAAAGTGTTTAAAAAAGGGAGTAAAGCTCAAGAGAAAACAATGAAAAATTAGTATTAGGCTGTTCAGCAACAGCAGTGTCAGCATTTTTCTTTACAGTCTCCAACATTTACTGTAAGTCAAGTCAAGTTAAGTCAAGTTTATTTGTATCGCACATTTCAGCAGCAAGGCAGTTCAAAGTGCTTCACATCATAAAAAACATAAATCAAGTGTACGTCAAATCATCGAGCAAATATAGTTCAATGTTCTACTTACTACTAATCAAAGGCAGCTCTAAACAGGTGGGTTTTTAGCCTTGATTTAAAGGAACTCAGTGTTTCAGCTGTTTTGCAGTTTTCTGGAAGTTTGTTCCAGATTAGAGGTGCATAAAAACTGAAAGCTGCTTCTCCGTGTTTGGTTCTGGTTTTGGGGATGTAGAGCAGACCAAAACCAGAAGACCTGAGTGGTCTGGAAGGTTGATACAGTGACAACAGGTCTTTAATGTATTTTGGTGCGAAGCCATTCAGTGATTTATAAACTAACAGAAGTATTTTAAAGTCTATTCTCTGAGCTCCAGGGAGCCAGTGGAAGGACTTTAGAACTGGGGTCATGTGCTCTATCTTCCTGGTTTTAGTGGGAACGTGAGCAGCAGCGTTCTGGATCAGTAGCTGCTGACTGACTGATTTTTTTTTTTTTTTTAATTTTTAGGCAGACCCGTGATGACACTGCTGCAGTAATCAATGCGACTAAAGATGCATGGATGAGTTTCTCTAGATCTTGTTGAGACATTTAATCCTGGAAATGTTCTTCAGGTGACAGAAGGCTGACTTTGTAACTGTCTTTATGTGTTTCTGAAAGTTCAGGTCTGAGTCCATCACGACACCCAGATTTTGGGCCTTATCACTAGTTTTTAGCTGTGATACCTGAAACTACGGGCTGACTCTAGATCGTTCCTCTTTATCTCCAAAGACAATGATTTCAGTTTTGTTTCTATCGTCCTGGTTTTAGTGAGAATGCGAGAAGCAGCGTTTTGGATCAGCTGCAGGAACTGTAGAAACGGAGACAGTGCTTGAAGATTTACCCTTCCAGTCAACCATGGAGGTTATATTTGGTTGGATAACCACTGCGAACTACAACATATCTGTGTCACGTCTGGCAAAAAAAAACCCTTTGTCTGTAAATATGTTCTACCCAGAACTCCTTAGGTGGCAGTTTTAGTTTCACCTGGTTCAAATGCACTAAAGAAAAGCTACATTATTGCATCTTATGTAATCAAATGTTTATTTTCTTATTTAAAAAAAGGAATTTAAGTATTTGTTTATCTGCCTCTTTTAATGTATTTCTAATATTTTATAAAAAACTTTCTGTGTTGAGGAAGCTAATGGCAGTAGCAGCTCTTTTAGTGGCTTCACCTGGGAGAGAAATGCAACGAAACAGAACATCAGACCAGCTGCAGCTTCTCTAAAGAGTAAAAAACAGAAAGAACATGAAGTTAAAAGTTGAAAGATTGTTCTTAAGCTGGGTTTCAGTTTCGCTTTAGTTTTTTACAACTTCTTACTAACAGGTTTTCATTGATTTCCTTACTTTACTTGTTATAATAAACCTTTTAGCCAGTTCATTTTTACTTAATCTTAGTCTACACTGGTTGCCAGTCTTGCCAAAGTGCGGGGCGGGAGCCGTTTGCGGCCCTTGGAGTAGTTTTGTGTGGCCCCTGGATGCAGTTTGGGAATGGTTAAAGTGATACTCCAGCAATTGGAGCTGATCCAGATGGAGTGTTTTTGTGTTTCTCTTTCAGTGATAAATTTACATCTTAAATAGAAAATTTTAGGTACAAAACAAGTGTTTGTCTTTTATTAGCTGTGCTTTTTTAATGTCATAGTAAGCAGGGCCATAAATCTCAAGTGACTTTTTACTCAAGAACAGACTTTGTCACGCCCAATAAGTAAAACATTAATTAATTAAATACAGTCAAGAGTTTTCAAAGACTGTTCTCATTTTTGTGGCTGGAAATAAACTAAAAATGATATCTTACCAAACAAATTTGGAAACTGTACAACTTTGAGACCATTTTTCAAACCTTTTTCGTTAATAAACATGTTGATTTGTTGCTGAGCAGGTAAAAAGAAAAGAATTCACAGCAAAATTATTTTGCGTTTTTTACTGAAAAATATAAAAATAAATTGTGGCCCCTGAGTGCTTTCGACTTGGCGATTTTGGCCCACGGTCCATCTAACCGAATGGTAGTTCTCGGTTTTCTTCTACCTCTTTCTGGTTCTGGTTTCCGTTTTAAAACATCATGGATCATAAATTTTGGCACTTCTTCATCTGTTTTCTTTTAATCAAAGGATGCTGTTCTGCTGATCAAGATGTGGAGCAACCCATTTTCAGTCATAATTTCAGAGAAATGCACGATAACCAGCATGTACGGCCGATTCTTTGAGTCAAGAATTGGTGGCATGAGTGTTGGACCTCTTGGTTTTCTATTACTCTGCTCCACCTGTTTCTTGTTCGAACTGCGTTTATCATAAACCCAAGTGTAAATTTAGTCTTCAAAACAGATTTTTTATGACGACATAGAACTTTTTTTTTTTTTTTTTTTTTTTTTTTTTAAGTCATGCAGAAACAAATACGTTTACTGTTAAGGACCGCAGAGCTTTAGTTGGGAACTGTGGGTCACTTCCTGAATGCAAACGTCTCAAAACAGAATTATGGGCAGAAAAGAGAAGTAAAAATATGCATGTGCTGCAGGGCTTTGAATCATGTGACATTACCTCACCGTAAACAGTGACATCACTGTGCTGTTGCATTTCTAGCGTGGAAAAAAAAAATAGGAAGTGTTTTATATCAGCCTAATTAATATTTTTCATGAGTTATGTAAACATTGTGCTCTTCAAATATCATCTAAAAAGAGGCAGTGAAAGAATTTTAAAAACTCTTCAGTCAAACTAAAACCTGATAATACAAGTCTGGATTATTAGATGATGTAATTCAATCCTAAAAGTCAACAATTAAAACGATTTAAAAAAGGATTTTTAATGCAGAAATTAGGGCCTACTGAAATGTATCTTCATGTACTGTACAGTACTTGGTTGGGGCTCCTTTTGCATGTATTACTGCCAATGAAACAGAGCGATACTAAGGTGATCTAACCAGATATTGGTACTTTTAGCAGTGTGAACAGGTGCTGTGGAAACTTCACCCTTTGCTACCAGCAAAGTGGATTCTGCGCCTCTCCACTCATCCTCCAGACTCTGGGAAAAACTGATCGCCCATCTTAACAGAGGGCTTTGGACCAGCAGCCCAGATAAGATGCTTCTGACCATGTGTTTGGATCAGGAGCATCTTAACACAAGGAGCTGTCGCTCATGTCCTGGATTCTTGAATGAACTTTGCTTCTCAATCCCCACAAGGCTGCCGTTATACCTCACGCAACTTTTTCTGCCCCACTTTTTCCCTCCACTCAATTTTTATTTTACTATGCTTGGAATCCATTTTTAAATCGATTTTATCTCAAATTTGAGAATCGTTAGACACTGAATTGTGGGTTTTCTTTATCTGTCACCTACGATCATGGAAATCGAAAGAAATAAATGCTTGAAATATGAACCGTGTTTCACTTTTTCAATTAAATTACTGAAACTTTATGTCATAGTTGTCGACTTCACGCTTTCAAACCCGTTAAGAACATGTAATTTAGTTAAAGATGGTTTATTATGGGAAAGAAGCTGCTGAGCAAGATAGTTCCTGGTTGCTATGGTGATTCCCCTCCTGTTTCGGGGGGGAGGGGGGCAAGGGGGGGTTGGGGCACAGCGCCACTCCTTTTATCAGACAGAAATCCAGACAATTTAAGCCTCAGACAAACATTCACTGTATAAAAACTATAGGTTGTGTAGATTAGCTTCTTGGCATATAGTATCAGAACCTTCTTGTTGCCATACGTGTAAAATTTTATGGGTCTGCAGTGTTTTCTGTAGGAGATATGAGAGGTTAAAGGGAACCTCTGATTGAGTTGGGGAAGAATCGAGTGCTGAAATATAATGGGGGTGAATGAGAGCTTGGGTGTGCGCTCTCTGAACTCTGAGCTGATTTCACAGAAAACTGTAAATGTGACAGCAGTGGGAGACACGCCGAATAAAAGTAGACAGAAATACCTACGTTTTGATGTATAAACTGTACGTGTGGGGAAGAAGCTGGGGGAGTGACAGGAGTTTAAATTAAAAAAAGTTCCTAAATATTTCACATGGTCAGACTCTGGAGTGACATCATCACCAAGCTGAAGGTTCTGTCGGAAAATCTGAAAGAAATCATCAAACTTAATCTGCGATTGTGTAAAAACTACAAAAGGCTTCTAAATGCAAATTTAATCCATCAAAGTCCAACTTTCTGTGAACCGTTTAAACTTTAAATGGTGTTGCTACTGGAAAGCCTGGCTGCGCTATGGAGCTTCAAGCAGGGATACGTCTATTTCACTGCTTCGGCCTAAATCCTATTACTGTCTACGGGAAAAGATGGGCTGATTTCTGCAGATTTCTTGAACACTATACTTCGTATTGCAACCAGAGATTACAGAACTCTGTAATAGAGGCGCGTATTTTAACGTATTTCCCCCCAACAAAATCATGATTCAAATCACACAAAAACACTCCGAACAGTAAGTCTCCTTTAGCGTTTTTTGCATCAGCGCCCGTATTTCAGCTTCAGCTTTCCATCAGCGGGTGGTCACCGCCGCGCTGACTCGAGTTCTGCATTTAGCGAGCTCTTTATGAGTACAATAGTCACCTTTTGTTTAAACATTAAAAAGAGAATCAGCAGAAACCAAAGCCAGTCATTATATGACGACTCTTTTAGACCTCCGGGATGTTTTATCAGTTTATTACATGTGCCAAGAAAAAACAGGAAATTTTCCTCACACCAAACTCAGGGTTTTTTTTTTTTTTTTTTTTTTTTTTTTCTGAATATGGGGGAAGCAACTTTAATCTCAGCAATCAGTAACTGAAGTTTAAGGTTGCTTTTTATGGCACCTGAGTTTCTATGAGGTTCAGAGAAATTCTTTCGATCAAAACATGTGCAAACGCCAGGAGCAACGGCACTGGACGGAGCTTGATTTAAACCTGGTTTGATCTAAAAAAAAAAAAAAAAAAAAAAAAAAAAAGTGTTTGCTGATAAGTGAGGAGTCAAACATATCCGATGTGTTTATGAAATTCACTTCAAAAGATCATAAAGTGATTAAAAATAAATGTATGTGCATCAGGAGGTTGAGAAAGGCTTTTAAGCTTAGGAACACTGTAGCACGGTGGTGGCTGCATCATGCTCGGTCCACTTAAACACTGCAGTTGTGTTGAAAGTAACAGCAGATGGAGTGGGAAGTAAAGTTGACGTTTCGGCTCAGCTCTTTCTTCACAACAGACCAGAGCAGCAGCCGCTTTACTGCAGACAAAGAAGAAGAAATTTTACTTCCACATCGCAAATATTCACTAGTCGGTGTCGCAGAGGGAATCTCAGTCCGCGAGGTGATTTGCTTAAAACGTGTCCATCGGCATCAGCCAATTTGAACTACGGTCGGGGGTCGGGGGGCCACACGAGCTCGTGAGATGGTTGAAACTGACAGTTCTGCGTTTTCCTCCAAATGTGACAATGATCATTATGGATTAATAAATCCCAGTTTCGCGAAAACGGGACATTTCTCCAAATACGAAGGCATTTCTCGCCGTCTGCCTCTGTTGTAGTGTCCTTGGGCAAGGCATTTCTCCTGCTGGTGGTGCCGACTGAATGGCAGCTTCGCTTCTGTTAGACGGCCCCAGATATTCATTCGCCTGTGAATGGATGAAAGTGCGTCACAAACCAGGGGATTTACCATCTTTAGACTAACGGCTTCTTCCTAGCAGAGCGGCCTTTCAGCCCACGTCTGTACAGAACTTGTTTCACTGTGGAAACTGTGTTTTGTTTCGGTTCCGTTGCCGATTCGCACCGGAACCCGCCACCTTCCAGAACTTTCTAACGGCTGGACATTTTCACCCTCGTATAATTATCCGAACAAGACGTACGAGGGACCTTCAGGCATCCAAACCAGCACCGCAAAAACACCAAATACCACCAAGTATTTCTGGTCTAGTTTCCAGTGCAAATACCTTGAATACACATGAAATAAGACAAAACTTACAAGTAACTTGTCAGGCACGATATAGGAGCTTGTTTTACGTCAATAATTCCTTAATATTGATGAAAAAGTACTAGAAAGTAGAAAAATACTTGACAAGATTGTGTTTTTTGCAGTGAGACTGATCAAGATCCACAACCCTCTTCCTGATTTTTAAGGTGTGCCTCTATTTAATTTATGTTTTAAATGAACCAATCAGAAGCTTAGCAGGGCATATCATCCTCTGGGCTTCAGTTAACCATCTCTGCTCTGAAGAAAGCAATAATATAGTTTTATGCAGTTTATATAAACATCTGGCTGTGTAATAAGGAGGCAACGACAACAGGAATCACTCGGAGAGCTTCTGTTTATTAAAATAGTTTATTTAGAAGTCTTTTTGTCACAAAAGCGAGACGTTTTGTCTCCAGACGTCCTTGTTTCGCCTGCTGGACTGCAACGAAAAGTGTGACACGAATGAAATAAAACACTGGTTCGTCACTGAAGAGTCGAGAAGAAGAAAATGAAAAGTAGATTATAAAAAAAAACAAAACAAAACAAAAAAACAAAAACCGCAAAATAAAAACAATGCTTCACATCCTTCTGATCTTTATTCATACACAGGAAGTCAAGCTGCTGCTTCTGTACAACATGTGAAGGTAAAACCTGCTGCGAACGGCGGGAGGAGGCTCCCGGCAAACTGAAGAAAAACTAAACAGGACGACGAAGAGGAGCAGAGACCAGGCGGAGGAGAGGAGTCCGCGTGAGGAAGATGCTTCCGGTCATCTCCTCCGCTCTCGTACGGCCGAGTCCGGGTTTCGTCCCGCTGGCGGGCCCCACCCAGGACGCAGGTCCAGCGGAGATCCGGGTGGGAGAAAGGGGGGAGGGGGGGAGAAAACACTCCACCTGCGTGACGCCGACGCTCATTTGGCGGGGATCTTCGCTCGTTTCCGGGCGATGGCGTCCTCCACGGCCTTCAGCTGCTTCAGCAGCTCCTCGCGGCGCGACAGCGTGTTGCTGGCTTTGCCGGAGCCCGACCCGGACGCTGAGCCGGCGCCGGGGGCCGGGCCGGCCGGCTTGCTGGAGGGCGCAGCCGGGCCTTTCCCGGACGACTTCGGCGGAGGAGACAGAGGGCGTTTTCTGAAAAAGAAAGAGGCCAGAGGTGAAGTTTCACTCAGCTGCTTTTGTGCTGATTGTTAGAGGATGTGACTCAGAAAAAGCAGAAACAACGAGAGTAAAAAAGCTGCTGAAGTCAGAAGAGGAGTATCGCTCACTCCTATTTCTAATGTTTACATCAGCTCGAGCTTTTTATAGAAGCTGATCTCCCATTTCTGGAGCTTTGCGGATGAGAAACTCGCCACCTCTCATTTAAGCCTTTTTATACAATATCAGAAATACATCAAAAGATGCAAACAAATATTTCCTTTTTTAAAATAAACATTTTATTTCCCAACATCTTATCCCTTCAGTGAACGCTTGATCATTTGTAGCAAAGGATGCATCTGCAGCTAAAAAGCACTTGCAACGGATCTGTTGATCATTTCTGGATTACCCAGTTAATAGCAATAACAAAAGGCGCTGAATAAGAGATTTTATCTGCAGAATTTGAACCAGATGAAGCTAAAAACGCCATTTGAGGAGTTCTGGGTCGAACATATTAATTAATAAAGGGTTTTTGTTTCCATCTTAAATGCAAAATGTTTGTTTTTAGTACGGTTTTGGCTTAATTTCTGCTCTGAATGTTGTTCATTCAGCAAAACGGCCTTTTTTTTTGTTTTGTTTTTTTTTTTTTTTTTTGGAGTCCGTATTCTCCAGCTCACGATCAGTTCAATAATCGATTCATCACGATTTAATCCGACGAATCGTTTCAGCCCTAAACGCTTTCGAAATTTGAAAAACTACTAGTAATAATTTCTATATATAAACTACACAGAAAGTAAGTCCCTGCTCTATTTAGGTGCAACTTCAACTGAACAAAAAAAACAACAACAACAACAAAATCCACATCTATTAAAGATGAAGCTGAAACGAAAAGAGCTGCAGGTGGAAAACTAAGTGCACCCTTGCATTTTCAGAATGAAAGATGACCAACGTAGAGCTGGGTAATAAATCAATAATATCGCAATAAACACACGATCAGTATCAACAGTAAATAATGCGGCTCTGATCCAGCACCGCACAGCATTCTGGGGGATGTAGGCAGAGGAAAGGCTTTAGCTGCTCAACCTGTCACAGCTACTAGCTCAGCTCGCTCGCTCTTTGGTTACCAAGATGCAGTTGATCCTTGTTATCAAAAATTTAGTATTTTAAGGGTATATTTTTTCAGTATTTAGCATAACTTTAGCAGATTAAATTATTATAAATTATTCTTTGTATTTTTTCACAACTTTTGTGAAAATGTTTTCAAAATTTATTGTTATATTACATTTTTTAATGGTATTTATAGTTTTATACATTTGTTATACAATTTGGTATTCACTTAGTATATATTTAACATTTTTAGTATAACTTTTTAATTTATTTTTTTTTGTGTATTTTCAGGATTTTAATTTCGTTTTTTTTATTTTTTAATATTTTTCAGGATATTTGTTAGACTATGTTTCAGTATTTTGTTTTCTTTTCCACGTTTTAGTATTTTTCTTTTAGTTTTAAATTTTCTTGAATAGTTTTGATATTTGTGAGGCTTTTGTTAATGTTAGCGTTGGCTTTCCCCAGATATTTAACTTCTTGTGTCACTCCTTTTGCATCTTAAAAGAGAAATTTTAACTCCTACTGATCAATCATTGCTCTGATGTCTCATGACTCGCTGCAGATAAACCGCAGGAGAATGTAAACACCCGTCTTGATCATTAAGTGAAACAAATCTCAGAATAGAAATCTGGGCGTTGTCTGTTGCCATGGCAACCACACAATGACATACAAGTTGAGCTGCCCCTTGGCCACAGATAGACTTCAGCTGCTTTTGACCCAACAGACGCCGCCCAGTCACATGCGCAGGGAAGGAAACTCCCTGACGGACACGTCGTCCGAGTCACGACGGCAAGCCAGAAGTTCTAACCGAGCTCTGCAGACGGGTCGATCTGGACTGCGACTTTGTTTTTGTGCGACTGAAAGCGGATCCGACAACGCCCGCGGGTCCTCGCGTGGAGAGATGGCGTTTTGCTTCTCCGTACCGACCAGAATACGGGGCCGAAGAAACCGTAGCCCGGAGGGTTCCTGCAGGCAGGGCCGGATTTAGGGGGATGAGGGCCCAGGGGCAAGGACAGTTTTGGTGCCCTCTCCAAAACACACAAAAAAAGCTGCCATGACTTTTTATGTGGCCCTCTGGACTCTAGAGAGACACATAAATGGAGCCTTCAGGAAAACAGTTGTGTGCCTAAATAATATTTTATTAATCAAATCAAAACAGGTTTTATCTGTATTCTGCCAAATTTCATTTATGTGAAAAAAGTTTGTTATTTGACTTTACGGACTCCTGAAATGCAGAGACCCCCATTTATTCATATTTTAACAGTTTAAGGGGTTTTATCGATACATTTTCCCACAACTGGCCCTTTGAGTACATTTAATGATCTTGATGTGGCCCAAAATAAAAATCTGTTTGACACCCCTGTACCAGAAGTTCCATATTTTTAAATATTTGAGAATTGTTTACATTAATAAAAACGTAACAATATTGAAACACCACACTGCACATGGGCCTATGAGTTTTTATATAACGTACAATGTTTGTAAAAGATGCATTCATTACAAAAAGATTCTAAATTTTTGCCCCCCCTCCCCAAACATGGTGCCCTGGGCAACTGCCCCTGTAAGACCTTTACAAAGTCAAGCTCAGCCTGCAGGATTCAGTATGTTCAAAATTAAAAAAAACAAACCCAAATGATTCAAATATATACTGCATTTCTTCAGCCGTGGTTTGAACTTCCAGGGTTTTTACACCTTTCTATATTATATGGCAAGCTGGCGACTGGTTTTATCCAACTACTGAAGCCAAACCTCATTAAATAAACTCTTCCCCATAATAAACGAGCAGGTGGTGAATAATGTAACAATGTGAGTGAGTTTAATGACCTAAATATACAATTTTTAAGGTTGCGAGCCCGTTTCTGCTGCAGGGAAAGCCTGAAGATAAAGTCCAGCAGATGAAGCGCATTTATTCCCTGCACGATTGGGTGTGTAGTTTTGCTACAGCTTAATATTTATCTGCAAAAGCAGATAAATATTAATTATTATTTTTTTAGATTAAATGAATGCCACCAGTGGATTTCTGAAAACAAAAAAAAAAAAAACAAACAAAAACGTTAAAAAAACCCCCCAACTTTTATAGAGGAAGTTAAGAACGACTAAATGTAATTTAAGACCAAGTCTGGAGACTCTAGACTGATTTAAGACTTTTTAAGCCCTAAAATCAGTATTTTTTCCCATTCTTGGGAGTTTGCAGAAAACCTGCCGCAAAAATCAAAAAGTTAAATAATGACTAAGCAAACAAATTTAAGACTTGGCTAACTGTAGTTTCAGACCTGATGAAGAGTCCAGGTATTAAACTTTCTCGACCTAATGATATATCCGGTTGTTTGCAGAGCAAAGGTGTTTCAACTCAATTTAAATCAAAAACATGATCCCAAATGAAAACTAAATGCCGTGACTCGCACCATCCAACCATCTTCAAAGAGTCGTCATGAATGGTGAAGGATCTCCAGTAGCAGTCGGTCTTCCAACATATATGAAGAAGCCTCTGACTGAAGACTTTTGCTGTATGACAACCTCATGACTGCCATGACATGCTAACAGCTCAAAGTCCGTGCAGCAGAGACGATAAACCACAGTAACACGTCGTGGATGATTCTATCACTCCTTGGCAAGCGCTGCTAATCCACCTCATTTGCTTTTGCCGCTCCTCTTCAAATCCGTCTGGCCGTATCGTTAGAAAGCCGGGCAGAGAGACGCAGGAGTAGGGGAATTGATTCTTGCCCGTTGTGACTGATTAAAGAGTCACGGCTCACGTATCATTTGAGCTTTTGAGACGCTAACCCGCGGCTCCCGGTTGTAGGAACCTTGTCGCCACGGTTACGCATCTCGACAACTGTCCGAAAGCAAGGAGGTGGGAGCAAAAGAAAAAAAACCCCTGCAACTGCTCAGCAGCAAACGCGCAATGAATGGCTCAGCCGAATACACGACGAACACAACTCTAGAAAAAGAACAGAGCTCCTCCAACACGCTGCCACCGCGACGCGACGCAATTCTAGACACCGAAGTGACGGGAAATGTGCGTTAATGTTTTAGGATACTCGTGAGTATTCCTCAGGTAACTGATGCACGACGAGTTTCGCCTCGATTCCACTCTTGGCAGTGCAAAAAAAAAAAAAAAAATTGGCGAGAGAATGAAAGACTGCAGAGTTTAACTCCTCTGACGGGGAGGGGTTAGTCTCAGCGGCACCTGCAGCCACCGATGCAGCTCCAGAGCCTTTAACGTCACCAGACTCGCAGGACGGGATGCTTTCTGGAGAAGTCACTGCGCTCAGATCTAATAGTCGGCCTTCTCTTTGGTCTGCTGCGCTCGTGATGCAATCCTTTAGCAAACAAACGTCAGATGAACTCATCTCTAAACACTAATGCCTCCTTCCCAGTACAGAACTTTTTCTTCTTCTCTGATGAATCGTCATTTCCTGTGTTTACGAAACTGTTTTCCTCTCAGCTCTCCGGCGGTGAAAAGAATAAACTGATTTTAAAAACAAAAGAAAAGAAAAAAAAAAGGATCTTTTTTAATGCTGGGGCATTCTGCTGCAGGAGTCGGTGAATGTTTGAAGTGCTGCAGTGATGGTGAGATATCTGCGTGCTTCCACTTTTCACAGCATCTTCCTCATTTCTGCTAAAGCAATGCATTTATGTAAACTCCTGCCGTGTTTGGGCTTCGATGGCGGGACGAATCGAGAACAGAAGAAATTCCAGCTGACTGACAAACTTCACCGACACGCTGGAGGATGCACCGACCTGTCTCCCAGTGGGGGGGGCGGGCCGCGGCCCCTGACCTCTGGGCCGCTCCATCTGGGGGGACATCTGGGGTCGGCCGGGGTTCCTTTTATCGCGCCCTGAAAGACATGCAAACCGAAACAACAAACGTTTCTGTGAAGCTTTGAGCCAGAAACAACATCCACCCGCGTGAGGATGGAAATCAGTCGCACAGAGAAGCTGGAATCTGCATCGAGCTTCTCTGCATTTGACAGGATTTTTCTTTTTAGAAACAAAAACAAAAAACAGAAGAAAACCTGCAATCAAACGTCCAGGGACGTTTATGTATTAAACACATCAAAAGACTATTTTCAGAATATAGTTTGACGGAGTTTTATGGGAGCTTGGCAGCGGGGCTGAAGCGATTAATCGCTTACCGATATAATCGTAAACTAATTTAGTAACTGATTAATCATTAACTGGAGTGCACAGACTAAATCCGGCCATCTGCTGGAAGAACAAGTCTCCCAGAGCAGAAATTAAACCAGAACTGGACAAACAAATTTATGCATTTTGGGCGAAAAACCTTCTTTGTCTGTAAATATGTTCAACCCAAAACTCCTCAAATGTGATAGTTTTAGCAAAACCTGGTTTAAATTCTGTAAAGTTCCCCTATGAGGCACGTTTTGGTGTCCAGTTACTAACTGGTTGATTGAAAAACCAGATCAGCCCTGCGCTGCACTGACGTTAAGTGAAGCAGAAAGGGCTTATTGAAGCATTTATTTAGCTGCAGATGCATCCTTTGCTATGCAATTGCATTTTAGACTGTAAAATGTTTATTTTCTTGTTCAGAAAAAGTTTTTGAATTGTTTATTTGCATTTTTTATTACATATTTTTCATATTCTATAAAATAAGCTGAAGTGGTTAAATGAAAAAGCTGCATTCTTTTTCATCCGATTACTCGATTAATCGTCGGAATAATCGACAACTAAAATAATCGTTAGTTGCAGCCCTGCTTATTAGACATCAGATAAAGATAAAAGATGCACGCTTTGATGCATAAATTGGAATAATCTTATAAATCCAACATTTTCTGCTGGTTTAAAACGACTTCCTCTTTTAAAACAGCCTCCCAAGACAAAGTTCAACGTCGCTGAGCATCAGAATCAGCAGCTCGGACCCTGACTGGTCCGTTTTTAACCGTCAGTGCAGCGAGCAACCTCTCTCTAGTTCTCAGCAGGCTCGGCCTCTAAGGATACCATTATCAGAACCAGAATCCAAGAGGAAAAGAAACCAGGAGGTGTTGATCAGATGGTTTAACTAAGTGGGGGCCCAAAATGTCAAGTTCAAAGTACTCCAGGCACCTCAGAACTTTTTGTATTTTTCTTTTTAATTATAAATGCAAAACCATTTTTATTTTTTACCTGTTCAAATATAAACTAAACTCGCCATGTTTTCATGAAATAAGCAAAGCAGTCAGATTTCTGAAGACAAGGGGTCTGTAAACCATTGTAGATTTAAAACAAAAACAAACAGGTTTACATTTCAGTAAAACCAAAACCTGGAAGAATACTTTCGTGTGCACCGTACGTTTCCCCTGTAGGATGTCAAACTGTCTGTGTCTTTTTTGAAAAGCCTGGCATCAGCGGGGAACTGCACCCTAACATAGTTTTTTAAAATTGTGAATTGTGATCGAACAAACAAGGGCCACAAACGGCCCCCGGCCTGCAGTTTGGACACCCCTGCTTTAACTGATCATGTGAGGAATAAAAGCAGGAAAAGTGTTTTCTTCAGGCTGAAGCTGCAGGATTCCAGGTTGGAATCGAGAAGAAGCTGGCGATAAAGTAACGCCGGGTCATCCAGAACTTCAGCGGTTCGGCTGTGGAGGAGGAGGCGGCGGCTTCGGGATGTCCAAGAGGCTCCACCAACACATTTACAGGAGAAATATCCTTCATCGTCCCTCAGATTCAGGTGGGTTTTTTTTTTTTTTTTTGAAAACTTTTACCAAAGCTGGGCTCTCGTTAGCATCAGAACATACAGGTATCTGTTACATCTACAAACGGCTCCTGGAGCAATTCATTGACAGAAATCTAGATTTATATTCTTTTGAAAAAAAAAAAAAAAAAAATGAGAAAAATATATAGAAACAAAAATGCTTTGCCAAACTTTGCTTTTTTTCCCCTCCTCCCTTACCCAGGAAAGTATGTACAAGTACCTTTAAAACAGAAAGTATTATTCTGAACACAGATACTGCTTCGGTACCCTGGTTGTAATCCTCAGAGCAGGCGGCTATCAGGCCGGAGCTCTGCATACATTTTCTTTTTGAAAGATATTAAATCATTTTATCCAATGGGTCTCACCTCTGTCCGGAGACATGGCCATCCTCTTGCTGGCAGGAGAACCGGGCCGGTCCTTGTCTGAAGGAAGGTACCTCTTCCTGCCGCCTCGGTCTCCCTGTTGCTGAGAAACAACCAGACAGGACGACCGTGAAGGCATCGGTCTGAGTTGCGGAGGCGGAAAACAAACATGACTCGATCTTTTCTACAGAACCCGTCTGGTGCTGGCGGGACGAATAAAAGCGCTGTCGAGGCTGGGAAAACACTGGAGGTAGAACAACGTTTAGGGACCGTCTGGATTTCCAAGAACACGTCACATTAAATGAACGTCACGTCTGACCATATCAGCAGTCATTTGTACCTCACCACTGTCCTGCTACAAACGCATCCACTTAATAAAAAAACGTAAGTATTTCAGCAATTACGTTCTACAAGTGTTTATATTTCACCCAAAGAAGATGGCGAGAAGGTTTAGTGGAAGTAAAAAGTGCAGTAGAAAAACAAACAAACAAAAAAAAAAAAAAAAAAAAAAAAACAAAAAAAAAAACAAAAAAAAAAAAAAGGGTGCACAAGCAACACAGATAACCGCAACTTTGATTAGAATGTGAAGCAAAGCCCACGGCAGGAGTTTGGGGAAGATTCCTAAGGTGTGAAATGCAGGTAGATTCAAGAGTCGCATCCAGGAGACGGGCTAGATGTGTCGCATTCCTCGTGTTAAGTCACTCCTAAACCAGAAAACCACTGGAGCGAAGAGAAAAGGGGCTGAACTGTTGCTCAGTGATCCAAATGCTCCGTTCAGAAGGAAACAGCAGTAAGTCATGCAGGAGAAGCATCAACCAGGGCTCATATTTCTGTATGGTTTTACTCCTGAAAGGCTCACACAGCAGGTGTTGATGCTCAATGATAATTGTTTTGTTTGGTTTTTTTTTGCGTGGTTGTTCATACTACCAATTGAACGCGACCGCAGTCAGACTTCTGTGTGAGCGGCTTAACGTCGACGTCACACAGCAGCGCGCTGTTTACGCAAGCAATAACGGACGCCGCCGTCTACGGATCCATTTTAAGGTTTATTCGGCGAAGGGAGCCGACAGCATCGTCACGAGACCACGGAAGCAAAAAGACACCACAACTCACAGCAGCGGCCTTTTGCGGCGCATCGACTGCAACTTCTGCAGAGAAGTCTGCTTGGATGCGTCGTCAGAGATGGTGGGATTGTGATCTGAAGCGCTTTACTGACACAGAATCCTTCATAATTTCATAACTACGATTTTTTTTCCCCCCAGCCGTTGTTTACGTCCGGTCTGGCTTCCTCTGGTGCAGAACTGTGACGCATGTTTCACATCAGTGACATGAAAGCTGGATAAAATGCGACTGCAGGCGCTTTGGAAACAAGAATTGGGCCGTTCAGAGAGCTGTGAAAAAGTCGGATATGGATCACATTTGAGAAAAAAACCCAAACAAACAATCAGATTTTGGTCATTTTTGCCTGCGGTGTGAACGCAGCCTTAGACATACAGAAATGAACACTTGATATATCAGACTGTGTGGAATGAATCTGTATAATACACAAGTTTTACCTTTTTGAATTTAATAACTGAAACATTTTTATGATATTCTAGTTTACTGAAGGGGGCCCAACCGTCACACATCTCTACTTCCTCTCTCTGGATCCTCAAAGACAGAGCAGCTCCTCCTCACCTTCTCTAAACTTCAACACCACACCGACAGGAACCATCACATCGACCGGCTGCGCTGCTCTGTCTCCAGGAGTCGAGCAACTTCATGTAAATATTCGCCTGTACGGCACAGATCCTGCCCTCTTTGCAGAAATGTGACCAGTTCTACGTCTTTTGGTGTAAATTCAAACAGGCTTTAAAGACCTGAACTTCCTGTAGTGTTTCCAGATATTCAGGTTCTCTACGGGTAACTTTTTTTTTTTTTTTTCACCTGAGCAAACAGTTATCATTTTGCTGCGTCTCATTAAAACGTCACAGCTCTGCTGCTACTAGACTGTTTACACTATGACTACAATAAACACCTGTCTGCTGAGTTGCACAGCTTTATGTCATCGGCTGCAGGAGGAGACATCACCACAGAGGCTGTTTATAAACTTCAAGCACACAAGAAAATTTGCCTGGATTAGCAAATCTGCATCCTTCTGGCAGAAACATCTGCAATTTTAAGAATACTTTATTTATCTCAAAGGGAAACTGAATGTTGTCTTAACTCGCTGAACCGTGTATAGGCGGTGATCCACTCCAAAAATGAGGAAAATGATCTTGAAGATTACTTTAAAATAACTGATACCTCTTGAGATTTTGTTTAAATGTGTTTTAGATGTAAAACTTCTAATCACAAATATTGTTACTCTATTTTACTGGTCGAAGTTTTTAATTTTTCTTTAATCTTGTAGCTACATTAAATAAGAACAGGTCGGCAGGTGTGGACAGTAACACGAAGCCTGAATAATAACCTCAATAAAAATGCATTTTCAAGGATTTCACGCACCCATAAGGAGCCCGT
Source organism: Anableps anableps (assembly GCA_014839685.1). Lineage (NCBI taxonomy): Eukaryota > Metazoa > Chordata > Actinopteri > Cyprinodontiformes > Anablepidae > Anableps > Anableps anableps. The sequence goes on along the minus strand of CM026073.1, from coordinate 34,653,370 downwards.
TTCGTAAAAGAAAAGTATCAGGGAGTCACAGTCACCTTGCTGAGGAGCGTCAGCTTGATGTCTTTGTGAGAGCCCGAACCTCCGTAGCTTCCAGGGGGGCCCATGGTGCCGGGTCGGGGATGAGGAGGGTGGCCGCCCCTGTTACCAGGTCCTGATCTGGGTATGGCGTTCAGTCCTCTGGATGGACCACCAGACGGGTCGATCTTCCTGCGATCGTCCCTGAAAGGTTCGTCTTTCTTTGATGGCCTTTCTGTGATGCAAGCAAACATTAAGTTTACTTATTTTGAACATATTTCATCAACTTTAGTTTTATTGTTGCTCATCTGTTATAGACAACAGACAGAATTAGGATCTAAGTAATGCCAGAATCAAAACTGCTATTATTTGTTTAAAGTTTTTAAAGTAACAGTGGTAGGCACAGCTAAGCCTAAAGCACTTATCATAAATATTAGTTACGCTAACGCTAAAGCGCTATACCAACAGGGTATTTAGAGGATGCTAATGGTAAAGCGCTACATTACTATGATATTTAGTGGATGCTAAAGCGCTACACTACCACTCGACTTAGAGGAAGCTAATGCTAAAGCAATATACCAACATGGTATTTAGAGGAAGCTAACGCTCAGCGCTATACCAACACAGTATTTAGAGGAAGCTAATGCTAAAGCACTATACCAATACAGTATATACAGGACACTAATCCTCAAGAGGTTCAATTTTCTGATTAAATAAAATGGATTTAAGTAAAATTTAAAATCCAAGTGTAAAGCTGCTGCTCTGTGCAACACTGTTCTTGTCCCGACCCTGTGAGGACCGGTCCCGTGGGGCCCATCGCTCTCTGTGGGGGTGATTTGGCGTGGGTGGGTGGGCACCGCTAACTAAACAGGTTAGTTGCGCTAACCCTAAAGCACTTATCATAAATATTAGTTCTGCTAACGCTAAAGCGCTATACCAACACGGCATTTAGAAGATGCTAATGGTAAAATGCTACATTACTATGATATTTAGTGGAAGCAAATGCTAAAGCGCTACACTACCACTCGACTTAGAGGAAGCTAATGCTAAAGCGCTACACTACCACTCAACTTAGAGGAAGCTAATGCTAAAGCGCTACACTACCACTCAACTTAGAGGAAGCTAACGGTCAGCGCTATACCAACACAGTATTTAGAGGAAGCTAATACTAAAGCGCTACACTACCACTCGACTTAGAGGAAGCTAATGCTAAAGCAATATACCAACAGGGTATTCAGAGGAAGCTAATGCTAAAGAGGTTTAATTTTCTGATTAAATAAAAGGAATTTAAGTAAAATTTTAAATCCAAGTGTAAAGCTGCTGCTCTGTGCAACACTAACCCCTGTTCTTGTCCCGACCCTGTGGGGACCGGTCCCGTGGGGCCCCTCGCTCTCTGCGGGGGTGATTTGGCGTGGGCGAGCGAGAACTGGCAGACGAAACCGGGCTCGCCAGGTCGGCGTACATGTCGTCTGAGTCGGCGCTGCGCACCGAGCTGCTGCTGGACGACGCCGAGGACACTGAAGACACGCTGCTCACGCTCAGCGACCTGAAACGGGAGACAGGCTGTGACACGCGTCCACGGCAACTGAAGCTGAAGACACCAAACCTGCTTTCACCTGATCGTCTCACCTGGATTTCCTGGAGAAATTCCCCAACAGAAGCGGCACATGAGAGAGGGAAAAAAAACACAAACAGATATTAGGAGGAGCACATGAGGATCAACGCTTGCACCAGCTGCTTTCATGATTTAAACACCGGCTGATCATGAATGCTGGGGAGAAAGTACGGAGAACTGAAACCGCCAAAATCATGAACAGAAATTATTCAATAAGTGTCAGAAATTTTTGCAGATGAACAGTCCTGATTGCCGCTGGAACCGTCTTGTCTTTATCAAGCGTTGATCTCGTTGATCCTTGTCTTAATCCGTCTCGTTTTCCTGAGAGGAATAGCTCAGATTTCCTAATTCCAGCCTGTTGTTTGTGTTTTTCCATTGTGCTTCATTGTGTTCTGATGAATAAACGAGGTCATCCTACTGAATGCAGCTTGATGTCATCCAGGCGTCTTTTGACGAACTGTATCAATGATGAGCAGCGTGGGCGCGTACCTGGACTTTCTGGATCCGGAGCGCGACCGTGAGGCCGAGCCCGAGACGGAGTTGGAGGTGGACCTGGAGCTGGAACCGGTATAACTGCTGCCGCTGACGCTCCCACTCACAGTCCTCCTGGAAAGGACACACAGCCGTTCTTTCTCAGCGCAACAGCTCCTCAGAGGCAGGTGGTACAGACCGTTACACAAGTATTTATACCCCCTGAACGCAACAGCTCGTCAAATTAGACCAACAGAGTTATGCGTCATTGTGAAGTTGAAGGAAAATTGTTTTCAACTTTATTTCTTTTACAAATAAAAATCTGAAAAGTGTGGCGTGCAATTGTTTTCAGCCCATTTCACTTTGATACCCCTAAATGAAGTCCAACACAAGCAGCCGTCTTCAGATGTGACCTGATTAGCAAACAGAGGTAACCTGTGTGTAATTTAACCTCACTATAAAAACAGCTGTTCTGTTTCTGGCCTCAGGGGTTCTTTAGAGAACAAACAGCATCACGAAGCCTAAAGGAACACAGCAGACATGTCAAGGAGAAAAACATGGAGAGGTTTAAAAGGGACATATCACGCAAAATCCACTATTTTGCCCTTAAATACATTTTGTTGCGTACTTGGGAATATCTTGGAGTAGAGAAAAGTTGAATTTAGTGTCTCCTGGAGCTGCATAGACATATTTATATTCTCTTTGGCTCATATTTTTCAATCTGTTCAGTTTTTTTCTATTACCTTATGTGAACTATTACGTCACAGTATTTTCTGAGGAGATGCTAAATAAGGTCATGGACTTTTGACTAACATCATCATCAGATCGCTGAAGCAGTCATTCTACAAGTGACTTGCACTAAGAGGATTTTCCCCACTGATGTGGGTACATTCCCAAGAAAAATAAAAATTTAACCAGGCATTCCGAAGAGGTTTTTCGCCGAAAGACTTAATCTGATTGAGGGGTCAGTTCCTTCTGTCTGTGGAAATGACGGACACAGCAAAACAGTAAGCTGTTAATAACGCTAACATGACAGCAAACTGATTTTAGACATTAATTTATTGTGTGTTGATGAGACGTCCCGGTTTGTTTTGCTAGTATTAGCATCATGCCTTCTGCTAATATTAGCGCTGTGTGCTAACTTTTAACCCCTTGAGGACATAACCGTATTGCGTGTTTTGTATTCTTACTGAACCGTTTCGCATCGCTTTTGCCGTTTTTGTCTTGCATTCAGCGATGTTCTTGGTGCTAGCGTTAGCTAACTTGCGAACAATGTTGAGGCCTTGTTTACGAGACGTGTTCGTTTATATTGGTTTCACTTCCTGGCTCGAACATGCAAGTTCCCAAAGCCTTTGGGAATAAAAAGTTTCTGCACCGCTTGATAAAACGGCTGAACAGAGTGGAAAGCTGTACGACCTGGAAGGGGGCGTGGCGTAAAGTGCCTCGTTTGCATTTAAAGAGACGGCACCAAAAGAAGTTGCTATCAGACGCACCTCAGATAATATTAGCGCTGTGTGCTAATATTAACGAGGAATTCAGACTAAAGCGTTGCAGTTTTACTTTACATAGACCACAACTGAATGATATACATGGGAAAAGGAAGGATTTAAAAGCAAGATATGTCCACTTTAAAGCAGGGTTTGGTTCTAAAACAATATCCCAAGCCTTGAACATCTCCCAGCGCTCTTTTCAATGCGTCATCTGAACATGGAGGCTCACCTTCCAACAGGACAACCACCCTAAACATGCAGCTGGAGACACAATGTGAGAGCTTGTAGTTCAGTGTTTTTGGAGAAGTTAAGAGTGATAAAGTAGATCCACTCGCCCCCATATCACCTTATTTTCATGTGTTCTGCTCCAGGTTTTCCCAGCGTTCAGCAGGCTGTTTCCCCCCTCATTGTGACAGCGTGGATATGCCGCATCCCAAACAAACCGATTTGAATATTCAAGCTCCCACTTACTCCCACACAGGAGGAATCACTTTATTACATGCATTCTGTGGACTCAAACTGGTTGAGTTTTACTGCACCTGTGCAGAGGTGTGTTTACACCTTTATGACACTTTAAGGCCAGTTTGCTCCACTTCATACTAAACTGATGCAACTAAAGCAAGTCAACCGAGAGGGCAAGAGGCTTCAGGAGCGTTTCCTCTATGGCAGAGCAGATATCGGGTATCTCTTGTTTTTTATGATCAATATTGATAAAAAAAAAAAGGTTAAAGCTGAACTTGTACAATCTGCTTTTGTCCATCGGAGGGAAGTACTTGAGAAAAATAATAATAACCAGCTGGTGCAGCGACTGTTTTTCCAGGATAGTTTCCACCTGGACCACCTACACACACCCACAAAACAAACAAACAAACAAACAGGCATGAAAACGAACTCACACACTCTGTCTGTTCTCCTTTCCCCTTTTGCTTCTCTCTTCCTCTCTGCACCATGAAACTCTATCACACAATCGCTGAAGTCACTGCGCCCACGCTCTCGCCCACTTTCAGGTCTTTCCCCAAAATTCACAGCCCTGGAGCACGCATGCAGTGCCACTTCGTGCCGGCACGCTGCTATGGAAATGAAGAAGTGCCAGCTCTGCAGAAGCCGATACAGATACTTCTTCTCAAAGGTGCACGCTTAATTAAACTAAACGGCGCGCACGCAAACAGTGGAAACTGCTGGCAGAATCCCACATTCCTGTCTGTCTTCGCACAGGACGGTTCGTGTCAAAAACAAAACACTGAAAAAAATGCTTTCATTCCACTTCCATAAAACAAGAAGGGACTCACCCCACCGCAGTCTCACTGCATGTCTTTTGCCCGACTAGAGACTGAATTTTTTGGCCCATTATTATGAATGCATAATACTTCGAGCTCAGTCTGATTAGACGAAAAGCATCCGAATAACAATTTTCAAATCCTGTTAGAGATATCCAAGTGGATTTAAGTCTGGACTTGGACTAGGCCATTTTAACACATGAATTTGCCTTCATCTTAATCATTTCATTGTACCGTGCTTACACCCTCTGTTGTGTTGGAAAGTGACACGTATGACTGCCTCTAACAGGTTTTCTTTCCGTCAACTCTGCTCAGCTTCCTCATCCCTACTGAAGAAAAAGTACACCCACAGCATGATGCTTCTGCCACCTTGTTTCACCATGGGGGTGGTTCATTCAAGGTGTCAGAGCACCTTTTTTTTTTTTTTAAATATGTAACAATTTGTACAGTATTGTACAGAGAAAGGGAAAATAAAATGACCCACATACATATATACCTCAAGTTTTTATCCATATTCAGGGGTGAGTTGAAGTATAACTTGTCCCACCCCTATACTAATCATATAATTACTTTATTTTGCTTCCAATGCTATGACAAAAGATCCATGCAAGCTATGCTTCTTGCAGCTCTTAGAATACTATTCACATATTTATCATTTATATATTCACATGTTGCAACTGTACTTTAAAATCCCACGCAATAACAACAAATACTATGGAGTAAGAGAAATAATAATAATAATAATAATAATAATAGTCATAATAATTTTAGTCTGAGATCCATTTATGACCATTTTTTTTTAAATACTTTATTATTTTGAACTTTTTCATGTTTGGACAATGCTTGAGCTCCACATTCAGACTTTTCCAATACACCCCCTAACTTGTAAGGCCCCTCTTTTTTCTTGAACACTTCTTGAATGTTGTTTGGTAATCGGCTATTTTTAGCTTTTTACATTAATAGGACAGTTTGCAGTTCAACTATGTCTGTGAATTTCAATAATCTTGATAGTTTAAATAATAGATTTGTTGATTCAGGTGTCAGGCCTTGTAAATTACTCGTACTGCTCTTTTTTGAAGTGTGATAAAAGGACTGTGGCATAGTTTTGTAATTGTTGCCTCAAATCTCTGCGCAAACAGCTGAAATAAGGTAAAAGTCAGGAACAGCACAGAATGTGGAGCGCTTTTTAATCTCATACATGTCTTGCTTTGTGTAATCCAGAAATACTTTCAGATAATTTGTTCTGAACGTATTTGATATGAGGTTTCCAGTTCAGTTTACCATCGATAACACTAAGAAATTTACTTTCATGTACCATTTCAACAGCTACATCGCTTAAAATAATTAAATACGCGACAGTTTGTAGCTGCAACATGAAAAAATGTAATGTTTAAAGGGTTTGATTACTTTTGTAATGCACTTGTTTTATTCATTCTGTTAAACTGGGTTAGAGTTAAATTACATAACAGAAGAAACTGTTAAACTGAACGCAACACCTGATCACATAAACGTGACATGTTGTTCATTAGCTGCTGGGATGAAGATGCAAATACGTTTCTGAAACTTAAATCCTTTTAAAAACTCCAGCTGGGTTGAATAAATGTCAAATTCCCAGTTTTATTTTTCCGCTAGGACTTTTTGGATTGCCACATGTTGGAATAAATACAGATCTTCGCTTTGTTGACATTCCACGTGGGAAAGCCGGAGCCAGTGGAAACCGTGTCGTAGGGGCTTTATAGTATGTTTGCTCATAAAGGTGGAGTTAATGACTGACTAGCCTGAAGAAGGGGGGGGCGTCACATTAAAGTCAGCAAAACACTGTCTGTGTTTGACCATCTTCACACACTTCAAGGAAATGATGACTTATTAAAAATAACATCCCAGGTGCGCAAAGGAGCGTAATCAAAGGTCCTTCCTCCCAGCAGCTGTCAGTAAGTCTTTACATCCCTGCCGTTATTTGCAGTTTTTCTCATTTCAAACAACATTCCTGCTGATTTTCACATCTTCTTTTTATGCATTTCATGTAAATAATCTGTTGCTGCTTTTCTGTTTACCTATAATTTGCTGCTGGTGCAGCTGAATTTCCCCACAGTGGAAAGGAAACTTCTATTCTAAATACTCCGAGGTCATAAACATTATGAACACAATGAGCCTTTCAGCAAATGAGGGTCAACGTTTAACTAACAATAAACTGGAAAATAAGTTTCCATGTCAAACGTGATTTTTGTTGTTGCTGTTGTTGTTGTGCGGTCAGCCATGATCTCAAAGGGATCCAGGATCCGTACCTGCGGGGAGGATGCTGATGCCGCTCCCGCTGCCTGCCCTCCCTCGGGTTCGGGGGTCTCCCGGGTTCCCGTGGAAGCGGCGGCCCGGCTCCTGCCCCGTCGGATGCGCCGCTCGCCTCCCTGGGGTTGATAGGAGGCTTGCCTGCCTCCGTTGGGGGTTTGGAGGGCCTGTTTGGAGGTCCGCTGGGCTGAGGAGGACTGGGTGCCTTCTTCTGGGGAGGCTTTTCTCTGCGGGGAGGGGGGGCTGCACCCGGCTTTAGTGGCATGCTTGGGGAGGGAAACAGAAACACATTCAGGCACATATGATGAAAGGAATATCTGCAAAAGCTTTATAAATATAAAATCATAAACAGATTTCATACAAGGCTCATTTTTCTTAATTTGAAGGCAAATTTCTGTATTTCTTTTTTCATTACCAACTTTTAATCTGATTTAAGAGATTTTGCTTTTCAGGGGTTCTGCAGGTTTCACCAATTCAAACTTAGAATTTTAGACCTTTTTAAGACCATTATGAACGAAATTTAAGACCTGTATCACAACAGAAATTTACAGAGGAACATCGCATATTTTGCGACGCTCTCTACGGCCCTAACCTCAGTAGCGCCAAGATTTTTAGGACAGAATGCACCGAGCTTCGTACGGATGAGCAACAGAAGCGAGCCAATGGTAAAGGAGACGTCCAGCCAACTGGCGAAAAAATTTGCACTTACCCATGACGGACGCAAAAAACCTAGCTAGCTAGCTAGCAAGGGTATATTAGCATCTAATATACCTTTGCTAATATACCGGTAGCCTCAACAACCTCGAGTCACAAAACGCAATGAAGATATCTGTGCTCAACTTAAACCTTTGTCTGACAGAAAATCCCAAGAGAAAAAAAAAAAAAAAAACAAAACTACATAGAATATGAGATTAAATAGTCCTGCTAGGAAAAAAAATTAAGAACTGTTAATATTGTAGTTAAGGCCAACTTTTTAAAAATGAATTTAAGACATTTGAGGGCCTTAATTTAGGGCCAACCTACTTTAAAAAAAAAAAATGAATTTAAGACATTTTAAGACTAAGTTAAGGCCAATTTACTTTTTTAAAAATGAATTGAAGACATTTTAAAGCCTCAATTTAAAGCCAAGTTACTTTTTTTTTTTTTTAAAATGAATTTAAGACATTATATACGGCTTTAATTAAGTTTTTTTGGCTGCTATTCCTTCTACTGTATTTTCCAGACTATAAGTCGCAGTTTTTTTCCCCATAGTTTGGCTGGTCCTGCGTCTTATAGTCCAGAGCGACTTATATATAGTTTTTTTCCTCTTCATGACGGACTTTTTCACTGATGCATTAAATGTTAATTCGTACTGACAGGAGGAACGACTGCAGGTGTGTCTTCTCCGCTGCGCAGTTTTCAGGTGTTAGGTCGATTTGTGCTTCCCTATCAGAAACAGTTTCCCCTGCATCTCCGCGCCGCCCACGCTTGTTTAGCGCTCATAACCAGCGCGTTGTTATCGCGCCGCAAGGGAACCACAGACAGCGTGAAAGCAAAGGGCGCCAGAACCCCTGCGGAGCGGAGCTGTTCCTGACCATCCTGATTTAGCACGGACATCGGCGCGTCAGAAACTGCCAGCAGACTCTCAGCCAAAGCTGTATGTTTGTTAAAAAGCAGGCGACTGAACACGTGTCACCAGAACCTTTATGTTTGACAATTTCTGAATGAATGCGACTTGTACTCCGGAGCAACGTATAGTCTGGAAAATACGGTAATTAAGTCTGTTATTAATGAGCCATTTGAATCAGATCAGATGTTTTAGCTCTGTTAAAACCAATGCAGGCCCTGAAGCTTTACCCCTTAGATGCCACTGGTGGAGGTTCCGGTTTGTTCTTGGCCATCCTCGGTGGAGCCGGACTCGGTGAGGGGGACGAGGAAAATGACTGCGATCTAAAAAGGCAGCACAAAAGTCACAGCAGTTCTACTTTTTAAACCCAGAAGATTAAAACATCTCTCTCGGGGTTGAATGAGAGCAGCGCTGCGTACCTGGAGCGGCTGCCGCTGAAGGAGCTGTGCTGGGAGGAGTGGCTGGAGTAGGAGCTGTACGAAGAGGAGCGGCTGCGGGAACGAGACGAGCCAGAGCCTGTGTAGGACGAAGAGCGAGACGAAGACCTAAACCCCCCCCAAAAAAACAGAGATTCATGAACAGTCTGGTCCTTTCGGTAACACAAGAACAACAATCTGTATGAGGACACAAATTTAACCTCATTCTAAGGGCTAATTGCTTCCCCAAAACTGGATGAGTTACTTTCAGCCTTAAAACCAGCTTCACCACCACAGGTTGATGTCAGATACAGCATTAAATATATTTATATAAACAGCATGCACCAGTTCAAGTTTATTTGTGCAGCACATTTCAGCAGGAAGGCAGTTCAAAGTGCTTCACATCATGAAAACATCAATCTAGTATACAGCAAAATCATCAAAAACATCGAGCAAATATCAAAGCATCAAAATCATGAGGATCATCAAAAACAAATATGATTCAAAAATATTAATCAATGTTCCACTTACTACTAATGAAAGGCCGCTCTAAACAGGTGGGTTTTTAGCCTGTTAGGGGTCTACAGTGAAGAATACCAGCGTAAGAACTGACGGGTAAAAATAGACGACAGGATTTATTTTTGAAAAAGTCAAAACAAAAAGAACGTTGCATTGCGTTTTTGTTATTATTTGTCAGTTTGAAAGTAATCAGTTACTTGTTTGAATTTAAAAAAAAAAAAAAAAAAACTTTCGGCCCCAAGTTTTGAAAACGGTGTCAGGAAATTAAAATGTTCACTACTGATGACCCATTACGAGGCTGAATATACAGCTGATGACAAACTGGAGTTGAAATGTCAGTGGAAATGCTCAGTGTCGGCCATTTCCCTTTCTTTGGGCAGACAACTTTTACTTAAATGTTTACTGCAGCTAAAATAACACACTGGTTTTGGTTTGTGTTAAATAAAAACCTTTCAAAAAGGTATAACTGGTCCTCTTTCTTATTTTGCTTCGCGGCATTCAACTCTGTAGGTCGTCCCTGAATTTCTGATGCACAGAATCACAAGTCCAACGGTGTCACGGAGTGTAAACAGTAAAAACATGCATTATCTGCAGCGTTATTTATTAAAACGGCACAACATTATTTATGTATTAAAGAGAAAAATACATACAGTGGACATAATGATATTCTAGACTTGGGAATAGATTCAACAAGTACGTTTACTTTCAAAACTTTAAGTATTTTTAATTGCAAGTACTTACTCAAGTAAAAATGTGAAAAGGTGCTTTTACTAGAGCACATTTTTGTCAATTTATTTGTACTTTTACTGAAGTACAGAGTTTGAATACTTTCTCCACCACTGCAAGAGATGTGATAACAACACTGGAAGCGTTTTTAGCTGTAGCCCTATCAAAAGACACTTCCTTTCCTGCAGTTTCTGAGCTCTGCTGCTCTTAAAATACAACAAGAACAACGTGTTTAGTAAACCCTAAGAGGAGAGAAGAGTTGTGACATGGTGAATCTTGAATTAAGGTCAAAATAATAAAGAATCTATACAAGTCATGCTTATATACATATAGAGAGACTGAGTTTAAACATGCTTTCACTTTCTCATGAAATAATTGCTAATATTTGAAGCCCGGCAGGATAAATACCCGTGTTTCCATGTATACAGCTTAATCATCAAACTGTTGATATGCACTCTTTCTACCACATCAAAGACTTTCTGGGGAAAATTTAATATGTCTTAATAGCTCAATGTTGAATTCCTCCTCATCTGCTTCCTCATTGAGTTTTAAGCTACCATATAATTATTTTTGAGTGAAGTACTGTTGGTGGGATTCACGCTCCCCGCGGTGCACGGCTTTTATCACTTTATGACTGACATCCTTCAGTTTATTTTTATTCTGTGGAAGAAAACGTAAATTTCAGTAAAAGGAAACCTTGAGCAGAAACGCTGCTTTCATGTTTACTTTGTTGGCATATCCTTTGTTTTACAGGTGCAGCGTTGACAACATTCCTCTGGAGGAAAACCTGCTCTACAACAACGCCACACAGGTCCTATTGTTTGAATAAAGATAACTTCAATTTCAGTAAACCAACGCGGAAAATGCAGCTTTCAGGCTTAGCTGGGAAGAAAAGCATTAGTTCGTTAGAAGCAGCGTCTTGAAGCCATCTTACGCACGTAAATGCCCACAAATCCTGTTCAACAAGTGCAACCTTTCCTACTGTTAGGCAGGAAAAGACATCAGACACCTTGATGAAGTGTCAAGCTACATTATCTTGTTCATCACAATTACATAAAAGCATCACAATAAACAGTTCATGATGTTTTTGTATACTTCGGGTGGTGGGGAAACTGTCTGTACTTTGCAAGAGGGAAGGGAAAATTGGGCAGACTTCTGATGAAAACCACAGCGAACAGCAGCTACAAACTGCTAACTATATGGTGGAAAACTGTTAACTTGTCAAACTTAAACCAACTCTCAAATGTCTCCGTTTTTGAACAGTAAAAAATAAAAAATAAAAAATAAAATCCTGCCACTAATATTTCAGCATTAGGCCTAACAAATTTTGCTGGACGATAAATTGTCCCAGAAATTATTGCGATAAACGACAGCATTGAAGTTTTGAGACAAATTTCAAGCAATACAATGATAATGCCACAATAAAGCAAGTATGCCCTGTTAAAAAGCAATAAACTTTAATTTCTCAAGAAAATTTAACACTGGAACTGCAATTATAAATACTGAAAATAAATGAACTATCAAAAACAATAAATGAAATGGAAAAAAAACCTTGCACAACTAAAACCATAAATAAAATGGATTATGAAGTCTTAGTAAACAAAGTATTCGAGGGCCAGTATTATGTATTTTCAGGAACATAGTGCCATTTTAAAGTACAATCAAGCAACTATGTTCCCTTCAGTTGTTACAAAAATGCTGAATATATCAAATATGACTTAAAAGAAAATTGACTTTGTAATTTAACGCCTTGAAATTGGGCCTCTGTCTCTTTAAAAACTCCTGCTCTTTCTGAAACTCTGCCTTCAGGTAGTCATCACAACAGTGTTCTTCTATTAACCCTTTAACAACATTTGTATCAGCGTTTCGCTGAGAAACGGCTCATATAATGAGCTCAGCAGTTCCATCAGGTGTTTGCTTGTTGCTGCTGGCTAGTCCCGAGGAGCTGAGTGGGGGAGTCATGGGGGAGGGGGACTCTGTGAGGTGGAAGCCGGGAAGCTTAGAAACTGCAGCTCCGAGGGGGAGCTGCGTCTCGAAGGCGGCGCTGGGTCCACCCAGGCATTTTGCACAGCCGAATGGTTGCCAAGGGAGATTAAAGGATTTCACAAACATGCATGAAAGAATCAAGGTATGTTTTTGAGTTTTTGATGAGGGGATAACATTATAACATGATGTAAGGCTAAAAAAAAAAAAAAAAAAAAAAAAAAAAAAATCAATTTTACATAATACTGCTCCTTTAATTATTAGGCTCATCCAGGGAAAAGTGCAAACTAACAAAAAACTCTCCATTTGAATAACTCAACCAGCGTTTTTCTGGCCTGCTGCTCCTCATGGGGCTCTCATGTACGAGACAATGCGCCTGACCAGTAAACGATGTGAGCGTTCACTCCTGACGCTCTGGAAACGAGAAGGGGACGCATCAGTCGAAACCGATGCAGTTTAGTGAAGCCTTTTGTCTAGGGCTGTTGTAAACGACTATTTTAGTAATTTATCGATTATTCTAACGATTTATCAAGTAATCGGTTAAAAAAAATTTGTCCCGTTCTGTAGCAGCTACTTAAGCTAGTAAAAAGAAATATATTTCTCTTTATATATTAATATAAAGAGAAAATGCTAGTAAAAAAAACATGAAAGTTCCTTTGTTCAAATAAGAAAATAGTTTACTGCTTAAAATGCAATAAGATTCAAACATTACTTTTAGTCTTAAGTTTGAAAAACTTTTTAAAGTGTAAAAACAGATGAGAAATGAAATCTCTCACATCAACTTGACAGCACAGTGAGGAGGTGATTCAGCCATCTGATCTAAAAGTGGAGGACCCCTCCTGTAGAACATCTTTCCTTTCATCTGGCGAAGACACGTTGACACATCTGCACTACTCGTAATTATGAACACCAATTTAAAATCATATTGGAATCTGCAGTTGCTTGTAAATGGAAAATTGTGCAGCCAGTCCGAGGTTTTTTAAATCACTGCACTAGTCGGTTAGATAATAATTCCAGATATAATAATAAGAACACTTCTAATAAATGATACACGATATATCGGCGTTAACATATCGGTATCGGTCTGAAAAGTAAAACTGGATCGATATTAGCAGAGAACCGAAGTCAGCAGAGTGGTCTTTTTTTTTTTATTACAGAAAAAAAAAATAATAATATTAATCCAATATTAAATAATATTAATATAGGATATTGATATTGGACAAAATTTTAATAATTGGTGGATCCCCAAAATAAATCATAATAAACTCAAAGTTAAGATCATGTTTATACCCAGAACGGGTGGATGGAAACTAGCGGCTGACATTATAAGCAGTTACTGAGGATAATTCTGTTCATAAAATGGCACAAAGAGAACAAAACCAGCATTTAAAGTGGGCATTTATTGTATCGTTTATCATTTATTGGGATAAATTTCTCATCAAGATAAAAATTTTGATCGTCGTCGTCAAGATAAATTCCAATTAGCGATGCTTAAAAACCACCAAAACTGTCCATACTGTTGGGATTGTTAATTTTACTATTTTTTTTCCCCACTGTTTGATCAATGAGCACATCAATAAATATCAATACTTTAGAAAATGTGCAGTTACTGTGTGCAGTTTAGTGTTACAAATCACACTTCTTTAAGTGTCCTAAAGAAATGTATTACAAATGGGTTTATTTTGTCTTTGTGTGGCTATGATTGCTGTGCCATGTAGTCACAGCTATACAGTTACCTAAAAAAGAAGTAATAAATAGTCCTTTTTATCGTTAGTACCACAAAATATCACAACTGCACAGGGCTGCTTGGATGCAATTTTTGATAGGATGTAATATTTCATGTGTTATGCATTCATTTTCTGCATATAGATCATATACTTGACCAGCTGGATGGATAAACTGCCCTTTATTGTTACATATATTTCCTGATCTATCAATATCAGTGTGTGAGCTACTGACTTGGCAGATGAGATCCTACCTGGATGAGTTGGACAGAGAGACGGAGGAGCCAGAGGGGCGATGGCGGCGGCGGCCTCGGGGCGGAGATCCCAGGCCGGCACGTCTCCTGGGAGATTTGGACCGTCGCCACGGATCCTTCCACTCGTCTGGACGCCTCATGAGCGGAACCATCTCCTTCTTGGAGGGAGGTTCCATCAGCCTGCTGAGAAAAATGGATTTTCTGTTGGCTCGTGCAGCTGCAATTGCCAGTAAGCTATGTTATAGTGGTGCAAAAAGCTCATAAAGAAGCTACAAATAAAGAGAATTTGGAGTCTGGCTGATAATCTCACAGTTTAGCTTGAAAAACTATTAATTTTGAGATATTTTATTAAAATTCTGAACGTTAAATACACCGATTTTTCCTCTTAATTTTTTCCAAACTTTGCACATTGTTGGACAGGATTAATCTTCATATCGTGATATTTTATACATTCTAAATTCATTGCCCACTTTAAAATAGTAATAAAAAATGAGATTTTAATAGCCTGAGGATTTAAAAAAAGATTTTTAAAAGATATGACAAAAGAAATGCCTACAAAAAAGGTGTAGTCTGCTCCAAAAATGTACAAATTTGGACTGCAGGGATGAGGTCTGCAGCCTTACAGCAGCTTCTAACGCTTCCCAGTTTTGACCCTTTATTAAAGCGTGTATAAAAGATGTATTTGTCTATTTAGTCATATCAAACATCCCAGATCAACATCCCAGCAGATGCACAGCATTAGTTAAACTCCTGATTATAAAGGAAGCTTTCAGAGATTGAATGATTTGTGTGAATCATCCACAGACTGCATTGAAACTGCCTCTTGATGATTATCTATGAAGGCTGACCTAAAAACAACCTCATTTATCAGAGCTGGCCAAAACGGGGAAAATCAGAGCCACTTATTGTGAAAGGTCAGACGTGTCCAAATACTGAGGGAATTTTACACCCCATTGTTGTTTTTAAATAAATTCAAATAACACAGAAAGAAAAAGTAAAACCTGCAGCTTATTTCTCCACAAAATTAACAGGTTTCACAGAAACTAATTATTCAAACTCAGAAAGGCTTTGTAGCAAGATGATCAACAAGGTGTCCTAAATAAAGGCCGCCTCCTGCTAAAATTAAGAAGTTTCTGAACCGAAATCAGTTCTGAAACGAAGGGCAGAAACAAAAACCAACAGGCCTTTCTCTCGTGTTTGCATGTGTTCCCGTTTCTTCTTCTTTTTTTTTTTTTTTTTTAAAAAAAAAAACCACACCTACAGGTTTGTTGGCTGCAAACTGATTCACACTCTCGGGTTACTCAATGAAGAATATTTTGCAACAGTGGAATAACGATGTTGTTATAAACAAAATGACAACGAGGAGTGGAGGATTTCGTTGAATCATAAACGGATGCAGAAACTTCTCGATTTAAAGAAAGACAATAGCAAGTGAAAGCTAAAAAAAAAATTAATTTGTGTTAAAATATCATCAACATAATATGAAAGTACTTCACTGTACAGAGTACAGGACTGGGAAGAAAGACTAAAGATCAGTCTTGGACCCAGAACTTGTTTTCTCAGTTTCTTCCCTGTTTTTCTGATGTTCTATTTTGGTTGTGGTTCCTTCCTGGCGGAAGAGATAATGCTGCCAACAACTAAATGTGTCCCTCTCCTGATATTAACTTTTTTACTTTTCACTAGCATAGTTATTACTCCTAAATCAGTTCTTTGGTGCGTATCTGCCCCGTCTTCTCAAATCCCCAGTCGGTCGTGACAGATGGTCGCTCACACTGAGCCAGGTTCTGGTCCTGCTGGAGGTTTCTTCTTGTTAAAGGGGAGTTTTTCCTCTCCACTGTTGCCACATGCATGCTCAGTATGAGGGACTGCTGTAAAGTCAACGACACGCTCGATGAATGCTACAGTGAATGCTGCAAGTCAGTGACTCGATGCTGTGCAGGGTTTCCTTAGACTGAAACTTTTTAAACTAACTTGAATAATAAACTGAGCTTAATGCACAGTTTGATGGCTCGGTTCAACTGGTATGAAGTGCCTCAAGATGACATTTGTTGCTAATTGGTGCTTTATAAATAAACTAAATTGAATACAAGTCACATTCTGCTTCTAAATACTAAGTTGTTTTATTTTTGCATTCCAAAAGCAGCCTATCAGATGGGAAACAAAGTCATCAACATCTATAAATCTGTGAAGGGTTGCAAAGCTGTTTCTAAATCTTCGGGACTCCAGGAACCGCGGTGAGAACAATCATCCACAAACTGGAAAAACATGGAAGACTGGAGAACCTTTCCAGCTTCTGAACGCTTCTTTTTGTAATTACTCGGGTTAAAATTAGTTTCAGGATCTGAAAGTATTCAAGTGTGACCAACAGAGCTCAAACGGTTAACCGAATAATGAAATAATCATCAACTAATTTAGATATCAAGTCATTGTTAACTGGACAGACAGACTAGACAGACAATTTGCTGAAAGAACAAGTCAAACAAGTCAAAACTGGACAAAAAATATAAACATTTTGCATTTAAGATAAAAAAAAAAAAAATAAAAAAAAAAAAATAAAAAAAAACCTGTCTGTAAATGTGTTTAACCCAGAAGTCCTCAAGTAGCATAGATTTAGCTTCCCCTGGTTCTAATTCTGTGAAAAAAATCCTATTAAACACCTTTTGCTATTCAGTTATTAACTGATTAATCCAAATAGTAATCAACAGATCGGCCCGTCACTGCACTGATGTTAAATCAAGCAGAAAGGGCTGAGCTTCTCACATGTTGATGTTAGAAGCATTGTTTCAGCTACAGATGCACTAAAGGAATGCTACGTTATTGCATTTTAGACAATAAAATGTTTATTTTCTTATTTAAAAAAAAAAAAAGAACTGAATTATTTATTAATTTGCATTTCTTATGTATTTTTAATATTGTACAAGATAGGCAAAAGTGGTTACGTGAAAAATTTGCAGAATGTTGTGATTGTTTTATCCGATTGTCATATCAATCGTTAGTTGCAGTCCTAGAAAGCAAAAAGCCTAAATCAGGGGTGTCCAAAGTGAGGCCCGGGGGCCATTTGTGGCCCTCGACTGGTTTTGTGTGGCCCTCAACTGCAAATCAAAAATGATACAAATTTGGCCCGTCCAGCAGGGGTGGGTGATGCAGATGGTGACTTTTTATATGTAATCAATGTAAAATGATTACTAACATAATTTTCTGACAATGGAAAATGTTAACCACAACACAAAATATTCATCTTTTTATAACCAAGCTTTTACAAGTAGAAACTCCAGAGACTTTTACTGAAAAGCCGACTTTGCTGCACCAAATCAGCTTTTACCTAAATAATTAAACTTGAGTATATATAGCAAGCGTTTTGAAAGAAAGTGACCCAAATCCTGCTCTTATACTGAGAATAAAATTGTTCAATTGAGACCAAAAATTTTGAAAACAAAATGCCTTTTTTTTTTTTTTTTTTTTAATACAGCAAATGTTCAAAATCCTTTTTAAGCTGTGGCTCTACAATGAATAACATTCCTTTCCTACAAAAGCATAAAATAGGACATTTTATTTGCTTGATTTTTTTTTTTTTTAATTTTTTATTTTTTCTTGGCCAGTGAGTACTTTTGACATGATGATTTTGGAACACGTGACAAAAAATTTGGACACCCCTGGCTCAAATCTTTAAGTTTTTCACGTCACTGTGTGTCCCTGCTGGAGCTGGAATCCAAAATAATAAGCTGGGGAGCATCGGAGGGGAGAAAGATACCTAGTTTACCTCTGAACCTGGAAAAAAGTGGAACAGGATGCAGATGGGAAATGGCCTGTACTTACATGGCGCTCTATCAAGTCCAGAGGACCAAGAACACAACGGCTGAGACAGATGGAGCGGGGGTTCGAACCGGCAACCCACCGGTTACGGGACGAAAGAAGGAGTGACCAGAATTTTCCTGTTGCGCTATCAGCATTTAATTTTCCAAATATAGACTCAAGAGGAAGGAGCTCCTCTCCTCAAGCATCTGAAATAAATATTTGCAGGAGGAAATGAACAGTAAATGAGCAGAGGGGATATTCTTGTTAAATAAAACTGTCCGGTGCTGTCAAGGCTCTGAGAAAACGGCTGAAGGAATCTGCAGCCGGATGAGGGCTGAGTCACCCACCTCACCCACTGAGTGGTGGCAAGGAGTTTGGGATAGTTTACGACTGCAGAATAAACCAACTATGTAAACTGTGCAACCTGAACACACCTAAAGTTACATCACCTCAGCCCAACCATAATGAGTAACTGGTCACTCTGAATGCATGCCGGCGCAATCCTGTACATTCATAGCCTGCAGTGAGTGAGCTCATAGGCGTGATGCAAGAACAAACAAGTGAGCGTGTCGCGGCTAAAAATAGAAACACAACACTGGAGATATTTTTAGATCCTTATCTACTCACGCTTCCTTTTCAAGAAGGAATGAATGAAGGAAGTGGGACACATAAAGCCGTACAGCGATCAGCTTAAAACAAGAGATAAAGGGATGTTTGAAGACTTTATTAAAAAGAGCCTCTCCTGAAGAGTATGTGCAAATATATGAGAACATTCGAATTTTTATATTTACTGCAGTTCTTTATATGCTACTAAGGCACCAAGGACAATCGCAACAATTTCAACAGCCTCTTTACAAGTCGAAACACAGGTGTTGGCTCAAGTTTGTTTATGACCGTCAAAGCAACGTCATCATAATTGCCAGGCTTCTTACGACTGATGGGAAAGTTGGAAACATTGCACAATATCAGAATCATTTTAATACGTACAAAACAATGAAACACAGTTTAGGACCTTTAGTCATGAATCCTTTGACCTCAAGTTATAAAAGCAATTCAACACTCAGAAAGTTAATCAACTACTGGAAATGGTTGAATTAGAGTCACTTCTCGCTAAAAAGTATCTAAAAGAAGAACAAAACCTCTAGAACAGATGAAAGTGAAGGACAAACCCAAACAGCATATTAGCACAAACACGGTAGTGGCGGGCTGATGAGTTGGGCCAAGCTTGGAGCAACTGTCTGACTTTATAACAAGTAATAAGATTAGCTACCATAACTACGCAGATGATACACAACTCTACATTATAATGTCACCAGGTGACTCTGAATGCATCCAAACACTTAATATGTGCCGAGAACAAATCAATGGGTGGAGGTGCCATAACTCTCTCCAGCTGAACAGAAACAAAACTGAAGTTATTATTTTTGGACCGAAAGAGGAACAATCTAGAGTCAGCACGCAGCTTCAGTTATTACAGCTAGAAGCTAGGGATCAGGCTCCAAATCTGGGTGTATTGTTTGCCTCGGACCTGAACCTTCTGAAACACATAAAGACAGTTACAAAGTCAGCCTTCTGTCACCTGAAGAACATTTCCAGGATTAAAGGACTAATGTCTCAACAAGCTCTAGAGAAACTCATCCACGTGTTTATCTTTAGTCACGTTGATTACTACAACAGTGGCTTCACAGGTCTACCTAAAAATAAAAATAAAATCAATCAGACAGCTGCAGCTGATCCAGAACACTGTTACTCATTTTCCCACTAAAACCAGGAAGACAGAGCACATCACCCCTGTTCTAAAGTCTTTACACTGGCTCCCTGGAGCTCAGAGAATAGACTTTAAAATACTTCTGTTAGTTTATAAATCACTGAATGGCTTAGCACCAAAATACATTAAAGACCTGCTGTTGTTGTATCAACCTTCCAGACCACTCAGGTCTTCTGGTTCTGGTTTACTCTGCATCCCCAGAACCAAACATGGAGAAGCAGCTTTCAGTTTTTATGCACCACTAATCTGGAACAAACTCCCAGAAAACTGCAAAACAGCCAAAACACTAAATTCATTTAAATAAAGGCTGAAAATCCACCTGTTTAGAGCTGCCTTTGATTAGTAGTGTGGACCATAAGTCTGCAAACAAATCCGGGTGAGATAAGCTTGGTTTTCCAAAGGGTGGAAGTTTGAGTGTAAATCAGTTAAATAAAGTAAGAATCATTGATCAATATTTTTGCTGATGATTTTGATGATTTTCATGTGTATTTGCCAGATAATTTTGATGATTTAGATGTTTTTGCTGTATACTTGATCAATGTTTTTATGATGTAAAGCACTTTGAACTGCCTTGCTGCTGAAATGTGCTTTACAAATAAACTTGACTTGACTTTATAAGCCTTAAAATTGAATAAATTTAAGACTTAAGAACCTGCATAACCGTTTTAATCATCTAAGTCAGTGGTGTCCAAACCTTTTGCCATGCTGGCCGAAACTGTGAAGTTAGACAAACTCTCGGGCCACAAAACCTTTTATCAGTGTTTTTTTTTTCCCCCCTTTACATGCTCATTAATAAAGTAAAGATTGAACATTTTAATGAAAGAAAAAAACAATCTGATTTTTGTAAAAACAAAATTATTCTGTAATTCATGTTAGATCCAAAATATATAGTCATATTTAATAAATTAGAATATGCATTCAGATGACGTCTGTTTGTCAAATTAAAAGTACCTTTTGAAAATAACCTTTAAGCAGGTATTAAACATACTTTTCATTAATTTCTGTATTAAATGTCTTTTTTAATGGTCTGATGTAATATTCTGATTTTTAATGGCATGTTTTTAATTACCCGTAAATAGCAAAAAACATTATATTTAACAGGATTAAAGGCCTTTAAGCATCCATTTGAGTGAAGTTAATCTATATAATGTTTTTCACTTAGTGATAAAGTTCTAGAAACAAACTGACCTTTCAGTAATATTCAAATTGAATGGATCTGTAAAAAGGGTCTCATATTGTTCCTTATTAAAATAAAAAAGTACATAGTCAATAAGATTTTTATGGTCAATTTGCATAAGCTATGAGTCAGCTCAGTTATTTCACACACTTGTGAGTAACAACTTGTTAGTCACGCTAATTGAACACGACGACATGCTAACAATGGATGAAGCACAAATGACAACAAGCTGGGAAACCTTGGTGAACTACTGTGACAGTTAACAACAGGAAGTGAATCATCATCTGTCATATTTAACTCACACAGTGAATGTGGCTAAAATTATTCAGACCTGGAGTGCTTTTTATGAATCGGATGACAACTGAACACATAACTGGAATAACATTATGAAGGGTTTCCCTCAGTGTTTCCTCAGTTGAGCGAGCAGTGAGACTGATGTGAGCACATATATGTGTGTGAACAAAAAATAATGTGCAGCGTGTGCGTTCACATCTCACCTGCTCGTTCAATACAAGTTCTGGCACACGCTCGGCTCTGCGCTTGCAACTTCATAAAGTTTATGCTCACAGACAAGTCTTTTTCATTCAATCAGAGTATTCCTTCCAAACACCACGTTCGCTTTATATAAATAACAACCAGCAAATCAAAATACTGCAACAACCTGCAGACATTACTAAACGAAAAACACAAGAAAACTTTGTTTTCAATACATTACTTAAATTTTGTACCCTAAAAATATTTAGCTAAGCTTACAAATATACTAACTCATCATTGCCTATTTTAGGTAATATTTCTTTTAATTTATTGTACTTTTAAATGTGGCTAGAATTGCACAGCTTGTTTTCAGATCCTATGGCTGATTACTTAATTAGGTTTTAACTGAAATGAGAAAGATTTCTATTTGCTTTGATTGTATTTTTTTGTGTTTGATTTTTTTAAGACTATAGTTAGTGTTTAAGTATTGTCAATAACGTCTTCCAAAAACATAATTATCATATTTTAAAGTTTTTAAAAATGTTTTAAATACAAAAACACGGTGGGCTGCTGGTGGAATGCCCTAGCGCCCCTACCACTGGCCTAAGCAAGTTTTCTGGGGGAAATTCTCTTATGGCTGTAATCTGGGATAAATATAGGGGTAAAATACTGCCTTCTACAGTATTATTATCTGCTCTTCATGTTGGCTCTGCAGCTCTTCCTTAGAATATTTAGCTGCTAAACTATGGAAATGATAATCAGTTTTAATCTGTTTATCTCATTTCAGGAAACCCCCCCATTTTTAGCTCCTCCCACTCTAGCGAAACAACAAATGAAAGGAAGATGACTAAGATGACATCAGCAACAGTCACATGGCAGAAATATTTTATACTGATGTCACTGATTATTTCACAACTGATAATAAATTTGGCTGAGTCTCAGATTGCACCAGTTCATTACTTTTTGTTTTTTTTATCCTAATGATGAAAAGTTCCTGCCAGACAAACGGAAAAGTCCTTACTTTGGTGGCGGGCCGAGAGGGGAGCGCGGCTTCAGTTTGTCCTCCTCTTTCTTCTCCCGGGCATCGCGAGGAGGACGAATCCTCGGCTTCTCCTTCTCGTTGCGCTTCAACCTGTCTCTCTCCCACTCCTCTTTCCGTCGAATCCTCTCCTTCTCGCGTTCCCGCTCTCTCTCTCTCTCCCGCTGCCGGCGCTCCCTCTCACGGTGATCTCTCTCCCGCTCCCTGTCTCGGTGGCGCTCCCGGAGGTCACGCTCACGGTCACGCTCCTGTAGAAATGTTAATGACGAACAAATATGTTTCAACTTGTGATGATTTACACTAACATGCCGAGCAATATTAGCATACTACATAGATGAAGTTAGTTTGGGCTTTTGAATCTAAATTAGCTAAAAAGCTAATGTTGGCTTACACCGGCATGATGGCTAACATTATCTTAATCCATTCAGTAAGCTAATTTTGGTTTTTTAAGTCAAAATAGGCTAAAAAACTAATGTTAGCTTAAATGCTACCATTATCATGTAGACTTACACTAGCATGTTGGGTAACATTAACTTAATCCATTCACTAAGTAAACTCCAGCTTTTGAAAATTAGCTAAAAAGCTAATGTTAGCTTGAAAGCTATCATTATTATGTCTTACACTAGCATGTTTGTAACATTAACTTAATCCATTCAGTAAGTTAACTTCAGCTTTTGAGTCAAAATTAACTAAAAATAATGTTATCTTGAAAGCTATCATTATGTCTTATACTAGCACAGTGGTCTCAAACTGCATTCCTCGGGGGCCAGAGTCCTGCAACTTTTAGATGTGTCCCTTGTCCGACACGCTTGAACAATATGGTGAAACTGCCTCACCAGCATGCAGTCAAGCTCCATAGAGCTCTGCTAATGAGTTCATATTGGAGCCATGTGTGCTGAAGCAGAGAGATATCTAAAAGTTGCAGGACTCTGGCTCTCGAGGAATGCAGTTTGACACCACTGCGCTAGCATGTTGGGGTAACATTGACTTAATTCAGTAAAGTGACTAAATTTTAGCTAATTTTGACTTAAAAACTAATGTTAGCTTGAATGCTATCATTATCATGCAACATCCTCACTTCTTGTTGCCATAAACACCTCTGAGCCTTTTCAAGTTGTCTGGATAGACAGACTTAAACACGTCCTTATGGACAGAACGTCTGTGAGCCAGAATTCATCAAATCAAGGAGCTGATCCTTCATTTATTAGCCTGTATCCGTTTAGCACAGCAGCTGTAGGATGCTGAAGAGACGAGGGAAGCAGAGCAAACTGAAACCCCAAAAACGTCAACATTAGAAAGCCTCTTACAAGCAGCAGAAACAGAAGTACAAGAATGAAACTTGACGCTGACTATATACCGAAAAGACCATTTGATACGAGGAGATGAAATATGAAAACACATTTTCTGGGTTCACTAAATGCTCATCTTTGCATCGGGTGTCCAGCTGGAAAGCTTGCAGCCTGCTGAAGAGGAGGAGAAGGCTGCTGCAGGAGCTAAACCCTGATCATAATGAAACCAGGCAGCGGTGTCAGATATGCGAGACTTTGAACGTTTTCCGCATTAGTCAACCAGGTATTCACTGACTCTATTATTAAACTGCACGAGCCTGTTTTGTTATTGAGCTCCGCGTGTTAGAATAATAGATAACAAATGCCATGAATACGTAAGCCTTGATTTGTGCGGAGACACACTGAGTGGCGATACTCACGGTGAAGTGGTACGGAAGAGGAGCTTCTGTGTACTGAACCCTGAAGTTTTCATACTGGCCCCCCCTCCATAAGGCTTCCATTTCATAGTCGTAGTATGGGTCACCATACGGCTCGCTGTGGACAGAAACACCATCCAGAAATTGAGTGATACTAAAAATGTCTCCATAGAAAAACTACAAATAAAAATTTCTCCTCTGATATCTTAAATCATCAAAAGATTAAACTTCATTACTTCTACGAATAAATGCAACGTCAAATGAACACAATCAGACTGAACAACTAAATAAAAGCAGTCACTTTGAAAGTTTGCTGCTCTGGAGCATGCAGCTGTTCGCAAACACCGCAAAGATGGAAGACATCAGCACCGTCAACACCGGTATCGGCTGATGTCAAGTCATTTTTTTACATATTGGTATCGGCCCAGATTTTCATATCGGTGCATCTCTAACTTTACCAACAGCCTTAGAGAAGCAAATCTGAACAGACTGGACTGGAGACTCAACAGTGAAGCGTCTACAAGAAGGGACAGCGCAGACTGGACTTCTTGAGGAAGCTAAGGTCCTTCAAGGTTTGCAGCGAGATGTTGCATGTCTTCTATAAGTCTGTTGCTGAGAGCGTCATCTCCTCTGCCATCTTCTGCTGGGGCAGCAGAATCAGAACCAGGGACCTAAAAAGGCTCAACAACCTGATAAAGAAGGCTGGTTCTGTTCTGGGGACGACTGCAGAACCTCTGGAGATGATGATGCAAAGAAGGATTTTGCATAAAATCAAGAAAATTATGGACAATCCTGGACATCCTCTTCATGAGAAAGTCATTGGAAAACAGAGTCTCTTCAGTCAGAGGCTTCTTCAGACTGGTTGTAAAACGGACTGCTACAGGAGATCTTTCCTGCCCACAGCCATCACCATCTATAATAACTCCTCAACTAAATGAGTTACATCAACATTTAATTTTCCTTTGGGATCAATAAAGCATTTTTGAATTTGAAATACCACTTCCTATCGACCCACAAAGGGTTATAAGGTCACTTTTTAATATCAACCACAGGAGCAGACATCCTCTACCTTTCAACATGAGACAGCCAATCCTAACCCTTGATTATTGTGGCCTTTCTGGTAAAAACTACTAAAACCATCTCGCTCTCTGCAAGCTAATACCCCAAGTGTTTGAGAGGATAACAGGACTGTAAGGACACAAAAACAGATGAATATTTCTGAGGATCATTTAAACTTACCCGTATATTGGTTCTCTGAAGTCCATTTCCCTGAAAGAGGTAGAGAACCCATGTGAGTAAATTTAATTGAATTACTCCTGCATCAGGGGGAACGTTGTGTTTTGCTTCTTCCCTTTTTGGTTCAGGATCCCTTTGGACGGGAAATATGCGGTGAGCTGCACCAGAGAACAGCTCAAGAACTAAAGCTTAAATGGCTTCGTTAAATTCAGATACTCCTGATAAAATAAGCTGATTAAAAAGTCCGGTCCATTATCAGTAGCAGTGTTTGGAAAAAGAAAGTACACCCTCTTTCATCTTCTGCATTAGAACATGTTGTCTGGTCTCCAGCACCAAATGTACAAAACCGCAACAGATGCCACACTGCTGTTCATTAAACAAAGAGGAGAAAGTTAAAACGCAGTGAGCGACAAACTAAGTACACCCACCCACGATCTTCCACAATACCTTTGACTGAAAAAGATTAAGAAAGTTCAGATTTTCTGTTTTTTCACTGAATATCTGCAGTGAATTTCAACAACAGAATGACACAAACTACCAGTAAAAAGTTTTTTAGATCTATTTTTCTGGCCTCATCTGCTTTTTTTTTTTTTTTTTTTTTTTTTTTTTTTTTTAACATTTTTCATAAATATCAGCATCCCACAGAAGAAAATCTCTTTAAAAATGTTTTGCGTTTTTCTTTACCTTAAAACCCTAAAAACAGAAACAAAATTGTGGTTAAAAATAAAACATTTCCTACAGCAGCTATTTATCAAAAACTAACTTGTCTTTTTTCCAGAAGGCCTTGTAACATTTCTGTCTCTAAACAAGTTTAATTAAGCTGGACTGAGGGCAAATATGTTCGTCTGAATTGTAAACGTTGCAGATACTTGGACTAGGCCACTGCAACACCTTTGTTCTCTTTTTATCTATTCTGCTGTGGGTCTACTGCTGGGTTTGGGATCATTGTTCTGTTGGTGACCCAGTTTGGACCGAGTTCAGCACTCAGGCAGATGGAATCACATTTGTCACCGCAAGAGGCCCAGATCCTGCAGCAGCAGAAGCAAGCCCAAACCATTAGCCTGCCACCACCGTGCTTGGCAGTTGGTGTGCAGAGCTTATGCTGATATGCTGTTTGTTTCGCCCTATGGCCAAACATGTCTACTTTGGTTTTATCCGTCTAAAGGACATTGTTCCAGGAGTCCTGTTCTTTATTCAGATGCACTTCTGCAAACCAACGTCCTGGTGCCATATTTTTGTAAGAAAAAGGCCTTTTCCCTTCAGTCCTCCCAAACAAGCTGCACCTGTCTGAGCAGCATCTCCTGACTGTTATTTGTCCTCTCTTTGCGACAGTGAGGAATCTATGTTTTCGAACCCTTGAGGTTACATTTAAATCATTTTAGAACATGCTAAAGACCCAATATTCTGCAGTTCTGTCCTGATCCATAGAACATATGTTTGTATTAGAAAGATGGTTACTTTCTTATCATAACTACACCCTTCTTATCTTTTTTGCCCCCCCCCCCCCAATAAGCTGTTGCGGTCAGTTTTTGGAGTTTAAAGTTGCTATTGTCCGTGTGGATCAACAGAACGTGCATCGAGACGGCACGTTTATGCTGCCAGAGACTGAAACACGTCTTAAAGGCTGAGCGCCAGCAGGTCGTACTCTCGGATGATCCGGTAGCTGCGTTCTCTGAAGAACTCGTTCTCTTTGTCAAACTCTCTCTCGTCTTCTCCGATCGTCACGTTGAAACGCTTCTCCTCAAAGTCGGGCTCCTGCTCCTTCCGGATGGTGGCCTTCTTCAGCACCTGCCGGAAACGCAGACAGACACGTGTGATACACTGACACCTGCTGGGCGACACGGCTTAGGAATAAAATCGCTGCTTTTTTCATACCACATCTGCCTTTAATTAATATTTTTTCTTGCTTTCATTTCTAAAAAAGGAATTTCAAATGACAGATATTTTCAAAACGTGGCTTTTTTTCAGTCGGCCCTTCTGTGAGTTGTACGACGGAGTATCAGGGCCAGGCTACGAGAATATAACCATAATATTAGCAGAATATAGATGCAACTTTACAAGAGGAACGTCTAAAAATTACAAGACAAAGTCGTTTTAATGAGGAAAAAAAAGCTTCTAGAGTTATCTAAAGTGACCACCTCTGTCCGTGTGGTTTCCTTCGAAACAGACTCAGTCGTTTCAAAATCCTGCTACTGATAATGATTTGATGCTGATGTGTTAAAAGATGAAGCATTTCCATATATATATAAAATCGATACCAAAGTATAAACTTCACAAGATGCTCAACATTCCTCATTTTAAAATTATTTATTTCGTTATTTTTCATGTCGGAGTTCTCATAAAATTTCTACTTCATTCTCCCAATACGACGACTTTATTCTGGTAACATTAATGCTTTATTCTCGTATTATTTCGACTTTATTGTCGTAATTAAAATCGTAGCCTGGCCCTAATATTCCATCGTAAAAAGAACGCGCTTGTCAAACACGACGGCTGGCCTTGGCCGCGCTGACATCACTCTGAACTATGGAAACCCAAAGGAAAGCAATGGTGAAAAAAAGTTTTAAAAATACTGATTTTCCAAAAATTAAATCCTCAAAAAAACAATTTGAATAATCGATAAAATCGATTTATCGCCCAGCCCTAAATGGGGATAATATGGATGAGAAAAATCTGAGATCCATGCAGACAGAACGGATTCATTAGTTCATCCAACAAGCCTGGAGTATTTATTTTTATTTGTGGTGACTTGTGTCACGCAGTACACAAACAATTTAACCAGACTTGTTTCAAAAATGAACAGATGAGCTTCTGTTGGGCCTTCTGGGTTCAACATTTTCCTCTTTCTATCCAAACTCTACAGAGTAAAGTTAGAGATACAAATATTTGTGTTTGTAAACAGGAGAAATGACGAGAAGTGAAACACATTTTAAAGATGGAAAAGATGAGACCACAGTAAACTCAGATATCTAAGAACTTTAATGTTTTTCCATTTGGTGTTTCGCACTCTATCGAGTAAACATCTCACTGACCCAAGTTTATGTAAACTTGTGGCACAAACTGGGACTGATTTGCATGAAACACAGTGGCGGCGTTTACCTCTTTGGCATGCCTCAGTCCTCTCTCCCAGGCGCTCTCCACAGGAGGCTCCACCGGGGGCGGCGGGGGAGGGAGCTCCTCCACCACAGGAGCGGCCTGCAATGCGGAAAACTTTGGTCAACTTTTCCGGCTGCCAAGCCCTCCCACGGACAGAGGATTCCAGGGATCAATCCCCTGCTTGATAAACGGCCACGACCTTCCTGCTCATATTCATACAGACTTTCTCACCCAGGGGTTGTTGGGTAGAAGGGGCAGCGGTCCTCCAGGGGGCGCACCATTAGGAGAGAAAGGGTCCGGCTTGGTGATGAGAGAGTAGTTCCCCTTGTCGTTGACTCCAGGGTGGATGAACCTGCAGTTCATCCCCCACGTACAGTTTCCTGAAGAACACATGGCGGCATTCCTGGTTAGTTGGGCTGCGTAAAATTAAATTAGAACATCACAGATTCTTGGAGTTTTGATGATCGTGGCTTAGAGGTTATGAAAACCCGAAGTTTAGTGTCGGAAAAAATAGCAACATTGTGAAAGTCAGCATATTCTTAGAAAGTTGAGTGGAAGGAAAAAGTGTGGCATCAGCAACATAGATGACATTTCTGTCTGAGACATCCTTTTCTATTGATCATAGGTAATATTCAAATTTTCTGAGATCATCTGTGAGGCAGAATCATCAAAATGATGAGAAATAAAGGCTTTAAATATTTCCCGTCATGTGTGATGAATCCATATAACACACAAGTTTAACTTTTGAAAAAGAGGAACAAAGAACACTGCACTTTTACAAGTCATTCAATGTTTTTGAGTTCCACTTGTAGATTTTTTTCATTTTTCCCATTTAAGCTGCAGCAGTTGTGATTTACTCCCAGTGTACTCCATACACACCATAAAGTACAAATGGTGCAAAAAAACCCAGCGGCTACTGTAGAAGAAGAAGAAAAAAAAAAAAAGCTCGGTAACCATTTCCACAACAATTTATATCGTCATTAGCTGCACGACTTCCACAGAGCGATTATCGGGCATAACGGCAATATTAACATCGGCTATCAACCCTAAACGTTCGTATCGGTGCATCCCTGCAATCCACCTATCCGGATTTTACCCCAAAAAAGCGTTGAGAGTCCTTAAATTGTGAAGCAGTTTAATAAATTTATTTTTGAAACATTTGGATTATTACTTAAAAGGATAAAATTAAACAAAACTGAAGCACAAAAAAACCCATTAAATTTGTACTAAAAGTATCTTTTTAGGTTTAAGTTTTGCCTTTTTAGTCTTCCACCTTATCCTTTGAACAGCTGTAAAGCTCGAAAATAAACTTACATTTTCTTGCCGCATATTAACAGCTTTGTTCATTTTATTGGCTTCAATTCCAAATAGTTTCATTAAATTTTTGTTTTCCTGCATCTCTGTTGAAATGAAAAGAAGAAAACCTAATTAACCCTGGACAGAATGCGTGCCAAACACTCGGTAAAGTTTGACATTTAAATGTAATAAGATTATAACGCAGCAGGAATATATATCACTTAGTTGAAGAATTAAATATGATGTCAAGAAAGGAATCCAGATCTGATCAAACGACCAGATTCTGAAACCGGTGGATTTCAGCGGCTCAACAGCTCCCTCTAGTGGAGAACTCATACACCCACCTCCAACCTGAGCCAGCTTCAAGCAATCCGACCTCCGACCTCCTACCTTTAATAAAGAACCTGCAGATAGGGCGTGGTCTGATCTTTCTATCAGTTGGATCTTTGACCTCTCCTTCCTCCAGGTCATCATCCTGCAGGAACAACGAGAACGAGAGATTAACTGGAGCTTTGGTCTGCTGTGGTAAAGGAGGATGGAGATCTGGATTTACAGGCAGGATCAGAGTAGAGCTGCTGCTCCTTCACGCAGAAAGGAGAAGGTTCAGGTTTGGGTGATAAATCGATTTTATCGATTAATCGAAATTTTGGCTTTTAAATACTTAATTTTGGGAAAATCTGGATTTCCCCCCCCCCACCAATGCACTCCTTAGTAGGGCTGCAGCTAAGGATTATTTTAGCAATCAATTAATCTATCGATTAATTGGATTAAAAAAAAAAAATTAGCACATCCTACAGATTTTTCATTTAATCACTTAAGCCTTTTCTATACAATATTAGAAATACATTAGAAGATGCAAATAAACAAAAAATTTATTTCTTTTTTAAATAAGAAAGTAAACATTTTACTCCCTAAAATGCAATAACAAAACACTCCTTTAGTGAATTTCAAATGGATGAATATAAAAAGGTGTTTTTATCTTAAAAACAAAATTTAGACATTTTGTACAGTTTTGGCTGAATTACTCCTCTGAAAATGCTGCTTTTTTCAGAAAATGGCCTTTTTTGAGTCTGTACTAATGATTAATCGATTACTAAATCAGTTGACGATTATTTCAATAATCACTTCATCATTAATCTGATTAATCGGTGCGGCGCTATTCCTTAGGTTTCCGTAGTTCAGAGCGAGGTCAGCGCCCAAAGCCCATCATCTCGCTTGACAAGCCTGTTTTACAGCTTCTGTTTAGTTGGAGTTCGAATTCAGGTCAACTCTACGACGAACTATAAGAGTCAGGCGAAGATTTTCTTTTTTTTTTTTCAACAAAAATAAATTAATGATGTTACAAGAATACAGTAACACAACAAAACATTAATTATCCAAGCTTTTTTCTCATTAAAACAACCTTTTTGTCATAATTTTAAGACATTCTTCTGGTAAAACTGCGTCTTTATTCTGCTAATATTAAGACAACGTTCCCGTAATTAAACAAAAATTCTTGTAGGATGACCCTAATACTCCGTCGTACAACTGAAATAAACGCCACTTTTTGAACATATTTCCTGTCGTTTGTAATTTCTTACAAGAAAGCTGGGGGGGGGGAGGACTAAAATTCAAAATTGGAGATTTTTTTTTTTTTTTTAAACCATATCGCCCAGCCCTAGTTGAGGCGGTTATCCGGTCAGGATGTCTCCTTCTGGAGGTTTTCTGGTGAAGTTTCTTGATGGAAGACCTCAGAGCAGACCCAAACACAAACATCCTCTCTGGCCTGCAGAGATCTTAGGATTCATCAGGAGGAGCTGCAAAGTAATCGCTGTGCAGAAAGGAGGGCAAGTTTCTCTTCTGGAGCTGTTCAATCCTGATCTGACATAAATTATATTTACAAAGAGCCGAAGACCATCTGTCCATCAACCCAACCCTGGAGATTAAGTTACAAACGTCGATATACCAGCGAGTCCAACTCAATTAGCTACTTCATCACTACAATGTCATCTTAACTACAGGGAAATATTAGATTAAAAAAAATGATACTGTTGAATATTGCAATGATGATTTCAATTCTGATTAAGCCAGGCTCGGCGGGTGAAGCGCTGTGCCTGAGGACACGACAGCAAAGTGACTCAGGGTTTCTGCAGGTTTCACCAACTCAAATTTAAGACGTTTGAAGTACATTAATCGATTACTGAAATGATCGTCGACTAATTTCGTGATCGATTTATCGTTAACTGGAGTGTCCAGACTGAAAAAGGCCATTTTCTGAAAGAAGATCACAGTCAGAGCACTAATTAAGCCAAAACTGTACAAAATACATAAGTATTTTGCATTTAAGATGAAATGGTTCAAATTCACCAAAAGAAAGTTATACTATTGCATTTTAGGCAATAAAATGTTTATTTTCCTATTTTAAAAAAAATGAATTTAAGTATTTGTCTCTTAACGTATTTCTAATATTGTATAAAAAAAAAGCCTAAGAGGTTAAACTACAAAATCTGCAGAATGTTGAGATTTTTTGCAGGGACAGCGTCAGCCTCTACTCTTACGTCATATCTTTATGGACGCTTGGTTAATTTACTCTGAAGCAGGGCCGATACGATTCGTCGAATGATTCTTAAAATTCTTTAAAAACACACACACAAAAAAAGCTTTGTTAAATTATGCTTTACAGCCAGATGGTTATTTTGTGTTGCGCAACGCTCTCACTTCCGCCAGTGAGCTGCTGACGAATGCTAAGTGCTATTAGCAGCTAAGGAGGGAGACGGCGAGGGACAAAAAGAAGCGCCGCCAAGAAAGAGGCAAAAAGCGTGGGATCAATTTAAACTAAGCAGACGAAATAACACAGCTCAGTAATGTACGACATGCATGTTATGTGTGATCAAGCAGAGTAATGATGTAAAAAAAAAAAAAAACAACAACAACAACAAAAAAACAGATTAGAAATATCTATTTTATAAAAAAGTTTTTCATACTTCAAACTTGGAACTGAAAGTATAATATCAAAGGCAGTGTTTACTAATGCCTCAATTTAAGTTTGCTTTTCATTTTTAAAAGTTAATTTGAAATGTTTTACTTCTCTTCTGTTTCTGCACTTCAAAAAAAGCTTTTTATACTTCCAACTAGGGCACGGGCGACATGGCTTTTACGTCGGTCATCCCTTCTGTAAGACGGAGTACCAGGGTCAGGATACGAGTATTTTTCTTTAATTACGAGAATATAGTCATAACATTAGCAGAATAAAGATGCAATTTTACCAGAAAAAAGTCCTAAAGTTACGAGAAAAAGTTGTTTTAATGACAGCAAACTTTCGATACTTGTCAGGATTAGACGTGACCAATCTGTAAAACTTATACTAAAGTATAACTTGACAAGACGCTCAACATTCCTCATTTAAATTTTTGGTTATTTTTTGTGTTGGACTTATAAAATTACTACTTCATTCTCCTAATATGACTTTATTCTTGCAGTTAAAACAAAAATTAAATCCTAGCCTGGTCCTAATCCTCCATTATAGAGTTGATCTGAACTCAAAGTCCAAATAAATAGAATAATAAATGTTGACGTCACGCTCAGAGCCGCCAAAACCAAAAATCGTCAAAAACCAAAGAACTGATTAAGCGCCCAGCCGTACGTCACTCTTGAGACTAAAAGTGATGTTTGAATCGTTTTGCATTTTAAGCAATAAATAGTTTTCTTATTCAGAAAAAAAAAAAAAAAGAACTGAATCGCTCTTTACTAGAATTTTCTCTTTCATATATTGCTTTTACTAGCTTGAGTCGCCACTGCAGAACCGGACAACTTTTCTTTCGGCTACTCGATTAAATCGATAGATTACTCAAGTACTAAAATAATCGTTTACAGAAGTTTGTGGAGCTGCAGCGGCGTTTTCTCCGGGCTACGGTTGGTGCTTTCTTGGGGGAAGTCTCTACAGTTGCAGACAAAGTGATCAGACTTTTCCTGGAAAATGCCAACATTGACGTTTTCGAAGTCAACCGATTCAGATTACGACATAAAAAAAAAAGCGGAAAAACGTGCAGCTGCTTCTTGTTTGTTTTAACAGAGGTTGTAGTTTTAAATCCAACCGGAAATGTAGGAACTTCAAGACTCTCATTTACGTTTTCCTGATATCGAAGGGTCGCACAATACCCCATGGTTGCTGCAAGCTTCACCGACTCAAATTTAAGACTTTTTGAGGCCTTGTTCAGACCATTATGAATGGAATATAAGACCTATATCTCCACAAAAATGTCTGAACTTCGTCCAGACAAGTGGCGGTAAATTTGCACCTACCTACCCACCTATACTATATGGTAGACGCAAAAAAAAAAAAAAATCTAGCAAGCTAGCAAACAAGGGAACTTACTTTTTAAAATGATTGCAAGACATTTTTAGACTTTTTAAGGCTGCACAGACACCCTGAAGCTGCCAAGTACCTCGCCTCGCAGTGCTGACGTTACAAACCCTGATATTGTGGCGTCTGGCATGCGATGAACGCATCGAGGAAAACCTTGGGCTAAATTTGGGGCTCGCTCCCAAACGGCTGCAGTCCATCTGTAATCTGTAATCCAGAGCTCCGACTCTGACAGAAGCAGCCAAACCACGGTCACTTACGTCAATCTCTCCTTCGTCGATCTCCCCGTCATCCTCGTCCTTCTTCCTGTCTCGGAAGGAATCTCTCCGGAGCCTCTCGGGCCCTTTGGAGCTTTCCGGCCTCTTCGACTCGTCGTCTGCCGGAGAAGGAGGGAGAATCGGTTTCTTCTCCCGTTTTTTATTGTTCTTGTCTTCGTTCACCTCCTCGTCCTCGTCTCCTCCCTCCGCTTTTGTGTCTTCCTCATCCTCCTCTTCGTCTTGAGCAGGAATAGGTTCTTCCGGAACCTCTTCGTCGTAATCCAGTTCATGTTCGTCCAGCTCACGGGAAACCGAGGCAGAATCATCCTTCATCTCCCTCGCCAGAACCGCTCTCCTCTCCTCAGCTCTTCTCATCTCCTCCTCCTCTTCCTCAGCCTTGTTTTTATCTTCGTCCAACTCACTGGCTTCCCGCTCTACTGAGGCTTCTTTCCTGTAGCCCCGATACCCTTCGTCCCCACCTTCCCCGTCCTCCTCAGACTCGATGCGGTCCTTGCCCTGGTCTGGCTCCAAGTCGGGAGACTGCGGCGTGTCGAGGACTCCGTCCTCTTCCTCGCCTGATCTCCGGCCTTGTGGATCATCTTCATCTCCCTCCATGAGCATAATGGTCTCATCCTCCAGTCCCATCCTGGATCCTTCTCCAACAGGCTCCTCATCCTCTGGATCGGAGATGAAGTCAGGGACCACCTCGTCCTCCAAGTCTAACCTTCCTCCTCGCCCTTCCATTGCTTCCTCCTCATCCTCCTCCTCCCCGATCAGGCCTCCGTTTTCCTCCTCTTGGAGCAACTCGCTATCCGAGACCACCCCGCCTGCCTCGTCATCATCCTCGTCGGGAGACCGCAACAGCTCGCTGTCAGAAAGACCCTTCTCCTCCTCTGGAGACTGAGGGGACTGCGTGGGGCTTTCTGGAGTTTCCATGGGAGATTGATCTGATGGAGGAAGAACACATGAATGAATGAGTCATGCATTCACCGAGTCAGCACCATGAAAGTAAACACACTGATCAGCCATAACATTCAAACCTGCTAAACTGAACACTGAAAACCTGAAGTTTTCACCTGGAAAAGGTGTCGTTTTACCTGGAAAAACGTGAAGTTTTCCCAGGTAAAACGACATAACTACGGCATAATATTGTAACTAGGGCTGGAACAAATTAATCGGATTAATCGTGATTAATTGGTTATTGAAATAATCGCCAACTAATTTAGCAATCACTTCATTGTTTAACTGGAGAAAACTGGAATATACAGACTCAAAAAAGGCAGCTTTCTGAAAAAACCCCAACATATTCAGAGCAGTAATTCGGCCAAAACTGTACAAAATATTTAAACACTTTGCATTTAAGATAAACACACCTCGTCTGCGAATGTTTTACCCCAAACTCCTAACGTTGCAGAGTTTTAGCTTCACCTGGTTCAAGAAAGTTATTCTGTTATTGCTTTTTAGGGGAAAAAAAAAAAAAAAGGAATTTAATTATTTATTTGGATCTTTTAATTTTGTATAAAAAAATAAAAAAAAAGGCAAAGTGGTTAAATGAAAAATCTGCAGAACATGCCAGTTTTTAAAAATCTGATTAATCATCAGAATAATCGATAGTATATTCGATTACTAAAAATAATCGTTAGGTGCAGCCCTACTTGTCATGACAGATGTGTAAGGTCAGTAACGCTAACGGGACCAATAAGTGGACATTTTGAAGGTGGTGTGTTAGAATGGGGGAGGGGGGCTTGGGGGGGTGTGTGATCCGATAGCTGGGAATCTGTAAAATCTGCAGGTCTTGTTGGGTTTTCCTCGTCTGCAGGGATGTGGAGAGCAAAGGACGGCTCGAACCGCCAACGATGAGAGCTGCTGCTGGCAGAAAGGCGTAAACGAGCATCAGAACCGGTCCGTGGAGAAACATTAGGCGGTTTCTGTTGGGTTCTGCAATCCATTTGAATGTTTGACATGAAGCATCTTGTGAGGCGCCGCTGCAGATCCAGTACAGCCTTTCATGGAAGGGATATTCCTAAATTCAGGGGTCTGCAACCTGCAGCTCCAGAGCTGCAAGTGGCTCTTCGGACCTTCCACAGATACCATTAAAAAACTGCGGGTTTTAGCAGCTTTTCAGATTTTTTTTTTTTGATGGAATAATTGCCTTAAATATCTACAAAAGAATAACTCCAAAACAACCAACAATACTTTTTTAGGTCTTTTTTGTCATAAGGTTGGAAACTATGTGCTTTTTGAGGATCAGAATCAGCTCTGTAGGCCCAAACTAAGAGCCCAAACAAGAATTTTGACTTTGATTTAAGGCACTCACAACATAAAAAAGGTATAAATATATAAACTTTAGGGGAAATAACGGATGTTTTATAGCACTTTCCACAAATATATGATGGTTCTTTAAACTAGATATTGATCAGTCTTTTTTTTTTTTTTTTTTTTTTTTCAAAAGATCATGTAACATTTTGCAGCCCTAAACAAGTTTAATTCAGCTGGACTGAGGGGAAAACGGCTCTTCTGATAAAAGTTGCAGACCCCTGCCCTAATGGCTGCTTCTTCAGCAGGACAATGCACCCTGACTCAAAGTAAATGTGGCTCAGAAACCATTAAAAGAGCAGAACAATCAACGAGGCGTGACTTGGTCTTAGATCTCAGTCCAAATGGAGTTACCAACTTGCAGGACTGAAAGGATCTGCTAACATCTTGGTGTCAGACACCGCAGCGCACCTTCTGGGTCTGGTTAGAACCACGCCTTGGCTCAGAAATCAGAAATCCAGTGATCTCTCTGTCCTGAATAGTGACCTTAAAAGATACTTGGATGAGTTGGTCAGAGCATCTCTTGGAAGTTTCCATCTTGCACCAGTCAAGGCCTACAAAGCGTACAGGGAAAAAAACCGCCCTGCTTGTTCTGATGAAAAAGATGCCAACAAATACAGTTTGTTGACTTCGGAGGGGTACAGCTTCAGACCATCTCGGGTGTCCATGTCCAACCCAAAGCTGCTGCACTGGATGCAAGAGCATGAGAACTGGAACACGGAGCTGAATCCTGACGTTCTTTCCCGTCGTGCAGACCATCAGCTGCGTGTGCATCTCCCAATCATTAGGGAGATGGAACAACACAATCTGGACCAGTCCATTCCTGTGGATGACACTTGGACATGCAGAACCTTCCAGATCGCAGTGGATTGTACCCTATAATGGTTTGAGAAAAACAGCAACTACTTTGAGGCCTTCACTCTGTCTTGAACCCCCCAAATCTCATTGATGTTATTAAAAATCTACGGGATATTCTGGATAACAAAGATTCAAAAGCATCAGAGAGTAATCATGTTACGGCTGATCAGGCTTCCATAAGTTGCTCTAATTTAACATCTTCATATAAAAACAAGACATGGCTAAGCTATAAAAGAACATACAGCTAAATTTGAAGCTTTAAGAATGAGTGAAGAGTATATTTTCAATCTGAACACATCATACATGAGAAAAATTGGCATTTTTTTTTGCAGATATGCAGCAAACAGAGGGATTAGCTTCATGAAGGACAGCTCCCGGCGCTGCTAGTTACCGGCTCAGATTAAGCTAACCTGGTTTGCCACCTCGGCCCTCAAACGGACCTCCTAATTTACCTAAACAAACATATTTATAGCTGTGAATGCTACACATGATCTCCTGCAGCGAAAACAAGCGGTAACACTTACAATAGCTGCTGGTCAAGCTAGCTTAGGCCCAGAACCTGGCGACGCACAGAGAGAAGCCTAACCGGGCCCAAACTGCCCGGGCCGAACCGCGAACTTCCTCCACGCCTAGAAACATGTAACCGGTCGAGCCTAACGACTTAAGCGCGAACTTTCTCTCGGTTCAGCAGCGGAACACTCGCCATCTTTCAGTTGACAATGTAGCAACACTGAAGCTAAGCTAACGGCTAACTAACAGCATTTTTTTTTTTTTTTTTTTTGTCCATTCACCTTGCCGACCCGGAGTTCTTTACTGACGGATCTGCAGCGATACCGACGACCCCCTCCCACTGATACCGGAGTAACGATCTACGGTCAGTTTGTTCACGGTTTAACTTCAGCCGCTGCGGCGGACAAAATAAATGAGCCCGCACCGTGCAGCACCAGCGGCCATTAGCTTAGCGTCATCCACAGACGACAGAGCGGAGCGGGAGAAGGGGAGGAGTCAGACCGAGCTGGAGGGAAAGGAGGGCGGGTCTGAGATCAGTTCATTCAGCTCAACTGCAGCAAATATGGAGCGCCACAATCTGATCCGCAATCAGTGACAGTAATATATTATATTATATTATATTATATTATATTATATTATATTATATTATATTATATTATATTATGTACTTTTAGGAGTAGTTGTATTACGCCATACTTTCATACTTTAATATCCTTATGAATTATCGCTACTCTTACTTGAGTAAAGTATCTGACTCATCTATCCAACTGACTTCACTGAATGAAGAACAAGCATGCTTTCAACACATTTTAACCAAAAATGCACCAGACGCAAACATAAACCTACAGTTTATGTTAAAGTGAGGCTTCTTGTTTTTACACAGGCTTTATTGATCCGATGTCATTTTCTGTCTGCTGAGCCATTCGTAGATCAAGAAGATACAGAAAACATTGTGGATATTGTCACTAGGGCTGTCACGATACCAAATTTTGCTGGACTATAAATTGTTTCAGAAATGATTGCGATAAACGATAATATTGTTGTTTTGAGATCATTTTCAAGTGGTATATTGAGAATGGCAAAATAATGCAAGCTCTCCCGCTCATAGAACAATAAACTTTAATGTTGTAAAGAACACATTATCACTATTATTTCATTTTCCATTTTATTTCCATTCTTATTGTTTTATTTTTATTTCATTTATTTTTGTAATTTAGTTTTTATATTTATTTAGTATTTTTTTTAAATTTATCATCACTTTTTTTCATTATGAATTTTTTTTTCTATTTTTTTCATATTTTGTATTTATTTTGTAATTTTTTTATTTATTGTGACTTTTTTCAATATATATATATATATATATATATATATATATATATATATATATATATATATATATATATATATATATATATATATTTACTTTTCACTATTCTGTATTTATTTAGTAACTAAGATATTTTAAACATCCAAAATAAAACACGACAACCAAAACCAATACATAAAACAGAAATAAAAAACACACACAACCAAAACCATCAGTCTCCATAAACAAAATATTAATCACAGAGTAGAAATTATTGAGCTCATTTTAATTTATCATGTGATTAATTGAGTAATTGCTTATTGTGACAGGCCTAATGGTCACTGGAAGTATGCTGCTACAGGAGATCCTCTTCCTGTCCACAGCCATCAATATCTACAGCAACTCTTTGAAGAACCTTAGAAAATATGAGTTACAACAAAATTTAATTTCCCTTTGGTATTAATTGAATTGTAACTAAGTTGTTGTAGATAAGTGCTGTAGACCAAATATTCAGTATTTACTATTTCAGCTGGACGGAAAAGGTCTAACCTTAAAAAATAACTAAACATTTCAATGGTGTTAATTATTAACATAATATTTTTTCTGAATTCACGTTTGGAAAACTCAATTATTGTTGCTCCTCTTGCTTTCTGCCACTAGGTGGCAGTAACGACTTTACACGAAAAGATCTGGGCAGGTTCTAAATTGCACCCAGAGCTCCAATTTATTTACGGTTTCGAAATGTTTCGAGCCATTAGGATAAACTGGGGTTATAATGACTTATAGTACAATTAAAGATATGTTATTAAAGATTAAGTATTAAATATTAAGATAAGATATTAAAGAAACGTTCAACCTCAACCTCTCCAGTCATATTTTCTCCAATATATCATCAAAGTGCTGATGTTCCTCCAGAACGATCAGGAACCCCAAAACATCATGAGGTTAGTTACACATGACACAGAAGCTGCTGCAAGTAATAATTTATTTTCTGTGACAATCAATCTTCCTTGTTGACACATTCAAGAGATTGCATTCATCTTAGGAAACTGTTTTTAGATTTTGTGGCCAAAAATCTTGCATAAAACTTTATCTAAAGAGCTTATGAAGAGCAATTTACAAGACAAACAGCTTCAATTTAAACCCAAATAATGTATTCCAGTTCAGTCTAAATTCATTCCAGCACCATCCAAACCAGTCTGAGCCCACAACAGAAGTTATTAACTCGGTTAATTCAGTGCCAGTTACACACATCATGATAAAAGTGAGTTTTTCAGAGGACTCAGCGCTGATGCCAGTGGGTCCAGCAGCTGTGGTGATTCTGGTCCACTTTGGTTTGGACCTCTTCCATTCCTGCTGATGCCTTCAGATCCCAGCTGTGTGTGGAGTTGAGGATGCTTCCGATGAACTCGAGCCCTGACAGGAGTGAGGAACCAGGGAGCGCAGGAGGCACCACGGTGAGGAAATATCAATCTGGACAAGAGATGAGACCAAACTTCCTGCGACAAATTTCAAAATAAGCGTCTCGGCTTCTTTCAGAAGCAGACCCCACCCTCGCTGAGCTAAAAGTTCACGCCTGACATATGTGGAATATCTGCGGCCTGAGCTAATACATCTCTGTTTACGTCTGAAGGGCAGGCAACTTATGGTGATGCATTTGAGGAGAAATGGACACTGGATGACTTCTCACATTTCTGACTTTTGGGATTGCTGCCACACTCATTATTCTTTTCCCCCTGTGGTGTCCTGTCAACTGTTTAACACATCAGTCATTAATAATGGAGGCCACCGGGGGAAAGTTAAAGAGCCAAATCATTTCTTCCTACTGTACGTTTGCGTGCTTTCTCTGCTCGGTCATCAGTCATTCCTCAGTTTTCACGTCCCGTCACCTCCCTCGGGGCACCTGCTGGGTAACCTTGAAGAAACTCAGAACCAGCTCAGAGAAATATCAGCTAAAAACATCAAAGGTAAACAAAGAAACGTCTTGTGAAATAGATTTTCCTCTTTGTGTGGTGTCCTTCAGCTGGAGGATTGTCTTAAAATGGGTATTTTGACAGCAGTTCTGGAGCTCAGTGGAGACATACTGGAGAAGATTAATGCTGCACAGTGGTGAACCTGCCTGTGGCAAATCAACTTAACTTCACTCTGATGTATACCTGATACTGAAACACTATGTGTGAATCAGAGAAAACAGCTCTCTAAGCAAGTTATGGAGGTGATTTCTGCTCTAAACGTCAAAGGTCTCAATTATCTCATTGCCTAATGATGAGTTTGACAGGTGGAACTCCATGGGCAGTATCTAACAGCAGCTGGCACAGCACATGTTTTAGACATAACAGCCCTCTTATGGCTGAACACAGTGGCTAGATGTTGTTTCAGGTTTACTGAATGGAGGAAAAGAGTGAAGGTATTCGTCCTGAACTGGCCCATGTGTGGATTTAATGGAAGAAATACACAGTACAGGTTTTAGCAGTTGAACAAGTCAGCC
The DNA here is from genome assembly GCA_014839685.1 of Anableps anableps. Lineage (NCBI taxonomy): Eukaryota > Metazoa > Chordata > Actinopteri > Cyprinodontiformes > Anablepidae > Anableps > Anableps anableps. Next base: position 34,611,325 of record CM026073.1, on the reverse strand, counting down.
AGTCAATTAGTGTAACACTAAATAAAATTCCTGATCTCGCTCTCATTTCTGTATATCATCTGGTTTTTCTTAAAATTTTTAAATAATTCTATGCCAGACAGGGATTTAAAGAGGAGTGGCAAACGCAAATGAGGTGGATTAGCAGTGGTTGCCAACAACTGAGGCCTTGTCCACACGTAGCTGGATATCTGAGAAAACAGATATATTTTTATGGCCTTTCATCCACACGAAAACTCTGTTTTATATCACTAAAAATGATTATTTAAAAACTCCGACCAAAGCTGAGATAAAAAAAACAAAACAAAACAAAACAAAAAAACAAACAAAAAAAAAACTTTGTATTTGTGTTTGCATGTGTACATGGGAAAAATTTAGGGTCCTAGGCATTACAGTATGCGACAAATAATGCGCCAATATATCCACATACTTGCTTTGACATGATTCCCAATCAACATCGTCTTGTGTTTTATTAACTTTATATTCTAATACGCTATTTAAAAGTAATTATATATCTGTCCACACAAATGAACTTCCTGGTGCCTCGTTTAATTTCCAACAGGATTTGATGTAAACCTTGCTGTTTGTTCCTTGATGTACAAATTTCTATTTTGTTTGTATTACTTTGAATACATGCAACTCAACCTGTGAAAGCTACCTGTGACTTTGTATTAATATTGTTGCCTTGTTTTGGTTGTAAACTGTTGTTCTAAATAAATAAAGGGCAAAACAAACAAACAAACAAAAAAAAATCTAACAGGAAGTCGTGTTTGTGTTGAAGCAATCTGATTGGCTGACATAGGTTTTAGCTTTGCGCTACACTGCCCCTTATGCATTTGGCATGTTTAAAGCAACGCTCAGGGGCGTATTTGTATGGGTTTATGTTGATGAAAACTTTTCTGAAACTGGTCCCGTGTTTACCGTATTATTTTTTTTTTTTTTCAAACGATGCGGCGGAGATATTCGTTTTTTGAAAAACCTGACTCCATGTATACAAGGCCTGATAGTGTCATCCAAGACATTTTACTGTGGAGTATTGTCTCTGCCGGGCAGATATTTAGTTGTTAGCATGTCATACAGCAACAGTCTGAGATCCCTCCTACTCATAGCATCATCATCATCATCACAATAACGCTTTGAAGATACTTGGATCACAACACTTAATTTCCCTTTGGGATAAATAAAGTATTTTTTATTTTAATTTAATGATCATTCTTCCAAATTACTTGTTTCATAAACTTCTCTTACATAATGGTAGCATAGATTAGCTTTGTTTATCCTATGTTAACATAAACAAGATCAACTTGATTTATTTTGGGTTAGCCTACTTTAACTTATCTTAGCCTATACATCAGCTAGGTTCACCTTAGATCCATTTGCCATTACCAAAACTTTACCTTGTTTTGTTTTAGTTGATTAGATCTTACCTTACTATTCGCTGTTAGCTATTAGCTGAGATTACGTTAGCTTTGATTAGCTTATGATAACTTTGAATAATTTATCCTAGTTTTAAGATAAGCCTTCTATCTCAGCCTACATCAGCTAAGTTAAAATTTGTTTAGCTTACCTCAATTCATCTTCTCTTAGCTTGCTTTATTTTATCCTAGTTTAAAGTAACTTAGTTTAGCCTAATTTAGGCTTGCCTACTTAATCTTTTCTTGGCCAACTTTAGCTAACTTGAGTTTAATATTGGTTTGGTCTAACTTAGTTTAGTTTGCCTTCTTTTATTTTTATCTGATCTTATCTTGTCTTAGTTTATATTTTACTATGTTACAGTAGCTTTATCTTAGCCAACTCACCTTACGTTAGCTTAGTTTTATTTATAGTACTTTAGTTGATGAAAACTTTTCTGAAAACTATAATGCAGATTATAGTACTTTAGTTTAGCATACATTATTTTATTTTATCTTTGCTTAGGTTACCCTAAAAAAAGCTCAGCCTAAATTTTTTTGATGTTTTAATTAACCAAGCTTGATTTATTGTAGTTGAATTTAACATTTTGTTTTAGTTTGTCTTATTTTATCTCACAGTAGGGTAGCTTTTGTTTATCCTAACATACTTTAGCTCAATTTACGTTATTTTAGGTTAGCAAGCTTTAGCTTATTTTAACCTACACCTGCCTAATTTGCCTGACTTTAGTTTCCTGTAATTTATTTTTGCTAGCTTTAGTTTTAGTTATCTAAGCATAAATGTAGCAAACAGGAAAACATGACTCCTTTAAAAAAAATAAAAAAGTTAAATTAAATCAATAAAAAAAAAAAAATCACATTTTTTCATTGCTGCATAGCTTAATGTGTTCGTAAAAGACATAACTTCATAACACTCTTCATCTGCTGGAGAGAGTTTTTCATTTTTGACACTTCTGTCTGGAAAAGGTTTAATCTATAATTGTAAATGTCACTACCAATTGTTCCAACAGTGCAAAAGCAGATAATAAATTGCAATATTAATTTTTAAAGGTCAGTTTATTTTGCCTAAACGTTTTTCATGTGGGCCGTACAGTTGTGCAGTTGGTAGCACTGTTGCCTTGAGGTAAGAAGGTTTTCTTTCAAAAATCACATTCACACATTTTTACATTGCGTTTGGCTTTTGTTTTTATTCTCCTTCATTACTCATCATTGGCGTCATTCTGTTATGATGAACACAACATGAATAAAGAAACTTGTGCTTTTATTCTGAAGGCACCAGCTCTGCCTCCTGTGTGTGTGTGAGAGAGTGTCAGCCAGTAGTAGCAGCACTCTGCATTCACATCATGTAGACAACAGTTGAAGCATGGCTCTGCTGCAGAGTGTGCCGTAAACAGCGGCTGGCGCGCTCAAACGCGCTCAAACAGTCGGGAGAAATTAATTTGGAGGGTAAAAACAGGATTAAAGAGAATTATGGATGAATCAGAGAGGATGGAAACACTGACCAGGTGAGTTTATTCTAATCTCCTGCAAATCAGACAGAATAATCAAAAGTTTGTGCCGTCAGGTTTTAAACACATAAATTTGAAAAAAAAAAAAAAGCTTTCAGACAAAGAAAACCAACATTTCTTCTAATTTACAAAAATAAACAGCATTTTTCAGATCGCTGTTACAATTTAAAATGTAATGACTTTAAATTCCACAATCAGTCATAACTAAACTGTTGCTCTGTTGCCTCATTTATGTTTTTTTGCATTAAATCAACATGCTCATTGACCCAAATGGACCAAACACTGAGCTGCTGAGCTACTGGACCATCACTCGGCACTGATCAATGCAGCAGCTGCAGGTTCAGAAATCTGCCTTTTAGTTTGTTTCTCCTCCTGCTGTTTGCTGCATTAAAACGCATTTAGCCGGGCATGGACGCAACCTGAATTCAGCTTTGGTTAGAAAAAGAAGACTCATCACGACTTCATGCTTTTTTTTTTTTTTTTTTTTTTTTTTTTTTTTTTTTTTTTTTTTTTTTTTTTTTTTTTTGTTATCGTTTTGGCAAATAAAACTGAGAGGTGAAAAAGAAAATTTGATCTGGGTGGTCTTTAGGGATTGTTTCCAAATTTACCTCAGTCGGACATAAGCAAAAAATGTCCCCTCTTTGTGCACCAGATCTGTATTTTAGGTTGTGAAAGGTGCAAGAAAGTTTTTCTTACTTACTTAAATATTTATTGCAAAAATTGTACTTTTTATTGTCAGTCAGATGTAGTGATTTTCACCTGAATTCAACAGGAACAAGACGTGTTCATAACTGCATTTGGTAGAGAATAAATCTTCTGTCATATCAGCATTTTCTAATGGGAGCAGACAGATTTTACAGTGGGCAATTTCTCTTTCTTCATCATTTTAAAGCAGAATTTATTTGAAGCCAAATGGGAATTTTGTTTCCGTAAATATGAGTCCAACTTTCAACTCCAAATACTTAGAAGCTGAATTTGTTACCTGAGTGATGCAAATGTTCAAATAAATGTCACTGTGATATCACCAGCAGCACAGCCTGATGTAAGCAGGCAACAAAGATAAAAAAAAACAAAAAAACACACGGTACTCAGTTTATTACATCTTCAGCAGTTATTCAGCATCTGTTTCTTAACATCTGTTACTCAGAATGAAAAGGTTAGATTTAAACGAGGTGCAAATTTCCTTATAAAGCCTCTCCTGCTGAGAAGGCTCAGGGAGAATTTGAGTGAGCCGCTCCTCAGTCGCAACTCGCAAAATTACAATTACCATCAGTCAAGTAGCCAACAGAGTCTTTGTTTATTTACGAAAAATTGAAGCTCAAGATCAAGTCGCAAAAAGAACAAAAGCAACTAAGTGTTGCTTGCTGCTTGGATAAAAATGCAGAGAGGAAACAGCATTCAGGTGCCACTGGAGCAAATGCATCGATAAACTAGGTGTCACCAGCATGAGGGTGTGTGTCAACACAATGCCAAAGTCGAGAGACATCAGCAAATGACCTCAGAGAAGGAACTGTTGATACCAATCAATTTAGGAAGAACTGTAAGCTCATTTCCCAACTATCTGCCCTGCAAAGAAAAAAGTTAACAAGTGGAAAATATTTAGGCCAGCAGCCTGGAGCCAATCTTCCCAGGAATGGATGACTAAGCAGATTCACAACAAGGTCAGAGCATGAAATACACAAACCATCTCAGACTCTCCAGGCCTCAGTTAGCAGGTGAAATGTAAAAATTCATGACAGCATGATTAGATAACAACTGAAGAAGTAGGAGTTATTTGGAAGGGGTGAAGGAGAAAGCCTCTTCTCTTTAAGATGAATACGGCAGCATGACTCAGGTGTGCAGAGCTGCATCTGAATGAAGCATCTCTGAAGACTTCTATGAGACCAAAGTAGAGATGTTTGACCGTAATTCTCAGCACGACGTTGGAGAAAACCAAACACAGCATATCAGCACACACCTCCTCATGCCAACTGACAAGCACAGTGGTGGAGGGGTGACTTGGGGACCAATTCAGTTCAGATTATCTACATAGCATCGATTCACAACACGTCAGCTTGAGACACTTTCAAAAAAAAGTTATTTCAGTTCAATCACACGTCTGTTCCAGTTGATCCTAGCTATCAATCAGTGCGTTAAGCTCAGTTAATTATTCAAAGTAGTTTAAAAAGTTTCTATCCAAGGAAACCCAGTGGATTGCATTGAGTCATTGACTTTACAGCAATCCCTCATACCGAGCATGCATGTAGTAACAGTGAAGAGAAAAAAAACTCCCCTTTAACAGGAAGAAACCTCCAGCAGAACCAGAACCTGGCTGAGTACAAGCGGCCATCTGCCACGACCGACTGGGGGTTTGAGAAGAGAGAGCAGATACATAAAACAGAAACAGAAGCACTGTTCCAGGAGTACTTACTATGTTAATGAAAACTAAAATGTTAATAGCAGGAGAGGGGGAATGATTAGTTTTTGGCAGGATTATCTCAGCCGATGCCCTCCTCCAAGAAGGTATCACAGCCAAACAGAACCTCAGACTAGGTGTAGCTTCTATGGAGAGACAGAAACTGAGAGAAAACATAAACAGTTGAAATAACATCAGATAATGCAAACTGGAGAGCAGCAGAAGAAGAAAGTAGCAGAGTGAGGAAAAGTGGTCAGTTTGTCCTCCAGCTGCCTAAGACAGCAGCATAACTACAGAGATAATCTAACCCCTCAGAACGAGGCATCAAGGTGTTGAAGAGGCTCAGTCAAGGTCCAAACCTCAACGTCATTGAAATGCTCTGTTGCAGAAACAAATGTCTACAAACCTATGAATGAATGAAGCAGAGGTGGCCAAAATTTCTCCACAACAGTTTGAGATCCTGAATGTGTCGGACAGAAAATCATTACAGAGAGTTACTGCCAGTTCAAGAAGCTGCTGGATCATGGAAGGCGAGTTATTAAAACAGCAGAATGTCTCAGCCCATAGAGGCTTGTCTTCGTTTTCCTCCTGAGAAATAACCTACAGATGCTTGTCATCCCCTGAGGCATGAATGGGCAGCTGTCTGCTAGCAGGACATTTGCTGCCTTTGTTTAACAGTCTGTAAATGTGATGTTGCTGCTTTTTATCTAATATTTAAGAAAGCCAAATGAACCCTGTTGAAGACAATCCTTATCATCATTTCTGCACTCAGTTATTCAGCAAAAACGAAATGCCCAAATCCTTAAAACGCCATAAAAATGTTAATTTAAGGTCAGTATCTAATTCTAACTGTTATTTTCCCACGTTGAATAGTCATCAGTGTTAGTGAAGCATGCAACGACAGGAGCCAATCAGAGTTCCTGACGCCTCTCAGTTTGCCAAATGTGCCTGTTGACCAGAAATTCAGAGGAAATCACTTCTTGTGCATGTGTAATGGAACAGAGTGGCTGCAGTGTGATTGATGGTAGAACAGTGGAACTAGATTACTTTTCATTTTGAATCCACCTCAATTTATTAGAGGCAGCCATCATAAAGCGGGCATTTGCTCTCTGTGTGTGTGCTCTCTCAGGCTGAGAGATAAGTAAAAAGAGCAATCAGGAACATCATGGAGTTTCAAAGTGTTGCATGCTGGTTAATCAGCTTTCAGGAGAATAAAAATCCTCAAAACAAATGTTCGGCTTTTTTAAATGTAAAAACACTTTGTCCTCCAGGAACCTGAAAACCCCTTTCAAACTGTTAAAGTATGAAAAGTGGCTTTAATCGGATTCATCTCCTGCCATGCAGGATTTTTTGAGATGTGGCTGTAACATTATCAGAAATGCACTAGGAGGCATCAGAAGTGCATTAGGAGAGGAGGAAAAATCATTTGCTTTTCTTTGTTTCATCAGATTGTCATGTCGAAAGGGTCTTAATGCACTCGTGAAGTGTTGTAATGCTTTGAGTGCAGTATTTTAGCAGCCAGAAGGGTAGATATGAATATTGTTTTTTAATAAGGATTCATTGTGGATCTCATTAGAGCTGGCTGCAGCTCTGACTTTTACATTTAAGTCCTGCAGGACTCTGGTTAGCTTTCTTTAAGTAACACCATCAGGCACTTTAACAACATATGTATCCATAATAAAAAGCATGCGCAAAGAGTCATACACAATGCAAGATTTCACAACTGTGACATCCACCTGTTAGCTGTCTGATCAGGTCTGCCATCATGAATAAGCTCACAGTTTTTACCCTAAAAGGGCTCTAAAAGCATTGAGCATGCTCAATTAGCTGCATTTAACCTTAGTGTGATCCTACATCAAAGGCTTCTGCTGTAATTATGTCAAATTCTTTCATTCTGCTCAGAGTTTATTTTGTTAAGACCACACAGGTGATCTCTATTCAGGCACTGGTTGTAAATATTAATAACCCTTCTTTTCTAAAAGGATTTCCCTCCAGTTGTGCTGTAGCAGTTTTCCAGGAGTCCATTAGAGGACTTCCTTGAAGAGATAAAACGACTCAGACCATTGGAAGGTTTTCCAGCACTTAGGGACCCCATAATCATTCTGAATAAATTCTGATAAATCATAACAGCAACTGTATCAGTAAAACGCTGGTGAAGGACGCATGAATAACCCATGCCAAAAGATGGCCTGAAATGTCATTTTTATAAATGCTGGTTGCTGTTTTTGTAGATTCTGGACCTAAGATTCAAGGCTTCATAACTTGGTGACTTTAAGCCCTAGGCAAACCATGCATATATGGCTGTTTTTTAATTAGAGGAAGATCTTTCCAATGAAAGCAATTTCAGCTGTCTAGGCCATTCTGTTGGTGAGTTATGCTCTGAACTGTCCAGCTGCAGAATACCAGACAATGCTTTGAAATTAAAAACCTAACCAAGGACTGTCCGTATCTGTTTTATTTGCTCTAGACTATTTGATTACTGAATGCTGCACAGGTGAGTGAATCAACAGGTAGGAACCAGTTGTTAAAAACCAGGACGTTGAGATAATGAGGCAAAACAGTAACATGAGAAATAGACAGTTGTGGGCACACCCTGCCTAGTGTGCTAATAGCGAAGTTAATTTTTTGGATTAGCACTTTAGCGTTTTTGCTAATTCTGAAAATGTTTAGCGCACTTTATTATTTTTTACGGATAAATTCTATAGCACTAATTTACTTGGATGTTTTGTAAACTTTCAGTTCAATAAAGTTTGATATCGGTATTGAAGTTTAAGTTACTGACTTTAAATGTCCTGCTTGTAGATGTAATTGAGTGGACCCAAATGCAGACAGGCAGAGTTGATTTTGTAATTTTAATGAAAAATGAAGAACAAGAAACATACCAAAACCACAGGGAATGCAGGGAGCCAGAGCTGAACAAAAACACAGGATTCCAGGGCAAAAGACTTAAATACTGTGAGAGTGAATGCTGTAACAATAGGCCAGGGCTGATGGGATAACAGGTTGCAGGTGTGAGGGGAGAGAGCAGAAAGAAGACTGAAGAGAAAGGGAATGGCATCAGTGGGCAAGGGAGAGTAACATGGGAACCAGGAAAATAAATCAAACAGACACAAAGAATAACTAGACACAAGGAATAAATAAACATTTTTAAACTAGTGTAACTAAGAAAAGACTGAACTAAAGTAAAACAGAAGCAAAGCTGATCTAATCAAAGAATAAGAGACTAATGTGAACAAAGAACAGCAGAACTAGAATCAAATAATCAAACCCCAAAACAACCCAGGACCTAACAGTTAACAATTCTTTAAGTAGTTAGACATTTATATTCATGATCTTATTTTGAAGACTGTTTATGCAGCTGTTTTCTCTCCTCACGTTCTCCACCCATGATGCGGTGCAGCAAATTATGGGTTTTTTTGTACGCAGAATGCATTGCTGTAGTTTAAAGTTTAAAATCTAGAAGATGTCCTGGGTGCTTTTTGACTGAGGCCCTACTGTTGTCAATTAGCCAAAATCTGCAACAGAGTTAGCAATAATAAGCAACTATAAAACTGAAACTATGAGTGAAAGGTCTGTTCCAAAGAATACAATACAAAACAGCCTCAATTGTCCAACAATGGGGAAATTCAGGTGTAACAGTAGCAACAGATATAAAGTTTCACACCAAAAGTTCTTAAGGTGTGAAAAAAAAACATTAAAAAAAAAACAAGATTAACAATAACAATAATGATAATATACTGTACAAGACTCTAGCAGAAAATACTGTGCAGTTATTAGAAATAGGCATATCAGACTCACGATCCTAGAAATCGCTTTCTGAAACAAATTTGACCCTGTTGAGGGTGATATACTATGCTGTAAAAAATGGTGTATAGCAACATGATTGAAGTTGGAGGTTTCAAGTATTAGTATTAGCTTCTGCTAAATACCACAATGTCATAGTGCACTAATGGGATTGGTGTTTATGATTAGTGCTTTAGGGTTAGTACAGCTAACTCATTAGTTCGTGGTTCCCACCACTGGAAACCAAAAAAAAGGATACAGTAAATATCAGATCTAGCTGTTATGTTACCAAAATATTAAACAGTGCATTGAAGACGTTGTAAACCCTCTAGTCCAACAGATCTCTACATAGGAAAAGCGCCTCCTCAGGTCTTTATTTAGCACACTTGTACAACTTGATTGGGAAGTTATTTGATGAGCTATCAGGTCAGCAATTTCACATGTTGACAGTATCAACATTAAAAAAAAAAAAAAACTTGTTTCTATGAATACAAGTTTGGCCCAGATGTTGGTAGATCCTTCCAACCTCTGGGGTTTCAGGGGTTTACTGGGAGAGATCTGAAGCATGTGGTGAGCAGTAACTCTGAACATGGAAACTCAGAGTGTTTAAACTGGACTGAGCTGTCAAAAGGTCAATAACAACCATCATTTAGGTTACAGAGCATACCTGGTGAGTAAAGATACTAACCACAAGCAACTCGTCATGGAGACTGTAACTTCTTTGCTTGAGATTGAAGCTTTGGTCTTTCTCCTGTACTTAGGATCTCGGTCCATCCATCCATCATGTCCTGCTTACCCAAGATGAATCTTGGAGGTGACAAATCCGGGGGGTTCCCTCTTCAGCACCTCCTGGGGGATCTCAATGTGTTCTTAGGGTTCAGTAGGGATATACAGTCCCCCCAACAAGTTCTAGGTCTGCCTTGAGGTCTCCTTCCAGAGGAGTCTTTCTTGAGGTCTCCATCAGAGCAGATACAATACTGCAGTGGACTCCTTCCGATGTGAAGGAGCAGATGGAGCTCCTCGCCTTATCTCTAAGGCAGAAAAAGCTCATTTCAGCTACATGTATCTGATTCTTTTAGTCATGGCCCATATCTAATGAGGTTTGGAGCATAGATGGGGGAGTAAATTCACAGCTTCACCTTCTAGCTCGGTTTCTGCTTCGCCACTACAGACCAGAGTAACACCCTCATGACTGCAGATACATCTTCGGTCCATCTATCCATCTCCTGCTCAATCTTGCCATCACAAGACACCAGGATGTTGAAAGTCCTCTGCTACAGACAGACTAACCATTAACTCCGAGCAAGGGTCCTACCTTTTTCTCATTTTCCTGAAAGTTATGATTCGTGTGTCTTGTGTCATGTCTTGCATCATGTGTTGATGCACATGACAATCCAGAGCTTCAGCTTTTCCTCAAACTGAAGTTTTAAAACCCTGAAAATTTCCTTTAAAAGATCAATGGAGGTCCAAGGATCAGGTATTTTGAGAATTGCTTCCAAGTCTAATTAGTTATTTGCTTTTCAGTTCTTATGTAGGAGTTTATGTGTTTATTTAAATGTACTGTTATACTGCACAAAGTTTTAACTTGTATTGGTATCCCAAGAAAATTAATTATTTCCCAGAGAATCTCAAAGTTCCTTACCGTCTGTTGTGACACGTTTGATAAAAAAAAAAAAATAGTCCAAATGGCCGAGAAGCTCCTCCAGTCTCTTATCATGCTGAGAGGAAGTGAAACCTTTGGACCACTTTGGTAATAATAATGTATGTTTTCCCTTTTCCACTTTTTTAGCCTGCAAAAGATCTGTGGAATGGAGATGTCAGCTGGGAGTAAAGGGAATCAGTATCCATGCAGCCTGTTGAAGGTAACATATCTATGATGGACATAATATATAGCTGCAAACTCTTGACACCACTGAGCCCCCTCTGCATCATGCATCTGGTTCTTTCTTGTTGCCATATTTGCAATTTCTCCAAATGTTCTGGTTTACTGCTACACCAACGATTGTAAAACATATTCATGATTGAACTGCTTTTAGATGTAATTTGTCTTTCAGATTTGGGTTAGCGTGTCAAGGTAAGGGTGTTATTGTGTCAACAGTACAATCAGGATTCAAGGGGAACAACAATGAATTTATGAACTGAGAAAGGACAGACTGCTGATGACTGAATGCAGTTAGATACTTCTCCTTATAGGTGCCTTATGCCTGCAGGAACCTTTTTCTGGAACCAAGGCATTGATTTAGGAATCTCCTTTTCCACTTTAAGAACCAGCAACTGAACAAAGTTCAGGGGAATATCTACCATGTAGATTTCCCAATGTACTTGCACATCAAAGAGAAAAAACATGGACTTTCTGTTATTTATAGGTAATTATGTGATTATTATACTGGTCCAGCCCACTTGACATCTAATTAGGCTGAATGTCGCCCCTGAACCAAAACGATTTTGACACTACTGAGCCAGATTCTTAGGAGTGCTGCTGCCTAGTGGCAATAAGGTCCTGGGTTCAAATTTTAGCTGGGGTTCTCTCTGCACAGTGTTTGCATGGTGTCCCTGTGCATGTGTGGGTTCTCTCCAGGTACCGTCCTAAAACATAATTAATTAGCCTCTTTAAATTGCCCTTAGGTATTAGTGTGTGCATGCATAGTTGTGTCTCTGTGTTAATGAATTGAACTGTCCAGGGTGCCTCGCCTAATGACCACTGAAGATGGGGACCGGTCCACCATGACCCTCCAAGAATAAGTGGGTATAGATGATGGATGGATGAATATATTCTACGGAACATTCAAAATCACCCAAACTCTGGAAATGAATGCGACAAATTTAAATTCACTAGGTCAGAGCACACATCTGTGTCCATAGTAGTGAACAGAAATGTAAAAGGATTTTCCAGGAAAAGAATGATTTTGAGCACTAAAGTGGCAATATTAGGTTGTTTTAGAATGTTTTTCTTCCAATATGCAAAGAAAAGTAGTGACAATGCCTTAAAGACTTGTTCATTTGCAGATTTTAAGTCTGAATCAGCTTAGGGCTAGCTGTTTATATGTACGGGATGTGTAGATTCTAAGTAGGCCTAATTATCATCATGAAAAATCTGTAAATGCCACAGGGTTTGTAACATTTCTATTTGTACCTTAATGTATCTTCTACAAGATGTTTTATTGTTCTAAATAAGTGCTTTGTTTTGTCTTAGAACATGAATGGGGATAGCCCACCCTATCATCTCGTAGCGTGTAAAATCTTGTTTAGCAGCCTCATCTCACAGCAGCCATTATCTGAATGACCTTAATTGCTCGCATAGCCCCAGGAGGAATTTTATCCCCATTTGCTGCTGTGTTCATGATCATTGTCCTGCAGATGATCCATCCAAGCTTCAACTATTGGACAGATGGACTCACATTTTACTTTAAAAACTTTGATATACAAGTTCATGGTCAACTCAACCATGAAGGTGCCTATTAGAAGGTGCCTTTTCTAATTGTCCTGTGATAAGCTTTAACATTTAACAGACATCTCTTGGATTTTTTTGTCATTTCTCTGAGCATTACATGCTCTGACCTTGGACTGAATCTGCTCAGATGTCCAGTCTTGAGAAGACAAGGGTGCGTTCTTTCTCACTGTAGAATGGTGGGCTTTAGATAGTTTGGAAACAGCCTTATAACGCTTGCCAAATTGTTGGGCAGCAAATGTTCCTTCTCTCATTGGTGGTGCCTTTACACTCTGGCATTGTGTTAACACACACCTGCAAACTGTCTTTTGTTTTTTCACACACTGCTTTTCTATTTCAGCTGACTGAGAGGAATATGTTGTGTGTTTTAGTTCAGTTTAAGTTAAATTCAAGGACCAGATGTCTTCTTTATAACGTTCTGAAATGCAATGAAATAAAGGTAATTTGGTAATCCAAGCCCAGTGGTGGGCACACTTCCACTAATGTGCTAACAGGAAATTTTTAGCTTTAGCTTCCTCTTAATTAATTTTTCTAAAGCGCTAATTTACTTGGCTGTTTTGTAAACTTTCACTTGAATAAAATTTGACATCTGTGCTGAAGTTTAACTTCTTCAAATAGCTAGACATGTACATTCATGATTTTATTTTGAAGCGGGTGAAGACTTTACGCAGCAATTCCATTTCCTCACCTCAAGTTCTCCACCCATGATGCCATGCAGAAAGTGACATTAATTCTGTACCCAGAATGCATTGCTGTAGAACTACAGCAACAGCAAACAGTTTAAAATCTACTAGTGTCCTACATGTTTTCTGACAGAACCACTACCATGGTCAATTAGGCCAAGGGCGATAAACTTTGTTGTAACACGTGTCATTGACACATGGTAGATATCAACATGGTTGAATTTGGCGCGTTAGCATTAGCTTCTGCTAAATACCATGTTGGTATAGCGCTTTAGCGTTAGTGGAACTAATGTCTGTGATTAGTGCTTTAGGGTTAGCACAAATAACCTTTTAGTTAGAGGTGCCCACCACTGTTCAAAACAATTCTTCCCATTAACTGAACTCATTTTCTGTTTTTAGGTAACTCAGGTGTGTTTGGGAGTGTTGGGATAAGTTCTCTCACTAAATGCGTAATTCATAGTGTTGCCAGAGGAATACTAGAAAACAAGGACTGTGCTGGAATTGCTCTCCTCGGAACAGATTAACAGTTGTTTCTTTGCACAAAATTCAGCTGGGAGGATAAGTTGGATACTAGTTAAACTTTTCTGAAACCTTCAAGCCTGGCTCTAATGAGAAGTTCTCCAAATGAAGAAGAAGAAAACATCGCAACAATTTGGGGGTTACAAGTCTTAGTACCCAATTCAGATTAAATGAGCATCGCTGTCAATTAAACACACAGACATGACCCACAACCTCAGCTCCAGAATCGACACCCCGACCAACATCTCCCTGAGCTCCACCTTTGCTGTCTCAGACTCGCTGGAGTATAAGACAATTTCAGTGTTCCTGGTCCTGTTGGTGTGCTGTGTTGGCATCGTGGGGAACATCATGGTGGTCCTCGTGGTCCTCACAACGCGCCACATGAGGACGCCCACCAACTGTTACCTGGTGAGCCTGGCCATAGCCGACCTAACGGTGCTGGTGGCAGCGGGGCTGCCCAACGTGTCCGACAGCCTAACGGGGACCTGGATTTATGGACACGCCGGGTGCCTGGGGATTACCTACCTTCAATACCTGGGAATCAACGTGTCCTCATGCTCCATCACTGCCTTCACTGTGGAGAGGTGAGAGGGAGGTGCTCCTGGCATCTATTTTTATCTTTAGAATGTTATGAAACAAGTGTTTGGCCATGTACTTTACACTGAGGGTAAAAACAATGCAATTGCTCACAGATGAGGCAAATAAAGTGGATACTCTTCACAGCATGATAAATGTCAGGGTCTGAGGTATAAAAGACGAAAACAGGAGGTGTGAGGTCGATGGCACTCAGCAAACGGCACTTTAATCATGAGAGCTCAAACAGAGTAAGAATTCAAAGGGACACTCAGTGAAATTATCTCTTTTGATCCATTTAGCTGTAATAACCGTTCTACTACATTTCAGTGAGTTAATATTAAAACACTGGATGAAGCTTTTTAAATGTGTTTTCAAGACTTGATAGTTTTTAGAAAAATGGACCTTCAGATAATTACACTAACAAAGTTCCCTTTATTGTCTCAATGCTGCAGTTTCAGAGTTATTTATATGAGGAAAGTTTGGACTTAAAAAGGTAGGTTGTTGTTATTTTCAGATACTTGAAGTGAGGAGTGTATGGAAAGTATTTCTGAGCAGTGAAAATACAGAAGTCAGGGTGACCTTAGTTTGGAGAATCGCGGGGAGTTCTGTAAAAATAAGCACTTGAGTATGTGACTTGAATCACAAAAACAAAGATTTCAGAGTTCCTCTCTAAGGATATAAGACTTGACTTTGACTTGCTTTATAAAGACTTCAACACTTGACATTGACTTGCTCTCTAAGGATATAAAACTTGATTTTGACTTGCTCTTTAAAGACTTAAGACTTGACTTTGATTTGTTCTCTAAGGACATTGTGTCTTGACTTTGACTTGCTCTGTAAAGACTTAAGACTTGACTTTGACTTGCTTTCTAAACACTTAAGACTTGACTTTAATTTTAAAGACTGAGTCTTGACATTGACTTGCTCTCTAATGACTTAAGACTTGACATTGATTTGCTTTATAAAGACTTCAACACTTGACATTGACTTGCTCTCTCAAGATATAAAACTTCACTTCTACTTGCTCTTTAAAGACTTAAGATTTGACTTTGATTTGTTCTCTAAGGACTTTGAGTCTTGACTTTGACTTGCTTTGTCAAGACTTCGTCGCTTGACTTAGACTCACGGTCTGGGGACTTGAGTCTGGTGAGCAATCTGTATCTCATGTAATCAGCGTTGAAAGTAAATATGTAAGCCACAGACCACATCTCTGACAGGTGAAGCTCTTATGAAAAGATGTGGTTAATTTAGTAGCTTCAGACATTTGCATGTAAAATTCCTATATTAAGCTGTTTATTTTGTCTCTGCCATAATAATGACTACACTGGTGTCTCTCAAACTGAGTTTTGTATTAATTGACTGGTTTGTTCACAGTTAAATTAACAGCATCATAACAAAAACACTTTTGGATCTACTAGAAAAGCATTTACATTGTCTCTCAGTTACTCACTGCATTATATATATATATATATACATACACACACACATATATATATAGTTTATATATATATATATATATATATATATATATATACACACACACACACACACACACACACACATATATATATATATATACATATATATATATATATATATATATATATATATATATATATATATATATATATATATATATATATACACACACACACATATATATAGTTTATATATATAGTTTTTTATGACATTAACAGTCATTAAATAGTCTACATAAAATAAATAAACAATTATTGGTGGTGGTAGTAGTAGCAGTTTTATTTAATTATCTACTTAAAAATTTGTTATTGTCAAATTATAATATTTCATTATGGAAAATGTAATATATGTATTTTTATAATTAATAATAATAATAACAATAGGCTTATTATGATGACAAATAGTAAAGTTATTTCATTTATATTAACTAATTTAATATATTAGAGGTGGCAGAAATATCAGTTCTATTTAGTTATATACTTTAAAAGAATATAATAATAATAATAATGGTAACAATAATACTTAATAGTGTTTGTTTTGTTTTCTGGTTCTTTGTTTTATTTTTTTGTCTAATTTTTTGACATTGTACTTTTAAAGCCATGTAATTCAGTCTTTGTCTTTTTGGATGTGTAGTTTCCCCAGTTAAATAAGATACTCAGGATCATTTTTAGACTAAAAATGTTTTTTTGTTTTTTTTTATCATTCAATAACAGGTTAAGCTCTCAACGGTAACGCTTTTATTTTTAGACTCCCACCTGGTAACATTTGCTCAATTTCATTCCAAACACTCACGTCAGGTTTCGTTTTTAATAACAGAGCATGATTCTGCTGAGGGGACTTCTGTGGAGAACCTGAAAAATGATTAAACTATGAATCCCCTCACACATCCAATCCGTATCCGTATTCCTGCTCTCTGCGCTGCCAGGGCTCAAAAGATTAAAGAGAAGCACCTCGTAATGATGTGACCTCTGTGTGCAGTTTCAATTTTAATGCCACCTGTGTGTTTGAATAATGAAAGAAAAGGCTTCTACACAGCATGTCGACAAAGCACTCATCCTACCTGCTCCAGGGCTCTGTTTCTGCTGCATTACAGGCTGAGTGGCATCTACTTTACTGATATAATAAAAAAAACTGAACCTACAGATGTTTTGACCTTGTGTTTTCTCCTCACCTGTAGGTACATTGCTATCTGTCATCCCATCAAGGCTCAGACAGTGTGCACGGTGTCGCGTGCTAAGCGGATCATAACGGGGGTCTGGATCTTCACCTGTGTGTACTGCATGCTGTGGTTCTTCCTGGTGGACATTCAGGTTGGAAAATATGTGAAAATCCGTGATGTTAGGATAATATTTGCAGCTACAGTTTGTGTGCAAAAGAACATAATTTTATTTCACGTTTAAAATGTCTGCGTGGTTCTGAATCTGCTTTATGGACCTGATGTACCCATCGGACCTCCCATCAGACCTGTCAAGATTAGATTGGTGCAGGTGCAGTGGCGACTTTCCAACCAATTGCTATGCCCCTCTACAACACGGAAGACAGAAGAGGTTGGGACTCAGGTGTCTGGCACTGAGTCAATCATCAGCAGAGACAGATACTCCTCAGGAGCTCTAAGTTTCCCACTGCTGACAGATGATGAGCCACATGAAAACTTTAGTGGATACCATTATTTATGAGATCAGTCGGGATGACTGTTTTTATTAACTGAATGAATATTTAGCTCCAGCCCATACATATCAATCGCGAGATAAAACTGCAGTTCTTAGCCCGTCTGAAACAATCCTCCAATTGTCTCGATGTGCACTCACATTCTTTAAAACCATCAAAAGCCTTTATTCAGCAACACATGACATGTTACAAGTCCACCCCATGATTATGCCGTGGTTTCAGTGCCAAAATTAAGACTATTGCACTCTCAGTGGTGAGAGTGGTCGAAGGAGACTATATCCATTCTGAAGCTGTCTACTGATCTGATTAATGATAGGCTGACACAGGTAACTGAGCAGCCGGCACTGGCAAATAAGAAGGCCGCTTACTTGTGTTAGCTTTGGAGAGGCTGGTGACTAGCATGACTAGGCTTGTCACCCACTGGATTGCCTTCTTCCTTTGCTGGCCATTAGCATGGATTGGCTGGCGTTTCCTATTTGTGGTACTAAGTCAGATACTTATCCAACAGTTTTCAAAGTGTCTTAGATTAAGTTTTGTAGGGCAGACAATCCTGGGAAGGTTCATTCACACCAGCCCTGTTAAGTCCGCTTTAATGAAACTCCAGTTCATTTGGGGAGGTGTGAATGTGTAATCGAACTCTGATGCAGACCAAAAAGGCGAACTCTGGTTCACCTACCTAAAAACCTAGGTCTCCGTTGTGCTGAAGTGAACTCTGATGAGGTTCGAGTGTATATGTGAACGCAAAGCAGACCGGAGACCGCTCCGAAAGCAGGAAGCAGACTACAGCATAGTAATATGTTTGTTTTGGTAAATACAACCAAAACAAATGCACGAGTTTAGTGCTACCAGAAGAAATGTCTTTGGCCAAAAACAAAACAGAAATTCTACAACTACTAAAATCTGACCCAACTCCATTTTTGCTGATATTTCGTGAAGAAGGACGTTGCGCTTCGTGTCTTCTTCAGAGCTTTTCTTGTCGTTTCCTTCAGTGGTTCATGGTGCAGCGCCACCACAGGCGAGGGGTTGAACAGGTTGTTCAAAGGGTTTGGTTCATTTGACACAGAGCAGTGTGAAAGCGAACCACATCAGCTGAAAATATACAAACTTTTTTGCAGTTTTGGTCCCCAATTGAACTGAGTCTACCAGGCTATCAGGTGTGAAAACGCCCTTTGAAATGACTTTGTAAGCCTTTGCAGACTGATAGAAGTCACTGACTTTGTTTTTCTGTTCTTGAATTTCTATAGCAAAATGTGCTGCTTTTTGAGGTCTTTTATCTTACTATGTGTTATGAGAGATGTTCTATTTGAGATATTTCTTTATTCTACAGTTCTGAGACTAATCAGGCCTTGGTGTGGCAAAAATTGAGCTCTGCTTTCTAAAAACAAAGTTGTGAATCACAGAATTAACAAGAGAGGTGATTATGTTTTCACTTTTCTCTTGTTTGGATAGTTTTTTTTTATCCCTTAACATATGAACTCATGGTTTGAGAACAATTTCTTGTATAAATTTAGGTAATCTTTGTCGTATGAAACATTTAGGTGTGACAAAAAAGCAAAAGGAGAAGAAATCTGTGAAAGGAAATGTACTTTTCTGTCATTTTTCTGACCATTGCACGCTCTGAACTTGGGTGAATTTGCTGGAATGTTCACTCTTGTGAAGACTGGCAGCCATCTTAACTGTTTTTCCACTTGTGAATAAATGTTGGACAGCAACATTTGCTTCTCTAAGGTAATTGCTGATGTCTTTCCTTTTTGACATTGAGTCAACACACACCTTTATGCCGCAGAGCAGCAAATTGCCAAAACTCTGGCTTTTATGGGATTGCTCACACGGATTTTGATCTGTTAATCAGCAGGACTTAGGCTGCTACTTTACCTTTTAAAACCTGTATAATCAGGTAATTACGCACAGTATTAAAATAGCTTCTATTCAGTTTTAACCTAGAAGGAGTCATTTTACAAAAAGAACCATACAGCACATCGATGTGGAAACTAAAAGGAAACTCTTGTGGTAACATAGATTTTCATAGTAGTGAATCAGTAGAAAACCGAAAGAGCATGCCTCAGGCCTTTGTTTATTCTGGTCATCATGAGATCGAACTAATAATACACAGAATGTGAGTGTGGGGTATAAACTTATTTATACTCTACTGAATCACAGGCTTATTTACTCAGCTATTACAGGAAGATGCTGTATTTTAGCACACAGGAGTCTGCAGCAGGCGGGTGAAACATTTATGACCTGTTTTGTTCAAATGCTGCTTAAATTGCAGGCTGCTTAAGAGCCCTGAGCCTTGTCTGAGAGCAGTATTATTATGTTGAGATGTGAACCATTATTACATATAGCTCCGAGTGCCGCAGCCGGTTTGTTTCATCAGTCTCCATCATGTCTGTGTTTGATGCTCAGGTCGGCCAGGATGGACATGTGCAGTGTGGGTACAGAGTGAAACGGGAACTCTACCTACCCATCTACCTCATTGACTTCGCCATTTTCTACGTCATCCCGCTGCTCCTTGCCATCGTGCTGTACGGGCTGATAGCGCGGGTGCTCTACCTCAGGTAGGCCATTAGTGAACACATGAACAAAAAACACTACTAGGAGTGCATCCTCATCAAATGAACCACTTTGACTGTAGGGCTCTGCATGGTCGGACTGAAGTCGAACAGTTGACACGGGGGGGGGGAGGGGTCACGTGTGCGTCATGGTGTTTTGTCATGTGTGTTTTACAACACAGCGATCAAGGCAGACAGGAATGACTATTACGAGTTCACAAGTTCGGAGGAAGAGGAAATAGAGCTGCAACATCTCATTTTATTTTCCATGTTATTGGAAAAAAAACAGAATGGAAGGTGTCAGTGGGACGTTCACCCACTGCATCGGACCAGAACCGAGGAGGGGGAGTTTAATGTTTTGGTCCAACAGTACATACTTCCTCACGGTCTTGGACAACTGCTACTCAAAACTATCTATCCAGTTCTCTGACAGAAAAACCAGCTTCTGGAAGTTGAGTAGTTGGGGCTGTTTTCCACATAAACAAACACCTACAAAATTCAGTCCAATCATGTAATAGTTTCGCATGCAGCAGGGGGCTAAAAGTTCGCCAAGGGAGTTGTGACGGAAAGGGATGGACGATGTGAGGCTGAGAACAAAATGACACGATTTTTGTCATGCAACTGTAACAATGAAAACAGATTTCGGCAGTTCGGCCAGGTCACGCAGACCTTCTGAGTCCTTTTGACGTGGAGGAGCTAGAGCTTTACTCTGATCTCCCCACAGATGATAGAGCTTCCCACCTTTTCTCTAAGACAGGGTCACTATCTTCCATATCATATAGCGATGGGTAACCATGTCTTACTTTATCCTGCCTTGAGTCAAAAACCAATGACAGCCAGGATGCTTGAGCTCCTCTGCTTGAGTCAAGGACTCACCTCTTGACATTCAAGTAGGATTCCCTTTTTTGTGGTTGAGAACCATGGCCTCCTGAAGGCCAAACTGCCAATGCACGGGGTTGTGGGACATTTGTATTAGTGCACCCCTTTCATACAAGGCATACAGTTGAGCACCTGGGGACATCCCTCATGCTTCAGTGTACGTCACACCCCGCATAAGGTATTGTTTCCTGACAGATGAAAACATAGTGGCAGAAGCCATGGCAGAGATGAACATGTATGAATTCACTGATTTATAAGAGGAGGAGATAATGTTTGCCATTTGAGAATCTTTGTAGGTATTTTGTGAAAAATCTTACAAATGTTCATAATTTCTCACTGCGTCTGATAAATGCGCTTTAAAAGTATTCATGTCACCTGTGGATACAAAAACTGGACAGTGGAAGCAGACTAGCTGAAGTGAAAAATCAACGTCATCAACATCATTTGACCAATCACCCAACACTTCGCACAGAGCTCTGTGCGAATAGTTCGACTTGGGCCTGGTGTCAAGAAGGGGAGGAGAATGGCTTCCAGCGAACAAGATGATTTTTGTCACATGGCTATTTAGAGCCCATTTTGACACTTCAGATGAAGTATGGGAGAGCCTTGACAGTCAGTTGTAAACTGCTTAACGCTGGAGGTGATGGCTTGAAGAACTACATCATCAGCAAACAGCAAAGGTCTCCAACCTAGACAACCTGTTCTTTACAACAACACCTTGAGATCACAAGAGCCAAAATGTCTGTAACAAGAGACAGCCCTGGTGAAGTCCAGCTTGCATTGACAGCAAGCTTGACTTTGTGCCAAGACACTGGAGACAGTTCTTGCTTTGGTGATACAGAAACCAGATAGTCCTCAACCACTGGCACTACGTAGCCCAATCAGAATAGCTTGGGGCTCAGAGTCAAAGTCCTTCTAATGGTCTGCAAATATAATTAAGACAATACAACCTCCATGCTCCACTGTGATATGAAAGAATAAATTGATTCTGACATAAACAGGAATCAGTTTAATTCAACCTGTGTGATCCAGTCCACAACCAAATTGTATGTGTGTTTGGGATCTTTGCCACGTTGCAACACCCAAATATATCATAGCTTCTATTATGTAGCTGTTGATTTAACATATTGCTTCCCAACATACAGTTGCTCTATCACCACTGAATATTGCAATGACAATATCAGTTGCACGTAAGCTATATTTCCCTCACTTTTCTTTGTTTTTCCATCATAATGTCCCCATGACGCTGAAGCTTCATAGTCACTAAAATCTGTATGAGGTACAGCAGGTCCTTACCTATTCAAGGTTCATTATTCGCAGATTTTCCAATTTTTCTGTGGAACATAACTCCAAATTAATCACAGAAAACCCATCAAACCAAATTGCAGCTTGGGAAGCTAAAATAGCAAGGCACAATGTTATTTGACATGCTATTTGCAAATCAGCCAATTCAGGAGCACCATCTATTTTCCTTGGCCCTGACTGGATGTACCCCCAAGAGCAGAGATAAGGAAGACCATGAATGTTAACTTCTGTGGTAGTGCTAAGATGGTTTTCACTGTGCATATTAATGCATATTAAGGTACATTTGGTGTTTGAACTATTAAAATAGGCAGCTATAAGCATTTCAAGAGAGGGTCTTAAGTATTCACAGATAGTAGTTATTCACAGTTATTATGGTTCCTAACCCCCACAAAAACTGTAGTTTCACTGTATTGCCATCAAGACCAGAGAAAGTCCATCCCTCTGGCCAAATACAATAGTGACGCACAGAGCATGAATGCATACCTCTTAAAATATAGTAGCCGCCCAAATTTTGCATTCAAGAAGTCCACTGCAAATAGATTTCCTCATGTACTGATATTGCGATGATCTTTTTGATTTGATGTTGTGCAGCTAATTTGATTTAAAATGGAAGAATATGGAGATACCTTCATTATTCTCTCCACTTTGTGGAAAACACTGGTACCACTAGGAGTAACAAAGCCACACAGTATTATGGTAACACCATCATGCTGAACTGGTTATACAGTGAGCCTCGGTTTCTAGAGCCCCACCTTGAAACGTCTTATCAGTGTGGCAAAATAGTTCAGTCTTTCTCATCTGACCATGAGACATTTCTCGAGAGGGTATTTGGGTGGTCCAAAAGGACAGCTATAATGCTCTCTCTTGCCTAAATTTGTTCTCTTTGGACCTGTAATTTGTTTTTGATCAGGACCTTCTTTGTCCATAGTGATGTAACACTGTCTTCCCTGTGGATACTGACAATGCTGCTCTTGAGGGTTTTTAGTGACCACAAAGTAGCCTCAAATTGACCAACAGAGTCTCTCGAGAAGGTTGTACCTCTGGCAAAAAAAAAAAAAAGTTATTCCTTTCAAGACACATCTGGCCAGTTTTATAACTGTGTAGACCCACTGAGGTCTTGCTATGCTAAAAAAAAACTACTAAGAACCAGACACAGCTAATTCACAAAGCCTTTACGAAGAGTAATGTGCTCATCAAATTGTCCTGCAAACCAATCACTGTGACTTTGTCCTGGTTCAATTAACCCAAATTGAATGCAAATAATTAGAGAAACACCAGCCAATGTTTCAGAGTTACTGGCATTACAATTAGTGTCCCATTACCAGAACCTGATGCTGTTTGCCATTTGCAGTTAGAGGGAAACATGGGGCTGTATAAAAGCATTTTACATGTTTCTTTTGTTTTTGCTTGTTTTAAACCTAAAGGCTTCAAATTAGCAAACAAATTGGTACATTAGACACAAATAACCTGAATAAAAAGGCAGTTTATGCTAAACAACCTGGTCCAATGTAAACAGATAATTGCCCCTTAGACCTAATAACTGGTCTTGCCTCAAGTGCTTGCAATGACTCTTTTACATCCCTATGGAGGACTGTGGCCCATTCTTCTTCTTGAATTATTTTATTTCTGCAATTTTTCAGGTTTTTCCTGCCTGAACAACCTTTTGGGTTCATGCCACAGCATCTCAACCGAATATAAGTGGTGTTTCACGTTTTTGTCTTCAGTTTAGTACCATTGTTGTTTTGTTTCCATACCTGTAAAGCACCTGTTTTTAGCTGTTTGTGGCTTTCCAGCCCTCTGCCGAGCCACACCGAAACCAGCGCCACCACGCTTCGAAGGAGCTGCCGGGACACCTCCGAGGCAGCGAGGACGGGACGTCAGGGTCGGCCGAAGACAGCGGTCTCTTCCAGGAAACAGGTCTGAGCCTCATTAACTCCTTGACTGGCCTTCTGTCCTGCTTTGTTTGATCCCTTTGGTAATTGCTGTTTGGGTTGGTTTTAGTTAAACTTGACCCGGGCCATGGGTTCTGTTAGATTTGATGATGATGTCAAAGCCCTTCACTCTCTGAGAGAAGTGTCATTTCATCAGGGCTCTCTCTCCTCTGCCCTGAAGACAGCTGTAATGGCTTCTTTTCATGAGGCTGAAGCTTTTTATGGAAGAAGCCCTCTCTCAGAATGAATTGGTTTTTTGTTTTCTCTACAGCATTTTGACCTTAAAAGCCTCATTTTTCACTAAGCCACCCGAGAGGAGTACAAGAAAGTTCTTTTTTTTTCAGGAAGATCTTTTTTTAGTGTTCACTTTTTTTTTTTTTTTTTTTTTTTTTTTTAAATCTATCGACAAATTTTTACAATAATCGATTATTCTAAATGTCTCTTTGTCCTCTAATTTTTTTTTTTTTTTTTTGCTTGTTACAATATAAAAGAAAGTTGTATTTATGGCACCTCCAAGCATGGCAAAACAAACACAATGAAGCCCACATTATTGGTGTTTTTCACAAATACAAAAGCCTGTGTAATTAAATATGATGACACCAAAAAACAAAACAAAAACCAAAACAACAAAAACCGAAGCTCTAAACAATAAAATTCATTTCTTCCCCTCTATTAAATTGACTGCAACTTTGAAATGGCTGTACTATTTAAGATGCTATCTTGTTAGAATTAGTTATTTAGATAAGGACATTATCTACACAGTTAGATTTGATTGAAACAGAATGCAGTAAAATTTATGTGGCCATATGTACATTAAAACATGCAGCCAAATGTGCAGGAAAAACAGAAAAATGTAGCGGACAGAAAACTTATCCAACCTCAGTAAGATGAAGTAATAAAAGGTCATCTGGAGAAAAAAAAAATTTGCTTTTTTGTTGTTTTGCTGTTTTAAGATTAAAAATGTACATGATTAAAAAAAATCTAAATGATGAGAAAAAATTGAAATGAGAAAAATGTAAAATGAGACATTTTTAAATGATGGGAAAAAAGCTGAAATGATGTGAAAACATAAATAAGAAAACATTTTGAAAATAAGAAAAAATGTAATCAATTTAAATTTCAATGAAAAAAATCAAAATGAGGAAAAATCTGAAATTGTAAAAAAGTTGAAACAATGAGACAAAAATTCAAAATGATGAGAAAAAGGTGGAATATGTCAAACAGCTATGTAGTCATTGAATTTGTGAGCTTGTGGTTTAGCGGTAAATCTGAAGTAACATTAGTTTTGTAAATGTAAGAGGGGTTTTCAGCTCGTCTCCACGTTGTTACCAGAGCTGCTGCTTCCTCTGCGAGGCGAAGACGCCTTGACCCCACTTCTGATATCAAACTGTGCTCTGAAGCAGGCAGAAACCTGTTTTTATCAGCGCTTTGATAGGCAGCCTCCTCCTCTCAATCTGCACTGGGAGGGAGAAAAAAAAAGGGCTGAAAGATGAGCAGCAAAGAGCATGGACTGTAATTTTCTGTCAATCTGGGCTCCCACAGCTTGATCCCTGGATTCATAACACATTTCAGTCAAAACGATTGTCAACTTGTGTTTGCAGAGTGGTATAATTTCCTCCATGTCTCTGTTTTGGGGTCAGTCTGGGTTTCTATCTGAACACATGAAAGGCTGCTAGCACCTTCATACCCCTTACTGCAATATTTCCTCAAAACAAGCTTTTTCTAAAGATGCAAAAGCATTTGGACCATCTTTTAGATATTTCTTTGTGTTCTTTCGTTTTGACTGTAATTTTTGATTCTCTATTCACTGCAGAAACACAAAATCTCACCAAGTAGTTTTGGTCTAGTTTCCATTGCAAATGTCTTGAATACACTTGAAATAAGACAAAACTAGCTTAAAAGTAACTTTTCAGCACAATATAGCAGCTTGTTTTAAGTCAATAATTCCTTAATATTGATGAAAAAGTTCTAGTTATAAGTGAAATAATCTCCCAATGGAGCAAGACATTTTAATTTATAATATGGGGAAAGTATCTTATTCCACTGGCAGATTATTTCACTTATAACTAGAACTGTTTTAAAGAGACAGAGGCCAATTTCAAGATGTCAAATTGCAAAGTCAAATTTCTTTTAAGTTACGTTTGATCCATGCAGCATTTTTATAACAACTGAAGGTATCATAGTTACTTGATTGTGCTATAAAATGTGGCTGGAAAATACAAAATAAAAGAACTGAAATCATACAGAAAGCAATGGATAACTACACTCACAGTAAATAAACAAGTGATTTTTTTTTTCTGTTTGTAAGCAGAACTGATTGATTTGTCCCCATCTTTAAACTCTGAGCACCAGGTTTGACTGCCAGAGCAAATGATCAAACTTATTTACAGCTATTTTTTTTTCATGAATGTTGTTAAATCCACTATGAAGACTGGCAAAAAAGTCAGATTTGAGGTATGTTTAATTTTTTTTTTTTTTTAAATGTTTAGCTTTAGGGCTGCATAGTGTTGCAGTTGTTAGCACTGTTACTTGGCAGCGAGAAGATCCTTGCTTCAAATCCCAGCCTGGGGTCTTTATGCATGGAGTTGGGATGTTCTCCCTGTGCTTGTGTGGGTTCTCTCTGGGTACTCCACCTTTATCCCACAGTCCAAAAACATGACTGTTAGGTTATTTTGATACGTTTCTCTAAACTGCCCTGAGGTATGAGTTCATGCATGGTTGTGTGTCTTTGTGATGGACTGCCAACCTGTCTGATGAGAAAAAAAAAAAAAAAAAAAAAAAGATGAGGAAAAAAAATGTAAAATGATAAGAAAACATTTAAAGATTATGAGAATAAACGAAAAAAATTAAATGAGAAAAATTTGAAATGATGAAAATTTTTTTAAAACGATAAAAAATTTGATGAATTGGTGAAAAATATTTGAAATTATGAGAAAAAAAATGTAAAATGACAAACCCTTTCGCCGTTCGCGCACTCTCCCTGCGCCCCCTTTCCCCTGCCTGCCCCCCCCTTTCCCCCCTGCTGCCCCCCATTTGCTGCATGGTGAGCCCTTTTTTTTCCTTCTGCGCCCCCCCTGTCACACTGCTCCCCCCCCCTTTCGCCCTTGGTGCGCCTCCTTTCCTTCCCCCCCCTTTTTCCGTCCTGCCCCCCTTTTCCCCTCCTCCCCCCCCTTTGCTGCCTTGGTGCGCCCTCTTTGCCCTTCTGCGCCCCCCCCCTGTCCCCTGCCCCCCCCTTTCGCCGTTCTGCGCCTCTCCCTGCGCCCCCTTTCCCCTGCTGCCCCCCTTTCCCCTGCTCCCCCCCTTTGCTGCCTTGGTGCGCCCTTTTTTCCCTTCTGCGCCCCCCCTGTCCCCTGCTCCCCCCCCTTTCGCCCTTGTGCGCCTCCTTTCCCTTCCCCCCCCTTTTCCGTCCTGCCCCCCTTTTCCCCTCCTCCCCCCCCTTTGCTGCCTTGGTGCGCCCTCTTTGCCCTGCTGCGCCCTTGCCCTGCTGCGGCCCCCCCCTGTGCCCTCCGCCCCCCCTGCGCCCCCCTTCCCCGGCTGCGGGTTTTTTTTCCCTGCTGGGGCCCCATTGGAATGCTGCACCACCTACGATACGAAACAAAATGACTCCCATGATGACTGCTGGAGATAAGCAGCAGCCCCCCTGCAATCCCACCAAGATAAGGAGGTATAGGCGATGGATGTTTAGTTTTATAGCACCAGACGACAGCAGTACAACTGCCCCTGCTGCTGCCCTCCTACTCAAACACTGTCTTCATCCAGGACATTAGCATACAAATTGCAATGACAGACACACATTCATACCCACAAAACAAGCGGGTCTTTGTTGACAACATGGAGAACCTTGAAAAAAAACACTGCAAACAGACTCAGACACTGGAGAGGTCCTACGAGTGGTTTATTTACAGTAACATATTCGTTCAGCGTCAGCTCTGACATAAAAGAATCAGATGGCTTTGACACAACAGCCCTGCAGCCTGAGAGGGCTTTAGCCGTTTGTTAGCAAAGTTATATTTACCTCTGACCCAGAGGAAACCGTCAGCGGATCCCTCATACTCTGCAGACGCACTCTGAGTCTGCACTGACCCACGGATGGTGCTCTGGGGCACGTTTTAAAACCATCAACCCTGGATTTTAATGGCTGCTGAGTGCTTTGCCTTCGCCTGCAGACTTTCTGTGTGTCTGTGTCGGCATGAATCCAGGCCTCGGCGAGACTGAACCCAACTGCAGAGAAGATCCTAATCTTGTGTGTTTAAGGAGCTCCATCTGAGAGCAGAAGATTTACATAATGAGAGAAAAAGAGATCTTAATAAAGCTGACGAGTTCAACCCTCCGATTCTTTCAAAAGGCACTTCACTCTCTTTCACTCTGTATTTGATGGGCCAACTCAATCTGATGGGGGTTTGATAAACTACACTACAGAAGGGCCCCCGAATGATTGGAGATTTATGCAGTTTTGATCTCTGAGGGGTTTTCCGTGTCTGTGATCTTTTCAAGTGCGTGTCGAGGAGAGGAAATGCGGAACGATGGTCGCTGAGTTGCTACATGCTGATTTCACTCTCTGATGAGAAGAAAAACTATCAGAAACATTCAGCTTTTAATTAATTTAGAACGAAGTAGAGAAAATTCCCAACATCGGTATCGGCATCTTGAAAAGTAACTTGATTTCTGATTATTCCTTGAAAAAGAAACTTAGTTTACTGATCACTTGATTTTAAAAGTAACTAAAAAATTAAAAGGGCGAGTCAACCGTGTTTAAGGGCAGCACTTCGTCTATTACAGGGGTGTCTAAAGTGCAGCCCGGGGACCATTTGGAGCTCTCTGAAGGACTTTGTGCGGCCCCTGACCACATCTCGAGAATGAAGCAAATCTGGTCTGCAAGCACAGGCGGTTGATGCAAACAGTACGGTGGCCGACAGGTGCAAATGTGGCGCAAACAGCAAAACGCACAGCAAACAGGTGTAAATGTGAAGCAAATGGGGAAACGCGCTGCAAACACATGGATGATGCAAACTCCAAAACACAGATGCAACAGAAAAACGCTGCAAACAAAAAACGTTGCAATCACAGAAAATAGAAGCAAAACGTAAAATGCCACAAAAACAACTGCAAATATTAAAAGCTGCTAACTTGCTCCACAAAACGGAAGTGCTCCAGACCACTGGGGGGCGTCTGGAGTAGGTAATATTACCTACGTAAATATCCTGATGTTCAATAATATTGGAAAAGATGGGGTGTTTTTTGCTTCTATTTTCTGTGATTGCAGCATTTTTCTGTTGCATTTGTTTTTTTGTTTTTGGGTGTTTTGGACTTTGTATCATTCATGTGTTTGCAGCTCGTTTTGCCTCTCGGCCACCGTAAAACTAACACTTTTTTTCGTCTTTTATGGCAACATTTTCACAAACAAAATGTTCTTAAAATAAAAAAAATATTAAATGCAACAACAATTATTTTTCACTTATTAGCCAGGCTTCTATTTTCAGCTTAATTTTGTAGTGAATAGAACCACGAACTGCCACACTGGTTAATACAAGCGCTTTAAAAGAAAGTGACCCCCGTCCCATTCCTGTTGCTAAACTTAGACTAAAAAAATAATTGGTTCACAATTAACCCTAAAAAATGAGGCTGTTAATGACCCTTTATATGTTTTGGATCTACAGTTATTTGCATATCTTTCTTCTACAAAAGTCTATTTTGTTGGTTTTAATAAAATCTTACACATTTAGTTTATTATTGAGAAGATAAAAAAAGGGATATATTGGTAAACTTAAAAATTAAGTGCCCCCCAAGTGCTTTGAGCTTGACAATTTTGGCCCTCAGGGCAAAAAGTTTGGACACCTCTGCTCTCCTACATGCTGTTCAACCAACTTCCTCAACTCACCTCCACTTACTGGTTTTGCACCAATGTCCAGCTTTTGGGTGGTGGTGGTGGTGGTTGGGAGGGACCTCCTGCATTTTAGTCGCAGCTCTCTGCTTTTCAAGGTGCTTCATGTCATAAAAACATCAATCAAGTATGCAGCAAAATCATCGAGCAAGTATCAATGCATCAAAATCATAAGGACCGTCAAGCAAATATAGTTCAGCATTCTACTTACTACTAATCAAAGGCAGCTCTAAACAGGTGGGTTGGAAGACGATTACTATACACCCAGTGCGGCACTATAAGATTATACGCAGTTATAAGTTAAGTTACTACAAAAACAGACTTACAATTGACAGTAAAAAACTGTACAATATATTAATTCATATTAGTTGACATAAGCCTAAAAACAATGTAAATACAGTAAGAACATTATTGAAAAGTTACTATTTTTCATGTTTGTGTCATTTTATTCAAAGAAATTACGATCTTTACATCAGCAATCAGCTGGTAAACCTTTCTGGGATCGATTGGTAGTGTCTCCATCCTCCACTAGAGGGCTTCTGTTGTCATCATCGCTATCTCAGCAGAGCAGAAGACACCTCTTGCAAATGCATGAGCTATTTCTCATTGGTTTGACACTTTCCTCACCCTTTTGCAAAATAGTTAACACAGATCTCAACAAATCAGCCCAAACGCCGTCGTTTATCTGGTAACCAAACAGAAATCACCTGTTCTGAACTATTAGAAGCTTCCTGCATCAGTATGAATCCACTGAAGCACCGGTTTCACTCTATTTCCCAAAAATCTTCACTTAGCAATCAGTCTGCAGGCCTTAAAAGGTGCCATGTCTGTGTTGTTCTTTGTCAGCATGGATCCAAGGCAGACGAGGATCCAAAGTGAGAATTTCTTTTACTGTAATAGATTTTATTCCTAACTTTCTTGTTCTCTGGTTGTATTTTGGTCTACATTTACAGTATTTTCTGTAATATTTACAGTATTTCAGTTTTCAGTCGCAGTTTGAAAAAAAAAAAACTGTTATGCAATCAATACAATTTTGCATCAATTCTTTTGTGGAAAGGTAACAGATGGTATTAGCATGAAAGCGAGCTAATGGGCTACACCAGGGGATGAGAAAACAAACAAACAAAAAAAAGTAACTGTGAATATTTAGCCAACCTCACCAAGCCTATGCCAGAGACAAAACTGATTGATTTTTAGTAGTGATGTTCAGTACCACCGATTTCCTTTCTGATCCAACACTGAGTAAAATTCTGGACGGTATCGGTGATACCGATCCAACGCCGATATTTTGAGCAAATCCAGCTAATGTGTCTGGCAAATCTTTAAAAAGTGTTGCTTTTTTTGTAATACGAACTGACTCAAATTGATATTGCCAGAAAAATATTGATTCAAAATGTAGGTACTGACAAGTTTGTCGATACCTACATTTTAAATTTTTTTAATAGTCAAAGCAAGTTAGACTAATTGTAAACACCAAGATATTTTATAGATAAAATATTTTCCCGGTGTCATCAACTGACACCGCTCTCTTCTTTCATCCGCCTGTTCATAAATGCAACATAGTCTGTGTTGTGTTTCGTACTTTACAGTGGTTCATACGTTTAGCGCTGTAAAGGACAAGGCAGCTGAAGCATCCTGTGGTGCTATGCATAGCTGAACCCCACAACATCAGTCAAACACATGAATGCGACATTAAGTGTAGCAATAGCAAATGTTGACAGAAATAATAGCAATAATGTAGTTTGAGGGGTGTGGGGGGGGGGGCTAACTCTCCCACATTTAAGCTATGTTTACACGAGACCACTGCCAGGAAGCTGGAGGTCTTTTTCGGATGTCGAAAAAGACCGACATCCGACTCAGCGGTGCCGTCCACATTTAGACGGCACCGCTGAGACACCTTCAGTCAGCTGTAGTTGTCATGCCAGGCCACTATAAGGCGCTGTGGTTTGCGCTTTTGACCCCTAGCTTCCACCTCAAATAGCAAACAGTAACACGTCTCCATCTCTCATGAACGAAGTGCTCATATAATACATATATCCCAAATCAGACGTGTTATTCTGAACAGCACAATGCTATCCATGACTGATTTTGTTGCTGTCCACCCATGCATGCACAGAATAAACCCTGCATTAAATAAATGCAACAAACCCTCCTCCGAGTTTCAAAAAGTGCCGGTGTAAAACGAGGCCTTAGAAAAGGCCTGGCGACACCGACAAGCAGGTGCTGTATTTTGTTGTACGTTATGTGACAACTGATTGGAAGAGCTCATACACTTGGTTGCCAGCCGTGCTGTTTGAAGGCATTCTTTGCTTTTATTCCATATTTTAAAACTTTTTGGCACGGCTTTTTGCAAACAAAATGTGTCATTTTGACCATGAGCGCCGCTGTTTAGTTGACTGTGCTGAAAATTTGGATTCTGACTTGACAACTGCATCAAAACAATAGAAGAAAACTGCAAACTTCTGCATGAGAAGTCCAGAAAGTCACTCTTGTTATTCTGTGTAACAACAGCAGTTTGTCACCGGCACAGAGGGTACAACGAAGCTCGATACTGTCATCTTTAGTCGACACAAACTCAAACTAGTGCTTGTATTACCAGCTAGAAAACGTGCATCTCTTTCCTCTCGCCATTGTTTACGTTTGTGTCGCTCCGTGTTACACGAGATGTCACTCCCCGAGACGCAAGAGGAAAGTGAAAATATCTCTTTTCACTGAGTAAAATGACAAAAATAGTAATGCACAGTGACTTGGATGTGTAACTTTAATCTGATTACGGGGTTGAAAATAATAACGCGTTAGATTACTTAGATTAATTAGAGTAACGTGTTGCTGACGTCACAGGTGTCCACTGAAAAAGTAATTGCCCCCTTACATAATTTTGTTTTAGTTTTTGCTTTTTTGCCACACTCAGATGTTTCAGATCATCACAAAAATATGAGAAAAATGTTTTAAAGTGGCAGTATTATGTGTTTTCAAGGCACATAGAATCATTTTATAGCACAATCAAGTAACTATGTTACCTTCAGTTGTTACAAAAATGCTGAATATGTCAAATATGTCTTAATTTAACGGCTTGAAATTGGGC
This sequence comes from Anableps anableps, assembly GCA_014839685.1. Classification (NCBI taxonomy): domain Eukaryota; kingdom Metazoa; phylum Chordata; class Actinopteri; order Cyprinodontiformes; family Anablepidae; genus Anableps; species Anableps anableps. Next base: position 34,578,227 of record CM026073.1, on the reverse strand, counting down.
CTCTGTCTCTTTAAGAAAGTCCTGCTCTTTCCAACACTCCACCTTCAGGAAGTCATCACAACATTGCTCCTCTACTAACCCTTTAACAACGTTTTTATCAGCGTTTCACTGAGAAGTAGCTCATATAATGAGCTCAGCAGATGCGCAGTGCCACCAGGTGTTTGCTAATTGCTGCAGGCTAGTCTGCAGGAGCTGAGTGGGGGAGTTGTGGGGCTGGATTTTTCCAACATGCATGAAAGAATCAAAGCAACACTCCAGGTATGTTTTTGATGAGGGAATGACATTATAACATGATGTAAAGCTCAAAAAGTTGATTTTACATAATACTGCCCCTTTAAAAAAATGAGTCCAGTGATCAGGGGGAAAGGCTATCCAAACTAATCTGCCCCGATGTGGAAAAGTAACAGCCCCTTGATCCTAATAAGTGACTGCACAGCACCATATATCTAAACTGCTTTACAAAGCTTTCCGTTTCATCATTGCAGATATAATTAAGAAGCTCTCCTCTCCTCCTCCACACAGTAATTAAACAATTAATTGTTTTTCGTTATCTACCTGCTGAGATGGCCTTGTCTGGCTCTCAGTTTTCCACCTGGAACCTTATCTCAAATAAAATTTTGCTAAGAGGAGGTGTGCACATGATGCCGGTTTCCAGGTTTTTCTTTCCGATGAGGCGTATGAAACACGGTCTGACACGCTCCAGCAGAACCGGAGAAATGTGCGCCGATGGGATGGAGGAAGGGTGAGGGTGTGCGGCATTATTTGTGACCGATAAGACTAATCACCTGAGCCGCACAGGCTGACTGACTCCATCCCCTCCCCGCTGACCCACGGTCTCGCAGCGGCTCGGAAACGTCTGAGCCGTTACCATGGTCACCAGACAGCGGTGATGCTGGATGTTAAGGAGGGTCACGGCATGCAGAGAGATGTCGTCCACTCGCAAGAAAAAAAAAAAAAAAGAAAAAAAAGCGCACGCCGAGGCGTTGCAACATTTTTCCATGAGGGGTTGAATATCTAATGTGCCTCTGTCTGAATGCTGTTGCTCAAAATTAATGAAAATGGCAACAAAAGAGGTTGTTTTTGTGCCATTTTAACATGAAGCACTTGCTCTAATAAGAGTGAAATATTTTGTGTGCTTTTTCTGCACTTTGGGCTTATTTCACTAAAAACTGTTCGTCCTACGGCAACGGAAGTGACATGGATCAAAGTAGACAGAAATATGTACATTTTGATGTATTAGCTGTACATGTGGAGATGAAACTGTGGGCATGAAAGTAGTTTAAATCAAAAAATCTCAACATTTCACAGTGTTAGAATCTGAAGTATTACCTTATCATACTCCAACATGAATATTCTGTAGGAAAATCTGGAAAATACTCAAACTTAAACTGTGTTTGTATAAAAACTTTAAAAAGGTATCAAAGCCAGAATTAATTCGTTCTTTGTGTTGTTTAAACTTTGAACAGAGTTTCTGCTGGAAAGTATGGCTGAGCTATTGAGCTCCATAGCCTTAACACATCACTTGAGTTGAGAATTTCGATATATTTATTTAATATGGATGTGGGTGGAGCAGCAAACTAAAAAGCGTGATGGAAATACAAAGAAAACGCTAGAAAATGTTCCAAACAGCTGGAAATGTGCTTCATTTCTTATGCACCAGCACCTTCATTTTATGCAGTCAGTACGAGTTGCTTCAGTTTGGTGCAGGAACCAAACAAATGTGTTCTTTGTAACTTCCAGCAATATTTGTGGCCCGCTGTGAAAAAGTAAGAATGCTAATCGAAAAATTTTCCACTTCAGGAAGCAGAGAACCATCAATACTTCCCAGCGTGGGTTCTGGGTAAGATTCAGGAGAGTTCTGTGCGAGTGTTTTAACGAGCTGCCCGTTAATTGGACTTTCAGATGCGCGTTTGGTGTCTGTGTGACATGAGACCGGCCTCCCAGAGCTGCTGTTAACCCGCAGTCAGGATGTTCCACAGGATGTGAGAACAGCTCAGGGGTCAGGGGTGGACCTCACTTTGATTTTAATCCCCGCATATTTCCATAGCAACCAAGGAGCACCTAATGTTCTGCACAGCATGCAAAAGATTGGTGTTGAACAGGAATCTCACTCCCATTGGCTTGTTCCTGCGTTTTCTACAACGTCAGGGAGAGATCGGGTTGTTAGAGACGTCTGATTTTTGACTCTTTATGAGACCCTTCCTGGGTTCCTTCTCAGTGGCTTTGTTTCTGGACTTTAATCTAGAGTTTGCAGTAGTTGAAAACAAAGAAATCATCATGTGGGTCTCGAACGAATTTAGGTTTGGAGCCATATCATGCAACTTCATGCACATCTGCAGAAACTGAACAAAAGAAGTTATTTTTGCCATGTTCCTCCTTGTTTACAGAAGACTACTGAGTTAAAGCTCTCAGTAGGCTCTGTCCAGTGATAAATCCATCATCTCTTGGTATATTTTCTACCAGTTAGGTAACTTACAGACTCTGTAATTTACTTTTCAAATGATTTAATTCTCCCTTTTTCTTTCACACACATCCCACTCTGTGCCGCCTGTCTTTCTCTTTATTTTTCCAATGACTCAATTACCCAATAAGCCTTCATTAACCCCCTCAGAGCACCCACTCAGAGACACACAAAGCATTTTAATAATTGGTGTCAAACTGCTCCACACAGGCGATAACTCTGTCTGCTCGTGCTTCCTCTGACATGCTGATGATTCCAGTTATCACAAAGCTAATCACAGAAATTAGAACGACACCATCAGCTCATATTGGATCGGACCTTTGAGGTTTAGCATCAGTGCATAGTTGTGCATTTTTGATGGCTGTGGTTGAATAATTCAGTGATTTTTCAGGGGGATTATTTGTAATTTATGTGTCCCACGAGCTTGTTTTCACGAGTTTTAGAAAGTAAATCTTTGTATGCTACAATCTGTTCACACAATAAGTGTTACTATGACTGTGACAAGTTATTTTTGTGTCTGTCAATTCATCTTTTACACCTGAGATTTAATCTTTTTTTATATTCAGGAAACATCTATCATCTATACAAGCTGGCTGAATCTGCAGTGTCCCCTGCCTTAGAATAGCTACCAAATTACAGAGACATTTCCCTGCACAGAGCTACATGCTCTGAGACTTTCTGCAGGCTGAAACCTATTGTTTCCTAACCCAGGGGTTCCCAAACTTTTCCATGCCTTTACCCCCCAAACAGCATTAGCTTCTGGTTGGGGGACTCTCTTTGCTAACCTATTAACAATGCTTCAAAATATGTAAAGAAGCATCAACTTTTAGAATGTTTTTTCTCACTTTTTTTTCCACTATTCAATTATCATTACATTTGTTTAGCATAAACGCTACCTCATATCTTCTGATTTTAGTTGCCCATTTTAGTTTTGCGGTACAAAATTTTATGATCATGTCATATATTATGACTTTATTAATCTGATGTTTATGTCATAATATATTGCCTGATAAAAAAAATTTCATCATATCCCCTCTTTTGATTAAAAGAAAAATATGTAGCTTTTTTATAATAATCACACATCAAATTTTATTTCATCCCCACAGTTCCACCACAGTTCTTAGGGTTTTGGGGTTTTTTGTTTTTTTTTGCAGCAGTGTCCCCCACAGCAGGGCTGATGAATGGTTCCTTCAGTCTTTTTCCAATCAGAAACTTGTCCATTTCATACTTGCAACACTAGCTTGAACAGCAAAACAGCTTGATGAATTTAATTGGCAGCCAATAAGAAAGATGAGAATGGCAAATAACATTTCAATAAGTTATTTCAACTTATATTTTATATTAATGATTGAAAAACAGATTAGATTTTATAAGAACAAATTATAATTAGTCCTTTAATCCTAAAAATGTTCTTCAGGTGATAGAAGGCTGACTTTGTAACTGTCTTTATGTCTCTCTGAAGGTTGAGGTCTGAGTCCATCACTACACCCAGATTTCAGGCCTGATCACTAATTTCTAGCCTTAATAACTGAAACTGACTCTAGATCGTTCCTCTTTAGGTCCACAGATAATATCTTCAGTTTTGTTTCTGTTCAGCTGGAGAAAGTTTTGGCACCTCCACGCATTGATTTGTTCAAAGCATCTGTTCAGTGCTTGGATGGGTTCAGAGTCACCTGGTGACATTTTAATGTAGAGCTGTGTATCACCTGCGTAGTTGTGGTAACTAATCTTATTACTTGTTATAATCTGCGTTAGTGGGAGCATGTAGATATTAAATAGGAGGGGCCCCAGGACTGAACCTTGGGGTACCCCACATGTGGTTTTTGCCCGCTCCAATGAAAAGCTACCTATTTACACAAAGAAGTTCCTGTTCTTTAGGTAAGACTTGAAGCAGTCTGATCCAGCTCTTCAGTCTCTCCAGTATTAGTTAACATGGTCAACTAGCTCAAATACATAACATCCAACTAGTCCTACACTGCAACTAGAACATGGTTAAGTTGGGTGTGATTCCCATGTAGCTCAGGGCATGATGTGTTGCTTGTTGAGATCCTTTAGTCTACTTCATGTTGTCAGACAGGTTCTATTTAAGTGATTACTTGATTCTAAAAGTCTGGCGACAATAAGTTCTTAGTGTGGGACAACTGGACTCACATTTTTTAAAGAAATGTGCTTAATCACAGTTAATTACCTTTATTCTCATAAAGCCAGGTTGATTTGGATTCTTTAATAATTAAAATTATCATTTGAAAACAGATTTTTTTTTTTATTTACTCTAGGCGTCTTTGATATTAAAATTTGTTAAATGATCTGTGTCACAAATAGTTTTTCTCAGCACTGTAACATGTGAACTGTGGCCTATAGAGTCTGAGATGAAGATCTTGGGATTTTTGTAATATTTCTGCACTCTGTGCTGGAACATCAACTTTTGAGAGGATTTTCATCAGTCTTAAATGTTTTCCACTTGTGAATATTTTTTTTAAACTGGGAAATGATGGACTTACAACCCTTCTCAGAATAGACCTACAGTTGCTTTTCTAAGACCATTAATGATGTCTTTCCATCTTACTGTTGTGTTAACACACATTTGTGTTCTTCAGAGAAACAAACTGAACAAAAAAAGCACAACAACACTTCATTATTGCCTGGTACAAATTATTTCTTCTAAAAAAAAACCATTTATAATTCAATTTCCCAATGAAAGTTTGAAAAGAGGGACTGCATGGTGGTGCTGTTAGTTGCACTTGCAGAGAGACGGTCCTGAAGTTGTCATGGTCTTAAAGTTTCAGGTGTTGTTTCATCTTGTTATTTCTGGTTCTGTCTTAGGTTTTATTAATGTTTTTCAGCTTTTCATGCTTTCTCTTTGTCTCTTCAGACATCACACCTGCTCATAATGTGTTTATCATCACACCTGCTTTATATCCTGTCATTTTCTCCTTCAGTGGATATTCTCCCCCTTTCTCTCCACCAGACCTTCTTCGCTTTTTGACGTTAGCTTTCATTCGGATGCTTCCCAAAGTGTCTATTTTGTTTGTTTGGGTTTTTTTAATCAATTTTCTAATAATTAACAGTCCACGATACACATTTGAAACTGTGGCATTAGTTGTACACAGAGAAATTATAAAAAGTCTAATAAATTCCTGTAACATTCCAGTTTCAATTCTATTTATCAATTGCATGCTAACAGTGTCTGATGGACACATTTATAGTTTTATTATAAAACAGAAATTAAAAGGCAGGCGTTAAAAGTATTTTACATTGCATTTTGGCAGCACGCACGTTGACTTCCTGAAGGCAGAGTTTCAGAAAGAGCAGGACTTTCTTAAAGAAACAGAGGCCGAATTTCAAGGCGTTAAACTACAAAGTCAAATTTCTTTTAAGTCATATTTGATATATACAGCATTTTTGTACATTTTTTTGTACATTTTTGTAATTTTGTCAACAGAAGGTAACATAGTTATTTGATAGTGCTATAAAATTATTCTATGTGCCTTGAAAACAGATAATTCTGCCCCTTTAAACCACTCATATATATTTATTTCAGCCACTGATGACAGGATTCTTGTGTAAAAGCGCTTAGATAGGTCAGTATGACCAATCTAATCTATAGATTTAGCCATTTGATCATCCATTCAATTCTCTGATCCACCATTTATCCTCTCAGACTTCTGCAAGTCTACTTTTGAACAAAAATGTGACATAGGTTCAAATTTCATGTGTCAGACGACCGCCGACTGTTAATGTTATTGAATCACATTTATTTGAAATATTCGTGAATGATTCCAGTTCTCTACACCTCCTACAGCATTGAACACATTGGACAAAATAAATGCATCAAATTTGTGGTTTGGTTAAGAACATTTTGTTATGACTGTTGGCAGTTTTGCTGCAAGAAGTGCAGAAACATAGACATCGCTGGAGATTCAGCCATACTTTCCTGCAGAAACGCCATTCAAAGTTTGAAAAGCTCAACCCAACTGGGTTTATAGTTTTAAATTGATTCCCATGTAGACTTTATTGTTCCTGATTTTACCAGAGTGTTCAACTGACAGTGTGATAATTTCACCCATTTTTCCTTATACCCATAGTTTCATCCAGAGATGTGCAATTGGTACATCAAAACATGGGTATTTTTGTCTACTTTCAGTCCGTGTGTCTTGTAATACTAGTGAGAGTCAAGTTAGAATAACAGTAACAAAGAAAGGTAATACCAAGTTATAAAACAATGCTAAATTAAGGTTATTAACAAAGAACTATGAACATTTTTCACCTTTCTAATAGAGATGTACCAATCAAAGTTTTGAGGCCTACCTCCCATTTTCTAGCCAGTTCAGATTTTTGTTTAAAGGGATCCACAACTAGTTGAACATGTTGGCCTAAATATGTATTAATTTTCTGATTACTCTAAAAGTTGTTTTATGATATGCAAAAACTCAAAATTACTTCAAAAATTGTATAATATTATTATTTATATATATATTTTATACATCTATATATAAACAAAACATAAGAAGTCAAGGTTGTGAAGGCTGATGAGCCCACAAAACGTCTGGATTGAGGCAAATTGACCCAAAGTTTTCATGTTTATACATGAGATTTACAGTACGTTGAAACAAACATGATCTGCTTGTGGTCTACTGTTTATTATATTACCTAGAGCTAACTCCATTAGCATGACCTAACGCCTTTAGCAGGAGCTAACACCATTAGCACGAGATAACGTGACATAAAAAAATTAATGAATTAAAAAAAAAAAAAGATAATGAATGAATGCTTAAAGTGACAATGAAGAATCTTTAAGTCTTAGTAGAAAACCATTCTAATATATTTGATAAATCTCGATGCTTACCGTAAACAGCTTGAGCTAGAAACTGGCGCTCTCCTTCCCGGTTGGCATTTCCAAGCAGCAGCAGAAGCACAAACATCATCTTTTTTGGCTGAATATCTCTTCATCTGTTTCGTCCTCCTCATCTTCACTTCCCCTTGTAATTTCTGCTTTGCCTTCTGTTTCAACATGCTCTGGTTCAAATTGAAAGGGCTGAACGTTACTCATTGCTCAAAAAATATTGTTTTGGCTGAACGAAGCTAGCGCTGTATCTGTATGCTGTATCTTGAATGCAACGTCATCAACCCAAGATGCACTGCGGCGTAAACAACATGGCGACATCCATATGACAATGTTTTATTTAAATTTATAAAAATTAAACAACCTTAACTATTTTTACTGCGTTGTTTTTATATCGGAAATAAATGTTTCTCAAGTAAAATCTATTTTTACAACTAATCCTGAATCCCTTTAAGAAATTTATTTCCTAGCTTTCAGAATATTTTTTTCCAGCTTTCCTGCTATATGTGTGTCAATCGCCTTAGCGATTAGCATAGTTAGCATTATTGAGAGCGGTCTTCGGTCTTCTACCTTAATGCTGAGATTTTCAAAAGGTTAACAACATTCCCAAATGTAGCATATTCCATGACAGAAAGAGATTGAAAGATGAAAACAATAAACTATAGCAACTCTGCTTTACTACATTTGGTCTTCCTGTTAATTTCCCTGTTTAAACAGAGCAGCTTGAGTGAACAACTGACTTGACACAGTTTTTCTTCACATTTTGTGCCTCCTCTATTTCAGTTTTAAACTGATACTGCAGTTAACAGCTAACCATCAGTCTTTTATCAGTAACAACTTACACAACATATGCCTAAGCAACCTTAGTGCTTAGGCATAGAGCATTCTCTGATTACTTTCTTGCTATATTTAGCGAGTACTCAGATCCCCCCCCATGGCTCTTTTTCAAAAAAAAAAAAAAAAAAAAAAAAAAAAAAAAAAAAAAACAATACACTGCGATTTTTTTCTGGTTTTATTTGAAACCTTCTGAGACTGTGATGGTAAGCATATCATTCTTACTCCTGTCAATGAGCAATTGGTGGTTCTGTTTACCCTGCCCCCATCTCAAAGCATTCACTGGTGGTCCAGTCCTCATGGTATTCACCCATCTGTGTCCAGACTGCACAAAATTGCAGCTGGCTGATGGATTTTATGCCTAAAATTAGGACTAAAGTTTAAACCACACTCAAGAAAACTAAACTCAAAAGAAATAAGTAAATGCAGTGCTGTGAAAAAATTGTTACTCCCTACAAACTGTCAAAGATGGTGGTGGTTGGGTGATGGTGTGAGACTGCTTTACTGCCTCAGGACCTGGATAACTTACCATTATTGATGGAATCATTGTGAATTCTTTATCCTAGTTGTTTCCGTCAAAATGGTGGCACAACCACTTTTTAGGTTAGGGAAGGATTTACTTTTTCATAGAGGCTGTTTTTGCCCATTCAGTGAAATTATTTGAAAATTGCAGTCTGTACTTACCCTTGTTGTCTTTGTCTGACAATTACATTTGCTTGAAGATCTGAAACTTTTAGGTGTGAGCTAAACTAAAACTAAGAAATCTGTAGGAGCAAATTTTCACAGCGCTGTAACCCACTAGAAAAATGTTTACAGACCTCTTACTGCAGCCTTTTTTCATTTTTCATTTACCCTGCAGGTGACGAAGATGCTTGCCGTGGTGGTGATCCTTTTCGCTCTGCTGTGGATGCCCTACCGAACCTTAGTTCTGATCAACTCCTTCGTGTCCACACCCTACCTAGACTCCTGGTTCCTCCTGTTCTGTCGGACATGCATCTATGCTAACAGCGCCATAAACCCTGTGATCTATAACGCTATGTCTCAGAAGTTTCGCTCCGCCTTTCGAGGGCTTTACAGCTGTCAACGAGTAGAGGGAAATCAGCGGACGCTGTCGACTGCCCAGACTGGCTTTGGCACCATTCGAGACCCACGACCTCCCCTGCAAAACAGCAATGAAGTCCATGAAAAGGAGACGAGGGCCGTCCTTGAGCCTTCTTCTGATTCGACGTCAAAACACCACAGAAGCGAACATCAGGAGACAGCGACGGTGAACGGGATGACGGCCGATCATCGAACCGACGTTGGCACTAATGCCCTCAGCTTCAGAGGGAGTCCAGGAGAGACGCTGTTAGGAGGGGATCAGGACTTAGTCAATTAACAAAACAGTTAGTTCTGCACACAGAAGTAATGATTTACAGTAAATAATGTACATACCTCCACATTATCATACTGTACAATATGTAAATATTCATTTTCGAGTACCCACCAAACGCATGTAAGATTTCTTTGATCAAGAAATTCTTTCACAGTTGTTCTTAAAATATTTATTTTGCAATACATAAAGAGAGTGTGCATTTATTTATTTAAGTGTATTTAAAAACACACACCAAATTAAATCTCACAATAGGACAGTAAAAGGCCAGTTTTGATTTCTGAATTGAAGCTTTATTTTTAAAAGAACAATATTTGAAGGAAAATGTGTTTCTTGACTCAGGACAAGTTGTTTACGAAGCTTTCAGCATGCAATTAACTCATGATTGCATGATTAATAAACCAATTAACAGTTTAAAATAAAAATTAAATAACAGCTGAAGGACTTACAGTTGTTCAACACCAGCAGGAGGAGAATCTTTTCCTTCACTTGTGTGAAGGAAGATATTTATTTGGAATGTAAAGGGGAAGATTTATCAGAAATCCTAATATCAGAGTCATGTTACATTGATTTGATTTTATTTATTAATATTTTTTGCTACTTATCCATAAATAGATATACCATAATGTATTTCTGCAGTATTTCAGTATTTCTACTATGCTCTATGGTATCCCAGAGTGCAGAGAAAATAGAGACTAACTACATTTATGTCTTGTAGAAAAAAAGCTTCTTGAAGGTTAGGGTTTATATGGCTTGTGTTGTAAAAAGAAACAAGCTGTGCCTGTCTTGGTGGTAAATTACAACCTTCTGAATTTTATTAGTTTAATTTGTGCAGCTCCTGTCCCTTCTTCAGACTCCCAAAAGACCCCGCTACATCCTTCATCACCTATCACAAGCTTTATTTGGATCTGGCTATTCTTGATACTCAAAATATGTCTTCCAGCCACTTTATTAGTCACGGTTGAGCCATTCCTTGTCAACTCAAACAACAAATCAGCCAATCACATGGTAGAATCTCACTCCATTCAGGAATCTAGACTTGGTGAAGACGGTCTGAGTGTTTCAGAAATTGCTAATCTGCTGGGATTTCCATGCACCGCTGTCTCTCAGGTTTATGGGGAGTGGTCCAAAATGGAGAAAATATCCAGAAAGCAGATGGAGAAAACCTTGTTGATTTAAGAGGAGGATGGTCAAACCGATTTGAGGTGTTTGGAAGGCAACAGTAGCTCAAATAATCACTCACTGGAACCAAGGTATGCAGAAAACCATCTCTGAATGCACTTTATGTGGAACTTTGAACCTGGTTCAGTGACTCTTGATTTCAGCTGCAACATTCAGCCTGATTTTGGTGTGGGCTGCACGGTTCTGCAGCTGGTAGTGCTGTTGCCTTGCAGCAAGAAGGTCCTACATTAGATTCCTGGCCTGGGGTTTTTCTGCATGGAGTTTGCATGTTCTCCCTTTCCATGGGTTCTCCCTAGGTATTCCAGCTTCCAAAAACATGACTGGTCGGTTGATTACTCTAAATTGCCCTTAGGTAAAAGTGTGTTCATGCATGATTGTGCTTTATGTCTGTGTGGCCCTGTGATGGACTGGCGACCTGTCTGGGGTGTCTCTTGCCTAATACAGCTGGAGACAGGCACTTGCTCCCTCCTGAAAGGACAAGTGGGTATAGATGATAGATGGATGATTTTGATGCAAACATGAAAATGTGGATCCATTCTGCCTTGTACCAACAGGTTAGGCTGATGGTGGAGGTGTAATATGTGGGGCGCATTTTTTTTTGGCAGTCTTTGAGTCCCTTAGTACCAGCTTAGCATCTTTTAAACACAACAGCCTACTTGAGTATTGTTGCTGAACATGTCTATCCCATTATGACCCCAGTGTATCCATCTTCTGATGGCTGCTTCCAGTCAGATAATTCACCCTATTGCATACCTCACATAATCTCAAAGTGGTTTCTTGAGCAAGGCAATGAGTTCCCTGTACAACGATTGCCTCCACAGTCACCAGATCTCAACCCAGAGCACCTCTGGGGTGTGATGGAACAGGAGATTCATATCATGGATATGCAGCTGACAGTTCTGCAGCAACTTTGTGATGCTATCATGTTAATATGGACCAAAGCTGACTAATGTTGAGTAATGACTAATGTTTCTGACACCTTGTTAAATCTTTGCCATGAAGAATAGGGGAGGTTCTGATGGCACAAAAGGGTTCATCTTGGTACTTGCCAGGTGTACCTATAAAGTGCCCATTTAGTGTAGTTTCTAAAACTTTCAAAAACATCATCATCATCATGATCCTACCATGACTGTAGAACATTGAGGACCATAACCTGGCATGACTCTCTCAGGCCCCATCAAGGTGCTGGAAGAATATGCTATGCTAACAGGATGTTACTGCCACAATTAGTCTGTGATCTCAGGAGGAGGTCTTCATGGTCAGACATGCCTTGAAACTCCATAAACAGTTTGCTGTTCCACCCTAGACCCTGTCACACTGATCCATGATAATAAACCACTTTGCAACGGAAGTGTTGTGGATGCTCAAAACCCTCTATGAAATACTCCTTTGAGTGGGAATCCCGCTTTGTTCTTAATGCCTTCCTGAAGATTTCATATAGACCTTGCAAAGACCAGCCATGTTCTCATTTTTGTACAACACAGCAGGATCATTTTTCGATGTGAAAGCACTTCTTGATTGATTTGTTTATTTTAAATAGAGAAAAAGACCTTAAGCATATTTTCAGTGGTGGGCACTGCTAACTTAAAAGTTAACTGCGCTAACCCGAAAGCACCAATCATAAACATTAGTTCCGCTAACACTAAAGCACTACACCAACACAGTATTTAGCAAAAGCTAACGCTAAAGCGCTCACTTCAATTCAGATTATGTCTGCTCTTGAAAGACTACAACCCTAAAGCACCAATTTAATTTTGAAATTATAATTAACATGTTCTATAATTGGCCTTAGATATTGTATTTTTGTTTATAGCTTGTTCTTTACAGTACATTTTTATGTTGTTCCTGTATCTTTCTTGTTTGAAATAAAGTTATTGGGGAAAAATGAGAGAGAGAATGTAAAGAGAGGAAATGGAACAGCTGTGTAAACAGTCGTCCACCTCTTCAAAAAAAGAGCATGAATATAAATGTCTAACTACTTGAAGAATTTTTAATCATCAATAACCAAAACTTCAACACAGATGTCAAACTTTATTCAACTGAAAGTTTACAAAACAACCAAGTAAATTAGTGCTTTAAAGTTAGGGGAAGCCAAGTCTGCGAAACATTTTGAAAGTTAGCAAAAATGCTAAAGCGCTAAACAAATAATTAGCTCTGCTATTAGCGCATTAGCATAAGTGTGCCCATCACTGCATATTTTTGTAAATATTTGTCTTTAACTGTACTCTATTTTCACCTTTTAATGAAAGATGAAAAAGGATCAAGAACCGGAGACATTAACTAAATTAACTCTGTACAGAAAAAAACATATATCTGTTTACTGACCTTAAACACACTAAACACAGCCATGACGTTTGGCAGTGTTTTCACCATCTTTTTGAGTGGAAAAAAAATTGCTGTGTTTTTTAACGCTAGATGATTGAAAATAGAGTTTTAAGGGACTTGTATGGAAGCAAATAATGTAAATAAATATTAAAATTTTAAAGATTTAAAGTGCAAAGGCAGTTTTATGTGTTGCAATGAAAAGTGCCAATGCAAAAGCATTGAAGCACAATTTGCTATTCAAAGTATTATTAATATTTTTCCGTTTGCATCAGGATTTTTGCTGCTTATTCCAAAACGTACAACATCATGTAATCCGTAGATTTTTATGATATAAAATGTTTTAAACATTCATCAAATTTATTTATTATAATAAGTTTTATGATACAGTTAAACACTTTTTGATTGGATAAATATTTAAGAGAATTATTTGCTTCCATAACCGTGTCCCATCAGTCAGCGTTCCCTTTAATAGTCGACGCCTGTCATTTCGTGTCCCAGCAGACTACTACTTTTTTAATATATGTGTATTTTAAAGTGTGCAGGGATATTTCCTTTCTGGCGTCATATTTGGTGTCTCGGACTTTTCTTTCTCCTAATATTCAGTCACTTTAAGAATCTTGTTACCTTGTTAGTTGGTAAATAGAAGATGTGAAGATAAAAATGCTGTAAATATGGATGTGTACATAGATTTGAAGCTGGAAATTATAGACTTTTTCTGGCAACATGGATTTGTTAGTGTAAATAATGTTCAGCGATGTTTAAATTTTATTATCTGAATAACACTGCATGTCCACTGACCCTGCTGGTGAAATCAACAGTTTTGTAATAGTCTGTGTGTGTTTGTGTACGCCCATCTTCCCAAATGTTTGCCTTATTGCAGCTACAAAAACACTTATTTATATATTTAGTTGCATGAGAGTGTATAATGATTTTTAAATATCTCAAAGCATTCACAAATGAATAAATCTAGTAATTCTCAATTAATGTGTCGATAAGCTGCACAAATGGAACATAAAGCTGCTAAATGCTCTCAGATGTTTACAATCTGAGTCTTAGGCTAATGAAGGTACATGAAAACTATTAAGTAAATTGAACTGTTCAACTGAATGAAGAGGTGCATGCAGAAAACAACATTTTCACCTTAATGCAAAAAACCACTTGGACAGTAATAGAATAATATTAGCAGATTTAAAGTTTTACACCAAAATAATGGGCACCTTACTCTGGTGTGTTTTTACACTAAGGTGATGACGGACTGTTAAAAGGAAGTGCAGTTCTGTGAAGAATTTGAACTGTTTGTTGTCACACCTTAATGATTTAAACAAATATCAGACAAAGAATAGTGAATAAAAATCCAAACCAACCTTTGCAGAATTGTTTTATTTCAGCCATGTTGGAGGGTTTTTTGATGACAAATCACCTGTCACACTAAAAAGGCAGGACTTTGAGTAGGCCACTCCAGAAATTTGTCTGTCAGAGAGTGCAAAGTGCATTTGAGTTTAAGGTCACAAACTCATAACTCATTCATGCTTCTATCAATTACAGCAAGTCATCCCGATCCAGAAACCAATCCAGGTAGTCCAAGATCATCGCTTTCAACCCCCATGTCTGAATAGTGTACTAAAAGTCTTGGGGGGCACTCCTGGGAATATTCACCACTGTTCTGTGTAATGTAATCACTATGTAATTAAGTGAGGATTTAAGTATGGTGGTCTAACAGATGAAATATTTAGTCTTTTAGTTTTTTGGGTACAGAAATGATTCCTTTAGGGCTTTCATGCACAGCCAGAGAACATGTAAGGTTAAATGGTGATTCCAACATGAAAGTGTAAAATTGCTTCCAATAATCTTGTTGTTATTAGTTGGGGTACTGGCTTGTTTTCTCAAAAGTATAAACAGCAAGGCAGTGAAATATGTACCGTGTTTGTATCCTGTTGGGTGTTGAGGACAGAAATAGTGAAAATCATGATTAAAAAAATAAAACGATTTAATCAAAATTATATTTATGGCTATGTTGCTAATATTTAAAACATATTGTTTTGTATTTAAAAATTGCTGTACTTTTGTAAATTAAGAAATACACTATTCCCAGTTTGTTTTGTTTCCCCAAGCATGTTTATGTTTTGCTTAATGTTTTGCTTTTGTTTATTTTATTTCATTTGTATCTCCTTATGTTTGTGCTTCATTTTAAAGTCAGAAAAAAATGGGTGAAACCTTATTTTGTAAAATGTCTTCAAAAACTACAAGCAGCAATGTGACTGTTCTAGACAAGCAGCCTCACTAACTGCTTGACTTTGTATTCCTTAGTGTGAAAAGGCTTGTATTGTTGATTTCACTAAATGATTTTCTGAGAGTGCGTTTTATTTTTATATCTTTAAATTAAAAAAGCTCTGCTAAATGGTTAACAGATTTATGAAAACTGTCCTCACAGCAAGTCAAGCTGCTCACACCTTTAGCCTTAGCATTGTTAGCGTTAGCTGGAAAAGTTTTCAACTTTTCTAAAGCCTGTTATGGTTTACATCCTCATCCCTGATAACAACTAGCTCTACAACCCTGAATCCTAATTCTAGCATTTATTAAAATAGCATCTATAAATTGTTAAATTATAAACTTTCTGCACATGAAGAGACCTCAGACTTCAGATTCTGGGGCTTCAGAGCAAGAGCGGGGCTTAGATTATGCATAACTGCAGAATGATTTGCATTAGCATTGTTAGCTTTAAAACCCTTTGCTTTGTCAGCACTGTTATGTGCATCAGCATTGTCAATGTTAACATCATTTGAGTTAGCATTGTTAGTATTATCAGCATTTGCATTATCATTATAACTTGGTTGTGTGATCTTTGTCCCCCAAAACCAAATTTACACATGCTTCAGGGCTCAAGGAAACAGCTGTATGTTTTTAACTGTGTTAATATTGTAATTATCAGGACTATTTGCTTGATCATTGTTAATTTTAGTATAATGCAGGCTAACATTGCTAGGGTTAGCCCTGTTGCTTATAGCACTGTTAACTTTAGCAATCAGGGTTGTCTATGTTGAAGATAATCTGAGCTGTATTTGTTAGCCCTGGATAAAAAGGACGTAGCTTGACATTATGAGTTTAGCTTCGGTGCTGTGTTTGCAGTGCAGCTAAAAAGCTTAATATAAGTTTATGTAGACTCTTCACATTTGCAGTGTCTTCATTATCATGATCACCATTAGCATCATCCACTACATGTTGTATTGTCACTCTTGGCACAGTTTGTGTTAGGACTGTTCGCATTAGTGGTTAGCTTGGTTTGTTTTATTTATTTTTCTTTGGGCTTGGTTTCTTGCCTGACAGATATTCTGATTTCCTGAATAAAGCAGAAATATTTTTGATCCAAAGGTATAAATATGTTTGGGGAAATAAAAAATAATACAAAAATGGAAATACATTCAGAAATACACTAAAATTTAAACGGTACAGTAACTGACCTTAAAAAAAATTGTTGCATTAGAGCAACCAATATTAAATTGTTTATTCGTGAATACATGGACTGATGCAGATATATTTTCAGTATTTTTTTTATGTTCTGGCAGTTCCAGTTCTTCATAAATTGCCGCAAACTGAAAACAAAGCATTTGCACCTCTTTGGGACTATTCCTGCACCTTAATTTCTTACTGTGTTTTTTGCTTGTGTTCTCTGACACTTTATTTAATGTAAATTTAAAGGGATTATTTGGTGTACTGTGTGTGAGCTTGTGTTCGTGTGTATGGAGTGTTTACAGGGAGATTTGTATCATAAAAAGAAATAATATAAACCTGATGTTTGCATGTAACAGCTTCAGAAAGAGCAGCACAATGAGAAGATTTAATAACATCTGAAATGTTAAAACAGTGAAGTGATTTAGTGCTGAAAACCCGCTCTGTATTGGATGTTCTGTATATGTTGTTTCTGTATAATTAGAGTGTGGACTGGCCGGTGTAAAACTCCCCTTGACGTGGTTGCGTTCGTGTGAATGTTTGACTGTAATTCTGTAATTATTTGGCCCTGGAGAGCTGCTGGTTTGTTGTGTTCTTGAATGTGCTGTAATCACAGATTCCTTTAAAGTGCTTTTGGTTTTTTAAAAGTGTTGTTGTCTTTATTGTTGATGTAAGAAAATGTTTGATTGTGTAAAGAAAATTGCAACATTCTCTGCTCTGTGGGTTCATGGTGTGCACGTGCGGTACTGTGACTTTCGTTCAGCATCTTTACAAAAGGTATTTTCAAAAGTTGAAGTGTTTCTCGGTTTTTGTGGTGCAACATTTTCAGCCCTTAAAAAATTAGACAAAATACATGAAAGATTGATTTCTTTATAAATAAATGTTTGCATACTGTTTCCACGTCTAATCTCATTTTTAATACCTGGAAAAGAAAGTGATTTCATTACGCTTAAACAAGAAAAAATAACCATGTTTTACTCATTGAACAAAAGATCTGAACATAAATGTGTTTTCCAGCTGAGGAAATAGTTAAGGCACCCTACCCCATAATAGCTATCCCCATAGCCTGAAATAACACCAGTGAGATGATTCCTGTAGCCATCTACCAGTTTCTGCAACCGGTTGGGAGACAAAAGTTTGTACCAACAAGATCTAGGGGTTGGTTTAGCTATTTCTGGACCATTTCTTAATGCTCGGCCACTTCTTGCTGGATTTACGGATGTTTTGGGTTAGTTTCATGTTGCAGGGTCCAGAAAAGGTGCATAACCTTATTTAATGTATTTACAAGAATATTCCCTCTGGCTTCTGTTCATTTGTGTAAATGTATATTATTAACTGTTTTGTACTGATTGTATTTCCTTTGATAAAGTACAAAAAAAGGGGGGAGGGGGACATGAGGAAAGGAAGCGAAACTGCTGCGTAAACAGTCTTCACCAACTTCAAAATAAGAGTATGAATATAAAAGTCTAACTACCTGAAGAATTTTTAACAGTTGATAACCAAAACTTCAGCACAGATGTCAAACTTTATTCAACTGAAAGTTTACAAGACAGCCAAGTAAATTAGCGCTTTAGAAGTTATCTGGAAAAGTTAAATTAGGGGAAGCTAAGTGCGCTAAACGTTTTCATAGTTTGCAAAAACATTAAAGCAAAAAAAAAAAAAAAAAAAATTGCCCCACTTTTAGCAGATTAGCAGAAGTGCGCCTACTTCTTTTAGCATCTTGCAGTCTGCTTTTAAGGTAAGCTTGCTTGGAAAGAGACACCTGGGCATTCTAGCAGTTGTTTTGTATGTCCACCACTTGTAGATTATTTCCTGTTCAGTGGAATTGCTGATTTCAGAAGAAGAATACCATTATTAGTCCCCCAGGGGTGAAATTACATTTCAGTACAACCTGTCCAAGAGAACGAAAAAAAAAAAAAAAAAAAAATCAACAAACAACATAAGACATGGGTAAACAGGTGTCTGAGGCAGCAGCCGTTTGGAGGCGCTTCCCTTCTGTTGCATGAGAAAAAAAACACATTAGGTAAGTGGAGGGAAAATAGCATATATCACAAAAAACACTTCAGCACAAAAAAGCAACATACAGACAACATCATAAAATATAAAACATGTGGAATATGTGAGGGTGGAGTGGGAGGGTGAGGGGGGGGGGTCGCAATATGACAGGGGCCAGTGGAGGCGGTGAGTTGAGGGGGTGTGTGTTTATAGTTATGAGCATATGTGTGTGTGCATGTGTGTGTTTATTAGTAAGTCTGTGAACACTGTCCCAGATAACCCCCCCCCCCCCAAGTCATGGTCCTTGATAATTGATGGAGTGTTTAACAGCCGGCCTCAGTAGAGTTCTGAGTCTGGTCCACAGATGTCATAGGGAATGGAGGGGCAGAGGGAGCAGAGCATCTTGTTCACATAACATCCAGGAGAAATTGAGATAGCCAGTCTCCCAAGGCTGACACAGGATAACCAGATTCAGATAATAACAACAGTTTTGGGTCAGACCGACTCCATTAATTTTCTGTCTGCCTTGAAGTCTCACTGGTACATCTCAATAACGATGCCAAACAGCCAAATTCGTGGTCAATTCTGCCAAAGCCGAGCTTGTAACCTCTCCAAGGTCTATCCCCTCTCACTAACAAGATCAGGAACTGTAACTAGCCTGTGATTCTGTGCAGATCCAGTTTCTGGTTCTGCTCACACAGCATCTGAGTCAATATCTTTTGAGACCTCTTCAAATCCCTTACCAGTCCTTTTAGTCTAGGACCCCTTGTGTCCTCTCAACCCCCAATCAGTTGCAGCAGATGGTGACCAGATCTCCTTTACTGTACCTGTGCTTGAAATCAATTAGAATATCTCAATATTATTTCAGTATTTCAGTTCAAAAAGTGAAAAAGATTCACTACAAAAAGCAAAATATTCAGATAATTTTTTCGCAATTAATGTTGATTGACTATGTCATCCCCTAATGGAAACACAAAATTCAGTGTCTGATCATGGGGAAGGTTGTTGACTTGATTGTTGTCCATCAGACAGTCACACCCAGGAGGGTAAACCACAAAAGGTGATTGCGAAAGAAGCTGTGTATCCACAGAGCATGTTAATGCAATGTAAGATATAAAACATAGGTCTGTACCTCTAGTCCTTGAGGGCCACTGTGCTGCAACTTTTCGATGCATCCCTGTTCCAACACAACTAAATCAACTGGTTGAATTACCTCATTGGCATGTCAGCAACATTTGCAAAGGCCTGGCCATTCAACATTCATTTGATTCAAGTGTGTTGGAGCAGGGATGCATCCAGAAGCTGCAGGAAAGTGGCCCTCAAGGACTAGAGTTGCAGGCCTATGTTTGAGAAGATTGTTTTGCCTGTTGAATGTTCATTTTGTTTTAATTTTCTTTCATTAAAACACCTGGAAGGAGCACAAAAGTCCTGCATCTTTACTCTCTGGTGTCTTCATTAACGCTGGTGTGAAATCAGCTGTGGCTCTCGACACAAGATGACGATGATACTGGGATACACTTTGGAGACTGCAGGCAACATCTACCTGTTCATATCAACAGTGAGATCCTCATATTGCTTCCTCTTAATTATTTTATGCACTCAGAAGAAACCTACACACTACAGTTCCCTCTCCCTTATTTTTGATGGGAAATAGGACCTGTGTAACCCTCCTCTACCTCATTAACCTCACACTCTCATGAGAAACTCCATAGAACACAATAAAACTCATCTTCAGAGGGTCTGGCCTTCATCAGGGTAACATCCATTTGCTTCAACCCTTTGTTTAAAAGCTGATAACTATGTGACTCCTTATTAACTACAATATCTCAGCCTCTTTCTGCAACACCTGTTTAAGTCATCCATGTATTTAAGTCAGGTAGGCAGCAGCTGGGAAACACCTAAAACATGCAGGGTGGTGGATTCTAAGAACCAGGACTGAAAATTGCTGACATTTATTCAGGTTTTTCAGTAATTGTAGCTTTTTATAACACCATTTGACGTAGCCTTATGTCTGTTTTCAGTACATGATTTGAATGTTATTCCTGGGAGTTTACTCTGGAGAATTAGAGAAGAGCATCGAAGATTAAATCAAAGGGACAGAGGGTGGCTTTCGTCAGGGCTGTGGATCATTTTGATCATTTCCAGTTTTCGTGAGTTTGTTCACATGTCATCCAGAGAAAGCTTATGATTGTGTCGTCGAAGCATACCTGATACTGTACCTGATTACTGTATTGGATGCTCCTTATCATCGATCCTGCTTGTGGTGTTCATGATGATCAGGATATGAAGGTGCTTTGAGGGAGAGGAGAATATCTGGCCAGGGAATCTCAAAATTAAAACACATTTTTCATAATTACCACTTTACCCATTCAACTATGCTTGTTTCTCACGGTAGTTACATTCATACCCATGGCCAAAATATCCCAAATGCCTTACAGTGACGTCCGTTTCTAAATCCTAGGGGTTAATTTGATGCCATTCCACTGTTTTTATTATAGCGCTGTCTCTTTTCGGAAGGCTTTCCACAACCTTATTAGTGTGCTTTGGGAAATTTTAAACATTCGTCCTGAAACTCATTTGTGAGGTCAAACACTGATGCTGGACAAGAAGATCTGGCTTACAAACCCAGACTCATCCATTGGATTGTTTTCGGCAATACAGTCTATAGCTACGTTTCCATCCAATTGTCGTGCGAATTTTGAGCGAACTTTTAAAAGGAAAAAAAAAAAAAGGCGAATTAGATGTGTTTTCATCTACTGGTTTGGGGGGAATAAATCAGGCTAAGCAAAGCGTAATTTAATCAGATGTTGACACTACGTATAGCTGTAATAAACAGGAAGTAGAGGTTGGAAACTACAATGGACCACACATCTCAGAATAAGGGAGAGCGGTTTTTCAGGAATTTGTTGCTATCGGTCAAGTTGTAATCGTTCTGTCATGTCAGCTAGTATCCGGATCCGGAGCCAGTTTGAGTTCATGAAGTGAAGATTATGTTGGTGATTTATCCAGTGAGGAGGAGAACGTCAGGGAAAAAGTTGCAGAAGTTTGGAGAGCTGGCAAACCAACACACACAATCCATGAATTTAAACGCTTTTTATGGAGAACACAGTCTGCCTGCAATAAACCATAGGGGTGAATGACTTTTCTGGGGGATGAAATTGTAATTCAACACATTCAAATTTTGACAGCTTTCAGATAGATGTTATCATTTCTGCTGATCTGATTGTCTACACGCAAAACAACTTTGTCAGAAGACTTGCTACAGTACTGGAGGTGTCCAAACCCTACTCTAAGAAAGCTTAGAGTAACTTTAGAGAAACTTTAAGCTCACAAACAACACTCACTCGCCTTGGTGGTCTAGCTGTCAACTCCCTGCTCAAGCTCTCCAGCTGTAGCTATGACATGAGCTGCATTGTGTCCTCTTCCCTCACCTTTGAATCATCCCTTTGCTTGAATCAAATGCTGAAATTGTTTCATAATGCTGGGACAAAACATATTTCCAGGTGAGAAATCAGTCGTCTTCACCTGTCTACGCCACGGAGCTGACCCATCTTTCCTCTACAGATGATCTTTGTAGCAAAAGTGCTCACTCCATGTTAAAACGGTCCATTTATGGTCATGCCTTCCTGTTTTAGTGATCAAAAGAGTATTTTTGTTTCAATATAGTGTAGTGTAGTATGTTTTAAACTTATGTGATTTTAAAACAATGAAAAGCTTAATTTTCAGTTATTTGTTTCATACTTTCCAGATTTTTAGATTTTCTGGTTCTAAAAAATGCTAAAATGTGCCTTCTAAAGTTTAAAGACAAAACCAAAAGCATCACACCATGACACTAGGAAAGACATGGCTGTGTTGTGTTTGAATATTTTTGCATCATAGAGACTGCATCTGTATAATTTGCACCCTGACCACGAATCAGTGAAATTTTGTTGCTCCTCACATCCCAAAATGATCTCTTTTTTTCTTACCGTATTTGTTCTCACAGAACCATAATGCTGTTCATCAGGTCCGCTGCTTTCTTTTGCTTGTTTGAATCCATGAAAGCTGCCTGACTTCATTGTGCTTTTCTTAATTTCCCTTTTTCTTCTCTGCTTGTTGCCTGGGAACACAGCGGAGTCGTTACTTTCAGCCAATAAATCTGACTGTAACCGATTTCCTTCTGCTCCGGAGGCCAGCAGAAGTCGAAATGAACTTTCATTCATGATTCATTTTGTTTCATTACTTCAGATTTAGCTTTAATGCATTTAAAAGTTTGTTTAAGCCGATCAACAGGAAGGCCACCGCTTCTTATTAAAGCGCCAATATTTATCTGCGCTCCTCTGGGCTTTATTCCCTAAGCCCTGCCTGCAGGCGGTTGATAGCACAGAAACCAGCAACACCTCCACCCTCATTTCTTTTCTGATATTGAGATTGCTGGCTCTCCTAATGTGAGGTTTGGGCGACACTCATCTGCTCTGCAGTTGGCTGTCTGTCTGCTTGAAGAATCAGCAGGAGGGGCTTGTTTTTTGTCTGGAGATTTCCTGAGACCTCCGACGATCAGCGCCATCGTGTTTTTTTGACGGCTGCAGAGAAAACCGGATGAAAGAGGCGGGAATTGTTCCTGTTTGGGTTTTAATGGCAGTAAAAAAATAAATTAAAAAAAAAAAAATTAAAAAAGGGTGTTTTCAAGACGTGTGAAAAACACTCCTGCTGAGATCGGATGCCACAGTTTAACGGCGCCCAGAGGAGCTCCTGCCGAGCGGCTCCAGCATGTTTGAGATCCGCTGCGACAAACCGCTTTGTGACTTTTAAGGAAACACTCAGCATCAGTCGGAGCAGTCTGAATTTATCAGAACCAAAATAGAAACACGTTTGCATGAAGGGAGCTGCATGCAGGAGGCTGAAGAAGTTGTTTTCACTCAGGGGAGGCGGTCCATTAATGAGCAGAACCTCTCCACGAAGGCAGGAATCGTTTTATTTCTCTGTTTTATATATGAATCACTCTGACCACCTTTACCTCTGAGAGAAATCACATCTTTACTTTAAACACCATTATTTGGCACTGCTGTGGCTCAGTTGGAAAAGCAGTTGTTTTGCAATCAGAACATTGTGGGTTCAGTGTTTATTTACCGCTTTGCGAGGCACTCAACCCCAAATTGCTTTATAAGTTTACTCTCTTTACAGCAAATAAGGAGATGTTAGTCATTTCACTGCTTCACCATTTCATAAATTAGCAAATTTAGCCTGTTTATAAGCAAATTTTTGCCTTTCGTTACCCGGTTGGTTGTGGCAGATGGTTCTGGTTCTGCTGGAGCCTCTCCTCCTAAAGGTACTTGTTCTTCTCCACTGTCGCCACATGCTTGCTGTGGAGGAGGAATTGCAGGACAGTCAACGACTTGGTGCAATGAGTTGAACCTGTTCTTCTAGTAAAGTGCCATAAAAGTGTGAAAACTGAAACCGAAATGAATCACCGAATGCAGGGGTGACCAAAGTGTGGCCCAGGGGCCATTTGCGGCCCCTGGAATGATGCTGTGCGGCCCTTGTCCACAGTTCAAGAATAGCACAGATTAATGAAAAGATTATGTATTTGGCTCAGATACATAATCATTTTACCAAATAATCATCGGAGATTAAATTAATTGCAAATTGTGCAAAGACAAACTTGTTAAAAAAATCTGTTGTCTCCAGAACAATTCAGGAATGGAATAAATTACCTAAAAACATTAGAGTTTAAAAAGCAAACTTTCTTTTAAAAGAGCACTGAAATCTAATGTTTTAAAACTTAAATTCATGTATGTAAATTGTAAAATGTGATGTTAGATTAAGTTTGTGCACATTATATGTGTTAATGTCAAACTTTTTCTATATGTTGTGCGAATAATTTTGTATTTTATCAACTGGACCCGAAGAAGATTAGTAACCACTTTGGCGGAAACTAATGGGGATCCTAATAAATAAACAAATAAACAGATAATTGGGCAAAAGTGATGTGGCAGGAAGAAAGAGAAGGAGCATAATTCACTGGTAGCAATAACTGTAGCTCACCCATCTATGGAGAGTAGTAGGAGAAAGTAGCAATCTTAGGAAAGTGGTCAGTTTGTCTGCCAGAAGTCTAAGCCTTTAGCAGCATAACTACAGATATAGCTCAGGATAACCTCAGCCAGTTGCTTTGTCAAAAAGTAAAGTTTTACTAGACTGGGTGGACTGGGTGTCTGCCTCACGGACTAAAACTGGGAGCTGGTTCCACTGGAGAGGAGCCTGATAACTAATGGATCTGCCTCCCATTCTACTTTTAGAACCTTTACACTGTAAAACATTTGAGGAGGGTTTAACTTGAAAATGAAAGTCCATCTGCTGCCTTGAAAATACAAGTCAACTTGAAAATTGCTCTGTTTTAGCTCCGAAGTTAAAGTTCATCGAGTTGGTTTAACAAGAGACAACTTCTGATAGCTCATACTGTGAGTTGTAATAATTTAATACTCTAATTTAAACCAAATCATTTTTTCACACGATGCAAGGAAACTGTTCTCACCCACTGAACAACCACACATTTCTGTATTATTTTCACTCATATTATTAACTACTTGTTTTTTAATTCATTTTGCACAAACAAAATATCTGTTAATGTATTTTATGAGACATTACACTGAATTGTGCTCAGAAATATAATCGAAAGAAGTCCAGAAAACACTGTTCTCAGTTATTACAAACTGACAACACACTTCCAGCTCACTCACGGCGCAATAACATGCTGCAAAGCACCCTGGGAAATAGTTCCTACTCCCGCCATTTTCTTCTCAGTTTTTTTAAGTGCTAACTTAAAAACCTTAACTTACTCAACTCTTGGAGATATGAAAAAAGTAATAAAAAGTTAACACAGCTTACTACTGTCAGTTTATCTTTCACAAACTCACACATTTAAGTTCGAAATATAAAACTCGCAAGATTTCTTTGCCTTGAAGAGTAGAAGTTAGTAGACGCAACTGAATGCAGCTGAAGCGTTTCACGGTGTGGGAACCAGCAGTAAACCTGCAGTCTGAGAGCGAAGTGCTCTGTTAGCAACATCTGGACCAAGCAGAGCTCTGATTTATAAAGGGATTGATTATTAAAGACTTTATAAGTGAAAAGGAGAGAGACTCGACAGGAAGCCAATGAAGATAAGCTAAAATAGGAGAAATATGGTCTGTTTTTCATTTTCATCAGAAATCTTCTTCCAGCATTTCGAATGAACTGAAAGCTTTTCATTGATCTTCACAACTTTTTGATAGTAAAACATAACAAGAGTCGGCCTGGAGGTAATGAATACATGGACTACCTTCTGCATCCACTGGGGATATTTCTAATTTTGGACATATTATATCGGGTGACGTGATTTTGTTTGAGTGGAAGGACATTTCCTGCTAAAAAAAAACCAGCACCAAGGTTGTTCACAGCAGCTCTACAGACCCTGTTTCTGCTGCATCGCAGTCAGATTTCCCTCCAGGATCAACAAAGTTTCACCTAATCTCATCAAAGCAGCCAACATGCTCATCACTGTCAATTCACCAGCCGCACAGTGCCACAAATGAAGCAGGAAACGACAGGTCGGGCTTTTCTTCTGTCTGCCCGTTCGGTTCGCAGAGTTCTGCAGGAACCTGCTAAACCCCTGCAGGTTTCTGGCAGCTTTTATTTACCGTCCATCCAGCAGCTGTTCCGTCACTGTCAGAAACGAAAACAGCTCATTAGCATCGAGGTGGGGACGTTGCCTGCTGAGCTGATTTATCTGCTTCAAGGAGCAGACAGCCAGCAGTCCAGAGTCATGCATCAGATCCTGTAACACACACATGGCCAGTTATGTTCATAAGTAAAGCTTCTATAAATTAGTGATTACAATTAAGACGCACCTGAAAAGGGTTATTTCCTTTTGAATCCCATAAAATTTACCTCGGATTTACTTACATCACCATTAACTGTTCACCTGCAGGGACCAAGACGATGCTGTTGTTGGCTGCTGCAGAGCCTCGTTATTGTCACCATGACTCATTCTGGCTGAAATGCTGTTTTAGGATCTGTTCAGAAAACAATCTCTGCAAACCTCCACAAAATGAAGCATTAATGGAAAGAAGAGTGGGTCAAGATTCCTCAGAAACCACTTGAGAGACGCATGAAGTCAGAACGTAAATATTTGACTCAAAAACAGAGCTGGGTATCTACTTCCACATGTTCAGAGTTAATTATTTTTGTTGTATTTTTTCTGGATGAACGAGGCAAGAAGTGGATGTTTTCTAGGAAAACAGATGCTCGCAGCACGCCCTGCAACATTAAGCAACCAGCTGTATTCATCATCATGAACTGTGCATAACAGAGATAAATTATCATGAACCGTCTAAGGAACATTAGTCACTGCTCTTCACACTCCGGTCATGTTTAAAGTCCTCCACATTATGATGGAGTCCTTGTTTCAAGACTTTATTATTAAAAAAATATATTGTGTTGCAAATCAGGAAAAAATACATCTGTAAATAAGATGAAACGTTCTGGTTTGCATTTTCTAATATCTATTAGATATAATGTTCTCAACAGTAATTTTATTCTGATATAATATAATGTTTTATTATGAATGTTATATTAAATATGTTTTCTCATTCCAGTTTTACTTAATTAAATTTTAAATCATCATAATTATTTTGTTTTGTTGTGCATTTTTTATTTTTTTCTCCAAATAATTGTATTTTCTATCATATTATAATTTGGATACATGTTGTAATATTGTCATTGTACTAATATGAATTTTATAATTATTAATAATAATGCTTTTATTATTTTATATTAGTGCATTTTGTAAAATTATTTATTCCAATTCATTTTCATTTTAATCTCCTTTATTAATTTATCATTAAAATATGATAATTTATTATTAATTACATGTAGAGTTCTTATTGTGTCTTATTGTTATATATTCATTTTTGGTTTAAATGCTAATTATATTTTATATTATTATTTTTTAAATTTTATAAAATTTTTAAGAATCATAATTTTTAACATTTTTTATTTATTTTTCTGTAAAATATTTTTCTATTGTTTTTTATAATTAAATTTTTAAAATTGTTTTTATTTAATATTTTTATGTATGACAATTTTATTTTATTTCATGTTTTAGTTGAACTCAATTTTATTTTTAATTGTATTATTTATATTTTTGTTGTTTTTCTTTATTTTACAATGTATTATACTAACTCCAACCTTTATATATTGTTATAAAAAATATTTTTATGTTATGTAAATGCAAGTAATGAGTTTGTTTGCAAAGTGCTGTGATGCGTTTGATACAACATATTGACTTTAAAACACTCCAATTTCACTGCACAACCATATTTGTCATTAACAAAGCTTTTACATGAGATACCTCATAAAAGCTGATATTTAAAAATCGTCTTGTTGTTTTTGCTTATTATTGTGGTTCAACAGACACATAAAGACAAATGTTGAGCTGAATGTGCACAATATGGCTCAAGTGATTTCATTTTCCCCCGGAATGATGCTGTGAATACAAATCTCCAGCAGCCCATTCCCCTCCGTCTCCCGCCTTCAGTCACGCTGCTGATTGGAGTCTGGAGGGACGTGATTTTGGCCGTGACAAGAGACTGTGCAGATAGTGACAGATGAGTTCCTGAGAGCGGGGCCAGCCACCACAAACAGACACTCGGTTTAAAGGGAGAATTCCTGTATTCCTTATCAGCGCAGGGCCCGTCACCTCGCAGCGTTTCTTTTATATCTCTGTCCCTCTTTCTTTGCTTTTCCACAGTGATGAAACACTGCTTTCAGAGGACTATCTGTCCGATAGCAACAACCAAACAGGCCAAGGTCACAAAAAAAGAGAGCAAAGATGTTTGTCGCAGGAAATGAAAGCAAGAAAGTCATAAACACTGAATTTTTTGTGACATTCTCACAATGTTTTATGCATTAGTGTCAGAGCAAAATATCAGATATTTTCCAGCTTTGCATTTTTTCTGCAATAATTATGACCAGAATAAAGTCAGATAAAAATGCTAAAATCAAGTAAAAAGGCTTTTCAGGACTGTGAGATTATTATTTTGAGCTAACCAGAGGATTTCTTCCCAATACTCACAGTGGATTTAATACTCCAGGGAGTCCAACATGCTGCAGCTGAAGAAATCACACAAATACACAAAATGTGAGCGAATTTGGAGCACAAGTTCATGAACTTGGCAACTAATCAAGTGTGCTGGTAATGGCCACAACAAACACAAAGAAACCACCACAACAAAAACTGATTATACCAAAAACACTCAGGAGTTTAATTCACGAAGCTGCTTTTTACGTGCTGTTTGTTTTACTTCTGCACCAGATTTACAAAGCAGACTGCACTAATTACACGCAGGAGCAATTCCACCCATCAAATCCATTTTTTTTTTTTTTGTTTTTTTTTTTTTTTTGTTTAACTGTTCATATTGTTGAGTTTAAAAAGAAAACGCTGCAGGTTCGTTTTTATGCAAGGGTGTTCAAAGTGGGGCCCGGGGACCATTTGCAGCCCCTGGATTAATTTTTTGCACTCTCCCGATCACAATTCAAGAATAAATTAAAACAAAACCATGACTTTTCAATCAAAATCTACTTACAGAAATGTTAGATGCAGCACAAAGTGATCATCTTTTCCAAGCTTTATGGTTGCCCTCTATTGCCATGGTAACTGGGACCACATCTATTCATTGACCAAAACTCTAAAGTACATCTTGGTGCGCTCAAATCTGCTTTTATTTGCTGTATTAAAACTTGACTACATGTAGCAAGTGTTTTTCAGTGAAGCCTGACCTAGATCCTGTTTTTATTGCTGAGAATAGACATTATATTTTTTCAGTTTTCTTCAATCAAACCCAAAATAATAAGCAAACTGGATGCCTTTCACTTAACTCGGAAAATATGCAAAAAACATTTGAAGTTTTGTATCTACAATCTCATTTCGACAAAAACAGTATGATTATTTGTTTAATTAAAATAGTTTATGCTTAGTTTATTGCTGAGTAGGTAAAAAAGAAAAAGAGAATCACCACATTTTTGGTGATTTTAGTTTTTAAAAATGCTTTTTTTTTTGGGGGGGGGGGGGGTTGAATACTTTTTAGATGACAATTTTGCCCCACAAGATAAAAAGTTTGGACACCCCTGGTTTAATGCAAGGAAGATGACAAAAAAAAAAAAACAAAAAAAAAACAGTTTCTTCTCTGTTTCCAGTTTATTCAAGCATCAGGACCATAGGCGCCGATTCGGTGGGTGCTTCGGGGTCGGAGTGGCAGGCACCCTGCGCTTATCAGTGCTTTGCTAGCGATCACAGCAACGAGTCATACAAGTGCCCACCAGCAGAAACATAAATCAGCACCCCTGATCAGGAGTGGATTTACTGGTTACACATCTTCTAACTCATGCACAGCTCCAGCGCAGCCTCAGGTTGAGCAGGACGTCAAACCTGTATGTGGTGATGCTGCAGCGCTCACCCCTCTGGACTGAAGGTCCTCATCTGTCTGGGGTTTTCCCAATGCTGCAGTTCACAAGGCAGGAGTCCACCTGATCTATGTCCCATTGAGACCATTCGGGAATTGATTTCTAAAGGAGGTTTACAAAAACAGACGTCTATAGAGACCCCTCTTGAAGCCATCCCACTCACACCTTTACCACCGGCATGGAAAGGCTATCGAAACAAATATTTAAAGTGACCAACGAGGAACTACTGAGTCCTTTATGACACTTTTACGTCTGTCTTCTGTTGGGGGGGGGGGTTCCCTTGATATTAAAACCTTGAGTTCACAAAGGTTTTCAGCCAATAAGAGTTCTTGGATAAACCAGACCAGAACAGCCCCTGATCCGTTTCAGCAGTCTTTTTAGATGAATTATGAAATCAGCTCGTGCTCCTCCAGTTTAGATGCATGTTTTTAGCTGCAACCAATCATCAGCATCTGTCACTTTAAAAGCCCACGTTGAACAGAAGCTGCTGCATTCGAGAGCCCTCCTCACCTGGACACATTTTCTTATGCTAATGTGCTCTCATTGGTGATTCAAATGATCGCATTTAAATTGTAAATCCCAGCACTTAAAAAACAAAACAACAGAAAACAAAAAGTTTGCTGAGCTGTTACATACATGAATAAATAATTAAAAAAACAAAAAAACAAAAACCCCACTTTGGTGAGCCTGTGTGGATTTAATGACTGTAGGACGGCTGATCTGTTATTATTTTGTGTATGGAGAAAACCCAGTGTTCTGCTGATGAAGTCAAGTCAAGTTTATTTGTAAAGCACATTTCAGCAGCAAGGCAGTTCAAAGTGCTTCACATCATAAAAACATCAATCAAGTATACAGCAAAAATCATCAAAACATCAAAATTATCGAGCAAATACACATGAAAAATCATCAAAATCGGCAAAAACATTGATCAGGGATTCACTTACTTTATTTAACTGATTTACACTCAAACCCCCACCCTTTGGAGATAAGGAGCTGATCTTACCCGGATCTGTTTGCAGATTTATGGTCTAGACTGCTAACCAAAGGCAGCTCTAAACAGGTGGGTTTTCTTCATTAATTTAAAGGAATTTAGTGTTTCGACTGTTTTTCAATTTTCTGGAAGTTTGTTCCAGATTAGCGGTGCATAAAAACTGAAAGCTGCTTCTCAATGTTTGGTTCTGGTTCTGGGGATGCAGAGGAGACCAGAACCAGAAGACCTGAGTGGTCTGGAAGGCTGATACAACGACAACAGCAGGTCTTTAATGTATTTGCTAAGCCGTTCTAAGAAGAAGAAAAGGAGATTTCAGATATAAAATCAATGCTGTGGTCTTCAGAGACGTGACTTCATCCATGCTGAGTAACAGGAATTAACCAGAGAGCTGCTAAAAGTACACAACCATCCATCCATCCATCCAATATGTATCATCATCCACCAAGCTTTGTGTTTTGATCATTTCCTTGTTGTTCATTCCTCTGTGTTCATTATTGCCATTAGTGTTTTGTCAAACATTTTGTCATTCCTTTGTGTTTAATTTCTTAGGGTGTTTTCACACCTCATAGTCCGGTAGACTCGGTTCAGTTCGGGACCAAAATAGCAACCTTTGTTACATTTTCAGTTGGAGCGGTTCTCTTTCACGTCGCAATGTGTCAAACCAACCAAACCCTTTGAGCAACCTGTTCCCCTCCTCGCCTGTGGGGGCGCTGCACCAAGAACCACTGGAGGAAACGACACGAAAACCTCTGAAGAAGACACCGAGCGCAACTTCCTTCCTTCTTTCTTCACGAAATGCAAACAGAAATGGACTGGAGTCAGATTTTGGCGGTTGTGGGATTTATCCTTTGTCTCTGGCAAAAGACCAGGAGCCATTTCTCCCGCTAGCGCTCGGCTCAAGCATTTGTCTTGGTTGTATTTACCCAGAATGCCCTGCGCTGTAGTCCATTTCCTGCTTTTGGAGCGGTCCGTTTGGCGTTCACACAGGCATTGGAACCGAGTTCACTTCCACCAACCTGAGACCGAGGTTTGTAGGCGGACCAGAGTTCGGTTACGCCTCCCTAAACGAACCGGACTTTCTAGGCAAACAATCTAGAGTTTGATTAAAGCGGAGTAAACAGGGCTGGTGAGAACGCAGCCTAGAAGAAGATGTGATTTAGGATAAGTTGGAACTAAGAAATGTTCTGTTCTTGGTGCATTTCGATTTCGTTCTCTTGAGATCAGCGTCGCTCTTTCCCGCTTGATTTGTAGTCTCTTTGAGTCTTAGTTCATCTCCCTCAGTTTCCCTGCTTTCGCTCTGCCACAGCTGTTCCAGGTCACCTCTGATCAGTTAGTCTGGTTCATAGGTCATTTTCCACCCCTTCCTCAATATTTAATATCCTGGTTTTTCATTGTTTATTGCTGAGTTTTTCTGGAATGCTGGCTGCACTCCATGACCTCCAGTTCTCCTGTGGACTTTCCTTTTATGACCCAACTCATATAATTTAAAGAAAATTCACCAAATACTAAGGAAATGTATGTTAGCCTCTGAATTTGAAGAAAAAAAAAATCTATCTTTATTCTGGCATTTAGAAAATAAAAAAATTTTGTAATTCCTAACTGACCGAAAACAGGACAAATTTGACACGGCGTATGTAAACATCTGGTGTCAACGGTTGTTTCTGCAGCTGGTTCTGCTCCAGATCTTCTACCCAGTGGCACAAACCTGGCGCTCTGGAGGCAAGTCGATGGGCCGAGCCAGGTGTTTCCATTCCTCTGTGCCGTTTCAGGTTTGTGTCACAGCTGCAGGTAGCCTGCAGTTAGTGACTACTGATTGGCTGGCCCAGTGGTTGCCCTCGCAGGATTGGCTGCCTGCTAATTGCCTCTTTGGTTCTGTGTCTTGATGGCCTTTCAGTATTTGGACTATATTTGCATCAGAGTCTCTCACTGCTGTTTGGTGGTGGCTGAATTTGTATTTTGTGACTCTTGTTTAGTCGTTGTAAGCAGGAAATTAGGCTTTTCATTTGATATTTGAAGTTGAAGTCCTAATATTGGTCCCTGGTTTTAGTTTTTGGACTTCACTGAATGGTGGATTTTTCTGTTTTTCGTCAAAAAGAGAGTAAAAATTAAAATCCGGTGCAATGTTGCTTCCTACTTTCCCTGGATGAACTGGGTCGAAACACTGCTTTCAGCACACAGAGGAGGTCATCTCTGCTCCAAGCTCCCCCCCCCCCCCGGGAGCCTCACCTTATCTAGGGCAGAGTCGAGACACCCAACAGAAGAGGCTCACATCAGCCTTTAGTATCAGCTTTTTCATTATTATCCATTTCTTGTGCCCACAGAGAGATGGAGCATCAATGAACCAGGAGATCCGGAGCATCACCTTTCAGATCGGCTTCTTCCTCACACGGAGTCATGACTAGGAATGAAGCGCTCATCCATGTTTGCCGCCTTCTGCTCTGTCCTGCCATCTGTCAAGACCCAAACCACCGGAGATATTTGAGGTGGTTTAATCCCAGTCTTTCTTTCGCTCAGAACCTTTTCGTATGTCCAATCCAAGTTTAACCCCGACGCATTTTCAACATTACATAAGCAGCAGTAAGTGTCTTTATGTGGACGTTTTTCATAACAAGTTCATGTTGTCATGGTGAGTCTCGTCTCAGCTCGCCGAAGGTCCTGGCAGAGATCCAGTAGAGATCCAGCCAACAGTTTATTGAAAAAAAAAAAAAAAAAAAACAATTATAGATTTTAAAAAACTGAGATGTGACATTCAATTTTTATGTGTAGAAAAGTAAACAGTGCAGTCTCAATCTGGAAGACTCTTATCAGCCTCACCTGGATCATCTCCTGCTGTGCCACGTACCACGCTGCAGCCAATCGGCGTCGGCTCCGCGCCTCAGTCATCTCGCATGATCCCGTTTATAAAGCTCCTCATCCGTGGTTCCTTCTGCTGAACTTCCACCCACCTCCTCCCCGTCTCCTCCCCCGCTCTCTCAGGCTCCTCTTGGCTCCCTTCGTCCTCCGGCCTCTACTCCACCACCAGTGGGGGGAGGACTTCTCTAATCCTTGTCCGAAGCTGTTCATCTGAGCTTATGCCAGTTCACAGCATCCAAGTCTTCTGCCGGGCTCCGAGCGCCAAAGAACTGATCTCATTCATGTCAATGAAAACTTTCTAATTGCGTTTTTTCCTCTGTGTGAGTCTCTCCAGGTTGAAATGCCTGCATTGTGTGGTATAAGGAGGGAGAAGCTCCAGTTTTCTGGAGGCAGAACAGGATTTTACAGGAGGAACGTTGAGTCCAAAAACACAAGATCTTACCAAGTATTTTTGGTCTAGTTTCCAGAGCAAATATCTTGAATACATTTGTAAGTTAGTTTTGTCTTATTTCAGGTAACTTTTCAGCAGATATAGGAGCTTGTTTTAAGTCAATAATTCCAAAATTTTTATGAAAAAGTTCTAGTTATAATTTAAATAATCTGCCAGTGGAGCAAGATATTTTTCCCTTATTATAAATTAAAATGTCTTGTTCCACTGGCAGATTATTTCACTTATAACTAGAACTTTTTCATCAATATTAAGGAATTATTGAC
This sequence comes from Anableps anableps, assembly GCA_014839685.1. Taxonomy (NCBI): domain Eukaryota; kingdom Metazoa; phylum Chordata; class Actinopteri; order Cyprinodontiformes; family Anablepidae; genus Anableps; species Anableps anableps. The sequence continues at coordinate 34,543,735 of CM026073.1, read as the reverse complement.
CTAAAACAAGCTCCTATATCTGCTGAAAAGTTACTTGTAAGTTAGTTTTGTCTTATTTCAAGTGTATCCAAGACATTTGCTCTGGAAACTAGACCAGAAATACTTGGTAAGATTTCGTGTTTTTGCCATGCAGGTTCCAGAGGGGGTTCAACGCTACCCTGGCCACCCCTCCAGCTCTCTTGCACCTGATAATCTCCAGCTTTTGATGAAAGTGTTGCACTTCAACCTCCTGTGGTTGATGTTTTCTCTCCTCTTATTTCCCTTATAACTAGCACCTTTTTGTCAATATTAAGGTATTATTAACTTAAAACAAGCTCCTATATCTGCTGAAAGTTACTTGTAAGTTAGTTTTGTCTTATTTCAAATGTATCCAAGATATTTGCTCTGGAAACTAGACCAAAAATACTTGGTAAGATGCTGTGTGTTTGCAGTGTCCAGATGGAGGAACAACTGAAGTCTGCTTCTGTGACAGCTGCTGCATGATAATTAGAGATATAGTTTTAAAAGGAGAGCATCATAACAACACCATCCTCAATCTTCATTTACAGCAGCCCACTGTCATAATACACATGCAGTATCCTGGCACCTGATTGATTGGGTTTGTAATTATTTTCAGAGCAGGAGAACTCAAGCACAGGGTTCAGGTTTCAGATGGAAAGGTTAGAAAAACAAAAGTGAACTTTAATAACGCTTACAGAGCAAGCAACGAGACAAACCAAACACTGCAGACTGAGCGGCACCAAAACTTAATCAACAAAAACATTGGATCAAAGAATTAAGAAAAACAAAGCAACACAATGAAGCATCTCAGGAGGGCAGCCCTAAATAAACATGCAGAACAAACAGACGCCCTGACAAAATGTAACAATAGTTGAAAATACTTAGAGGGGAAAAGCATAATTATGGTGAGGAAAGAAACCCAGCAGGAGGTAAAATTCAACCTAAACACCTTTAAGGAAATAAAATACAGAACAAAAACAAGAGGAGGAAGGGCAAGCACAATGGTAAAACATGCAACATGGGAGAGAAAGCCCTGACGTAACCACACCACACACATATATATATATATATATATATATATATATATATATATATATATATATATATATATATATATATATATATATCTGTGTAACCATCATCCGACCACACTTCTCTAGTCCGAATGACATCCCAGTGTCAGACATTGAGGACAGTTACAAGTACCTGGGAATACCACAAGCAAATGGCAGCCTCGATGAGGTCACAAGGAAAGGAGCCACGGCCAAATACCTCCAACGAGTAAGGCAAGTCCTGAGAAGCCAGCTCAATGGCAAGAACAAGATCCGTGCGATAAACAGCTATGCCTTGCCAGTAATCAGATACCCTGCAGGAATAATAAGCTGGCCAAAGGAAGAGATAAAGACCATGGATGTTAAAACTCAGAAACTACTAACCATGCATGGAGGGTTCCACCCTAAATCCAGCATCCTGAGACTATACGCGAGCCGTAAGGATGGAGGCAGAGGACTAGCGAGTGTGAGAGCCACTGTCCAGGATGAAACATCCAAGATCCATAAATACATCAAGGTCAAAGCCTCAACCGACGATGTGCTCAGCGAATGTCTCAAACAATGGGGACCAGAGGATGAGGTGCTGGAGGAACCATCATGGGAGGATAAGCCCCTACATGGGATGTACCACCGACAAATAACTGAAGTGGCTGATATCAGGAAATCCTACCAATGGCTGGCTGGACAAAGCTGGACTCAAGGACAGCACAGAGGCACTCATCCTGGCTGCACAGGAACAGGCCCTAAACACCAGAGCGATAGAGGCACAGATCTACCACACCAGACAAGATCCAAGGTGTAGATTGTGCAAGGAGGCCCCTGAGACAGTCCAACACATAACAGCAGGGTGCAAGATGCTGGCAGGGAAAGCGTACATGGAACGTCATAACCAAGTGGCGGCCATAGTGTACAGAAACATCTGTGCAGGATATGGACTGGAAGCCCCGAGATCTAAGTGGGGCACACCCCCAAAGGTGGTGGAGAATGACCGAGCTAAGATCCTGTGGGACTTCCAGATCCAGACAGACAAAATGGTAATGGCGAACCAACCGGACATCGTGGTGGTGGATAAACAACAGAGGAAAGCCGTTGTGGTGGATGTAGCAATACCAAGCGATTGCAACATCAGGAAAAAGGAACACGAGAAACTAGAGAAATACCAGGGCCTCAGAGAGGAACTGGAGAAGGCCTGGAAGGTGAAGACCACAGTGGTGCCTGTGGTCATCGGGGCCCTCGGGGCAGTCACCCCCAAGCTGGAGCAGTGGCTAAAACAGATCCCAGGAACAACATCAGACATCTCAGTCCAGAAATGCGCAGTTCTCGGCACAGCCAAGATACTACGCAGAACCCTCAAGCTCCCAGGCCTCTGGTAGAGGACCCGAGCTCAGAGGTTGAGAAAGACCACCCGTGGAGGGTGAGAAGGGAATTATTATCTGATAAACTCCTCAAGAGTTTCAGATTGTTCTACCAATTGGCTTAAATCTACAGTTCTTCCAATTAATTGTTCTTACTACACAACTGCAGTCAGGGAATATTGCCTGTTTGGGTATGAATGTTTCTCATAGACTGGCAGATTTAACAAAAGTAAACCACATCCCGCTTTTAAAGAAAGTTGAGGATGAGCTTGCGAGATGGAAATCTCTACCCATATCTCTCATGGGAAGGGTAGCTTCAATAAAAAGGATGGTTTTGCCAAGAATTAATTATTTATTCTTAGTGATTCCAAATAAATCTGATTGGTTTAGATCCCTGGACTCCTTTATCTCTAAATTTCTTTGGAAAGAGAAACCCCCACGCATTAGCTTAAAAACACTCCAGAAGACCAAAGATAAAGGAGGAGTAGAGCTGCCCAACTTTTAGCATTACTTCTTAGCCAATAGGCTACAATACATCTGAAGATGGCTAAAACATAACCCCCTTGATGAATCCTGGTTAGACGTAGAACAGACACTATGCAACAATATAATGATTTTGGACCTCCATTCATTAGCTCAAACATAAAACAACAGGTATACTTTAAAACCATCAACTAATCCCATGCAGATGTACACCCATCTGGAACAACCCTGACATCCTACAACAAAATAATTTGATAAACTTCCCAGGTTGGAGGTGTAAAGGACTTGAATACCTGGATCACATATATGAGGAGGTCGACTTTATCCCATTTAACAGATTAATAATACAATATGGGATTGACAAGACTAAATTTTTGGAATATCAACAAATCAAATCTATAATAAAAAATAAATTTAAGATCAATAAAACTAGGTTGGAAACACCATCAAGGGTATTAGAGTTTCTTAATCTTAACCCCTCCCAAATTACTATCAAAAATTTACAGGACATTGTCTCACATAGACGAGTCGATATCCCTTCCCTTTGTGAAATAGGAGATGGATTTGTCAGTCAACTTTGACCAAAACCTCTGGTCCCAGATAAGCTTAAGAACTTTTAAAATGATTAGAAACCCTAATTTACAATTGATACAATGCAAAATCCTTCACAGAGTTCACTATACAGGACAACGGATGTTTAGGATGGGTTTTGCATCATCTAGCAAATACTTAGTAATAGTAAGATTAAGTAGTACTTAATCTTGCTCGCAGTGCACTTGCAATACATCCGACAATTATGTCCACGCATTCTGGTTCTGTTCAGAGGTTCTGGCACCGGATGTGTGGGGACTTATCAAAGTGTCTGAAATGTAACATCCCACCCTTTGCCCATTTAGATGACATCACATTGGAGACAAAGTCAGTTCACATGATTTGTACTGCCTTGTGTATTTCAAAGAAAACTATAGTCATAAATTGACAAAACAAAAATACTCTTAGTATTAACCAGTACAGAGACCTTTTGTTGGATCATATCAGTCTTGAGACAGCCTCTGCCTCCACACTGGATCAGTCTCTCTGGGCTCCTTTGATCGGTTCCATCACATAGTGGGGGGTGGGGTGTGTCAGGGTCTGGGGCATCGGGGGGCCCAAGAGTTGTGGGGGGGTCTTGAGCGGTGGTTCTGGTTGATGATTTCTTGTGTCTGCATGCATGCTTCTTGGCGGTCTGCACTGACAGATATGGGTTACTGACCTGGTGACCAGGCTACACCTGGGTGGGTTCAGGGTGGGCTCTGGGGGTCCGTTGCCCCCGGGCTGGGGCACCAGTTGGGCTTGGGAGGCTTGGGTCTTGGCAGGTAGTTTTGGGCCGGTGTGTGCACCGATGTCCGGGGGAGGGGTGAACTCATCCTGGGTGTCTTATGTGGTCTGAGAGTTGTAAATTTTAAAAAGAAAAAAATGATTAAAAAAAAATAACAAACTTCATATACATCTCTTTACATGTTTATGCAATGAACAAGGAAGAAATGCGCTCCAGATGGGAAAAGAAATGATAAAAGTTTAAGGAAAGTATCTGGAAAGTGCTAAAGCAGCAACTGCCAGAAACGACACCCATCAATTTCCTTCTGCTTTCTGGGGTGACTGCCTAGTTTCTGGGGTGCTGGGAAGCTCCACAGCTGCTTCCTTTTGATCAAACAGAAACACAGACAAGAAACAAAAGCAGTCACTGTCAGAAAACTATAAGTCATAAAGAAACAAGTCTTCAGCACCGAGTGTCAGAACTTTCTAGTGACACACATGTCAATTTTTATGTTTCTACACTGTTTTATACAGAAGACATGACAGGCTAACTGTAAAATATATCAAAATGCTAATTTAATCAATTAAAGACCAACTCTCTGTGAGCCGTTTATAAACTTAGAAAAATGTTTCTGTTGGAAAGCATGACAGAGATACGGCTTTTCAAACAGAGGGGTGTTTTCTTGTTTGTTTAGCCAAAACGACTTTATAGTCTGTGGTCAATTTCTTTTCTTTTGTCAACACCTGTTGCAACAACAAATACTAGTATTTTGTTCCTGATTGAAAATGAATTTTTATGCATTAAAATAGTCCATGGTTAGAATCATAATAAGTGCACTGGAATAAGGCAGATCACTCAAGTTGATGTTAAGTAGGTTTTTTCCGGGGGTATGTTTTTGATGAAGATGAAATCCTGCAGATGTGTTTTGTTCTGTAGAAGAAGAAATGCGCTGAATTATAAACACTGACAGCTTCCTGCATTAGATAATAGAGTGGCTGTGATGCATCTGCTCAGGTTGTGTCTAATTAAAGTAAGTGTTCTGTTTGTTCATTTAATGCAGGAACCTGTGACAGTTTCGGGCCCCGTCTCCGTCTTTTCCAATGATTTGTTACCACAGGTCATTGAGTTTGGTGCTACACTCAATGAAACGTGGTTAATGCTGTGATTGATAAATCAACAAGCTGAATGAATTTCTCTTTAGACATCCTGTTGGTATGTAGCGAGTACAGTGGCAATTACTTACAAATGAAGCAAAATGACAGCAATCAAAACACCCACACAGAGTCGCATCGTTTAGCACGCTGGGTTTAAAATATGATGTTCGCAATGTGAAAATTAAAACCCGAGAGGCCAGATAAGCAGAGCAAATACAAGAACTGGCCGAGGGAACCATATTGGCTTTCTGAACTTTCCACCATCTTGTTGTCCCTCACGATGTCTCTTGTCCACAGCACTTCCTCCAGTGACCCTGCAGTTCTTCCAGATTTAGTTCTGGACTCTGCCTTGACTGCTGTGAAACATTCGTGTTCTTCTGTTGAAATGATCCTTTTGTGAAATTCCCTTTCATGTTCTGCTTCAAGCAGTCACCTGAAGGTTTTGGGTCCAAATAAACTGTCAGTTTAATCCCACTTGACAAAAAAAACCCCAAACTGTTCCATCAGAAAAACAAAAGAACCCTACAGTATGAACTCCTGAACCCAGACATACAGAGAGGCAAATGCGCAGCAAACACACACATAATGCAAACTCCAAAACATGCTAACAGGAAGAAAAACAAATGCAACAGAAAATTGCTGCAAGTGAAAATGGCTACAGTCACAGAAACAGAAACCATACAGCCAACAAAACAAATGCAAGAGAGAAGGGGGAAAAGGGGGAGTCTAGAGTAGGTAATCTTTGCATTTTATGCTTGTTTTTGTGGCATTTTCCCTTTTACGACTATTTCCTGTGGTTGTAGCATGTCTGTTTTTTTTTTTTTGGTTATTGGTTTTTGCTTCCATTTTCTGTGATTGCAGCATTTTTCGTTTGCAGCATTTTTCTTTTGCATCCGTTTTTTGTGTTTGTGTGTTTTGGAGTTTGCATCATTCATGTGTTTGCAGCAACTTTCACTGTTTGCTGCTCACGTGTACCTGTCAGCCACAGTCCCATGCAGAACACAAAAATTCAAATTCAAAAATACTTTATTTATCCCGAAGGGAAATTAGATGTTGATGTAACTCATTTAGAAACTGCTGCTCTGAGGAGGAGCAGCATCTCGAAGGCAGAGCTGGGTCCCCACCGAAGTCTTTTGCACAGCTGAATGGTTGCCAGGGGAGATTAAAGGATTAATCAAACATGCATGAAAGAATCAAAGCAACACTCCAGGTGTGTTTTTGATGAGGGAATAACATTATAACATAAATTAAAGCTCAAAAAAGTTGATTTTACATAATACTGCCCCTTTAAAAGCACTGGGAAACTCCTCAAAACAGTTTTTTTTTCATTGCCCAGCAGTGTCATCAATGGATTTCTGATCTTAAGAGCATCTCAGAAGAAAACTCTTGTTTTTTACCATCAGTTCACTCATTCTTATTTACTTGGTGATGGATCTCTTTCATGTGAAGCATCATCCTTTGGGACTGGATGAGGAACTTCAGGAGGAGCTCAAAGCAGAGTTGATCGACCACACTAAAAGGAACCAGCTAGGGTGTGTTTGGGACCATCCTCCTGTGGAAGCGGTTTGGACACTGGATGGAGAAATATGACTTGCAAGTTTTTAAAAAGATGCTGAGGAGTAAAAGTTTGGGACTGACTGTTGTCTCTGCAGCTCAGTCCTGGGTAGATGGTCGAATATGTATATTTAAAGATTTAAAACAAGTTCAAGTCAAGCTAAGAAAGCTGAACAAACCCAAACTCTGACCTTTCTGTGGGTCTGGAGGAATGATGTTAGGAGGAAAGTATTTTTCTCCGGCTGCTTCTGCTTGAAAAACAAAACATTTGGTCCTGTTCTCCAGCTGGATGGAGAACGGGATGTTTGCTATAATGTTGGCTCACTGAAACCCTTCACTCACTCAGGAGATATTCTGTCTATTAAAGTTTTCCACAGATAGCTGGAGAATATGAACAAAGATCCCAACATCACGCCTGACGGCGCTCAAGTCCTCCAGCCGCAGATCTGAATACGGGCCAAGGAGCAGAGACAGACTAATTAATTACTTCGTTAGCTCAGCAATTGTCAGATAGCTGATTGGTTTCTGTCTCTCCTTCCTGAAGACGGCTCTGTTTTAAATCATTCAGTGATTTCATGTGTGACAGTGACTCTCCAGGCAGGGAAAGTGTTGGAGGTAGAGGAGAAGAAGCGGCACGTTCAGCAGACTGACAGCGATCCAAATGCCACGCTTAGTTTGGCATTTCCAGCCTCCGCAGGGTTTAAGTGACACAGCTACTTAATCTGTCCTGACTCCAGTCTGATCGCAGCTGCAAGCAGTGGGAGCTCGTCTGTGTTTAACTGAGCTGTCTTTGATATTATTTCGCTTCCTCACACCTCTCTCCTCCTGACACTGATATACAGCTTGTAAATTCAATTGTGTCTCCATCTGATTAAACCGGATCACATTTACATCTGACATTTAAACGTGTCTGATGCACCTACCTGCTGGCAGTAAGAGTACAGCCTCAGTGCTTGTTCCTGTCTTCTAGGCAGCCTGGGGGATAATGATAACTCAGCTTTCAGTATAAAAACGTCTCCATTATGCAGAAAACACCAACAGCTCTGCTGTTAATGGGGCCTGTTCTGGCATTCGGTGATGCAGCCAATCTGGGTCTGTTATAATGGTGGGGGAACACGCGTCAGTCAGTGTTCGTATCATTAAAAGGGGTCATATTTATTTCTTATTTTTGCATCTGTCATAGCTGAGGCACAAACCTGTCAGGCAAGCCACTAATGAATGGAAGAAATTTATTTATTTTTGGGTTTTTTTGACCAAAAAAAACCCAAAAAACTTTTTATTTACATATATAAAGCCGACACACACCTGCTGTGTAAAAAATGAGGCCTTAACCAATAATTTCAGAACGTTTTCCTCTTCCATGTGTCAAACCTGCACACAGTTCAACTAAAACACAAATCTGATCAGGTTTCTCTTAAAAATAAGAATAAATAAATGAAATTTATCCTGCATAAATACCGGTCAAATAAACAACTAGATTTGTAAGTGGAAGATACGAAAAGCTCCAATAAGCTGTGTCAATAATCAATATATGACAACAGTGTGGGAACTGGGTTCCAGTTGACATCGAGGTGCGAGGACTTTTTGTGTTTTTCACAGCATAACGTCACTTTTGATTCTTTCTGTGTTCCTTTTCCATTATCTTTAAACAATGGCTTTAGAATTAAACACTTATTAGTATTTAAAAGTACAAAAGCAGAGCTATAGTTATAACAGCTTTTTTATTTTCTGGACTATAGTATGTGCCTGCTCGCAAAAAAATTACTGATGGGGTTGGTTGTCACATGTGACAACTGAAAAACAAATGGAAGCTACTCAGCAGATAATGAAAAAAATCTCTTGAGCTTAAAAGAAAAAGGTGAGTCAATGAAATAACAGATTTGTGTAGGCCATATTTTGTTCTCTTTTAGAAAACTTGATTCTGTTTTTATTCGTCTACAAATTTTTGACAAGTTGGATAGCCGATATGTTCTTTCAGTTCATGGCAAAAGAGATGTTCTTGTTTCTATAAGATGTTTTTTCAACTAAGATATTGAATTAAACATTGTAAGCTGAAAGATTGTATTCCAATTTATTTATTTATTTCAGAACCCTTCTTTCTAAGTAATTTCTCATTGAAATATAAACGGGACAACCAACCCCACAGTCGGGTTGGTTGTCACAAATGCACAAACCGTATTTGGTGGTGCGTAACTTTTGAAAAAATGCTCTTGAGAAGGATAAGGTCACTCTATTCTGACACTGTAGGGTTCCATGACACACAGAAATGGGATCGACAAAGCACTGCATTTTGTTGGGAACTTAGAAGAAAGCAAAAAGTGCGAAAACCAACCCCGTCCTTCCCTAAAACCATTGTACCAAATTTACTGATTTCTATGTGCTTGACATCGTTAGAAATCTTAGAATACACTCTTTCAGAATGTGTTAACTCAAAATGCCCCCAGGGAGACTTGTTCCTGGTTTTGTTGTGGCCAGTCACATATAGGAATTTTTGAACGTATGCGTTTAATTAACACCCCTGCTTGTTTGTTCATGTAAGTGTTGTATTTCTCTGTATTTGTTCGTTTGTTGTATACTTATCACTTGCTCAATAAAGTTTCTTTGAGGAAACAGAACTGCTGCATAAGCAGACTTCAAAATAAGAGCATGAATATAAATGTCTTACTACTTGAAGAACTGTTAACAGTAACCAAAACCAACAACCAAAACTTCAACAAAGATGTCGAACTTTATTCAACTGAAAGTTTACAAAACAGCCAAAGAAATTAGCACTTTAGAATTTATCTGGAAAATTTTATTTAGGGGAAGCAAAGTGTGGTAAAGGTTTTCAGAGTCAGAAAATATGCTAAACAAAAAGTTAGTTTTGCTGGCAGATTAGTGGAAGTGTGCCCACCACTGATAATAATTATAAAAAAGCAGTTTTGACTACCTGAATCTGTTGATGGGATCTATTTATCTGGATAACTTTCTCTCTGACCCTCTTGTCAAACAGTGTGTGGACCCTGAGCCTTGTCTGTCAGGCACAGGCCAGTAGCATTTAATGTTAGGCAGAAACACAGAGGCTTTGATGAAGACATGCTGCAGGCATCTCTGAGGTTGGTCTCTGCTTCTTCATGATTCAGACTTTGATCGCTTAATTAACGATTGTAACAGAGACCACACGTTGAGGTTAGCTGTGTCTGTTTAACCCGCTGAGGGTCCTTTTTCAGCTGTAACACATCTACTAGCTACGTTCTGTTCTGTCTGCAGGATGTTCTCCTTTACTTGGTAAATAATGATATGCCAGGTATCAACACAACAATGAACAATTAAAATCACGATTGCTATAAATTTAAGATCATAATTTCCTTTACTTTGTAGCGGTTAATCCAAACTGATCTGTTTTTGTCTTCTTTTAGCATCGCAGACATGAAACAAACTGAATCTCCCATCTGTGTCACTTCCTCGCTGTGTTTCTGCTGTAAATAATGACGCAATCATCAGCAAACTGTTCATTTTAAAGTGTAGATATCAAAGGTTTAAATCTACTCTTCTCCTGATTTTGTGTTTTGGAAAGAAGTCTTCCCCGAATAAGCCAGAAAAAGCGAAGATTTCTGATTCCCGTGTCAGAAGCATCATTTTAAAGTTGCAGCCATCCATCTGTCCTCGTCCTGATGAGTTCTTGGAGGTAACAAATCCAGGAGGCAAACCCAGGCATCCATCTTGGAATCATTTTCCAGCTCTTCCTGAAGGAATTACTGTATGCGTTGAACAGGTGTGGCTAACTCCAGTCCATGACAGCTGTTATCCTCCAACTTTTAGACGCATCCCTTCTCTAACAAAAATAGACTCAAGGCTGTTAAGGGAATTCAGCTGATCTTGAGGACTGGAGTTAGATACACCTGGCTTAGAACAGGTTGATTTCAGTTGTTTAGTCCGTTTCTAAACAACTCTGGTTTGTTTCCATTCTTGGTGGGACTCGTTTGTGTAGCTGTGAACGAAGCGATCGCGGACACAGACCAAAACAGCCGTACCCAGACCATGTCCTCCAAACTGTCTCCAAGACTAACTCTACAGCGGTTTGTTTATGGGGTGAATGTAATCCAACCTCGATCCGAGACATCTACCAGGTGTTCGCTGCAAGCTTGAGCCAAATGCCTTCCCGTAGCCAGGTTTGCATTGCATTGTGGGGTGCAGTAGAGTAAACAAACTAATAAACAATAGTGGCCCCTTCTTTTCTTAAACCTTAAACCTCTATGTGACTTTCAACATGTCTTCCCAGAATCATTCGGTTTACTTCTCAGATAATTTTACCTGAAATAAAACCCAGAGACACACTCATGATACGATTAAATTCTCCATGTGTTCTACTGGGTCAGAACACAGCATCTGCTCCCTGTATTTACATCTGCTTCTTAAGTCCTGAACCCATAAACAGACTGAATGTTTTCACCTGGTTTGTAGTGACAGGTTTTGGTTCAGCTGGAGTTTTTTCCGTGTGAAAAGAAGCCAAACCACCAGAAAAAGTTACAAATGAACAAACTAAACAACTGATTTGAACCAAAGTAAACAAACTGCAGGTGTGAAAAAACTCTAAGGCTATGGTTACACAGGAGGGCCTGATACTCAATTCCAATTTTTTGCTGAAATCCTTTTTTGTTGGCCATGCTTCCTAATATTAAATGAACACTTCTCTCTTCGCAGTGGAGGATGGTTGTTTACAGCGCAGGCAATTTCCAGTAAGCTTCATAGCATCGAACTGGCGCATTACATACATCACAGCCAAACGTTATCGATTGGGTAAAATTTAAAGCTTCAACAGAGGCCACGCCTCGAGCAAGCAATAATTTCTAAATAGCCAAGGGTCCAGACCCTCTGGACAAAGCGAAGCATAGAGCAAGGGGCTGGATTTTACCAGGCTAAGACATAACGATGAGCGACTCCAACTGTTTCAGAAAAATCAGCCTTCTGCTGCAGGAATTAAAGATGATGCACCACCAATGAACTTGTTCACATTATGCAAACATCACTGACCCTTTGCCCTTTGCCTCTAAATATCGACTATTTCTGCTGCTTGGACTGTGTTTGCTTTCATGATTGCCGCGCTTCGTCTCTCCTTCTGCCTTTTATTGATTTCATGTCAGAAAAAAAACCAGTCAGCCCTTTTACCGGATCAAAACTCACCCTGCCATTTAAACTCTTATTTAATGCAAGTACTGATGCTTTGCTTCGCTTTGGTGTTCAGATTAATGCACCAGCTGCCATAAAGTGAGATGATCTTGGTCGCCATGGAAACAGCCTCTAAGGCCAATTGAACTTCAGGGACTGAAATTGTATGCATATTTTTTAAGCTGTCTGTTGTTTTCCGATGTTTTATTCCTCCCTCACTGCTGGAACAATATGAATTTAGGGAAGGAAATAGAACCTGAAGACACGCCTACAGTTCTCCCTGACATTACTCCACAACAAGCTCCTCAACATTAAAATGAGTCAGTTGAGGTGGTCCGAGCATCTGATCAGAAGAGGTAAAAGTGACTGGGAGAAGGTAATACGTCCTGCAGAATAACTTATGAAGGCATAAAATCCAGTATACTGGTTTTGTTTCTTTGTGAGATAGAGCACGGGAATCTGAAGGTCCTGGGAGACCCAAGATGTTTTAGAAGGAAAGGGCAGGCAGGTGGACCTTGGTGTCCAGAGAACGGAGGATCGAAGGAGGAGGCAGCTGTCGAAATCCAAAGTGAACTAAAGAGGAAGAACAAAACTACCTGACAAGAGGAGAAAACCCACTTTCACAAAAAAATACTCAATTAATCGAGCCCAGAGTTCACTGCAGTGACTAAGGGTGTTTTCCCACCTGATAATCCGGTAGACTTGGTTTGATTTGGGACCAAAATTGCAACATTTGTTACATTTTCAGCTGCTGCGCTTTGCTTTCACGCTGCTCTGTGTCAAAGGAACCAAACCCTTTGAAAAACTTGTTCCCCCCTCTTGCCTGTGGGGGTGCTGCACCAAGAACCACTGAAGGAAACGACATGAAAACCTCTGAAGAAGACACCGAGCGCAACGTTGGCCATCATATTTGATGTGTATTGATGTTTTTTGTTTTTTTTTATTGATGCCACTTGACAAAATGTAATATTTGTTACTAGTTTCACAACTGGTGACCGCAGGATGTGTTTATGATGTTTTTATGTTTTCAGGATGTAAAGCACTTTTAACTGCCTTGTTGCTGAAATGTGCTATAAAAATAAACTACTGACTTGACTAACTTCTTCTTCATGAAATGTAAACAAAAATGGAGTGGTGTCACATTTTAGCGGTTGTAGGATTTATCCTTCGTCTTTGGCAAAAGACCACGAACCATTTCTCTCTCTAGCATTAGACTCGCACTTTGTTTTGGTTGTATTTACCCAGAATGCTTTGCGTTTTAACCCGCTTCCTGCTTTTGGAGCTGCCTTCAGCCTGCTTAGCGTTCCCTGGCTCACCCAGTCCTGATTACTGCCACATCTGTTGAATCAAAAAAAAAAAAAAAAAAATTAAACAGAACCTGCCTGTCAACATGAAGTAGGTTAAAAGAAAACAAAAACTCAGGCTGTTTTCCCACCTGATAGTCCGGTAGACTCGGTTCAGTTGGGGACCAAAAAAGCAACATTTGTTACATTTTCAGTTGGAGCGGTTCTCTTTCACGCCGCGATGTGTGAAACGAACCAAACCCTTTGAGCAACCTGTTCCCCTCCTCGCCTGTGGGGGCGCTGCATCAAGAACCACTGGAGGAAACGACACAAAAACCTCTGAAGAAGACATCGAGCACAACTTTTTTCCTTCCTTCTTCATGAAATGTAAACAAAAATGGACTGGAGTCAGAGTTTGGCGGTTGTGGGATTTATCTTTTGTCTCTGGCAAAAGACCAGGAGCCATTTCTCCCGCTAGCGCTCGGCTCACGCGTTTGTTTTGGTTGTATTTACCCAGAATGCCCTGCGCTGCAGTCCACTTCCTGCTTTTGGAGCGGTCCGTTTGGCGTTCACACAGGCATTGGAACTGCGCCAGAGTTCACTTAAACCGAGCCAAGGCCTAAGGTTTGTAGGCGGCCCAGAGTTTGCTTCTTCGGTCCGCATCAGAGTTTGATTACGAATTCACACCTCCCCAAACGAACTGGAGTTTGATTAAAGCGGACTAAACAGGGCTGGTGTGAACGCACCATAAAAGGATCTGGAGATGAGAAGATGTCGAGGTTAGGATGAAGAACGAGTGTGCTGGCTGGGACCAGAAGGATGGAGAAATTAGGAGGCCAACTCTGCCAATAGAGAGGAAAAAGAAAAGAGCAAGGGTGAAAAGATTTACCACTACATGGTCATGGATGGATGAAAACTTTATGAGAAGTATTAACAGAGCAGCTTGAGATCTTGATTTGATTTAACTGCTTTATTTATTTCAAGCCATATAAAAGAAGAACATGCATGTTATACCCCATACTGGGTAAAAAAAAAAACCTAACAAATAACATACACTAACAAATATATATACAATAAATATGCGTGTAGTAAGGACAGAAAATGGTCTAAGTCATCCAGTTCATATTTATATACTGCATACTGTATTTATACATAAACAAGAAGCGAATTTATTGTGTTATATTATATGGTGTTATAATACAAATAAAATATATTACATTATGATACATATACAAAATGCTGACATATATACACATATAGACGTGCACATGTTTTTTTATACCTTTCATGCATGATGTATTTCATTATCAATAGTACTGATATCACTCATTACATCATCACTATTTCAGTATTCCAATTATATTTTATTAATCATACAATATAATGTGTATGTATACTTTTCAGTTATGCATAGCATTAAGTTTAGTAATTCTATTAAGAGACAGGTGACTCTATAGGGGTGTTCTCTCCCTATCAGGTTCGCTGAAACCCCCAGAATTTCTCAGAAACTCTCACGTGTGAAGGAAAAGCTCCCAGAATGTCGAGAGGTGCTGAGTCATGGTCTGTTGTTTCTAAATCTGGCTCAGTTCTGCTGTTCTGCTGTTTCGTTGCTTTTGTGTGTTTTATTTCAATAAAAAGCCCAGAGACCCCTGCAGCTGCTGCTTCCTGCGGATCGATCCATTCAGCGTGACAATGCGGTGCATTCGCTGACATTTGGGTTTTATGAACTTCAGAGTGAACATGTCAGTCAGACCTGCACTGCAGAGCCAGGGGGAGATTCAGGCTTGGGGGTCATCCTGAAAAGAGGAAAAAATTTTCTCAGAAAAGCTGACAAAGAGAAAGTACTCCTCAGATCATCTTTTCAACTTTAAATGACATTAGTATTCCTCTTTTTTGTTATTTTATTTTTAATATTTATGTATTTAAAAAAAAAATTTCATATTTCACGTGGAGCGGCTGATTCTCAAACTTGAAACCCTTGCTGCACTTTTCACACAGGGTCATGTAGGTTTGGATATTTTATATTTAACATCTTAATTTAAAAACTGAATTTGTGTTTATTTGTGTTGTCTTTGACTACTGTTTAAATTAAATTAATTAAAATTGGTCTGAAATACTGAAGTGAGACAAAAATGCAAAAAAATAGGAAATCATGTAGAGGGCAAAAACTTTTTCACACTACTGTACATTATGAATGAATCATGTCAATATGGATCAAAATATGCTTCCATATTCTTGAATCTGTGCCTTGAGAAATTCAGAAGACAAAATGGAGCAAGATGGTTCCTTCCAGTTGGACAAGAAAACCTCCAGAGAAAGAATCCAGAATGCTCCCCAAGCTTCTCCTGGATGACATAGCTCCCCTCCTTTATTCATGGTTGGCTTCAGATAAATCACTGGTCTTTGTGTTCGCCAAAGGACAAACAAATAAGACCACCCTGTCTCTGAGCTGAACTGTTGTTATTTCTGATGAGCTGTATTTATCAGCCTGCTGCCTCGGGTGCGTTTGGGTGCCTGCATCCCGACCCCGCATAGCGAAACGATGCAATGAAAACATGGCGCTCCACTGAAAAATGTGAACTCTGAAGGCCTTTCAGATCCACTGGAGCTTGGTCTGATTGGTTTTAATACAGAGATGATTTCACCCTTTTAGAAAGCCTGCATTTATAAAGGGAACCTCTCTGAACATTAATGTATGTTGGTGCTCGGCGTAGAGATGATTCTCGCCTGAACTCAGCAGTGTCCAAACTTTTTGCCATGATAGCCAAAATGGTCCAGTGGAAAGCACTAACGGGCCACAAAAATACAGTTTTAAAACAGAAAACTGAAAAAAACAAACAAAAAAAAAAAAACACATTCCTTGTGACATCTTTTTTTTGTTCTTATCCACACAATAATGTACCAAACATGCAAAATTTTAACAAAATGAGTAATGTAGTCTTCTCCCTTTGTTGTAGAAAAGGAATCTCAACATCACTATTGATCCAAAACATAAAAAAGGCTCACACGACTGACTTATTAAAGGACGGGTATATAATTAACACTTTTTTGGGGTTTATTCTTGCCGTTTCTGGGCTAGAAGTTAAATCAAGTCAAGTCAAAACATCATAAACACATTAAACGGCCACAAGTTATGAAACCAGGAACAAACATTACATTTTATCAAGTGCCATCATTAAAAAAACAAAACAAAACATAAATACACATTAAATATGCTGGTCAATGTTCCAGTTATGAGTCAAAATCAGCTCTCAATAGCTGGGATTTTAGCCTTGACTTAAAGGAACTCAGTGTTTCGGCTGTTTTGCAGTTTTCTGGAAGTTTGTTCCAGATTTGTGGAGCATAGAAGCTGAATGCTGCTTCTCCATGTTTGGTTCTGGGGATGCAGAGCAGCCCAGAACCAGAAGACCTGAGTGGTCTGGAAGGCTGATACGCTGACAAGGGAAACAAGAAAAATAATTATTGTTTTTGCTTCGCAGCAAGAACAGGACGTGGGTCAGCATCCGTTGTACTTATCCAAGGTTAATCAATGGGGGGGCAGGGCATGTTTGGGGTTTTACTTATTGCAAAATAAAAATGAAAGCAGAAATTAAAAAAAGGCAAATATGTTATGTTGTACCCAAAAGTGGCTCTACAGGGGGGCAGAGACGGGGCAAACTCCCCAAACTATCGTGCCCTTAAAATCCATCCTCCATCCTTTGTCTTCCGCTTATCTGGGGTTGGGTCGCGGGGGGCAGCAGCCTAAGCAGGGAGACCCAGACTTCCCTCTCCCCAGCCACTTGGGCCAGCTCCTCCGGGGGAATCCCAAGGCGTTCCCAGACCAGCCGAGAAACATAATCCCTCCAGCGTGTCCTGGTCTCCCTCTGGGTCTCCTCCCAGTGGGACCTCACCAGGAAGGCGTCCTCAGGCATCCTAACCAGATGCCTGAGCCACCTCAACCGGCTCCTCTCGACGTGGAGAAGCAGGGGCTCTACTCCGAGCCCCTCCCAGATGACTGAGCTTCTCACCCTATCTATAAGGGAGAACCCAGTGCTTGTATCCGTGATCTCGCTCTTTTGGTCGCTACCCAGAGCTTGATATTATAGATGAGGGTAGAAACGTGGATTAACCGGTAAATCGAGAGCTTCATCTTTCGGTTCAGCTCTCTCTTCACCACAGCAGACCAGTACAGCGCCACCAAACCGTCTATCAATCTCCCGCTCCATTATTCCCCTCATTTGTGAACAAGACCCCGAGATACTTGAAGTCCTCCACTTGGGGCAGGACCTCGTCACTGGCCCGGAGAAAGCACCCTACCCTTTTCCGGCTCAAGACCATAGTCTCGGATTTGGAGACGCTGATCCTCGTCCCGGCCGATTCTCACTCGGCTGTGAAAACCACTCCAGTTGAAGCTGGAGATCACGGTCTGATGAAGCCAACAGAACCACATCGTCTACAAAAAGCGGAGACCCAATCCTGAGGCCGGCAAAACGGATCCCCTAAACACCTCGGCTGCGCCGAGAAATACTGTCCATGAAGGTTATGAACAAAGTGAAAGGCTTAGCTGAAGTAAAATAAATAAATAATTACACTAAACTAATTATTGCTAAAAATAATGTGACCATTTATGATGGAATTACAAGGAACATGTGCCTTGCGTGTTTTCTTTTAATGCCTTATTCACGATGTCACAAATTAAATTCAGCGAAGGTAGACCATCTGGGGTTGTGTGCACACGTTGCACCATCCAGGATAATTTCCTGGAGAAGCCTCTTCCTATTTGTTAACCTGGCTTCACCAAAGATTGTCTGGATGTGGGCATTAATCACTTCACCACCTGTTCTATACTCTGAAAATCTGCTGCACCGACACGCTTGCATTCAGACACACTTAGGAACCATTAGCCTTTTGCCCCCGTGGCAGAGCATTTACAGCTGAAACTGGAAGTTTACCGAATAAAAAGACACATAGATATTTTTTTCTCACTGTCTGAAGTTAAATTAGACCCAACTTCTCTTGTTTTAGATCAAGTAGAATTTCCAAAATTATTTCTATTTGCTAAATGCCAAACAATGTGGCGAGAACATTTCTTTTGGTTTCAGCTGTATAAGAGAAGCGCCCTTTATTTGAGGTTTTACTTCCTCTTTTTGACGACCTGAACACGTTTGCAATTTTTCATTAAAAGGCTATATTACATTCACTTCAGCAGCAGGGCAAACGAAGACCTAAGTTCTCTTTTCCTGAACATTTAGGGTATAATTTATAGCTTTTTCTTTGAACATATACAGTGAAAAAATATCCAAAGCAGTTTGATGTCTTTTGTTTTATTGTGTATTAATTTACAATAACAGTACTTGCATGCCCCCTCTGTGGCAACAACTGAGATCAGGTGTTTTAGTCCGGTTATCGGAGGGTTTTCGACCATTAAAACTCTTTTAAACATAGTATATCTAACAGATTTAAGTCCAAACTTTGACTAGGCCACTCCAAAACTTGAGATGGGCATGCTGATGTGTTTTGGGTCAGTCGTTCTGCTGAACCCAAGCAGTTTATCCCCCCGTGTAAACTATTGTCCACCACACTCCCAAAGTTACATATGGAAGGTTGGAGTTTAGCCTAGTTGTGCTTAATTGATCTAGTTCACAAATATCTATAATTCCGTGTATTGCATGTGCTTTATTTAAATTAACAGTTTTTACTGGATTTAGAACCTGACTGATGGCAAAAAAAACCCCTAATAGTAATTGTTTTTTCAATCAAATTCAGACAGCAAGGCCTTAAAGTCACAAACCGAGGGCCGAGCATTCTCCTTCAGCCCTCCCAGACCATCACACTACCACCGCCATGCTCAGCTGTTGGTATGACGTTCTTCTTCTGAAATGCAGTGTTAAGGGCTTGACACACAGGAGGCCTTCATTTTCTATAAAACTTGCTCAACGAGTGACAGTCGCTTGCTCTCTTCATTCGTGCATGTTAAATTTCACGCTCGTGCACGTAGACGGTCACATTCGTCGGCGACACCTCAGAAGAGAGTGTCTCTGTCACATGGCACTGCAACCAATCAGTGAGGGTTTCACTGACTGACCAACGAGCTGAGAGAAAGCTACACACTGCAGTCTGCAACCACTTTCAGCATGGAGGAGCGCATCGTTTTAGCTCTGTCCGACTTTCCTGTACTATAACACACTTTACACAGCGATTACATAAAAAAGCAGCCGTATGAGAACTTGTTGGCGCCAGATGCTTGTCCATTAATTTGTCTTTACGTGGCAGTAATCAGGACTGGGTGAGCCAGAGAACGTCGAGCAGACCGAAGGCCGCTCCAAAAGCAGGAAGCGGGTTAAAACGCAAGGCATTCTGGGAAAATACAACCAAAACAAAGTGCGAGTCTAATGCTAGAGAGAGAAATGGTTCGTGGTCTTTTGCCAGAGACGAAGGATAAATCCTACAACCGCTAAAATGTGACACCACTCCATTTTTGTTTACATTTCATGAAGAAGTTAGTCAAGTCAGTAAGTTTATTTTTATAGCACATTTCAGCAACAAGGCAGTTAAAAGTGCTTTACATCCTGAAAACATAAAAACATCATAAACACATCCTGCGGTCACCAGTTGTGAAACTAGTAACCAATATTACATTTTGTCAAGTGGCATCAATAAAAAAACATCAATACACATCAAATATGATGGCCAACGTTGCGCTCGGTGTCTTCTTCAGAGGTTTTCATGTCGTTTCCTTCAGTGGTTCCCAATCTTTTAACCTACTTCATGTTGACAGGCAGGTTCTGTTTAAACGATTTTAGATTCTACAGATCTGGCAGTCATCAGTACTGGGTGTAGTTAGTAAAATTGAACCATAAAATCTGGGTAATTAGACTTAATTCATGACTTTTAAGTGGAGGAAGTATATTTTCCTCACAGGGTCAGTTTGGTTTCACTGAACTTCCTTAAAACTGTCGATCTGAAACATTTAAGTGCGCACAAAAATCAAAGCCTGAATATGTCACTTTCCATTAAGTACCGATTTGATTTCGCTGTTGTTCATGTCATTAATCTGCAGTGGCAATGAGACACTTGAATTTATGGTTAGTTGAAGGAACCCTGAATGTTCCTGTCATGTTCATGAAAGATTTAAAAGATGGTTTAAGATGCAAATACAATGACACTCAGCAAAGGGTGATGCAAAATAAAATATTTATCATCATTTTCAATATCTTAAACCTCTTCAGGGATACAAATAAGCCTAACAGCCAGGTTTTCTATCATCGTTAAAGGTTTTCTTGTTACTTATTCAAAATATTTGCATAATGAAAAAGAGAAAAACCTGACTTAGAGTGCACACATGTTTGATTTTGCCACTTTTCTCACCTCGGCATACATTCAGCGGCTGCCCCCAGCACGGCGAGAGGGCAGATTATTTAAATAGAAGCTGAATGCAGTCGCCCACACATGACATCTGCAGGAGAACGGTAGATGAAAGGTTGCTGACAGGTGGTCGCGCACTCTGAGAGATTGAATTTGGTTCAAGAGGTGATTCAATCTAAGTGAGAGCTGGCAGAAAAGAAACAATCTACAACAATTTAATTCATCAGCATAGTTTTTTTTTATGCTTCAGAGAATAAAATCAAGGTCATCTGTAACAGAAGATTGTTTTTCTGATTGGAAATAGGTCAGTAAGAGAATGAGCTTCTATTTAAATGACTAACAACCTACTCAGGTACAACTTTAGTAGTCAGCGTAAGGGAAACTGAGGGGCTTGTGGTTATTAATCAGGAGGGTAATATAACTGTTGCACATTAAATCAGAATGGATTTCTGATCCTTGCTGGTCTTGTGTACACATCTTTACTTGTATCTAATCACCGACTCATGACTCAGGGATGAACGTATTTACCTGCTGCTGCCTGGAGCCCATTAACATTCAGACATTTCCAGCAGGCAGATGGTTCGTTTAGCGATTCGGTTTTTGCTTCATGGAGCTGGAAAACTAAACAAGCTGCTGAAATCTCCAACCAGCACGAGACGCTTTCCAAGCAACAATGAAAAATAGCTATAAATTGGAGCGAAAAAGGAGCAGTTTCGCACCGACCATGAGTCATTTCAAACCAGTCACATCTGGGATGCATACCTGTCAAGGCCGGGAAACTACCGTATTTTACCCCTCTTTCCCGCCGTCGTCCTGTATTAGTATTTTCCCGTAAACTTCCCGTATTATAATTTCAAAAACGCATTCCTGAGCTTTTCCAAACTGAAATGTCACTAGCCTCGCGAGAACTGCCACCTGCAGCAGCCTGGGTGGCAGTTCTCGCGAGGTTAGCGCCGACAGCGGGACCAACCCTGGAGCTACAAACCAGCGAGATGGATGGACGTAACGAGAGAGAAGGCGTTCCTGCCAAAAAGTTCAGACTTCATGTAAATATCTTGTTAAATGGGACAGCGAATTTAGTTTTCTAAAGAGGAGCAGGACAGCATTTCAGTGTCAACACAGGTAGGCCTGTCAGATTCTGATCACGTAATTGTAGTTTGTAAGTAGTTGACAGGTGGTTATTTTAGATTTCTTGTAAACCTGCCTTAAGATGTAAGGGATCCTGAACCTTGGTTGTGCTGGTGGGACGGCTCGCAGCGGGAGGCGGAAAATTTCCCTTATTTTTAAAACCAAAAATTTCTACCAGTTCAGCTCAAAAATTGTTTGAATGTCGTGAAAAAGTTCAATATTTTTTTGAAATATTTATCTCTTGTAGTTTTGGTTTACAGTGAATGAAAACCCAAATTTCAGTGTCTCACAAAATTATATTACATAAGATCAATTTAAAAAAAAAATAACATTTTAAACATAAATGAAAATATGCTCATTTCTATGTACTCTATCCTTGGTTGGGGCTCCTTTTGCATGAATTACTGCATTAATGCGGCGTGGCACGGAAGAGATCAGCCTGTGGTTCTGCTGAGGTGTTCAGGAAGCCCAGGTTGCCTTGATAGCATCTGCATTGTTGGTTCTGGTGTCTCTCATCTTCATCTTGACTCCATCGATTCTCTGTGGGGTTAAAGGTCAGGCCAGTTTGCTGGCCAATCAAGAACAGGAACACCAGGGTCACTGAAGCAGCTTTTGGTACCTTTGGCAGGGTGGGCCGGCACCAAGTCCTGCTGGAGAAGGAAATCAGCGTCTCCTTAAAGCTTCTCAGCAGAAGGAAGCATGAAGTCCTCTAGAATATCCTGGTAGACGGCTGCGTCTGGACTTCAGAAAACCCAGTGGACCAGAACCAGCAGAAGACATGGCACCCCTCCCAGATCATTGCTGGACTTCAAGCAGCATCTGGTCCTCTCCATTCTTCCTCCAGACTCTGGGAGCTTGATTTTCAATTGAAATGCAAACTTTACTCTCATCTGAAAAGAGGACTTTGGACCACTGAGCAACAGTCCAGTTCTGGTTCTGCTCAGCCCGGGTAAGACGCTTGTAGCCCATACGTACAATCCGTCTGTGCATAGTGGCTCTTGATGCAGTAAATCCTTGTGAAGCCCCCCCACATCCATACAAATTCTGGAATAGACTCTGCCTGACAATCCTCTCAGGGCTCCATTTTTTTTCTTCCACTCAACTTTCTGCACTGATAACAATGACTTTTGGGGGTAGTAAAACATACTAGATCAACTGTTGTAACATAGTATTTAACATTTTAAAAGTATTCTAATTATTTGAGAATTTTGGGTTTTTATTATCTGTAAAATTTATCTAAATATGAGATTCGAGCATTTTAACTATTTATCTCTAACTAACAAGACCCTCTATGAAAAGTAATCCTATCGGCCCTGGTTCAAGTCGTTTACAGATACTGAAGTAGGAAGGGACAATGTGGTATCCGATGCAAATTGACCCAGATTCTCTGTAAAAGAGACCGAAGCAGTTTGAGGATCAGCTCTCCCAAGGCCATGGTCCCCAACCGTCAAAAGCAGCCAACAGCAACCTTTGAATCTGAAACAAGTTGTTCCAAGTGGAGAAGAATCACAAGTTGGATCCATGGTGGATCGGGTCAGGATCTGCAGTCCAGCAGCCTCTAAGCCGAAAAGGGTTTCTTCAGTTGATGAAGTTATGTTCCAGGCCTGGGAAATGAGGACAAGCAGCTGAAATCAGGCCACTGCGAACTTACTGTCGGGGTAAAATGAGGAACTTGGTGAAACCCAGAGTGAAGTCGCTGCTTCTCCGGCTTCAGAGGTGGTCAAGCTCAAGGGATTTGGACATCTGGTGAGCAAAGCTCCAGGAAGAAATCCCTTATGGCTGGCTTAAAAATAAACCTTTCGAATCCCCCCAGATGAGATGGCGGAGGAAGCGGGGACGAGGAAGGTCAGACGATCTCTGCTTGGATAATCGGTAGAAGGTGGATGGATGAGACGACAACACCACCAGCAAATATTCATCTCCTAATGTATTTATCCTTTGGCTTAATGCAAACATCTAAATGCAATGTGGGGAAATACGTCGGTGTGACTGAATGAACTTGTTTTTATGGAGCTGCCGGTGCCTTTATCCACATAACAAAGGATGTGAACGAGCTAGAAGCTCCATAGATGTCAGAAGGTCCATGAGTCGTGTCCCACACATGCAGGACGCCTCCTGGATGGGGTTGGACACCTTGGAAGATTTTAAAATTAGTTTTGCACATGTAAAACCAAGACATTTAGAAATTTGGGTGGGAACTCTTATTATCGCTGCAGAGCTTTCATCGAGTTGGAAAACATGTCGGATTTTTCCACAAACGCCGTAAAAGACGTCAGGATGGAAAATCTGGACTATAAATATGAATCCCCTTTCTTCAAACTGTTTCAAGAAACCCGCTCGAACCAATAAATAACCAAACATTATGCCCCACGAGCTCAAACACTGGAGGGGGGGGGTTGAATATTGCTCCCTGCATCCTCTATTTTGCATTTATGAAGCATTCACAGAGAGAGCGCCACACCTTTCTGCAGACAGCCTCCTACCTGGACGACAACGCTGCAGCTTCCATCCGGAAAAATTTCACCATTTTACAATCTTATTATTATTGTAGTTATTTAGTAAAAAAAAAAAAAAAAAAAAAAACACAAACAAACAAACAAACAAAAAAAAAACAAAAACAAAAAAAAACATGACTCCTCACCGCGTCGGATAAACCTTCCTCAATGGTATTCGTGTCTCCTGGAGATACACAGACCGGATAGTGGAAGCGGACCAGTTGAAGAGAAAAATTAACTCTGCTGTCTGGGCGCATTTCTGCGTAACACACGGCAACAAACTTCTGACCAATCAGACGAGACTTCGCGCAGAGCCCCGTGGAAATAGCTCGACTCGGACCCGGTGTCGGGTTCGGCGAATTTTTGCAGCGCGTCTTCGGATGAAGTAGGTGGGAATCTTAAAAAGACCTCACGGCAAAACCACAAAATCTTACCAAGTATTTTTGGTCAAGTTTCTGGTGCAAATATCTTGAATACACTTGAAATAAGATAAAATTAACTTACAAGTAACTTTTCACCACAATAGGAGCTCCTCCACCTCCTCCTCCCTGAGCTGCTGTTGCCGTCTGAAGAAATGCTCCGCTCCCGACCTGAAACAACCAATCAGAGCCAGGAGGAGGGGCTTAGCGCTGCCAATCACCCTCGTGTTCGCGCTGCTAAATGTGCTGATGGTGAAGAAACAACTCACCGCTCCAGGAAAACTGTTTATCCGCCGTCATCAGTGGCCATGCTAACTAGCCTTAGCATTAGCATCAGGCTATGTTGTGGTGAACCAGCGCTAAAACCCGCCTCCTGGCTCTGATTGGTTGTTTCTGACTGGGAGCACTGGGAGAAGGCAGAGGAACTGTCACGATATAATGATAATGTTCATCAATATGTAAAAAAACATTTTTAATAAAAGTTACATCCCGCAGCTTTAATATTGATGAAACAGTTGTAGTTATAAATGAAATAACCAGCCAGTGGAGCAAGACGTTTTAACTTATGATATGGGAGAAAGTCCTGCTCCAGAGGGGGTTCAGCGCTGCCCTGGCCACCCCCTCCAGCTCTCCAGCACCCGATAAGCTCCAGGTTTTGCTGGAAGTGTTGCACTTTAACCTCCTGCGGCTGATGTTCTCTCTCTTCCTGTCAGCAGTGGCTGGCTTTAACTGATGTTACGAGAGGTGGCCTTCAGGCTAATGTAGGTGCTGAGGACGTTAAACATCCTTCATCCTGCTCCACCGCCATTAATAATTCACACTAACTAAATCCTGTTGACTGCGTACATCTTCCTCCACCGTGAGGAAGAGGTACGCATCGTGCTCTCTGAGTCGGGTTGGAAACCATCAAGCGGAGAGGAAAGCGAAGAGAGAGGGGTAATAAAGGAGAAAGGAAGCAGCAGGAGAGTAAATTAGGAAACTTGAGACTTTTACCAACAACGCTGACCTTAATCATTGACCAGCAGGATGAATTAGAATCGAATAAAATGTCTGCAAACGCAGCAGTTTGGATCGGCTGCATGTGAATAGTGTTTAGAGAAGTGATGTGGGTCCATAAGGTAAAATGTGATGGAGCATTTTCTGCTGCGTTTTGCCAGTGGTGCTCCGTTCGCGGTCACACAGCAGCAGAACGGACGCGTTTCCTGCTGACAGGCAGGCAGCAGGCAGCAGGCAGCAGGCAGCAGGCAGCGTTCACGGACGGCTCTCCTCACCCACCCCAACCCAGAGTTCCATCCGTCCGTCCGTCCATCTGTCCATCCGTCCATCTGTCCATCCGTCCGTCCATCCGTCTGTCCGTCCATCCGTCCGTCCGTCCATCCATCTGTCCATCCGTCCGTCCGCCCGTCCATCCATCCGTCCGTCCGTCCATCTGTCCGTCCGTCCGTCCATCCATCCATCCATCTGTCCATCCGTCCGTCCATCCATCCATCTGTCCGTCCGTCTGTCCGTCCGTCTGTCCGTCCGTCCATCCGTCCGTCCATCCATCTGTCCGTCCATCCATCCATCCATCCGTCCATCCAACCGTCCGTCCGTCCATCCATCTGTCCGTCCGTCCGTCCATCCATCCATCTGTCTGTCTGTCCATACGTCCGTCCGTCCGTCCATCCATCCGTCCGTCCATCCATCCGTCTGTCCGTCCATCCATCTGTCCATCCGTCCATCCATCCATCCGTCCGTCCATCTGTCCGTTCATCCATCCATCCATCCATCTGTCCATCCGTCCGTCCATCCATCCATCCATCCATCCGTCCGTCCATCCATCTGTCCGTCCATCCATCCGTCCGTCCATCCATCTGTCCGTCCATCCATCCATCCATCTGTCCATCCGTCCATCCATCCGTCCGTCCGTCCATCCGTCCATCCATCCGTCCGTCCATCCATCCGTCCGTCCATCCGTCCGTCCATCCGTCCGTCCATCCATCCGTCCGTCCATCCGTCCGTCCATCCATCCATCAATCCGTCCGTCCGTCCGTCCATCCATCCATCTGTCCGTCCATCCATCCATCCGTCCGTCCATCCATCATCCTTCCATCTGTCCGTCCATCTGTCCGTCCATCCGTCCGTCCATCCATCCATCCATCCATCTGTCCGTCCATCCGTCCATACATTGATAAATAAACTCATTATTATTACAGAGTTATAAATCCATATAGATTTTTGTCACATTTCTGCTGCCATAAAGCATTTAACCCAGTTTGAGCCGCTGGCTAAACCTCCCCTGCTGTGCACAGCCACGTCTCTGCTGTAGAACAGGAAATATACGGATGCCTTTAATTTCTGCTGCTGCTCACATCTCTGCTCTGCCTTTCTGCACTTCATTGGACTATTTGCTGCGAACGAGCTCTTCCTGCTCCCAGGAACAGTTGGGAGCAGGAAGCCGAAAATGGGCTGGGACAGCTGACTTATCATTAGTTCATGTTGATGGTGGGGGATCTCTCACTATATTGTATATTAACACACTAAAATAAAAGATGTTTGTTTAGACGTAACATTGCTTTTGCTTTTTTCAGCCTCATTCTCCTCTAACATTTTTCATTCCTAAGTCCTAACTTCATTCCTCCACCTACATTTCTTCTCAGCCTGTCTGTTTGCAGCTTATGTTTTTAGACACCCTGCCTTGCAGCAGCTTTGGTTTTGTTTTGCATACATTTTCCTCACTTCCTGCCCCCGGAGCCTTTCCTGCATTTAGGTCCTCCTACACGTAACTCCCCACCAGTTAACTGCATCTAAATGTTTTCCCATTGTTCACTTTACTGAAAAACTTTTGAAAACTAAACTTTTTTTTTGATAAAAATCATTTGAAAAATTAGTAAATATAGTTGGTGTGGTTAGTTTTTCCCAGCTGGAAGCATCTGCTCAGGATTAGCAGCTCTGTTAGTTTTTAAAAGGAAAAACAAGCTTTTTTCCATCTTGACTTCACTGATGTGATGATTATTTTTCTTCTGCTGTCAACCAGTCTCTGCTTATCTTAATGCAGATTGTTCTGTAAAAAAAACCTGACTAATTCAGGGGTAGCGTGCTGTGACTGTCCAGTATGAACCCTCAGGTCTTCAGAGACCTGCTGACCCTGTTGGCTCTTTTAATCAGGACTGAAAATAATGTTTGCTTCCAGCAGCTTTTGAGCAAGAATGTGATTAATAAAGTGAAACATTTGTTTTTTTTTTTTTTTATGCCTTTAATGTATGTACACTGCTCACAAAATGAAAGGGAACACTAAAATAACACATCCTAGATCTCAATTAATTAAATAATCTCATTGAAAAACTTTGTTATTATTAATAAAACAAAAATTATCAGTGCAAATCAAAATTATTACACCATGGAGATCTGGATTTGGATTCATACTCAATATGAAAGTGGAAAATAGCACGACAGGCTGATTTAGCGTCAGAGAGTGCACACCCAAGCGCCGATTCACTCCCATCATATTTCGGCTCTGAATTTTTACTTTCCAAACTGGGACCGGGGGATCTCTTTAACCTGTCTAAGATGCAGGCTTACAGGAATCTGGTTGATGCGCAGCCTGGTGATCAAGCCTCAGCTTCTGGGACCGTCAGGCCTCAGCATGAAAGAGCAACAGGAAGCCTCCTCCACGTGGCGCCGTCAGGGTCGGGGTGTTCTGACTCCCAGCATCGTGATGAATTAGAGACACAGTGATCAGATGCAAATAAATAATTGCAGAAAATGAAATGAACTGCACAGAAAAAACACGCCTCCACAGTGAACATTACAGAGCAGCGAGTTCATGGACCTCCATGTTATGACATTCCAAGAACAACATGAGGACACTTCGCAGAAATATTTCTACCGCACAGTTTGCTTCGTGTTTTTGTTCCGTCTTAATGTCATGGAGACAGAAACGCGTCGGTTCACATGTCAGTGCCGTTCATTATTGATGTAATTTCACCCTGACCCTGATCTTAAAGAAAAACACCTGTTTTCTGTGGCTTCATCCCTTCATCTGCGTCACACTGCAAGAAAAAAGATAATTAGATTCTTTCAGAGCTTTTGCCTCTATTTATATACTGTATTTATAGGTTCTGTGTTAAGAAGAACAGGGACGCAAACTCACTTTCTGCAGAATATCCATGGAAACACATTCATCAAAAAGTCACAGAAGGAAGTGCAAAGAAAATATCAGAAAGGCGAGATAAATGCAACACCTTTAATGAGCAAAACATGGGAGGATTAGTTTTCTGCTTTGGTGTAATTAGTCTATCGTTTACTGCAACACAAATTCCTCTAAAGGAATAAGATTAAGATACTTAGACACCCTGTTTTAATACATGTTGTTACAAATAATGCTTGAAGTTCCTGTTGCTTAAACAGAGAAACGTATGTGTGAATGCATATGTGAAATCTGTGTATTTCAATGGATCTGAGTTGATCATGTAGACCCGTGTTGTTTGGTGCACAGCAGACCCGAGGGCCAATTATTTACCATGCATCTGAGTTGTGGCGAGCGCCCCAAAGAGGCCGGGCCTGCAGAGGCAGGAAACCTGCAGCTGGAAGACAGGAGAGGTGGGGATTGGACAGAAGGATGGATGGATCCATCAGTCGGCCCGCTAATGTGTCACCTGAGGCAGAGAAGTAGACGCTGAGCTGCAGAACCGTGATGGAGCACAAGAAGAACTTAGCTGCAGTTTTCAGATTTTAGTTAAAAACTACAAAGTTTCTTAGAGACAGAGACGCCGTTTGCTCTGCCGAGCAACTTTTGGAACAAGTGGGAAGTCTGAGAATTAAACAAACACACAAACTCTAGTTTACACGTGTGCAAAAGGCTTTGCACACGTGTAAACTATTATTATTATTATTATTATTATTACTAAATAATAATAATAATAAATAATAATAATAATTATAATAATTATAATAATAATAAATAATTATTATTATTCCTCAATGCATTAGATTAGACTACAGTTGAAAAAATTTGAATATCATAAAAAAGTTCAATTATTTTGTCACTCATCTTAGAAAGCGAAACTCATAGATTCACTACATACAGAATGAAATATTTCAAACCTTTAGTTTTCATAGTTTAGATGATTATGTCTTATAGATGATGAAAACCCAGAATTCAGGACCTCAGACAATTTGAATCTTGTGAAAAATAAAATACAGTGTTCATCATAAGTTGAATGGAAGGAAAAAGTGTGGTAGGAAAAAGAAACACTGTCGCCGCCACACCCAGCTGATTACTTACTATAATGTTGTACAAGTACATCTCTAAAAACTAAAATACCATGAAAAAGTTCAATATTTTTGTCACAAAAGGTCACTGCTAAAGAAGCTGATTGTTCACAGAATTCTGTACCCAAGCATGCTCATTGAAAGTTGAGTGGAAGGAAAAAGTGTGGTACCAGCAATGGAGATAAAGTGACCGGATTGTCAAGCAAGTTGCATTGAAGAGCTCGGGGGAGCTTCACAAAAGGGGAACAGAGATTGGAGTCAGAACATTAAGGCTACGTTTATGTGAGACCACTGCCAGGAAACTGCTGATATTTTCAGATGTTGATTGGGGAAAAGTTCCATGTTTAGACGGCAGCGCCAAGACAACTTGAGTCAGCTGTAGTTGTCATGCCAGGACACATTATAGCACTGTGGTTTTAGCATGTTGCTGAACGCGCATGCGCCTTTGACCCTTAGCTTCCACCTCAACTAGTAATCAGTAACCTGTCTCCATTTCCCATGAATGAAATGCTCATGTAAGACTTATTTTCCTGATCAGAAAGTGTGTTAAACTGAACAGGTTAAGCAGCACAACACAGCACAATAACATCTGCGATTGATTTTGTTGTTGTCCACCCGTGCATGCATGGCATAAAACCCTGCAGCTGTCTGCGCGTGGGGGTGTTACAGCAAACTTTCACTCTGAGACCTGGTTTCAAAAAGTGCCGGAGTGAGAGACTCCGATCACTGGTGTCGTGTAAATGACGGCCGGATCGCAGCAGAAATGTCACAGTTTAACTGTGTAAACGAGACCTAAGAGTCACCATGCTCAGACAAATCCTGCAATGGACTACAAATGTCACATCCCTTAGGTCAAGCCACTCCTGAACCAGACACAACGCCAGAACACGTTGAAAATGTTAAATACTGTATTCATAGAAAGTTGAGTGGAAGGAAAAACTGGAATAGCTGCAGCTGTGACAGGATTGTCAAAAAAAAAAAAAAAAAAAAAAAAAAAAAAAATCCACTGAAGAATTTGGGGGAGCTTCACAAAAGAGTGGACTGAGGCGTGAGTCAGCACATCAAGAGTTTTAATTATTTATTTAGATTGAAAAAAAAAAAAAAAAAAAAAGCAACGTTACATCTTTAATCTGCAGTTGGACAAAGTTTGAGGGAGAAACAATTCAAAGTGTCTCCCAGAAAAACCTCCCCTCCTGTTTCTGTTCTCAGTGTGCGGGGCTAAACCGAGGTCTGAAAGTTAGCAATTTAAAAATGAATTAAAAAGCTGCAAAATGGCCGACTTCCTGATGGGTTTGGGCTTCATCTCCAGAAGACGTTTTTGCTTGTCGTGGACAGCTCTACATTTGCACCAGCTTTCAGATGCATGTGTGAAACTTGTCTAAGAGGCTGAAGGTAGTAAAGGGCAGTAAAGGGTACCTACTTTTTTTATTTTACATAAGTCCAAACATTTAACTCCTCTGAAGACAAAAAGTACGGCTTTGAAAACATTGGTCCTTCAACGTCCCCTCCATACATTATACGTTGATTTCCGAACCTTCTTGCTTATCTGTCTCAAGGTTTTATGCTGTTTTCAAAGAGGTTAGATGTGTATCTGATGGCTGACCCTCAGCTAATCTGGACTTAACCAGGCCGCAACAGGAGTCAAGATGTTGCCAGATCTTTTCAGAAGATAAATGTCAAGTAATGGATTGGAATAAATGGAGCAGAAATCTCCTGTCTGCTGAAAGCAAATGGTGAAAAAGTCTTTGCGGGGTCTGAAATGAGGTCACGGGTGAGGGCAACAAGCTCCTCAAAGCCTCAGTTTCTCTTCATCTTCCTACAGCTGTTGCCTGAGGTGATGATCGTTTATTTCTTGAACCAATAATAAAACCAGAACCACTTCCTGCTACCCAGGCTGTTAATACTGATGCAAACATCAGAGGTGTTCACAGCCAAGTCAAGCCAAGTTTATTTGTGCAGCACATTTCAGCAGCAAGGCAGTTCAAAGTGCTTCACATCATAAAAACATCAATCAGGTACACAGCAGAATCATCAAAATCATCGAGCAAAATCATCGGCAAAAACATTGATCAATGATTCACTTACTTTATTTAACTGATTTATACTCAAACCTCCACCCTTTGGAGAACCGAGCTGATCTCACCTGGATCTGTTTGCAGATTTATGGTCCAGACTACTAACCAAAGGCAGCTCTGAACAGGTGGGTTTTCAGCCTTGATTGAAAGGAACTCAGTGTTTCGGCTGTTTTGCAGTTTTCTGGGAGTTTCTTCCAGATTAGCGTTGCATAAAAACTGAAAGCTGCTTCTCCATGTTTGGTTCTGGTTCTGGGGATGCAGAGGAGACCAGAACCAGAAGACCTGAGTGGTCTGGAAGGCTGATACAACGACAACAGGTCTTTAATGTATTTTGGTGCTAAGCCGTTCAGTGATTTATAAACTAACAGAAGTATTTTAAAGTCTATTCTCTGAGCTCCAGGGAGCCAGTGGGAGGACTTTAGAACTGGGGTGATGGGCTCTGTCTTCCTGGTTTTAGTGGGAACGCGAGCAGCAGCGTTCTGGATCAGCTGCAGCTGTCTGGTTGATTTTTTTTGGCAGACCTGTGAAGACACTGTTCCACTAATCAATGCAACTAAAGATAAACTCATGGATGAGTTTCTCTAGATCTTGTTAGGACATTAGTCCTTTGATCCTGGAAATGTTCTTCAGGTGATGGAAGGTGCATTATGCAGCCCAGTAAACTGCACTTATATTTGTGATCTCTGGTTGTAACCGTGTCGCACTTTGTGATTTCTTTCCACCTCGTGTTCGGCCTTTCTTCGTCTTCGTGTGTGCCGGCCAGCTCCGACAGCTTTCACCAGTTGCTTGTTACGCTGCTCTTCATCATGGCGTTTAATGTCTCCGTGGATCTGTTCTTAAAAGCCCTTCTTTTCCCTGCTTCTGCTAAGACCTCTTGGCACAGTCAGAGTTTTATTTATCAGTAAATAAAAAGAGGAAGAAGATGAAGTTATAGGACTTGTGCTTTTATTAGCGGTGCCAGGGAATGAGTATCAGTGACTAATTATTTTTCTTTCATCGTGCAGAAATTCAAACCCACAGCACCTGGAAACTCGATTGTTGAACCACAGATGAAGTGATGCTGTTCCCATCTTCAAGCCATGATCCTCAGCAGCCTAGCAGTCGTGGGTAGGAGGTTCTTAAGCCACGACGACATAGACAGAAACATGAGGCTGCCCCGGAGGCAGGGAGAAGAATAAACGCAGCCTCGGTGGGTCCCTCTCCTCTGGGTCAGGCTCCCTCCATCACTGATATAAAGAAACAGCACACCACTGTCACCTAAACAGAAGGGGGGGGCATTGCATTTGGAGCTCACATCTAAAAATGTCACATAAACAGTGGCGAAAATACTGTACCAGCAAAAAATGAAATGTGGAAAGCCAAACGTGCCACAAGTCAACAAATCAAAATGTCCCAAAACTGATATTTATACATGTGAAAATTGGATGGATAAGTAAAACCACATCATGTCAGATTCTACTGATTTAATAGGTGGTTGTGGGGTACACCAAGGCTCTGTTTTAGGCCCACTTCTTTTTTCATCATTAATAAATGTCCAACCCAAGTTACGCAGATGACATCTGGCTGTACTGGTCCTCCAGTAAAACTGTCTGAATAACTTGAGTGACCAAAATGAATAACAACCTGCTTAAAAAGTAACTGAACTCTGAAAATACCATGTATTTATGACATAAACCAGGGGTTTGATAATGATAATAAATGGCTTAACCCAACCGTTAAACACTACATTAATTGTTTCAGTCCCAGATTTCAGACTATACGTCTGACCTTTTATACTCTCAAAAGCCCCCCCCCCACCCACACACACACACACACACACACACATACTCAGGCGTACTTCAGTCCGCGGAGGTCCGTCCACCAGACACATCTGCGTAAAGGCCGGTTTTTACGACCACGTACTCAGTGTCGCACAGTAAACTGTTCGGCAGGAAACAGCGTTCAGACCGAACTGTTTTGCATGCGACACCGAGCTGATAAGGTGGAGAGTTGGCGCAAGCAGTCGCAAAGATGCGCAGCGGCTAGACTGGCACCCTATGCGGCGCTAACAGGTGTGCGGTGGCCGCCCTGGTGGAGATGAAGCTAAGCGCCCAACTAGCTCATCAAACCTGCTGGAATCCATTTGGATTGTTGGAAATAAAGGAATTTGTCACAAGAAATGTAAGCAACCGGTCCACTCGGACAGTGTGCGCGGAGTCTGCGCGACTCACAGAATGTGCATAGTTCGTCCGAGTATGTGGGTATTCAGCTTTTTTTTTTTTTTTTTTTTTTTAGGGCAAATTGCATTGATATTTAAGTACATAATGCAAAGAATAAGAGATGCAAAAGGATTTTAATGAGATGTCTGAGACCATATGAGAAATTCTTTGTCGTGCAATCAGTATGAAAGCTGACTGGTGATTTTAACACCTTTCTTTGCAGCACAAAACCGCTTCATAGCAGGAGCTGCGAGTGTTGATGAAATAGTTTTAGCTGGTGAAACTGAACGGGAAATGATGCGTTTTAATCAGAGAGAGCTGACCTGTGAAAGAGTGACGCTGCACAACGATTGTCCGAGCACCACTTAGCAGAACTGCTCTCTAGCGCCGCCTGTAGAGAGGTTAAGGACCTGGCTTTCAGAGCATCCTTCGGAGAGCTGACTCGTGTTTTGGCGTCCCTGGTTGTTAGATGAAAAGCAAACTGCAGATTTTTGGCGTGGTTAACAGATAATTACCACTCTGAGGGGGTCATTAGCAGAATTTCCAGTGTTACTTATTTTAGCAGAGCCGCTTGTGCTGTTCTGCGACCTGTTCACCGGCCTCCTCCGTCTGAGCGCAGGTTCATGTTTTCTCCTGTGGGTTCAGAAGTTCAGCTCATCAGCCCTCTGGGGAGGAACGTGTCAGGCCAACTCTCTCCCCTATGTGTGTGTAGTTCATGGTCTGCAGACACACAGCCAGCTATAATCTCATGGACTTCCAGGTGGAAAGCAGCCAAACTCACACATCCAACTGGCACACACAAGAGCGGTTCACACCAATGCACATTTAATCTTCCACTCCAGGCGAGTGCTGCCTCTCCGGCTCGCAGATCACTGTCTAATTGCCTTGTAATCACATTACTTATTTCCTCGCACATTCTTAAGAGAGACGGTTATCAGTGTTCTGCATAAAATCAAGCTGTGGAGTTTATTATGTCACATGATTTAACAATAAATCATCCTCCTAGTATTAAAATGCAGATGAGGCTGCTGCCTCCTTGGCTCTGAAGGGTTTAAAACGAGGGGTGTCATCATCATCCTGATGATGCATGAAAGAGATACAGTAATCACTGCTGGTTGAGTAAAACTGGAGAGCGGGAGTAACGTGGAAGTTGTTAAAGTGGCGATGTAAAAGACATCTGAAGGAGGAAATCTACAGTAAATCTGATGGAGAAGACTTGGAAACATGGAGCGGCGTTTTGGAGGACTTCTCACGGCGTCTCCTGTGTGCTCGTATAATCCCAGACTGGCTCTTCATAGACCATCTGCCTCTTTGTTCTTCGTGTGTCCAGGCATGCTTTGTTATGACTCAGACGCCTCCCTGATGGTTCTGTCATCTCTGTGCTTAGCAGCATCGAAAACCTCTCAAGTTCTGAGTGAAAGTCCAACTGTGTGACAAATTTCCCCACTTTTCCCTCGGAGTACCCTCCACCGCCTTCTGTGAAGTTAAAGAGCTCCAGATTTAACTCTTTAGCTCCTGCTTTTAATGTGCATTGGTCACAGGAACGCTAAATTAATATGAATAAGAGCTCAAATTGAAGTTTGCAGATATTATTATATTTTATCAGTGTCTTCCATGCAAAAACACAAAATATTACCAAGTAGTTTTGTCTAGTTTTAGTGCAAATATCTTGAATACACTTGAAATAAGACAAAACTAACTTAAAAGTAACTTTTCAGCAGATATAGGAGCTTGTTTTAAGTCAATAATTCCTTAATATTGATAAAATTATAGTTATAAGTGAAATAATCTGCCAGTGGAACAAGATAAGTTAAAATATCTTGTTCCACTGGCAGACAATTTCACTTATAACTAGAACTTTTTCATCAATATTAAGGAATTATTTACTGAAAACAAGGTCCAATAGCTTGATAACATTACTTGTCAGTTAGTTTTGTTTTATTTCAAACGTATTCAAGAAATTTGCACTAGAAACGAGACTAAAAATACTTTGTGTTTTTGCAGTGTTCTCCATTTCCGTGCAGTTCACACCATTTTTAATGTCTACTAGCTAACTATAATGTTTGCTATCATAATCTAGAATCTGTCTCACCAACAAAAGCTGTAAATCCGAAGATCAGGGGTAGTGATAAACATGAAATTTATTTTTGAAAGACTAGATATTTGGAGTGAAAAGTTAGACTAAACAAGAAATTTTGAAGAGTCCCAATGCAGCTACTGCCTGAAAATCCAACATGCATCTGTTTCCTTTTGTTATATCTTTTAGTTAGCGACCCAGAAAATGCTGAGTCACTGGTTTCTGTGGTGATTATCCTCAGCCAGCTCTCCATCCAGGATTTGCACAGGTCTAGGGTCGGGAAAAGGGCAGCTAACACTTCTGCAGACCCCACACATCCTGGACACAAACCGATTAGACTTTAACCTTCAGGTCGGTGCTTCAGAGACAGTCTCCTCCCCCAGGCTGTCTCTCTATTGAGCACAACGAACTCCTTACAGCCTGAGTAGTCAGCTACTCTGCTGTGAAACAAAATAAGCATATTTGCACTGTCTGCACGCTTTGGGCACTTGAAACTGAAGTGCAGTTTCTTGTTTGTGCACACAGTCTTCCCCAATAAACTCTGATTTCTGATGAGCTGGGGAAGAAGGAGCCCACAGCAGATTTTTAAGTCTCAAACAAACTCTCACTGTGTGAAAGATGTTGTTTGTATTAAAACTTTTTTTGAACCTTCTCGTGGTCAGACGTGTAAATTTGTACGTTTCAACAGTTATTTTTGTAGGAGATACAACAGATTAAAGAGAACCAAGAGCTCCAAAACATTCAGAGCTGAAATCGAATGGGAGTGAATGAGAGCTTGGGTGTGGACTCTCTACACTCCGGGCTGATTGAACAGAAAACTGTAAGTCCTACAGCAGTAGGAGACACACTGACTAAAAGTAGATAAAAATACCCATATTTTGATGTATAAACTGCAGATGTAGAGATGAAACTGTGGGCATGAAAGGAGTTTAAATCAAAGAGTTTCTGAATATTTCACAGGGTGGAAATCTTGTTTGTGTGACATTATCATAATCTAAGATGAAGAGTCTGTAGTTAAAAAAAAATGTGCATGAAAAATGCATCAGAATGCTAATTCGATCAAATGAAGTCCAACTTTCTGTGAGCCATTTAAACTTGTTAGGCCCAAATTACAAATTACATCACCGGATTCGTCATTTTGAAGGGTCACACGTCTATAATTACAATTCAAGATATCTCAAACATAATTATGATTCGTCAAAATTACATTTTTAGACATCTGAATTAAGAGTTGTGCGTTAGCCCCCTTATGCTGCCACTGAGCTGTCCAAACAGTTGCCTGCAGAGTTTTGGATGTCCTGCACAAAACTGTCAGAAAAATGCCACAATGTAGAAAGAGCTCAGCAGTACGGAATATGCGGAGAACGCAAAGCTTTGTGAACTTTATGACGGCTTCACAAGTCGGCAAAGAATTTCCTATTTATTCTCTTCCAACAAGCACAATGCACTTAAAAACGTCTTTGAAAAGCTAAAAGTGCAGCTGTTAACCAATTCCCAAGCTGAAAATGGTGCTTTCTTTTTTCATTTTATTTTAATTTTTTATTCTTTCATTGAAATTTCAAAATACTACGTTAAACTGACATTTTGACAAGACAGAATACTAATTCAGGATATCATTAATGTCGTTCTGACTAGTTATTGTTAATTTAAGATATCTCAAACAGAAAATCTGTCTAATTCAGGATATCTCAAATTCATTTAGATATATCTTAAAAGGAATTTTGACTAATCAAAATTACAGTTCATATATCTTTAATTTAGTTTTTCCTAGTCATAATTTGCTTTCAAGATATCTAGAATTTAATTTGCACTTGTCAAATCTACATATCTCCTATCTAAAAATACATTTAGGATACCTTGAATTATGGTGTCATTCAAGATATCTTTAATTAGAATTATGACTAGTCAGAACTAAAAATGAGAGCTTGAATTTACTTTATGACTAGTCATAATTTCATTGTAGATATCTGAAATATGTGTTTCAGATAATCAGAAATTCATTGTGGATATCTTGAATTGAAGCCTCTATACAAGTCAATGGTAAATCTGATGTTATTTATATTAGTCAGAATCTAATTAGAGATATCTTAAATAGGTAATTTGTCTAGTCAAAATATAATTAGAGATATGTTAATTTACTAATATGTCTAGTCATAAACCAATTTTAGATATCTGGAGTGTGTGGTGAAACAAATTTTTTTGGAGTTGAGTGGATTTTACATTGTTTGGGGTGGACACTGTCAGATCTGGCAACCCTGCTGATCGGCGCCATGTTTGTTATTTGTGAGAGTGACGCGCATGCGGCTTAGAGACGTCATTGTTTAAAAAAAGGCGCGACTCGGAAATTCATCTATGTAACCAGGTATAAAATATGATCATTTCTGATCTCCCAAGACGCCAATCCGCATGGACGAGCTGGCTAAATAACTAAAAACTTTTGCGGATACACCTAAAATCGTCTGGTGTGGACTGGGCCTTAACATTTTGTGGTTAACTCACCTGCTGGAGTATCATGGCGTAGTGTGGGCGAGTAGGCCGCTGGAGTGCCGTGTTTTGAGATCGCTGCTTTTTTTTTCTGGTAAGTTATTCTTCTGACACCTTACTGTAACATGTTTATTTTTTTTTCCTGATGAAGTAATGGAAGCAATATTTTTGTGTCTAAGCAGAGCAGCGGACATGAACGGCCGAACTCGGCAGCGTGGTGTTGGGCTGCTGGCGTCGCTGAAACAGCTGAGAAACAAAAATGGCGTCAGGATTTAGCAGCAGATCGATGATGGACATTATTGGATTACTACAATCAAGATGAGGATCCTCTACTCATCTAAAGGTAGGTCAAGCATTTCCGGAGTTGAACATAGAAGACGTCACAAGGTAGGAGCTGCTGCGGGTGATGATGATGCTAAAGCTGCTGATGAAGGCCAAAGCCTCTGGCCCGTGTTGCGCTGTTTTGATTCTCTGCTGAGAGTCAATGTGCTAAATGAGCTGAGAAGGATTCTGCTGTGGTGAAAATCCTTTCTCTTCAGTGAAGTTTTCTGCACCGTTTGTGAAGCAGCGCCTGTGGTTGTGTGATCTGCGGAGGTTTTGATGCAGCTGGCATGTTGGAGTCTGAAGTTCAAGGTTGAACATCAGTTGTGTTGGGAAACAAAGATGGCCGCCAAGGCTTTGGCGAATACAGTTAGAATGCTGCAGGAAGTCATTCAGCTTTGGCTCAGTAAATATCAGTGTAATAAACTTTGATAAAATATCTAAATATTATTGAAGTGATAATTGAAAGTGGTTATATTGGTATAAGTAGGATTGAACTGATGTTTTTGGGTTAAAATAAGGTCTTTTACTTGTATTTCAAAGGAAAAACTGCAGTATTTAAGTCACAGAATACCTTTTATTTTCTTCTTATTATTATTATTATTATTATTATTATTATTATTATTATTATTATTATTATTATTATTATTTACATCTACTGAATATTTAGTTTGAACTTGAACCTAAATATTTAAGAAACAGGTATCCATACTTATCAGTATCATGTACTAGTTATAAATAATTCAAAGCAATATTATTAGTGTTCAACAACAATGTAAAGTTAAACGTGAGAACCAATAATTTTTGCGTCAGAAAACTTTCCGGCCTCTTGTGATTTCATATTTTCTGCATGACGACTGTCAACGGAGGGATCTGCTGAACCTGCAAGTCAGAGCTAACAGAGGTAATGTTCATATTGTTTTAAACGCTGTCTAATTTTTAGAATATAACCACCTCAAACCGAAGCACCTAAACTTTAAAATAAAAGTTAGTCAGTTTGGGTCCTGCACATGGTTTCCTTCGAACCTGTCTGACTCATGTATAGAAAATTAGAAACTATTAAAGTAAACCTGATATACTGTCAGTTTGTCCTACAATCTGGTGCTTTTATTTATTCATTATTTATTTATTTCTCAGCTAAAACTTATGGTGTAACAACACAACCTGTACATTGCGGACAACAGGGCTTTTGCCTGTCTGTCAATAAATTAAAAGGTGTTTTACTAAAATAAGGTCCAGTCCCTACTACCTATCAGAGTAGTTGAGGGTAATTGAAGTACTTCAGGAGGATCACACTTTCTGTTTAGCTGTGGCACCTTCCCTCCTGCAGGGGAGCATCGGCTGCAAATAACTCCATGTTCTCCTTCAACAGATGATTCACTGGGCCATGTATTTCAGTTTTTTTTAATCCTGTATATCAGTGTCTTTAATCTTGTCTTTCTCCTAGATTGAGCTGCTGGCAGAAGTTTTGTTGCAACTAACTTTTGTTTTATCCCTTCAGCCTTTAAAACCATCTCAGATTTATTCTGTTTAGCTGTTTTTCTCCTAGATAAAGCCACCAAAGGAGCTACTACTGCGATTAACTGTCTTTTCTCTAATATAGAAAGTGCTGCTGCATCAGTTCTGTTTGTTTCTTTTTGTGTGTCTGTCTGCTCTGTCTTCTCAATCCACCCGGGTGGTCGTAGCAGATGGCTGTTTGTACTGAGCCTGGTACTGGTTGTGTTGGAGGTTTCTTCCTGTTAAAGGGAAGTTTTTCCTCTTCACTGTCACAACATGCGTCCTGACTATGAGGCATTGCTTTACAGTCAATGACTTGATCTGCTGGCCTACTTAGAGAACTTTTAACCAATTTAAATAATAATGAACTCATGCACTAATAACTAGGATTTTTTTCCCCCTGTATTTTGGAAAGTGCCATGTGTTTTGAATTGGTGCTGGATGAATAAACAGAATTGTGTGTCAAATGGGGAAAGCAGAACAAGTTCATCACATTAATCAGATTCAGAAGGAAAATCCAAAAGCTGTTGAAGAAAATCATCCATAAGAAAGAAGAGGAACATATGACAATGAAACTGAAAGATATGGAAAAGGAATGTTTGGATCCAGCATTGAGGCCCCAAGAACCTCTGTATCTAATAAACGTGATAGGCTGTTGCTTCGATATGACCAATAGAGCGAGTTCAAAGATGCTACATCTCAATCCCATCCCACATGAAGGAAAAAACCTTGAGAGAGATTTGGGAATGAACAGGAAGTTTCACATGGTTACATGGAAGTTGTGTCTTGGTCTTTGGATAAACAGTGATGTAAAACTGCTTCAGGATTACAGCCTTTTCTTTGGAGGATGCTCTAATGCAATGGAAGAAGGACGCTACCTGGATGAGTTGGAGATCCCAGCCAGTATGATGGTGGTCATCAAAAAGCTGCCCTACAAACTACGGGACAAGGTATCACCTTAAAGAAGATTTCTCTATGATGATGGATGAAGTTTTGTTGAAAATTTGATGCCCTGTCATTTTCAGCAGGAACAATACATGGTGTGTGGACTAAAAAGAAATGGAAATGGCAATCATCTGTTTTTGACAAGATGGAGACTTTGAAGGCACCAGATGGACTGAAACTGGTGGGGAATGTGGACGGCAAAATGGTCGGCATGGGACTGGACTCTAAACACAATGGCAGGAAATGTGGTTTGCTACTTCCTGTAGCCGGTCCTCAAGCCATTGAAGGCTTCAACGGTTGCGTTCAAGGAAACTGGTAACAGAAACAAGTACGTCAAAGTGGTTGAAAGGTTCCACGTACATTGCTCACCTCAGGAAAAACACGGTAGGTGATATGAAGGGTATGTTTTCTCATCTCTGATGCAGAGACCAGAACGGATCTTGAAAAGTCTCTGGTCAATAAACAGATATGTGTGTGAAATCAATTATAAATGCATGTTAAATGGTTACTTGAAGAAAGTCAACAATAATATAACATAATAAAAATAAAACAAAATAATAATGAAAAAAAACAATAAAATAATCCCAACAAAATAATAAAAAAAAACAAAAGAAAATCATAAAAATAAAAAAAACTTAATCAAACTGAAAAAACTGGCAAAAGGAAAACAGAAATGAACAAAAAAGAAAAAAAATCAACAAAAAGAACCAAACAATAATTACAGTGAAACAAAATAACAATGAAAAAAAACAAACAAATAATGAAAAACACCAACAAAATAATAAAAACATGTAAGAATATCATGAAATGAAAAAAACCTAACAATCTAAAAATAACCAATTATTAATATGAAAAAACAAAATAATAAAACTGAAAAAAAAAAAACCCAGCAAAAATAAAAATAATAGAAATTAAGAAAACAACAAAAAGACAAAAAACCCAATCAATAATTCAAAGAAATCTGAAAAGGAATGTTCTGATCTGTATCCAATAAACATCATGTGCTGAGAACACACAATCAACATGAAAGTATTTAAAAGTATCCCTACAAAAAACCACAACCAATACCCCAAAAACATTTAACAACCTTCCCAACAACCACCCTCCAATAAAACCAATAAGTTTCGCCAACCATTATATAAACATATAAACAAACCACCACCCACCAGTACAACCAACCAACATTTTATCCTCACCAACAATAAAAAATGTAAATACTCCACCAACAACCAATGTGCTCCAACAACTAATACCAACAAAAAACATTTAAGTTTCCAACAAACAACCATTACGCCCCACAAACAATCAGTGCACTCCACCACTAACCAATACACCCATTAAGCCCCACTAACAACCAATAGCAACAACAACAAACAAAAAAAAAAAACATGTAAACACTCTACCAACAAACACCAAAAAAGAAAACCAGATTCCTTAGAATGCCATTTGGCATCTTCTCAGCTTCTGGGATTTTTCATCGTTCCATGGACAACATGTTGGAAGGACTTAAAGGTGCTCTTTGTTATATTGTCATGGTTATCTTGGGCTCCACCATACATGAACATAACCAAAGACTGGTAAATGTGCTACAAAGGGTTAGATAAAGTGGTTCAAAGCTAATTTGTTAGATAAGAAATTTTAATGTACAGAAAACAAGATTTTCAGAGACAAGTTGTCTGCTGAA
Organism: Anableps anableps; assembly: GCA_014839685.1. Lineage (NCBI taxonomy): Eukaryota > Metazoa > Chordata > Actinopteri > Cyprinodontiformes > Anablepidae > Anableps > Anableps anableps. Next base: position 34,500,489 of record CM026073.1, on the reverse strand, counting down.
GGTATTGAGCCAGACGAGGGGAAATTAGAAACCATTGCAGGTATACCATGCCACCAGACAAGAGTTGTATGCTCAAGGTGCTGGGAATAACATTTGTTTAAAAATTCACACAGTGTCATTGAGAACATTAACAATTTGCATATTCAGTATCAGTTTTAATTGTTACAAAGATAAATCATTTTCTCAAACCTATCTTCCTCCTCTGTTAAATTTTGGCTCACGAGAAATTTCTTCAAATTAAACAATAACATAACAAAAGTTGATGGTCAATTCAGTTGTATTTGTAACGGCAAGTCACAACAAATGTCTAAAGGGGTGTTATGAGAAAAACAAGCCCAATTTTCAATGCAGAAATGCACAATAAATCCAATTTATACCAATACAATCCGTTTATATAGACAGATTACGTTCACTTACACACAGTCCAGTCTAACTCTAAATGTAATAAAACTAAGACTGTCCAGTGTTACAGTCAAATGTCCCTTTTAACAGGAAGAAACCTTCAACAGAACCAGAGTCAAGCTCATTGAAGGCAGTCGTTTTACACCCTTTCAACCATCTGCACCAACACACCACCTACACTTTCAGGTCTTCCTCTTCCATCAGCCTCACCATTCTAACTGCTGGCATGAACACCAGAACACCATCTTTGGACTACTCATCTTCAGACTTAAAAACTCTTAATAAAAAACTGTATTTTTGTAATGCTTACTTTAATTTTTCCCCTCCGTGGGCTGCCACCTTATCGTGGTGGAGGGGTTTGCGTGTCCCTATGATCCTAGGAGCTAAGTTATCAGAGGCTTTATGCCCCTTGAAGGGTTACCCATGGCAAACAGCTCCTAAGTGAGGGATCAGACTAAGCGCAGCCCAAAGACCCCTTACGACAAGAAATATAGATGGAAGCATTGTTCCCTCGCCCTGATATGAGTCACCCCTTCTGGAGCTAGGCCTGGAGGTGGGGTGCACTGGTAAGCACCTGGGGGCTGGACTTTTACCTAGGGGGTCTGGCTTGTAAAAGCCCGAAGAGGAAACGTGGGTCCCCCTTCCCATGGACTCCGAATTTGTAGGAGGGGCCAAATGGTTGGGTGCTATGTGGGACAGGTTGTGGCTCTCGGGATGCATGTTTGAGGAATCCTTGAATCTCCCGTGGCAGCCTTTCAGGGGTGCTTAAATTTGCTGTCACAAAGCACCGCCTATTTCCACAAAGCTCCTCCTTGGAGCTCAAGTCCCCAGCTGGACTTCCCCCTCACAGAGCACCTCTCCCCTGCACCTTCCCCACACAACTCCACCAGACTAACGGCAGCAGCAATTGGTAAACACCTGGTGGAACTGCACGTCTGCTGAACTTATCAAATGAATTACTTCTCAGTCCAACGTTTTTGCAGGAAAGATATGCAAACATAATCTTTAAAATAGTTTTGTGCTGTTGTAAATAATTATTTTAGTAATCAAGTAATCTATCAATTCTGATGATTAATCGAGTAATCAAATAAAAAAAATGATATAAAATATTTGGAAATTCTGCCATAACAGCAGTATTAATATTGGATATCAATATTGACCCAAACTGTCATATGTTTATTCCTAACAATTACTTTTCTGTCAGTTATAAAATTAACCTGTAACAATAATGGCTCATTTATCAAGTAAACCTGGACAAAATTGACAAAAAAAATTTGAAATCATATTCAATTTAATAAAAATCAAAAAGAAGCAGGTGGACAAAGACACTTAAAAAAAAAAAAAAAAAAAAAAAAAAAAAAAAAAAAAATACTCCAGTCTTTAATTTACGTTTTCATTTTCAGTCAATTTAATAGATGAATTCTCACATTTCACAGTCAATTTATTGATGCCTATTGGTCCTTCGAAAAACGATAAAAAACCTGGACATGTCCAGGGAAAAGAGGACGTTTGGTTACCTTATGTTGTGCTAATAGCATTTAGCATTCATCAACAACTCACTGGCGAAAGTGAGAGAGTTGCGCAACACAAATAATTATCCGACCGAAACACATGGCGCTAAATAGTAAGACAAAGGTTAATAAATAAATTTAATAAAGTTCATAATGTTCTCCCTAATATTCCATGATTGTCAAGTGGGAAATATGATATACCCACGTGTTTTTCTTTTTGTTTTTATGTCAAAGAAGTTAGCTTATTGTTGTGCAGTTTTCCATAATTTTAATTAAGATGCAACCGTCTGCTTGAAACAAATGTGAGAAATATGATCAAACTATAATAAAACTTGTGAATGCATCTTTTTACCAAAAAATGTTTTTTAATCAAAAACAAAAAAGCTCCAAACGCAACAAAAACTCTTAATGTTTGAGCTCCTGATTTGATGCTGGATGTGATCATCATGTCTATCACTGCTGTTCTCTTATTTCCTTGTCCTACAGGCATTTGGATCTGACGTTCTGCAATATCTTTGGCCTGTCAACACCTTTGGTGATGCAGCTGATCAATGCAGAACCTTCAAGCTCCAAGCCATCTGGTGGAAAACCTGAGCTGGAAGAGGAGCTGCCTGAGTGGAAAGGTGTTTATATAAACATAAAACTTTATCAAATATCTTTCACTCCCAGGTCAGCTCTCATTTTTTTCCTACAACATTTTCTTAACAGCTTTTTATTTCTGATAAAAGAAATTTTTGTCCCTTGCAGCTCACGGCCACATTAATCAACGTTCCTGGAGCACTTCAGAAGGTATTCAGTCGGCAACAACACAAACACAGAAAACCTGATTGAGCAGGAGGACCTTGACCATAGCTGCTTTTAATTCTCAATAAAAGTTAGAAAACCTGAAGAAGTATGTTTTTTTATTTTCTTTTGATGTTGTCTGAAGTGTTTATAAAACGTCTGAAGTGTTTTGATCAAAATAACACATTGAGTCACAACTGCATCATTTTATCTTACCAAAACCAAATTATCTTGATCATTGCAGCTTGTAGCTCCTGCATCCATGACCAACTGAGTTCATCTTACCGCAAACCATCTTTGCAAAAATACAGCATCCAGTTCAGTTTGATATTTAAATTAGGTTAAAACTTTCTAAGGAAACCCAGCAGATTGCATTGAGTCATTGACTTGCAGCATTCACTCCTAGACGAGAACGTAGCGGCAGTAGACAATCGCTTGCGTTACAGCAATCCCTTATACCGAGCATGCATGTTGCGACATTGGAGAGGAAAAACTCCCATTTAACACGAAGAAACCTCCAGCAAAATCAGAAGCTGGCTTAGTGTGAGCGACCATTTGCCAACGCAGAAGCACTGATTCAGGTGTACTTTTTATATTAAAGATAAGTAAGAAGTTGATGCCAGTATTAGCTTGTTCTAAAGGTTATAGAATGAAAAAGAGCCCATACAGATAGGTGCAGTAAAAGCCCAGTCAATCGTTTTGTCTCGAGTTAATCACTGAAAGACATGTTAAAGTTTGTCTATGGAAGGAAAACACTGAATTGCTTTCCTCCTCCTGAAAGGTGTCAGAGCTAAACAGAACACCAGACCAGGTGTAGCTTCAATTAAGAGTAAAAAACAGGGAGAACATACAGTTAAAAGTTGAAATAACACCAAATAATGCAAAATTAGAGTTGTAGGAGAAAGTAGCAGAGCAAGGAACAGTGGTCAGTTTGTCCTCCAGCAGCCTAGGCCTATAGCAGCATAACTACAGAGATAGCTCAGGATAACCTAAGCCAGTCTAAGTATAAGCTTTATCACAAAAGAAAGTTTTAAGCCTGGTCTTAAAAGTAGACGGGGTGTTTGCCTCACGGACTAAAACCGGGAGCTGGTTCCACAGGAGAGGAGCCTGATAACGAAAGGATCTGCCTCCCATTCTACTATTAGAAATCCACCAGTAAACCTGCAGTCTGAGAGCGAAGTGCTCTGTTAGGAACATCTGGAACAATCAGATCTCTCTTTTTAATTTTCATCAGAAAATAGAAAACAATTGGCCCAAGCAAAGGGAAACTGTTCACCTTCATTAAGGAAGCGACCACTGAGATGTTTCTACTATGTTAGTTCCCAGCCCATTTTCTACGTTTTTCATCTCCAAAAAAATAAAAATTTTGCCTGTTTTGTTTATTAAAGGTTTATTAAATTTTGTGAAGAGCTCTTAAAGGGCAGTATTGTGTGTTTTCCAGGCACATAATCATTTCATAGCACAATCAAGTAACTATGATGCCTTCATTTGTTACAAAAATGCTGTTTATATATCAAATATAACTTAAAGAAATTTAACTTCATAATTTAATGGCTTAAAATTTGGCTTCTGTCTCTAAGAAAAACTGCTCTTTCTGTAACTCCACCTTCAGGAAGTCATCACAACATCGCTTCTCTAGTAGCTCGCATAATGAGCTCAGCAGATGCGCAGTTCCCCCAGGTGTTTACTAATTGCTGCTGGCTAGTCTGAAGGAGCTGAGTGGGGAAGTCATGGTGGAGGGGTGTTCTGTGAGACGCAGCTCCGAGGAGGAGCTGCGGCGCTGTACTCACCCAGGCGTTTTGCACCTGAATGGTTGCAATGGGAGATTAAAGGATTTTTCAAACAAAGAATCAAAACAATGCTCCATGTATGTTTTTGATGAGGGAATAACACTATAACATGATGTAAATCTAAAAAAGTTGATTTTAAATAATACTGCCCCTTTAAGAAGGAAAAGAAGAATATTTTTTGAGTTTTTCAGTTAAAAAAAAAAAAAAAAAAAAAAAAAGTAATTTTTGTATTTTCAACAAAACACTTTGTACACCTCTGCTCCAGTTGGTCCAGAGTCCTGGTTTCCTGTAATTCTCTCTTATCTGCTCAGTCCAGAGGAATTAAACTGGTTTGAAGTCTGTTTCCCATAATGGCAACAGAAGAAGACTGATTTTGTGTCTCCCGAACCATTTCTGTGCCCTATTGGCCAAATGTTTTGGATCATAATCCTGTTGACTCAGTGATAATCCATTTTTAGGTTTTCTGGCTGATTTTTTTTAAAATTAAAAATGTCTAAAGAGTTCATGATGCCATGGACTCCGACAAGGTTCCCAGGACCTTTGAAGAGAAGCACAGCATCACAGATCCTCCGACACTAAAGGGTCAGAGGCTGCAGAAATCCATATTTCTGTTATTAAAAGCCTTCTCTGTTTTCTTGACCGCGCTCGACACCACAACCACTCTTGCTCTGTTTCATCAGAGTGAAAAAAAAAAAAATCTGCCAGCCTGCGCCCTCCTGCCTCTCAGGAAGCCTGCGGGACTGTAGCAGACAGGTTTAATATGAGCACAGCCACGTTAACGCAGCTCTGGCTTTGGGTTTTGTGCCCCAGTTAACACACATGTCACTTTACGTAACCTGGACTGTGGAGAGGAGCCAAAAGTGATCTCTAAGAGCTTCTTTTCGCCTTTCCATATTTCTGCTCTTTGCTTCGTAAACAAGAAATTTCTCCATTCATTCATAAGAACTACCATTCCTTATCTTGAGGCTGTTTCTTCACGTTTTTGTTGTTCACCCTGGCAGCTGGTGTTTTGTCAAACTCTTCCGAAGTAGTCTGAAGGAAGACGTCCAAGTCCTCTTCCCAGAGGGCGTGATTAGGAAGTTGGTCCACCTGCCGTTGGAGTCCTGTAGGATAACTGGCTTCTGACAGCAGAGTAAGAAATGTTAATGATCTGAGTGACACAATTTAGAACTTTGCTAAATTGCAGCAGGAGCTTGTTGGCTTTTTTTTTTTTTTTTTTTTTTTTTTTTTTTTTGATGGAGATGAGCAGCAGAACCAGGTGATCCAACAGAACCTTTTAAAAAGCAAGAATTTCCTTAAGAGACACAACTCGTTTATTCAGTTGGGATTTTCCCCATATACGTCAGATAAAACTGGACTGTTTGTAGAAGTCATCTGGAAAAACAGCAGGTTTCGTTAACATTTTGGAGAAAACATTTTTTGTGTTAAAATAGGAAACGCAGCAATTTTTAAACATAACTTTGTTGAGAGTTCAGGTTACTGCAGCCAAATAAATCTATCAGAAACACTAAAACACCCTCATACACAAATTAACAAAAAACCGTTTGCAACCCATCGTTCTGGGGTTGCTCTTGTTAACTTTAGTCCAAAATTAAATAAAAATATTTGTTACCCTAACGATAACACAAAACTTGGGTTTATCACATAGATTAATGCAAAGATTATGTGACTTTCAAGCAGTGAATTAGATTGTCTAAAAGACTAAGTTACTCATAATTTCAGAGAAAATAAAAAAATTACCCCCTCTGTTCATCTGAGTTTTCATGCTTTTCCTTTGTCAGATTGTTCAATTTTTGTTCATGTTCTCACCAACAGTTGTGTAAGAACGACCACCATGAGCCTCACATCTTTACCAGATTGTCCATCACCAGTCATATTTACTCAAACGTAGCTTCTGATTGTTCTGATTATTGCATTTGTCAGTTTTGACTGTAAGGCTTTTGGAAGTCCGTATGCAGAGAATGCTGCAGCTCCCCCTTGTGGATGAGAGATGACATGTACATTTCATTCAGAAGTCTTTTGGAGCCTTTTCTAAACAACCGATGCTTCCAAGATCTTCAGTTTGTAAGAGTCGTAAGTGAGCACAGGTTCTAATGTGTCACCGCTTTTTTGAGGTGTGGAGTAAGACCCAAACACTCAAGCCTGCGATGACCTGGAAACTTCGAGAACCCCACTGCCACTCTTTAACAATAACTGTTTCCATCAACATTTTCTTATTACATTTTGAAGCATCGCATTAGAAAAGGTTGATGAAAACTGCAAAATTCAAATGAATTTCCTCAATTTCGCAAAAAGTTTTTAAGTTCTCTAGAGGTGGTTTTTGGCTTTTCCGAAAGAGTTAAAGGAGGAGTGTTATGTGTTTTCCAGGCACATAGAATCATGTTATTGCAGAATCAAGTAACTATGGTACCTTCCTTTGTTACAAAAGTGCTGCATATATCAAATGTGACTTAAAAGAAATTTGACTTCAGAATTTAACGCTTTGCAATTAGGCCTCTGACTCTTTAAGATAAGTCCTGCGCTTTCTGAAACGCCGCCTTCAAGAAGACATCACAACAGCTAACCCTTTAACAATGTTTTTATCAGCGTTGCACTGAGAAGTAGCTTGTATAATGAGCTCAATAGATGCGCTGTTCCACCAGGTGTTTGCTAATTGCTGCTGGCTAGTCTAAAGGAGCTGAGTGGGGAAGTCATGGGGATGGGTGCTCTGTGAGCATCCACTGGTGGGTCTGTGCCTTACCAGAGGGCCAAATCTCAGAAAAATGTCAAAGTCCAAACCTCTGGCTCGAAAGGGAGGACTCTCCATTTCTCTGAGATGTGTGATCCGTGCTAGTTTGCAACCTCTGCTTCCTGTTTATTACAGCGATGTGTAGCGTCAACATTTGATGGAATTACGCTTTGCTTAGCCTGGTTGAGTCACTCCAAACCAGTAGATGGAAAAATGGCTAATTTGGATTTTCATAATTATTTTTTTTTCTTTTTTGCGATATTTTAAAAGTTCTCTCAAAATTGGCATGACAGTTGAATGGAAACAAAGCCAGTGAAGTCAGTCTGACATCAACAAAGAAGTCCCCACCCTAAAACTGATACCTTCAAGCTGATTGCTGGTATTTGGGGAAGGGCTCAGAGTAGAGCCGCTGTTTCTCCACGTCGAGAGGAGCCAGTTGAGGAGGCTCAGGCATCTGCTTAAGATGCCTGAGAATGCCTTCCTGAAAGTTGCAGCTTCCCACAAGCCAAATAGATGTTGGAGAAATATTTTATATTGGTTTGTTGTACAACGTGAAATAAAGAAGAAGAAGGATTACCTCCAAATTCTTCACCCTCACCTCAAATCAACTGCTAGATGGTCGACCCTGGACACAGTCGGGTGCTCCAGCAAGACAATGATTCGAGATATGCAACCAAACTGGATTTTAGAAAGGATGAAGCAGGCTGACATTAAGCTTCTGGAACCTCTGACCTCCAACTGACTGAGGATTTTTGAAGAATGAATTAAGACAGAGTCCATACAGGAAACCAGCCAATTTAAATGAACTCTACCCATTCTGCCTTGAGGAGTCAAGAATAATGCCAGAGGCTTGTTGAAGGGTAGGTTCAACCTGCTAACAGACATTTAACAAGTAGGAGTGTGAATGGAATGGGAAAGTCAACGTTCATATAAGCAATGACAGCGAGACCTGGAGGGGTGTGGTTGGGAAGTACGGCCCCCTCGATCTGCACTAGAGTGGTGTTTTGTTATTGGACTTGTGTGCTCATCATGGATTATCCATAATGAACACCATGGTCATGCATAAGGGTGTCCATATGTGCTTTTGGCACCAGGACATCTAAGGCTGTAATTCGATAATTGACTTTGTTGTTGTCTCATCTGATCTACAGCTGCATGTCTTGGACACTCGGGTGAAGAGACAGGCGGAGTTGTCCACTGATCACTACCTGGTGGTGAGGTGGTTCCGATGGTCGGGGAGGATGCTGGTCAGGCCCAAATGAAGAGTGAGTGTCTGCTGGGAATGTCTAGCAGAGTCTCCTGTCAAATGTTCAGTAAGTTAGGTTTGTTTCTGGTGAGAGTTGAACTCCGCCAAGGTTGCCCTTTGTCAACGATTTTAATTATAACATTCATGGAGAGAAGTTCTCGGTGCAGCCAAGGTGTTTAGGGGATCCATTTTGGTTGCCTCTGGATCAGGTCTCTGATTTTTGCAAATGATGTGGTTCTGTTGGCTTCATCTGACCGTCATCTACAGCTTTCATTGGAGCCTACCCTTCCTACCCTCATCCATGGTCACATGCTCTGGGTCGTGGCCTAAAAAGCAAGATCGTGGATACTAGCAGACGAAATGAGTTTCCTCCGCAGGGTGTTTGGGCTCTCCCTTAGAGATAGGGTGAGAGGCTTGGTATTTGGGGAAGGGCTCAGAGTAGAGCCGCTGCTTCTCCACGTCGAGAGGAACCAATTGAGGTGGCTCAGGCATCTGGTTAGGATGCCTGAGAATGCCTTCCTGGTGAGGTCCCACCAGCAAGAGACCAAGAGGAAGACCAGGACACGCTGGAGGGACTATGTTTCTCAACTGGCCTGGGAACGCCTTGGGATTTCCCCAAAGGAGCTGGCCCAAGTGGCTGGAGAAAGGGAAGTCTGTGCCTCTCTACTTATGCTGCCGCCATGACCCAACCCCTCACACAGTATCAAGATCATGTTATTATTGTCCCTTTAGGGAAATTTTCCTTGCAGCAAAGTGGGGGATAAGAAAATTAAAACACATACACAGAAACAATCACTCAATGAAATTGGCAAAACAGTAAAAAGTCTATGTACAAATATCAATAAAACAGGCTGAACAACAAAAATCAAGTCCAATTACATTTAAAATATATCTGGATAATGGCTTGGCTAATAAAAGAGTTTTTCCATCCATTTGTTCTTGATTTGGGCTGCCTGAATCTCCTCTCAGATGTTCGGAGCTCAAATTCACCGTGGAGTGGATGATTTGGAGAGTGGATTATGTGTTCTGCCTTTTGTAAGACTCTTTAAAAAAGTTTCTTTTATATCGGGTAATCTAACTCTTATAATGTTGCCATCTATTTTTACAATTTGCTTGATCTTATTCTTGTCCCCAACTGATAGACTACCAAACCAGGTAATAAAAGCAAAAGTGAGTACAGATTCAATCAGAGTTATAAAAAAATGATAAACTTTTACACACTCCAAACTCCTTTAATTTTTGGAGAAAGTGAAGTCTTTGATGAGCTGCCTTTTTTTTTTTTTTTTTTTTTTTTTTTTTTTTTTTTTTTTTTTTTTTTTTTTTTTTAACCTTATCCGTATTTTCACTAAATGTCAGCTTCTCATTGACAACTCCCAGGTATTTATGGGACAGAACTCTCTCCACAGGTTCATCTTTACTGAAAACTGAAGGTGCTGGATTAGACTTCTTTCTAAAATCTACACACGTCTTTGGTTTTAGAGACATTTAATTTCAAATAGGAATTATCACACGCATGCAAAAAGACCCGAGGTCGGGATTCAAATCCAAGACCTTCTTGCTGCAAGGCAACAATGCAACCAACTGCTATAAACACTTAAAAAAAAAAAAAAAAAACCATATCTATCTATCTATCTATCTATCTATCTATATATATATGGTATGGGCATCTGGCTGTACCGCTTGGGTACTGGTCTTTTGATTGCACCTCTTTGGAGCTCTGATGAAACATCCAAGATCCATAAATACATCAAGGTCAAAGCCTCAACCGACGATGTGCTCAGCGAATGTCTCAAACAATGGGGACCAGAGGATGAGGTGCTGGAGGAACCGTCATGGGAGGATAAGCCCCTACATGGGATGTACCACCGACAAATAACTGAAGTGGCTGATATCAGGAAATCCTACCAATGGCTGGAAAAAGCTGGACTCAAGGACAGCACAGAGGCACTCATCCTGGCTGCACAGGAACAGGCCCTAAACACCAGAGCGATAGAGGCTCAGATCTACCACACCAGACAAGATCCAAGGTGTAGATTGTGCAAGGAGGCCCCTGAGACAGTCCAACACATAACAGCAGGGTGCAAGATGCTGGCAGGGAAAGCGTACATGGAACGTCATAACCAAGTGGCGGGCATAGTGTACAGAAACATCTGTGCAGGATATGGACTGGAAGCCCCGAGATCAAAGTGGGGCACACCCCCAAAGGTGGTGGAGAATGACCGAGCTAAGATCCTGTGGGACTTCCAGATCCAGACAGACAAAATGGTAATGGCGAACCAACCGGACATCGTGGTGGTGGATAAACAACAGAGGAAAGCCGTTGTGGTGGATGTAGCAATACCAAGCGATTGCAACATCAGGAAAAAGGAACACGAGAAACTGGAGAAATACCAGGGCCTCAGAGAGGAACTGGAGAAGGCCTGGAAGGTGAAGACCACAGTGGTGCCTGTGGTCATCGGGGCCCTCGGGGCAGTCACCCCCAAGCTGGAGCAGTGGCTAAAACAGATCCCAGGAACAACGTCAGACATCTCAGTCCAGAAATGCGCAGTTCTCAGCACAGCCAAGATACTACGCAGAACCCTCAAGCTCCCAGGCCTCTGGTAGAGGACCCGAGCTCAGAGGTTGAGAAAGACCACCCGTGGAGGGTGAGAAGGGAATTTTTTTATATATATATATATATATATATATATATATATATATATATATATATATATATATATATATATATATAATTAAAAATTGAAGTAAAACGTACAATTATCTTTTGACTTCAGGCTGTAAATGACTAAATAAGTGAACCTCAACCATGTCCACACAAGGATGATTATACCTGCAGGACAGAACATCAAATTTTAATGAATGCATTAAAAGCACTCAGCTGATGGGGTTAAAAAAAGGAGTTGGGATGCTTACCGCCAACCACATTTTACTACTGGAAAACCTGAACATGAAGTGTTGCACAGTTCCTTCGTCACACAATCAATAAAAGCCACTTGTCTTTTTAAACTAGCGATTGACAACTGGAAAATATGATCACGAATTTCAGTAACAGCTACTTCAAAACAATTGATACAAGGTGATTTTTTTCAAAATAAAACTGGCAGTGCAATTAAACCTGCTGAGAGGGGTGTGAAAACCTTTTCAAATCTGGGGATGGGAGAAAGTCAACAGCTATCTTTTTGACTTTCTAATTATTACATTTCCTGGAAATCAAATGGTTTGAGGTATTTTAAGTAATTATGTAATCATGACTCAAAATTGTTTTTAAAATAGGAAAAATAGGATTTTTTTTTTCTCCATTCAAAAAAAGATGGCAGGTTCATCACTGCAAACCATCAATCTTAAAAAAAAAAAAAAAAAAAAAAAAAAAAAAAAAAAAAAAAAAAAAAGTGATTTCCCAAGGTTTTCTACTTTCCCTTCATCACCTTCACTCCTCAGAAAATGAAACAGCACTTCTCTGACAGACGAATTGATCTGAAACACTGAGCGGCAAAGCTCAGAGACCAGTAAAGACAGAGTGTATAATAAAAAAAAAAAAAAAAAAAAAAGAAAGAAAAGCACCTTGAAAAAGCTTTGTCTGCTGCCAAAGCCCAATGAAAAGCTCCACGGTTTGATGTGCACCGATCCTTCTGAACTTCCTGCTTCATCTTCAGAAATGACACATGGTTAATTTAATGAATTTGGTTCATTTAATGTAGACAATGTAGAGGGGTAAGGGGGGGGACTCGTGGTAGAGTGCTAGCACCCACTCCCTTCTCCCCAACACCACACACCACTGGGATCTTGAGATGTCAGATGATGGTCCCTAGAGGTAAGGGTGGGGCACCATGTGGACCCCCCACCCCCCTTCTGTGTTTGGCTGTCTTAAACCTCAATTTTAATACCCTAAAGACACTTTAGGGTATTAAAGTGTCTTTAGTTTTAATGCACTTCAAACATACGCTACTGGATTTACCGCAAAATTTCACACTACCAGTTGTACCACTACCTGTAGCTCAGAGGCTAGACTTTAAAATACTTCTGTTGGTTTATAAAGCTGACTGGCTTAGCACCAACATACATTAAAGACCTGTTGTATCAACCTTCCAGACCACTCTTCAGAAGACCAGGTCTTCTGGTTCAAGTCTACTCTGCACCCCCAGAACCAAACATGAAGAAGCAGCATTCAGGTTTTATGCTCCTCCAATCTGGATCAAACTTCCAGAAAACTGCAAAACAGCCGAAACAGTGAATTTCTTTAAATCAAGGCTAAAAACCCACCTTTTTAGAGCTGCCTTTCATTAGTAGTAAGTGGAAAATTGAATATTTTTGATGTTTATTTGCTTGATGGCATTTGACAAAACGTCATGTTTATTGCTCGTTAACTGCATGATACAGTTTCAACCATATATTTACATACACTGAATAAAAAAAAGACATGTTTTCCTCACTGTCTTGAAGTAAATCAGACCAAACTTCTCGTTTTAGGTCAGTTTGAATTACCAAAATTCAATCCATTCGCTAAATGCCAGAAAACTTACCGAGAACAGATTTTTTTGTAATTTTCCTCCAATTTAAAAGTTTACATACATTTGGTCAGTATCAGGAATAAATGTCTTTTAAACTATATGACTTGGGTCCAGCATGGTCTGAATGAAATCAGTCGATGCACAACTACGTGGTTGTGGGACGTTTGTTTTGCACACACCCTTAATGGACCCCAAGCCACACTGAGCTGAGCTCCTGTGAAACGCCTCCTGCTGCAGTATACATCATGTTTTGGCATATGTCTGGTTTACAACAGTGTAATAGACAGCGATCATTGCAGAGAGGGACAGCTCAGTTCGGAGGAAATGTTTGAAAATCTCTTTTTTCACATCGGAAAAAAAAAACTGCATTTGTGCAACATTCGCAAAGTATTAAGTATTAGTAACCATGTTCAATACTTTTTCTATTTTACATTGTACTTTTTGTTCTGGTTTCTTTTGATGGATGGATTATTGGGTTGTTACAAACACTGGGTAAAAATTTAATGTCAATAGCACCTAGAGATGTTTACTATGAGAAATTGTGCTGTGAGCAATACTTATTGTCGCTGTGTAAGAGCCATGGAGAAACGTCAGCATTTTGGTTTTCAACCACCTTTGAACAGTTTTACACCCTGCAGTTTTGTCCTGCCATGTGTCTTTTTCTGTTCATCTACAGCCTACACACCATCTTTCTAACATGAACGTGACCTCAGCTGGTTCAGTTCTGGCAGCGGGTCAAGGGAATGACGCAAAGTAGAGGTGGCAACAACAAAGGCAAGTGCAAAGAGCCACTCTGGCTCTAGAGAGCAGAGTCAGAAATTGATATTTTCCCACTGCACTCATCGTTTTCTCAGTGGATGAGTTTGTCTCACTGGTCTCCTGGCTCTAATCAGATCCACGCACAAGTGGATGCAATCAATTATTCAGATGGATTAAAACTGGGTGTGCTCAGAATTTTAAACATCTGTCCATTGTCGTTTTCAAGCCAAAACTGGGGGGGGGGAGCCTGGTTAACTGGATCAAGTCATTGACAACTCCACATCTCATGTGGAGCCACTGAACACTAGTTTTCCATGGGGGGGCAGGAACTAGTGCTAGTAGGAACTAGTGCTCTAGTCACTAGTAGACATCTTTGGCTTGGGAGATACTGAAGTAGTGCTCAGAGCACTTTCAATGAGAGTGAGGGGGGAACCCCCACCACCACAAGTTTCAGAAAGCCCAGACATTTTATTTAGAGACTTGTTGTACCAAAGCACTGCAAAAGGCAAGACCTTTAAACCAGCAGAAGAAGCTTGTCAGACCAAGTGAAGGGAGCCCCCCCCACAGATCTTCAGTAGCCCTTTTGGCCTGGATAATGAGGCTTCTGCCCAGGATAGGGAAACACTGGTGGCGGCAGGACAACTGGTTCTGTTGGGGTGTAGCAAAACTGGCTGAACCTCAGCTGCTTACGGTTGTAGCGTGACTTGAACTTGTAGGCGTAGACTTGATCCTGGTCATCTACAGGAGTGAAGACCGGCTCGTCCTCGCCGCTGGTATCAGATGAAGAGCTCCAGCTCTCCTCTGCAAACTGGTAAGGGCTGCTGTCACTTGGAGCTTCCTGCTGGTCACGCTGTTGGGTCCCACAAGTAGACTTGTAATACTGAACTCCTGTGTAACTGCTGTAGAGACCAGAGCCGCTAGCCTGTCCACTGGGGGTTCTGGTAGACTGGGTTTGATGGTTGCTGTTGAGAGGATGAAGCTACATACCACCACATTGGCTGTTCACCACTACCTGAGGAATCAGTTCAGCATCAGAGCAGACAGCTACAGCTTGGTTAAGCGTTCATGTTTAATTAAAGCTTACCTGGTTTTGGAGGAGCACAGCTGATGCTTCTAATCAAGAGGAAAGAAAGCCACAAAAACCTGCAGAATGAGAGGTTCAGATCATGAAGTTCTTTGCACACTAATAAACCAGATTGTAATTTTAATATTAGAAGCCTTGGTTGCTGGCCCTTACCTCATTGCACTACTCTTAGAGCAGAATGAAGACCAGATTCCTCTGATAGTGACACCAACCTGCAGGAGCTGCTTTTATATGATTCTCAGAGCAGCTGCAGCTGATTGCTGAGTGGGACCAGCTGCTGCAGAGGAACCAGAACTACTAACATGGAGCTCCTCTCCAGTCAGCTCAGATAAACAGATTTTAAGCTTAAATTCAACTCGGAAATTATGTCAGATCCTTTTAAGTAGACCTGATCCAGGGTTTTAGGATTTTCATTGGGTGGTTTTGGTTTGAACAATTGAATTTTCAAACACAGTGTTATTCGCAGGCCTTCAACAATACACATTTATTTCAATTTCTTTATTTAAGTTTATAAACAACCTTCAGACAACGCAAAGAAAACAGGATTCTACCTTTTGTAGCTTTTATGTAACCACAGTTGAAGGAATGTGTGATGCTGTCATGCACTTTAGATTTAAACCCTGTGAATTATTTTTTAAAATGTAAACGGCTTCCATGTCAGCTTTTTTATCTCCACAAGTACAGTTTATATCTTAAAACGTAGGTATTTTTGTCTGCTTTCACCCAGTGTGTCTACCACTGCTGCAGGACTGACAGTTTCCAGTCAAATTCACCCAGAGTACAGAGATCCACATCCAAACTCTCACTCACTCCCATTGTATTTCAGCTCTTAGTGCTTCTGGTCTCTTTAACCTGTTATAGCTCCAACACACAGGGCCGGCCCAAGGTGAGATTTTGTCCCCCCAGTCTTTCCACTGATTTACATACGCTTACACTCAATACTTTTTTTTTTTTTTTTTTTTTTTTTTTTTTTTAATTATTTAGAAAAAAATATTCACCAAAACACATTACCTGTAAACCGACAATATTCAGAATATTCTGACCTGTTTACTTAGAGGATATGGCTTGTCAGCAGGGTCTGTTGGTGCACTCTTTATTTCTGATGCATGGATGAGCTCCTGCGAGGAGGAAGTAACAGGAGTAGCGCTTGATGCAGCAACTGGACCACTCAGATCCTGTGATGTGGAGAACCAACAGTAGGACCGCTTGGTGGTGTTGCAGAAGGCCAGGGGTGGGATTTCAATATGTCAATAATTCATCTGAAGAGAAAAAGAGGAGCACGATTCCAAAAATAAAAGTAAAAACATAAGAAATGTGTTATCTTCACTATACTGTACATCTTCCTCACCCTTTTGCAAAACAGTTAACACAGATCTCATTCAAGTAGTCCAAACTCTATTGTTTTAACCATGCTAACCAAACAAAATCCTATTATTTTTATTTTATACATTTCTTATTCTCCAGTATTTCAGTTTTCAGCCACAGTTTACAAAATGTGATAAAATTTGCATTAAAGCATTTTTGATTTTGGATCCAGTTTTTTGAAACAGCCTAAAAAGATAACAATGACAAGCAAGGGTACACTGAGTGCTGTATTTTGTTGTCCATTATTTGCAATAAAAAAAAAAGCAATAACTTTGACTGCAAGTGTTGCTGTTTAGGTCCGTGTGTCATGAAAATGTGGAGTTTGAGTTGACAGCTGAATGGAAGCAATCAAGAAAAACTGGCTGGGGTTATATATTGATTAGCTCCATGTTTGGCTAGCTAGCCTAGCTGCTGCACTACACTCTAACTAAAGCAACAGGTAATTTCATCCCATTATTTTTACTGTACCTATGTTTCTGTCATGTTTTCCCTCTTCTTCTTTTATTCTTTTCTTCCTTGGGTACCAGACAACTTGGGATGGTTTGACGTCATGCTTTCTGAAGTTACCTGCGTTACTGTCAGTGAGCAGCAACAGCACAGTGAGGGTAGGGCGAAGTGGGGCCCATGGGGTGCAGGAACAAACCAACTAATAAAGAAGGAGTATTATTATTTTTAGCTGAAGTATATGTAATATTTTTGTGATGCAGCTAAATTAGTACTGAAATTTTCATAATTATTACGTATTAGTTGTTTTTTTAAAAAATAGATTGTTTTTTTTTCTTGCCCCTTGTTATTGCGCCCTTAACATTTGCCTATACTGCCAACACAAACCACTAAAACACATACAAATTGACATGCGCTGCCACCAAAAGTTTCTGCCACTTAGAGTACAAGATTATTTGGATTTGCCTTGAAATCTTCCCACAGTGACTGTTTCTATAATGCTTAATTCTGGCATTGATTTCTGTCTGACAAAAAGAGTGATGATGTTGGCTCTGCCCACCCCAAAGAGGTAGTCATTAAACAAACATGTTAAATGATTTCTGTTTTTTTTTCTTCTTAAGTTTCATCTTTAAATTCTTTATCTTGATAGTTACCCAAAAGGGTCCCCATTTCCAGAGAAGTGGAAATTGTGACATTTTCATCAATTGCTCTGAGAATCCAGTGTCTGGCACCGCTAAAACTGGACCTTTCATATTTTTATTCTACCAGGAGATGTTCCATTGAGGTTTGAAATGCAGGAAGTTTCAGAAGTGAGTGAATATCTCATCCCATTCTTCCGTTAAAAGGTCAACATTTTGAAAAAGAAACTACATTCACCTTTTCTAGACATCCCTTGGTGATGAGTCTGACTGTTGGGCTGTATGTCAAATGATGGTAGACATCAGGTGGCATCAAGGCCTCGTTATTTCAGACATTATAAAATAGAGAAAGGAAACAGAATACATCACTAATTTTGCATTTACTTCGGGACGCGGATTTGGTTAAAACAGGAGTGTCCAAAGTCCGACCCGGGAGCCATTTGCGGCCCTTTGAACAATTTTGGGTGGCCATTGATCACAATTCAAGAATTGCCTAAATTTAATCGAACAGTTCAGGCAGTGGCTACAGATATACATTTAAAAACAGTGTTAGGGTGCGATTTTCACAGATGAAAATCTTAAAACGGAAAATGTAAGGTGCAACACAAAGTGTTCATCTAGGTTTTTGCTTTTAATTTAATTTATTTGTAAAAGGAACCAAAAACATCCAGAATCTTCTACTAAAATGCAGACTTGGGCATGTTCATTTAATAAACTTGGCAAAATTAAGCAAGATTATTTAGGATATGATTTGTTGTTGGGGTTTTTTTTTCTTTTTTTTTTGTAAACCTGCAAGGTTTTTTTTGTTTTAAATCTGTACTAATTTACAGATCCCCTTTCTACAGAAGTCTAACTGCTGTACTTCATTAAAATTTTGTGTTTCTTCCATCCACACTCCACATTCCCACTATGTGATGGGCCAACCCAGATGCCTCTGGACTCAGAGAAGTGGAAAGCAACTGTGGACAAGGTTGACTTCTTTTTCTGCATAGTGAAGTTTGTGAAAGTAACTCTATATGGCGAGGCAAAGGTTTCCCAGAGCAATCCCATGTCCACATGGTTCTATCAGTGCAATACCGTCTGAGCGATAGCTTGCTCCCAGAAATTCCTCCTGATTCCACGAATAGTTTCATGGTTCTCCGCACTATGGAGAATCCCTTCCAGTTTTTCTTTGAAGACTTTGTTTCTTACCATTTGGATGATTTTTTTCCTAATTGTGGCTCATCTTCCTCACTCAAAGGCTTAAAAGCAGTGCGTAGATATTGCACTTTCTGTAATGAGTTAGCATGTAATGAGCTGTTCTTTTCTGAAAACTTTCCTTTGAATGTGCTAGTTTTACTTTGTCCTTTGATGCAGGGTTTGCAGAATGAAGAGTGAAATGATTGACATTCAAAGTGCCATAAAAGCAGTAGCTGTGTTTTTTTTTTTTTTTTCTCTCTGTTGAAATGGATGACTCATGACATGAGTGCTGTAGCTGTAGCTTCCCTTTAACAGAGCGGAAGGTTTCATTGTTGCGGCACACCCTTGCAGTTTTTTTTCTGGGTTCTTAATATTCTCTAGAACACTCACTTAAACAGTGGACTAACACAAGAAAAAAGATGCTGCTAAGTTATGTAGAAACCAGAGACTTTATTTCACTGGTTGTTATGGTTTTAGTTGCTATGGTTGCTATGGTTTTAGTTGTTACAGCTGTTACTAGTGATCAAGCCCGAATTCTGGGTCAAATGATGGACTCGGACCTGAACCTTCAGAGACACATAAAAACAGTTACAAAGTCAGCCTTCTACCACCTGAAGAACATTTCCAGGATTAAAGGACTAATGTCTCAACAAGATCGAGAGAAACTCATCCATTCATTTATCTTTAGCTGCATTGATTTCTGCAACAGTGTCTTAACAGGTCTGCCTTAAAAAAAATCAACCAGACAGCTGCAGCTGATCCAAAATGCTGCTGCTCGTGTTCTCACTAAAACTCGGAAAATAGACTACATCACTCCAGTTCTAAAGTCCTTCCACTGACTCCTTGGAGCTCAGAGAATAGACTTAAAAATACTTCTGTTATTATAAATCACTGAACAGCTTAGCACCAAAATACATTAAAGACCTGTTGTCGTTGTATCAACCTTTTCCAGACCACTCAGCTCTTCTGGTTCTGGTCTACTCTGCATCCCCAGAACCAAACATGGAGAAGAAGCTTTCAGCTTCTATGCTCCACAAATCTGGAACAAACTTCCAGAAAACTGCAAAACAGCCGAAACACTGAGTTCCTTTAAATCAAGGCTGAAAACCCACCTGTTCAGAGCTGCCTTTGGTTAGTAGTCTGGACCATAAATCTGCAAACAAATCCGGGTAAGATCAGCTCGGTTCTCCAAAGGTTGGAGGTTTGACTGTAAATCATTTAAATAAAGTAAGTGGATCATTGATTAATGTTTTTGAACTATATTTGCTTGATGATCCCTATGATTTTGATACATTGATATTTTCTCGATTTTGATGATTTTCATGTGTATTTGCTAGATAATTTTGATGTTTTTGATAATTTTGCTGTATACTTGATGTTTTTAGGATGTGAAGATCTGAAGCACTTTGAACTGTCTTGCTGCTGAAATGTGCTGTACAAATAAACTTGGCTATGGTGATTTCCTTTTCATCTGGGATGGAGAGGAGCACAGGGAGCCCACAGCATCACTCTTTTCATCAAATCAATGCGGTCACTGTGTGAAAAACTTTAATTGTATCAGGGATTTTTAAAAGTTGTACTGTGTTTTATGTGGGAGTTATGCCACGTTAAAAAGACCTGTCAATTCCAATTTGGAAAAAAAAATCAGAGCTGAAATAAAAAGGGAGTGAGTGAGAATTTGGGTGCACGTTGTCTTCTGTACTCTGGGCTGATTTGACAGACAACTGTGAGTCCTACAAAAGTCAACAATACACAGTCCTATATTGACTGTTCCTCCTCTCACATATGCAATAAACAGATGACCTAAAAGCCAAACAGTCATGGAGGACCACTACGTGAAGTGTTCTTCACTTTGACTACCATGCAATCAGACAAAAAAGGGCAGAAACTGAAGAAACAGGAATGAATATCACGTGAAAATTAAATGCATTTAATCAAAAGAGTCACGTGAGAGCATGTTTGCATAATGCATGTTCTGCTCCTGTGTGTGGAAGCTGGGGTCTTAGACACAGCAGAGGCATTTTAATAAGCTGCAGTGGCTGCAGGGAGGAGGAGGAAGGCCTCTGAGGGAGAGTGGGAACCTGGATGAAGTACAAGATCTCAAATCAGATCAGAAAATCTTGCAAAGTTTCGCTCTGTTATTTTAGTAATAGACTTCATGGACCCTGGCCAGATCGGGTATCTTTGTATCAATGTTTGGGGACCCTTTCAGCTTTATAGTAATGCTTTCTCTCTGCTTTATTAAGTTAAGAAAAGTAATTAAATGCATTCTTGCACATTTTAGTGGGAAATATAGTTAATAAATAACAAAACATGTGTTTTGTTGCTTGTGAATTTTCCACTGGAACAAAGAAACCGGTTATTTCACTGTCGGAGACAAGAACAACAATAAAGTTCGATCTGGTCCGCACATGCTTATTTGAATATTTCTGTTATTTTATCAACGTGAGACTAATTTGACTCTCTTATGTACCCACCCCTCAACTATTGTGCCACATGTTCCAAATGTGTTATAATAAACTATATTTTTGTTTTCTTTTCCACATCATCAGCGAATAATAAAACTTGCTTACATTTTTAAGTCTTTCACTGATAATTATAAATAACACTGGACTGAGTACACATCCCTGTGGAGTTCCACCCTGTGCTTCGAAGCTCGTACTTAAATCTTGTCCTGCTTGTGCCACAATATTTCTGCAAGTTCAAAAGCCAAATTCATTTGTATGCTTTCTTTTAAAGTAGTAGAAATACTAGTAGTGGTAATAATAGTTTGTAAAGTTAATCTTTCATTCACCATTTTTCCATTATTTTACCCAATTTTGAGGTTAAGGTGATGAGTTCATATCTCTCAGCTGAACTGGGATCTTTATCTGGTTGACATATTGGAACTCTCTATAGTTTTGGCAGTATTCCCACCTCTCATATCTTATGTTCTTGATTATACTAGATTATTTAGCATGATATATCTTAATAAACCTTTTCTTCTTCTATTTCATATTTATTGGCAAATGGTCCACCAACTGGTACAGAGTGTAGACCATCTTGAGTTATTTCTATTTAAATTTATGTCTGGTTTTACTTTAACTCTGTTTAAGCTTCCTTAAGCTCTCCCAGAGTTATACAACGTAACGAGATTTCTTAAAACATTGCATAAAATGAGAAGAACGCCATGTTTGTGGTTCTGGTTCTTCTGCAGCAGCTGGTCCATCTCAGCAATCAGCTCCAGCTGCTCTGAGAATCATATAAAAGCAGCTCCTGCAGGTTGGCGTCACCATCAGAGGAATCTGAGGTCCATCCTGGACTAACAGCAGCACAATGAGGTGAGGGGCAGCTTAAGAGAGCTTCAAATACATCAATGCAGTTAGTTAGAAATGGTGCAGTTAATGTTCCTTATCCGAAATCTTCTTTATCTGTAGGTTTTTGTGGATTTTTTTTCTTGCTGATTGGAAGCATCAGCTGTGCTCCTCCAAAACCAGGTAAGCTTTAGTTAAATACAAAGTCTTAACCAAACTGTAAATGTTTGTTCTGACTCTGAACTGCTTCCTCAAGTCGTGGAGGTGAATAGCCAATGAGGTGGTATGTAGCATCATTCCCTCAACAGCAACCCTCCAAGCCGGTCTACCAGAACCCCAGTGGACAGGTTGGCAGCTCTGATGTCCACAGCAGTTATCCTGGATACTACACCGGCAGTACTAGAGGTACCGCCAGTGGCTCTACTTATGGGACCCAGTGGGGAGCTCCAGCTGACAGCAGCCCTTACCAGTTTGCAGAGGAGAGCTGGAGCTCTTCATCTGATACCAGCGGCAAGGACGAGCCGGTCTTCACTCCTGTAGATGACCAGGATCAAGTCTATGCCTACAACTCCAAGTCACGCTACAACCGTAAGCAGCTGAGGTTCAGCCAGTTCCGCTACACCCCAACAGAACCAGTTGTCCTGCCGCCACCAGTGTTTCCCTATCCTGGGAAAAAGCCTCATTATCCAGGCCAAAAGGGCTACTGAAGATCTGGGGGGGGGGGCTCCCTCAATCAGTATGCTTAGACTCTGCTACTGATGTGATTCTTGGTCTCTGGCAGATTCTGGAGGTGCTGCTGCTTGCAACTGGGAAAAATAAAAGGCTTTGTAATGAGTCTGTGGTAATTCTGAAGGGCTGCTTAAAGACCTGGGGGGATGGTTTTAAAAGAACTTGACTGGGTACCGTCTCACTCGTTTTAAAACTTGGTCTGGGCTTCCATCAGACACTGCCTTAGTGTCGTGCTTTAGAGGGAATATTCAAGTCCTCAGGTGGAACTTGCTGCCCAGTGTCAAAGCTCAGTTTGAGGTCATTAGACCTGAAACCTACAGTGGCAACTAGTTAAAGTTCAAACTCCACCAATACATTTAATGTGGAAACCACTGTGGCACTGCAGAAGCTAACCTTCATGGTCTTATCTCTAGAAGGTACAGCCAGTTGGTGTGACATGAATGCTGCTTCTAGAGTGTCTAATGACTTGCCAAGTAGCATTGGAAAGCAGTTTCAGGTTCCCCAATACAAAATCTTTGAATACTGAGCCATGACTAGGCAAGGGTCTGCTGTAAAAGTTCTCAGCTGCAGCTCAGAAAAAAATACAAGCTGGAGTCTTGACCCTAAATGTCAATATCTGACAAATTGAGCTGTTCTGGAAAAGTGGGACCAAACTTCCTGCTGGGTGACGCAGCTGAATTTTAAACTAAAGGCAGATTCTGCTGTAGTCCATGCCATTTTCACAAAGGGGTGCCTTTTTGTTTGGAGGTAATGAGTCAAACTGAGATTCATGAGGTGGGATCAAGGGCTTTTCTATTTCCAGCACATTAATCTGGATGGTAAAGACTGCCGAGAGTCAGACTCTGTCATGACTGTTTGAATCACATGACTGACTCAGGAGATTCCTCTCATCCATCAGTTTCACCACTAGATTCATCTCTGGATTTAAATATCTGCAGATTTAGCTCTTGAATTTGACAGCAAACAAGCCTAAAGTTAACAGGATGCACTTAAATTCTTAAACTGGGATTTTTACTTATCTGAAAACTCTTGGGATTTAATTTCAGAATATTTGCAGTTGCAGAGGACTGGAAAATATTAATCGAAAGCCAAAGCAGCTGCTGCCCAAAACCCAGCATCCATCATGCCCTGATGTTTTTAATTTGGCTCTTATGAGTTCTTCGTTTTCACCTCGGGGATTTTTCCACTCTGTGGCAGGAGCCTGTTTGTAAATGCAGTTATACCATTGACTCCGAGCTCATCCTCTCAGATGGGATTCTGTTGCTTAAAAGGATTATTTTCCTCCCGTCCTGCAGGCTAACAGGATTGGTTTCTCACGTTTCTTGTATGTAGTTTCACTCAATCTGGGATTTGGAGAAAAATCCAACCTGAGCTGCAGTTTGAAAGTGGAAACCTCTTAAAACAGGTTGGTTCACCTTTTGCTGGAGTGTATCTGTGTATGAGGTGCTGTAAAGTTGCAGTCAAAAATTAAAAGCAAAAATTTGAGTTATTTAGCCTGTCATAAGAGAAACTGGAGTTTTTGCCCCAATTTTTCAGCCTCAATATAAAATCTTGATCTTGAGACTGAATCACAGTTGTAGCTCAGTGGTGACACAAGATTTTTTTCTGCAGGTACTAGGAGGTGAACCTAGCTGCTTTGGTGAAGTGATCATAGGTAGATATGTTTCTCTTTAGCTTGAACTTAGAAGACATTCTGAATCAGTTAAGCTTCTCCTCTTGCTGTAGAAATAGAAAGCGTATTTCTTAAAGAAAGAGGTTTTATTTGGTCTTGTAATAAACCACATTCACTAGCAAGGACCAGGAACAAACAGGTAAAAGATGCACCTTCACCTCCTCTGTAGTTGCTGCACATTGAACCCCTTCCATGTAATTCTCTTACTCTTCTCTACATGTGGGTCAGAAGGTTAAGGACGAACCTTAGAGACGATACTCTTTATAAAGTCCTACATCAAGTTTTATTCTGTCTGATTTAAAGATTTTGGCCAGATAACGGTGCTGTGAGAGATTTTTATTCCACTACTGTATCTTTTAGGAGCTCAAAGCAAAAACAGAGCATGTGCCGAAATCAGTTTTACCCCCAAACCTGACAGAAAATAAACCAACATTTACAAATTTAGGAATCATTACCAAAAATGCTCACCTAAAACATGACAGTGAATCTGTAAATCAGCACGGCCAGACTCCAACACCTGCCTGCTTCTCAGCTCACTATTCAACCCCTAATTCAAAAAGGACAGTTTGGGGGATGTTTTTTTTTTTTTTTTTTTTTCTCCTCCACATAGTTGCAGAAAAACAACAAAACCTGTTTAGTTTGGACTTTTCGTCCATAACATCAACACTGCACAGAAACTGCAGAAGAAATCAGCTTCAGCTACTGACAAACTTATTTTAAAGATGCTAATCTGGTCCCAAAGCTTCCAGCGTGGAACCTGTTTCCCACCTGTTATTGAGACTGTAATTAAATACACCAATCAGTCACGTTTTCCTTCGCATTCAATGTCTGCTGCTCACTCACCACCTGTCTGATCCCCCGTCTCTTGCATGTTTCCACTCTTATATTTACTGTTCACGGGTTAAACTTTAAATTAACAAGGTAATTAATAAATCATCCTTTTTAATGCATTTATTGCGCAAGGATGACTTTTAATTTTCTGCTTTTGAAGTCAGACAAGACAAAAGTTGTCATATTTGGACCAGAACATCAGCAAAAACAAACTTCCCAGTCAGTCATCTACTCTGAATGGCAATAGCTTGTCATCCAGTAATACTTTAGTGAGTCTCTTTCACCAGGACGTGTCAATTAAATCCAATTTTAAACTGGTTTTAAGGATATTCTTTCTCCAGCTCAGGTTAAAAACTATAGAGCTTGCATTTGTTTGGCTGAACTATTGTAATTCTTCATCCAGTTAAAAGCCATCATCTTCTGTCTGCTGTTCTGCTTCACCTCACAGTGACAGCAACATCCCCTCCCATATTCGACGAGTTCGGTTTCAGAGGATGCAAAAAAAAGAGGGAAAAAAAACCTAACAAAATCAGGATTTTAGAGTGGCCTAGTCAAAGTACGGTCCAAAACTCAAAGGAGATGCAGTGCCATGATGTTAAACAGGCCGTTTGTGCTTAAAACCGCCCGATTCTGTAAAGAAAAGTGGGGCACAAAGAATTTTCAGGAATGCTTCCCTGCAAGTGTTGCTGCCAAGGGTGGAACAGCCAGTGGTTAGGGTCATTAGCTCTTCACACAGGGCCGGGTGTGATCGCTTTTTCCCTTAAAGGAGACCTATTATGCTTCCTTGAACAATTGAACAGTTTAACATTAAGAGCTTCTGTGTAAAGTCTTAGATGTGTCTCTGCTTCAACACACCTGAGTCAAATAATCAGATCATAAGCAGGACTCTAGAGAGCTGGACTCCATACTGACGAGGCAATTCAGGCTTTTGATGAAGACCCCCAATAAAAGAAATTAAAAAAAAATAAATCCAAAAACCAACGTAAAGAAGGGCCCTTTTCCATTTAGGGCCCTGAGGAGGGAAACAGTGATGGATAAATGTCCTGATGGTGGCACATATATTGTGATTTGTGGCCTCTCGCTGGAAAATCCACAGATCATCACCAAAACATTCCAGGATTGCAGGCGGATGTTGCTCCTGATGGTCATTTTTGATTGGCAAAGCTGTTGCCAGAGTCATCAGGAAGCCCAGTCTATTGGAGGAGAAGCTGCTCCATCACGTCTACTGAAGCAATCCGAAGTCTTCTTCTCATGTGTTGATGATTTGATTGATCAGTCTGGGTTCAAATGCAGTAAAATGGGGGTTTCTGACGAATTAATCCTGAGTTAATTAAACCCTCCTAAGTCTTATATCTTCCAAGAATGCTTTCACAACAGTGGTTCCGGTCCTTTTCTTTTTTTTTTTTAACTCTTGCTTTCCTCCTTAAACTCCGTCTGCGTTCCCAAGGAAACAAGCTATTAATCTTCAATTAAAGTTGGACAAGAGCACTGCTGCAGACAGCTGCGAGTTCACAGCTGCCTGTTGTTCAGATTGTGAAAGCTGCACAGGACTCTCTTAAGCCTGTAACTACATCACTTAGTTGACCAATTAAAATGTGTTTTTACAAATCCCAGAGTGATTAATGACCTTCCAATCGTCGTTAAAAACAGAATCGGGAGTTTTGTTAAATCTAAACAGGGCATAAAAACATTTACTGCTTATTGAAGTGATTTAATGGTCCTGGTGGTAACAGAGCTAATGGCCAACAAGTGGTTGCTGGATTCTTACCCTCCTCAGACAGGAGACATGCGACAGGTTAAATGCTTAATGGACCCGAGCTGCTGGGCTTTTAAACAAGGTGTTACTGTAATGAAGCCTCCCCCATTAATAAAGCAAACCTGAAATAGCTCAGGGGAGTGCAGCAGGCATGAGTGTGTGACGCCGATAAGGACACGTGAGGCTTTGATGACGACAGAAACCTGTACGGGCGTCTCACCGTGCCCTTTATGTGAGTAGAAACATGCGCCGCCATGCTTTTTTCCTGCCTGACAGCTTGGTTCAATGAAGCTGAGCGCTGCAGCAGCAATAATCGGCAAATTATTACCGAGTCTCATATTAAGCTTCAGTCAAGTCTCCCTCAACAGCCAGCACGTTTTCCTCACTGCAGAGACAATGCGATGCGTCAACAGCTGGGAATATAAAGAAGGAAATGTTTGTTGTGGCTGAAAGCAGCATATGAGACGGTGATGGAGGGTTTTGTTCAAAGAAAAGATGCTTTTTGATGAAGTTCAGTGAAGGATGAAGCTGACAGATCTATGGGTTTTCTTTAGTGGTGTTTAAATCTTCACATACTATGGGGGGCTGTTTGTAAAGTTACACAGACAAAATTTAACAGCAATAATTTGAGTTATTTAGCCTGTCATAAAAGAATAAAATGGGGGTTTATATTTTAACCATATTTTTCATTTATTTATAAATGTAACAGTTTCAAACTAAATATTTAGTTTGGACCCAAATAGTTTGAGGTTAAATACTTAGCAAGGAAGCTAAATATTTAGTTAAACCTTTAATTAGAAAGCAGGTTTACCAACTAAATACTTTGTTAGCTTGAAGCTAAATATTTAGTTTGCAAGCTAAATATTTAGTTTACAAAGTATTTGGTTCCAAACCTTTTAGTTAGCATGCTAAATTTATAGTTTGAAGTTAATATTTAGTTTACAAACTACAGATTTGCTAACTAAATATTTAGTTTGTAAACCAAATATTTGCCTTCTTTAGCTTGCTAACTAAATATTTTGTTTGGAGCTGAATATTTAGTTTGCAAACTAAGTATCTAGCTTGGGACTAAATAGTTTGAGGCTAAATATTTAGCTTGCCAACTAAATGATTAGTTTGGAGCTAAATATTTAATCTTGTAATTTTAATATTTAGTTTGGAGCTGAATATTTAATCTTGTAATTAAATATTTAGTTTGGAGCTTAATATTCACTTTGTGAGCTAAATATGTAGATTCTTTAGCTTTCTAACTAAATATTTACTTTGGGGCTGAATATTTCGTTTGGAAACTAAATATTTAGCTTGAAACTAAATAGTTTCTGGCTACATATTTAGATTCCTAACTAAATATTTAATTTGGAGCTAAATATTTAATATTGTAATATTTAGTTTGTATGCTAAACATTTAGCCTAGTTTACAAACTAAATATTTAGCTCAGAGATAAATATTTAGTCATGCAAATTCACTTGCTGATAACCAGAAAGCAGCAACCAAAATAAAACTGGGTTGTGCGAACCTCTAAATAAACTCCTGCTGTTGAGACTGATTCACTTCAATTGTTGCTCATGTCACTTCTTCATTGTTGTTTCTTTTCCTCTCGACATGTACAACATTTCAGCTTAAAACATAGGCTGAGGCGTTTTAATGTCAATACAGACATTTACAAATGGATCTACAGCAACTGTGACTGCACCAGCTCACCAGCAGGAGTTTATATAAAGCTCCACAAGACCCAGCTTTTATTTTGATACTCCACTTCTACTGCAGAAAGTGAATTCGCATATTAGCTAAATATTTAGCTTAGAGCTAAATATTACCAACTAAATATTTAATAAGCTAAATATTTAGCTGTGAGCTAAATATTTAGCTTTAAACTACATATTTAGCTCACAAACTAAATATTTAGATTGGAGCAAAAATAGCTTGTACACTAAATGTTTGCTTGCTAGTTAAATATTTAGTTTGAAACTGTGACATTTATAAATGAATGAATAACATGGTAAAAATATGACTTTGCAAAGTGAACCCCTATTTTATTTTCCTCTTATGACAGGCTAAGTAATCCAAATTATTGGTGTCAATGTTTGACTGTGTAACTTTATAAACAGGACCCCATGCAGGACATCCTACAAGACCCTGAATGTTCTTCTTGGGGGTACTTGGGCAGATTTTGACATATTTATTGATCAGTTTTAACAATATAGAAAATTTAAAGAAATATATACATATAAGCAATTACAGTTTTGTAAAATGGGGAATAAATTAGTGCACTCCAGCATGAATTCCTACTTACACTTGTGTGATTTTAGCCATTTTATCATACAAGATACGCATGACTGGATCATTTTTGTTCTTGGTCTTGTGCTCCTACTGTTAAGGTGAGAGTTAAAGGACTTCAAATCAGCTATTCCACTGTTTACAAGCGGAGGACATTGAAAACAACCACTAACTTGACCAGGTGTGGCCATCTGAGGATGCTCACCCTGAAAGCAGACTGCAAGACGCTAAAAGAAGTCTCATGAAAACCCTAAAATGTCATCACACAACCTAAATCATACTCCTGCTTTTGTTGATATATCAACATGCATCTTTCTTTTTTCACTTCTTTTAATCATTTTTGTCATAGTTTTAGTAATTCTGAAGTAGTTTTGTTAAATTTTTCCCTCGTTGGTTGGGAAAAAAAGCCTGAAAACGATGATAATTTCTTTTTTATTTTGTACAGAAATAATAGCTTTGGAACGAGGCGAGCATAATTACCTGTGTATAATGGTTACGCTGGTTCCACTCTCCACTCAGCAACAAGATATGCTGTGGGCTATAATGAGAGCCCAGCACAGCCTTAGTAATCACCAGAAGACCCAGCTAAGACCCTTTTTATTCTTGCCGAGTTTAGCGGCACGCGCGCCATACCTGTTGGGTTTTGTTTTGATCTGTGATATTCAGTTTTCTTCAGGCTGGTTCATGCATCTGTTGCTTGGAAAGCAGCTCAGACTAATGCAGTCACTGAGCTCTGTTATCTACGCCGCTTCAGAGAGCTTTCCCCGACACTTAAAGCAGCTTTTGTTGTTTCAAGGTGGTGAAATTGTCACATCTTTAGGCTGTGAATAGCGGCACAGATCAAATAAAAAAAAAACAAACCAAACACTTGTTTCTGCGTGCATTACGAGCCGAAGTGAACGAGGCTTTGTGAGAAAAACGATTTTGTTTGACTGCAGAGGAAAGCAACAATCAAGAGAATCATTATTGTTGCTTTCACAGCCGTTTGTCTGTTGTAGTGTGTGTGTGTGTGTGTGTGTGTGTGTGTGTGTGTGTGCTCGCGAACAAGTCTGTGCTCTTCCGCAGGCGGAACACTGGTCATTAAAAGAGGGCTATAAAACAGTGGACGCTTGTTTGTGCAGGCCTTGTGGAGTCAGAACATCGTCACGGCTTTTCCTTTGTTTCCAGCTGAGACCGGAGAAAGTAACAAGCAGCCAGATAATGGATAGAGACTGAACACACTTGCTAATTAATGTGACATCACCCTAAAGGCCAATTCCTCTTGGTTGTAAAGAATGAAAGGAAGTAAAATGTTAAACACTCCATTGTCTGCACAATCAGTGTTTAGGCTCTGGAATGCATTTTATTTCGCCACTCTGCATGATAAGATGGAAGGTTTTTGAAGGGTGCGTGACCCTTTACACCTACCGTGAAAGCTAACATTCAGACAGTCAAACATTTAATTCAAATTCTAAAATATGTTGTTATTCCTTTATAATAACTCAAACCCTGTTTCTTCAAAAAGTCATGAAAGAAGGTGATGCTGTGGGCAGGAAGGTACGGTGGCCTGAAGGGTCAACAAAGTGCAAAAGCCACAACAGAAGTTATGCTAAAACAAAAGTTAGCATAATATCCATTTTAACATATATTCTGTCATAGCATGATTTTAATTGTGGCTTGTATGCTGTCGCATTGCTGGGGGTTTATTGCGTTTTTGCAGTTGTGTTGTGTTTTTTGTTGCATTGTGGTTTTTGTTGTTGCGTTGTGGCTTTTTTGCTGTTGCATTGTGTTTTTTTGCTGTTGTGTTGTGGCTTTTATGCTGTTGTGTTTTTTTTTTTTTTTTTTGTTGTATTGTAGTTTTTGTTATGTTTTGGCGTTTTTTGTTGCGTTGTGGTTTTTTTGTTGTTGCATTGTGGTTTTTGTTGCGTTGTGGCTTTTTTGCTGTTGCATTGTGTTTTTTTTGCTGTTGTGTTGTGGCTTTTATGTTGTAGCGTTGTGGCTTTTTGTCGTGTTGTGGTTTTTGTTGTGTTGGTTTTTTTGTAGTTGCGTTGTGGCTTTTTTTTGCTGTTGTGTTGTGGCTTTTGTTGTTTAGTTCTGACTTTTGCATTTTGTTGACCCTTTTGGGCCACCATGGAAAGGATCTTCTGGAGTGGTGTGTACTACAGCGGTTCTGAAGAAGCCTCTGACTGAAAAAAACGCTGTTGGCTGTGTCATGGTCATGGGTTGCTTTGCTTACTTGGAGTCTGGGTCACTTGCTGGGATTGAGGCCACCACTAAATCCTGAAGGAGAATGCACAGGAATCAATGTGTGATCTTAAACTCAAGCTCACCATCTTGGAATGGGTTAAAAAAAAGAGGGTCTAGTCAAAGCCTTAGCCAAAATCCAGTTATGATGCAATGGCACCAACTCAAATGAGCTCAATTAATATAATCCTGTAAAGAAGAATATGACAAAATTCCTCCACAACTAAATGGTTGATCACAGTTATTAGGTTTATGGAGAAATTAGTTTTCACGTAGGGTTGGTTTGAACTGCCTTTTTCTTTTTACAGAGACCAAAACAAGGCTTATGTGGATCTCAGACACACAACATGTTTTCAATATCTGAGCAGCAAAAGGAGAAGTTTCGCAGAACTGAAAGTAGAAAAGAAATTGTGGAAAGTCTCACATCTAACGAGCATGAGGTTAATTGTTAAAAGTTCGGTAACAAGATTCGGAACAAAAAGAGCAGGAGGGCCATCTCTTTCTGAAGTGATAATGGGAAGTGGTTCACCAACTCTTGTGGCATAAAATACTTCAATTACAGGACTTTATCTGTGCTGCAGAATCAGACACAGCAGCAAATTAAAAACACAGGATTGTGTCACTGAAGAGGAGCAAAGATCAGGCTGAGAGGAGATTACTGGACCAGCATCCAGCCCATTATTATGCACCACTGTGAGAGAATCAGAGTAAAAGCTTAAAGGTTGTTTTTTACCTACAGCTCCAGGGTAGCATCACTCAGGGACTTTAATCTGCTTCAAAACATCCCTCCATCCATCCTTTATCTACACTTACTTGTCCTTGCAGGGTAGCGGGGGGGCTGGTGCCTTTCTCCAGCGACGTAGACCCTGGACAGGGGTGACTCCTTTTGTTTCCAGTCCAAAACAGCATAACAGAGAGACATCCAGGACAATTAAGCACACACTAATACCGAAGGACAGTTTATAGACACCAATTAACCTAACAGTCACGTTTTTGGACGGTGGGAGGAAGCTGGAGTACCCAGCGGGAACACACGCCTGCACAAGGGGGAATATGCAAAATCCAGGCTTGGATTTTAGCCCAGTCCATGTGAAGGACTGCAGGGCTGATCTGAGGTTCACTGAGAGCAGAAAGAACTGCTGCTGCATGAGAAAGAAAGCAGCTTGGCAAATAAAATAAGAAAGTCCTAATTCTGTCGATCGATTTCAGTCAGGAGGAAAACATGTTATCTGAAATAATCCACAGAATAGACATAAATAATCCCCTCGATTAAAACAGCCTCCACACCAAGAGAAATGACAGTGATTCGTTTCATAGCTGGTGTTTAATGCAGAATGTTGATTTACATCCAAGACCTTTTGTTGCTGCGGAGTTAGACTCAAACAGCATCTCCGAGATGCAGTCAGTCAGTCGTCCGCCTCATTAAACACGTCATTAATTATGTTCTAATAATGAAGCTAATTATGGCAATTATTATAATTACAATGGAGGGTTTGAGCTGAAAATGTACCCCTGTGAATGTGGTGGAAAAGGTAAGCAGCTCAAGTTGTTTGCATGAAATCCATCCATATCCTCTTATCCATGCTCTGTCACTTGGGTATGTGCGAGTGTGTTTTATCCCTCCTACAGCTATCGTCAATGCATTGAAGTGGTGCGAGGGTGCGCATGCCAATCATGACCCTGCATGTTGGCCTTGCGCGTTGTCACCGGGCCTGGTTGTGCACCGCGCACCACCTCTCACTCAAAAGTGACCTATAGATAGTTCCCACATGACGTCACAGCCCCTACATCCGGGTGCTCTGTCGTCATCTTGACAGAACAGAAGCAGTTTTTCAGCCATCAGTGCCTTACTTGATATAAGGCATTGATGTCATTATAGTCCATGATCGATATGGCAAGTAACAAAAAGTCACATTTACAGCCATAGGCTGCAAAAACACAAAATCTTACCAAATGTTTTTGGTCTAGTTTCTGGTGCAAATATCTTGGATACACTTGAATTAAGACAAAACTAACTTACAAGTAACTTTTCAGCAGATATAGGAGCTTGTTTTAAGTCAATAATTCCTTTTTCCTTGATGAAAAAGTTCTAGTTGTAAGTAAAATAATCTGCCAGTGGAACAAGACATTTTTTTGATATTATAAGTTAAAATATCTTGTTCCACTGGCAGATTATTTCACTTATAACTAGAACTTTTTCATAAAAATTTAGGAATTATTGACTTAAAACAAGCTCCTAGTTTTTGCTGTAAGGTGACTTGTAAATTAGTTTTGTCTTATTTCAAGTGTATTCAAGATATTTACACTAGAAACTAGACCAAAAATGCTTTTGCAGTGTACATAAGCACAAATATTGCAAAATTCTCTGCAAATATTTCTAAATTAGCACAACAAAATCTGTGCTATTGATTGCAAAAAAAATTACAAAAACAATTGCAAAATCCAGGAGGGATTGATCAATGTGAAAAGATGTTCAATATTATATAATTTTAAGAAGTATTCATAAAATGCAGAGGCAGCTAGTTATCAATAGCTTAACAGTTTGTTATTGGATTTTATCAGTACATTCTGGCAAATCCGGCCCTTTAAAAACATTCATGCTCTTGATGTGGCCCAAAATAAAAACGAGTTGGACACCCCTGCTGTATTGAGTACATCCTGTGCTACTTCCTCAGTGTGTGGTTCTCCGGCAGCACAAAGGAAAACACTCCAGAGAACTATTACGACCGCCCAGGAGCCCACTGGCTGTCCTTCACCGTTTCTTGAAGAACTCCACAGGCCTTAGAAAAGTAAAGAACATTTCAAAGGACTCCTCACACTCTGGTCACAGTCGACACAGGAGCATTAAAGCAAGGACGAACACAATGAGGAACAGTTTCTATCTGGTAGCCATCAGGGCTTTGAACGCAACCTCGCGCCATATATAAACTATTTGCAATAACGCCACATATGTGAAGGTGTTCTTGTGAAATAGTGTTACAGGTTACTTTCAATGGTGTATCGTATGAATGATTGTTATTGTGAGGAAAGGCACCTAATGTCGTTATGGTCCATGTATTTATTTGATGTATTTTATAATTACAATAGAGATTCTTCTTATTATTAACATGCACTGTAAAAAAAACAAAACATATATATCCATTTTT
This sequence comes from Anableps anableps, assembly GCA_014839685.1. Taxonomy (NCBI): domain Eukaryota; kingdom Metazoa; phylum Chordata; class Actinopteri; order Cyprinodontiformes; family Anablepidae; genus Anableps; species Anableps anableps. The sequence continues at coordinate 34,466,124 of CM026073.1, read as the reverse complement.
TTCTCACTGTCTGACATGAATCAGACTCGAATCTTTCCTGTTTCAGGTCAGTTAGGAGAAGAAAAATTATTTCTATTTGCCGAAAGGCAGGATATTTATAAACATTGGTAGTCACAAGAAGTTGGAACAATCTGGCGTTGAGCGAGTGTCTTACTGGTCTTTTATGCTGTGGCTCGATGTGATGCAACAGGAGCAGGCCCACTCTGAGGGGAAAACACGGCACAGAAACAGCGGGGCCACGGCACACACAGCTGCTCCACGATCAGCACAATGTAACCGCAAGGAGCCCGAAAAAGGAGCTAGCCGGTCCAGATGCACAAACATGTGTTCTGAAGTGCAGAAAAGGTGATACTGTCTTTTCACCTTTTACACCTTTACAGCACTGAATGTGGGCGTTGATGGTTTGGCATCCGAATCCCCGCGGTGCGTCTGCTGGCATGGCTGCAGAGAGTCCGAGGGAACGTGTCATTGGATCACAGTCGGCGGGGGATGAAGCACGAGTGCCGGAACACTGATTATACCCAGAAATGAATGAGTCATTCTTTATCAAAGACTTGTTAATGTTCCCCATGGAAACCACATGCAGGTACAGTAATGTGGGTGGAGAGAGTGTGTGTGTGCAGGGGCTTTAAACTCATTAACATTCAGCTGGATTTACATTGTTTTAGACCTGCTAAGTCCCGGTTTGTTAGATGGGTTTAATAGAGAGGACGCACAATAATTAAAACTGAAAGGTCATTTAAATAATGAGTAAATGGGGAGTTATTTTATAATGACCTTAAAATGTGCATTACAAAACCAAATACCGAAAGAAAAAGGCTAACAAAGGTACCATGTGTTCTGTCATATATTTCTTTACTTTTTTCTGGTCAAAGAAAGATTTTAAATCCTTTGTGTAAAACATTCGAACTGATAACAGACTGATTGAATATCATTCTTGTATTAGCATTTATAGAACTTTGAGCTGGAATGAATGACACATAAATAAAAAAAACTAACAACAACAACAATAATAATAATCATACTGTTTGCAGACTCCCCATGTGGCTCTCTTTAGATTTCAAGCAGTGACTTTCTTGTATATTTCCTTTTATTTTTGTGTTTAATATGCATTTATGAACATGGTAAAAGTGTTGAAATTAAACTCTTATTAAAATGCATCTATAATTACATTTTTTTTACATATTTTTATATGTTTTGGAAATATCACTTGAAGATGAATAACTTTGGTATGTCTGCAAATGTCGCTGCACAAGTAAAATAAGGTCTCATGTATGGTGGTTGATGTGTTTCTCATGACTTTTAAAACATCGTGACCACCATAATTAAAACAAAAATAATCAAAATACTTTTAGAAATACAAAAAAAAAAAAAAAAAAAAAAAAAAAAAAAAAACAACGCAAAAGGATTCAATGATGAGATCTGCTTGTGGGTGGATTCTCTCATCTTCAGAAGGAGCTGCTCTGATAGATTCAGTGTTTGTGGTTTTATGCTCAGCTAAGCTAACCTAAGCAAACCTAAGTTAAATAATAAGGAAGGCAACAAAAAGCTCAACTAGGCTAAGCTAAACTAAGATTAGCTATTCATTTCAAATCAACTCAAAAATACGTTATTAATCCCAAAGGGAAATTAAATGTTCTCGTAACTCATATTATCCAAGTTGATAATTGAGCTAATGGCTGTGAGGAGGGAGGATGTCTTGTAACAGTGTATCTGAGAAGTCTCTTACTGAAGACTCACAGTTATGCTAAGATAAGATTAGGCAGGTTAAGCTACTGTAAAGTAGGCTATGCTATGATCTGTGAAAATCAGAAAAGGTAGCATACAGTATAGTAACCAAAGCTGCAGTAGATGAAGCTAAAATATGTTACCTTCTAATATGCTAAGCTAGGATATGTGTAGAAAATGGTACGTAAGCTAACGTAGAGTAAGCTAAACAAAGCAATAATAGATGAAACTCAGAAATGAAATAATGAGGTATATTAAATTAGCATATGGCAGATGAAAGTAAGATCTAGAACACTAAGGTATGTTAAGCTAAGATATGGAAAGCTAAGGCATGCTTAGTGAAGATTAGATGAGGTAAAGTAGAACAAGCTAAACTTTGGAAGGTGAAACCAAGATAAGGAATGGCAAGCTAAGATAATGGAGGAGAAGATAAGCTAAGATAAATTAAACCAATATGGCAAGTGAAAATAAGATAGGATAAGGTAGCCTATGCTAAGCTAGGATATGGCTGGCTAAGGTATGCTATGCTCAAATAAAGTTAATTACTTGGGATCTTAGTTTGCAGTGATTTATTGTCCGTGAAGAGAAAATTACCAAAAGGCTAATTTCTTTTTACTTTTGTCTGAACAGCAGTATTAAGTATTAGCAGTATTTTGTTTGTACAAAACAGCAGAAACCAGTTCAAAAGCGTAAATGTGGTCAGTTAACTAGGTAAGCAAAAATATGCAAAGAATCGAAAAATGAGGAAACAAAGGAAAAATACTACTGCAATATACAAAGTAACACTCCTATTAACATCTCTTTTGTGTTGAAGTGATAATTAATAAACAAAAATGTGAATACCTACCTAGGGTGGCCATCTGTCCCGTATTACCCGGGATGTCCTGTATTCTTAGCCAATTTGAAGTGTCCCGTACGGGTCACTCTTTATCCTGTATTTTGACTTAAGCCTGCAGTTTGTATTTACAAACACTAGATGACACTACTCTCTTAGAGGCCTTTTTGCACTGCAGGGCCAATGTTTGCATTGAACAGTGTGTTGCCTTAAAAGTGGGCAGGGATTGTCATATGAAGCAGAATCCTGCTGAAGCTGCCGAGGCCATCTCCTCAGAGACCGCGGAACACCTTTTCGTTCCTCGTTGTCCCGTCCAGCTCTTTCTGTACCCGCTTGTCAGCAAGGAATCTGGGGAAAAGAATTACCTCAGCTTTACCCCTTAACTAAACCATTAAAAAATTATCATCTGAGTATTATCTCTGACCTGAACTGGTGTTTAATGCAGTTGAACCACAGCTGCAACTTGCGGGAATTCCCCCCTGGAGCAAAGCAACATGAGGAAATCCCCTTGATCAGAAGTCTTACCAACTTCTGATCACTTCAATTGGAAAAGTAGCTCATAATTTAAGTGAAATCGTTTAATTTCATTGTTTATATGTATTTACTTTTCACTGCGGAGAAAAACTTGCGCGTATTTATCTGCTTATGCAAAAGGGGCTGTAGACCTAGATAAAGAAGTCACATTGACTTAAAACCACAGCGTTAGTCTCTGAAGGATTCTTCCAGTCAGAAGTCACAGCTAACTTCTGTGAACTGTCTTGCAGGAAATTCTTCCAGGTTGTGCAAAAAAACAAAAAGTTGCTTGAATCAGCAAAGAGTACTAAGAAATATCAGTGGAAAGTTTAGATTTGTCATATCTCTCTTGTAAAAGGGATCATTGATCTTAGTGGAGCCGAGCTGTTTAAATACAGTTTAATGATAAATAAGTTAAATACTTTTGAGTAAAAATAGAGGTTGGTATTACATAAGCCTTTAGTTCCATTTACAGAATGATGTCTGCTTGAAGTTGCAATCTTGCTTTAAAAACATCCTTCTGTTTACTGAGGCCATCACCAGCTGAAAAGTTGTGAAAACAAAAAATCAAAAACATTGTACTGATTAAATCCTTTTTATTCTATCATGTTACATAGAAATAACAGAAACAAGATTAAATCTTGTTTAGGTGGATTTAATTCCGATGTTGGGGAAATAAGAAATATTGTGTGCTCAGCGGTGCTGAGTTGGCAAGCCTATATCTACCTAAGGTGTGGCTGACGGTAGCCTAAATTAAGCTAAGGTAGACTACGCTAAACTAAAGCACATAACCTATTGTTTTTCTTAAATCAATGCTTTATTCTTTATCTGGTTCTTGTTTTCATGTTTGAGTAAATTAGGTGTGCCAGGTTTTCAGTTAACAGGGTTTGACTTGGAGCTTAAATGCTATTTTACGTATTTTCTGTCTTGTCTTTGAGATTTCTCATGTGATCTCTTTCGTGTGATATTTTGGATCCTGCCTTGGAAAACCGACGAAAGCAGCAGATATAGAGTCTGTGTTAGTCAGAGGTGGTGGGTGATGGTGACTAACTCACAGACTGAGTGGGAGTGTGTGAACAGTTGTGAGGGTTGTTTCACTCTGGTTTTTACCAGTTTACAGCTTCGATCTGATCCAACACTTCGAAGAAAGTGACGGAGGACTAAAGATGGAAAAACATGCTGTTCCGACTCATCTGAGCTGCTTTAACTAAAGGCTTGCGGAAGTTGCATGTTTTATAACTCCAGATAACATTTCTTTTATGTTTTCCTCTGTTTAGGGTATTTTTATTGCCTGTGATATTCTACTTTCATGCTTTCCTTTTGTTTACCTTAAATGATGCACACTTTAGCATCCTTGGTAGAATATGCACACAGAAATTAAGACGTCGGGGAGAAAATGTAAAGGTCTTACCTGATCCGGCCAGATGCTAAAACATGAAAGCATCAGTGCGGCTCAGCTCAGCTAAACTGGGCTTTCAGCGTTTTTTGTTATCTGCTGCTTGAAGTGGATGACTTTCAGCCTTTGAAGAAAGCTACTAGCAATGATTTTCCTCGGATAGAACAAGTAGGATGACTAATTCGGGCTCATTGTGCAGAAGTTAACAAGCAGACGTCACTGAGGCGGCATCTCACCTGTAATAATGTGTAATTATACTGCAATGTGTAAGAAAGACTTCAAGGAAGAGTCTGTTCTGTCTGTGCATGGTAACAAGGTGGTATAAATGGAGAAAACATGACTTTTTTTATGTCCATTTCTGAGTCTTTCTAGTTTTCACTGTTAAGTTTAAACTTAACTTGCACTTTTCAGTAATCCGTCTTCCAAGTTAAATTGGAACAGTACATGTGCATCACAATTTGTGCCATTTTTATGCATCTACGAGTGATATCAGTCACCTGCAGGCTTGATTGATGCAGTGAAAACCTACAGAGGAAAATGGGTGCAGCTCCTTTGATTCTTAGCCAATTATGCAGCAATTAAAAACTAAGGAGAGCTATATCAGCTCTTTTTATTTGTCTTGCATGTTCTGGTCCCCAAAAGTTGATGTTCAGCCTGTTCAAAGTGTCAGAAGACCAGGTTGATGCTGTTTTCTTTCTTTACATTTGCAGTGAAGATATGCTACTGCTAGGAGGCACTGTTTCTAGAAAGATTACTGAAGTCAGGCCTCCTAATGTGGCCTGAAAGCATAGTAGCTTGTATTAGGAAGTAAGTACAGTTTATCCATAAACTCATTTCACAAGCAAAAATCACAAAGTACTTAACAAAGACACAGCAGAGGATTGCAACACTATTAAAACGATGAAATAACACAGATAATTAAAAACAATTAAATATATTTCGAGAGATCTTGAATAAAATCATTGTTTACATGTTTATAAGTCCAGGAACATTACATGTTGCTATGTAGAATCCAAAGTTAATCTACATTCTCCTTATTGGGGGTGGATCGCCTCTCCTCAATCAGTCTCCCAGCAAAACTGAAACTTTGCTCAGAAGAACTACTTGTTGCTAGCAGTCTCTTGGCAACTGGCACTCGGCACTTGACCTCCCACCCCCCAGAAGTTGAGAAGACACTTAGTCATTCATGTATTGTAGCATATCGCTTTTTCGTTGGTGTTTAATCCCTCCATTGCTGTTCGTTGAATTCTGGCAGAGTGCAGCCACTGGAAGCACTATGGGCATTTGGGTTATATAGTTCTTCTGGCTTTCATTAACGTGTAGGCTAATTAAAAGAAAATTACCAAAACTTGGTATCTCTCCTGTATTTCATTTGTTGTCATGGCTGGTTCCTGTCTGCGCCCACTAACTTTTCATCTTGTACCGTCCCAATCACATGATTAACAGTAAAGTTTACTCCCATCCCTCAGGAATCCTGCGGAAATCCTGTGATCCGTGGAAATTCCGAAAATATTAGTTAGTTGTTACTCTCTGTTACCTACCTACCTACCCTCCTTCCTTCTCTACCTACCTTCCTATCTTATGGTCCTTACTTTTCTAACTACCTACCTATCTACCTTACCCACCTTCCTTCTCTATCTACCTACCTATCTTACCCTCCTTACTTCTCTACCTACCCATCTACCTTACCCTCCTTCCTTCTCTACCTACCTACCCACCGACCTACCCTCCTTCCTTCTCTACCTTCCTATCTACCTTACCCTCCTTCCTTCTCTACCTACCTACCTACCCACCGACCTACCCTCCTTCCTTCTCTACCTTCCTATCTACCTTACCCTCCTTCCTTCTCTACCTACCTACCTTACCGTCCTTCCTTCTCTACCTACCTACCTACCTATCGTATCCTCCTTCCTTCTCTACTTACCTACCTACCTACCTTACCCTCCTCCCTTCTCTATCTACCTACCTATCTATCTTACCCTCTTTCCTTCTCTACCTACCTACCTACCTTACCCTCCTTCCTTCTCTATCTACGTACCTATCTATCTTACCCTCTTTCCTTCTCTACCTACCTACTGAGCTACCTACCTAGCTGCTTACCTACCTACCTATCTTACCCTCCCTCCCTCTCTACCTACCTACTTACTAGAGGCTCAGGAAACCGTTGCAGGTGTTTTAGACAATTAACTGATTAAGGTGTGACATCATGAGGTAATAATATTCTAATTTTCTGAGACTAAATTTGGGGGTTTTGTCATCTCCAAGTCATAATCATTAATCATCGGACAAACCTGACTTGTGTTTCATAGTCTGGTATTCTTGCTCTCTAAAAAATGAACTAATCTTCATGATGATTATGACAGCTGATATTTTCAGCACATTGAAAAACATTTAAAGTAAACCGAGGCTCAATGATGGAGAGTAAGCACTGAGAAACACTAACATGCATTTCCAGGAGCCCCTTCAGAGGCCATGACAGCTCAGATTATAAGTTGTGATGTGATTTGGTGGATCTGAGGCCTTTCACCCCCCTCTGGGCTTCAATGTCTGAATGGACTCAACTGATTTGTGTTCGAGTGGAGCAGATAGTGTGTGGGGGTGAGCGTCAGCAGTGAGTTGGCTCCACTCTTCTGAATTTAAATACGTTTGACTTCAGCTGCAAGCTCTGGCTTTCTCCATCGTTATTTCAGATTTAGGTCGAGTGCCTCGGTCAGTAGCAGTGAATCAGATTTTACCGTCTCGATGGAAGTCGCTGACACTGCAGAGCTGAACAGGCCCAACTTCCTCCTCATCATTGGTCAGAGAGGGAGGAAGAAATTACCTGCCGTGCAAAATATGAGTTTCCAGTTAAATTGATTCGTGGGCAATCTGGAAGTCCAGATAATTTGCTTAATATGTCCTAATTGTGCTGGATGGATGGATGAAAGGATGGACGGACAGATGGATGGATGGATGAAAGAATAAACCGATGGATGGACGGATGGATGGATGAAAGAATAAATGGATGGGTAAACGGATGGATAGATAGATGGAAGGATGAATGGATGGATGGGTAAACGTATGGAAGGATGGGTAAACGTATGGATGGATGGTCGGATGGATGGACAGATGGATGGATGGATGGGTAAATGTATGGATGGACGGATGGATGGACGGATGGATGGGTAAACGTATGGATGGACGGATGGATGGACGGATAGACGGATGGATGGATGGACGGACGGACGGATGTAACCTGTAGAAAGCGTATCATATTTTGGCCATTTGCCGCATCTCTCTGTAACTCCTCGCGTTTTCTTCACGGTGTTCAAAGCGCACTTCCAGCGTTTCTCCGCAGCCGTTTGCGGATGGAGACGTCTCCACATCTCCAGCATCAGGGCGAACTAAATGTGCGTTCGCCTCTTCAACCAGCCACAGACGTGCTTCTGTTTGCACATCAAAATATATTTCAGTTTACATCCTTCATCTTTCTGTCTACGCCTGGAGATCCGTTCATCGTCATCATCGTGTCGACCATATGGTCTGCTGCTTCCAGGACCAGGAGGCAGGGTCTGTCCTAAACCAGCCCAGATCAGAGCTCTGCAGGGGAGAAGAGATGGCTACCGAGATAGAAAAGGCTCCTTTTCATGGTGTTCAGAGCAGAACAGCAGGGGGGCCTTCAGTCGTCTTGGTCACCAGCAGTCAGGCCATCAGGGGTTATTACTGGTGTAATTCCAGTAACACCAGCCTCTTCTGACTCATTCCGCTCAGCTCTGCTCTGAAGCTGGGAAGGAAGCCAGAAAATGGAGGCATTCCATCCCAGCAGGACGAGCTGTAAGATCTGGAGGGCCGGGGCGGTTGGAGGTCTTTGGTGTCCGGCTTCCTGGTCTGGGGTCCGAGTTTAAGGGAGTGGTGTTAGAATACGGAGAAACAGTGACCGGCTGATAGTTATTATCGCTATTCAGTTCAGTTCAGTTTATTTATATAACGCCAATTCACAACAAATGTCGTCCCGAGGCACTTTAAAAAAAAACTTGCAGCGTTCACTCCTCCTGGACGAGCACGTAGCGACCGTGTGGCGTTGTGTCGCTGACGTTACAGCAATCCCTCATACCGAGCATGCATGTAGCGACAGTGGAGAGGAAAAAGTCCCCTTTAACAAGAGGAAATCTCCAGCAGAACCAGAACCTGGCTCAGTACAAGTGGCCATCTGCCACGACCGGGTTTGAGAAGACAGAGCCGAACGCACAAGAAAAACAGATGAACTGATGTGGGATTATTTTCGAGAAGGAGAACGATCAGTCAATGGCGGCATTATCTCAGCTGAAGCCCTCCTCCAGGAAGGGACCGCAGCCAAACAGAACGCCAGACCAGGTGTAGCTTCTGTGGAGAGAAAACAAAAGTTAACAGTTGAAATAACAGCAAATAATGCAAATTGGAGAGTAGTAGAAGAAGAAAGTGAGAAAAAGTGGTCAGTTTGTCCTCCAGCAGCCTATGGCAGCATAACTACAGAGATAGCTCAGGATAACCCCAGCCAGTTTAACTACCAGTTTCATCAAAAAGGAACGTTTTAAGGCTAGTCTAGAAAGTAGACGGGGTGTCTGCCTCGCAGACTAAAACTGGGAGCTGATAACTAAAGGATCTGCCTCCCATTCTACTTCTAGAAACTCTAGGAACCAGCAGTAAACCTGCAGTCTGAGAGCGAAGTGCTCTGGTAGGAACATCTGGACCAATCAGATGGATGGTGGAGCTGATTATTAAGGGCTTTATAGGCGAGAAGGAGAATCTTAAGTCAATGAAGGGAAGCTAAAATAGGAGAAGTATGATCTCTCTTTTTAGTTTTCACCAGAACCCTTGCTGCAGCGTTTTGGATCAGCTGTAGCCTTTTAACTGCTTTCTGTGGACTTCCTGATAGTGAAGAACTTCAGTCGTCCAGCCTTGAAGGAACAAATGCAGGGACGAGTTTTTCAGCATCACTCCTGGACAGCGTGTTTCTAATTTTGGCAATATTCTGGAGGTGAAAGAAGGAAATCCTAGAAACATGTCATCCATCCATCCATCCATCAGTTTATTCTTTCCTTTCATCCATCCATCCATCCATCCATCACGTCCTGATGGAAATGTGCAGCAGCACTGATGGTCAGGCTGTGATCGCAGCGTCATAGAAACCCATCTTCAGCTCCGTCCTGCAGAGGAGCAGCGACAGATGGAAGCATCAGACACGTTTCTCCTGGAGGTGTTTCGTGTTCGTCTCCTCCATCAGTTTAAGGTCAGACTTCTTCTTCTCCTTTGAGGACGACGCATTCGGTCAGTCTGAGCAGAACGAAATGACAAACGGCAGCCTGAAGACGACGCTGTCCCCAAAAGCTCTGCGGCGCCATCTGAGGACGAGTCGCCTGTCAGGAAACGCACACAGAACCTTGTTGGGGACAAGATCCGGTCTCAGCTCGCTGCTTTCTCCGCTCCTTCTGCGTCTCACTTCACTTCCTCTGTCATCAGCCCATTTTTCTATATTCACACTTTGGAGAGTTGAGGTTCCCTCTGGTAATCCCTGAACGCTGCTCCCCGTGACCTCTGCTTTCTTTTCCCACACCGTCCTTATGTCCTTCATTCATCGATGACTCTCTGGAGCTCAGATGCATGGCTGATTCGATGAAATATAGATTTAAAATCCTTCTCTAAGAAAAATAACATCTATTAGCACTTTTTTTTTTTTTTGCTTTTAGGGCGAATGATCTGACATGATCTCTTTTCTTTTTCGTGGACACGCCAGGCTTACTTTCTGTTCGTTTCCATCCTGCGATCGGAAAGAGAAACGCAAAGCACATCGAACACCCTCCTGGGGCTTTGATTCCCTGAAGTTAGAGCGGCTCCGTCAGAGTCGCTGCAGGATCCCAGCTGTCAGCTGGTGGATGGGAAACACACGTTATGGGTTCATCCTTGAAGCTAACGCTCCCTGACAGCTGCAACAGGTTCCCTGGAAGCTAACAGAGCGCGCTAATGGGGCTGCGTGCGGCTGCAGACGCTCAGCAGCGTTTGATTGGTTGATGGTGGTCAGTCGTACGACTCGCCGACCAGAACGTGCACGTTGAATTATGGGATGCAGAAACCCTTTAAGGTTAGTGAACAGTGCTTCGTCCAGGCCAGCATCACTGATGCAGATGAAAGACTGCGTATCATAAATGGAAAAATGAAAATGGAAAAAAAAAAAAAAAAAAAAAAAAAAAAAGGAAAAAACAAGAAAAAGTTTGAAAAGAAAAAAGTTCAAGAAAAAAGAGAAACAGAAAACAAAACGGTTAAAGGAAAGAGAGAAGAAAAGGAAAGTTAATGAAAAGAAAAAGGTAAAGAAATGAGGAAAAAAGGGAAAGAAGAAGAAAAAAGAAAAACGTTAAAAACAAAAAGAAAAAAAGTTAAAAGAAAGAAAAAGTTCAAAAAGGAAAAAGTTAAAGAAAAGAAAAAAAACAAAAACATGTTAAAGGAAAAGAGAAGAAAAATTTAAAAAGTTAAAGAAACAAGGAAAGAAAAGAAATAAAGAAGAAAAGCAAAAAAAAAGTTAAAGGAGAGAAAAAAGAAAAACGTTAAAGGAAAAAGGGAAGAAAGAAGAAAAAGTAAAAAAAAAAAATAAATGACTCCAGACAGAGGTTCACATTTTGATCTTAGTACATTGAAAAAGTATGTGCGCCCCTACAGGATTCCTATGGTTTTGCTTTTTTGTCGCCAACCTGAGTAAATCCAAAAGGCAGCTTTTAAATGATGCTTTGAATTTAAAGGCACATCGCTGTGGAGAAGTCTGGGGCAAAATTGTTTCATTTCAGCCACATTGGAGGCTTTTCCCAGCATTACCAACCTGCTTTAGCTCATACCACAGCATCTAACGTAGATTAGCTCAGTCCAGACTTTGACTAGGCCACTTAAAACCTTGATTTTATGTTGTTTTAACCCTTCTAAGGCAGACTTACTGTTGCGCTTTGGATCAGTGTTCGACTGAACTCCTGCGTGCTTGGTCTTAAGATCACAAACGGATGGACGGACATTCTCCTTCAGGGTCTTTTGGTGGAGATTAAAAGTCTCGCCAGTAGCCCAGGTCCTGGTGCCGCAAGGCAGCCTCAGACCATCACACTACCTCCAGCATGTTTGACTGTTGGTATGGTTTTCTTTTTTCTGAAATGGGGTGATAATTTCACACCAACTGTGACAAGATGCCCAAGAGTTGCACCGTTGCCTCGTCAGTCCAGAGAGCATTTTCCCAAACGTCTTGGGCTCATCGAGATGTTTTTTTTTGGCAAATGTGAGACGGGCCTTTGTGTTCTTTTAGGGCAGCAGTGGTTGTGGCCTTGGAACTCTCCTGTTTCCCCCAGCCTCTCTTTCTTATTATTGAAACATGAACTCTGACCCTAAGTGAAGGAGGCGAGAGCTTTAGATGTTGTTCTGGGTTCCTCTGTGACCTCTTGGATAAGCCATTGATGTGCTCTTGGAAATACTTTTGGTGGATCAACCAATTCTGGGACGATTCCTTGCTGTTCCACGTTTTTCCATCTGTCACTGGTTTGCTGGAGTCTCGAAACCTTAAGATTGGCTTTGTAACCCTTCCAGACTGATAAATGTCAGTAACCTTGTTCTTGAATTTCTTTAGAACATCGTGTTTTTACTTTTTGAGAGCTTTTAGCTTGCTTCATGTTGTCAAACGGGTCCTATTTAACTGATGAGGTGAAAGCAACAGCTCAAAGCCAGGCTGACTTTCTGTCTTAATCAATGAAATAATTTGAAAATTGTCTTTTGTTTTTACAGCGATTACCTTTGTCTGATATTAAAATATGTTTGATAAACTTAAACATTTAGCTGTAACTAAAGAGCAAAAACAGAAGAAATCTTTATCATTGAAGTTTTTTTCAAAATTGAGGGAGAAAACTAATCTATAACTATGTACTGTTTATGCATTGAGCACATAAATAAAATAACAAAAAACGTCCTTATGCGCACCACTATCCTGCTCATCATTTGAGTTTTACATTTCCCTAATAATTCTTTAAAAAATGTAACCATTTAAAAATCCTCCAACAACAACAACAAGACGTTTTTGGTTTTCAAAATTAAAAAAGGTTTTCAGCTTTTTTTTTTTTTTTTTTTTTTTTAACTTTTAAACAACATTGGGAGCTTATGAGCTCAGAGAGAAGTTATTGGTTTTCAGTTATCGGGTCTAACGTGCATCAACCTACTATGGCTGGTTTTGTTGTTAGTTCAGAAATTCCTTGATGAATGATTTATATTAGAAAGCTGCTAAATAATGTGAGATCTAGAGACTCCAATGATGCTTTGTATTAAAAAATAAATTTAAAAAAATTAAAGTTGCTATGGTAACCACCTTTTTTTGAGGGAACCGGGTGGAAGGGGAGTCCACGCTTTTGACTGGACAGCAATTTAGCTCAGTGTGTAAAAACTCCAAGTCCTTGGAGATATTGTTGAACCATGAGTACAAAAACACTCCAGCAGTCTCATATGCAATTTTTCATGTGCCTAGATGGCGTCACGGAGGTGATATGAAAGGTTAAAGAGACCCTCCAGTTTCAGTTTGAAAAGAGAAACTCAGAGCTGAAATATAACGGGAGTGAATGAGAGCTTGAGTGTGAGCTCGCTGCACTCTGGGCTGGTTTGACCGAGACCTGTAGGTCGTACAGCAGCGGGATTCACACTGGGTGCAAGTACTCAGAAACGCCTACGTTTTGATGTATAAACTGTTCGTTTGGAGACAAAACTTTGGGAATGAAAGCAATTTAAAATCAAAAAGTTCATGGATGTTTCACAAGGCTGGAATCTGGAGTGTTCACTCCAAGCTGAACGTTTCATTGAAGTCTGAAAAAAAAAACAACAAAAAAACCTTAAACTCAAGCTGTGATTGTGTAAAAAGTGTGAAAGAGAGCAAAGTGCCATTTCATTCTGTTAAAGTCCAGCTTTCTGTGAACCGTTTAAACTTTGAGCCGTGTTGCTGCTGTAAAGTACGGCTGAGCGATGAGGCTCCAAACAGGACTGGGTTTTCTCGCTTCTTTTAACACAACTCCATGAGATCAACAGGACAAAGAAATCCTTGAATTTTGCAGCTTCTGAAAAGCACGTATAGAATATTACGACCAAACATCATAAAATACTATTAAATATTGATATTTTTGTGTAAGTTTTGTATGAGTTTTTCCAGTGCAACATAATATTTTGAGAGAAGTTTTTTTTTGTAAGCTTCCTCCCTAAAAACTAACAGTTAAATATCCGGAATTTACCTTTCTAGTCGTACCATCACTGACGCCAAGATGGCTTCTGCTTTCATTTTGAGGCAAATGAAGTTGAATCACATCCCAAGAGCTGAAGGCCGTGCTACGGATCGGCTCATTTTACGTAGACCGAAGGTTTCGCTCTTTGATTGGATCAGCCCTGGAGCCCTGAAAGCTTTCTCTGACACGTTTATTTCTAAAGCTGATGATTCATTCAGCCTTTTTTTTCATGAAGCAGCTCTATACAGAAACGGCACTCTGCGTGTTTTCTGAGGAAAGGAAACAAACCGAGTGACAAGCAAGTCAAGGACTCTCCTCTCAGGTATGCAGAAGAAACTCAGACTCACTCTGAACCAGTCAGTGTCTCTCAGAACTTTTTATTTCCCATGCATAGTTTGGACAAGAGTGTAGTGGAGCTGGAAAAAAAAAAATAATTAAAAAATATTGAAATAAAAGTGTTTGACATTCAATGTGATTTTCTCCATTATAGACAAAAGAATCATTAATAAAACATGTTGAGAATTAATTAAAAAATACAAAAGGAAAACCTTTGAAAAAGTCCTTCAAGGTGAGCAATGACGCATTCAGGCCGGGAAAAAGTGCTGCGTAACATAAATACGTTAGAAAAAAAGTAGCTACAACTAAAACATTCGGCACATTTTGACACAGTGCAACAAACTGGGGCTGTGTTCAACTCGACGTTCGGCTCCCTCGGTGTGTTCGTCTGTCTGGTGTAAGAGCAGACAGCGACTGACCGGCACAGACCACAGCAGGGCTGATGAACGGTGCTTAAACTCAAAACCAGACCGCTGACCAGTTTAAATGGTCGTCTTCATCTCACTGTGGCAACAGAATGAGCTTCAGGTTGCAGAAGACCCAGAAGCTGCCCAGAAAAAAAGGCTCAAAACTGGAGGAGCACTTAGGAACTTCTCTCCTGATAAATTTTACTAACAGGCTCCAGAAATCAGATATCAAATCAAACGGGGTGTCACAGAACGTATTAAGTGGATATGGAAGGTTACCAGCTAAGAAAAATGACCCCCACCCCTTACAATGGATGAAGACCAAGCAACAACGCATCAAAACATCAGTGAGTAATGAGCGGGCTTCCTGTTGTGCAGGACAGAACTTATAGTAGGTCATGAAGTGTTCTGAGCATGCCCAAGATATCCACGGAGAGCTTGTGGTGGTTTGTGCATTGACAAGTTAACGTAGGACTGACCATGCTTGCCTGACAACTAGACAACAAAGGTGACAGACATCATGATGGTATCTTTGTTCTAGCATGGTTTGATCTTCTGGCACATAGCTCCGCTTTAATGAGGTGTTCCGAATTTGATCGAGAAGAATTTGAAGCATAAATAGTCACGTCGGCCTCATGCCAAGGTTACGACGTCATAACACCCACATTGTACTGCCAATGCAGTATTGCAACGCCGTTGGTACTCGTATTGCATGGCATCGTGGCTCAACTAGAAGTATCACAAAATGCAGCTGCAAAGACTCAACGGCGGTCTTCACAGTCCACTGGAATCACGCAACACCCAACGGTAAGTTCTGCAGACCGTGAACTGGTCACGGAAACCATTTAATGCAAATGTGAACCGGCGGTAGGGTGTGATCTTCTATGGCGTAGCTGAAACCTGAGACATTCTAGGATTTAAGAGGCATGGTGCCATCATGGACATGGTAAGATCATACTAGTTACATGGTGCAGACCTATACAGGCGACGAAGCATCTCAGTGATGTGCAAAATGGTGACCTGACCTACGTGGGGCATGCTAAGAGCGCAGCCGGGTCAAATTTCCAGTCATTGTCTAGGTCCAGAAGCAGAGTAGCGAGGTCTTCATCCAGAGAGAAAGGGGGGGGGGGGTTAGGGGCAGCTTTTAATGCTTCCTTCATCATGTCTTATGTACCAGAATTTTCTAGACAGGTATTGTTGGCATGTAGCTTAAATTTGGTCAAACTGGTGGTTTTATTACCTAAACCTCCCAGTCAAAAACTCATTCCTTTATAAACTGTTGCGTTAAATATTATTCTAAGGCCAACTGAGTCACAAACCTGATCAACCAGCAGCAACCTGCAGATATCAGATTATTTCATCCAACATTTAACACTGCGTTTGAGGGAGGAGTAAGGAATGGAAAAGATTTAAAAAATTTAAACATTATTGGTTTAGCTAACGCCTCGTTTCCACTGAGCGGTACGGAACGGGTCAGTGCAGCTCGGTACCGCGCCATTCCTGGGCCCCATTCAGTTGTAGGTCCGTAGGACAGTTCGGGTAGAGCCACAGTCCATTGATTGGGGAACAGAAAAAATGTCGCTGCTTGACATGGACGAGACACAATAGTGTGTCGCACTAGTATGACGTGTTTGGGTTTAACCCCGCCTGCCCAGTGACGCTCACTGGGCAGCAAACAAACCGCACCGACCCGTGTCGTACCGCTCAGTGTTCATGGATAAATCAGAACAGGTTCTTGCTCCTGGATTTGGTTGTAGCACCTAAAATGTAACGCCTGGAGTATACTGGTCCATCTCCAAGCGCCTTTTCAAACCCCTTTCCTAATTGTCCCCCTCTGTACTTTGCAACGATAATTTTATAACTTGTGGTCACCTCCAGCCTCCAGAACTGAAGCTAAGAAAACAAATTTTCCTCTTTTTGTAATTAAAAAATGCCGTCATCACAGAAAAGTGGGGCTCTAACTCCAGCAGTCATTTTTGTATGGGTGATATAAACCGTCAGAGATTAATAAGGGATGCATGATATAACTGCATTAATTTTAGTATTGGCCTGATAAATAAGAGTTGGCTGATATTAACAGCTGATATTTCCATTTTGTTGTCGTTTGCTGGGGAGGAGAGTGGGTCATGTGGTATTTGTTTGGTCATATGACAGTGATAAAGATGCAGCGCTGCATTGTGGGGTGTTTAACTGAAGCAAAGAAGTGATGCCGGGAGAGTGGTTGTTTTTCATGGTGTAAAAAGGTTGGGGAAATATATATGTATATATATATATATATTTTGGTAAATATCGGCCATAACATCCCTTATAATTAATTTTTTCAACTTAGAAAAAAAAAAAACGATTAATGTGATGAAAGCGCTAATTTGCCTCCTAACCCTTTCACCAAACTACTACTGTAACAGAGAGGAGACGCGTGGTATTTTGCACTAGTTCTAATTTAGCCACTAGGTGGCACTAAATCCTACATAATGGACCTTTAAATCAGCAGTAAAAAAATAGTTTTTCCCTTGTTAATTTCTTAATTTTAGGCAGGATGGAGACGGTTTTCAGGCTGCTTATGTGTCTGTGTTAAACATAAAAAAAGCAGAAAAAAAGACAAAATCCTGAGGGAATGTAATGAATTAAATTGTGGGTCTGTGCAGCTTTAAGTGCCAGCCTATCGGATAGAGTGATGACGTGGCGGATTGCCCCCACTGCGCCCCGATGTGTCCTTTCTAAATCAAAAAGTATTCACAGTTTGAGCTAACACTGTCCTGCTGCATGGGAACACGTGGCGTAAACACGATGTTGTGCCTTCATCACCGGGTAAAAACGAATTTAACCTGAAACCTGCAGGGCTTCATCTTCATCTTCAACAATCAGCGAGCGGGGAGGGGAGGGGGAAAAGCCGCCGCGATTTAATCGAACATCTAATCAGCAACAAGCAGAGACAAAAAAAAAATAAAAAAAATAAAAAAACCACAAACCTCACCACCAGCTAACAAAATGCTAACATGATAATAACAGAGCTCAGTGTGATCCCAGTGATTACTGTGAGGAGATATTACATATCTACACTTAGAAAAGTCACTTCAGCACACCTGATCCAAACACGGCCTTCGAACAGTATGAAAAAATATACAAATAAAAAATACAAATACTCTCAGACAACAGGTAGGTAGTTTTCTGTCGACGTGAAATCAGTGAGGACTCAAAGATAAATATTTCACATTTCTTTTCTCCCTTGCTCTTTGAAGAGAAAATAAAAACAATATTCTGCGTATGAAACGAAAGCGTCCATCCTTCAGTAATTAGTAACACGGTGATCCCACATCTCTGCTTTTCCCACCCAGAAAAAAAGAGCCAGTGTTGAAACCAAAAGCATCATAGATTTCTGTTTTTCAGACATCATACATTATGCACAGAGAATAAAAACATTAACAACGATCGAGTCTGTTTGAAATATCCCTCCGTTAAGGTTGGGAAGGTGAAGAGGACTCGTTGAGAAAGGGAGGAGGCTGTTTGAGCGTCCTGTCTCAGCTCTTAGTGTGTGAAAACTGACCCATCGGAGGGGAAACCACAGTGTGAGTTCGTAACACCACCTGCAGAGGATGGGCGTCGGCCCTGCCAGGTGAGTAACAGTCATCCGTGTTGATTCCTCCAGCAGGGGGCGCCTCTCTGGGTTTAATCCACTCAGAAAGACACGGGAAGAGGAAGAGGAGGAGCTCACTTCACATGTTCGGCACTGTGGGAGGAGCAGTAGTATTTCTTGTGAGCTATGAACGTGGAGAGGCTGCTGAACTTGATGTTGCACAGCCGGCAGAAGCGGGAGTTACCGTTCTGGACCGGAGAGATTACCGCAGTTTTGGGGCCGGCAACTGCGGCTGGGATGGGATTAGGTGCTGCGCTCTCAAGAAGGTGAGTGGGTGTCACCTTCTCCCGCAGAGCCTCAGGCACGGGTGACACAGTCAGAGAGGGAGCCCGGGGGGGAGACACAGGCAGGGATGAGGCAGAAGAAGGCGATCCTCCCCCAACTGACGGGCTGCCGTTCACCTGGGGGGAGACGGGGGAAGCGGTGCCACTCCGGGTCTGTCCGTTAACACTGTCTCTGTGGACTCGTGAGACCAGCTTGGCCTGGTTGGTGGGGGTGGCTGCTCCAGCGGCTCTGTCCCTGGGACTGAGGCTGGGGCTCCGGCTGACCACCCTGCCCACCCGGGGCGGGGTCTCTAGGGGAGGCTGAACAGTTAAGACCAGGCCATGGGTAGTCTTGAAATGCTCCATCAGGTCACAGGTGATGGGCCGGTTCGGACAGTACGGGCAGACCACGAGGGAGGAACCGGCGACTATTCCTTTAGCTCCAGCTCCTGGAGTGGCTGCGAGTGTGGCACTCGTATGTGAAGGGGATGCAGCTCCAGAAGCTGGTAAGGCAGATGGGCGAGGGCTGGGGGACGCCCCTTGAGCCTGGGCGACCCACTCAGCAGGCAGAGCTTTAGCCTCAGCAGGATGGAGAAGATCCAGCCGCTCCTGTTGGGGCCTGCTTTTAGGAGAAGTGGAGGCCGACCTCTTGAGCCTATGAAGCTGCTCCAGGGTGTGGGGCTGGAGGGTGGTGGCCGGGCAGTAGTAGGTCTTATGGGCCAGGTAGTTCTCGATGCTGTTGAAGCTGATGCTGCAGGCGGTGCACTTGTGGTAATCGGTTAGAGGAAGCGCTGGGAGAATACCACTGCCACTGCTGTGCCCCGGAGTCTCTCTCAGACGAGGTCTCTTGCTTAGGTCGATGGGGCCGTCTCCTTCAGGACTGGAGCTGCCCGCTCCACCAGGAGAGACTTCCTGCTTCACCACCAAACCCAGAACAGATGGAGAGGGTGCAGAAGCTGCGGAGGTGGTGGCAGCAGCAGCAGCATTAGCTAATGCCTCTGTTCGAGCCATGTGGATCTCGTACATCTTTTTCCTCTTGCGTGTGCGGATGGGCTGAGGAAGGAAGGCCCCAGCATTGGAGGTCTTAGACATGTGGGTGGCCCGCTGGTTGGACGGGTCATGGCGAGACGCGCAGTAGAACCGTTTGTGAATAGTGTAGTTGTCATGACGGCTGAAGCGGATGTTGCAGGCCTCGCAGAAGGTTTTGTTAGGGTCATCTTCCAGGTCCTCTGTAGAACCACTGGCAGGACTCTGACTGCCTTCGCTTGCCCTTCCTCCTCCCCCGCCCTCACCCTCTGAAGAGGATGACACTCCTTCTTTCCCTGCAGGAGTTTCGGTCTTCACCTCGACCAGCCTCTTAGATTCTGCTGCTCCGGTTCCTGCAGGAGGCAAAGAGTTCGTTGGAGAGACGGAGGCAGCTCTGCTTGATGCTCCGACCTGAGGGGAGGAGCTGGAAGGCCCGCTGGAAGCCGCCGTTGCAGAGACTCCAGAGCCTGAGGCCGAGCTTGCACCTTCTCCATGGTGCCTACTGGAGCAATAAAGCCTTTTATGTGCATAGTAGTTGTTAATGTTATTGAAGGTGATGTCACACTCAAAGCAGGTGGCTCCTTTCTGGGGCGGCGTGGCAGTGGCTGCAGCTGCAGCCGTAGTAGGTCCGGAGGTGA
Source organism: Anableps anableps (assembly GCA_014839685.1). Lineage (NCBI taxonomy): Eukaryota > Metazoa > Chordata > Actinopteri > Cyprinodontiformes > Anablepidae > Anableps > Anableps anableps. The sequence goes on along the minus strand of CM026073.1, from coordinate 34,446,109 downwards.
AGAAGGCGGCTGGGTTGTTCTGAACAACTGCCTGGCCCTGTTTCAGCCGACTGTGGACCATCTCTGACATTTTTGCCAGGATCTCTGATGCCTGCGGCAGGATGGCTGCTTCAGGGTTAAACATGTACTGAGGCAGGAACATTGCTCCTCCTGCAATCGCTGAACCTGTTCCTCCAACGTGGGCAGGACTAGAACCAGGGGTGGGACTAGTTGGTTCGGCCTTGATGGTTGGATTAGTGGGACTCTTTGGAGAGTTCGATGTCTGACAGGAAGAGGACATAGCTGGCTCTTCCTTTGTGTTTTTTCTTGCTTCTTGATCCCTGTCCTTTCCGCCAACATCCTCCTCTTCCCCGTCCTCTTTAAGCTCCATCTGCTGCTCCTCCGTCTCAGACTCCGACTGCGGCTCCTCTTTGATCTTCAGGTCTGAGATCTGAGCGTCAGGAGGACTGAAGTCTCGAGGTGTTGCTGATCCCCCGTTTGCTCCTGGACTGGATGAGTCTGGTTTGGGAATACAAGCGAGGGGTTCCCTCTCATGTGGGGACAACTGAGGCTGCTCAGCTGACGAGGGGGTGCTCTGGCGAGGAGTGGGGCTCCTTTCAGCCGGGACCCTAACCTCCAGGTGGGTCCGAACATGCTGCTGCAGCTGGGCGGGGGAGTCAGAGTTATGGCCGCAAACCTGACACTTGAGCACCACACCAGAGTCTCCTGGACTTAGACCTGTCGATGACAGTGAGTGTCAATACAAACTTCAATGACAGAAACAGGAAGTCGCAGTGATATCTGGGCCTACCGGTGGACAGAGGCAGCTTAGGAAGGCCTGGTCCTGGAGAGTAGACCTCGCTGCGAGATCCCGGCTGGCACACCATGTGGCTGGTGACTAGGTGGCTGTAGAGGATATCTCTTGTGGTGGAGACGAAGCCACAGCCGTGACAGACGCCGTTCAGGGTGTCTGTGTGGACCTTTAGGTGGCGCTCACAGTTCGCTTTAGTGGTGAAGGCTGAAAGGCAGATGAGACAGACGAATGGACGCTCACCTGAGGAAAGACAGAGGGTGAAGGGAAGTTAACCACATCCAACAGATCCACCAAACCCCACCGTCGATGTCAAGAGACGACTCTCACCACTGTGTGTGCGCATGTGGATCTCCAGAGAGCTGGCGCTGGGGCAGCTTTTGTTACACTGTGGAAATGGGCAGATGCGCTCGTTGGGGTACGACTCTTTGGGCTTGTCCTGTGGGGGCGAAGAGGCTGCAGCCGGCTGCTTCTGCCGGCTGGCGCAGTAGTACATGAGGTGGGCCTGCAGGTTCCTCTCACTGCGGTACCAGATCCCACAGTCTTTGCATGGGAAAATGTCCTCTGTTGACCAAGAAAAACAGAAGTTCAGAGAGAGAAAAGCACCAGTTAGTGCTGGTATGGATGTTTACTTTCAACTTTAATCCTCACTTTTCTTAGTAACTTAAATATAGACTCAAAAGGTGTACATGATTTACAGAAAGTCTATTTGAACCCAATATGGATCTATAAAACCAAATCCTAACAACACACAAAGAGGCATGAATGGTTCAGACATTAATTATGTCTTATTATTTATTTTCAATCACATATAATCATTTGCTGCTGTGTCTTTCAGCCGATTGGAAAATGCACAGGAACTTCTACCTGCTACAGCGTTACACTGCCATCTAGTGGCCATGTTGAACATTACAACATAAGATGGTATTACTGAAGTGCTGAAAACTGCAGCTTTTAACATCTGGAAATTTAAGTCAAATGTTTTCCACATGATGTTTAAAACTCTGGAAAACTAAGGAATTTCATTTATGAGGAAAAGGAAAATTCAGTACGGAAAATATTTTCATTTTCAGACTTTGTTCTGTGTTGCTTTGCTGACATGATAATTTGCTCCAGTCTGAGTGAAGAGCGACTGTTTATTATTATAGGAAAAGCTGTCTGTATTTTTGAGTTACTGACATAAAACCTATTGATGTTTATATATTTAAACACTGATAAAGGTTTCTTAGAAATGACTGAAAAAGACCTGATAACAGAAAGATTCCTGTAGAGAACCGCTTCTCAGTGGTTCAGTTCCTTGGAATCGTTAACCTGCCTGCTTAACGGTTCCGCTTGTCAGTTGCTGTAACGTGTGACGTGTTTGCGTGATGACGTCTTGTACACGCTCCGTATTTTGATTTAGAAAATATCCAAGATGGCGTCGCAGCAGAAGCGCTCCAAAGTCTGGTTGCGTTTCACAAAATAAGACGATACCAGGGCCGGTTGCAGCATGAAATACCTCCAGCATCCTCAAACAGCTGACCACAAAGCATGAAACTGATTGACACGAAGGGAAAGTGTTTGATACGTTGCTTAGCGACGGCGGTGACTCGAGGGGGGCGGAGCTTCCAGCAGCGTCTCCTGCCATGAATGTCCCAAGTAACATTAAACTCCTCCACGTCCTGGTTATTGTATTAATGTTAGCGCCATACTGTATGAATAATCTCCATCTTATAAATTAGAATATGGGTTCCGATGAGGCTCATTTGTCAGATTAAAAGCACCTTTTGAAAACAACCTTTAAGTCTTTAAAGATCCTTCCTGAAAAGGCAAACATGCAGATTTGTTTGGACAAAAATTGCTGATGTGCAAAAAGTTGCATTTCATGTTAAAATGTTAATTTGACAGAGGGGTTCTTATTTTTTAAGCCATCTTTAATTTAGTTTGAATTGAATACAACATGGTGCATATTTTGAATTAAAGAGTTTATTTCCTAACTCAATGAGAATCGATAATAGAATCGCTACATCCATCTTCATCCATCATGTGGTTCCCTTCTAAATCCTGACCTCTGCTAAATTCCCAGTGAACATCTGGATTTCTACTTTATAGGACGACCCAAAGTTCAAGGCAACATCTGGGAGTTGAAGTCTGGAAATTCAATGAATTTTGAAATGACAAATGGTTAGCAACCCTTGCTGACTGGTCGGTAAGGCTTTTAGCGTTTCTTAAAAGAAAATAAAAAAGCCAAACTCCAAGGAAAACTCCAGCAAGTTTGGGAAACTGATTGATTCAGATGGCTTGAAAAGAAGAAAAGAAAATATGCGGAAACGAGGAATTTCTGGGAACCCTGAGACAGAGCCGTCGCTCACATCAGTACCAGAATCAATAGCTGACCGTCACTTCATTTCAAGTTAATCTAAGTCTAACGTCATAGATTACACTCACTGTTGACCACGGCGGTCGCCAGGATGGCCGCCATGCCGGCCTGCTGAGGGAGGAGCTGGATGTCGGAGCGCAGCGCCGCCGGGTACAGAGGCTCCTCCTTCACCGCCGGCTGCAGCGGAGGAGAGAGCTGGGCCACCAGCGAGGAGGAGGACGAGGGTGGAGGAGGCGACAGAGAAGCTACAAGCCTTTCACCGGCTGAGATCTCTCTGCTGACCTTACAGAACAGTTCGTCACCTGGAGGCAAAGACATTTACACTCAGACTGACGGTTGAACGAGTCTCCGGGGAATCCCAGTCGGATGGAGGGGATCTCACCTCGGCTGTAGATGCAGCAGTTGGCAGCCGAAGAGTCGGAGGTCAGAGGGAGGCGGTTAATCCAGCAGTCTGCGTGTTCACAGAGCAGAGTCAGCCCCGAGTTCTGCGCACAAACAACAAAACACGGCCTCGTTGGTTCACAATCCTGAAAAACCAGACTGTTCTGTTGGAGATCAGAGTAAAATATTCAGATTCATTTTTGTTATCGTGGATTAGTGCAGGATAACTGCAAGATTAACTAATGTTTCAGTCTTTAACTTCAGTAAAATTTAAAGATTTGGATCTGCCAGCAGGAAGGTTTCCCTCAGTCATGGAAGAGGAATGGCGCCCCCTACTGGTCTTATGGTTCAATAAAGGTAATTTCACATCTGAATCTGTACGGGAGAGAAAGAGAGGCGAAACAAAACAAAAACCAGAAACAGTTCCTGAAAATTCAGACTCACCATCAGTTTTTAACTCATAGCATTAACTTCAAGTTCTGCTATCTGAACCACGGGTCGGTTACCCTGCTCCTCTAAATCCAAAGCTTCTTTCTGTGGCCTCCAAACATCCAGACAGATTTAAAACCATCAGGAAGGGGGGAAAAACGCAGGAATGAATAAATAAAGGCAGGGAGGGAGGTGAAAATGAGGCAAGGAATGGAGGAACACAATAAAGGAAGGAATGAAAGAATAAATGCAAAAATTAAAGTGAGAATGAAGATGGACATAAAAGCTGGAATAATGGAATACATTCAGGAATAAGGGGAGGAATAAATGTGGCAGCAAATGAAGAAATAAAGGTAGAAATAAAGTCTAAAAAGGAAGGAATTGAGACAAGACTAAAGATGGAAATAAAGGCAAGAATGAGGGGGGGAAAGCAGGTACAAGGGTAGGAATGAAGATGAGAATAAAATCAGGAATTAATGAATAAATTCAGGAATGAAAATGGCCATGAAGGAATAAATGGTGGAATAAAAAGAAAGGTATAAAGGCGGAAATGCTGGAATAAACATGGCAGCAAATGCAGGAATTAAGGCAAGGCTAAAGATGGAAATAAAGGCAAGAAAATGCAGGACTGAAAATGAGATGAAATACAGGAATACAGACCATAATAAAGACAAGATTTAAAACTGAAAGCAGAAATACAGGCAGGAAGAATAAATGTGTCAGTAAATGCAAGAATAACTCCAGGAATAAAGGCAAGACTGACAGAATTAATCTGACAATGAAGGAAAAGAAAGAAATAACTGTACTAAATGAATGAATGCATTTATTTGAGCTTTGAAACACATCAGCATCTGTGAACTCCTACATTATGAACTAAAAGGGAAGAAACTAACATTTTTGATTATGTTTTTAATAATAATATGAAAAAGTTACAATAAATAATAAAGCTAAACCTAATATTAAGTTACATTAACAATTAAAAGCAGAAGATTTTGAGTGTTTTATGCTCATCTGATGCGTCTGCCTGTAAATTATTCCAGAACCAGGAGACTTAGCACCTGAACACAGATGTTCATATTCGGGAGGTATCACTCTGTCGGGAAACGTGCACCTCTCTCTGACTCAGCACCATGGTCTGGTCTACCTCTTAATGAATGCTGGTATAATCAAGCAACTCATTCCTTTGTATGTTTCAAGTGTCCTCGCTCTTCTTGAACTGGGTAGCTTTACAGTCTGCTGTCCCGCAGATTATCCCCAGCATTAACGATGCCGATCTGGGGACACACAGTCGCCTTGTGGCCGGCATTAAACACCCCTGAAAGAGCCAGCGGCGAGCCGCTGATGACGATTATGGTCGGAGGAGGAAATGAGCGCAGCTCTGGCCGCACAAAGAGGCCGAGAAAAAAAAAAAAAAAAAAAAAAAAGATGGATAAAAGAAGGAGAGAGACGATCTGATGAGGCGGCTATTCAGTCGGCATCGTTAATAAGATCCAGAGCGGATACTCTCAACAAAGAGGGTGGACATGCAGATTCTGTGGAGGTATGAGGGGAACACAAACACACTCTGATATTCCTCAGCAGGTACATTTCCAAACTCCTCAGGATCCAAATCTGATCAACAAATAACAATCAATGCAGTGAAACACAATCAGGTTTTTTAATCTGTTTGATTCCTGAATTCATCCTGGAACAAAGCGCTCTAATAAGAAACCCAACACACTTTCCTAACAAGCTCCCAGCTCTGCAGGAAGCATTTCTCCAGATGTGCTTGGCAGACATCTGAGTTTGGAGCTCAGGGCCGCTTCTCGCTTTGTGGGGGGCCCTTAGTTTATCAAACTACAATGAAGAGATTCTTAACTCTTCAGATGGTCGACTAAGACACCACACACTATCACACATTACAAGCAAAACAGGCTACAGTTAAAATTACACATATAGCGGTGAGTTAAACTAATAATTAAAAACTATAATGGAAACAGCAATCCTCTATATGTCAATAAAAAAAAAGACAGATTTTGAGTGTTTATAAAAACTCCCCGCTGGAATCTGAACAGACAGGTCTGGGGTCAGTCGTTCCCATGGCAACAGACTGTTGCCATGTGACATTTTCATGAAGGCGTCGCTAAATTCTAGCTAGCTAACAATTAGCCAAGGCTAGCTAGTAGGGCAAAAACAAAAAACAAACTTGCTAACAAAATAAACAAGACGTTACACCTCTACTAATCCAGCCCAGTCACCAACAAATTCGTCACCTTTATCCTTTGATTGTTTTTCTCCCTCCGTTGTTTTTTCTTCCGTTTCTCTGGGCCACTAAACTTCTTTCGGATTTGTCTGGCTTACTTTCCTGGCTAACCTGCTACCTGTCGGTGGCCGCCACGTCACTCCATACGTGACAGTGCAGTCCAAAGAATATGATCAAATAACAGCCAAAAAAAAAAAAAGCAAAACAAAAAAAACAACTGTCAAAGTTAATCTTTGTAGTTTATTCTATTTATCTCTTTAATTTTTTAAGCTTAAAAGATGTTATAAATATACATGACGTTTTAATTTTCCTGCGATGTGGCTGAACATACAGCTTTGGAGCCCCCTGGTGGCTCGGAGGCCCTCAACAGTCGCCCCGTTTGCCTATAGCAAGAAACGGCCCTTCTTGGAAATTTGGGGAAGAAAAAGAAACTATTGATTCACATGGAAATATAATCCTACATGTTTTAAACACAACGATCCATCCTTTAATCCACTGCCTACAGCCGCTTGTCCTGGCAGGGTCACAGGAGGGGCTGGTGCCTACCTCCAGGGCAATTTAGACCAACCAGGTAACCTAGCAGTCAGGTTTTTGGACTGTGAGAGGAAGCCAGAGTATTTGAACATTCTTGTTGGAAGGCAACGGTTCTATCAACTGCACTACCAAGAAGCCTGGAATGCAACAAAAGTCCTACAAAGTTTTCCTAACTTTCAGGATCATGTTTTTCTCTGCTTTTTGGCCTAGTCTGAAAGGAAGATTTTATTGTGATGAGGAAAACTGTATGTGGGATGTTGGTTTAACAACTGGAAAGCTTAAAAATGAGCATAAAGCTTTTCAGTGAGAAAGCTGGAAAATAAGGGGACAAAAATATTAAGCTCAAGCTGATTTTTCTGCAGCTGCAGTAAATAAAACATGAAAGTTTTGAATCAATGCTATCAGATCTGTTTGCACTGTGACAGCGGCTCATTGAGAAGTTGCAGTACTGTTCTTTCTCCACCAGGAGGAGTCATTCACACAGCTTTGAAGACAAACTGCAGAACATAAACAGACCAGAAAGGTCAGAGTTGACATGATGTGAAAAATGAACAACCCTGTTAAAAGGCTTGTTTTTATTATTTAAAAACTTTGTCCACATATAATCTGACATAAAGTCTATTCTGTAAAGTCCATCTGAAAAAACACATTTATTACAAGAAAAAAAAAAAAAAAATACAACAAAGCTGCACCAATCTGGTTTCATAGCCACAGTAAAACACGGTGGTGGCAGCATCATGCTCAGATTAACAGATAGTTTCACGTCTGTTAATCTGCACTCTTATTTTATAAGTCTGGTGTCTGTTTTAATGCACAAATGCATTATGTAAATTTTAAAAAAAAAGGCATCATACTCAGTTGTACATCCCTTGGATCAGAGTAGATCATTTCTGATCACTATACAGTATATTTTATGTTATAATATTGTACAGTATATTATTCTTAATCTTGTTTTTTCATATAAATTTAATACTTTTTTATTTTAACTTGGTGCTGCAGTTACGCCTGAATGTGGGACAATAAAGGGTATTTCTATTCTCAAGCATCTGAGACATTTATTTTCAGGAAAGAAAAATAAGAAGTGGACCATCCTGGAAAAGAGCTCCCAACAGGAAGTGTGTTTGGTTCTAATTATCAAGGATAACTCTAATATAAAAACCCAGAACATTAAACACAGATAGAAAACCTAATTCCTCATGAATCTGGAATAATCTGAGCACATTTTAGTACAATTATCCATGAGTATCATATGTGTTGAAATTCTGCTTTAATGCAGAAATCTGAGGAAATAAATGTGACATAACATCAACCAGGTTGGGAGGAAATAGCTACAGCATCTCAAAACTTAATTCCTCCCTGATAAATACTTAAACAATATAACTCTTCAGGTGTAAATTAAGATGAAGACTGAGAATGCATCCATGTATTTGTGCAAAAAGCAAAGCATCTGCTATTTCAAGTGTTTTTGTCTTTCATGTTTTAATATCTGGTTTCTGAACTCGACGCATTAAGGCCGAACAGAAACCCGCTCCGGTTCTGCCCAACAGGGCTGCGAGTCGCGATTATTTCCTCCACAAATCTCCAAAAGCAATGATTAAAACAGTCCATTCAAATGAAAACACTTGTTAACTTTGGCTCTAAAAAGATTAAACTGATTTTTTAATAATAATAATAATAATAATAGTAATTGGTTTATTAAATGTTGCAGCTTTAATTATCAGATTACCTCAGCAGGATGCGAAGCAGCGTTTTAATTTGTTCTGACAGAAAATCAGTTTTTGTCCAACTAAATAAATTATTATATCCCAGTGTTCACTGTTTGGTGCTGAGAGATTTAGATTTGAAAATATTTTCTATCACAAAAACGAGGAGCTGCAGCTGCTCAAGACTGAGATCAAAGAGTCTGAAGGCAAAAAACACCAATCAGGCGTCTGAGATGGTTTTAGTTTCAGTTAAATTGCATGGATGGATGAACGGATGGATGGATGGATGAACGGATGGATGGATGAACGAACAGATGGATGGATGGATGAACAGATGGATGGATGGATGAACAGATGGATGGATAGATAGATGAATGGATGAACGGATGGATGGATAGATAGATAGATGAATGGATGGATGAACGGATGGATGGATGGATGAACAGATGGATGGATAGATAGATGAATGGATGGATGAACGGATGAACGGATGGATGGATAGATAGATGAATGGATGGATGAACGGATGGATGAATGGATGGAGAGATGGATGGATGAATGGATAGATGAATGGATGGATGAACAGATGGATGGATGGATGAACAGATGGATGGATAGATAGATAGATGAACGGATGGATGGATGAACAGATGGATGGATGGATGTTCTCGGTACCGGTCCAGACCAGGTAAATGCCTGTTGAAACTAGCGGCCCCCAGGGGGCCTGCGGGCCCCTCCGGTCCGTCTCCATGGAGGTATTTTCATCTTTTAATGAGGGACAGAAAAGTTTTCACCCCCTGATGAACAGTTGTTCAGGTTCTTACATTCCATGTTCTCTCCTGGTTCGTTTCAATAACGGAACCATGTTTACCGCTGAAGTTGCTGTTCGCTAAATTACCCTTCGAAAAGTTATATTTTTTATTTCCGGTTGCCGGGCAGTCGACACCTGCAGGTCCGTAATCCGAGCCCCAGGGCGAAGCTTTGGGAGAAGAGCTGCTCCTCATATCAACAGCCTGAAGCCAGAGCTGGAAACGGAGCCTGCTGGCTGTTTCTGGGTCAGCTCAGGACCGGAAGGGATTAAAAAAAAAAAAAAAAAAAAAAACCTCCGGTTGATGCTTTCCAGGTCCAATCGGTTCTGTTAATACTTCATCCATATTTTAATTTCCTCCTTAATCTCTCACTTTCATCTTGGTTTCCAAAGCTGCTGCTCAGGTGTGCACCATCAAGCTCGACCGGGAGGACCTCAGGTGGAGCTGGAGACGGGGGCCGTCGGTGGGAAGAGGCCAGCCGGAAGGAGGCCTCGGAGTCTGCAGTGGCAGAGCGGATTGTGTTTCACGGAAGATGCAGCGCAGATGTGCCGATACGGCTGCTTTTGTTTTAATCTGTAACCCAACGCTGGAGCCGTCTGAGCGCTAAGTACCGCTAATTTGTTTCAGACTGATTCATCCCGGCCGCAGCTTCGGAACGCTCCACGGGAGGACGGACTGGGAGAGCTGGGCCGGAGCGAAGCACAAAGCAGAGCCCAGAACCCCAGAGGTCCGAAACACCAAGTCCGCTGCTTCCCAGGCGGACAGAGGTTCCCGTTATCTGCTCTCCAGACCGTCTGAAGAGACCCCTCAGAGATGTTTGGCTGTTTCAGAGGGATGTCCGAAGAGAAACGGACATGGCTACTTCACAGCCAGCGTTTAAGGCACAAAAACATGAAATAATTTACAAGAGTTGGGATTTTTTTTTCTTGGTTTTTTTCCTCAATCACACCAAAAAGAAAGAGCTGCACTTCCCCCCCCCCATCAGACAAAAGTTTTATTTTGCTTTTCCCAGTTGCATCCTAACCGACAATGCGACCTGTAAAACGAAAATCCCAAGTAACGCAAGGAATCGGGGTCTCAGAAAATGACGCGCCACTGGTTGCCATGGCGACTTCCGCCTTTTTCTGGGGGCGCGACCGACAGAGCCGCCGCCGCCCGTTTTACCCTGAAACAAACAGTCGCTGTGCGAAAACTGCAAGTCATGTTGGAACGATTTTTGAACTGGGAGTGTTGGAACGTCTGGTGGCCACAGACGTACGTTTTTGTGAGTCTCGGATGTTTTGATTAGGAGATGTGGCGGGTTAAAAGAGACCCTTCAGTTCCAGTTTGGAAAGAAAAGTTCAGAGATGAAACATAAGTGCGCTGTCTGCACTGCGGGCTGATTTACCAGAAAACTCTAAGTCCGACAACCTTGGGAGGAACACTGGCTGAAAGTAGACAGAAAAACCTACGTTTTGATGTATAAACTGTACGTGTGGATACTAAACCTGCAGATCTGGAGCCACAAATAATATGAAACACTTAAAAATTACCAAATAGTGTTTTTTGCTTTACTTCTTAATACAAAAATTACCAAAATAGTGTTTTTTGTTTTACTTCTTAATATAAAATGTAATCAAATAAAATTTCTGCACAGAAAAGTCAAAAATAATGCAAGAATACCTTTTATTAGTTTACTCTTTTTTTCTCCATTAACTACGATATTCCATAAATATGGAGTTGCAGAACATATGCTGACTCTCTTTCTTTCTAAAACCCTGTAATAATAGAAATAAAGTTGTTTTTTTATTTAACCATTGAAAAAAATACATTTTTAGAATATAACCTCGGTGTTTTTGAAGGTATCTTTTGTCTCTCTAGAAAAAAATAGCTTTTTTTGAGTCATAAAGGTTGCTGACACCTGATCTAAAAAAAAAAAATCTGTCTGAAATACAAAAGATAACTTTCTCAAATTATATATCAGGAATAAGGCAGCAGCTAATGATTATTTTAGTTATCGATTAATCTATTATTCTGACGATTAACTGATTAATCGGATTACAAAATCATTTACCCACCTAAGCCTTTTAATATATTAGAAATACATTAAAAGATGCAAATAAACAAATTCAATTCCTTTTTTAAATAAGAAAAGCATTTGATTGCCTAAAATGCATCAATGTAGCATTTCTTGATCATTTGTAGCAAAGGATGCATCTGCAGCAGGAAAAAATCCTTCTAACATCAACATGTAAAAAGTTCAGGCCTTTCTGCTCGACTCAACGTCAATACAGAGTAGGGCTGATCTGGTGATTATTTTTTGTATTAACTGATTAATAATTGAAAAAGCAAAAGGTGTTAAACAGGAGATTTTTCTTTGCATAATTTGAACCAGGTGAAACTAAAACTGTCGCTTGAGGAGTTCTGGGTAAAACAATTACAGACAAAGAGGGTTTTTTCTCCATCTTAAATGCAAAATGTATATTTTTTTGTGCAGTTTTGGCTTAATTACTGCTCTGAGTGTGTTGTTCTTTCAGCAAATGGTCTCTCTTTCAGGTGTGTAACAATTAATCGATGACTAAATTAGCTGGCGATTGTTCCAACAATCGATTCGACGCGATTAATCGTTTCATCCCTAGTCGTGATTGTTCGGGGAAGCAGAAATGTAGCCTCGAAGCGCAGCGCTTGTGAAACCTTCAAGTGCTTCGATGATTGGTAAAAAAGAGGAAGAATCCATGCACTTCATGCTGTCACACCTTCTTCTCCTTCCAGGGGGCTCTCCATCTATCCGCTGGATGTCAACCCCCCCCCCCCTCAGGCGGAGCTTCATCTTGGTTGAGAGCGCTGCCTTAAGCCCCCATCAGCCAGTGGAGAGTCTTTGAGCTGCAGTCTAAGCCCCTCACCCAGACCCCGGTCCCCTCATGAATATTAACGAGCCCCGGCTTTAATCTGCCTGATCCCCCGCACTGCTGCCGCCGCCACGATAGCGAATCTAATTATTTGGTCTGATATTAACCCCCCCACTGTCTCCACACTGTGCTGCTGCGGCGTGCACGTCAGCACAAACACACCGGCTGAACTCCAGAGCTACCTTCCTACCCTCAACTCACTTCACATATAACAATTGCCCCCCCCCTCTCCTCCAGTACAGCCTGCGACGCCCTCTCCTTATCAGACTCGAAAACACCCTCCTGCTTCCTGATAAAACCTGAATGCAAATGATGGCAGCTGATTTTTCATTTTCTCCCTCCGTTCCCTCATTCAGCATCGGGATGAACCCTCGCTCCTTCCTCCCACTGAGCGCTGATGGCGACGATGAGGAGGATGAGGAGGACGGGAGGTGGAGAACTTTCTCCGGACCAACCCAAGCAGATTAAGACCTCTCACTTGCAGCTGTCAACGGCTGCAGGTTCACGGCTCCCAGTGGGGAATAAGAGATGTTTGTTTATGCAAATCACTGACGGGCCGCCGAACACATCTGTCTCACTGCTGCAAACCGTCTGGTACGGTTTACACGCGGCTGTGAGACGACCCGCGGGTCACTGCATGTAAAACACGCAGGTCAGTGATCCATGACAGAGGTGTCCAAAACCAGCAAATTGAAACTGCTGGCGGGCCACAAAATTCATTAAATTACAAATACAAAAATTATTTGTTTTTGTTTCTTTTTACCTGCTTAACAATAAACAACATTTTTAAATGAAATCTGTGTATCATTAAAGATCCAAAACACACAAAGGACTTCGGGCTGTTGCTTTATTAAAACAGACAATTCCCAAATCTTTGGGGTCCTCAATCGTTTTCTGTTTCGTTGGCCAAATTTTTAACCATTCTTGACTTGTGGTCATGGGCCGAACAAAATCATTTCAAGTGTCACGAATGACCATTGGGCCACTCTTTGGACACCACTGATTTATGAGAAGACAGCTGGACTCTCAAACAGCGAAGCTTGTGACGTAAACATGGTTGCTTTTTAATGTAACTTTGTTTTTAAGAAGCTTTCCAACCAATAGAGGTTTGCTCAAGAGTAAATTTTAAGCTTTGAATCACTTGCAATCGCTTATTTGCAAAGTCAGACTTCCTTCCTGTAATGTCTAGTTGACTTGTAGGTGGTGTCAGTAGTTCTCTCCTACAGGATGCATGAAGGGAAAACTCATGAACTCATGTTAGAGATACAGAAACACTGAGATAAACAAAGCAGAGAAACTGAAAGAGTGTCCAGCCAATCAGCAAGGCTTGTGACAGACACCTGTACCACTAAACTATACCCAGTGTGTTCAATAAAGCTCCATATACACTGCCTAGCCAAAAAAAAAGTCGCCACCTGAATTTACCTGAGTAAATAGGTATGAACTTCCTGGTTACTGCGTAGACAACTGTTTTCCAGGGGGAAACAAGTTATTTATTCCCAGCTGAGGCAATGAGTAGCTTCTCATTTCTTAAACGACCATGGGGAAAGTCACATCCTGATGTTAGTCTGTTTAAGAAGGGTCAGATCATTGGCACCATGCAGGGAAAACATCTAAGGTTAGTCCATGAGTGGGTTGTTTCTTCCCCGATGACACGGGGATGTCCCAAGATGGCGTCAGGATTCATCGGGCTGGGATTGTGAAAGAGTTCAGGAAGCAGGAGATTAGGAGGCTTTGAGCAGCGGTCGGACTCTCCCGTCATAAATACGAGATCCTGGTGAAAAATGAATGTGACACTGGATGGAAATAAATGCTGTGATATTTATGAAGCTTATCGAAACAATGTCACAGCAAATGTGAGGTATAGTCAAAGCTAAAGGCGGTCCAACGAAATATTAGTGTGTGTGAGTTCTCATCTCAGCTGCTTGCAACCAGGATCTCTTTGCTTTAAGCCATGATCCATACCTTTTGATTATAGGTGAGGCATGGATGGGCCAGGCCTTCACCTTTCAGATCAGCTGCTTCTTCACCCAAATAGACCAGAACCACCACTTCATGGGTGCAGACGGAGCCCTGGATGAGTGTATCCATCTCCACATACCAAGATACTGCTCTTCTAGAGGCAGAGATTCATCTCCGAGCTGGAAGCAACATTCCACCTTCCTTCATTTGCTTCATGCCAACAGAACCACATCATCTGCAAACAGCAAAGCAGAGATGCCGATGCTACCAAGCCAGACGCGCTTGACGCTATTAAGACGCTTTCCGTGGTCTTCAGAGACACGGACCAGCCCTGGAGGAGTCCAACTGACGGGAAATGAATTCAACTTTTGAGAACACTTTTTAACATCCTGCTGATGCCCACCTTTTATCAGTAATCAGTATCTCCAAATATCCTCCTCTAGATTTAAGCACAATTAGCTGTGACTGTTTGTTGTTGTTGATCTTGTTTTCTAAAAACTGCTTTTAACACTTTAAGAACTTTTTGTGTGAAACTTTATGTCTGTTGCTGCTGTTTCACCTGAATTTCCCTTTTGTGGGACAATAAAGGCTGTTTCTATTCTATTCTATTCTCAGTGTCTGAGCCAAGTGAAGGAGTGTTTTACTGCAAATGCAGTTTGAACATGACAGTATTTTACTTCCTTTTAACCTGGGGTGCACTGATTGCAGTTTTCTGGCCGATCCCTGATCTTTAGAAAGCCTGACCTGTCGATTCCGATTTTTGTCCGAAAGCGATTATTTTTTTTTTGTCTGAAAAGTCAAAGTTGGCAACGGTGGGGCGACGATTGTTAACTGCGGATGTGCAGATGTGACCTGGTGGGCGAGTCTGTCAGTCATTCCTCTCTCATAGCAGAGCTAAACGGGGACAGTGGCTGATTTTCAGGCCTTCTACCGAGGTAGAGAAGATCCGTGGATAAGATCGGTTTCTCGTACAAAAGTATCGGTCGATTGCCAATATCCCAAAATTAAAGAAACTGAGGCCGATTTATCGGTGTAACTTTACTTTCCAAATGAATCAAACTTCTTGGCTTCCTGATTTTATATAAGGTTATTTTGGTGACACAGCTGTCGGGAGGAACCTGCTGACCAGTGCCTGTGCACATCACAGTAACGATGCTGGTCAGAACTGGAACAAAAATTACATTTCAAACTAAATGATGGCAGAATTTTATGTTTTTAAATTACAGTTTTCGTCACTAATTACAAGTTTCTAATGTGGTGAATCTGAATGAGACCGGGCTTCAGGGGGCTTTTAAAAAACCTTTGAAGGGTGCCAGTTTGTTGGGTCTCAAAGCTCTTAAACAACATTTCTTCGACCGTCCATTCCCTCACTGGGTAAATAACCACATAAATCTTTTCCTTATGAACTCCAATTAAAGCTGGAGACTTTGTTATGGCTGCTTTTGGGTTTGGCGTCCATTGTCCTGAGCTGATGTCCTGAGTTTGCTGTTCCATGCGCAACATTTTCACCCTCGGCTTTGTTTTCTGCGTGAGCGACTGCTTTCTTGCTTTCTTTCTTTCTATTTTGGCCCTGGAGAGGATTAAAACTACCATGAGCTGAACACAGCTGAAGAGGAAACATTGTAAAATCATGAAAATACGATACAAGACGAGGTTTTTCTCTCTAAAGCAGAACAAATACCAGCACTGAATCCTGCGGGTTCACAGCTCAAACGCTCATGGGAATGATCTCCCTTGCTTTATTCTGTGCTTCAGGTCGTTTCATTCACTTCAGGCTGTGGAACAATATGAAGTAACGCAGGTCAGCGAAGAGTCAGAAAAATAAGACATTCGATCCACCTGTGCCAGCTTTCAGATTTCTCACAGCTCGTTCCAGAAAGACTTTTCTCCCCTCCTCTCCTGAATTAAATTGACCTGGTTGGAATTTAATAAGCCGCTCTGCTGACCTTTTCAACCATCTTTCATTCGTTCCATCGTCCAGCTCATCCTCTTCCACCCTTCTCCTCTTTCACGGCCTTCCTCTTCTTCTTGCATCTCTTTTCTTTCTTAATCTTCGATTCGCTTCCCCTCGCCAACTCTCATTCCTCCCCTCCCTCCATCATCCCATCCCTCCCTCCATGTCTCTTATTCTATCTCTACAGGAAATGGCTTTCTTTCCCCGTCCAGGGGGTTGGAGGGCTGCACTCACTGTCCCAAACAAAGGGGTCACTGTGTGAATCCTCCAAAAACACACAAAGAAGAAAAGGAAGGGAGATAAACATCAGAAACCTACTCTCATCCGCTTCTCTGATACGAACATGCACACTTTACCTCCGCTGCACGCACGCACGCACGGCATCTCTCTGACGTTTGCTGTGCTCGAGCTTCCCCTGGCAGGGTGAAAACTCAGGCAGTTCAGTTCAGGGTGAAGGAGAGAAGTTTATTCCCCTGCTGCTGGGGTGCTCGTGCACATCAGCGCACCTCAGAGAAGAAGAAAAAGAAAGAAAGAAAGATGGAGCCGGGTCGATGAGCCGCATGCAAATGACATGTAAAAGTATAAAACTGCGATACTTAAAACGGGGGCTGAGATAAGAGATTTGAAAATGAGGCACTCTTGGAAAGCGGGCTCCTGAACTGCCGGAGATGAAGCTCAGAGATAGAGAGGATAGAGGTTTTCCCCCTGCTTCCACCTCCTCCGTCCTCCTCCTCCTCCTCCCTGCAGGAGCTGCTGCAGATGACAGCCAGACGCAGATAGCAGCCAGTCACCGCAGCTGAGTGATGAGCACCTCCTCTTCTGTGTTTGCCGGAGCTCTTTCTCCTTTTCCTCTCGCATTTTTCTTTTCCTCTGCCAGGCCAGGCTTCTGTTAATGAACCTTCTTCTCCTCTCCGGGTTTCACTCGATCAGAGTTTTATCTTTTTTCTGTTTCTAGCAGGGAGATGAGCCCTGCTGCTGGGAACACGCAGCCGCGGCCATGAAGTGGGGGGGGGATCATGCAACAGGAGATGGAAAACTTCTTCGATGCTTTTTTTTTTTTTTTTTTTTTTTTTTTTAAACTGAACTAACCCAGAAAATAATGCACAAAGGGATGAAAAAACAAAGTTTGCATTTCTGTTGTTCATTTTAAGGTGCAGTCCTGGTTAAAAATAAAAAATAAAAGACCCTCTTTATGTTCTAGGCTTCTGGGGGAACAGAAAATTCATCTGAACATCTTGATCAGGTTCTAAAATCTTTAACCAGATTCTACACTGCATTATAAATTAATATATCTATTACTTATTTATTTATTTAAACGCATGTGAAACTAAATTTGGAAAACCAGTTGGTAAAAAAAACCCAAAACAAAACAAAAACAAAAAACTAAAGTACACGCCATGATCCAGCAGCTTTCAGAACCACCTTCAGCAGGAATAACTCAAAAACACAAAACCTCACCAAGTATTTCTGGTCCAGTTTCCAGTGCAAATATCTAGAATACGCTTGAAATGAGACAAAACTAACTTACAAGTAACTTTACAGCAGATTTAGGAGCTTGATTTAAGTCAATAATCCCTTAATATTGATTTAAAAAACGTTCTAGTTATAAGTTAAATAATCTGCCAGTGGAGCAAGATATTTTTCCCATATTATAAAATAAAATATCTTGTTCCACTGGCAGATTATTTCACTTATAACCAGAACTTTTTCATCAATATTAAGGAATTATTGACCTAAAACAAGCTGCTATATCTGCTGAAAAGTTACTTGTTCGTTAGTTTTGTCGTTTTTTTCAAGAGTATTCAAGATATTTGCACCAGGAACCAGACCAAAAACACTCGGTAAGATTTTGTATTTTTGCTGTGCAGGAGCGGTTTATCTGTCTGACTTCATCAGCATCGCAGAAATTTGTTTCTGCTCAGCTCTTAGAAGGTCCCACCACAGTTTTCCATTAACACTGAAGTCTGGACTTTGACTAGGCCAGTGCAATACCTTGATTCTTTTCTTTTTCAGCCCGTTTCTGTTGTAGATCTGCTGCTGTTTAGGATCATTCTCCTGCTTGGGCCGTCCACATTGGACTCTAGAGTAGTTCGGTACACGGAGGAGTTCACGCAAAGTGTCCAGGTCCTGTGGCTAGAAAATAAGCCCAGATCACCATCCCTCCAACACCGTGCTTGATGTTTGAAGTGATATGCTGTGTTTGGTTTTCTCTAACTACAACAGATTATCTGTTGTTCTAAAACTCTTGGGGTTCAGTCACATGCATAATTTGCTGAGACATCCACTCCTGTGACAGGATCCATCTCAGATGTTTTCCACTTGTGAATAAGCTTTCTCTCTGTGGAATGGTGGACAGTTCAAAAATGACCTTTCAGCCCCTCCCAGACTGATGGGCAGCAACGGTTGCTTCTCTAAGGACAGCGCTGATGTCTCAACACACATCTGTATGCTCCACAGCAGAAAGCTGCCAAAACTTCTGCTGGTGAACAGTAATCAGTGCATCTGATCAGCTTCTTCCTTGGTTAATAACGTCAGTGTTGAATCTGTTGTGTATTTTCTACACTTAAATAAATTTAGAACCCGGTAAAGTCCTTTTTCGATTATTTCCCGACACACAAAACCCTAGAATACTTTTTTTTTTTTTTTCTTCCCCTCACAATTTTACTACAAAGTCTCGCTGCAGCTCTCAAGATTCCCTTTAATGTTCCTGGTGTTTGACGTTCTTCTGGGGGGCATCGCAGAAGGTGCTTCAACGCTCACCGTAATCATCGATTTGTCATCTTCTGAAGGAGCACCATTTTAATTAACATTCTAATTTGATGGGCGGAGGAACGAGGGAAACAGAGAGGCAGAGAAACACTGTCGATGAGTCCAGATAAACTCGAAAGATCAGGATCAGGATGTAAACAAACCGACTCTGAGTCGGTGAGGAAAGAAGAGGAGGAGGAGACGATGATCACCTTCACTCGTCCTTCCGGGGGGAAGTGGAGGAAACGAGGAGAGGAGGCGGAGGAATCGACGAGGAGAGGAGACTAACCAAAAAGTGTTTGAAAAGCCGTGGGTGGCGCGCCTTATCGCCCCAGTTCTCCTGGAGAGATTATTGGGGGATTAGTGCGAACGCTTGTTTCTAAAACATGATGAAAAGACGTTCGGTGCGTGATAACGCTTTGAACTCCACTACTCTGCTCCTTCTAGGATCGAGCCTTCAGGCCGCCTTTCCACGAAAGACAGGATAGGGGTGGGGTGAGCTGCAGGGTGCAGCCGAGGGAGGCACAACAATGGAGAGATGTTGTACCGTGGAGCTCCTTTTGTCAGTTTGGACATCAGTCCGACAGATGCAACAAACTCCAGATTAGACACTCTTAGACAATCCCCACTTTCAGAGCGTCTTTCATCTGAGCTCAAAATTTCAAACGATCCTCAAACTTCAGGCCAATCACGCACAGCCGCATTATCAGTTAATTACAGCGGGATCCAATCAGACGGAGAGCAGATATAATATCAGATTTGTTGCGAGCGATCCAATCAGAGGAGCAGCTGCTTGACGCCGGGTTGCCATGGGAGGCTCGCTGACGAGGCCCTGGCAGTTCGCTGAACCAAAAACTGGGAGGAATCAGCAGCCAGCCGATCAGTCCATCAGTAAACATTATTATACCCTGTTCTAAAGTCCAACAGCCATATCAGCCAGAATATATTTAAATAGATAAATGGTTTTACGCCTCTTTCTCAAGAGATGCAAATGGCAGGATTTCCATATGACACAGGCCAGTTAACACGGAGCTAATCTAATGAAGGAGATCTGACAGAGGGAGAGAACGGCGGCTGGATCTCATCTACCGCCCCCCTCCCACCTCCATCTGTAGGGCACCGGCCATCGCACCATCAAAGACAACTCTTCGTAGGTCCACATCAACCGTCACAGCTCTGCGAGGGTCTGTTTGGGCTCGTTAACGGGCCTCACATTGTTGTCGAGGCTGTTGTCGCATAAAAAGGGGGTGAGTTTTGGAGGGGGGGGGTTGGGTGGCTCCTCTGAGTTTGTATTTTTACCCATATTAGAACTAAATTCAAAACATACCTCTAAATCCAGCCCCTAAACCCGCGAATGGGTAAATTTCTAACTCTGTCGAGGTAGAGGAGTCCTTAAAGTGTAACTGACAACCCCCCCAAACCCACCCCCAATGAAAGCATTGCAAGGAACCCTCACAAATTTAAAAGCGTCAAAGTGGGCGGAGTCGAAATACTCCAATGGGCGTGGCCAAGTGTGGGGGTAAGCGGGGCTGTGGTCAGGACAAAAGAAGCACTTTTGCCAACTTATCCACTTTGTCGCTATATTTAGCGACTTTTCAGACCCTCTAGTGCGGGGGTGTCAAACTCATTTTCATTTTAATAAATATCTGTCTCTGCACAAGTTCTTCTCAAAATTAAATAATACTGAACATCTTCAGTCTCTCCAGAATTTCGCGATTGTTTTTTGCAATCAAAATCATGGATTTTCTGGAGCCACCTTCGTAATATTTGCAAGGAACTTTGCAATATTTGCGTTTGTGTATGACGATAAATGTGACCTTTTGTCAATCGCCACATCGGCCGCATTCTAAGCTTGACATCAGGCAAGGCTGAGGCAGCAGAGTCGTAGAAGGAAGAAATACTGCCACCTGCAGGTGGGAGTTAGTATCACTTAAACCAAACGTTTTTGACCATTTTTTGCGGAAAATTTGGAATAAACTCACAATTATGCATTAGGGCTAAAAAATGGCCTTGAGTTTGACACAGGCTCTCGTGACTTTTTATCAACTAGTGAAAAGTCTAGCAACTTTTTTTCCTGTGTTGTTGAAGACTTTTATGGCAACGATGCTCTGCAGCACCACTGCAACCCTGCGCTGTCCAGAGCAAGCAGCGAGTGCTGCTTTGAGCCCCTCTCACTTCCCAAGCACTGCAGTCGTCCTGCAGCAAACTTCCTGAAAACTCAACTGCTTAGGCACCATTTGACCGAAAAAGGCTGAGACGGTCAGATGGTTTTAGGCAAATCCACACAGAAACACAAACTGCTTATTGGCAAAAAAGTTGATGTGGGGGTTAGTTAAACTTTAAACTCAACTTTTTCAACAGACCACACTGTGATTGGATTGCAGAGATCTTTAAAATGTCCTTTCCACGGCTCAACAACGTCCTGATCCAGGTTTGTACCTCCCCAACTGATCCAACCCAATCATAGTCTGGGTTTCCTAACCCTAATAATTACCCTAACCGTCAAAAGAATAAACTTAATTCACACCATACTCCTAAAACTAACCCCTAAGCCACCAAACAGGGGTCATCTTAGCATTGTTCATCCTGTGTCTAAACATCTTGAAAACACTAAGGCCTCTGCTCATGTATTATTTGTTGACTTTAGTTCAGCTTTTGACAAAAACACCTGGTCTTAGAGAAGAAGACACACATGGATGGCGCTGCCTTTTAATCAGATGGTTTCACTCGTTCTTAAATAACAGAACACAATGTGTTACGCTGAAAAGAACACTGTCAGATGTCGGACACAAAAATACAGGAGTTCCACAAGGCAGTGTATCGTCTCCGGTGCTCTTTGCCTTGTAGCATACATCCAAATAACTTCCCTGTGAAATATGCAGATGATACTGCCACTTTGAGTCTTCTACAGAAGTATCATCACACTATAATGAAATAGACTCCTTCACTAAGGCGATGTTTTTTTTTTGCTGAAATCCGATTTTATTGAGTGGCCGTTCAAACTAGTAATCAAATACAACCACGATCAGACTTCCTGCAGCACACCGTTTACAGAAGTAATAACGGATGCCACGTCTGTGGATCGATTTTAAAGTTGTTGAGCAACGGGAGCAGACAGTATCATCGCAAGATCATAACAAGACGAAGGAAGCTAATACAAAAAGCACAACTAATAGCAACGGCTTTTTGCGGTGCGTTGACTGCGACTTCTGTAGAGACGTCAGTTGGGACGTGTAGTCGGAGCCGGGAGTGGCGTGTTTGTGACGTGATGCACTTCAGTGACACAGACTTCTTTCATAATTTCATAATTATAATAATTTTCAGACGTTGTTTACAGCTGGATTTACCGCGTCTGGCTTCCTCTGGTGGAGAATTATGACGCGTGTCTCACATCAATGACGTAAAAGTCGGATAAAATGCGACGTGACCGTTCAGACGCAGACGCTCTGAGAACTATCAGATACGTATCCGACTACGGACCGACTGGGCCATTCGGAGTGCCGTGAAAAATCTGGATATGGGTCGCATTTGCTGCGTTTAGCAAGGTGTCATGCTAATGCGACGACAAACGTGACTTATAAGTCTCATCCTCGTTCAAGCAGTGACGCCCCCCCCCCCATTCAATTGGCTGCGTTGCGACGCCAGAGCTCCACCCTCGGCCTGTCGCAATAACAAATTTTTCTGGACGATAAATTGTCCAAGAAATTGAGATAAATGATAATATTATTGATTTGAGACCATTTTCCAGTAATGTGTTGATAATGGCATAATAACGCAAGTTCGGCCTCTCGGTGACCAATAAACTTCAATTTTGTAAAGAGCTCATAACATTATTTAACTTTTCCATTTTATTTCCAATCTTATTGTTTTGTTAGTTGCCTTTATTTCAATATTTATTTATTTTTTTTTAAATAATTTTTTGTATTTATTTAGTAATTTTTTAAAATTCCCGTCACTTTTTTCATTATGTATTTTTTTCTATTTTTTTTCCTGTGTTCTGTATTTATTTTGTCATTTTTTTAAAGATATTTTAAATATCCAAAATAAAACAAAACAACCAAAAACAATAAATATAAAATGGAAATAAAAACCACATACAACTGCAACAAATACTAATCATCAGAATGGAAATTATTGCGTTCATTTTAATTCACCATGCGGTTATTGATTAATTGCTTATTGCGACAGGTCCAGCAGTAACATATCACTCTCCAATGGACCTACAACCGAAGGGGAACCAGGACCGGTGCGGTACGGGTCGGCTGAATGGCCCACTTTCCCAGTGGAAGCTAGCATAAATAAATAGCATACCGAACTCCACCGACCTGACCCGTCCCGCTCATGGTTACTATGAACACACACATCCACTGTTTATTAAATCTGCTGAAATTGTATGATTTAGTTTATCATAAAATACTGCAAAAAATGTTTAGAGCAAAATTTAGTTTATTTGTTGGGGTGCAAAGATTTTTTTGATTTGCAACAAGTTTGTAAATTTACAAAACAGGAAGCTAAAAACGAAATAAAAAGGACTTTTTTTTGTTGTCGTTGGAATTAAATCATGGAATGATGAAAGCACGGACTTTTGACGGTTACAAGGATAAATAACTTCAGATTTTGGATTGTTTTCTTCCCTTTTATGTTTCCGTTTTGTGATTTATATATTAGAAGTGATATGTTTTGGGATTTTTATATGACGGGGTACTTTAGCTTCTGCCGGTACCTTTTTCAGTCAAGTTGTCGAACTGTTGCCGTGTTTTAAAGCATGGATTATAAGTGCTTGATGACTGACTGAGTGAATAAATAAAAAAAATAAATAAAAATCAATCAATAAATCTTCCTCCATAGGGTGACCACACACCGAGTTGGGAACAAACCAAGCAGCCCGGTCATCTGAGGCGGTTGGATCTGTAAAATCTCACCTCAAAGTGTGAGATTTAAAGAGACCGTGCCGGCTGGCAGATTTAACGACGGTCGTCGCGTTCTGAGAGAATACTGGGGACGAAAATCCGTCTTTACGGCTCCGGTTTTGCCGCAGCTTAAGCAGACGAGGAGATCTCTCATCCCAAACGCACCGAGCGGGACGGCCCTGACCCCTGCTGACCCCCGAGGGAGGGGACGGGGAGTGACAGTGGGGAGAAACACAGCAGGAATGCGAGATTACAGCCACTATCTCCTGCAGATACCGAAAACCGTCTCCTCACTCCTTCAGTGCGTGGACGGGAGGGAGGAGATGAGGAAGAAGAGGGAGAAAATGGTTTTTAACAGTCAGGATGGGACGCTTTCCATGTGGATAAAAACGCTTAGACGGGCAGAAACAGGAGGAGAGAAGGGGAAGAACAAAAGGTGATGGGTTAGAAACTCACACACTCTCAGACACACACGCTGATCTATCTGTACACTCAGAGGCGCACTGATAATAAATGAAATCTTAGAAATGAGAGCCTATCAAGCAGGAATCAATCACTGGGGTTTGTCGTCCAGGAGGATGGCGCCACGAGGAGATAAAAGACAAGGCGGACGTCTGGGGAGGGCCGGGAGGAGAGGAGGAGGAAGAGGATGGAACGGGAGGAGGACGCCGACGGGGAATACAGACTGGTTCTGGACGGGCCGGGATCTGGACTCGTCCGTGCTGCAGTCGGAGTCAAGCCGAGCTGAAAGAAAGCGGAATAACTAGGAGGAATCGGGGGGGAGGGGCGGGGGGAGGGCTCCATGCCAGGAAGCCTCTCCCAGCATCAGTATCATATGATTAGATGGTCTCGCACATGATGCACGAACTCAGCCTCTGATAGCGCTCCATC
Organism: Anableps anableps; assembly: GCA_014839685.1. Lineage (NCBI taxonomy): Eukaryota > Metazoa > Chordata > Actinopteri > Cyprinodontiformes > Anablepidae > Anableps > Anableps anableps. Next base: position 34,421,509 of record CM026073.1, on the reverse strand, counting down.
CGGTCCCACACGCTCTTCCCAAGGATCACACACAAACGCCCGGCTTGTTTTCGTTTCCAGCAGCTCTCACACGCTGACATGATACCGATGTTTACGTTCGCTGTCTCTCGGCTGACCTCCGACCTCTCCAGCAGAAGGGCCGCCTTCGCCCCAGCAGAGAACACAGACGGAGGATGCTGCACACAGATGTTTTACGGAGCAAATGGACTCAGCTCTGCAGATCCCCGCAGGAAACTGGGAGATCATACTGGCCGACTGGGTTTGATCCAACACCAGAATCCTGTTTACATGCAGAACAAGTCAAACGTCAAGGATTCAGACTCCTGGGATCTCATTTAAAACACGTCGGCATGTATAATAATGAACGTTTGCGCAAACTTCTCACCTGCCGTGAAAACTTCCCCAGCGGGCAACAGGAACCTACAAAGCACCAAAACTCATCTAAGTACACTGAACTCTGACTCCATTCAACGTATTTAATCAGGGATTTTTCATGATTTTAATCTTTTTTTTTTGCTTAAACAATGAAACTGAACCACATGTATCCTCCTACAATGAAGTAACACACAAAACAAAATAAAATAAAATAAAATGATGGGAAGACCTCAGTCGAACGTAAATAGTAAATTTCCTCTGGATATAGATGTAACTGCGCATCGGTCGCTGCGCAGAAGCGCAGGAAATGCACGTTATTTGTGCGGGACTTGGAGTCGGACCAGCAGATCAACTCCAAACAGGTCAGGCTTTATTCTTAATAAATTGGGCAAGGTGTAAACAATCACACTTGTACATAAATAGCTGCACCTGGTTTTATGTACCAGAATTTCTTCCTTCCCACAAACTTTCCGAGTGAAAGCTGCAAACTCTTTTATACACAAGGCCCCAGGTCGGGGTGGAAACCGGAGCCGAGCGAGAAGGAGCCAGACATCCCGAATCCATGAGCAAATCTGGATTAGGGATGAACCAATATGAACATCTGGGCTGATGTTCGACAATATTCCACACATTTCTCTACACTTTCGACACCATGAAAACATGACCACACCACCGACATCGCTCCTCTGCTTCAGTCAAACATCCCACAGTCCTGCGCTGCGTCACGATCACACGACCAGGCCCCCCCTCCCTCCCCCCCTCCCTCCCCCCCTCTTGAAACGCAAACGGCAACAAGCTGGAAACGAACACAGATTGTTAATATGGGGCTGACGCCGATGCTAATGCCGACATATCGCGCATCCCTGATCTGGATCGAAGCTTTTCTTGCTTTAAACTGGAAAAACGAGGTGGGAAACTCCAACTAACTGGGATAGCGGGCTTCTGAAATAAAACAAAAACATTCAACCATTTGCTTTTCCTTCAAAGGCCCAGTGCATTAATGCACTGAAGCACATTTGTTACAAAAGAACACATTTAGTCATATTTTCCTCCCCATACTGTTGGTAAAACCCATTTAAAACATACAGGGAACAACACGCAGCGACTCCTGGCTGTGAGAAAAATGGTTTTTTTTATCATTTATATATCAATTTTGATTCAGTTTTTATCCAATCACAGTTTAATTTAGATGCTTTTCTCAGATTTTCCAACAGAATATTCAGCATAGTGTGATGATGTTACACACTGTAGAGTCTGTAGAAACCTTTCAGTTTACATGATCATGCCTCGTCTCCACTGCTTTAGGACTTACAGTTTTCTGCTCAAAAGATGTTGAAATATCCGTGATTAGAGGATGCGAAACGGTTTCAAGCCACTTTACAGGCATGTGAAATAAAAAAATTATTAAATGATTATTTTTATTTATGATTGAAAATCAGGACACCCGAAAACAGCATGTTTTTTTTTTTTTTTTATTCATGTTTTTTACGCATTTTTCCTGTATGTTTGGGATGGTAAGAGATATTTAATATCAACAACCGTGAAAATTTTTTTCGAATATAAGCAATAAAAACCAAAGCCTTATTAAAAGTTTCTGTAAAATGTATGAGAAAATCATACTGTGAGGCATAAATTAGAGCATCCTCACTTTTATCCCCACTTAAAATGGCTAAAATTAAACATAGGTGTAGCATATCAGGTGCCATGATCAAAACTTCGTCAGGTTGCCTTTGAAGACCATATGAGTTTGCTGCAGAGCTGTTGCAAAATTAGAAAAAAAAATTAAAAAAAATCATAAAAAGTTAGGTGATATAATTAAAAATAAACTCTGTTTATCACTTCGTGCCCATGAAGTAGCTCTCAGCCGCAAAAAGGTTGGCAACTCCTGCATTAAGACTTTATTCTTGTATTTCTATGACTTCATTCTCACAGTTTTATGGCTTTATTCTCGTGTTATTATTATTATTATTATTATGACTTTTTTTCTCATATTACTATTACTTTATTCTTAAATTATTACGGATTTATTCTGGTGGTATTAAGACTTTTTTCTCATATCCCTATGACTTTTTTTCTCGTATTACTATGACTTTATTCTCATAATTTTATGACTTTTTTGTGTTACTACAACTTTTTTTCTTGTTACTACGACTTTTTTTTCCTCGTACTATTACGACTTTATTCTTGTACCGTTACAACTCTATTCTTGTATTATTATGACTTTATTCTCGTGTTATTATGACGTTATTCTCATAATTTTATGACTGTGCCATGTTGTTACCACTTATTTTCTTCATGTTATAACATTTTTTCTCGTTTTATTCTTTTATTATTTCGACTGACTGTTGTACGAGTTTATTCTTGTAATATTATGACTTTATTTGTGTAATTTTTTTTTTTTTCTTAGCGTGGCCCATTGTAGCCTGTCTTAGGGGGTGGGGTGTGCTAACTTTTTTTTTTGTCATTTAGAAAGCACATTTAAGTTGATTTATTTTACTTAACGATTAAATCAAGGTTTATATTTGGTGCTGCAGAGACAGCTAGATCATACTTTGGAAATAATTGAATATGTAATGGGGTGTCCTAACTTTCCGAAGCTGCAGCTGTGTGGAACTAGCGTGTGGAATGCACATCTGGATCCACAGCTGCAGCTCATGGATAAGACGCAGCTGCCAGGTCCTGCTGGGTTCATTCATCCTCACAGCGGAAGCAGCTCTTACCTCTGTGCTGCCTTCTGATTGGAGGGTTCCTGGGAACGGGCCCCAGACAGTGTCAGGCTGGAGGTCCCTGACCGCCACCACCCGGCTGTCGCCCTCTTCGCCGCTCAGCTCCAGGTCATCTGCGAAGAAGAGGAGAGGTCGACCTCAGGGTTAGTGCGCCACCTTGAGCTCGGTTTAATGAAGGGGGTTTGACTTGTATCGACCCGGGTGGGAAAAACGCAGCCGAGCTTCCCCCCCCACCACCACCAACCCGAAGGCGGCGGCGGTGCTGCTGTTCTGCCAGCAGGGGGAGTCTGACGCCGAGCCCGCTCTGTCTGTCCCAGCTGGTCTCAGATGGGGGGAGAAACTTCCCGTGCACTTCCTCAAAGTGAAAAGATAAGCTCAGACGGATGGCGCTGACGGCTGTGGCCTGAGCCTGCTGCGGCCCAGATAGAGCCGGGTAGCCAGCGGGCACGGACCACCGATCCATTTAGAGACTCCAGACAGGTCCGAGTGCCGGAGTTCGGGAAAACGAGTCTGAGGATAAATGAAGGAAGTGTTGAGGGTTCGGATGGGATGAACAGCAGGAGCTTCGATTATATGAGCAGCCTCTGGGTTTGCCCCTGGACCTGACCTCCTCATCTGATCAAAACAGAAACCAATGCCCCCCCCCCAGCACCCTCCTCATCTCGCCTCTGCTTCAGGAGACTGTTTCGGGGGGGGGAGGGGGGTCTAAAGTGGTGGGCCAGATAAGAGTGTTTGTCTAACACTCTCCATGTCAAAACACTCATCTATCTTCTCTGTATCTATCCCCAGCAGAGAACAACGGACAGACGCTGATAAAATGGCTTTCCCACAGCAGATCGGGGGGGTTTAGGGGAGGGTTACTGAGGGAACAGGAAAGAAGAAGACGTTAACTTAATAAAACAGCCCAGAAAGTCAGAAAGAAGCTGAACACATTGTCGTTTCTGTCGGAAACACTTTTGTGGTAAAAAAAAAAAAAAAAAAAAAAAAAAAAAAAAAAAACACGCTCAGGAAGTGGTTTGCTGCTCCTGACTCGCAGCGACGCAGGTGCCACGGCGATCACATTTTATGGAGCAGATGGTATCGGTGTTATCAGGCTTGGCGTTGGCACCTTTTGTCATTCACAGCAAGCAGCTCTGAGCTCGACTCGGACTGGGCCGAACACCCTCCTGGGTTTGACCAAGACTCTTCCTGCTCATTTTCAGTCCAAAGTCCGGCCTCCGTCTCGTCTGCAATCATCTGACCGGGCCGCGGTCGGCCACGCTGACCCCGCTTATCTCTGCACTCCATCAATGTCCAGTCCGCCTCCCTGCCATTGGCTAATCCGGCTCACATGGGATGCTTATCGGGCCGAGCGGCGCCTCTGACCCTCATTGTGAAACTTCATGAGGATCTGACCTCAGCCAGCCAACTCAGATATTAACCTACAAACAGTCTGACACCAGTCTGCTCCCTCCATGACCTTCCAGGGACGGTTTCTGGATCATTGTACCTTTTAAAGTGATTATTTAATGTATTAAAGGTAAAAAGAAGTCATACAAATCAACCTGACTATGTGACAAAGTAATTACACCCCTAAATCTCTTCAATTTACATCACTGTGGAGGAGTTTGAGCCAACTCTTCTTTTCCTGCTGCAGAGGCTGATGACTGTCACAGAGCACTGTTCTTGGCATGGCAAGTCGTCCAGGCTCTAAGTCGGGTTTATTTGTATCGCACATTTCAGCAGCAAGGCAGTTCAAAGTATTAATCACAGGCAACTCTTAACAGATAGGTTTTTACTCAGTGTTTCGGCTGTTTTGCAGTTTTCTGGAAGTTTGTTCCAGATTAGCGGAGCATAAAAACTGAAAGCTGCTTCTCCATGTTTGTTTCTGGTTCTGAGGACGCAGAGTAGACCAGAACCAGAAGAGCTGAGTGGTCTGGAAGGTTGATATGACGACAACAGGTCTTTACTGTATTTTGGTGCTAAGCTGTTCAGTGATTTATAAACTAACAGAAGTATTTTAAAGTCTATTCTCTGAGCTCCAGGGAGCCAGTGGGAGGACTTTAGATCTGGGGTGATGTGCTCTATCTTCCTGGTCTTAGTGGGAACGCGAGCAGCAGCGTTTTGGATCAGCTGCAGCTGTCTGATTTTTTAGGCAGACCTGTTAATAGACTGTTGCAGTAATCAATGCGACTAAAGATAAACGCAGGGATGAGTTTGTCTAGATCTTGTTTTCCTTTAATCCTAGAAATGTTCTTCAGGTGATAGAAGGCTGACTTTGTAACCATCTTTATGTGTCTCTGAAGGTTCAGGTCTGAGGTCTTGTGGATCTGGTCTGCATCCCCAGAACCAAACATGGAGACCCAGCCTTCAGTTTTTATGCACAAACTTCCAGAAAACTGCAAAACAGCCGGAACACTGAGTTCCTTTCAATCAAGGCTGAAAACCCACCTGTTCAGAGCTGCCTTTGGTTAGCAGTCTGGACCATAAATCTGCAAACAAATCCGGGTAAGATAAGCTCGGTTTTCCAAAGGGTGGAGGTTTGACTGTAAATCAGTTAAATAAAGTAAGTGAATCATTGATCAATGTTTTTGCTGATTATCTTGAAGATTTTCATGTGTATTTGCCAGAAAATTTTGATGACTTTGCTCAATGATTTTGATATTTTGATGATTCTGCTGTATACTTGATTGATGTTTTTATGATGTGAAGCACTTTGAACTGCCTTGTTGCTGAAATGTCCTGTACAAATAAACTTGACTTGACTTCATGTTGTCAGTAAGGTTCTACTTGGGTGACTCCTTGCGCCTACAGGTCAGGTGAAAATCATGCCTCAGGCTGGCAAGAAAATTTTAATAAAGTAGATGCTCTGTAATGGCCTAGTCAAAGCCCAGAGCTGTTCACAGTTGATCCCCACCAGCCTGCCAGAGCTGGAACAGTTTAGCAGGAAGAATGGAGGGAAACTGCAGCCTGACTGGGACCGGTCCACACAGCCTCGCTGCTGGGATCGCAGCCAGAGGTGCAAATACTAAACACTGACTTGAAGGGGGTGAATATTTATACAATCACTTGTTTTATGCTACATATTTTTTACTTAAGTGTCATTATTAGTGAAATCAGTTTTCACTTTGACATTAAGGGTTTTTAAGGGACCAAGATTTTTACTGGACATGTGGGTTTTATGCAGCGACTGTTTAAAGTATAAATTATGTGTTTCTATCTGCTGTGGGAAGCCCACAGCATGACTATCAGGGAACAGCACCTCAGCATCTTCTTTCTTATACTAATCCATCATCATCAAGTAAATTTTGGCATATAGAAAATGTTTAAATTCAGTAAGTGCACTGTAGAGGAAATAAAGGGGCAGTATTACGTGTTTTCCAGCCACACAGAATCGTTTTATAGCTCAATCAAGTAACCGTGTTACCTTCAGTTATAAAAATGCTGCATATATCAAATATGACTTAAAAGAAATTTGACTTCGTAATTTGACGCCTTGAAATTGGGCCTCTGTCTCTTTAAGAAACGCTGTCTTCAGGAAGTCATCACAACATCGCTCCTCTGTTAACCCTTCAACGTTTTTAATCAGCGATGCACTGAGAAGCAGCTCCTATTATGAGCTCAGAAGATGCGCAGTTCCACCAGGTGTTTGCTAATTGCTGCTGGCTAGTCTGAAGGAGATGAGTGGGGGAGTCGCAGGGGAGGGGGGCTCTGTGAGGCGGAGGCTTAGAAACCGCAGCTCTGAGGAGGAGCTGCACCTCGAAGGCGGAGCGAGGCATTTTGCACCGCTGAACGGTTGTCACGGGAGATTAAAGGATTTCTCAAACATGCATGAAAGAATCAAAGCAGCACTCCAGGCACGTTCATGATGAGGGAATAACATGATGTAAAGCTCAAAAAAGTCAATTTTATATAATACTGCCCCTTTAAATGCTTCTGATGCAAATGCAAATATTGACTCAGAGTCAAGGAACCAAAAACTGTCTGCACAGTGTTTACTTTTCTGTGCAAACACCTGGAGAGCTTCTGAGTGAGTTATACCACCTTGGTTACCGGTAAAGCGTTTAATGGACAAACATAAGCAGAGAACATCGCTACAGAGGCAGACAGTGGAGCCGCCATCGCCGCATTTCCACTAATGAGAGCGGCTGGATAATCCCAGCAGGTTAGCAGCGTCCGCTGAGGTAACAGAGGCCTCCAACAATCCTAATCCCTGCTAATTACCGCCCCCTGTCAGCCAGAGACCTCCATAATAACCTCCACTAACCTCCCCATCCCTCCTACACTCTGCATGTGAGGTAAAAACACACACACGACCCATTCCTGAACATTCAAGGCTTGTTATCACACACACTCACACCCCGTCTACACACACACACACACACAAAGGCTTATCGATACAGACGCTTCAGCAGCCACTGGGGCGTCCAGGCCTCTTTGACGAGCCAACACAATAAAACAATCAGCCGTCATTAATGAAATGACTAACGCAATTAACCGAGGAGTGGGGTGGGGGGGATTATGGAGGTGGGGTGGGGGGGGTCGAGCTGAAGGTGGTGGCGACCAGGAGGAGGTTGTTACCGGATTCATGGATCAGTGCTGCCTTCTGTGCCGTCCTGACGGTTTAATTAATGCACGCTGTCAATGTGAAATTAGACAAATCAAAGTTATTATGATCTACAGATTCGGGCCTCCGGCTGTTGGGTCCTGACAGCTCCAGAGGGAAGAAATGGAAACGGGAGAGTCCTGAGATAGGAAGCCATGAAGCAGGAAGGCTGTTGACAGTGTTCTTCCACAGACTTCACGTGAAAAATACTTTTTAGACAAGTACAAACAGAGGTTTGTGCAAATTGAAAGAGAACATTAATTTATGAGAAAAGTAGTGATTCACAGAAAGATACTGTAAAAAAAACTTGATGGATGGATGGATGGACAGACGGATACATGGACGGATGGTTGGTTGGATAGATGCATGGATGGATGGATGCATGGATGGATGGATGGATGGATGGATGGATGCATGGACGGATGGATGGTTGGATAGATGCATGGATGGACAGATGGATGCATGGATGGATGGATTGATGGATGGAGTGGTGGATGGATGCATGGACGGACGGACGGATGGATGGATGGTTGGATAGATGCATGGATGGACAGATGGATGCATGGATGGATGGATTGATGGATGGAGTGGTGGATGGATGCATGGACGGACGGATGGATGGATGGATGGACGGACGGACGGATGGATTGATGGATGGACGGATGCATGGATGGACGAACAGACGGATGGATGGATGGATGGACGGACAGATAGATGCATGGATGGATGCATGGATGGATGCATGGTTGGATGGATGGATAGTTTATTTCTTTTCTCCGTGTATTCGGACCTAGAAAATCACTGTTTCCAGACTGTGCAGGTCAGAAACTCTGAATCTGAACTGAGACACAAAGTATCCCAGAGGTCAGCGAACGCAACACCGTCACAGAGGTCAGCGAACGCAACACCGTCTCCAGGGCATGAAATTCACAGCAGGATTGCGCAATATGAAATCAATTTATGCAAATCTCGGTTTTATAATGCGGGAAATTCCCGCACGAATCGGAGCCACGAACTAAAACGAAGAGCGCTTCAGGCGCTCTCCCTGCGCGGTCCCAGTATATCCCATCCACGATTTTAACTGGTAGGTATTGAAAACACCGAGCGCTCGTCAAATCTTAATCTTATCAGCTGAAGGCAGGGGGTGGAGGGGGCGCGACGGAAAAACGACGGCGCCAGAGTGATGTCGGTTCGGACCCAAATCCTCGTTACCACCTGTGGCCTTAACGTCACCCAGCACCCAAAGGAAAATGCCAGGCTTAGAATATATCTGTGGGTTAATCAACAATGGTGAAACCAGCAGCTCCTTTTGTAAAAAACCAGCTGATCCTACAAAATATTTAAAAAAAAAAAGTGATGCAAATTCAGCGAGAAATGATAAATTACCTGAAAGTAGCGTGGACTCCTGCGCTACATTCAGTTATTCATCCATTCATGCAGAGATTCACAGGGATGAGAAGGTTAAAGCTGCTGAAGTCACGCAGATACAGTGTTCAGACGACTGTATGGAGGACTGACACTGCCAAATTTGGCAATGACTGTAAAAATGATCCAGCCATTTTTTAAAAGTAATTGATGTGGTTAATATTACATCCAAAAAATAAGAACTTTTCAAACTTATATGATTATCCAGTGTAACATAAAGTAATATTTGTTATTTTCAACAGTATTAATTTAACACTCACTATAATTTAATTTCCCTTTTTATTTCCAATCTTATTGTTTTATTAGTTTACTTTTTCCTGTTATTCTTTTCTCATTTTTCCATATCCTGTATTTATTTAGTACGTTTTTATTTATTGTCACATTTCTTTTTTCTTTTCTTAAATCATAAATTAATAGCAATACAAATAGCTTAGATGCCAGCTCAGCAGAGTCAGAGGTTATCTGAGCAATTTAACTATCTAGGAATTTTATTTCAACAAAGTTGTCACTATTGAGGAAGATGCAGCTGAGAAGAATGAGAACAAAAGAGTAGAACATGGACTCAAAAGAGAGCAGATTCACAGATGCATCTAAGATAACCAACCGGGAAGAAGATGAAATGGAACGGTAATCCACGTCTTCAGCTAAAAGTGAGAACGTGACGAGATCTATAGTTAATCTCACAACTGGTACCATTTCTTCCTGAAGTTTTCCATGTTTACAAATATGTTTGAGTTATTAAGTGGAAGAGACAAAGCAGAGGACACCAATGGGAGAGAGAGCAAAGAGAGAGCAGCTAAAATGGCAACTAGGAAGGTAAAAAAAAAAAAAAGACAAATTAAAGCTGCGTATTGGACTGCAGGTCAAGCTCATATGTAATCCTCCCCCTGTTTGAAAAACCGAATTTCAGGCTCTGGTGTCAGAGGTCATTGAATGCAACGGCGCCTCAGAGGTCAGCGAACGCAACACCATTTTAAAGAGTTCATCCTTCATATAATCACCATGGATTTGTTCTGTAAACTGTCCAGGATAGACTGGGAAGAACATGACGGACAAATTTGTTCCTCTGGCAGATTAACAGCTCCATCTCCACAGCTTGGAGGGAAAATTAATTAAACCTGCAGGTGGGCTGTTATCTTAACTGATGTGTCATATTAATAATAAATGCTTATTAAGTAAAAAAAAAAAAAAAAAAAAAAAAAAAAAAAAAAAAAAAAAAAAAAAAACTCTCCACCAGTTCGGGAGGAATCCCAAACAAGTTTCAGTTAAAGACGGCAGGGAAGAGTTTTAGACGCTCAGGTGTTTTCATGTCTGCAGGAGGCGTCGATTATTACAACTTTACTGCTGATTTAAGTCAGATTGTGAAAGACCTCTGACTGCAGCACCGCTTGGCGTCCAGAAAGCACACCAAGACGTTCGGGCTCAGAATCAGAGGAAAAGCAGATGAGCCACGGAGCCGTAGGCCCGTGTTCTTCTCTATGCAGCCTAATTGACTTTTAAAAAGACTATTGTTGATATCAAATGAGCTCATCGCGGCGAAGCTATTGATTTTTTGACACCACACAACAGGAAATCTTTATCTCCGTGCTGCTCCGACTCGGTGCTAATAGGTGGGGTTTAACCTCAGTTGAATGACAAATCCTGACGCTGACTCTCCTCCAGTTCCCGCTCCCTCTCCAGGGTCCTAATGAACTTAAAAAAAAAAAAAAAAAGAGTACAGAAGCTAATTCTAGCTGGAAACAGGTAAAAACATTCAAATCTCATCAGTTTCTGCAAAGAAAAATATATTCCTCCACTAGTTTTCTTCAGATTTATCACAGCGAGCCTTATTTGTCCACACAGTGGTAAACATAGTTTCGAGGAACTCTCTGATTTTCCCAGAAATTGCCATCTCTGATTTGTTTTTCCGGTCTGAGACCCGCTTTCAAGCCGCCTACCCGGCGTTTCTCATTAATGACCGCTCTTGTCATTTCTAACGCCGCCCGATAAAAAGGGCCTCAATCTCGCAACGAGCGCGACCCAACGCTGCCTTCTTCCCTCCGTCTCATCTTCCCCCTCTCCGTGATCTTCCACGCAGCACCCCTGGGTCCCCGGAGTCCGGCAGGCTCGGCTCGGCTCGCCGGCAGATAGACATTTCTGGGATAGGCATCTGCTGCTCAGGACCACGCAATCATTTCCATTTTACCCTCTGTTGCACAGGCAAGATAAGACACCTGCGTAGCCCCGCTAATCAGATGAGCTTCAACAGAACTTTATCATTGACATTTACCACTGTTTACCCAACTAATTTCTCTTAACTGCACTGCTGAACTTTTATCTACAAAATACATACAGCAGCAGAAAAGAGCAAGAAGCAAACATGCAAATTCACAAATATGCGAAGAAAGATAAACCGAGGGGGGAAAACTAAACGATTTTTTTTTCTGTTTAGAGGACGACGGGGGTGAAAACAGTGACAGAGCCACTGTTGGGAGGATGAGCCGCCGCCTCCTCCTCCTCTTCCTCCTCCTCGTTGTGGCCGAAGACAATTAAATAGAGAAAATACTGACATTCACATGAAAACTTTCTCCTGGACCAATCAGGAGACAGACAAAAGGTCACAGAAGTAGACTAAAACACCACATTTCTAATTGACTGCTCCCTGTTTGACCTGGACCACCGGAGAGCCTCCTTCTGTAGCCGCCTGCTCTCTAAACTCTCCATGGCTGCGCACGACTCGCTCTGTGGTGAAACACAAGGGCCTCCAGAGGCCAGACGGCCCGCTGGGAACACGTTACGCTCGAACGTTGGTCTCTTTGGTTTTTCAGCTTCACCGGATTCCTGAATTGGCCGGCACCAGGGCTTCGTCACCTCTCCCTGCAGGTGGTGGGTCCACATGGTGAAGAAGGTGCTAAGCCGAAAGCTGAAGCTCTCCATCCTGATCCAAACAGGAAGTCAAATGGGCATTTCGAGGCTTTCAAGGGTTGTCTCAGAAACTATCTGGTGAAACTATTTTTGTCTTCTTATCTTGGAATCCCCTGGAATCTCCCAGGAGGAGATGAAGGATTTTGCTGGTAGGAATCAGGAATACAAGGATGGACGCATCTTTAGTTGGATTCATGAAGAGACGCTGTGACAGATGTATTAATGAATGGATGGATGGAGGGACAGATGCATCGACTGATGGAAGCAGAGAGGGAGAGATAGAGACGTCGAGAAAAAGGATGAATGAATAGATGCATGTAGGGATGGATGGATGTAGGGATGGATGAAAGAACGGATGAGTTCATGGATGGATAGATGGACAGACAGGCGGATGGTTGGATGGACAGATGGATCCATTAATGGATCGATCTGTGGATGGATGGACGGATGGCTCCATGGATGAATGGACAGACACACATTGATGGATGGATTCATGGATGGACGGCCGGACAGGCGAATGGATGGGCGGACGGATGGATGCATTGATGGAGGATGGACAGATGGTTGGATGGATGGACGGACAGACAGATGGTTGGATGGACAGATGGATCCATTAATGGATGGATCCGTGGATGGATAGATGGGGTTCATGGATGGACGGCCAGACAGACAGATGGGTTCAGGGATGGATGGATGGACTGACGGATGGACAGATGGCTCCATGGATGGATGGACAGACGGATGGATGGACTGACGGATGGACGGATGGACAGATGGCTCCATGGATGGATGGACAGACAGATGGATGGCTCCATGGATGGATGGATGGATGGACAGACGGATGGATGGCTCCATGGATGGATGTTTCCCAGACAGTACTGCCTCTAGGAGCTTTACCATGACTTCACTTCAGGTTGAGGAGTTTCGAGCAGATCTCCAGTTTGTTGGTTTCTGTCCACAGAAACTAATCCGATCACTCTCTGCTCTACGAAACTCTGCGTCCGACTCGGATCCGGCGCCCGTTCGGGATCTGCTTTACGGAAAAGTCTGGAGTCAGCTATGACCGGAGACTCATGGTTCAAGGAGGCAGCTCTGATCGTAGAAGTCATTTTAATCTAAAACTGCATGTCAGACATAAAGAGAAACTGTAAGTGTGTGTCTGCGTTTCGGGGCGTATTTCAGGAGAATAGCCTTTTCCTCATCCACACTTCCACCTCTATCTCTCAGAGTTTCTCTCCCGTCTGCTGGAGCCTGTCACAAATTGAAAGTGAAGACCTTCCAGAAGCTAGACCTGATAATCACACATAAATTAATTAGAAAATGTTTCTTGACATTCTCTACGCACAGAAGGGAAGGGGGGGAAAAGACTGAGGCAAAGCCACAAAATTAATTGTACGCTATGTGACTCCGATAATTAATTCAATCATTAATTCATGTCTGCTTTAACAACTCCTTCTGGCTCCTGTGAGGAAGGACATTTCATTCAGGCTGCTTTCGGCAGCTCGGCCGCGGGGGGAGGGGACGTGGAAAAGTTGGAGAGTGACAGACTTGGATCTGCAAAATCTGGGGGTCATGAAGAGGTTCACCAAAACAGCATGAAGACAGATGCTTCTGGAAATAAGAGGCTGACTGTTTGGACAGCATGAAGCCAAGATAATCCATGTTTCATCTGATCCAGTTTATGGCTCCCAGGTGTTATTTTGTTCCATTCATCCAACAGACATTGTCCAACACCAACAGTACAGTACAGGGTTCTAATATTTAATTTTTAAAATTATCCAAGTTGCAAATTTTACAACTAAAGTCCTAATAAAAACTTGCAAAACTTTATCGTTTATGCTGCTTTTGATGTTTTACGTCTATCCATCCATCGTCCATACCTGCTTATCTTTGCAGGGTTGAGGGGGGCTGATGCCTATCTGCAGCAGTCATTGGGCGAGAGGGCGCCAGTCCATCACAAGGCAACATAAGCCCTGCCTCCAAGGGCGTGGCTTTAACCGGTTCTTCCCCAGTCAGCGCGGTTCATCCCCGTTTTTGGAACCACCTCAGGGGTTGTTCAAGCCGGACCAAGTCAGGTACTGCGAGCGATTCGACTGGCAGCAGACTGCAACCTTTGATTGGCCGTGGATTTACGTCACTGGATGAGCGAAGGCGGAACTTGCAAACTCCTCTAGCAACATCTCAACCACCATTTTCAATCTGCAACGAGACCATAGTAGCTCACGAGATGCAAAAAGATAATTACATGGTCAAACCTTAAGGTCCAAACATTTTTATCAATTGTGATGGAAGAGTTCATACAGCGTAAACTGGTCGGGGCAACCCGCAACAAAGAAATATGCTGAAAGATTTCGGAGAAACTAGCTACCCCAGGGCACACACAGAGACGCACTCAACTTGGCTTGAGCCAAACCAGACATCAACCAGCTAGAGTGAGACTTGACAGTGGAGAAGGGGCTGTAGAGACACTCAGGATACACAACCATGCACACACTCACACCAAAGTGCAAAGTTTAGAGAGACCAGTTAATCTAACAGTCATGTGTTTGTAGTGTGGGAGGAAGCTGGAGTACCCGGAGAAAATCCACATATGCACAGGTAGAACAGGCAGACAGACTTCATGTTGGGCTTCAAACCCAGGACCTTCTTGTTGCAGGGTAATAGTGCTACCAACAGCCTTTGATGTTTTGCAAAATGACATTTTTTGTGAACTAAACTTTTTTTTTTTTTTTAAATTCCACAAACTTTAAAACAATCTATTGTTCCAATTCCTTCTGCCATCTCTAAGATCTGTTGTGTAATGGAGGGAAAACAGCTCATGAAGAGTTACAGGCATTGGGATGTCTCTTTCGTCCAGCGAACTCGTCTCAAGGTCCGTACCACTCTTCTGCCTTTAAGATGTAGCCGTGAAGGTAGCAGATGTTGCTGTGAGGCAGGGTTTCTCAGTTGCGCTCCTCAGGGACCACTGCCCTGCATGTCTTAGGTGTTTTCCTTCTGCCACATCCCTGACTTGAACAAATGGATGATTAACAGCCTTTTGCAGCACTTGATGGCATGCAGAGGAGGTCATGCAATCATTTGAATCAGGTGTTATGAAACGCAGACACATCTAAAACATGCAAGGGAGTGGTCCCTTAGGACCAGAATTGAGAAACACTGCTGTAAGGAGATGAGCACTGATGCAACCTCGTACCATAGCAGAGCCTGGCTTCAGCAACCGGTTGCTGACAACAGACCGTATGCTCCTTTTCCTCGTTGCTCCATTTCTTCCAACAGCTGGAACACTGACCTTTCTAACCCAAACCACAGGGTTAGGCTGATGAAGTTCGTGAATATCCTGTTGTAGAGCCTGACAGAGGTTTCGCAAAATAACCCCCTGTGCATGTGGTTCTGTCAGCTGTTCTTGATGCGGAGGGATCTGACAGATTGGACTAGCTTAGGTTTGCTCCCTGAAAGGCTTTGCAGAGGGAGGAATATGCAAGTTCCTTCCAATCTGTCTTGGTTAGAACGTTGGTTTTTTTTTTTTTAGTCAGTTCAATGATTTTCTCATACATCTGTTGTCAAACTGGAGATACTCTGCTTCTGCAGACACAAACCTCCCTCACATCTTGGGGGGGGGGAAACTGGGTGATTGTTGTTTAATAAAGGAAGGAAACTGGTGAGTGAGAGATACTGAGGAGGACACAGAGAGAAAGAGACAGAATGTGATAAGAAAGAGATAATGTGGGGATGAGGAAAATGAGCTGAGGGCTCGGGTGGTGTGCTTCACTGCGTACATGAAGCTTCGTCACATTTTTTAGCATAACCTGCTGTTTTAATTTAAAGCTGTGGTGGGTTATTTTGGAGTCTGGGTGGAAACTCAAAGCTGAAGTTAAAGCTTTATCTGTTTCACACCAGCCCTGTTTCGCCAAATATAATCGAACTATCAGTTTGTTTGCCTGGAAAGTCCGGTTCATTTGGTGAGGTGTGAATGCATAATCAAAATATGATGCGGACCAAATAACGGACCTCTGGTGCACCTAAAAACCTCGATCTCGGTTCGGTTGACGTGAACTCTGGTGAGTTCGAATGTATATGTGAATGCCAAGTGGACCGGAGACAGCTCCAAAACCAGGAAGTGGACTACAATGCAGGGCATTCTGGGTAAATGGAACCAAAATAAAAGTGCGAGTCTAGCGCTTGCGGGAGAAATGGTTTGTGGTCTTTTACCAAAGACAAAAGTTAAATCCTACAACCGCTAAAATCTGACCCCACTCCATTTTTAATTATTTCGTGAAGGAAGTTGACTCAGTGTCTTCTTCAGAGGTTTTCGTGTCATTTCCTTCAGTGGTTCTTGGTGCAGCCCCACCACAGTCGAGGAGGTGAACAAGTTGCTAAAAGGGGTTGGTTCGTTCGAACCAATCAAAAGTTGCAATTTTGGTCCCCAGTCAAAGCGAGTCTACGGGACTATCAGGTGTGAAAACAACCTGTTAGCAGATGCTAACATTTTCAATAGATGCTGCTTGAAATCATTATGAGCAATTACTCATGGTTAGTGAGAACATTAACAGCTCCATGGAAAATCCAATCCAGCAGAGCATTTCGGAGTTCGAGGAGTGTTTGCAGGATGTGGAGCAGTTAATCCAGGATAGTGTCCAACTACGATGCCGGTCGTTACGTATTTCAGCCTCCTGAAACAGCCTGCCTGTACTCACTTCCTGGTCCACGGTGGACTAACTTCACAGAAAAAGTTCCTTCCATAAAATGTCATCAATCATCAAATGTCTTTTCAGAGTTTCAAGCCACCGCATGCGGCAGCCGTTAAACTTCTACACCAGCAGAGTAAAAGAAGCCATCAGACTGCCAAAAGCTGCACATAGAGTCACCATGATTAAAATTTCACACCCGTCTACCTTCTAACCTTTCTGACATCCAAGTGCTTTGCCTTTAATTTCACTATCTGAACTGCTCCTCTGTTCCTCTCATTGATCCTTAACCCCTCTTCCAGCCCTCATTAGTTATCTCTGCACTCTAAAACTCAATTCATCTCACCTGTTCCATCGTTCCCCCTCTCTCCCCAAAGTGTCACCTTTCAATCGCAACCTTGAACGTCAAGTATGACAAAATAGCAATTTTGAGCCAAACAGCAAAAATGGAGAGAAAATGATTTCAGTTTTTAGATTAAATACACCTTTGTGAGTTTAAACTACTGATTTGATGATATATTTCCACAGTATTGATCCAAAGTTGTTTTTTTTTGGCATCTGGCAACTATTTTTACTTAAGTTCCTGTCTATTTCCTGTATTTAGTCATTTTTAGATACATGAAGCCATTTAAGTTTGACCAATTAAGGCAGAAAAGGCTCAAGACTGGGACCAGTTTATTTCAATACCTTTAGATGAATCTGGCTATGGACTGGTATATACAGTGGATCTCTACCGTTTTGCAGTTTAGTATTTGAAAATTCGCCTATTCACAGAAAATATTTAAAATGTTCACAAGAAAATGCAGCTGGGATGCTGAAATATATTGACGCAATGCTACTTGACACGCCATAACATTGGTCAGTCCAGGAGCGCCATTTATTTTCCTCTTTTCCGCTGATTGGCTGAACCCTTAAGAGTGGAGATAAAGAAGACTGTAGATATTTGCTTCTGTGGTAGTACTAAGATGGGTTTCACAGAGTATTGATGCATTGTAAGGTATATTTGGTGGTTGAACTATTAAAATAGGCAGTTTCAAGCATTTTTAGAGGAGGTCCCAAGTATTTCGGGCAGTTTTTGTCCCAATCCTCCACAAATACCGGGGATACACTGTATCCTGGTATTTACATAAAACTTTCAAACTAATCTAATTGCTTTTTTAGAAAACAAAGCAACAAAAAAGTGTAATGGGCCTTTTTAAAACCAGCTCACCAGCAGTGGACAGCAACAGGAGGGGGAGGGGCACTGCTGTACTAATCTATGCTCCATACAGCTGGAAAAAAAAAAAAAAAAAAAAAGTCCAATTTGTCTGACATCTCTTTAAAAAGGACTTTCAAGTGTTCAAACGGCTTCATGGTCGACTTTTAAAGTTGATCAAACTTCCATAGACGTTGATACCAGCATCAAGTCCAAAACTGGATTAATCTACTAAACAAAAAAACACAGAAGAAAGGATTTTAGCTCCAACAAGGAGATTCCCAAAGAGATATTAGGTAAACATTTGGAAATACTAGAGTTAAACGGATAAATAGAGGAAAAAATACCCTTAAAGGACTCTCTAAATCTAATTTCTTCAACAAAAAAAAAGGAAAAAAATGCAGCAATGTATACTGATGAGGGAGCACCTTGTGTGTGTGGGGGGGGGGGACGTCTTCATGCTTGGTATGTAAATGTGGCTCCAACATCTTCCATTCCTCAGCACAAATAAATTAAACTCTCAGCATTGATAATAAGCACACAGCGTGGTTTCATGCACCATTATAATTAACCGCAGTACGATAACCCAACATCAACCTCCCTCACACACAGACAGCCTGGTAAATAACAATAATAACCATTATTACGCCTGCCATTATAATGCTTTACTGGAGCTAATTTGAATATTTCTGCTGGGGGCGGATAAGGAGCGGAGAGTGCTGGCCGAGCAGGAAAACCGCCGCAGCGATCAGCTGGAGTCAAAAAACCAGGAGACTGGAAACAAAACTTCCTCTATCATCCGTCGTCTGTATTGACTTATCGCTGCAGGGGAGGAGGAAGCCGGAGTACCCAGAGAGAACCCAGGTATGCACAGGGAGAACATGCAAACTCCATGCAGAAAAAAAACAGGTCAGGATTCATCGGATAGAGCAGGGGTGTTCAACCTGCGGCTCTGGAGCCGCAATGGCTCGTAATAACTCTGACTAGATGATAAAGAATCAACTAATGTTCTAAATGTAAATTTAATTTAAACAAATGCTGGTTTAAGTAGTTTTTTTTTTCATGTAATAAACTGATTTTTCACAACAGAATGACTCCACAAATACTAGTGATATTGTTTTAGATCTATTTTTTTTTTATCAAGTTGGAAATGATGTACTTTTTAAAAAAATATAAATCAATTTCAACATCCTACAGAGGGAAATATATCCATCTTCTTTTCTGCAAAAGTTTTGTTTTTCATTATTTTAAAATATAAAAACTGAAATAAAAAGGGGTTCTTTAAAAATTAGAACAAATTTCTTGAAGTAGATATTCATCGAATACATGAAGTTTATCTTTTTTAAAAAAGTTTTTGTAACATTTGCAGCTTTAAACAAGTCTTATTTGGCTGGATGAAAGGCAACCATGGCTCCTGGGATTATAAAAGTTGTAGACCCCTGGGACAACATGCACACAGCGCTCAGGAATCAGAAAACGGTGCTTTCATTTTGAAAAACCGACGTGTTCCCAGGAAACATAGCATGGATTTGAATTACACTAATAATATAGTGAAATGTGAGGCATTATTAATTATGGAAACTTTTTAAAATAAATTTTATTTTTGATTATGTTGATAAAAATGTTACAAAATTTGGACAAGTTGTGTATTTTTTCTCCTGATTTCTTTTTTTACTTCAAGTCTTTTCATCTGGCTTTGAATTCTATTTTTTAGCTTTTCTTCATTCTCTGGCATTGAAATCTGTTAAAACAATAAAATATTAATTTTATTGTTATTCAACACTTTTATTTTCTCAGGGACCATGCAGTTAAAGACAAAGAACTCAAAGTACACCTGATCTTTTGCACAAAGAGTATATAGCAATTTGCTAATTCACATCTCCAGCCCTTTTTGGCGCCTTTCACACATAAAATATTAAATGTACTTAATACAATATGAAAATGCACAACAGTGTCTGAAAGTCTGACTCCATCAAAGCAGGGTTATATCTAGTGTCAAATGCTAACGAGAGAAATGGCTAAACTCTGATGCCGCTCCATTTTTGTTTAAGTTTCATGGAGACGGAAGTTGCACTCGGTGTTTTCTTCAGAGGTTTTCATCGGTTCTTGGTGCAGCGCCCCCTACAGACGAGGGGGAGCACAGGTTGCTCATAGGGTTTGGTTTGTTTGACTCGGCGCAGGGTGAAAGCGGACCGCAGCAACTGAAAATTTAAGGTTGCGATTTTTCAGTAAAGAGTAATCTGACACGTTACTATTTCCAATCTAGTAATCAGATTAAAGATACTTATCCAAATCACGGTGCGTTGTTATTTTTGTAATTTTATTTAGTAAACACATACATTTTTACTTTCCTCTTACGTCTCGGGGAGAGGCACCTCACCTGTAACTCCAAGCAGCGACACGAATGAAAACAATGGAGGGAGGAGAGAGAGGCGCGTTTCCTCGCTGGAAATAAAAGCAGTGTTTAGAGTTTGTGTCACCAAAGATGACAACATCAAGGTTCGTTGCTTACTCTGTGGTGGAGACAAAGCGCTATTGTTGCATCCTTTGAAATAGGGTAGACAGAAAAACGAGAGCGATTTCCGGTGCCTGTCTTACTCTGCAGTTTAATGCAATGAGGAGAGAGCGCGGGAGCCCCCTAGTGGAGGATGGAGGCACGACCAATCAATCCCAGAATAGGTTTCCTGGCTGATTGCTGATCGACAGATCTCAATTTCCTTGACTAAAATCGCAAGTAATATTAATACATGAAAAATAAATTTTCAACAATTTTTTTACTGTATTTACATCGTTTTTAGGTTCATGTCAACTAATACTGATTAATATTTATCATAAACCTCTTTTACTCTGTGTGTGTGTTTATATATATATATATATATATATATATATATATATATATCCTATATCCTCTCTCTCTCTCTCTCTATATATATATATATATATATATATATATATATATATATATATATATATATATATATATAGGAGCGGCTGGGTAGCTCAATGGGTAAGTCACCCGACCTTCACCCGGTAGACCGGGGTTCCAATCCAGGCCGGGTCGCTTGGTTGAGATATCCAGTGTGGGTCCTTAGGCAGGATCCTTCGCGCTACTGATGAGTAGGAAGGAATACCTTTGTCACTCATACCGGCTCAGACGTCACCCGGTCAAACAAGGTCTGCGTCAGGTGCTGGGGAACCAGGGCACCTTCACGAAAAATGGGTTACTGGAACAAGACGGAATTGGGCGAGAGGTGAAAACTTGGATCTGTTGGAATGCTACTACTCAAGTAACCCTAGTCAGAGGGGTTACATGCAAAGAATGTGGGAGGAATGGTTACGTCGACATCCCCATTCAACACTAACTGCCAAACAACTAGTAGCTCAGTGTTCCAACATCCGCAAACGGCAAATGCTGTCACAACTTGAGATAGACGAGGTACAACACAAATGCTACGGCAATGGGGAGCCAGGACGCCAGGTCAGAGGGGAGTTAGCTTCAACTCCCCACCCGGAGATTGGGTTAGCAGCCCCAATAATGAACGAACCATCACAGCTGAACGAGGCAGCAACTGACCTGAGAGGTAGGATCGTGGCCCAAATGAACACCAGGCAATCCCGATGCCAATTACAACGGCTGAATGAAGTACCATCAGAAAGTCTCATTCAAGATGTGAATGCAGCATTGAGAACGATCCCTACCAACACCATAACGGAAACCAATGAGCTGGTGTACAACTCAGCATCAGTGATCCTTGAGATGCTCGGCTATAGGAGCAACCATGAGATTCAATACCCACCATGGAAAAGACGGTTAGAGGCTAAAATCAAGGTAACAAGGAGGGAAGTGAGCCAATTGTCAGAGCTCCAAAGAGGTGCAATCAAAAGACCGGTACCCAAGCGGTACAGCCAGATGCCCATACCTGAAGCGCTCGAAACTGCCAAACAAAGGCTCCAAGCCTTGGCCAGTCGCCTAAAGAGGTACACGAGAGAAAATGAAGCCAGGAGGATTAACCGGCTCTTCTCCACCCAACCAGCTAAAGTGTACTCTCAATGGCAGGGTAATAACAACAGAGCAGACCCACCAAGGCTGGAGACCCAACAGTACTGGAAAGGCATATGGGAAAGGGAGGCGACCCACAACAGCAATGCACAGTGGCTAATCTCTCTACGAGATGACCACAGCAACCTCCCTGAGCAAGCCCCAGTAACTATCACAGTGGCAAGAAAGAGTCTCAGGTATGAAAAACTGGACAGCACCAGGTCCTGACATGATCCATGCCTACTGGCTAAAGAAACTCACTGCCCTCCATGAGCGACTGGCAGCTCAAATGAACCAGCTGCTACAAAGTGGGACTCACCCTGAATGGTTAACTGAAGGGCGCACAATCCTGATCCAGAAGGATCCCTCAAAGGGTTCGGTCCCATCCAACTATCGGCCAATAACCTGTCTCTCTACAACATGGAAGCTCATGTCAGGCATCATAGCAGCTAAGATAAGTGGGCACATGGCTAAATACATGAGTACAGCACAGAAGGGCATCGGCATAAATACCAGAGGAGATGTGGAAAACCACCCTTGAAGCCAACTACAAGCCAACTGCACAAGTGTCCATCAAATGTGGCATATACCAAGGAGATGCTCTGTCCCCACTGCTGTTCTGCATAGGTCTGAACCCCCTCAGCCAAGTCATCAACAAGACTGGCTACGGATACCGACTCAAGAACGGAGCCACCATCAGTCACCTCCTCTACATGGATGACATCAAGCTGTACGCTAAGAGCAAACGAGACATCGACTCACTGATCCACACCACCAGGATCTACAGCACTGACATTGGGATGTCATTCGGACTAGAGAAGTGTGGTCGGATGGTTACACAGAGAGGGAAGGTCATCCACACAGAAGGGGTCTCACTCCCAGAGGGAACAATAGCAGACATTGAGGACAGTTACAAGTACCTGGGAATACCACAAGCAAATGGCAGCCTCGATGAGGTCACAAGGAAAGGAGCCACAGCCAAATACCTCCAACGAGTAAGGCAAGTCCTGAGAAGCCAGCTCAATGACAAGAACAAGATCCGTGCAATAAACAGCTATGCCTTGCCAGTAATCAGATACCCTGCAGGAATAATAAGCTGGCCAAAGGAAGAGATAAAGACCATGGATGTTAAAACTCGGAAACTACTAACCATGCATGGAGGGTTTCACCCTAAATCCAGCATCCTGAGACTATACGCGAGCCGTAAGGACGGAGGCAGAGGACTAGCGAGTGTGAGAGCCACTGTCCAGGATGAAACATCCAAGATCCATAAATACATCAAGGTCAAAGCCTCAACCGACGATGTGCTCAGCGAATGTCTCAAACAATGGGAACCAGAGGATGAGGTGCTGGAGGAACCACCATGGGAGGATAAGCCCCTACATGGGCTGATATCAGGAAATCCTACCAATGGCTGGAAAAAGCTGGACTCAAGGACAGCACAGAGGCACTCATCCTGGCTGCACAGGAACAGGCCCTAAACACCAGAGCGATAGAGGCACAGATCTACCACACCAGACAAGATCCAAGGTGTAGATTGTGCAAGGAGGCCCCTGAGACAGTCCAACACATAACAGCAGGGTGCAAGATGCTGGCAGGGAAAGCGTACATGGAACGTCATAACCAAGTGGCGGGCATAGTGTACAGAAACATCTGTGCAGGATATGGACTGGAAGCCCCGAGATCAAAGTGGGGCACACCCCCAAAGGTGGTGGAGAATGACCGAGCTAAGATCCTGTGGGACTTCCAGATCCAGACAGACAAAATGGTAATGGCGAACCAACAGGACATCGTGGTGGTGGATAAACAACAGAGGAAAGCCGTTGTGGTGGATGTAGCAATACCAAGCGATTGCAACATCAGGAAAAAGGAACACGAGAAACTGGAGAAATACCAGGGCCTCAGAGAGGAACTGGAGAAGGCCTGGAAGCTGAAGACCACAGTGGTGCCTGTGGTCATTGGGGCCCTCGGGGCCGTCACCCCCAAGCTGGAGCAGTGGCTAAAACAGATCCCAGGAACAACATCAGACATCTCAGTCCAGAAATGCGCAGTTCTCGGCACAGCCAAGATACTACGCAGAACCCTCAAGCTCCCAGGCCTCTGGTAGAGGACCCGAGCTCAGAGGTTGAGAAAGACCACCCGTGGAGGGTGAGAAGGGAATTTATATATATATATATATATATATATATATATATATATATATATATATATATATATATATATATATATATTTTTTTTTTTTTTTTTTTTTTTTTTTTTTTTTTTTACTGTCAACTCTTGTATGAAATCAACTTATAACAACTTCATAGAATATTTTAGTTCTGCACTGGGGGTTTAATAATAGTCTTCCAACCTATCAAATTATATAGCTTTAAAAATGCTACATCAAATCTGAAAAAACATTCCGAGTCGCAGCACGGCACCGTCAGACTGACAGAGCAAGTCAAGGTGGAGAGAGCTGCAGCTGAAATGCAGGAGGTCCCCCGCCACCCACCCAGACAACAAAACCTGAACTTTGGTGTAAAATCAGTAACTGGGGGGGGGTTGTTAAAGTTGGTCGGACAGGAAGTAGTAGAGGAAGTGCTCCCCTTAAACGCTACTGACTCGCCCTGGTTGTCATTTTTACGTTGAGGCGGCGGGGGCTGTTGTCGGCAGCTGCTGAAAAGTAACTAATAAAGTAACTTGTAATCTAATTTAGTTACTTTTAACATCATGTAATCAGTTAAGTAACTAAGTTACTTCTTCAAGGAGTAATCAGTAATCTAGTTATTTCCATCACTGGCCTGCAGTTGCTCGACCTGCTCCCCATGTTCGGGGGATGGATCGCTCTGTGAGGAGCTGAAAGCTTGGGGTACTGTTGCAGGACCGGACCCGTTCTCCTGCACCCGTCTGCTGAGTTCCTCGGTCTTCTTGACGCCGGTTGTTCTCCAAATCTCCAACAAGGTCCTGATTTTCTAATCAGGTGACCTCTGAAGGCACTGGATAATATTTCGGGGGGGAGGGGGGGTCAGAGTAAAGTCCACGCTTTCTGGATTTCCATTTCTGAAACATTTTCTGCACCTTTTCTCATTTTGCGCTTCATCATTTTGCCAAACCTTCTGTTGGTCGATCACTTAAAATCCCAGTATGTTGCACTGAAGTTTGGGGAAATAAATCACCCATCATGCTGGTCCCACTGGGTGAGCTTCACAGAAGCATCCCCACTCCCACTTAAAAAGAAAAGACATCCAACAGCAGCATCCCTTCAGCTTCCCTTGATTATATGGATTTAAACCAACAAACTCTTGGTTTTCCATCATTCCTCCAGTCGGTGAATCTCTCTGTTTGACCGCCGGCGGTGGTTCCTGCGGAGGAGATGATGTGTGGACCGCCAGGCAGCCATCCAGCGAATGACAGGGGATTACTCTGACACCCCATTTGCATATCAAGAATTTTAAGCAACCAGGGAGAAAATATCGAACCCTGCAGCCTGCAAGGTCATTCAAAAGACACTTTTTTTCCTCCTTCCTCCCATCTCTTCGTAATTTATTTTGCATATCATGCAAGCGCGGACGCAGTGAAGATTAAAAAAAAAAAAAAAAAAAAAAAAAAAGGCGGCTTTGGCATATCGTGCCATCCCTGATAGGGAGGCAGCTCCCACCTAGATTTCATGCCACCGCCACGCCCTCAGCAAACCGACACGCGCTTGTATCTTGATCGTTTTAAGACAAAAAACCCCCAGAAATTACTGCAGCTTCTAATCCAGCTTCTCATCTCTTTAATTTTAAGGCTTCTTCGTATCAGCTGAAACCACAAACAGTTTGATAGTTGCTGTTTGTTGCTGGTTTTTTCCTTCATTTTTAGATTTTTTTGTTGTTGTTCTTTTTGCAAACAGAGAGAATCATCTGCTGTGATCTCTCACATTAAGGGACGTCTTCAGATTCACACAGAAACACGGAGACTGTGTGAAACACACGGAGTCGCAGCCAGTAATGAATCATATTATCTGTAAAGAGAGAGAAAACCCCCCCGAAATTAAAATGTTCTGTTGTTGTTTTCCCTCTTTCATGTTAATATCGGCCTGTTCGGCGACAACAAAGACCGATCTGAATAAAATATTTGAATAAATTAAGAGATCCGTATCAGGAGGTTAGAACACAAACTGGGCTCAGAAAGGGAAATTAAAATTTTCATATCTAGGAATTACTGGTTTCCAGACCAGAATAATTCACTTCTTTTTAATCATTAGAAATATAATTACCAGATTAATATTCAATGAATTTCTACAAAAAGCAGCGTGATGTTTATTAGTAGCAGGTTTATAGTACATCATAAAGAACACTTAAACCTGTCATGTGTCACATTAAACACAGAAGAGGCAAAAAAACCCCATCTAAATGTGTGGCGTTTGATTTGAGTTTTAGAGAAACTCAAATAAAATGGGAGTGATTGAGAGTTTGGATGTGTGCTCTCTGCACTGTGGGCTGATTTGACAGGAAACTGTAATTCCTACAGCAGGGAGAGGCACACCAGGTGAAAGCAGACAGAAATACCAACGTTTTGATGTATAAACTGTACATGTGGGGAAGAAACTGGGGGGATGAAAGCAGCTTAAATAAAAAAAAAAAGTTTCTGATCATTTCACAGATTCAGAGTCTGGAGTGACATCATCACTAAGCTGAACATTCTGTGGCAAAATCTGAATTTTTTAAAAACTTTAATTGTGATTGTGTGAAAACTATTAAAGGTTTCACAACGAAGGTTCAGTCCAGTAAAGTCCAACTCTCCACGAGCCGTTTAAGCTTTAAAAGGCGTTTCTACTGAGAAGAATGGCTGAGCTGCGGAGCTCTGAACCAAAACTATTGTCTGTGTTGCAAATGTTAGCTTAATGTTAATTTTTTTAGCAAACGTAATGACGACATCGTTCCTAAAAGCTATGCACGAAGCAACACACTGTTAAAAAAAAAAAAAAAAAAAAAAAAAATCACGAAGAGGAAGCATGCTAATAGTTTAAATCAAAACGTTTCTGAATGTTTCACAGAGTCTGGAGTGACGTCGTCACCCCGAGCCGCATATTTCATGGAAAAACCGGAGAAAACGGGTTGAAATTCAGCTGTGATTGTGTGAAAACCATGAATGTATCGGTCAGTCCAGCTTTCTGTGAGCAGTTTGAACTCCGCTCGTCGTTTCTGCTCGAAGCTGACGAGCTCCAAACGGGGCCGGGGTTTCAAACTCCCATCCTGTTTCAGTCGTTTGGGTAAAACTCTCATATTTTTAATTAACAACTAAAATAAAGTCTACAAAGCATCATTACATAATGTCATATCACAGAATTGGGAATTAAGTACAAGAATTGCTTTTGCATTGAAAAAAATTAAATATCACCCAAAACATTAAGATCTTATTTCCTGAGTTTTGATTTAAAGCGTTACTTTAATTATAAATTTGTGATAAAGTGAACAAAAATGCCATTAATAATTTTATTATTATTTTAGAAACATTTTATCTGTTTTCAGTTGTTCTACATCGGGAGGTAAAGCAAGGGATGGTAAATAAAAGTTAGAGGTATTAATTATAATGCCTAGTTTTTTTTCTTATTTATTTTTTTTTAAATTACAGTGCCTATAAAAAGTATTCAACCCCTTTGGATGTTTTACTGTTTTTATTTCTTTTACAAAAATCAATCAACAAAATGTAGCTTTTTTGACAAAAAAATACCAAAAGACCCTTTAATATCAAAGTGAAAACTGAGTTCTATAAAATAATGACACTTATGTAAAAATATGTAACATAAAACAAGTGATTGTATAAATATTCACCCCCTTCAAGTCAGTGTTTAGTATTTGCACCTCTGGCTGCGATCCCAGCAGCGAGTCTGTGTGGACCGGTCCCAGTCAGGCTGCAGTTTCCCTCCATTCTTCCTGCTAAACTGTTCCAGCTCTGGGCTTTGACTAGGCCACTCCAGAACCCATCTCTGTGCAGCTCCGGCTGGAAGCTTCGGGTCGTCCTGCTGGATAATAAATGCTCTCTGAAGCCTCCAGGGTTTCTCCATATTCTGCTGCATTCGTTTTACCTTCTACCTTTACAAGCCTTCCAGGACCTGCTGCTGAGAAGCATCCCCACAGCACGATGCTGCCGCCACCATGCTTCACAGTGGGGATGGTGTGTTTGTGTTTGGTGTCCTCCAATCGCAGCGTCTTGTCTGATGGATGAAAAGCTCCATTTTGGTCTCATCAGACCAAAGAACCTTCTTCCTCTTCACCATGGAGTCTCTTCCCGCGTGCCTTTTGGCAAACTCGAGTCCAGCCTCGATCCGAGTCTTCTTCAGCGGTGGTTTTCTCATCGCCGCTCTCCCATAAAGCTCTGACTGGTGAAGAACCAACGCTTGTTGTCTGCAGAGCCTCTCCCATCTCAGCTGCTGCAGCTCGCGGCTCCTCCGGCGTCGTCATGGTAACCTGGCGTCCTCTCTCACCAGTCTCCTCCTTCACGGCCTCTCGGGTTGTGAGGACGGCCCGATCCAGGCGGGTTTGGACACGGACCGTGTTCCTTCCGCGTCTCGATGGCGGATTTATCTGAACTCCGGGGATGATCGGCGCCTCAGAGATCTTTTTCTATCCTTCCCCTGACTGATACTTTTCAGCAACCTTCTCTCTGATTGGTTGGAGCGTTCTTTGGTCTTCATGCTGTAATGGTGGCCAGGAGAACCGACGAACCGGTGAGTGGACCTTCCAGACACAGCAGTCTTGATGCTACAATCACTAGATTGTCATTTATTGTAGAAATCAGTTTTTACTTTGACATTAAAGGGCTTTTTCGTAATTTTCTTTTTTTTAAAAAAAAAGCCTAATTTTGTTGATCATGACTGATCTGTAAAAGCAATAAAAAGGGTAAAACATCCAAGGAGGAGAAAACTTTTTATAGGAACTTTATATTTCATGGTTTGCTTTGTTCTTTGACTCATTAAAGCTTCAAACTAAAATGAAAACATTGGGTATTGGGCTGCATTTCACCTACATAAATATCGGCGAGACCAGCAGGTGAAGTCATCCTGCATTATTCTGATGTCTTGCATCTTGAGCTGCTTCCTGCACTCTGAAAGACCTGTTAATGTGAAAACAGCTGAGGCAGTGATCAATGTAAAGACATGAGACGCATGAGAAATATTAGTCAGTGATCTATGATGAGAAAACTGAAAAAGGACATCATATTAGTTCACCAGAGTGCATCGAAAATGCTAGTTTTGTCAGACTTACAGATAAAAGCAGCACATTGTCACTTCTGGAAGGTCAGCAGATGTTTAGCAAGATTATTTTCTGAGCGATACTTTCAGCAGAAATGCTTCTCATCAGATAAAAAGTGGCCGTTTCGAGCTTTACTGTTTCCCTGTGAACATCACGGAACAACACCAACACGGTGGTTTGAATGAAAACATCGGCACATTTAAACCCAGACAGCGAAATACCTGAAAATATGCATAGTTTCAGTTATAGGATGTATAACTCCTAAAAAGGAAAAATCTGCTTTATATTTGTTGGTTGTGTCTCTCAAAGCACTCATTTGATACATTTTTTTCAACAAATTACAGCTCGCATACGTCCTAGTAAATGGAGCAAAGGTCCAAAATGTTCCCAAATCATCTTGAAACATAAATCTGAACCATTTTGGTTGATTCGAAGCAGCGTGTTGGAGATTAAAGCCACATGACTGCTGATGTTTTATGGCAAAGATAAGCTATTCTGTTAATGTGGAAGAAGTACTGCAGATCTGATTAGACTTTTAATAAAGCTGCGAGGACATGGGGTACCATGAAATATTAATAAAAACAAACATGAATATGTAACAAAACCGAGAAATTAATTGATTTAAAAGAAACTTTTAAAAAATATATCCTGAGATGGTTTTAAAAAAAATCCCTGGTTTTTATTTTATTTAAAAATAGAAAATAATAAAAAAAAATAAAATAAAATAAAAATCACAAAAAAAAGAAAAAAGAAACATAAAAATATTATGAAAAACAAATATCTAAAAAAATATTTAAAAAATTTAAGCCACCAATTGTTAAAAATAAGTTCAATGCAGCAACATAGTTGGGCCTAAATTATGAGCAACAAGTACCTCAATTATATATATAAAAATAAAAAAAATTATATATATATATATATATATATATAAACTCAAACCAGCCAAATAAAATGCTTAAAATGCAGCCAATTGATTGAGCCTAGAGGAAAGAAATAATCCCTCCATCCCTAACGTGAATCTGCTTTAGCATCTCCTGCAGGCTGAATATCTTATTGGCAAGCAAAGCGTGAATTTATGACAACTGGGGTATCTGACAGCTGGAAGCTCCAACTAACACGGCAACAGGTTTAAGTTTGATCAACAGCAATATTCAGCTCCTCCAGGCAACCAGGTGATCCACTGACGGAGACTATCCCGACAAGGACATCTCCTGGTGTTGAGAAACCTCCCCCTCAGCAAAACTTTCCAGCAGATTCTCGAAATCTGTGCCTCATGTTTGCATCTTATCCGCCTGGATTCAGCATCTTCGGCTGCAGAAGGACAGCTGTGGTCGCTTCATGTTCCGTCCCATCAGAATCTGCTCCTGTTTAGAGAAAAACCTGCAGTACGGGCGCTGCTGTTTGCAGGTTTGGACTTAATCAGACATCAGTCCGACACGTTCAGACTCTGTTTTCTCAGGGTTTAATAACTGCAATCAAGCCTGTGAGACCCAAGGATGAATAATGGCTCCTAACTCGGTTTAGGTCTGGGGATGGGAGGCGTTTCGGGCTGATTTTCCAGGAATGCGGGAGCTCTGGTGAAGCTGGTGTGGCCTGGGAAGAAAACCCAGTGAGCGGCTCGTTTGATTAAAAGTGTCAAAAAAAAAACAAAAAAAAAAAGCAAGAAGAGTGAGAAACGAGAGAAACTCCAACAGTCGGAGCGCAGATAAAAGCCTGTTTATTCCCAGAGCGGCGCACCTCTCCTCCGCGTTCATGTCACACGCGTGGGGGACATTTCTGATGAGCAGAAGAAACAATGAAGAGAAGGAAACGGAGGAGGAGGAGGCGGCAGGGGTTGCGAGCAGTGATGGAGAGAACAGCGGAGAAGGTGGATGGATGGAGGGAGGAAGAAGAGGAGGAGGAGGAGGAACGGGGGGCTTGACGATAAGAGAAAAATTCAGACCGGTCAAAGTTTCCTTTTTGCCAATCGTGCTCCTGATAAAGACAGCGCCTGCTCCGGAGCTGATAGAGGGGCTATCTCTCTCCCTTACTCTGCCTCCCCCCTTCCTCCCCTCCATCCCCCCCCCTCATCCCTCCGCCTCACTCAGCCGGCAGTTAGTTTGTGAGGAGGAGAGGAAAAGAAGGGCCGTATCAGTGCAGCATCATGGTGCTACCATCAACCAGCCACCGCGCAGCAATTAATATCGCTCCAATTACTGTTAAAGGGACAAGGCTGGGACAGGACGATAATGAACACATCCTCTCTTCCCCGGCAGAGGAATTAAAACACACACACACACACACACACACACACACACACGCAGACGTACATAAAACGTGCACAGCTTGAAAAGGAAATAATGCGAGATAGTGCAGTAATCTTCCTGCATTGTTTAACTCATTGAAGACAACAGACGGAGAGAAATAAATAACCAAACGCAGCTCGATAAGAGAGGAAATAAATAATAAAATTATTTACTTCTTATCTCCTCTCAGCCGTGTGTGTTTTTGCTACGGCTTCAGCGTGTCACATTCACGTCCCCCCCACCCCCCACTGCAACACAACGGGCCCCGGAAGACCTCGGAGGAGGGGACGCAAGGGAAGAAGCGGTGGAGACAGAGAGGATCCACTCGAGAAGATGCGAGGAGCTGAAAGCTTTACGATTTGTTCTGAAACACAAAATACTAATGTTCGCTGTGAATTCAGTTTCACAGCAGGCGGGGTCAAATATGGAACCTGGAGAGAGAAGAACAGAAGGGGAAGGAAAGAAGGATGCAAAAGGAAGGACACAAGAATGGAGGGATGTAAGGAAGGGAAAAATAAAAGATATAAGGAAGGAAATAATGGATAAACTCCGAGAAGGAAGGACGAGGAAGTGAATTAGGAAGGAAAAAAGGAAGCACACAAGGAGTAAAGTCAACATTCAACGAAAGACACAATGAAGGCAAAAAGAAAGGTAACAAGGAAGAAAGGGAAGCAGAATACAACGACCAAAGGAAGCGAGAACAAGGAAGAACACAAAAACTGAGGTAGGACTCAAGGAGGTAAGGAAAGAAAGTAGGAAGGACAAGGAAGGAAAGGACAGAAAGAAGGGGACAGGACACAGGGATGGAATGATTCAAGGAAAAACGGAAAACAAGGAGAGAAAGAAGGAAGGACACGAGGAAGGAAGTAAATAAGGAGGGACATAAGGAAGGAAGGAAATGCGTAAATCTAATCCCCCGCCCCAATTTCCAGACCGAGTCAGAACCCTGACAGAACCTGCAGGCGTTTACAGTCGTCACATCCTCGCTGTGTGCAACGGAAGAACTGCAAAGGACTGCTGAGGAGCAACGTTTGGCAAACCTTCACTGCTCTGCACGGCTGTAACAGATTCACTCAGCTGGATGAACTGTAACCGCCCCTGATGCTCAGAACCGACAGAATCACTAAACAACAACAAGTAAATGCATATTTTCTCATTAAAGTGCAGAGCTAATTTCATCTAAGCACCAGCTCCTCCTGAAACAGTTCGACACCAGCTGCTGATTTTGAGGAATCTTCAGCAATTCCTGCAACCAGCAGCTCACACACGACTTTGAGTTTAACTCTTATGACAAAAACATCAGACGCCGCTGTCCAAACTTTTATCTACATCGAAAAAAAACCCAAAAACGCATCTCTAATCTGAACAATTGCCAAGCAAGCTATGCGAAACTCACTGAGAGACCCCTGGATCCAGACCTCTGACGGCCCCTCTCCTGTAAACTCATCATTACTCCTCTCTGCACTTTAGCAGCTGTTAAAATATGTAAATGCTAATAATTCGTGAACACAGTCAGGAGAGTTTGATTTTATTTATTTCATTGGTGTTTTTTACTGACATCTATTCGAATGAAGGAGCGTAAACACAAAAATGAATTTGATTTTTTTATTTTTTTAAATATATGCACAAATATCGGTTAACAGAAGAAAAGCTTGATTTTCTTAAAGGGGACCTGTTAAGCTTCCTTTTAAGAAGTCAGGATAGTTCTGTGGGCTACACAAAACAGGTTCATTACATTTTTTTTTTTTTTGCACAAAATCATTCTCAGATAATGAATTTTCACCTCCTCAGTTCTGCCCATTTTGAGCTTCTTTCAGAATGTGCTGTTTTAGGACTCTATCACTTTTATGCAAATGAGCTTCTGCTGGCTCTGCCCCACAACTCCATGTTTACACTCGCACTTTGCACACATGAAAATGGCTGCAAACAGATGCGCAATTGTACAACCGTACATCTTTGACCCTGAGTCAGACCCAGAAGCAGAAGAAGTGGAGCCTCCTGCACAACAATCAAGAATGCAGCAGCGGTTTTTGGACGGGAAGTCAACAACAAAACATTTGGCTTTTCCAGCAGCCCATTGTACGGCGGTACAACTAGCTGACTGGTGTTCTGTCCGTTTGACGTACACTGTCAGAACAGCATACCGATGTTTGTGTGTTTGTTATGCAATAAATCTGTGATATAACACACAAAGACTCGTAGTCGGAGGTATACTGAAGTGATAGTAAACTGCTTTAAAACACAGAAAGTCTCACTTTCTCCGTTTGCTAACTTACTCAAGCTAAAGAACGGCTAGCAGGATGTGTAAAGCGGTAACCTTCAAAATAAAAGCTATTTCGTCAATATAACGCACTTTCAAACGTGTACTTCAAATTGGGGTTTTATTTAGCAAGTGTTAGTTATTGTTCAGTTCTTTAGAAACAGGACTAGACATGTCTTTTCTCTATTTCTCCTCAAGCTATCCCAAACTGATTGGCCCCGGCAAACAACCATTCTGTAAACAACAAGTTGTTAATAATTTGTTGTTTATTATTATTAAGTTTCAATGACGAGGAAGAAAAAGAAGAATCCCTTTATTTGTCCCCCAAGGGGGAAATTATATTCCAGTACAACCCATCCAAGAAAACAAAAACAAAAAACAAAACAGACAATATAAGTCATGGGAAGGCCTGAAGTCATGCCTGAGGCTGCAGCTGTCATGAGGAGGACAAAAAAAAAAAAAAAAAAAAAAATGTTTCACACGTTATCCTTGGCAGGATACAATTTGAGATTGCAAAAAAACTCAGCACAAAGAATGCAACATACATACAACAGACAACATCATACATAACAAGTGCAGTGAGATACACCGGACGCTGGTTCACAAACGTCGGTATGCTGTTTTGATAAAGTAGCCTTGTAGGCTTCCGTATGCTATTCTGATGGTGTATCCCAAACTGACAGAACGGCTCCACTGGGCTTGCAAGGTGACGGGCAGTGCCAGACGATACAGACTTCATAATCGTGAGGTTTTTGAAATGGCTCGTTTTCCAGACACCAAAAAACATGAACTTATTGCCAAAAAACAGCTGGATGGGTTTTTTTTCAGTGCTTGACCCAACTGGAAGTACAAAAAAAAAAAAAAGTGAATTTTGCATAATAGGTTCGCTTTAAAATATGGTGGGATGTGCAGAAAAGAGGTTCAAATGTTCAACAAAATGCTTCCAAACAGAGACTGCATTTAATTTTAGTGTGCATGAAGTTAATCGAATGAAACTAATAAAAAGTTTTAAAAAGATACTGTTTCATTTGATTCAGTTTCATATGATGGAATACGCAGAAAGAATTGCTTCTCGCCTCTTCGGCTTGTACATCATATTTTTGAAAAGTAACTGGTAAAGTAATTATTAAAGTAACTATTTACTGTTTCCAAGTAACTTGACCAACTGGTTATAATGCAACTTCCAAACTATTAGAAGACAAACAAATTTTAGCGAGGAAGACTGTTAAAAGTGGAGAAAAAAAAACCTCCCAGGAGTGGACGTCCCAGCAGATTTAACTCCAGGTCAGATCGTGCAACGCTCAGAAAAGAAAAAAACTCAAGAAGCTCCACCTCAGAGGTCAGAGGTCTCAGTTAGCAGGTTAAGTGTTCAACAAGTATGACTTGTTTGGGGGGGGCTTGAAGAAGACCATGGCAGCCTGATGTTGGTTAGCAAAGTTGCATCCAAAGACTTCTGAAACAATCTTTATTGGACATGGAGGAGCCAGTTTGAGCATAATCCCCAGATCCTTAACTTGAAAAAAACAAAACAAAACACAGCATATAACCTTATAAACACCTTGGTCAAGCACGGTGGTGGAGGGCTGACGATTTGGGCTTGTTTTGTATTTAGGAGTCATATGCGGGACAATCGGTTTGATATCTGCAGCTTGGATCTTTAATAGGACAATGATGCCAAACATGGCAGCTAATCTTCAACAGAATGGCTGGGGAAAAAAAAAAAAAGTCAAGGACTTGCACTGGCCTAGTCAAAGTCCAGACTTCAACATGTGGCGGGATCTTTTGGTGGCTGTGCAGAAACAACGAAGTGAAGCAACACTGGAAAGAAAACCATCCACAAACTGTTCTTGTAGAAACAATCTGATTTTAAACGTTGATGTTTTTGAAAATGTAGGTTATTTAACTGGATATAAAGTTAATGAATAATGACATTAAAACGCAGCCTGTACCCACGATTTTAACAGTGCGGTGACGCTCACCTGGACCTCTCCACTGTAACGCTTCCTCCCCTTCCTCCCCTTCTTCTTCCTCCTCCTCCTCCTCCTCCTCCCCGCCGCTCTGCATAGCGGCCTGCTCCTCCCCTTCTCCATCTTCATCGTCGGGTCCTCCTCCAGAGTCCTGCATCCTTGATTCTGGAAACACAGAGAGTTCCAGTTGAAACAAACACCCCGCTGAATCTCAGCACACGGATCAAACCCTGGTGTGTGTGTGTGTGTGTGTGTGTGTGTGTGTGTGTGGTTATTCTTCCTTTCTGCTGATCAAAGGCAGCAGTGAAATGACTCTGTAACACAACGCCGCACCACGCACACGTGGACCCTTTGATTTTCATTATGACTCCGGAGAATCAAAGAGTCAGATGCTACATCTTCACCTGTGCTCTCCGGTCGTTCCTCTTTCTCTCCTCGCCTGCTTTTCCCTCTTACTCATTCCCTGCATGAAGGCAGGTCTAGTGCGACGCTCTCTCCTCTAATCTTACCATCTGGTTCCCTTCCTCCCATCCCACTGTCACCTTCAGGAGAAACTGAGGCGGCCTGTGTTGCTCTAATCAGCTCTGATATCCCAGTCATTGATCAAGCTGATTACTCAGTCTCTTGATGGCTGATCAAAGACATCACTGCCTGCACCTGGCTGGACATGCTGTATTCAGAATATCAGGATGTGTGTGTGTGCATGACATATATTAACCCTGAACTTTGCCTGAGCAGCTGATATCAGTGGGTCCATCAGACCTCTGGGCCTCTCCCTATTAGCACAAGTCATGATTCGTTAGATTAGATTGATAGTTGCATCATTGCATATCACAATATCTGACCCAGGGATCTGTCTTGCAACATCATCAGGCCAAGGGTCATCTGACTGCATGGAACTGGTTAGACACGTCAAGATCAGCCTTGTTAATAATGATAACTGGGAAAATTTAACTGTTGTAGAAAAAAAAAATATTTTTTTTTTATTTGCAGTCTTTCAAAGGTCCTTCTCGGGACTACAGTTGCTTTTTCACTAATTTTCTGTCCAGTCCTTACACCTGACCCTTTCAGAGGAATGTTACAGCCACTCAACTTTGAGCTATTAATCATTAAGGCAAAAAATGATCCTAAAATTAAAGGATGAATCACAGTTGTGCCAACATAACAAACTTTAGCATAGAACCAATTTTAGATAGGATCTTTACCATATCTGTAGCTGAATTAGTATAAAAGTCTCATTTCAGAAATTGAGAGAAAGTAGAAAATCAGCTAAAGGATGATGCCTTTTTCATTTTAGATTAGTCTGAATACTTGTTTTCCTTCTTATGACCAAGGTTTATCTAACCTTAGATTACCATAAATTTGTGTACCTTATCTTAGTTTATCCAATCTTAATTTAGTGTTTAGTTTACCTTATTTTAGTTTCATACAATAGTCTGCTATCACTAAGTTTACCTTAGCATAGTTTAGCCTACTATACCTAATTTAGGTAAACTTAGTCTAACCTAGCTTAGCTTAGCATAGCTTGTTTTATTTTAACCTAACTTAACTTTGCTTTATCTCAGCATAGTTTAGCCATTTTTACCTAAATTAGGTTAACTTAGTTTAGCCTATCTTAGCTTAGCTTTCTTCCCTTTTGGTTAACTTAGCATAGCTTACATTGTTTCGCTTAACTTTGCTTATAGCTTTCTTCACTTTAGTTTGTCTTAGTGTAGCTTGCAAAATTTGGCTTAACTTACCTTGGTTTTCTTCACTTTAGGTTATCTTAGTGTAGCTTAGATTGTTTAGCCTAACTGAGCTTAGCTTTCTTCACTTTAGGTTATCTTAGCGTAGCGTAGCTTAGATTGTTTAGCCTAACTGAGCTTAGCTTTCTTCACTTTAGGTTATCTTAGCGTAGCGTAGCTTAGATTGTTTAGCCTAACTGAGCTTAGCTTTCTTCACTTTAGGTTATCTTAGCATAGCTTACTTTATCTTCACATAGTGTTTCCTGATTAGAGAAGATTTCTTCACTTTAGCGTATCTTAGCATAGTTTGTTACATAGTTCAGCCAAACTGAGCTTAGCTTTCTTCACTTTAGGTTATCTTAGCGTAGTTTAATTTTTTTCCATCTAGTTTAGCCTAACTTAACTTGGTTTATCTTGTCTCACATTAGTTTAGGTTAGCTATGGTTAACCTAGCGAGGTTTTTTTGGAGCTAATTTAGGTTAACATTTAGCTCACTTTTTCCTTGTTTATCTTTTTTTGTGTGTGTGTGTGTGTAGCCTAAAAATACTTGAAATAACTTGATATATCCCATCCAACCACATAAAATTAGTTTAACTTATCCTTACTTAGCTTTGCTTATATTAGCTTATCCACCTGCAAGCATATCTAAATATCTCTTTCTCTATTTTGTTTTAGTCTACAAATACCTCCGAGCAGTAAGACCCGTTGTGTGAAAACTTGGCCCACAGTTGATAAGCAACTGAAGAATGAAGCTGTTAGCTCCTACATCAGGTCTTTGCTGGATTTCTTTCCTCTGTTTTTTAAATATATGACTTTCAGATCCTGCTCATTTGCTTGAAAGAGTTTCCGGGGTTTGAGACATCTGTCCATTTCCCTCAGTTTATTAACCAAATTGTATTATGTCCAATTCAGGAGTGGACTGTGGATAAGAGGGAAAGAGCCAACGTCTAATGCCAAACTCTGAAAGACCGTCAGAAACCTGGAGAACTGTTGCTCAAAACTACTTAAAAAGATTTCAAGCAAAGCCTGTTTTCTTGGAAGAAACTCTGAGCAATTGGGGCGAAACTGTTAGGAATGCTTCATTCTGAAACACATCTAATAAATCTGATTAAATAATCTATCTCTCGTCTTATCCTTGCGCTCAGTGATGTTCACTGTGCTTTGACACTTAATTTAAGGGATACACCGGTTAGTTTTCGGGATTCAACTTTCACAGAAGTACTCCTGGGATGGAGGTTTAAAGTAACTACCCATCTAAGACGTTTTTGGTTGACTGAAAAAATAATTGATGTTGGAAAAACTTCTCTCATTCCAACTACATAAATCTAAATGTGTCCTTTGAGTCCCGATCATCTCCTCCCTGCTGAAAACTCCAGACTTTAACTTCCTCCTTTCTCCTCTTACCCCAAATCCCGCCCATTCTGCGGCCCCCGCCCCGATAACACTTCAGCCGTGTGCACAAAGGCCATGTTTACCCTTGCATTCCCGCTCCGATAAACAGCGATAGCGCCCGATCGATGTGGGCCATAAACGCCCCGGGGCCACGTGATGCCTTCAGATCTGAGAGACCAACTGGATCTTCATCGTCAAAAACCCACTGAAGCAGATGCAGACATCCAGTTTCACATCACGTCCACTTTCCAACCGCTTCAAATCCTCACACAAGATGTACTGTACATACACACACACACACACACACACACACACACACACACACACAGCTCCCCCCCTGCCTAAACAGTGCCATTATTTTCAGCTATAAATCACATTGAATGGCACATTGATTTTATCCTGCAGGGGCTGCAGCACGAGGGGAGCTGCAGACACAGTTATTGCGTTTAATATTATCAATATTATCTCCCATATCATCTGAGACAGGGAGGCAGGTATCAGGAGGAGTCGACAGACACTTTTCTGCCAACTCCCACCCCTCTTCTCTCCCCCTCCCCCCTCAGCGAGGCAGTTTCCATCAATCTGATAAGCTGAACTTCCCCTGTCACACCTGCAGGGCAAAGTCACCCAGTATTCTCTCGCCTCCCAACTCCGACAGCCCTCCGAGTTTATCCTTTGTGTGCTTGAATGTTTCCTTTCTGCTACATGCTAAATGGTCCAATCCCATACACCCCCCCTCTGACCTTGGTTCAGGTTCTCCAGAGCCATATGCAACATGGGTCTTATCCACCGAGTCATACAAAAACCCATAGTATTTACTAAACAGCATCCTTATTACTTTTTGTGACATTTCTTCTAATTGTCCTGTTTTATTCCAGTTACTCTTTCTGCTGTTGCTCCTGGCGTCTCCTAAGAGGCGACACGAAGATACTTAAACAGCCAAGACGTGTTATTGCTTTTATGTGCCCGTCAGGACTCGAGCTGTATCGTTCTTAACGATCTGAAGCCGAATCAGCAGATGATAGTTGATACCAAAGTGGAGGCTGCTACAATGGTTGATTCCAGACTGAATAAAATGAATGGATCGCTTTTTTAAAAGACGAGCTGGAGAAACCAGTCAAGACACATATTTTGTTGAAAAATGTTTGTAAAATATTTCCTGGAAGGAAAATCCAGTTCTGTAAACAAATCTGGAATCATTGCAATTTAATAGTTCTCTATTTTTGCAATTATTTACAACAACGTCACGTATTAAGTATGATGGACAAAAAAAACCCCCTAAATTTCCAGCTGGTTAGCATAATCATTTAGTTTCCACCAGACAGATATAGCCTCGATTTCTGCAACAATATACTGCAGTTTCGATTTGAGGGGAAACAATGAAGTCAAAATAGCTTTATTAAATGGCACAAAGTGAGAACCTATTAAGGGATAAAAGCTGTGGACCAAGGATGGATCTTTGAGGTACCCCTAATTTAAAAGAGCTACCGAAGATGTGGAGCCACCAGCTTGATGGAAAAAAACTTAATTGCTATTTGATTTCTATAATCTCAACACAACGCTTTAATGGAAAGATTATAGTTAAACAAGTAATTTTTAAAAAGTGGGTTTTCTAAGTGGCGAGACTTGAATGATTCGGTTACTCAGCTCACATTTGAGACAGAAAACAACCATCATAGGCCTGAATGTCATAGTTTTGGGCTTTTAATGATTTACTGGAGGTAGTCCACTTTAACGACAATCCACTTCGTGCAATGCACCAATACCACCAATGCACAAGGTCCCACGGCATGATGCTACCACCACCATGCATGACAGATGGAATAGTGCTCTAAGGGTGGAAAACCTTTCCTCAAATCATTCAGTCATACTTTTTTTCCACCGAAGCCAAACGACTAAATTTTTCCGTCATCAGGCCATTATTTAGAGGTGCACCATTGCAGTTTCTTTCTGGCCAGTCACCGATATTTAAAACCCTGACGTGCCAATTCCGATTTTGGCCGACACCAATTACTCAAAGTCTCCAACAACACAGATAAAAGTCTCTAGATTTGTCGCTAGTCGCTTTTTTGGGGGAAAAAAAAAAAAAAAAAAAAAAAAAAAGTCACAAAGAGGTCTGAAAAGTGGCTAAATATAGAGACAAAACTGTTAAGTTTGCAACAGTGGACGTGACCAGGGGGGCAGGACTGTCTGCCCTCTGACACAGCAGAGCAAAAGGGGACAGTGGCTGATTTTCAAACCTTTGCGGAGGCAGATAAGATCAGTGGATGAGATCGGCATCACATGTAAGTATCGCCTGATCGACAATCATCCAAAATTGAGAAAAATTGGGGCCGGCGGACTGATTGATACTTTAATATCAGGCTTCTTGTATGGCCTTCCTAAAGCTCCAACTTCAACTCTGTTAAAACAAACTGTGGATTATGTTGGGGACACTTCCAGAAAACCAACCAATTTAAATGAAATCTATCAATTCCTGCAAGAGAAGGGGTCAAATATCCAGCCAGATACTCACTGATGGCTACAAAAAGAGTGAAGTCGGCAGGGCTGCAACGATCAATCGAATTAATCGTGACTAATTGATTATTGAAATAATCGACTTATTTAGTAATCGATTAATCGTTAACTGGAGTACACAGAATCTAAAAAGGCCATTTGCTGAATAAAACAACACACCAGTAACAGTAATTGAGTCAAAACTGGACAAAATATAGATAAATTTTGTATTTAAGATAAGAAACAAAACCTTTATCTGTAAATATGTTCTACCCAAAACTCCTCTAGTGGCAGTTTCAGCTTCACCTGGTTCAAACTCACAAAAGGAAAGCTGTATTATTGCATTTTAGGCAGTAAAATGTTTATTTTCCTGTTTAAAAAAAAAAAAAAACTTAATTATTTGTTTATTTGCCTCTTTTAGTGTATTTCTAATATTATATAAAAAGCCTAAGACATTAAATTAAAAATCTGCAGAATGTGCCAGTTTTTTTTTTATCCAATTATCTGTCAGAATAATTGATAGAATAAACAAATACTAAAATAATGATTAGTTGCAGGCCTAGTGGTCGAGGTGTCAAAGAAAAACAAGTGAACGGTTCTCTGAGTAGAGTTCTATCAGGATGGGTCATTTTTAACACTTTAACAAATAAAAACCCAAAGCACCTGTCTCCACAGTGTGCAATTAAGACATAATTTGCTACTTACTTTTATTTTTTAAAGCAAACAGTGCTCCTTTTGTTAAACCAACAGGCAGAGCTGTTAAATTACATGGACAGATACAAAGCAGCGAATCCTGACTGTGAAGAAATGACTGTTGCTGCTAATCCGGTGTACAGTCTTGAGCTGTTTATCACGATGAAACCCGAGATTACCGCCTCTGCCGTTTGTTCCTTTACACCTCACGCACACTATTTCTATCACCGCCGATCAGAGACTGATGAAAAACTGCAAAAGAAATCAGTTTGCAAAAAAAAAAAAAAAGAAACTAAAAAAAAATCCAGCTGATTGGCTCAGGCGTTGGTACGACAATTAGAGGTCAGGAGGAGGCAACGTCTCGACTTATCGGGCCAGAAGTGGATTTTTATCACATATCCTGTGATGTGTAAAAATGATTGTTTGAAGAAGAAGAAGAACAAGAAGAAGAAGAAAAAAAAGGAACGTGTTGTTTCTGCAGGTTGCTGCAACTGAAGAGCGATTCTGAGAACAGAGAGGAGGGAGAGAAAAACACCACAACAGAGAGAGCGACAGAGACGTGCAGAGCAGATGCTCCTTAATAAACGGCGCTTTGGATGAACGTTAATAAACCGGCCGAGGAGGGAGGGAGCGAGGGAGGGAGGGCTCGGGCTTCTTACTGGTAGAATGTGTTTTTCTTGCTAAAGTTATCAGGCTGGTTATCACTGTGTGTGTGTGTGTGTGTGTGTGTGTGTGTGTCGTCCAGATGGCGGATAACAGGCCCTGCCTTTATTAGCCAGCGCTGGCCTGATAACGACCTGGTATTGATCCCAGGTTGAAAGAGCAGGTTCGTCAAACATGGCTGATTTACAGAGAGCTGATAATGGCAGCGCTGGGCAACCGAGGAACCCCAGAGAGGAGAAAGAGGAGTAAATCAACACTGTGATGATGAAGGAGGTGTGTTTGTGAGGCCTAAACACATGCACAAACAGGGAAAAATGGACGCCAAGTCGGTTTGCTATCGACAAACTGGCTCACATGTGCAGCACGCCTGAGTTCTCATCTTCTTCTTCTTCTTCTCATACAATCTGCACATAACCCACCGCTCACCTCAAACGTGCACACACACTCACATCGGGCTAATCTCTAATCTGGTCTCGATTAGCACCTGACCGAATTTCCATGGGTTTATCAAAACCAAGCCAACCAGCAGACGCTTATCAGCCTCAGCCCCCAAAATTTCACAAGAGCAGGAATATATATATATTTTTTTAGATTAAAAAGGGGGGGAAAAAAAAAGGAA
This sequence comes from Anableps anableps, assembly GCA_014839685.1. NCBI lineage: Eukaryota > Metazoa > Chordata > Actinopteri > Cyprinodontiformes > Anablepidae > Anableps > Anableps anableps. The sequence continues at coordinate 34,378,256 of CM026073.1, read as the reverse complement.
ACATAGCTGGAGAAATCTTGAATAAGTCAAAAGAATATAAGAGAAAACTGCTATCACAAGGCGGGAGATGGTGATGGTGGTGGAGGTGTGTGTGTGTGTGGGGGGGGTTCGGGATAAGAGGGCGGACTAACCGGAGGCCACGGAAAGGTTTTCTTCTTGTTGTTGTTGTTTTTTCACGAGATAAAAGAGCGACACGTGGAAGCTACAAGCTCATAAAGATGCGGCAGCCATTTTTCCTGCATCTCTGCGGGACGTTACTGGCCTGCTGACCGATAACAGGTCAGCTTCGCTTGACTCAAGTCTTGATGTGGAGATAAAAGTTGACAAGGCCACAAACACTGAGAAATCAACCGGAAGTAACTTGAGGAGCAGCGTTCTGGTACCGTGTTTTTACTTTGTGGTGATCAGGATGTAGTGAGCAATTTATTTGAGTCAACAGGAGGTGTCCTCAAAGAGATGTATGTCTCAACTCTTCACAGCTTGAATGCCTTCATCAATCTGGCCCCATCTTCCTCATTCAGCAGCTGAAGGATCAACTCTGAACCTTGTTCTGAGGAATGAAGATCTGCAATATTTGCTGGACGTGCCAATGACCAATTCATTGCCAATGACGTGCCAATGAATTTATTTGTTTCCTGAAGAAAAGGCTGAAGACTCTGTAGTCGGTGGGCAGATGCATCATCATCATCTGGAAACATCACCTTGGAATGGCCTGCACCTCGGCAGACTCGTCTGTGAAGCTCCTGATGTTAGCGGATGCAACCAGTAGCTGCATTTCCATCACAAATGTTCGCAAAACTTTTTTCGATATTCTCCTATTCTCCAAAAAACACCAACTTTGCAATTGCGGTGTTTCCATTATATAAGAAATGGAATTAAAATCAGACGTAAATAAGTTTGTTCATGCAGCAAGTCAGTAAAAATCATAGCAGCGACGGATGTAAACATGAGATATAGTCATATTTCAGCCACGGCACTAGCGCTCAACATCAGCCGTCGGAGAAGACGTTATCCGGGCATCGGAGTGTCAAGCCCCTTATATTTGGGAGCAGCTACGTAAATATGGGAAACAATTTTACAGAAGAGCTATGGATTCAACACTTTCGAATGGCAAACCCAGCTTTTGATGAACCGTGTGATGCTGTGGAACCAGCTGTCCAAGGAGGCCAGTGCCTGCAAATCAGCGCTTTGCTGCTGGACACAAACTAGTGTGACTCGTGAAAAAAAAGGGTTTCCATTGCAGTTTTGCGAACTATGCACATTTCGATACGGGAAAAACCACTTCATACTAACCTTTATATGAGGTGGAACAAACTCCAAGAAAGCTGCAAAACAGCCGAAACACTAAATTCCTTTAAATCAAGGCTGAAAACCCACCTGTTTAGAGCTGCCTTTGGTTAGCAGTCTGGACCAAAAATCTGCAAACAAATCCGGGTAAGATCAGCTCCTTATCTCCAAAAGGTGGAAGTTTGAGTGTAAATCAGTTAATTAAGTAAGCGGATCATTGTCTAATGTTTTTGCTGATGATTTTGATGATTTTCATGTGTATTTGCTAGATAATTTTGATGATTTTGCTCAATGATTTTGATGTTTTCATGAATACTTGACTGATGTTTTTATGATGTGAAGCACTTTGAACTGCCTTGCTGCTTAAATGTGCTACAAATAAACTTTACTTGATTTGACTTTTTATCACAAAAAACTTGAGTTTTTTCGAAATTGTCACGTTTCCATTAAGCAAATTTATTTGCGTAATTCCATTTGGGCAATTTTACGTCAATGGAAACGCAGCGATTGTCATTAATCCAGGACTGTGATGAATCTGCATACAGACAGGAGGTGGATCAGTTGGTTCCAATGGTATGGTCAGAACCACCCGGAGCTTAACCTGCTCAAGACAGGGGAGATGATGGTGGACTTCCAGAGAACACGCCCCACCATCCTCAACACAGGATCTGCTGGTCAACCTTGGATTTGGTCTGTCCTGTGTTCGTCTATCTCTGCGGGGTTTGGCTCATCCAGACTGCAACAACCAATCAGGTCTGCATGGAGGACCATCAGGGATGTTCAGGGATCCAGATCTTGTTTAGATCTAGGGTCAGGAAAATGGCAGCTAAACATCTCTGCAGACCCTACACATGCTGGACACTAACTGTTCAGACGTTTACCTGTAGCTCAGCGCCACAGAGACAGTCCCCCCCCCTCCTCGGGCTGTCTCTCTGATGAACACTTAACAGTAAAAACAACATGGCAGCAGGACTCTGACTGTTAAGATCATCAGAGAGACAAACTGACAATGGATGAATGAATGAATGAATGAATGAAAGGATAGATGGATGGATGAATGGATGGTCATCTCACCTTCATTAAAGACTGGCGTGTATGACGGGGGGCTGCAGCTGTCACCTTCTGCAGAATCCTCTGGATCAGAGGCTCCGCCCTCCTCACCTGATAGGCTGGGCGTGTCAGCTGTGTTTTCCTCTCCGCCATCCAGATCCCCGAGGGAACCTGAAAACAAGAAAAACAAACAAACAAAAAAAAAAGTTAAGAAATCATCTTTTTCAAACCATTTTATTAAATTCTTTTATCAGTTTGTGTAATTTCATAGTAAGCAAACCAGCATCATTTGGAAACTGGAGCTCCCTTATATAAATAGCAGTTTCTGCAACGACTACATCTGGAAATCCCTCCCATTATTCACAAAATTAAATGTCTTCACAAAAAACAGGACCTTTTAAAATGAATATGTGGATTTTCTGATGCTTTTAATAGCGACAAAAACACAAAGAAGTGAGCGTTTCTGCTACAACGATCCTCAGAGGACTGAGGTGTGAACCCTGTGGGACTGAACAGTGTAAAAGGATGTCTGTCTCCTCGAAGAGGTGAAAAAGGTCCCAGGATTATTAAAACAACTGGAATTTGAGATTTAAAGGAAGCGACAGCTAATGGCTAGCACGAATAGCACGAGAGTCAACAGCCAGACCACTAAGATGACTGTCGGTGTTGTCTATGAGAATGAAGTTAGTAACCATATAACAGAATATTTTTTTTAGTCAAAAGAGGGTCACTCTCTACTGTACAGTACAGACCTGTTCAATAAATTAGAATATTTAAACTTTATCACAAAGTGAAATGTATCAGTTAATTACACACAGGTGGATGTTTGAAAGCCTGTATTTTTGTTAATAATGGTGATTTTCCACTTTCAGCTCATGAAAACATGACATTTGAAATGAGAAAATTACATCAGACCAAAAAAAAAAAAAAAAAAAAAAAAAAAAAAAAAAGAAATGTGGCCTTAATGCAGTGTTTCTAAATTCTGCTCCCCTGCCCCCCCACCCTGCATATTTTAGATGCGTCTCTGTTTCAGAACACCTGATTCAAACGATTGCATGACCTTCTCTTCAGCCATCAAGTGCTGCAGAAGCCCGTTAATCACCCATTCATTCACGTCAGGTGTGTGGCAGAAGGGAAACGCCTGAAACATGCTGGAACTGAGAAACACTGCCTCAGTGAAAAGTATATTTAATACCTCCTTAAAGGTTGTTATCGTCAAAAGGTACTTTTAATCTGACAAACGAGACTCATGGGGACGTATATTCTAATTTATTGGATATGACACATAACTTTTAAATCCCAGGGTAGGGTGCTGGTTTGTCAGGTCTCCAACAAACTGTAATCAGGCAGCATTTCTTCCTCCTCGCTGGATAAAAGCACCATTTAAATCTTTATTTTTATGAACCACAATTTGACAAAGGTTGCTTTATTTTACTCATCTTAATTTATGTACCAAAATTTCAGGGAAATGTCAATGAATACAACTACAGCGAGCTACAAGCCAGAACACAACTGGGAAGCAAAACTGTAAAAACGACATTATACGACATTTGGATTTCAATCACAAATTAAATATATTTTCTGTGTTTAGATCTAATATTTAATTTATTGATTGATTTAATAAATATTTAATTGACTAAGATTTGCCATTTCTGGTGTATCCAACCAATTGAAAGCTTCTAAAACACTGTTTATAAAATTCTGACTGATTGATCTGAAAACAATTTGTTTTTCCTGAAGCTTTTCAGTCCAGCATGACAAAGATGGATGCCTGTACTGCAGAGGGAAGAAATTAAAGCCCATAACACAGATATTTATATATATTTTAAATACAGTAATTCAGAAATGGGCTTCAGGATTGGACACGCTGAACGGTTTAATCCAGAAGATTAATAGCACGAAGCCGAAGGGAACCTCTGAGCCAAATGACAGTATACCTAAAATTACAGCTAAAAGAGTGATTAGTGCCGGGCTGATCGCTATCAATTACAGTCCCATAATCCCTGCTGACCAGAGTAATTATACAGTACTTTTGATCTATTTTAGCCTGTTTGAAGATTACATCCACAAAAAAAAAAAAAAAAAAAAAAAAAAAAAAAAATTAAAAAATGAAGTCAGTTAATATGGATTTAATGTGACTTTCATTAATGATGCTCTCTCTATAGGATGGATCTTTTAACAGATCCAAACCTGGGAATGTTCTCCCATATTTACAGTCAGGGCCTGCAGCCTGCGAGGAGCAGCGTCTGCAGCTCCCAAGAGGATCCCATGATGGAGTTATTAAGTCAAACGAGACGTTTTTCCAGCAGATTACACACACACACACACACACACACACACACACACACACCGATGAAGATGATGAGGGTGGGCACGCCGTTTCTGAGTGAAACAGATCCCGACACAGATCCAGGATTTTTTTTTTTTTTTTTTCCAGCCCTCGATCCAGAACAGGTTGCAAATTAATTTCCAGGAGGCTGCGCAGAACGACCGACCGACCGAGCAGAGGGGAGGGGAGGGGGGTTAGGGGGTTGTTTCTAAAGCCGTGACTGGGGGGCGTATATATTTACAATGCTGGAACAAAAGGACTCTATAATCTATACAAAGCACACAACAATACCCGTGAATAAAGCAGCTTGTAGAAAAAGGGAGAGGCAATTTTTCTAATTCTGTTAATTTCACTTCCAAAGCAATTAAAAGCAGGCAGAGATAATGCCGGGAAACAATCGGCGGCTGACAAAGTGTTTCTGTCTTTGTAAATGAAACATCTTTAGGCTAATTTCAACTTCCACGCCTGCATGGTTCACTCTAATTTCAGATAAAAATTAACAGCAGATTTGGACCTTCATATAAAAAAAAAAAAAAAAGAGACAGAGAGGAGGAGAAAGAAAGAAAAAGATTGATCCGGTGTGGAAAATATTTTTAGAATTAGCTCCATGTCGTCCAAGCTTTGCTCCATCTAATTTTCCGTATCTGGAAGGACATTTTCATACAATTAATTTTACTTTAATCAGAGTTGTACAAAGGGACTTCTGTGTGTAAAATTCCAATTATAAATCCTGTTCAAACTGGAAGTTTAAATTATGATTCCTCCCCTCGTTAGAGCTCCGGTTTAATGAATCAATCGCTGCATCGCTGCTTTTACACATCAAATGGTGTGGAAAACTCTCAGCTCCGCTTTCCGCCTTCTTTTATCCGAGTAGAAATATCTTCCCCTTTCTTTTTTTTCCCTCTTCTGGTGTCGGACAGTTGGCAGAAGGGCCTTTCGATAAGTGAGCCATGTTCTACTCCATTTACCAGTTTCAAACTTAAAGTCGTTAATTGTTACAGCGAGATATCCTGGAAAATTGGGACTGAACTCCTTCCAGAGATGGAGGAAAAATAAGGAGACGTATTCCAAATGTGTCTCATCAATTATCCTGCTCTCCAGGATCTGAGAACACCTCGAGCTGTTCCTGTTCTGGAGCCAAGAAAACTTTCAGGGCCTGCACAAAACAACAAAAAAAAACAAAAAAAACAAAAAAAAAACACACTAATCTAAATGTCTCCTGGTTGGACTGAGAGGCTTCCCTCCCTCTCAGGTTCCCTGATGGAGGCTTCATATTAGCTGCACCAACAGGAACTAAAACAAGCACCATGTTGATGATGACATAACCACAGTGCTTCCCAAACACTCCTTTGATTTGATCATTTCAGACACCCTGATGCTACACTGGAGATGCACCATTGTTGCTCTTCCTGACCAATACCAGCTTGGGTTTTTCTTTGGAGGTTTGGACTGCAGGTTCTAAATTTTGATCGATTCTAATTATCTTTTTTAAAGAATTACAATATGCAGCAGAGGAAAAAAAAATGATGTGCTTCAGGTTCTTTTTTGATGGAGATAACAGTTTAGAATCAAGCAGGAAATCAAGAAATAGGAAGATTACTCCCACGTATGCACCAAAGCCTTTATCTGATTTCATTAACTCTAAAAAACTCGAATACAACTGATCATAAGTAGCAAAGGTTCTTAGTTAGGGATTATTTAATGAGTTTTCAACATTAAAAATGAACCGATTCAGGTTTCTTCAAGATTAACTGGTGAATCTCTAATTTCTAATATATGTGGGGTGTTTTTTTGTTTTTTATTTGTAGCTCCAGTTCAAAGAGTAAAAGTTTGGGAAATATTCATTTACATTCTCAACAAAAGAACCAGGAGACATGGTCATTTATACCCCAATGTCTGAACTGTGAAGAGGATTGGTTCATTTTTTTTTTTTTTTTTACATTTACCGACAAGTTATGAATCTACAACCTGAAACATTAAAAAAGTGACTCCAAGCATTGATGACACTCCTGTCCCGTTTTTATTAATTCAGCCAGGGCTGGAAAATAATAATAAAAAAAAAAAAATAAAAAAAATAAATTAAAAAAATTGTTGCAGGACGTTGCATTTCAGACTGAGATTTCCTTTTAACACAGAAACAGATTAAACACAAACACACTGCACTTCATACAAACAGCTGGTTTATCTTTGTATACACATGGTGGTTCCCTCCACTTTATCCTTCTTTTTAATTCGCTCACCTCAATGTGTGAAAAATACAAGTCAAAACTTGAACTGTGAGTTTCAGAACCTTCTGGTTTTTTATGTGTTTTCAGTGTTTTATGTAGGAGATATGAGAGGTTTAAGAGACCCTTCAGTTCTAGTTTGGGAAGAAATATGAGGAGCTTATAATGGGGGTGAATGAGAGCTTGGGTGTGAGCTCTCTGTACTCTGGGCTGATTTGACAGAAAACTGTAATTCCTACAGCAGTTGGAGGCACCCTGAGTGAAAGAAGACAGAAATACCTACGTTTTGGTGTATAAACTATACATATGGGGAAGAAACTGGGGGTGTGACAGGAGTTTAAATTAAAAAAAAAAAAAATTTCTAAATATTTCCCTGGGTGAGACTCCAGACTCCAGTGACATCATCACTCTGAGCTTAACATTCTGTGGCGAAATCTGAAAAATGTCTAAAATTTAAGTTGTGATTGTGTAAAAACGATGAAAGGCATCAAAATGAAACTTCAACCCAGTAAAGTCCAACTTCCTATTAGCCGTTTAAAATTCAAACGGTGTTTCCGCTGAGAAGTACGGCTGAGCTGTTGAGCTCTGAACAGCGGTGAGTTTTTCCAACTCTTGCTGCTAAAACTATGGTCAATGCTAATGTTAGCTTAGCGTTGTACGTTTTTAGCGCATTTCCAGACGACAGAGCAACACATCATTACCAAAAGCTCTCGCATGCCACTCATGAGCTTTTTTTCACGTCTGTGCACGAAGCAACAAACCGAAAATCATGAAGGGAGGAGGGAGGCATGCTAATAGCAATACGTGTTTCAATGCCGCTTTAGTGGCGCCCCCGGTTCCTGCTTAGCAACAGACTGAAACCTTAATAAGGACTCTGCTTCATAAGGGATTTGGTTGAATAGACCCTGTTACATCACTGATCACACGATCAAACCAGCTGTTTCCAGCGGATGCTCGCCAATATTGACGAAAAATTGAAAAAGCTGAAAGAATTCCTTGAGTTTTGGTTTTATTTAGTCTTCTTCTATGGTTTATTTCAGCTATTTGGAACACAGCGCCACCCGCTGGTGCCACTCTACAAACTTGTTTATTCAATCCAAGCCAGGTGTTAATTTGATGGAAATAGAAAACCAGTCACCAAAGGTAATTAGCAAACTCTTCCTGAAAGAATCAGCTGATAAATAAACGATGAAAGACATTTTCAAGCAATCGTTCGGATTTTTTGTCTTATTGTCTGGACATTTTTAGACACTAAATGAAGCAGACCGATGCATTTCAGGCAAACGGTTCCTTTAAGTTGAAGATGAGCAACTTCTGGCTCCGAGTTAACATGAATAAAATTCCCATCCTCAGAGATTAGACGGGAACAGATACGGAGCTACGGGAATACTAGAAAACTGGAGAGCAGCTGTCTGTCTCGGAGGCGCGACGAGAGGCGGAACAAAGTGCTGCGGTTGATGAAGGAGCTGGAGATGCTGCTTTATTAACTCTGGGTCCACATCAAACCTGCAGCTTGGCTGATTAAACACAGAGACAAGGCACATCAAACCTGCACGCTCAACAAGCTGATTAAACAGACGGCTGCCGAGCCGCCGCCGCCGCCGCGCAGAAAAGACATCAGACCTGAGAGCTGCAGAAGAAGAAGCAGGCGAATCACAGACTCCTGAAGAGAAACATGAAAAGAGCAAACTCAGAGAGAGAAAGGAGGCGAAGATGAGGAGGAGAGGAGGATGGTACCTGACACAGAGTCAGGAGCTGGAGAGGAGCCACTTATTGATCAGAGTCACGAGGAAACACTCCTCATCAACTTTACGCTTTAAACATTTCCTTCAACGCCGCAGGGATCTTATCGCCGATCCATGGCCGCCTCAGACAAAAAAAAAAAAAAAAAAAAAAAAGCAGCTGTGGGTTCAAAAACAGGAGCTTTCTCCTTCGATTTCAAAATTAAACCTGTGAGAAATGGAGAAAACGATTTCATTTAAAAACAGAAATATTCCACGAATGCCTGAGCACTTATAGGGCGAGCGGTTGCAGGTTCAAATCTCGCTGCATCCTCAGTGGTTTCCCTGAAAGCTGGACTTCGGCAACTTTTAAAAACGCTGAAAGAAGGAGGTGCTTGTTTTTTTTTTTTGTTTGTTTGTTTGTTTTTTTTATACGGTTTTCTTTAGTGCTCTACAGAAAATGTCTACAAACACAAACAAAAATATCTCGAAAAACGACCAAAAACGGAGGAAAACAGTAAAAACCAAACGCAAAAATGTTTTATTTTAAAGATCCAAAGTTTTTCTTCTTGGTTAAATTTCAGGATAAAAAAAAAACCAAAAAAACAAAACGGGTAGTGAAGATGAGATTTAAACAGAAGACGCTCCACAACAACCACCATCCTGCCCTGTCGATCCCAAGATGTAAAACAAGCCCACATCACCAGCCCTCCACCACCGTGGAGCCTGAGTTTTAATAAATGACAGTCTGGAACGCCTTACGTTCAAACTGGTTTGAACAATTAAACCCTAAAATTAAGAGAAGACCAACTTTCTTTAACTGTGACTGATTTTCCAACCCAGAATCAAAACAATTCAGATGATTTTGCCATTTTCTGCAATATTGTTCCTGAGAAGCAAAATCTGAGGGGAGAAAATCAGGAAGATCTTGAGGTTGAATGTAAATTTTGACACTTTCCATTAACCTGAACACTTGTTAAGTAGAGATGCACTAATCAGCCTTTTCTGGGTCTCTCTTCTCAGGACTTTGTGACGTAGAGGAGATAAAACTATCCGGATGCCGCGTGACAGAGGCGGCGGTTTCGAACCCAAAACGAAACGAAGGAATTCCTCCCAGGTTTGCATGAAAAGACACCAACCTATCCTCTATCTGATTCACAATAAACCCAAAAAAAGAGCTTATAGCTGAAAAATGATGGCAGTTTTTAGATGAGAGCACCGATTGGTGTATCTGGTCCTTTATTTCCACAACACGTCAGGTATCTCCTGCAAATGTCATTCTTTCTGCCTAAACTGAACACCTTCCTTCATCAGTGAGATTCATCTTTATTATTATTATTATTATTATTATTATTATTACAGGCTGGTTGGATGTAATGTTATTTACTGATTGTGGACTAGACTGAGCAAGCAAAGCTCAGCTCAAAGTTAAAGAAGAAGAAGCAGCAGCAGCAGGATGGTGCTGTCCACCGCTGCCATCAGAGACGTGTTTACTGTGAAACTCCTTTGAGTGGCGGTGAAATGCGGCGTTAAGGTGCAGAAAGAGCGTGAAGGCCTGCAGGAAGTGAAGCGCTTGCTGATGGCGTGAAGAAGAAGAAGAAGAAGCTGCTGCTGGATGAAAAGCAGACCTTCTGCAGGAGCGTCCACAGACGTGTTTACTGTGAAACTCATATTAATGATGGGTGATAATTATCCTGCAGGGATGCAAACATCAAAGGAACGAACATAAAAACATCTCAGGCAGAAATAAAGTGGAAAAAGCTGCACTTCTCCTCCCACAGATGTTTTTTTTCCTCCCTCTCTTCCTGACCGACTATCAATCATTCCTTCATATCCTCTCTTTATCTCTCCATTCCCCTCTGTCCTCTTTTCCCTATCACTGGAGCTCTCTCCATCCCTCACCTACCCTCCCTGTCTCCCCTTCATCCCCTCTTTTTGCCCCCCCCCGTGCTGGAGGAAGCGTGGTGGCTGGGAGCGTCACTCTGCGCGGATAGCTGCGAGCCGTTGGCGGTTATCGGCTCCTGCAGACTCTCTCTGCCGGTCTGATCTGTCTCCTCTTCATTAAGCAAATACGCCGACGTGGAAATGAAAACATAATAGCTATTTGATTTCCAGAGAGATATTTTGCATATTGGTTCGGAGCTGATAGCGGAATTTCATCAAGTCGTTTTTTTTTCTTCTTCCTCTCCCTCTCCCGCCACCACAGCCTCCTCCTCCTCTTCCTCCCTGCTTTAAAAACTGAATTACTGAGCTGGGCCGGCTTTCAGCTAAGATTTCTTTACATTGCTGGGAAGAGGAAAAAAATCTGGCTCCCCAGGAAGACTACTTAAATGATTAAATACCCCCCCCCATTCCCATCTTTTCTTTCTTCCCTCTCTTTTTGATAAGGAGGAAGAAAATTTAAAGAATTCACAGTGCTTTAGGTTGACTGTACTAATCAGAGATAGCAGTGAGAAAATTAACTCCTTAATGAGCAGAGTCGTCTCCCTGATAAAGGTCCGGGATGGGGAGACGGCAGGGCGAGCCGAACCCCGAGAGGAGGACACAAAGACACGGAGAGATGGAAGAGCCGATGGAGGGATGGAGAGCAGACAAAGGGAGGCTTAGTTTCCTCTTCCTCTGAGGAGGAGGAGCACATTTCTGCTTCTCAGGTGGAGATAGCAGGTGATGCCGCTCTCCCTCCCAGTGCTGACGGCTGGATGGTCCGGTGGCGGGGTATCCTTCGTGGCCCCCGGAGGAGGAGGAGCTCCGCAGCGTCTCCTCAGCAGGACCATCTGATAGTCTGGAAGCTCTCAGGAGGAGCGCTCGTCGGCCCGGGCGGGAGCAAATAAATCTCCCCGCTGCTGCTTTTCCATGCTGGACACCGTGTTGCTTTGGACCCGATAGAGGTCCCGCCGTGCTACATCTGCTTCCCAGCAGATACTGCACACACACACACACACACACACACACACACACACACACACACACACACAATAAAGCCTGGACGACACACACACACCTTTATGTGTGTGAAAAAGCCTCAAATTCCACTGATTTAACGATTCAATGCTTAAAAAAAAAATCTGATACTTATTTAAAAACTGAAACATTTGTTCAAATAAAGATTGAAGAGCAAAAAAATCTTATGGTAAAAAAACCTTCATTACTCTAAAAATCTGTATAAACACTTCGTTGTCCAAACATGGAGAAGCAGCTTTCAGCTTTTATGCTCCACAAATCTGGAACAAACTCCCAGAAAACCGCAAAACAGCCGAAACACTGAGCTCCTTTAACTCAAGGCTGAAAACCCACCTGTTCAGAGCTGCCTTTGGTTAGCAGCGAGTGGAACATTGATCAATATTTCCGATGTATATTTGCTCAATGTTTTTATGATGTAAAGCGCTTTCGACTGCCTTGCTATTGAAATGTCCTTTACAAATAAAACTTAACTTTGTTCGGGACTATTTAGATGATATATTAATGCATATTTGCACCTTTAAATGAGACGAAAAGGTGGAAAAAACTGGATTTTAATGTAAAATTGAAACACTTTCTTAAATCACTGATGTTTTTAGATCGTCAGAGTTTAACACCACAGTATATATGATTAATTTTAAAGGCTCTCATTGTTGAATACTTGATTTTAAAGTCTGGAGCTGCCTCCAAAAGTAGGAAAGCACTATTCCTGTAGTTTGCTGTGTTTCTCAATCAGCTTTGGATAAGTACGGTTTTTTTTAAAAACTCAAACTCATGTGGCTCGGAGAAGAATAGTGTGTGCTGAGTTTTTTGTTGTTGTTTTTAGCAACACAACAAACTGTTGAGGAGTTTTCTAAAGTAATGAAATAATATGGAGGAAGAAAACCCAGCTCTCTTTGAAGCTCCACAGCTCAGCCATACTTTCCTTCACAAACACCATTCAAAGTTCAAAATGCTCACAGAAAGTTGGACTTTACCTGACTGAACAGGTTTTATGTCTGATTTTATAGTTTTTACGCAATCATTATTTAAGTTTTGTTAATTTTTCAGATTTTGCCTCGGATTGTTCTTACAGCGACGATGTCGCACTCCAGATTCTGACCCCGTGAAATATTCTGAATAATCTTTTATTTAAGCTACCTTCATGCCCACAGTTTTATCTCCACATGTACAGTTTCACATCAAAACGCAGGTATTTCTCTCTACTTTCACCCAGTGCATCTCCCGCTGCCGCTGGACTTACAGTTTTCTGTCAAATCAGCCCAACGAGCAGAGAGGGTACACCCAAGCTCTCATTTACTCCCATTATATTTCAGCTCAGGGTGTTTCTCTGAGACCTGAAGGGTCCGTTTTACCGTCGTATCTGCAACATAAAACGCTGCAAACACACAGTAAAAAAAAAGAAATGTCAGTATGATTTACAGTTTTCAAACAATAACGGCTTGTTTGGACCTGGGCCCCCCAAAAAGTTGGAAATCACCACAGCAACCAGCGACTCTGCCTTAAGCAGACTCCAGATTACCTCTGATTCTTTTTGGTTCGGGAGGCGGGAACAAACCAAATGATGGTTTGGTTAAAGGAAAGGTTTAAGATTCGACTTCTGGGCTGTTTTTAATGCAACACAAACTTCCGTTTTGTTTCTCTTGTCGCTGTTGTTGTGTATAAATACGTTCTGGACGTCGGGCTTTCTTAAAGTAACTGTGTCTTTCAGGTCCAACAGGAACATTTTGGGATCATCTTACTTTGAGCATTTCTAAATAAGTAACATTACAGGTGGGCTTTTATAGTATCGTTTATCATTTTCACAATAAATCAACCCTCGAAAACTGTCCGTATTGTCAGAGTTGTTATTTTAGTTCCATTTTCTCCAGTTCAATGAGAGTATCAATAAATTTGAAAATATGATTCACTGCTGTTACTGTGTGCAGTTTAATGTCATAAATCACCCTTCTTCATGTGACGGTGTCCTGAAGAAGCGTTTTACAAATGGGTATGTTTTTCAAGAGCAGTGTTTGTTAGGATAAAATTGTAACAATAAAATAATATCATCACGTTTATCGTTATCACAATAGTACCACAAAATATTGTGATAAAGCTTTAAGTCCATATTGCTCACCCCTAAGTAGGATTTACATCTTATGTAAAGACACGTCTTTTTGGTTTATACTTTTAGCCGAGCTTGATGTAAACCAGTGCCTCCCAACCTCAGGGACCCCTGCGTGCCCTGCATGCTTTAGATGCGTCTCTGTCTCGCAGGAAACTCTGGATCCAAACAAACCATTTCGTCGCACGGTGACATTTACAGGCTAAATTTTGCGCAGGTCTGCAACATTCAGGCTGTTTGGGAGAAGCAATAAATAATTAACAAAAAGAAGCCATTTACTCTGCCCGACACTGGAAACGTTCACAGCTTGGTTTGCTTGCTCAGGGGCAGGAACTGCAGCAAAGTCAACAGCTCCTTGCAACACACTGGTGATGGAAAACCCTTCATTTGACTGCACTGTGTTATAACTTGGACACATTAGGAGTGAATGCAACTGGATCTGACTGGGCTGATTTGGTATTTGTGGGTATGAACTGGACCGGTTTGTCTTGTAAAGTGCCCTGAGAAGATGCTTCATGTACACTGGATCTAAATAAACTGAACTTTGTGTTTTCAGGAGGAATTTCCTGAAGTGTGGACGGATAAATGAACGTCATTAGGATGAGTTATTCATCATCTTTGGTTTCATTGCAGAACAAAAGGCCACACTGAGTGTTAACAAAGATGACTGAGATACAAAGATAACGTTTTGAAGATGATGCATTTCAGCAGATTGCATCACTCATTCGACGCGTTCCCTCAGATTCCTGCCATTCTGGGTGCACTTTGCACACCGCGTCTCACGAAACGCACGGATGTTCTCCCAGCGCTGCACTGTGGAGCGAGACCCGATAAACGAGACGAGCGCCGATCAATGCGCGGATGTGACCGAATGGGATGCGCCTGCTATCCGCTCCGTCAGATCTTTTCCGAACTTCCAAGGCAGGAATCCACCTTTGAATTGCCTGCGCCGGAGCCGTCGCAGCTCGCAGCATTGCAGGATCAAGCTTTCCCTCGGGTGTTCTGTTTCACAACCGTTTCTTCTCTGGCAGCACTTCAGACGCGCTCTCTGTCACCGGCTGCTTCATTTTCCTCAAGGACGCCTCCCTCCCACATGCACCACCGAGCAGCATTCTGGTCGTCTAAACGGGTTCCACGGAAAAGCTCGCGGAAAGTAAATATGTGTGGACTATGATAAGACTGTGGGGGAAACGTGTGTGTGTGTGTGTTACTATAATCACGAAATAAAACGTTTCGATTCAGCCCCGATTAAAAGGCCTTTCTGTAAAGCATTAACAATATGCTGATTCAAACGCTGCAGGGTGGACAAACGTGTTGCATCACAAACAAACCGGCTCTCAGCGATCTCGTGTTTCATGAGCTTCCCAGAGTAAACTTTTCCAGGGAAGTTTACCCAGAAGTATCCGGCAGCAGCAACATCTTTGTAATCTGATCTGTGTGTTTTATTCCTCATCCTACAGCATCAAGAGATAACGAAAAACTTCGCTTCGATCCGATCTTATCCCAGACTGTATCCAGAGTTAAAGTCTTCTTCTCCTGCTGCAACGTCTGGACTTCCTGACAATAAATAAAATTAAGATCTGATCA
This sequence comes from Anableps anableps, assembly GCA_014839685.1. Classification (NCBI taxonomy): domain Eukaryota; kingdom Metazoa; phylum Chordata; class Actinopteri; order Cyprinodontiformes; family Anablepidae; genus Anableps; species Anableps anableps. The sequence continues at coordinate 34,362,995 of CM026073.1, read as the reverse complement.
TTAAAAACTATCAATAATGTGTTTATATATACTATAAATACTTTCTTCGTTATTATTATAAATAATACCAGTACTTATATTTTTTATTTTGAAATATAATTTCTTTGTTAATATTATAAATAAATAATGATAAGAAATCATTTATTGACGTTATATATAGTGTATTTAATAATATTACAAATATCTTTATATTACAAATTCGTCTAGTCACATACATAATTTCTTCATTAATATAGAAATAATATATTTATTGATAGAATAAATGGTATCTTTATCAAAATGATAAATATCTTTATTAAAATTAGAGGGGTCTATGTGATCAGAGGCAGCATTAACTGCGATAAATAGTTTATATATCATTATATTTATGAAAAGTTATTTATTTATCTTTGTTTTTATATATTTTTATTTACTTTTTCAATTATTTAGAGTTTTATTTATTTACCTACAAATATTTTAAGTGTGATCAGTCATAACATTTTTAATGTATAATATTAAATTCAGAAATACTTTCAAGAGATAAAATTTAACATTTGTAATATGATTTTTTTTGTAAATCTTAAATACATACAATAGTTTTATAAACATTTATTTTTTATCTTTTATTCCCAATTTTTTTCTTTATAATTAAATTTATGTATTTATACATTCCATCTATAACAAATCATCTTATTTTATGTTTCTTAATTTATTAGTAATTAATTTCATTGTTATGTCTTCCTTTATCTATTTGTGCTGTTATTTTTATTCATCCATGTTTTATCTGCTTATCTATTCAGTCCTCTGTATGTAGTAACAGAAGAGAATAAAGGGCTTATTTAAAAGATGCTTTTCTAATCTGACTTCCTGTTCGGTGCGTCATGGCTTCACATCTGTCAAGCTGTGACTCAAGGCTGAAACATCTGCAGAGATGTTTGGACCCCGCAGAACCTCTCAGTGAGGAACAGCGGATGGAAGAAATTAACTTTTCCTCGTTTCTGCGAACTCTTCGTGTTAGCGGCTGACGTTCGTTAGAATAAACCGGGAGCTGATAAAAGCATTGTTTGTCTTTTTAATCCACCAACTAAGGAAAAGGGAGTAAAAACAGGTGGTGTTTCGTATAAAGAGGGGGGGGGGATGAGGGGGAGGAGTCTGGAGATAGAGAGCGGTTACCATGCCGCCCGAGCAGAGACCCTGGACTATTGAAGCCAGGCATGCAGACGAGAAAGCCAGCCGATAAGCCCGGCTGATAAAAGATAGAAAATAGCAGCAGATTTGAACTTTCCCACCGTCCTAAGATCCACCGAGGGAGGAGGGGGTTTCATTCAGCGACTTATTCAATACACTCCTATCTAGAACCAGCCCCCCCCCAGCCCCATCCCCTCTACAAAGCCCGAGCAAGGCCAGCAAAGGGAAGACTCGGAGCAGAACTCCAGAACATGTTCCTCCAGAGCTCGTGACGATCTGGAAATACCCGGCGGGCCCAGAACAATGAGGGGAGATAATCCCAGAGTGCAGGAGTTAAACAACCAACAGGTTTCCTAATGTGGTCAGAGGGAGGTCAGGGAACAGCCTGGTTTCTGCACACACACACACACACAGAAGGTCAACTAGTGTGTGTGTGTGAAGTCATCATCATCATCATCATGTGTATCCTCACACCACATCAGAGACACTGTTTCTGTCTGTATCGCTGCAGATAAAAAACACATGGCCTTGAGTTAACCTGTGAGAACGTTCACACACATCTACACGCAGACAAACACACTTCTGCTGGAAATAAAGGAGGTTTCAGCCCAAAGTGAAGCAGCTTTTTTAATAAATCTGCACCACAGGGGCTTCATTTATCCAAATGTGTTCGAGGCATTTCCCATTTTACCCTGGAGAGATCCCGTCTTCGAGCTGCCAATGCAACTGATTTTCAAAATAAAAAGAAACTAACCCAAACGTGGCTCTGGCCTGTTACAACATTAAGGTTTAGGTCAAAACTCCTCTATTCCAGATACGGATATTTGCTTTAACTGATATTTTTGCCCAGTCTGAAATACATATCTTAGTCCAGATGCAATGGAAAAATGCAGACAACTGGTACAACGCGGCTGACTCTGAAACAGCATAGTTTTTAATCCCTCCATGAAGACGCAGAGTTGCTCTTTTAGGCTAAAGCAACAAACAGACGAGTCTCTCTTAAGAAAGGTTTGTGAACACCGATGCACCAATTGCAGTTTTCTGGCCGATAAGCGATCTTTAAAAAGCCTGACTGCCGATTCTAGCTGATACTGATTTTTTTTGTTAAATATAGGCGACAAAGTTGCAAAGTTGGCAACAGTGGGGTGACTATTGTTAACCGTACACATGCGGACGTGACCTGTCAGGCCCTCTCTCACAGCAGAGCAAAAGGGAACAGCGGCTGATTATCAGTCCTTTGCGGAGGCAGATAAGATCGGTGGAAAAGATCAATTTCTCACGTATGCATCGGCCAATCTCCGATCTCCCAAAATTAAGGAAATCGGGGACGATTTATCTGTGCACCCCTACTGACTTAATCAGCTTCTTCTTCTTCACCATGACAGATTGGAGGAACGCACCAATCAGTACAAACTTGACGTCATAGCTTGAAGACATGAAAAGAATCACATCGTCAGCATAAAAGCAAAGAACCAGAAGTTCTCAAGCGAGACACATTCCTCACTGACACCGCAAACAGGACGAGAGACAAGAGATGTGCCCCAGGAAGACTGGAGACAAAATCCTGATTGGTTCGTCCATCTCCTGCTTCATCCCGCCATCACGCTGGTAAATCACCAAGATACTGAAACTCCAGTGATGGAGGCGGGGACTCGTGCCTGACCTGGAAGGAGCAGTTCACCTTCCTCTGAGTAATAACCATGAACTCAACAGAATGTTTTTCAAAGTGAAAAACAGAAAAGCCTGTTTTCAGTCCCTCCTCTATCAAAGGTGGGATACAGATGAGAAACTACAGCAGGATTAAGGAGGAAAACTGTGACTGGTCCTTCCTGTCTGAGCATCCGTCCCTCCCCTCGACCACCTCCGACACGAAGCAGCTCTCGACACCAGAGATTCTCAGTTCACTCCCTCTTCCCAGTCTTTCATTGACTCCTTATCATCTCCGTCTTCAGCCTCATTTCATTATTTCTCCCGTCGGCCTTCGCTTTTACTTTTTATCTTCATGGTTACCGTATTGCAACACATACACACACGTGCACATTTCTGCTGGTCCCAGAGACCAAACACTCTAAGGGAAGAAGGAAAACAGCTCCGACTTAAAGAGACACAAACATGACGGAGAGAGCAGCACAAACTGCCCTGAGGGAGGGTTACTGTGTCTGAGCACAGAGGAGGCTGGACCATAGCTAATGGGCGCCTCTCGCTCTGGGATGCTGGTTCTGCTGTCATATTTGTCTGACCAGAATCAATACAGAAACTGCCAACAGACACATGAGCCAGCCACTTACACAGCCATCGACTAAAGAAGAAATGCACTCGCTTTATGATTATCTTTTAATTAGCGTCAACACTTAACTGCAAAGTCCAAAAGCTGAGGCTTTAAATGTCTTTGGACAGCAAAGACGTCCAGAGGATCCCCAGCTGGACACAAGTGAGAGAAAATCGTGGAACTGACTAAAACCGAAGTTTCTCAAATAAAGATAGCAATGGAGTTGTGCATTCCTCCCTCTACAGAGCAGAGAGACATGAAACTAAGGAATCTGAAGGAATTTCAATGAGCCCAATGAGGGTAAATACTACAGACACCTGACTGTCATTATGTAGTCTAACCGAGATTTTAACAACCGCAGAAGGTCAAATGCGAAATCAACCTCCAGAGATCTTAAAAACATTGACAAAAAAAAAGTTTTCTGTCAAAACAAGACGGAGAAAAACAATGGTGCACACATTTATTTTCAGTCGGTGAGATTGTTATAATGGTGTCTTTACGCCAAGGGTGTTTTCACTCCTGATAGTTCGGTAGACTTGGTTTGATGGACTCTCACTGGCTTGATGCCTTATAGAACACATTTCGCTGCAAAAGGGCTACAATTCTTGAGCAGTCATGGGAAAATATTGACGTCAAAGAAAGTGAGGAAATTGTGGCTTAACTGCAGTTTCATCATTGCAATAATCAACATTACCACAACTGAATTTTCTTCTGCTGTGCAACTCTAAGTGAAGCTATTGAGTCAAAACAAATAAAGCATTTCTGCTCCTCTTGCATGAACTCCTATATAGATTACCCTAATCCAAAGTTACAGCTGGTTCACAAAAATGTGATGTGAATCCATCATCTGTAAGCTGCTGCTGCATCAATAAAAATCAGACAAATACACTCATTAAAAGCTGCACCTCTATCAGATACTTTTTTGGCGAGTCAGTTATTTGTACTAATGCTTCAGTAAGTTTTTATCACAGCGGCTGGTTCTTGTCTCAGATCCTATCTTGCCGTTTGCCCTGAGACATGAAAATATCCCAAGACTGCAATGAAGAATTCAAAACAGCTAAAAATTCCTCAGAACTCATTGGAAAATAAAGCACCGATATTTTATAATTAATTAAAGAGAAAATCATTGGACTAGACAATGCAGTCCAACTAAGAGAAAATTTCAAACCTGGGATTTAAGATGAGCAGCGTAGCTTTTACTCTGGAACAGCAGACCAGATCTTGACCCTCGCCATATTGCAGCGTGGAGTTTGATTGCCAAGGTCTGCTGCTTTCTGAAGATGCAGCTTACTAAGGGGGAATCTCTTCAAGGAAGAAGATCACAGGAAAATGTGGTGCCAGGGTCACATTTTCAGGCTCTCCAGTTTCTTCATCACCAAAGCAAAAGTTGTGTCTACAGTCTTGGCAGAAAGTCAAACTGTAATCTAATTTATGGTGTTTATGGCCACTATCTTACGGCGTACCTGAGGATAGGTCTAGTTTGGGAACATCACAATCTCCTATTTGGTGTTATGCATATGATGTTGTTCTGTTACCGTCTTCAGGAACTGAGTCAGCTTTTCCAAATCAACTGGAAAAACATGGAATGCATTCTCCAGGTCGCAATGAGTCTCTGCCTCAAGCGGGGCAATTAAAATTTCTTGGCACTCGCTGGAGAGTGACTGACGGACAGAGGACGGTCAAGACATTGTTCAAGTTTGTGGTGGTGAGGCCTTGGACTTACTGATCCATCTGGGCTTCAACCTTCACCTATGGTCATGAGATATGGATTATGATTGAAACAACTGAAATGAACTTCATCTGTAGGTTGACTAAGGGGGAAGTGATGAGCTTCATCAGTTTGGAGAAAACTTGGAATAAATGCACTGCTATTCCACAATGAAAGACGCCAGCTGAGGTGGTTCATATGACCAAGGCGCCTCTGGGATGCCGCCATATGGGGGTTTTCTAGGTAAGTCCTCTGGAAGGAGGGACCACCTTCACCAGACACCTTATTGCTAGCATTGGGTTGGACACCCTTTTTTTCTTCAACACTGCCTTAAATCTTCAATGCACAGATTCAACAAGGCATAGGGAATGATAGCATCACACGGTTGCTGCAGATTTGTTGCCTAAGCACAATGAAAATCTCTCGTTGGTCTTTTGAACTGAGATCTGGCGACAGAGGAGGCCATCGGAGTACAGTTCACTCTTCGCCATGTTCAAGAAACCAGTTTGAGATGATTTGAGCTTTGGAACATTGTGCATTGTCCTGCTGGTAGTACCAGTGGTGGGCACCACCAACTAAAATGTTAGTTGTGCTAACCCTAAAGCAATAAATCATACACATTAGCTCTGTTAATGCTAAAACGCTACACCACAATAGTATTTAGCAGAAGCTAATGCTAAAGTGCTAACTGAATCATGTTAATACCCACAATGTGTTACAACATAGTACATTGGCCTCAACAGGGACAGCACACACTGCGCTTCAGGACGAGATTCTTAGGAACAGACCTTTCACTCATTGTTTCAGTTTTGTAGTTGTTGAGTGTTGATAACTCTGTTGCTGATTTCACCTAATTGATCACGATAGGGCTTCGGTCAGAAAGCACGCAGGATGTCAGTAGATTTTAAGCTGTTTACTGTAGAACCACAGCTACAGGAATGCAATCTGGGTACAGAATAAATGTCCTTTCCTGCACCGTATCACCCGTGGAGAACGTGAGGAGAGGAAACGGAACAGCTGCGTAAACAGTCTTCACTCACTTCAAAATTATAGCATGAACATAAACCGCTAGCTACTTGAAAAATGCTTAACAGTCGATAACCAAGACTTCAACACAGATGTCAAACTTTATTCGACTGAAAGTTTACAAAGCAGCCGAGTTAATTAGCGCTTTAGAAATTATCTGGAAAGGAGAAACTAAGTGCGCTAAATGTTTTCAAAGTCACGCTAAAGCGCTACACAAAAAATTAGCTCCACTATTAGCGTATTAGTGGAAGTGTGCCCACCACTGGATAGTACTTATCAAAACATGAGTACACTTTGGATATAAATGAAAAGACAGGGTCAACAACGATACTCAGGTAGGCTGTGGTGGTTAGATGATGCACGGTTGGTACTAAGGGGCTCGCAATGTGCAAAGAGAATATCTCCCCATCATTCCACCGTCTCCGGCAGCCGTAACTGTTGATACAAAGCAGGGTGGAGCCATGCTTTCAAATGTTTCGTCCCAATTCTGACCTGTTTTTCTGATCTGTTACTGTCCAATTATGGTGGGCCGATCTGGTTTGAGCATACGGCGTGGTTTTCTGCTGCTGTAGCCCATTTGCTTCAATGTTCCACATGTTGTGTGTTCAGATATGTTCTGAAATGAGTTGTCATTCACGAGGTATTTTTGTATGCACAACTGCCTGAATACTTTTTTAAATACCCATCATCATCTTGCAGCAACATGCTCGGTTTGAACTTCAGGATCCAGGCTTCACCAAGTCCAGATGCAGCGAGTAGCTGCCATGTGATTGGCTTTTTCTGCATTTGTGGAAGTTTTTAATCATTTCAAGGCATTAACTTTTCAGCTCTGTTCCTCCTATCTGGAGCTGCATGTTTCACATGCTCCCACAGTATGCAAGGTCGACATATACAGTAAATAATGAGAGATCAAGTCAAAAAACATTCAATATGCCACAGTTCCGCATGACAGAATCCCGGTGTTGCACATCTGAGCGATCAGGGAGCGTACATCTGTCTGTGGTGCCGCCAAGAAGAGGAAGCTTCGAGCAGGAAAACCTTTCTGAGAAGTCGAGAGAAATACCACGAGAGGGAGAGGAGGGCTGCAGAGGGGAGATAAAAGGCCCGAGAAATGATAAAGATAAAGAGACAGACAAGCAGAGCAGAGGAGAAAAACAAGAGGAAAGAGAGATGGAACGATGGGGTGGGCAGTCTTTTTGTTGGAGAGAGCTGAAGGGGGGAGGGGGTGCCACTCACAAGTTGGCTTTGCATCTGTTATCAGCGCCTCCTGTCACAAGGCTTAAAATAAAAATAAAAATAAAGTGAGATGGTGGCAGCAGTGTTGGTGCGATAGCCCCATGGAGCATGGAGAGGGGATGTAAAGGAGATAACTGGTTAAATATAACCCGCTGCATGGCTGGCAGCACCAAAGAAAGGGGGTATTTTCAAGAGGCAGGGCATCAGTGGAGCTCTCACTGCCCAGATAACATCCACGTTAACAGAGAGTGTGTGTGTGTGTGTGTGTGTGTGTGTGTGTGTGTGTGTGTGTGTGTGTGTGTGAGAAAGACATATCCATAATTACTCCTCAGATCGAATCCACACACACACAGAGAAACAGAGCCAAGAAAAGATGCGCTCGCTTACATCTATGTATCTCTCCGCCCCACCAAAGGAAGCATCAGCGACCCCGGCGGCCCACCCCTCCAACGCAAAAAGTCACAACGGGATTTCTGATGGGAAAAATGTGCTTTCCTCAGATGATGGTCAGATAGACGGGGGAGTACAGCCAAATGTCAGAGATGATAAATGGAAGGAGTGCAGAGACAAGATCACACACACACACAACACAAGCTGACAGAGAAAAATACTCTTCTTCACACAAACAGGACTGCTGTCGTCACTTCAGCGTTTCAAGAAAGCATTAAATCAGATTCAAAACAAGCTGAAATTAACCCAGACCACCTTTAGATGGTCCCCCAGTCTGCTTTGAAGCAAAAGCACAGATAAAATGTGCATATTTTTAATCACCTAACCCTGCAGATAAATGATTATTTTTGAATATGCAAGAATATTAACACATTAATTTCCTGCACGCTTCCTCTTCTTATTCTGTGGTTTCTTTCTAAATTTATGGCTCGCTACTCCTCCCAGTGTCAGAAAACTTGCAATTCAATCAGAAACATTATGCTTTGCATTTGAGCCTGACACATTTAAAACATTTGCGAAGTAGCATTAACAATCATGACGTTTTGACAAATACCATCCTACTTTGGAGCTGAATGTCAGAACCATACTTTAAAATAGAGAAACCAGTCCAAGTTTTAGCAGCTCTCAGAAAGATGGACTTGAACTGACTGAATTGTATTTTTAACATCTTTTACAGTTTTTACACAACCACAGTTTAAGTTTGATGTTTTCCTTCTTTTCTTTTACACCTGCTTCAACAAACCCGCTGTCGTCTGGACAAAGCAGGCAGCTCTGTGAGGATCACGTTCTTTGGTTTCTCCAGAGCGTTTAACACGATTCAGCCTGATCTGCTTCGTCTGAAACCCCAGAAGACTCAGGTGGAGGCCTCAACAATCACCTGGATCCATGGCTGCCTGACAAACAGACCACAGTTTGTGAGACTGAAGGACTGTGTGTCCAGCCAGGTGGTTAGCAGCACAGGAGCACCACAGGGTACTGTACTCTCACCATTCCTTTTCACTCTGTACACTTCAGACTTCCAGCACAAGTCAGACTCCTGTCGTCTACAGAAATACTCAGATGACTCTGCAGCTGTCGGGTGGATCAGAGACGGACAAGAAGCTGAGTCCAGAGAGCTGGTGGACCACTTTGTGGCCTGGTGTGGAAACAATCATCTCATCTTGAGTGTGAACAAAACTAAGGAGATGATTGTAGATTTCAGGAGAAACAGGGTCAGATTAAACCCAGTTTCCATCATGGGAGAAGAAGGGACAGCGCAGACTGGACTTCTGGAGGAAGCTAAGATCCTTCAAGGTTTGCAGCAAGATGTTGCAGGTCTTCTATAAGTCTGTTGCTGAGAGCGTCATCTCCTCTGCCATCATCTGCTGGGGCAGCAGAATCAGAACCAGGGACCTAAAAAGGCTCAACAACCTGATAAAGAAGGCTGGTTCTGTTCTGGGGACGACTGCAGAACCTCTGGAGATGATGATGCAAAGAAGGATTTTGCATAAAATCAAGAAAATTATGGACCCTGAACATCCTCTTCATGAGAAAGTCATTGGAAAACAGAGTCTCTTCAGTCAGAGGCTTCTTCAGACTGGTTGTAAAACGGACTGCTACAGGAGATCTTTCCTGCCCACAGCCATCACCATCTATAGTAACTCCTTGACTAAATGAGTTACATCAACATTTAATTTCCCTTCGGGATAAAGACAGTATTTTTGAATTGAATTTGAATTTTAGATTTTACCACAGAACGTTCAGCTTAGAGTGATGACGTCACACACTCTCAATTCTGACCCTGTGAAATATTTTTTTTTTATTTGAACAACTTTCACAATCGCAGTTTCATCTCAACCTGTACAGTTTATACATCAAAACGTAGGTATTTTTGTCTACTTTCACCCAGTGTGTCTCCAACTACCACAGGACGTACAGTTTTCTGTCAAAGCCCCTCAGAGAGCAGAGAGCAAACACCAAACCTCCCACTGACTTCTATTCTAACGCCCCCTCAGATTTGTACCTGAAGGCCAAATATGTACTAATATGACTAATACATATTAGTTATATGTATATATAACTAATATGTATTAACCTGTCAGATCTCCTACACACGACACTGAAAACACATAAAAATATACGCGTTTCATAACAAGAAGGTTCACGCACAGTCAGTCTAAAAATTAAAGCTTTGACACCACTTAAAGTTGTGTTACAGTGACTGTTTCAAGTCTGTTTCACCTCTTCCTGCATGTAAACAGATATCCTGTTGCCATGGTTACTCATTGTATAAAAGAAAGGTTAACAAGTGGTTTAAGTTTCAGTTGAAGTATGTCAGTTTTTTTTTTTTTTTTTTATATATATATATATATATATATAATAAATTACGAATAACTTGATCAATTTTGAATGCACTGATGAAATAAATCCATTAAAAAAAAAAAAAAAGGGGTGAAATTTAGACTTCCGTCACTTTTTATTTAAATCAGCGGATTAAAACGACGACTTCAATTATTCTCAAGGGACAAAAGAAATGGCAATATGAACGACTCCATCACAAAAAGAGCATTTTGATTTAAGTTGCACATGCAAATAAATTGCGGTCGTTATCTGCATCAAACCCGTCATCATCTCCAACTGTCTGCAGATTACCGAGCCCACATTATACAAGATGCATGCTTCGCTGCTTGTGTGAGTAACTTCACACCCCCCCCCCCCCGCCGTGTAAAAATCATAGAGGCAGGAACTTCCTGTCAGAGCAGGTGCTTCTCAGGAATTTCTCAAGTATTCTCTCAAAGCACTTTCTTTGTTTGTTCCCATTAAACTCGATCACCTGACATCGTCCACGAAGATCGCTGCTTGAGACGCAGTCGTCAGTCGAGCTGAAAGCTGCGATCGTGTTTCAACGATTTTATCGTAGTTTGTCTGAAAGAGGTGGAACATTTTCTCGGGGTTCTCGCAGATCATTTCATCGGATTGTTGCAAACAATACGAATCTGAGAGAAACTAAAACATCATGAATAAATCATGAATTTCAGCCTGCCACGTTAAAAAGCAACCACAGCGGCTTTTTCTTTCTGCGAAAGATGGAAACGGACTTCAGCCAGATCAGGATTGGTGCCTAAATCTTACATCTACAGTGTTTTGGAAACGTAACTCTTTGAATATCGACGTCAGCTGACCTGTCTGGTTGTTTGGTCCCTTCACACCCAGCCGCTGCAGACGCTTCAGCTCCTTACTGTCAGCTGATCACAGGAACACTGAGCTGCTGCAAGCTCACCCAGAGTGTTGATCCCATCACGGCTGCAGGCAGCAGCATTTAGTCACATTTTATAGCCATGTTTACGGCACAAACCCACTCACTCTAGTGTTTTGTTTTACCCCACGCTTTTTACCATCCCCTTCTGAGGTACTATTCATAACAGGAAACACTGAACATGCCAGAATCAGATGACAGAAAGTTTAGGTTTGGTGCTGGTTGGTTCAGTCAACATGCAGCCTACAATGTTCATTTAATTTGTTATGACAGCATTACTGATGAAATTTAAATCTGTGAGACATATATTGTTGACTTAAAACTACCAAGTTTATAGTGAATAACTAATTATTGACATTCTTTTTAGACTGAGCTCAAACATAGATACAGTTCATACTGTTAGTGAAAAAACACAGCTGACGTTTCTCCTGAAAGAGGAAGCATTTGTATATTTAGCTGTTTAATATAAATTACGTAATACTCAGTGGAGCAGCTGAAGCATTAAAAAAATAAACGCTCTCAGTCTTTAGTTAAAGCTGATCTAAATTCAGGGTGCTCCTTTTTTTTCAAAATTTCATAAATTTCTAGACTCAATTTTTTTTTTCTCGTGATTAAACTTAAAACAGAAATTTACAAAAAGATTTATGCTGATATGACAACGGTGGTCAAAACTTTCTGCAAGGATCAATGGATGGATGGACGGATGGATGGCTGGATGGATAAACGGACGGATGGAAGGAAGGAAGGATAGATGGATAGACAGATGGATGGATGGTGTTTTTGCTCCCTTTTTTTTTTTTTTTGTTCCTGTAAATTTTTTTACATTTTGATTGCCTCTCCTAATCTTTTCTTGTTTGTTATTTCAGAAGCATCAGATCTGCTGAGGGATAAAATAATAATAATAATAATAATAATAATAATAAAAAAAATCAACCTGAAATCATTTTTTCCAGTGAAACATTTTATGCCTCTTAACTTCCCACATTCGGCCTTGACTGTACTGGAGAATCACCTCCGACAACCCGACTCGGCGGACCGGCAGGTGGCCCGGTCCCCTGGTCCAGACGAGCAGCAGCTGGACTCCAGCCCTGAGGTGACGTCCTTCCCAGCATCCTGCCGTGTCTCCCTTGACCCGACCCGACCCGGCCCGGCCCGGCGCCTTTCGGGACCACCAGAAGCCGCCGTCCGAGGATGACTCCAGAGATAATTTTAACAGGGGGCCGGTGCGGGTTGCTGATAGCGTCTTAAGGAAGGGCCCGGTGGACTGCGCAGTGGTAGGAGCTATCTGTAATTAGTAACCATTCCCCATCACTGATAAGATAAACTGCGCCTGACCTTTTCCATTTGGTCACTATGGCAACCTGAAACACCCCCGCCCCTCCCCGTCGTGTTATTTTAGTGATTAAACAGCAAATAGCGGCGAAGATGTGAGGAGCTGATAGAGGCGTGATTAATAATGGCCCTCCACATGGCGCTCCGAGGAAGAGGAGGGGCCCGTCGGTGTCAAAGAGTCGCTGTGAAAAGCCTCGGCTCGCCTTTTTTTTTTTTTTTTTTTTTTTTCCTGGTGAATAATGGAAATTTAAGATGAGCTGAAAGTGAAATAAAAGAGAGCAGGAGAGGCGTCCCTCCCAGAGGAGAGTTAATAAGAGCGCGGCGCTCTCCCACACCCTCTCAGCCTCGCCGCGGCCCTCAAAGCGCTATCTGCAGATGAATAATGAATGCAGGGTTACCTCGTTCCCGCCTTAAAACGCGGCGCTGTGGTTTCTGAGAGCGGCTCTTCATTAGAAACCAGGACAAACTTCTCCATCAGAGAGGGAAAACCACACAGGCCTCCAGCTTCCTCCACACTTGCAGGCGAAAATACCTTCTGGTGCTGCATCTTCACACCAAACCAGCTCAACAAAAACCCCACTTTTGACTAAAATAATCTGAATCTGCAGGAAAAATTAACTTCGTTAAATAAATATAACTGAAGCGTTTTTTTCCCCCCAGCATATACTTCACTTTTTTAGCTTTCCTGGAGTACAAATATGACGCAAAGGCCCATTTCTATTAGCCACTATTCCATATGGAAAAGACAAGATGATGTGTGCTCACCTCCATGAGTCAAGAAAACCGTCCCTGGGCTCATGATCTTAAGTCAGAGCAATAATGAAACACCTAAAACAACTGCAAGTGTGACAAACCCGACACGGATCTAAGTTTATCTCACCCCCACAGAGAGAGAGGAAGATGGCGAAAACATCCTACTGTTAACCAGGTCTCCATAGCAACCATTACATGCCATCTAAAGCAGGGGGTGTCCAAACTTTTTGTCACCAAAACCTTCAAGCTCAAAAGTACTCACGGGGCAAAGGAATATAATTTTTTAAAAGTAAAATCACCAAAAATGTTGCGATTTTTTTTTCTTTTTTACCAACTTAACAAGAAACCGTGAACCATCTTAATTAAACAAATTATCAGATTTTTTTTTTTTTTTTTTTTTTTTTTTTTTTTTAGGAACAGGAACACAGATTCAAAACTAAATGATTTTTGCATTTTTTTTTTTTTTTTTTTTTTTTTTTTTTTTTTTTTTTTTTTTTTTTTTTTTTTTTTTTCTTTGTTAAAATGAAAGGCATCCAGTTTGCTTATTATTCTGGGCTCGATTGATAAAAACTGAAAAAAAAAAATCTAGTTTGTTCTCAGCAACAAAAACAGGATTTAGGTCAGATTTCATTTGAAAACACTGTGTTCAGCCAGGTTTTAATACAGCAAATAAAAGCAGATGTGGGAGCACCAAGGTGGACTTTAGAGTACAAGTCAATGAGTAGATGTGGTCCTAGTTACCATGGCAACAGACGGAAACCAGAAAGCTTGGAAGAGATGATCACTTTCTGTTGAATTTAACATTTCTGTGAGTAGATTTTGATTTAAAAGTTGGATTTTTGTCCTAATTTTTGTCCACAAAAAACAAAACAAAACAAAACAAAAAAAAAAAAACAAAAAAAAAAAAAATTCAGTCCAGGGGCTGAATTTTTGTGGGGTTTTTTGTTTTTTGTTTGTTTGTTTTTTGTTTTTTTTGTTTTTTGAACACCCTTAATGTAAAGTATTGCCAAGTGGGGTTTTTTTTTTTTCAGATGCATGCCAGGAAAACCCATTTTCCCTCCTACCATCACAAACGTAAACACCAAGAGTTGTGTAAACTCTCACTGAGACTGAGCTTTTGGTGTGAAACAAAACTCAGGTATGTGGAAAAGCACATAAAGCCTTTTCTTAAGTGTGGTGGAGGATCAGTGATGCTGTGGGCTAACACATGACATGTTAAATAAAATTTCGCTAGAAAACTGGTTACAGGATTTTTTTTTAAATTTTTTTATTTTTTTTTAACCTAAACATCAGACGTTTCCAGACTCGAAGCTTTCTGGGTTAATTTTCGACCTACTCTCAGCAACAGCGCACTTTAAAACATACGCCAGATATTCCGTTTTCCCCTCATTTGTGAGCAGGACCCAAAGATACTTTAACTCCCCCACTCGGGGCAGGACCGGGTCCCGTCTCCCCTTTTCCGGCTCAAGGCCGTGGTCTCGGACTCGGAGGCGATCCTAAAGTAGTCCGGTCGACTGTAAGAACGTCGTTTTCACGAGTTCATGGTCTTAAAATCCAGCACCGGACTTGGAGATGAAGAAGCCACTGACGCTGGTCCATCTGTCTGGACCACCTGAAATATTTAATCATTAAAGAAATAAAGTGTGGAAATAGATTTTTTTCCCCACTTATTTAGATCTGGAAGATGGGAAAAATCTAATCGTTCAGTATGACATCAAATATCCCTCTCAATAATACTGGATTCAAGTAATCGTCTGAAATTCACAACAAAATCTGGGTCTGGGAAGGCCCAAAAGTCGTTCCACAGCATTTCATCAGAGCTGGATGTGAGACTATCACTAAAACCCCCGGATCTGATCATCTTCCAGTTAATCATCAGCTTCGCCGCTCACAGAGAGCTCCTACGAAGCCCGCTCTGTATCTCGTTGCATTTGCATTGCAGGGAAACGACGAGTGGGTATGCAAAGTGGGGCCAGTTGACTGAAAGGTCAGTGTGGGTTTGCTGAAGAAAAACACAGAGCAGAACCTGCCCGACCGTTATCAGGCGAGATCCCTCTGGAGATACCGACAGAACGGGAGGAGGAAGGGAAACACTCCTTCCCTCTACTAAAAAAGGGAAATCTGCCTTTCACCTCCTCCAGTGGACGAAAGGACAGGATGTGCTAACGAGCTGCAGGTCTGCTGCTGACTGGAGCACGATGAAAGCAAATCATGGTCATCAGAGATCGGAACGGCTTCAACGCTGCCAAGGTTGGAGCACAAAAAGTGAGAGTTTGTTTTCAAAAAACGTCCACATATTCACGTCCCCAGCAGTGTTTAAAAAAAAACAAAAAAACAAAAAAACTCTTCACTGAAAACCCAGTTTTTTC